>CM068374.1:462680018-464100018 GCA_034769895.1 Magicicada septendecula | reverse complement strand
CCTATATCTTCCTCAAAATCTTTCTTTCCCATGTTCGATCATATTTTTGGGCTGAGGTTATGGCCCAGACTTATGAAGCATACAATATTAATGGCCTCATTACGGTTTTGTAAATCTCGACCTTGGAGGTTCTAGAAATGTTTCTGGACCTTAGGATAGGCAGCAAAGAAAAATAGCACTATTCCCCATGGCTAATTTGAATTTCCATTGCCATTTACGTAGAGAGAGACCCAAGATATCTGAAACTATCTACCCTCTCAAATTCAATGCCATTCACTTTATCTTCTTACACATATGATACGCTATCCACACGTGTAAATATTTTTTTACAGTCACAAATTGGTTGTACAAAATGTGGTATATAATTATATATATTTAAAATCCTTATTTTAATTTTAACGAATGATTAATCTGGTTATCCTCTATTTGTTGTAAAACTTCATTGAACTTATTCCTCAAATTATAAAAAAATTCTCTGGCTCTCCAAAATACTGTACGTAATGCATTGCTAACATATTGTACTAAATATAGACTATGAGAAAAATAAACGCTGCACTTGTAGACAAAGAAAGATAATAGCATATACTTAATCCACACCCCGTATCAACATAATCCAGTTTTTTAGCAAGAAGGTATCTACCCTTACTGACCTTTGCAACAAAGTATAAACTTGTCTCTTGTAAAAATATATAAATTTGGAAAAACGTCAAGGTTTTGATTTTTGTTATTTAGCTTGAAAAATACAACCGAATTTTTCAGATTTGTTCTCAAAGTTGTTAAGGACAATGCAAAATTTTTGTTAATAACTACATAAGTTAATAACAAAGAGTATAGTAAATACCATTACAATAAATTATTAAGCATTTTTGTTTCGGTCACGTGTATATTAGCCCTTTATTACACTACGCAACTGATCGCATGCAACTGATTTCAAGCCTACATGAAACTAGTTGCAGGGTAGTAAAAACAGGCTGCAACTGCTCTGCAATCAGTTGCAGAGTAAACATGGCGTCGTCTATACTATTATATTATAAAGAGGTAAAATTTGTTTGTATCGTTGTCTGCGCTAACCTCAGAAACTACTGATCCGATAAAAAATTTCTTTCACCATCGTGTTCCTTGAAGTTTTACGATGGTTTTAGACATAAATTTAAACCAATAACGTCAATAATTTTCAAAAACTGAGACTTAAAACGGTTCCATGTCATGAAATTTTTGTTAATTTGCATGTAGTGGAAAGTTTGGTATGCGATAAACTTTTGGTCTATTCGAGATAGCTATACGGTGTCAGCGAGTGAAATTTAGAAAAAAATCTCTCTCTCTCTCTCCCTACACACACGCGCGCGCGCATAAAGCATTTCGACGAAACCGAAACATCGAAGCATGATAATGTTTTATAAACAAAAGATTTCTAGACTGTGGGGTATCGAAAGTGTGGAAGCGTTACATTTTTCGATGACGCATTTTGTGGAATGACCCCCAGCCTAAAAACATTATCATGTTAAAAAAACAAATTTTATTTTGATTTTTATTTCAATAAAATCTCTCCTTTCGTTTCTAAGATATTGGCGGTTTTGTAAAAACTTGTATGTGTTGTGTTGGTCCCATGTCATGAAATTTCTTCGTTGTCTACAGAATGCGCGCGCAGCAGAGTTTCATGCCATCGGTTGCATAGTGTAATAGGCTACTTCAGTGACACAGAAGCAACAAGCAACGCAACTACAAGAGCAGAGAGTACAAAACGTTTGTAATAGTTGCTTTGTATGTCGACGTTAATACGTCAATAAATACATTCGGTTATAGCACGACTGTGACTTATCAGTTAGGCCTACTTATGTCAGTCATTATACAATATATTCACATTATTGTTGCTAAATGTCGATTGTGAGAAAGGCTACGCAGCGACGTACATTGAAAGCGAGAGTTCAGTGAAACTTTAACTGTTATTAATCCTGTACTGTACAATAATTTCTAACCATCACGTACCGTAACCTTATTGAGAACGTACTGTATTCTTATTGAAAGAAATTTAAGTTACTGATGGAATTGATAGAATAGGACTAAACTTGTCTTATTGAATTGAAATGTCTTAAGAAATGTCTTATTGAATTTAAATATGGAATATTGCCAATGCGTTGCCGAATGTTTATATAACAAGGAAAAAATTAATTATGGGAAGTTAGAATCTGAAAAATAGAAGAATCAGTAAACTAGACACAGCGGAAAGTATCCAAAAGCTGGCAAGTGCGTTTTGAAATGGTTGAAGCAACTGTAACCTTCATTTGAGCTGAACAATTACAAGTGCTAAGACAGACGAGATCGCAGAAAAATTTTAAAATAGTGCGTGCCGAATAACAGTGTCGGAAAGAACATTAGTTTGGCTGGTGCAATGACGGTCGCCTGGGGAGAACCGGCAAAACTTGCCAGTTTGCAATATCACAAACTTTTTAGGTTTGGTTACGCCTTAGAACAGTAGTTCCCAAAGTGGGGTCCGCGACAATGTTTCAGGGGGTCCGCGGACTCTTTTAAGAAAAAATAGAAAAACCGTAATTTTTCCGATTTTTTATAGGCTAAAATCTAAATCCAAAAGTCTAGAATCTTAAAATAAGTAGTAGAAGATTCCAGTATTTTTTTGTTTTGTTTCAAACTACTTGTAATTGTAAAACTGATTTCAAACTAGTGGCTTTAATAATGTCTTTAAATCATGTCGTGTAGCAGATCTGTTTGTCACACGAACTGACTAGAGCACCGCATCTACGCAGAACTGATCGCGCTGTGTTATTTCATGTATAAGCACTGTATCTAGCATATAAGCACTATATCTAAGCAAAACTTTTTTCCGTGTAGCTGGTTTTACGCCTAAGTAGCTGGATTTCGACACGTGTGGCTGGAAAGTTAAGAAATAAACTTGACGTCGAGAGTGACTTAATACTGAAATTATCAGATATAATAATCTGATAATAATCAGATATAATCAGATCTAATAATCAGATCAGTTATCTGATATAATAATCAGATATAATATTATGCCTAATATTGCAGAGCTAATTGTTCAAAAGCAGCTTCGTTGTTCACATTAAACTATGTTTTATGTAATTAATATTATAATTTTGCAAGTTAAGAGAATTTTGGTTTTAATATATTTCAATTGAAATATCAGATTCTGTATCATATTTATTATTAATTTTATTTCATAACTCAGATGGGGTCCGTGAAGTTTTTAATTTTTTGTGGGGGGGTCCGCAGAGTAAAAAGTTTGGAAACCGCTGCCTTAGAATACTTTTCACCGATACCAGGGGCAAACCTAGGATTTCATTTCGGAGGTGGGGGATTTTTTTCAACCACACATCTTTTTCTTAGGGAAATGTTTTTCTCGTCTTATAATGGATATTGTACCAATAAATTAAAACTAATGGGAAAATAATAGCTGTAATTCACTAATTTCATTAAAATCAATTAAAAGCGTACACCAGATAGGCTTTCAGTTTCTCTTTGAAGCGTAATAATAACTTTCTGTGGAATACAAATACTTTAAAGAGAACGTTAAAATTAAGAAAGTGAGGGTTAACAGCCTGAATATAAATGCTGTGGATATAAATCTATATAACAGGGCTGTATATGTTTTACAGCATGTAAAATAATGTTAAATAGTTTTGTTAAAAAATATCATTGTTGTCTTTTTCAAAAGGAAAAATAGAAAAAGAAAGAAAGGTAAAAAACTGAAGAAATAAATATAACTATATACTTTGTTAAATAAGTGTTCCATCCTTCCTGATATTTAAAAAAATATTTGGATTATATATGCTTCATTATATGTTTATTGCATGTTTCATTAAAAGAAAAACGAAATATTTAAATAAAATTTGGTCAAATTTCGTCACATGAATCATATGTTTCAAGTTGCTTGTTAACCAGCAGAAAATCGTTTCCTTCTATTCTTTTTCAAGTCGACTTCTTTCCATTGTTCACCATTTCTTTCAACATCTGTTATATTTATTATTGAGAATAAGGCCTATTATTGTAGATTATTTAAACTTCTCATTGACCTAAATAGTATTTTTTTAGAGTTAACAATCTTGGAGGTCAATTAATTACATTTCAAAAAACATGCAACCAGTTTAAAATTTTTTTGTTCAACACTCTTTTAATTTTTTCAGATTTCGGGGGGATATATCCCCCATATCCCATTCTAGGTTCGTCCTGATCGATACCAATGGCATACTAGTCAATGAATCTTTTAAGAGCCCGACACATAGAAGTCCGATGTTCGTAGATTTGTAGCGAACTTGTCAAGAATATAAACCTCTTGATAGGGTCAGTAGTTTCTAGATGTAGCTGTTTAAGCTCAAAGTGATTGCAGATTTCTTGAAGTTGCATTCAGCAAGAAATTTTCTGACCACCTTGGCGTAATCGGAAACTTTAGTTGAGAGGCTGCGTGCCTAGAAACTTACAGTGCGTAAGTGTTCTCAGACATTTTTACAGTAGAACGCGTTTTGATAGAACTCTTGAGGTTAGGGCTGACGTTTGGAGGTAATGAAGCGGAAGTTTAGTAGAGCTCAGAAACATCGAACTTTTTAACGCAGCGTGGCTCGTGGGTGCTTGACTGGGTTGTAGAACTCGAAAGCGAGCGTCCGATTGTAGTAACGCCCTTACCTTTACTTGCCTTATAGTCATAGAATAGTGATGGTGGCAAGGCTGCCACGATGGCAGATTGAAAGAGCTGAGGACATGATTTCCCCGGTTTCTACACGAAGGAACCGTGACCACTGTATGAAGATTAGGCGGGCGTCTGGTATTTTGCTCTACAACTTTTGAATGCCTCGGTGGTGAGAGAGGAGGCTCTCTTGGCTGGTTCTTTAGAAGCTCCTTCCCGTCCGCCGGAAAGCTAGAGATGTTGGCAGCATGAGAGTGCCCGCAGTTGATACAGGGGTGATTTTCTTGTCTTTGACAGTTAAAACTGCTCGAAATTCTCACGAACACCACAGATAGACCGGCGGGGTACTTGGTAGACATTAATAAAAGTCAGATACCTAATCTGGATCAGGGATTCAGGGACCCGTATAATAGGGCATGTGGTAATGGTAGGTTGTATCCGTAACATACACTACGGATAGCGGTAGGTGTACATACTTGGTACTGGGTAAAATACCGGTCGCGAAGGCCGTGACTAGGGATGTTTTTTCACCTCTCGGAAGACAATTTTATTCCGAGGCTCCTAAGGAGCTTCAGGTCAACCTTACGGGTCGACGGAACGGAAGCCTTGATTAGCTCCCTGTAAAAGCGGCCAACGGATGAGGTTATGCGCTACACGAAGTAGCGTCAGACTTCGAAACGGTACTTCCCTCATAGAGAGTAACCTTCCTTAGCCACAGCAAATGAAGAGAAGATAGAGCGATGTCACCGACAAAACAAAAGCAAGAACAATGAATGAGTGTCACCTTCTCCACCAGGCGCACACGCGCCTCAACAAAGTACGTTTTATATTTTTTTAAATTAAGTTTTATTTTTATTTCATCCTTGTAATTTTATCCTTTTATCATAATTTTTAATAATATTTTATTCTTGGGTATTTTTTTGTAAACTTAAAACTTTTAAAAAATGTGAACTGCCAAATTTAGGAAAATACATTTTTCAGATATCGGTGGGTTTTATTCTATTGGCCGTCCCAGAGTTAATTTACAGCATTGGTTATATGGGCTACACTGTTGCCGGGTCTCGTGTGTGGCAACATGAATTCGGTCCATTGAAGGCGTTTGAAGTATATTTCTCCCCAATCAACGACGTCGATTTACTGCTACACGGAGTAAACATTTTCAGTGAAGGCCTACACATTATTGTAGTTTTATTAGTGTTTTACTTATGATGTAAATAATTACGTGTTAACAGTTACGAGAAGCAGTATCACTCAGTTCTATGTATGAAAATAACATGACGTTAATTACCAAAGAGCTTTACTTTACCTATAATTGGGAGTGTGTTTATATTATTTAATGAATAAGCGGTATAGACAATCAACACAAAATATCAGGTAACTGAGCAAGGACCAAACATTTGTAGTAGGCCTACATGAAAAGTAATTATCTATAACAATAATCGTTTCCTTAAGCTAAATTGGTCCATGCGTTCTTGTTTTATTTACTTAGGTGTCATTATTCTCAATGTAAGCCAAAATTAAAGTAAACGACAATTAAATAGTACTCATAATAATTATATCATCTGATTACTACCAACAACAAAACCAAACTTTCCCACCTGTTACAGAATATTACACAATTTTAATCTGCATTTTTATAATACATTTTTATTGATAAACGAAATAAAAATATCTTTACCGTAAAAGTAAATATATATATATATATGTATTACATTTAATATTTATAATTAAATTTACCTCAAGATGTTATTTTTCTATTTGGAACATGTTTCGAGTGTTCCTGTTCTCTCATCTTCAGCCTTCGCGATCTTGTTTCTGGTGAAGTATTTGTGTGCTGGTTGCTATTAAGGTTGTTTATTGGTCTTTGGTATTTTAAAGTTGTATTATTGTGTGTGATTGTGGTATATGTTTTTGTATTTTGTGTATTTTCGATGTTGAGTGCTTTGAATATTGTGTCATGTTTTGTATTGATTTGTATTTGTTCCGGTATTAGTTTGTTTTGTGTTACAAATACAAATCAATACAAAACATGACACAATATTCAAAGCACTCAACATCGAAAATACACAAAATACAAAAACATATACCACAATCACACACAATAATACAACTTTAAAAAAAAAACAGCTGAAAAAACGTTATTTTGAACACCTAAACGCATACAAAAAACCAGAAATATATAAATCCAATTTAGCCACACATGCAATAAACACAGGACACGAATTCCCAAACATAACCAATGTATCACTAATAAAACATATACTACACAAAGGCACCATAATGAACATTTGGGAAAATTTACAAATATACAAACATAAAACACAAAACAAACTAATACCAGAACAAATACAAATCAATACAAAACATGACACAATATTCGAAGCACTCAACATCGAAAATACACAAAATACAAAAACACATACCACAATCACACACAATAATACAACTTTAAAAGACCAAAGACCAACAAACTACCTTAATAACATCCAGCAGCCAACACACAAATACTTCACCAGAAACAAGATCGCGAAGGCTGAAGATGAGAGAACAGGAACTCTCGAAACATGTTCCAAATAAGGAAAAGAACATCTAGAGGTAATATAATTATAAATTTTAAATACTATATATATTTTTTGTAACGTTATCTTTACAAAATAATAAAAATAATTTAATTATTAAATTTTGTGTTTTCTGAAAAAATCTTTGTTTCGTGTTTTTTGCTGTAGGTATTCAATAAATAATTTTTGTATTTGTATTATGTAAAATTTTTAATTCTTATATGGTTGTTTCTGTTGTTGTATCACTTTTTTGGAATAACTCCTGCGTTAATATAGTTATCTCCAGCACTAGTCGATAGACGGTTCTTATTCTTCTTCAGTATTCTCCTTATTTCTTGGTAAATACCGCCTTTCGGATAGTCCGTGATCTTGAAATACCTTATTTTTTGTTATATTTATTAAATTGATAAATACATTTCAACCAATTTGCCGAATTAAATGATTTATTAACAATTATAGGATATATCGATCGTTAATCGATTATTAACAGCAATATCGACTCGTCTCTCAGGGCCGATCGATAAATGTTTACATGAGTATTGTATATTAATTATATAGTTCTTTTAACGGTTATTTTATAAATAGCCACAGAAGGTTAATGCCATGAAAGTATAACACTTACAGTTAAAAGTCTTAAATTAAAAATTACAACGTTATTAAACAATATATAATGTGTATATTTGATAAAATTCGAACCAGTGATGTCTAGATGTTCATTTGGTCAAACTCGCATAGGATTCTGGAAAGACAAAGATGGCCGCCTGCCGACTGCGTAGGTTAACGTTAGTTGCCTCGACAAATATTTCTTGCAATAAATGATGCCTTTTCACCGTTTCCTCGTCTCCGCAATTGTGAATATTCGTTCTGGTGTTAATTGAGTGTTCCTGGTTCAGTGTTTCGTAGTTCACTTTGTTTAAATGTGTGTGATAATGTCTAACTTCACTTTGGTTAAATAGGTCGTAACTAACACCTTTCGTTTCGTTAGTAATAATTATTGGTGCTTGTGTTAATTTAATAATTTAGTCATATATTGTTCCATTAGTAGAGGGAAAGTGAGTGTTAGAAAACAATGGCGATGACGTCACAGAGAGGCACTGGTAGCTGGCTTCCGCGGTGTGAAAACAATGGGTTGGGGAACCCCCAGTTGAAAACACTACCGGGTTCCAGTTCATGACGTCATAGAGGCACTGGCAGCTGGTGTCCGAGCTGTCCATGTGACGTTACTGTCTTGTGTGTGTGTGTGTATGTATGTGTGTGTATGTGTGACTGAAACACTACCGTATTCCAGTTCATGACATCACACAGAGGCCCTAGTCGCTGGCGTCCGCATGGCTAAAACCTGTTTCAAGACGTCACGGAGGCCGTGGTTTCTGCATGTCCGCAATTTGGTAGCCGAAAACAATGTGTAGCGGATGGGGGTACCCGGAATTCGGCGGTTGCCCGCAGAGGCGATGTCATCGGGTACCGTTACGCGAAATTTTGGGGCCATCGGGTACCGAAATTTGGTGATATGGTCCATCGGGTACCGTTACCCGAAATATTTAAATCAACGGATGGGGGTACCCGAAATGGTTGGTGTCCGAATTTTGACACCCGAAATGTTTAAATCAACGGATGGGGGTACGCGAAAGGTGGGTACGCCCTAACGGGGTTCCAGTTCATGACATCACACAGAGGCCCTGGCAGCTGATGTCCGAATGTTAAAACACTTCCGGGTTCCAGTTCATGACGTCACACATAGGCCCTAGTCGATGGTCTCCGTGCATGTCCAAAATTTGGTAGCCGAAAACAATGTGTAGCGGATGGGTGGGGGTACCCGGAATTCGGTGGTTGACGAGGTCCTGGACGAGCCGTCACGGAGACAATGGTACCGTTACCTGAAATTTTTGATGTTCGAAATTTGGTACACAAAATATTTAAATCAACGGATGGGGGGTACGCCCTAAAACAAGTCCTGCATAACGTCACACAGAGGACCTGCTCTCCGAGCGTTCCATATGTGTCACTGTCCATAGAGGGCGTGGTGTCCAATATTTGACACCCGAAATGTTTAAATCAACGGATGCGGGTAGCTCGAAATTTTTGTGTCTGAAATTTAGTACTCGAAATATTTAAAACAACGGAGGGGGTACCCCGAAATTTTGGGGTGTCCGAAATTATGTTAAAACACTGTCGTCCGACAACGGGTGGGGGTACCCCGAAATTTTGTGGTGTCTGAAATTTAACCTGCATGTCTAGAGGACGTGATGTCTGAAATTTGACACCCGAAATGTACGCCCACATGACGCATGTGTTCGAATGTAGCAATGGGTATATGTTATGTCATTGGTGTCAGTGGCTTGTGGTTCCTATTCGATCTTAATTTGTACATAAAATAAATTATAGCCCTCCCGTTACCCGAAATTTTTGGTGTCCGAAATTTGGTACACGAAATATTTAAATCAACGGATGGGGGTACCCGAAATTTGAAAGGTGGGTACGCCCTAAAACAAGTCCTGCATGTCTGAAACACTTCCGGGTTCAGGTTCAGCACTGTGCCGACACAGAGGCAGTGGTTTCTGCAAGGCGAGGCGGTGTGGTGTATAATAAGGTACCGTTAAGCGAAATTTGGGTCATCGGGTACCCCCACACTCCGCTTAGCTCTGGACGGGAGGGTAGTGTACCGATACGCGAAATTGGTCGGTTAAAATTTGCGGGCATCGGGTACCTGACACCGAAATTTGGTGATTAATGACATCACAGAGGGGATGGTAGTTGGTTTCTGCATGTAGCAGATTTGGTATGGGCCATCGTGTACCGTTACGCGAAAAGTTTGGAGTAATGGTTACCTGACACCGAAATTTAATGTTTAATGACGTCCTGACGTTACAGATGAATGATATCAATAGTTAAACATAGATATATATACATATATATATATATATATATCCAATTATAGGAAATAATGATTTTATATCATTAGATAAATGATTGATTATATCTCCCATACGTAGTACACCACTGAAAAGTAACTATTTGCAAGTATTTACTTTAAATTATATTGTGCATATCCTTGAACTTGAGTGCACTGATCCTTTGTATAGACCATGCGTGCGTGCGTTCGTGTGTGTGTGTGTGTGTGTGTTTCAACCAGCTCTAAAAACTGGTTTGCAAGCAAGTTATCAGCCGGTCTGTTGTAGTGATACTCAACTCTCTCTCTCTCTCTCTCTCACACACACACACACACACACACACACACACACACACACACACACACACACACACACACACACACAGCCTTGAAGGCTGACTCGCTTTCTCTCTCTCTCTCTCTCTTTTACAGCCTTGAAGGCTTTCTCTCTCTCTCCCTCTAAATATACAGTGGGACACGTTTAACACGAAATGACGGGGACCAGCTGTTTTTTCCGTGTTAACCTATATTTCGTGTTAACCGAATTTCGTGTTAACAGATAAAAAGTGAAACAAAATGAGGTACAGAACCTACTGTACTGTAAATGGTCAAATACTGAAGATATTACTTACTGAATTTATTAGTAAAATAAATCAATAAAGAATATTGAATAGGTACTAATATATGATCGTTTTATTTATCCTCCTGGATTATTATACAGTAATTAATTTTTTCTTAAAATGTAAAGTTATTGTAGTGAAAATGTTCAATTCTTTTTAAAATAGTTCGTTATTTTCTTTTGTACAGAATTCTGCACTACTTGATTTTCAATAAATTGTTCTAGTTTATCGACGTGCTCAAACATTTCACATTCAGAGTTGGTTTCTACAAATTAATATCCAATAGGAACCACAAGCCACTGACACCAATGACATAACATAATATACCCATTGCTACTTTCGAACACATGCGTCATGTGGGCGTACATTTCAGGTGTCAAATTTCAGACATCACGTCCTCTAGACATGCAGGTTAAATTTCAGACACCACAAAATTTCGGGGTACCCCCACCCGTTGTCGGACGACAGTGTTTTAACATAATTTCGGACACTCCAAAATTTCGGGGTACCCCCTCCGTTGTTTTAAACATTTCGAGTACTAAATTTCAGATACAAAAATTTCGAGGTACCCCCATCCGTTGATTTAAACATTTCGGGTGTCAAATATTGGACACCACGCCCTCTATGGACAGTGACACATATGGAATGCTCGGAGAGCAGGTCCTCTGTGTGACGTGATGCAGGACTTGTTTTAGGGCGTACCCCCCCATCCGTTGATTTAAATATTTTGTGTACCAAATTTCGAACATCAAAAATTTCGGGTAACGGTACCATTGTCTCCGTGACGGCTCGTCCAGGACCTCGTCAACCACCGAATTCCGGGTACCCCCACCCATCCGCTACACATTGTTTTCGGCTACCAAATTTTGGACATGCACGGAGACCATCGACTAGGGCCTCTGTGTGACGTTATGAACTGGAACCCGGAAGTGTTTTAACATTCGGACACCAGCTGCCACGGCCTCTGTGTGATGTCATGAACTGGAACCCGGAAGTGTTTTCTATAGCATGTCGGTTTTGTGAACCGGGTTCAAATCGCGGTAAGACCGGTCTCTCCACCAAATTTCGGGAACCGTCAAGTAACCCAAACTTTTCGTGTAACGGTACCCATCACCTTGCTCAATGCCGTCTCAAAATTTCTGAACCCGTCAGACAAACAGTCAACGCCTCGTCGCATTCCCTCTACCACAGTGATGATTCTGCCAATGATGAGGGGGGTAGAGGGATCTGTGATGTCATGAATCTGTGACGTCAGAGCCAATGACGACATGAATCGGTGACGTCAGAGCCATAAATCATGTCCTCTACCCCCCTCATCGTTGGCAGAATCATCACTTTCCCTCTACTCTTGACCGATCTTCAACAAAATCAACAGACCTTGAGTTCTCTTTAGTTCAAAAAGGTATGCAAAAACGTAGTTGATTCTGTTGTTTGAATTTAAGGCAGTTATCGTTCGTCATATAAAAAATTACCCTTGTTAAATCATAAAATGTTGCCGGTAAACTACCCCTTTCCCTTAACCGATCTTCACCAACACGAATAGGTATTGCGAACTCTACAATACAGGGCTGTATGCAAAACATCATTTGATTCTGTTTGAATTTGCGGCTGTTATCGATTGGCATAGAAAACTAGCCTCTTCATTTATAGATATTTCATCTACGTTTCTACAGTGGATTATTAAGATCTTGTTATCAGGATACTTTATTTATCATAATTAAGTACTTTACTCTTGTTACAACAAAAAATGTTTCTGGTAAACTACCCTTTCCCCGTTACCGATCTTCACCAAAATCAATAGGCCTTGAGTCTTCTACAACTCACGCACATATGTAAAAAATTATTTGATTCTATTTGAATTTACGGCAGTTATCGTTCGTCATGAAAAAATTTCTCTTGTTACAACATAAAATGTTGCCGGTAAACTACCCCTTTCCTTTAACCGATCTTCACCAAAATCAACAGACCTCGAGATCTTTAAAATTTAGGGATGTATGAAAAAACATATTTGATTATGTTTGAATTTACGGCAGTTATCGTTCGTCATAGAAAAAATTAACCTTGTTATCACATAAAACGTTGCAGGTAAACTACCCCTTCCCCATAACCGATCTTCACCAAAACCAACAGGCCTTCAGTCTTTTACAATTGAGGAACGTATGCAAAAAAATATTGATTCTGTTTGAATATGCGGCAGTTATCGTTCGTCATAGAAAAAATTACTGTTGTTAAAACATAAAATGTTGCAGGTAAACTACCCCTTTCCCTTAACCGATCTTCACCAAAAATAATAGGTCTTGAGACCTCTACAATTCAGAGTTGTATACAAAAAATTATTTGATTATGTTTGAATTTGCGGCTGTCATCGTTTGCCATATAAAATGCCCTTGTTAAAACATAAAACGTTGCAGGTAAACTACCCCTTCCCCTTAACCGATCTTTACCAATATCAACAGATCATGAGAACTCTACAATTCAGGGCTGTATGCGATACATTATTTGATTCTGTTTGAATTTGCGGTTGTTATCGTTTGCCAAACAAACAAAATTACCCTTGATAAAAAAAAACCGTTGCAGGTAAACTACCCCCTTCCCTCAACCGATCTTCACCAAAAACAATAGGTCGCGAGTACTCTACAAATCAGGGCTGTATGCAAAAAATTATTTGATTCTGTTTGAATTTGCGGCTGTTATCGTTTGCCATAGAAAAAATCTACACACACACACATACACACACACACACACACACTTTTCGAAAAACGATTTTTTTTCATGTTTTGAGTGTAGTACAATCAGAATCTGCAATAATCTCGAACACGATTTTTTTTGCCATCACCATACTTCCATTTCCTTAAGGAACATGGAAGTAAAAACAAAAACCAATGGGAAGCCATAATAACAGCCAACCAGCACACAGGTACTCCACAAGATTCAAAATTAGAAAGGCTGATGATGGGATCACTAAGAAACCCGAAACATGTTCCAAATAAGGAAAAATAACATCTTGAGGTAAAGTAAATATAAATTTGAAATAAACTAATTTAGTTTATATTTATTGTTGAATGTTCTTATTTCTTAGTTTTACGTTCGCAAATCAGTCTTGATTACCGTCAGCATCACTTCGCGTGTACGTTTCAACTGACCACAACTCAATCCTCCGATATTACTTTTGCAAATTATACTTTTTGTTGAAGAATAAAACCACTGTAAAGGACAGAAATGTGCAATCCCTGCGTAGCACAGACGGTAATAACGATCACGTTGTCCGTACGTGTAGCCACCCAACTTACACTGCACTTTACTATGATCTGCAGGGGTTTTATTAAGTACATACAACGAAACAACTCCTTGCTTTCAGATGACTATCGCTTTCCGCATTCGTCTGTATCAATGAGCACGAGGTTTCCAGATCTGAAAGAAGTCGGGCTAATGTTTATTGCCTCTATTATTTCAGCTCTGTCGTACGCGAGGAAATCGAATGGCTGGTTACTGCTACTGTATTATGTTTCTTCTCTCTCTCTCTCTCTCTCTGTGCGTGCGTGTGTGCGTGTGCGTGCGTGCGCGTGCGCGTGTGTGCGTGTGTGCGTGCGTGCGTGCGTGCGTGTGTGTGTGTGTGTGTGTGTGTGTGTGTGTGTGTGTGTGTGTGTGTGTGTGTGTGTGTGTGTGTGTGTGTGTGTGTGTGTGTGTGTGTGTGTGTGTGTGTGTGTGTGTGTGTGTGTGTGTGTGTGTGTGTGTGTGTGTGTGTGTGTGTGTGTGTGTGTGTGTGTGTGTGTGTGTGTGTGTGTGTGTGTGTGTGTGTGTGTGTGTGTGTGTGTGTGTGTGTGTGTGTGTGTGTGTGTGTGTGTGTGTGTGTGTGTGTGTGTGTGTGTGTTACTGGGTTCTTCTGTTCCTTCACTTACGAACTCTTTTATTTTATTTTATTTATAAATTTATTTTTTTTGTATCGGCCATCTAAGGACCACATGCCAATTTCAATTCTTTATTTTTTGTTCTTTTCTTTTTCACCAATATTCTTTTATCTTTTCACTGTGTCTCTTCTTACTGTCTTCAGTCCACTTTGAACCTGCGGTTTTCTCTCTCCTATCCTAGACTCCTTCCATTTTTAACACGTTTGCCCGAAAAACTTCTCTTTCTATTGCTTCTTCTGCGTATAACTCTTTTACTCTCAACTCTTCTACGAACTCTTTTATTTTTTTTTTTAACTCTTTTCCTTGTTCTTTCCAAAAATCATTAAATAGGCGCAGCTATAGGCCCGACAGTTGTTCTTGAACAGTCAGCTGCGCCGACCCACTAGATGAATTACCTCTGCTTTCAAGTATAGCTAACTTGTCTATAGAGAAGAGAAGGGGAGACGACGCGACAACAGTTCATTGTCTCACTTTCATATTATCTCCCTTTCTGTCACACACATGATGTTCCGCGACTAGTAAAAACATCGCGGCGAGAGTTAATTATTTTATATTATGTCTCCTTTGCGCCTGGATAGTAATGTTGCGTGGCGTCGGCTATCGTCAATTGTGCACTCTCGCGCGCTCTATGGAGTAATCGCCGTAACTGCGCTCTCTCCGAACGCGTTATACGCGAGGGAGCCGGTCAGTTGTGTCTCCTACGTCCATCGTTTAACATCTGAACGCCGGCGCCGAAAAAAGAATTCTGTCTGTACTACTACTACTTTCTGCCATGGGCGAATAATTTTATAAAGGACCTCTGGGTTCCCGCACCAGCCAGGGACTCGGGACAGAAGGATGGCGACAACTACACCCGTTGCCATCAGCCTAAGCATTGCTGACTAACTCCTCTATTTCGTCGCCGGCGTTAGGCATGGGACCCGCCATGTAATACAGGATGAATCTCCCGGCTTCCTGAGCCAGCAACTCACTGCCCACTGGGACCTGAGCCGACCATCTGCCTCAGCACGTGGTAACAGCTTAAAACCAGGTGAAACTGTTCCAATTAAGTAAAGTCGACATCGCGACAAATTCTGTCACACCTATTGAGTGAAATATAAAAAAGTATAAAACAGTTACATTCCGTTGTTGTGAACTATATTGCAGTTAGACAGTAGTTGATCAAAGCTGAACATGTCGGTCCATTATGTGCACGCCCATAATTCAGTGGCACTGGTTACTAAACTATTAATAAGTCAATAGTTGTGAGTCAATAATTGTACGCCAGACTAGCAAGCACGTACAGTGCAATTGTTTCATTCTTTTTGTTCAAATTCTTTATTTCCTTGGATTAACTGGATTAACTGTTTGTGCTGTGTCATGAATTATCACGCCTGGTCAGCCCATGCTGTCCGCCATATCTATCCGGAAGTCATTCAAACTTGTAAATTCTCGTGTTACCTTGCGGTCTTTCTTTTTATATTTTATTTAGGTTCATTTGAGCGTTTTTTGTTTTTATTTCCCAGTCCAATCGGGTGTGCATGCTTGCAGCCTGGGCGAACTCGACTTGTGCCGATTGTTTGCTAATTTTATAAAGATTATAGTAGATTTATACACACGAGTGATTAATGTTGAAAAGGTATTTACGAATGTACAAGCACTGCTTGTTAGTATACCCGTTGGGTTATTATGAGATTATGATTAATATTTGTCAGTAGGCATTGTAAAAAAAAAGGAGTTGATTTAGCAATGATTGATCATTACCTGGAGGGGTTGCTCTAGCTTAAACGGAGTGCTAACTATGGAAGCCCTAAGGTCAACTAAAAAGAGGTTTTTTTAAAAGCCATGCATTGGCTTGGTGGTGATGGTCATATGCCGTATTAATTGAACTTGTTCAGTTTGCTGAGTTATCTTAAAGCAACAAACCGAATGATTAATCATGGCTGGTCTCTCTCCTTCCTTCACTCAAGTGTGAATAATTGGTTGTTGTAAAAATGTTGCAATTGATTTGTTATTTATATTGCTTATTATTGTATTGATTTATGATGATGAATTGTGATGAATTGCTGAGTGCCTCATGAAGGTTTAGGCTGAACCACTGAACATGTCTGTCTTTAAACAAACGCATGTATATCTGTTGTACACTGTGCTATATCATCTACGCAAAAATAAATATTGTTACGTTAATCCTGACTTTTATTTGCAAGTCCTGTCACAATGGGCTCAGTGCATTTTATGCTTCATCTAGGCCATCTGCGTAGTTCTAAAAATTACGGGTCGCCTTCCCCTTGTCAAAAAAAAAAATTTCTTAAAACTTTGAGAAGGGGCAATGAGGAGGCTCAATGCTTCCATTGCTCTCGCCAGTCTTGTTGCAGCCGATGTTCACGCTATGAAACACTGTACAGGACTGTTGTGCGCATGTGCGAAATAAATTTAATAAAGACTTTGTTAGCCTTGCAATGAGGTGTTTGTACGCTGCGCATCTATAAGCCATTGTTCAATTTCTGTCGTCAGGTTTCTGCCAGCTGTTAGGTTTAGCTGCCGGCTGTTATATTTTTGATGCCGGAGTCAATAACTCGGATCAGTTTCAAAGTCAGCCTTTAAGATTTTATCCGATTTTCAGTTCGCAAAGCCGTTGGTTGTCATAAGGCTTCGAGCCGTTTCCTCGTGTCCGACATTAACAACCGACGTTTCGGTTACATTTTCTGACGGAGATCACATACCCTAACGTAATCTTGGTTTTTCACTCTTTTCGTAGTAAAGAAATTTCTTAGTAAGTCTAGTAGCGAGATATTCTGTAGGTGACCATGTTTGTTGCTCTCTACTGTAATTGCTGGAATTGTGAAATTTCTTCTACATTTTGTTAGTTTTGCTTTTATATGTCTCTGTAATTGTTCGCTGTCATGAAGCAAGTGAAGCAACCTAGAAACTCGTTGGACACCGAAGACGCATGATGTACGTGTTGGGTGTCAGTACATGAAGTAGCGGGAGAAAAAAGTCAAATAAAAGAAATCAAAGACCTAATAATGTAAAGGTAAAGGAGGCAAGAGATAAACTGAGAGAGAGAGAGGGGGGGACAGACAGATATGGACAGACAGACAGACAGAGAGGGGCAGATATGCAGACCGACAGATATGGACAGACCAATATGGACAGACAGACAGAGAGGGACACATATACAGACAGACAGAGAGAGACAGATATATACACACAGACAGAGAGGGACAGATATACAGACAGACAGAGAGGGACACATATACAGACAGACAGAGAGGGACACATATACAGACAGACAGAGTGGGACAGAGATACAGACAGACAGAGAGGGACACATATACAGACAGACAGGGAAAAACAGATATATAGACAGACAGACAGAGAGACAGATATTCAGACAGACAGAGAGAAACAGATATACAGACAGACAGAGAGGGACAGATATAGAGATAGACAGACAGAGAGGGACAGATATATAGACAGACAGATAGAGAGGAACAGATATACATACAGACAGAGAGGGACAGATATGTAGACAGACAGGCGGTAGAGCATGGAAGTTAGTGGAGAGAATAAGGAGAAAGAATAAAGAGCAGAAAAGTAATACGAGTTAACATGAGGTGGAGCTAAATAACCTCGATACACAACTCGTTTAGCGTAATACTTTGAATTATTAGTACCAGCGTAGGCTACTTCTGTTCAAAAGAAAATAATTACACCAATCCTGCGGTAAAATACATTACTCACAGCGCGTTGTGTAAGTACAAACACCTTACCGGTCAATAATTGTTCAGCGGTGGCATGATTCACTGTTTTATTTTTAATACTAACTGAATACGTTGACGAATGTATACAGATTTACATTTATACCTGTACACCACAGTAGTTGTACGTATTAAAGTGGATAAATGTCTACTGAATAGACTATTAGAAATAAATGTAACTATTTTAAACAAATAACAATCATAATATAAAGCAGACGTTTCAATAGCCTTCTGACAATACTGTTAACGAATGCCTTTATATCCTTGACTGGCATACGTGGTAGTGTTTCATTTTAAAGCAGTCATGATTTTAAAATCATTTCTTAAGTATTCACAATAAACAGAATCACATAAGTCGAGACCTTAAATCTCAGTTTAGGTTCATAACATACTTTCAGTCTTCATATCGTCATAATGTTAAGTCAAAAATATAAATAATTTATTCTTTCATCCTGATTCTAACGCTTTCACGACCAGCGACATAATTATTGAAATTACGATCCGGATAATTGGGCCGTGGTCTAATATAATTATCATTCTAACAGATGTTATCAGTAGTTTTGGCGTCACCTCTGGGGGGGGGGGCATTTTCAGTGAAATACGGTTTTAATACAACTGACACGGTTTTTCGTCAGCAATCACAGGACTGTGATAAAGACTTATCAGTCTGGTCTTTGCCACAGTCCGCTATTACTAACGAACACAGTGTCAGTTGTATTAAAACCGTGTTTCTCAGAAGATGGCCTCTATAGGTGAGGCCAAAACTTCTGATAACAACATCTGTTAGAATGATAATTATAGTAAACCACGGCCCAATTATCTGGATCGTAATTTAAATAATTTAATGTATTATATTTAATTTAAAATATTTAAATATTAAATACTAAAATATTTTACAAACATTTAACCTTAAAGTTTAAAAGTGCAGTGAAAAAATAGTTTTCGTGATCTGTCAGGTTCACAACATCGCAGTGTGTAACTCATTTTGTCTTCGTATCCCTGTCACAAAAGGTTTACTGTGAAATTTGTTCTACCTTTCCCTCCCTTTTTTCTAAAATACTAATTTTCTGAACAACTTTAAACCATCTGGTGATTTCAGGCGTCAGACGAAACTCTATCGTCATGTTTCTTCCACACAGTGTGTTTCACGAAAAGAACTGTTGGGATTTCTACGAATATTTCCACTCTGAAAGAATCGCAGAGCATTAATTAGGCACCTTAATACCTATAAATTATGATAATATAAAATATTAGAAATTTTTTGAATTCTTCAGTCGGCAGCATAGACCCAAGCCCAGTGGCGGCGATAAGGCCCCCGCAGACCCCGCGGCGCGGGGGGGCCCCAACCCTCTGGGGGGCCCCGCCACTCTGACCTCTAGAAAAAAATATGAAACGAGCTATAATAGGAAAAAAATTTTTAAATGGGGTCCGACTACCGGCAAATTTGTATTTAAAATACGAAATATACGTTTTATTTAAGTGTATAGACATGCAAAAAACTATGTTTTCCGAAATCACATTACTGTTTGTTGTTTGTAAGCGAAGCTTATCTTATCTCTTGTGGTGCCCGTACGTCCGTGCGATGAGTCACTCGGCACTGAGGAGACGTAAACAAAAACAACACAATGTAGTTCAGTACTCAGTAGTGCGTCGCATCTCCTGCGCGATAGTACTGTATTGCATTCATTTCGTAATTTAGTGCCGTTTAAGTTTAATGACTTAACATTTGATTTTAGTTTTTGTATTTTGTGTAGAGTTAGAGTGTTAGAGACAGAGTTTATAAAATGGAAAGTAAGCGTGAATATTTAAGTGGTGCTACGAAAAGGAAACTGCAAAAACAACGAGAAGAATCTAAAAGTAACTTTCAAAACTCGACCAGTTTTTAAAAAAATCATCAAAATGTGAAGTTGAACAACCCAAACCCGGGTCAAGTGCAAGTAATGAAAAAGAAACAAAAATCGGACTTGAAGTTGATTGTGACAGTGACAATAAACCTGATTTAAACATTAGTCCGTCGGATACAAGTGATACAACTACAGAAACAAATAAGCAACTGCAACATGAACAAGAAGAACAACTGCTAGGCATTGAATGTGTTCGCCAGTTCGAAGACATACCTGGACCAGAAAATCAGTTTGAACCAACTGAAGTTATAAGTAATCACGCAAATAAAACTAGTTTAGCAGGCCCTTCCGATCCAAACTGCCAAAGTTTTGAGACAGATATTGCATTCTATAAAAATCAAGCTACAATAACAAACGAGGTGAAAAAGTTAATAACGTTAAGTGAACGTTGTCAAACAAAGGGTCCTTTCCCGAAGGATTCCGTTTCTAAGCGGTCTTTCAGTACAGCATATTATTCTTTCAAAACTGCAGCAGGCCAAATTGTTCACAGGTTTTGGCTTTGTTACTCTCGTAATCTAGATGGAGTCTATTGTTTACCATGTTGGCTTTTCAGCCAAAGTGCTGATGCCCAAAGCTGGCGTGAAGGCGATATTAGAGATTGGAAAGGTCTCAGTAAAAAAACTAAAGTTCATGAAAGTAGCAATGCTCATTTACAATCTTGTCTTACGTATGCCACTTGGAAAAAGAGTAAAACGGTAGCTGATCAAATTTCCGATGAGCGGAAAAAATGGAAAGATATTTTCATACAGATTGTGGATGTCATTCGAACCATGGCACTGTGTTCATTGCCGTTTCTTGGCCATAGAGAATCATTACATGAAATAAATCCTGAAAGTGGAAATTTTTTGAACATACTATCTTTAATTTCTCGCTACGATTCTCTCCTTAGTGCACACTTAGAAAATGAAAAAACCAGATCAAAATACCTCCACTATGACATTCAAAATGAAATCATTAACTTGCTAGGAAAATCAGTATTGACTGCCTTACTAAAACAGATTCAGTAGTCTCCTTTTTTTTCTATAATTGTTGAGAGCACACAAGACATTTCTAAGATTGAACAAATGAGTGTTGCAATCAGATACATTAACATAGTAGAAGAATCTCCTGGCAATTATAAAACTGTGATTAGTGAGTCCGTTTTGGGATTTCAAGAAATAAAGGATCCCAACAGTGAGGGGTTTCAAAGTAAGATTTTAGACTTTTTGAAAACAAATGAAATTGACATTAGTAAGTGTAGAGGTCAAGGTTATGACGGTGCAGCAACAATGAGCGGGAAATACTCTGGGTTACAGAAAAGAATTATGGATATAGTCCCAAACGCGGATTACGTACACTGTGCTGCACATAACCTGAACTTGGTGATCAATGATTCAGTATCAAATATTTCTGAAATAAGACAATTTTATGACATAGTACAGAAAACTTATGTGTTTTTCAGTGAAAGCTTACATAGATGGCAAGAACTTAACACTGCCGTTAAAGAAGACAGCTCTGCCAAAAATCTAACTTTAAAAAAGCTGTGTCCAACAAGGTGGTCTTCTAGACACGACTGTCTGTTAGCTTTAAGAAATGATTTCAAAAATGTGATTAAGTGTTTGACAGAAATTATTCTATACAGCTCAAAAAAACCCGAGGCAGAAGAAGCATTAGCAATTAGAAACCACCTGGAAAACTTTGAATTTATTCTTGTGCTCTGCCTTGAAACTAAGATTTTAGAGAATGTAAATATAACTTCGAAAGCACTACAGAGGCCAACTGTTGACCTAGGCAGAGCGTGGCAGTTTCTAAGCCGCGCTTGTGATGAGTTAAAAGTTTTAAGAAAGGACTTTGCCGGCTTTCTTGCTGGTGCTAAACAGTTGGCCCAGTCATGGGACATAACTTGTAACATGAAAAATAAGCGTAAGCGAGTTGTAAAACGCTTCTTTGTTGAATTATCAGTTGACCATAGAATTGACGACCCAGTGAAATCATTTGAAGTAAAAGTTTTCAATGCAACACTAGATATTGTAATAGCTCAGCTACAAATGAGATTCGAAGGATTGCGTTGCATTGATGATAGGTTTTCATTCCTGACGCCTCAGAATTTAGTAAACTTCTCACAAGAGACAATAGTGGAGAAAAGTAAGGCTCTGGTAAATGTGTATCCTGGTGACCTTTCCACATCACTGCCTGACCAAGTAATATCCTTCAAAGCTCTGATGGCCAAAGAAATTGTACACAAGAAAAGCATTCGAGAAATGATGAATTTACTGGTTGAAGAAAACAGCTGCCTTATGAGCTGCCTCCCAGACTTAACTACAGCTTTGCAGCTTTATTTAACAATACCTGTCACAACAGCTACAGCGGAAAGAAGCTTTTCAAAACTTAAATTAATTAAGTCATACTTAAGAAGTGCCATGGCCCAAACTCGGTTGAGTGACTTGGCACTGTTAAGCATTGAGCATGAAGAGACACAGAAAACTAATATCAACGAAGTGGTTGAAAAGTTCTTAGCTATTAAAAAAAGAAGACTAGGCTTAGGAAAACAGTGAACTTTGGTTGATCCTCATCTGTAAATATTGTACATTACTTGAGTTCGAGTGTTATTGAATTGGATTAGACTTAAGGAGAACGTGTATAGAGTATATTCAAGAATTTCACAAATTCAGTTACAAACTAATTTTAATGTTTGAAAAAAGCTAGAATGTTACTTTGATATTCGTTTTTAAATAATAAATTTTTAACACTCTGTGTGCGGTACTGTTTCATAGTCTGAATTTAGATCTTTGACGTAAAAATAAATAATTCTTTTTATTTTGGTTTTTTTATAGTTTGTATAGAACTTTGTCTATTTAGCAACAATGAATTTTAAGAGTTTGTATGCGTGTAAAACATCCTTTGCAAATTGCAAACGTTTTGTGATAGACGAGAAAGTATTCACAAACCATTGTTGTGAAACACAAGTAAATAGAAACTCATTTGAGTGTTTTCCCCTATTACGTATACAAAATTTAACCATTTTTATAGGGCCCCCTAATTAGTTTCGCGGGGGGGGCCCCCGTTTCCTTAGCGCCGCCACTCCCCAAGCCGGCACTACAAGGCGAACAAACAGTTACGTTTAAGTTTCTTCTTTAGGTTAGGTTAGGTTAAGGCCAATATCTTCAGTAATTCAAATTTCAGATATCTAAATGTACTTAACTTAATTTATATATATATATATATATATATATATATATATATATTGTTACATGACATTTTGCCATGCCATTTTAACATAAATATGCTTTAATACTCTTACCCAAAAGTACCAAGAAACATAATAGTTTTGTTTCAAGAAATACTTAATAAAATATTGTTTATTTTATGATTTAATTCATGTTAGCTAAGACTAATAATTATGTTTATTACAGTTAAAGTAATGTTAATAATAATAAGTAAGAAGGACAATGTTTAGGAACTTACTTATAAGGTTTTGTTGTATTTATAAAAACTGTATTGTATACAGGAAGTTAAGAGGAATTATTATCTATTACTAATAGTTATTAGTAAGTAGTTTGGGTCATAGTGTTTAATATTATATGTGATAATATTAATAACACTAATGTTTAGATTAACTGTAAAGTACCAAAATAATAGTAATAGAGATTTGTAAAAACTAGGCATGTTAAGCTTAGACAGTTAAGGTATTTTGAATAAGAATTTCTATTAAAATGATAACAAACAATGTCAGGTTCAGGTTCAGGTTCTCTGTATTTCGGAATGTAATTCGTCGGATGATATGAATCGACATAATAATGTTTGTGTCTGGGCTTTTCACGTTACAAGCATTTGAGTATTACTAAACCCTCGTAGAAAGTTGAATTGCATAACAGTTTAGTGTCCACAAAAATTGTGGACCTTAAATAAATTCCTTTGGGAAATACTTCATTCATTTTTTATGCAAGCAACGATCTTCACGATCTATGCAGAACAATCTGTAGTGAATATTTTTTCTCTGGTGATCTTATTTCCTATGGCTTATTTAACTTTTAATTAATAAAGTTGTGTTAGTGGCCATAATCACAAACAGAATTGTCACTGTTGCACACCACTATAGAAAAATTATTCCGATTAGAGCTTAATCGGATCCTCCTGTTGTTAATTTCGATCTGACGATGAGCTGAGAAGCTTGAAAGCGCTAATCGGAATAATTTTTCTATAGTGGTGTGCAACAGTGATAATTCTGCTTGTTATTTAACTTTTGTTAAATATATTCATCCCCTAAGACAACTATACTTAATGAATTATCGTAGTCTTTACTTCTGCTTAGTCTAAAAATAATATTTTGCTTGATTGCTTTTTACATTACAAAACTATATTATTATAAAAAAATTCGGAACTAATTGAAGAAAAAATATAAATCCTACCACCAACTTTATCACCATTTATTGGAAAACTGCCAGTAGCTTCGCTGTCGACGAGGTCTTTTGGTGTTTCCACCATCTTTAGCTCTTAAACGACCAGATATTTTCTGATTCCTTTACAACATTTCATGTCCAATTTGTGCACATTTCTTAGCTGTGGTTATTAATTTATTTTTTCCGTATGAGTACTTCTATATGTGATAATTTATTTTAACTGGTTCTTCTCCTGGTACTTCTCTTATCGTCGTTTAAGACCTGAAGATGGTGGTGGAAACACCTAAAGGCCTAAAGGTGAGTAAGTTGGTGTTAAGGTGACTGCTAATAAAACTAACTTGCCTGGAAAGATAATCCTAACATAATCACAATTAACTTTCGTGAGAAACGTAAAAATTAAAAACGACAAGAACGGTCAGTAGAAAAACTATGAAGACAAATTTTAAAACTCCAAAACAATTAAAACATATAAAAAAATTCATGTATGCAAAGAACAAAACCCAAAGAGGACGCACGCACATCAAGACATATGCATCGTCGTCATACCCTGTTGTATTCCAAGTATTTAACCATATCTTGTCCAGTTCACTATACTGCAATGCTTATCCAGTTCTTGCCTTCTTGCTAGGGGCCTTCATTTAGCCCCCTTTATGAAACTTGGGTACTAATTGCGGAAAGGTCTTGATAATCTGTCATATACTCGCCTAGATAAATGTCCTGTCAAGGTTTTTTTTTGTTTTAATTCAAAAAAGTGATCTCTCTAATAGTAAGTTTATGTATCCACTTAAGTGCGTGCTTTTTCACTACGTGTCAGACACAAGGGCACATCTCACACCGCTCACATTTAAAACGGAGTCTAGCCGGATCTTATTTGATTGACAGTAGGCTATCTAAGGTTTCATCTCTGTTTGTAACTAAATGTTCCATTTCAACCTTTCTAATGGCTGTCATAATTTTGCTGTTGTTTAACATTAGCTACTTACATCTAAGTACGTATTTAGACTACACCCTCTTTTATTCTTTTCTTTACTTTTTCACTTTTCTGGTGACGTACCTTTCAATTTTGCCTTTTACATATTTTCTTATTGCTTTATAACATTTCATGTCCAACTTCTGCAACATTTTAGCTATGGTTATTAATTTCTTTCTTTTCCGTATGAGTACTTCTATGTGTGATCATCATCATCAGCCGTGCCTATACAACCCTTGGTGGGTCTTGGCCTGCTCCAAGAGTCGATTCCATTCTTCCGTATTGCGTGCCCTGGTTTTCCAGTTTCTTATGTTCTGTGTTAAAATGTGTATTAATTAATTCCTATTGGCTCTCCTGCTACTCATTGTCGTGTTTGCTGTCAGACGGGAAACTTCTCTCATTATCGTTTTTAAGTGTTTTCTAATTGGTTCATTTCTGCTTGGTACACACGTGTCAATCTACTTTGTAATTAACTTTTTCCTGAGTTGTCTGTGTTGATATCTCTTAAGAATGTTGTCATCTTTTCTTGGAATTGTGAATCGCGTTGAATCGAAACGTCTCATCAGAACTCTTTGTTTATTAGGCAGGAAAATCTATACGTTGTGCTCAAGTACGTGGCAATAAATAAACAATTTTTAAATAATATTCAACTTTTAATTAGAATTGCCTTTTTTCACGGCCGTAGCTCTGTGAGATTAAAATTATGTACACACTAAAATTTATAGCGACTATTATAAGTGTATTATGTTTTTATTTGTACACTATAATATTGCTACGACAGCACAGGAATATACGCGTTTATCGAATGTGCCAGAAGCATCTCGATGTAACGCGTGTGGCGTACGTGGTACTATACGCATTTTGCGAGAATCTTCTCGACTGTGCCGGGCTTCGCTCGGGCGCCCGGCCTGTGTCAAGGCCGTAGTAATTACGTAGTTCACGAGAGATAAGACGCAGTTTGGAAGCTTCTGGTGTGTGAGCGTGACTATAAATACTTGGGGTAGCGGCCTTATTTTTCAGTTCAATGCGAGATATTGGATAGTGCGGTTCGAGAGTATTAGTGCGATGTACGTTCAAGTAGTTATTAAGTGAAGTGTTGCGTTTTATAATCGGACGGTATAATTGTAATACAATTGAGTTTTAATATTTGTGAACATTTTGTTGCGTGTGAACAATTTTCATTTGATTTGTTGTAGACACTGTGTTGTTAATTACGAACTGTTTTACTGTAACAATTAAAGGTGTGATTAGTGACTTAATTGTTGTCTTGTACTTATTTTGTTTCCACTGTACCTAGTAGACCGTCGTAACAATATACATAAAACGTGACCGACTGTATACACAGAAGTAGCCAGTACCACGAACAAAGTAGTATTCACTGAATACTCGGAGAAGGGCAAACTGCTGGGTATCCAGTACTAAGGGCGTTGTTGGGTGAATGTTGGTAGTTGAGGAATTTGGAAAGAGATAGTCCAGCGCTTTGTATAGGTTATCCTGACCTACACTTCTGTTCATTCGAGTTCGGTGTTCTCTGTTTTTTCAAACGAAGCTCTGACGACCAAATGACTCTCGGCCCCGGTATATCAAGTAGTCCTATCCCTTTTCAATTCCCCCCTCCCCCAAAGCAGAAGCCTCTTATCCCTGAAGCCGAAAACTGCCCCTAAAGGCGGACGATGTCTTTGACGAGTCTTGTGATCAACGGAGAAGATAAACCGGAATCCACTCTATTAAAGTTCGATATGAATATTTATAGTTACAAGAACTGAGATTCTGTTATGAGTGGAAGATTACCAACGAAAAAACGGAAGAGGTCTAGTTGGTAAAATAGGTGTGAGATCTTCTTAAGTAGAATAGGCAGATGATCAGACAGTGCAACCAACGAGAGAGGACAGCCCTAAAGAATCTCTGGCAAAACGAGTCAGATATTGGTAACTAACTACAGCATGGACAGAACAAGAATGGATCCAATTTAGCAAGAATATTATCAAAGCAAGCCGAAAGTACAACGGATTAGCACTTTTCCAGTGGGTTAGTAACCTTTCAGGGAGCTTATTAAAGTTTAATGGAAGCTGCACATAAGAAAACGGGAGTAGAATTGCAGATAGAAAAGCAGCGTTCAACAAATTAAAAAATTTATCGATTTCTTAAAAAAAACAACTTAGTTTGAGAAATATGTTTCATACTGTTTCATCTAAATCGTAGTATTATATTGTGCAGAAACATGGACATTTAGGTAAACAGAAATAAATATTTGGAGGGTGTTGAGTAGTGGGTGTGAGGTAAATGCTAAAAACCCTTTGGAGGAACAGAATGACTAATACATAGATGCAGATTAAGCTGACAAGAACTGGAATATGATTCTAACATTAAGAAAGAGATAGAGGAAGTCTATAGGGCACATATTGAAACATAATTTTATGCAGGGAATGTTAATTGAGATAAAGATTAAAAGGGAGAGAAAAAATGAACGAAAACAGTGGAAAGCTGGGCGCTCTGCAGACGGCTGGGGATATAAAGACCTGGAGGACAGTGCACAGAATAAGGAGACATTGTAGGAGGCATGGCGTATGCGATTCTTTGTACTCAGCATGCCAAGGTTATTAATGATTTTTAAACTTAACCTTGGCAAATGGAGTTTTCTGGAATGTGTTATTTATAGCATGTTGTATATTACAATACTCTCGAATAATAAGCAGCTAGTTTTGAGAGATTTCTTTTAAGCTTTTTAGCATTTTCTACTTGTGCAATTTTTTTAAATCTGCGATTTCAATCGATTCTTATTTCCTTCATAGTTACAATAACACCTATTTTAATTTGATTGTTATACCGCTTCAGGAATAGTCCTGTGTACAAGGGCGATTCGAAGTGTGTTTGAAAAGTGTAATCGAGTCCTGTGTTCAAAGACTCTCGGAATGACACAGAGATAGCGCCAGGCGTATAAAATGGTTATGATTGATCTATCAAATGCACGTATGTGTTTACCTCAGTAATGACCTCTATTTTATAGCGAGCTACTTTTTAAGATTCAGGAAAAGAAAAATAATGTATCGGAGACTAAATCTGGCGAGTACTTTCGTGTAGCTTTGAGTACGTAATGGAGCTTTGCAACATTAACGAACTATGAGATGTTTAATAGAAAAAAAAATTTCGACGAAACCGAAACATCGAAGTATGATAATGTTTTTAGGCTTTTGAAACGTATAATGTGCATAAACTGCAGACTCTTCTGTTCAGCGATGTTCGTACGGATTTCTGACCGATTCACGACTACAGACCGGACACGTTGTTGGATATCCTGTGCTGGTGCCTGAACCATTACCTTCCAACAAGATATACAGAGACCCGAACGTCGGTAAAGGTAAATTAATGAAATGAACAATTGTTATTTAATGTAATTTTTTATTTATTTAGATTTTATTGTACAGTAGTGGATGAACTAGTAATGCTTAGTAAAGTTTATGATAGCTGAAATACGAAATATAATTCCGAGTTTCCAAGTCCTCAATATGACGTGTAAAGACTGCATCGATGGATGTATTACCTCTTATAGTACTAGACTGTGGGGAATCGAAAGTGTGGAAAAAATATAGTGTTAACATCACCTGGAGCGTTACATTTTTTGATGACGTTACACATTTTGCATAACGCATTTTGTGGAATGACCCCCAGCCTAAAAACTTTATCATGTTAAAATCGCTTTTTCATGGCTGAATGCTGATGTTTAACCTTAATAACTTCATTCAGTTGGTCCAGAAAACTGACAATTTATGATTCTTTACGATGAAGTGACTGAAGTTCTATTAGACGGCATTTGATCAAACACAAGATAACACAATTATACTGAGGATTCTTCAACATATTTATGGATTGTTGGTTCAATTTCTCTTTAATGTAGAAGGCATTAATGTTAATAAAATATCTCTTTAACTTTAACCAGGCTATAGTTTTGTTTAAAGATAAGATAAAAACGTTTCAAATAAAATAAAATTTGCATCCAAGCGGCTGAAATGAGATTTCTCAGGCACGTGGCAGGGTATACTCTCCATGATCATAGAAGAAACACAGATATACGGTAGGAACTGAATATTATGAGTATACTCGACAGGATCGCCCAGTATCGGCTGAATTGGTGGGAACATCTTTGCCGAATGGATGACTGCCGCATCCCCAAACAAACTATGGAACTATAAGCCGAGGGGACAGAGAGGTGTGGGACGTCCGAGGAAGCGCTGGAGTGACCAGCTCTAATCTTTGCCTATTTGAGACCGGAACAAACAATCCTTGGTTTAATCCTTGAGGATGATGATGATGATGATGATGATGATGATGATGATGATGATGATGATGATGATGATGATGATGATGATGATGATGATGATGATGAAATAAAATTACACCCGACAAATACTCAAATCGAAGAGACAAATGCTTTTTATTTAACTAGAACAGGACACCCAACAGCTGGAATAGTTTCAGGAGCAGTAGCGAACTTGTGGTTAGCTTTGTGCACTATGCTCCACCTAGCTGTTGAATGTTAGTTATATTACGATATAATTTGTGGGTAGAGAGCAGCCTGAGGCTTCAGGTGGTCTAGTGACTGGCACGCGCGATTAATGTGCGCGTGGTCCCGGGTTCAATTCCCGGCCTGTGTATGGACGCTCCGTACGGCGTGCACTCATCGTTGCGAGGCAAAATTGAGTATCCGCCTGACATAACAGCGGCGCCTCCTGGCTGTGAATACCGCAACTAGCGGTTGGCGACGCGTTGTACTAGCCACGCAACCGTCCCACTAAACTCAGAAGCTGTGCGGTATCCCTTTACGGACTTAGTTTAGTTTAGTTTAATTTTAGAGGGCAGCCTAGTGAATGGATCACCAGGAGGTGCTGTACAAGTTATCGTTTTTCGGCCTAAATTCAGAGGCACCGTCTATTCTTCTCTATATCTTGTTGGTATTTTATAGCTAAAATATTTTATAGCTATGTGATTTGTACTTTCAAACTGCTCCTATAATTCGATTATGTATAGATAGAGTAATTGTCTGTAATCAAAAACAATGTCCTTTGTGCTTAGCGCATGCATTCGTAGATCGCAGTGGAATGCATTCGTACAGATGATTTATCCACATACAGAAGATCATATTGTCCACATGTATAGCCAGCCAATTAACAACGGATTTTATTGTGAAGTGTATGAGTTTTATTGAAAGTATCCAACAACATAGTTTTCTGGTTTCAGAGGGCTATCGCTTCCCGTTTCTTGCATTCCGCCACCTTCCAATCGCTGAGCGCGCGTTTCATGACATGACAATCGGCCGCTATATGTTTATTCTACCGTACGCGACGTAATCGGACAGTAGTGTGCTACTGCTACTCTGCTTACACCTACAGTCTGTTTTGCAAGGAAACATTTGTGAACTCAGGTCTGTAGCAAATAATTAATTTTTAGTATAGCAAGCTGTGAAAATAGTATTTGTGAACAAAATTCTTTAAAATCCTTTTGTTACAGTAAGACCACCAACAATAATGAAATAATGAAACTTTTTTTTGTTATTTTTTTTTTTTATCGGCCAAGGACCACATGCCAATTTCAATTTCCTTTTCTCCAATATTCTTTCACATTTTACTGTTGTCTCTTCTTCCTGTCTTCAGTCCACTTTGAACCTGCATTATTCTCTCTCCTACCCAGGACTCCTTCCATTTTTAACACTTTTATCCGAAAAACTTCTCTTTCAAATGCTTCTTCTAGGTTTTGATTATTATATTCTAAATCCTTTTGGACTTCTTCTATCCAACTTGATGTTGACTTCTTCCCCACAGATATTTTAAGATTTGCAAGTGTCGTCCATTGTATATAAATGTCCAAAAAATAATAATCCTCTTTTTCTCATTGTTTCTGTTATATTTTCTATACTTTCATATATTTCATCATTACTTCTTAATTTCCAACCTTCTGACGTTTTTCGTGGGTCTAAAATTTTCCTAATAATTTGTCTTTCCAATATTTCTAGTTTGTCTAAATTATAATTCAATGCTAGACATTCACTTGCACATAGCCATTCTGGCCTCACTACTATACTGTAATGCCTTATTTCCCCATTTTTAGATATGCACTTTTTATTGTAAATATCTTTAGTTATACCAAACATTTAGTTCTTTAGTTATGAAACATTTTATTATTTTTTAATTCATGTGTCTTTTTTCGTTAGTTTCAAGCTTTCTCTTTTCACTTTCCTTAACTGAGCTTTGAACTTCATCAGCTGGTCAAAGCTCGGCTTGCAATTATTCCCGCACCATCAGCATAAGCTATATTATCTTCTCTGATTTGGTTAATATTGTCCCTCCGATATTAGATTTGATCGTGTTCTATGCCAAATAACCTTACAAACAACGCATCAACCTGCCTCACTCCTTTATCTATCGGAAATGCATAGATTCAGTTAATCCTTGTGGTATGCAAATTTTCCCTTTTCATCTGTAACAGTCATATAAGGTTGTGTTTAATTTGGATTTATGCATCCTTTAGGATAGCCTGTCTATCTAAGCTATCAAAGGCGTGTCGAAAAGCTATAATATAATGTACAGTTCGATATTATACTCATGACAGTTTTCAATCAGCTTTGTCAATTATATGTATTGTATGTATTGTTGATCTGCCTTCTCTCAACTATACTGGCGCTGATTCATTTTTATTTCTATGGTGCCCTCAGTCGGTTGTTTAATAATGAAGTTAATATTTTAAATGCCTTGACAACTAACATTACGGCCCTGTAGTTATCTTTTTTAAAGACGGGCGTTACGAGTCCCAGTCTCCATTCTGGCATACTTTCTTGACTCCATAACAAGCCCCCCCCCCCACTGTTGTTAACCCCATCTAGTCTTGGTATGTTTGCCAGATATGTTTCAAAATACGGGATTATTTTACGTCTGGAGGTGTCATTTTGCATCGTGTCGGATTTATAAACTGTTCGTGTTTGTAATAGCGTTAGAATGTCTTAAAAAAAAAGCTTGTAGTGTTACCATATAAGCACAGAATGTAGGCATAAATTGAACAAAAATTGAAGTTGTCGGGATAGTAAGCGGAGGTATGGTACTAGGTCTTAAATCAAATTCAATTATTGCTCTTCACTTGGGTTTTATTAACTTTCATTACTAGTTAGCTACTACAGCTTTCATTTAGTACATTTTAAATGAACTCTTGTTCACATGAATTGAGTTTTATAGTTATACAGTCAGTAAATCGTAATGAACTCTTGTTCAAATGAATTGAGTTTTATTTTAAATAGTTAGTAAATCATAATAATATCACATAACCAAGCAGTGACTGTTTTACTCTAGAAAGATTTTAAGTTCATCAAGATCAAAGATTCTAACTTCATTTAATAAGACTTTAAATTTTGCATGTTTCATAAAGCAAGTATATAGATTAAGTCTGCGAACAGTAAATCACTCACCAACTGGAAGATAACCCATTGTAGTAGAGAGGTGGTCGGACTGAATCGAGCGCACCGTTCAAGTGTCGCGAATGTGGCGTAAGATCGAATGGTAGTTTCTGCGCTCAGGACTCGGGTATTTATTGAAATCTGGGGCCGTAAGTCTCCACGTGCGCCCTTGAAGTTGTTTACATAAATTTTATGTTTGACGTAATTTCATGATGGGTGATGGACACATGGAGCGTTAACGCTTGCCCAAAAAGGAAGCGTTGTGGTTCTGGTTTTACAGACAATAACAGATAGGACAGCTATGATAATTAACCGCGAGATACTCACACGTGTATCCGGCTAGATAGTCCTTGGTTTTGACAGATACTGATTGAATTGCGTCTTGGTGAACATCTGCGTTTCAAATAAAGAAGGTGAAAAGAGGAAACGGAGAAAAAAAATAATTAAGTCAGAAGTTACTCTTGGGAAATCTGGGCACTACATTCACCCCTCCCTTTAAAAAAGAGGTAAGTACTTCCGTACTTGGCTCTTTTACTAAGAACCTCAGAGTCTTCACTTGGTATGCTTACAAGATGTGAGGTGGTACTCAAGTTCATTGATGTTTCCATTCTCTTTAGTTTAGAGCATTTTTCTCCTTTTTTTTCGTGCACATGTATGGTTAATTGCAAAAACATATTAATTCAATAACACCTTGTTAATGTTAAAGGCATGATAATATTCATTTAAGCCTACGGTTATCATATAATAAACATCTTAGTAAGCCTAGTGTTATTCATTATACTAGTAATCATATAGTAATAAATCATCATAGCAATAGTAATAATCATCATCATCATTAGTTCATTAACTAATCAATCAATACATCAATAGATTAATAAACTCAATAATAATTCACTATAAACTCAATAAAAACTACAATTGATGAATGGCTAAGAAGCTCTTCTTAATGCGGTTAAGCGATAATAAGAATAAAATTCCTTAAATCACTAATGAATGAGATGGTCTCGCTCATAGATAGCACCGGCTATTGCGGTAAGATAACAGGTCATCAGCTGGTGACCTGTCAGCTGACTACTTGCCTCCAACCACACCGTCGGTGTATGGGTGAGCTCTTCTCATCGATATTCTTAATCTACGTTGCCTCTCTAGCACTACTTTTAATAATTATGTCACTTTCTTTTGTCTTTGTCACTTTTGGCTGTGTCACCTGTTTTATATATATATATATATATATATATATATATATATATATATATATATGTATTCAATCACTTTCTGCTACAGTCCGTTTCTTGATGTACATAATACATTTAATATTTATAAATAAATTTACCTCAAGATATACTTTTTTTCCTTATTAGGAACATGTTTCGAGAGCTCCCGTGCTCTCGAAACATGTTCCTAATAAGGAAAAAAAGTATATCTTGAGGTAAATTTATTTATAAATATTAAATGTAATATATTTATATGCATTTTTACATTTAATTTTATATTTTAATTCACACCCCACTGAGTGTTTTGTCTCTCTCTCCCATGTCCATCGTCCGTGTGCTTTGTTGTTTATGACATTGTTACATTGTTTACGTATACATTTTATACAGTCTTTGCTTTTTGTTGTCATTTCACATTTACTGATTTAGTGTGTTAAATTTTGATTGTTTAAATTATGGATTGCTTCTTTCTAGTATCTGACACACAAAACAAACTACTAAGAATAAATATCAGACACAGCTATTAAATTTTGATTGTTTAAATTATGGATTGCTTCTTTCTAGTATCTGACACACAAAACAAACTACTAAGAATAAATATCAGACACAGCTAGGGAACCCGTGGTCGCCATCCACGTACTCACCAAGTGTGAGCCCTCGGTTTTATTACTTAATTAAACACTTTACACACACAATAGTGCGTCACGCGTCACTGGGAGGTCTTTCTAGGCCACTGTCACTTATCTGGTTAGTCATGCACTGTACTGGGCACCGTGCGACGAATGTAGACGCGAGGGGTCGACGACTCCTCGATGGTCTGTTCCTCATCGGGTTGCGCTGGCGTCGGTCGGTACTGTCCTCGGAAATCCTCCTCAGGTGGAGTAAGGCAGCACCGCCGGGTCAGTCTGATTAGCTGCTTGCATATGATGGCGCGTTGCCACAATATGTGCGATGTAATACTAAATGGTCCCATGTACGATCCACTGCAGTCTGACAGTCTCCTGTTGTAGTCTCTCCGCCCGGAGTTGTTCCAGTTCTGCGGCTATGAGGTCAACAGTTACTTGGTCTGTCTTGCGCTGACGCAGCGTCGTCATTACTTTCCCTAAGTCCTTGAACTGGTTGGTTTGGTTGTGATTTTGGAAGACCTTTTGTTCTCGGTCAGTGAGGATTGTTGGGAATTCTGGTATGACGACGTGCTCAGGTTCTAAGGTCATTTTGGTCCGTCCATGAGTGTAAGGAAATAACTCAAAGGAGTCGGGATGAATGTAGCAATGCATGCTATTATTCAGTATACCGGTACCTTCGATGACCTCTGTTCTCACAGTGTTGTTGGCTGGACAGTTCCAGGTGACTCTGGTAGGCTGCGGAAGACTGTATATCCACAGGTTCTCAGAAGGATCTCTGTAGAACACTGGCACCTTGAAATCTAGTAATACTTGTCTCGTACAGTGTGAAATGATCTTCTCCGTCTCGGCGAAGAACAGCGAGTACACACACGAAGTGTTACTCCTCCTGTAGAGTGGGTAATCTGCAGGACACACTTTAAAATACTGGGTACTTTCACATTGCGATAGGTGGTGTACTGTTAGCAGACCATAAATTTGGCGATCTTTTGATAAAATTAAATAGTCAGAGTCAGTACTTGGTTTTACAAATTTTTGCAAATGTGCATCATAGTATGTTAACTGTTTTACATTGTACATCTCAAAGTATCTATTTTCAGCTTTTAGTGGAATGTCTACTATTAGTTTAATTGTGTTTTTGATAGCTATTGCATGAACTTTCGCAATCTGGTAAAGATCTCAGCTAATTCATGTAGTTTTACAAAGATTGAACTAACAAAGACGGGTTTTAGAAGTAGTATCTAAAGCAAGTTGAGTCTGGGTTAATTCTCGTTCTATAGTGTTTATAGATAACTCTATTTCTCTGAATAAGGATGATAATTTATTCGAATATTTAATTTCATTTTGTAGTTGGTCTATTTCTCCCCACAATGTAGCTTTCACGATAGTCACGTTTAACAAGGCTTGTTTTGCTATTTCGGCGGTGAGTATGATAGCTTGCGTGTTCTCTTGGACATCTTGTCTTAGATCCTTTATGTATGAGAATAGTAGTTGGCTGTTATGGATGACGTTCTCTTGAGTTTTGTTTAAGTGTTCTAGTTTCTTTGTTATCTCTTCAAGGTCGCTGTTGTCCATTGTTCCAAACAGCGTCTTCATACCTGAGCCGATCATATTTACAGCACCTCTCTTGTTTCGTTTGGAATGCGGCATAAGGAGTTCAAAGTTACTTAATTTTTCTCTTATATTGCTGGTTATTTCTCGGAATCTGACTAATTCAGCCCACGGAACAATTCTACATATACATAACGGTGTCGTTCTTGTATGTTTCAAAGTGGTCATTCAATTTATCCATCTGTTGTAAAGCGGTATCGTATTTTCCGAAACTGGCAGTGATTATTAAAGTCCATTTGTCATCACTTACTATCAGATCGCTTTCTTTAATGAAGACAATTCCTTGTTTAATTTAATTGTTCCGTGTAATGCGCATTTTTCCATAAAAAGGGTTATTATTGCCGCATACCATGCCAAAGCTGTAAAGAAAACAATAATAATGTATCAGCGGTTGAATCTAAAGCATTTGCAATATTACATTATGAACAAAATTATATCAAGTTTACATTTCTCTCTGTCGCGGGCGTAAATTATACGCCGGCGCGTCGGCATTTCCTGGTGAATCTGGTGAAAGAGTTACATCGGGTTCGTAATCCGAATCTCTAGCGTGCTCACTGAATATGGTATCGTCTTCACTGTCAGTGGCTTGTGCGTCTGTCTCAATGGACTCTACTGTGACTGGTATCTGTCGGCCCGTTACTGGGATAATTAATTCATCCTCGCAGCTGATTCGTTTTCAAGGCCGGCAGTACCGGTAGGCGGTACTTCCGCGTGTGGGTCGTTTGACGTATCGGTACTCTGTTGTGGTTTCCGTCTTGTTGATTTTGGTTGTTTATCGCTTGTCGTGGCTTTCTTCCACCGGTTTACATGTATCACAGAAGTTGTATTTTTGTCCAAATATATTTTATATTTAAGTTCCCTTATCTTTTCAGCAATTTCGTATGGACCTGACCATGGTTTGCCAAATTTTCTCTTGGAGGTTTTCTTAACAGCTGAATTAAAGATAAACACTTTATCGCCCACTTCGTAATTAATTGTTTTACTTTTCTTATCATATCGCTGTTTGTTCACTTGTCTTGCGTTTTGTGTTGTTTTTATTGCAATTTCTCGGGCTTCTTTTCATCTATTTGCTAATGACTGCATGTGGTCAGCTGTATCTTCTCTTACATGTCGTACGTCTAAATCATCTTCTAAGGGTAAGTTCATTTTATCCCCGTAAAGTAGTTCATGCGGACTATAGCCTGTAATTGAATGTTTTGTACTACGGTACGCCATCATTGCGTAAGGTACGTATTCGTCCCAATCACTAGCATATCTATTGACATAATGTGACATCATATCGACAATTGTTCTATGAAGTCTTTCGAGTAACCCATTAGTTTGCGGATGATAGGGGGAAGTTTGAATTTTCTTAATTTTTAACAATCTACATGTTTCCTTGGATAAGGTTGATACAAAGTTTCGACCTTGGCCAGTTAATAATTTCTTGGGTATTCCGTGTCTAGTAATAATACCATTTACAAATACTTCAGCTACTGTTTCACTGGTTTGATAGGGTATGGCAAATGCTTCACAATATCGTGTTAAATAGTCAATAAATGTTAGAAGATATTTGTTTCCGTTTTTCGTTGTTGGTAACGGCCCTACTATATCGAGTGACACAAGTGCAAACGGTTTTTCAGCTGGTGTAATAATACCCATTGGAGCAACTTTGTAGTCTGTAATATTCCGTTGATTGCATGACAAACAATTAGTTACATAGTCGTGCACATCTGTCTTTATTGTAGGCCAATAATATCTTTCTTGTAGTACAGCTAGAGTTCTTTTAATTCCTTGGTGTCCAGAAAAGGGTGTATCGTGATGCTGTTCTAGTGTTTTTGGTATTATTAATTGATTACTGCTGGGGATACGTCTGTAAATTAGACCGTCGAGGTCTTTGAAGTATGGTTCGTCAATGCCTTCCTTATTCGTTACTCTGTTTAAAACGTTGGTACAGAACTGGTCATTCTGTTGTTCGTTCAATATTACTTCTCGCGAAAGGTAGGTAATCGTTACTTTGTTTACGTGTCTGCTTAGTGCATCACAATTACTATGCTTTTTGCCAGGTTTATGTTGGACTTCGTACTCGAACTCGGAAAGTCGTAATGCCCATCTAGTTAGTCGAGAAGAAGGATCTTTTAGGCTAAGCATCCATCTCAAGGCGGCATGATCTGTTATGGCGATAAATTTTCGTCCGTACAAATAACATCTGAAGTATTTAATGGTCCAAACTAAGGCTAGAAGTTCTCTTTCAGTTACAGAATAATTTCTTTCGGCTTTACTCAAATGACGACTTGCGTACGCGACAGGATGTTCGTGACTATCTGGCACCTGAGATAAGACTGCACCTACGGCGGCAGCTGAAGCATCGGTTGCTAATCGAAAGTCCAAAGGGTAATCAGGATATCGGAGAATCGGTTCGGTTTGTAATGCTTGCTTTAGCGTAGTGAATGCCGTATTCTGAGCTTCGGTCCACTTGAACACTACTGATTGTTTAGTCAGTTCGGTTAGTGGTTTTGCAAGAGCGGCAGAATTTTGAATGAACCTACGATAATAGCCTACTAATCCCAGAAATGCTCTAACATCATGCACAGTTTGCGGTTCGGGGTAATCTTTTACGGCTGTTATTTTCTTAGGATCGGGTTTTACTCCCTCACTCGTCACAATGTGTCCCAAATACTCTACTTTTTCCGCACCAAAATCGCATTTGTCTATTTGCATGTACAGATTGGCTTTTTCTAATCTTTCAAATACTTTCTCGAGTCGGGTCGCGTGACTGACTATATCCGGGCTGAACACAATAATGTCGTCAAGGTAAACTAATGCCTCTATTCCGGTAATTCCCGTTAGCACGCTGTCCATCAAGCGTTGAAAAGTTGCGGATGCATTCTTCAAACCAAACGGCATACGGTTGAACTCGAAATGGTAACCAGGAATTGAAAAAGCTGTTTTCTCTTTATCATCGTCATGCATCTGTACTTGGTGGTATCCACTCGCTAAGTCAATGGTTGTGAAATATTTACTTTTACCTAAACAGTCTAATGTTTCCGTTATATTCGGTAGGGGATACGCATCGCCCTTCGTTACGGCGTTGAGAGCTCGATAATCTACACAAAATCTATGTTTAAGAATTCCATCGGAACCCATCTTCTTAGGTACTACTACGACAGGAAAATTATACGGAGAGTCAGATGGTGATATGATGTTCTTTCTCAACATCTCGTCTATCTGCTCTTGCACGGCTGGCTTCAAGGCTTCATGTAATCGATACGGTTTTTTCTTAATCGGAGGTTGATCTCCAGTGTATATTCGATGTTTTACTCCAGTTAAACACCCTTTATTCTCTGTATCTTCTCCAAATAATCTCGCATATTTCATTAACACAGGATACAATACATCAAAGTCTGTTTTACTTAAACGACTCAATTTCTTACGTATGACTGGCTCCAAGCAGTCAACGCTTACGCGCGCAATATTAACACTTTTTCTATGTTCTAGGCTATACTTTCTCTATTTTCATCTGTATGCTCACCTACAGCACTAGCGGTGGCCGAGACATCGTCTCTAGGTTGCGAGTACTCTTCCGCCAACCCCAACAAAATACCTTTCTGCAGCTCTACCCTTTCTTGGCTGCAATTCACAACTTTTACATCATCGTCTTCACTTTCAGGCATTAGGTCATAGACCGGCCGTGATAGAACTCACGCCCCACCCCAGCCAGAGAGATATTAGCCGACCTTTAACCCACGCCCGGGGGCAAGCCGTACAACTTTTACTACGACACTTTTGTCGCGACTATTTACTCTACTTAAAACACGAGCCACGCATATGCCCTATACGTCGAGCTCACGAGGTTCTACTAGGACAGTGGAAGGTAAGGTTTTACCTATCCGGTCACCTGAGCGACTGATTAAGCTAGCGCGAGTGATAAACTCACTCATTGGTGGCAGACTCTGAGAGACAGAATTAACTACTCTCCAAACAGGCGGTTATTAGAGCTGGCAAGTGTTCACGGGTTTCCAAGTGATCAGTCTGTTGCCCGTGAAGTTATGAGTCTTTCCGGTGAAGGTTGTATAATCTTCACGAAGGCGTAACTCAACTTAACAACACCTATTTTGGCACTGCAAATATCCCTCTCCTAAATTCAGCGAAAGTTTGAGTCGTTTCATAACGTCTAGTCCCAGTATCCCATCATACGCGTCTAAAAATTCTCCGCTTACTACCAGAAATTTTTGTCGAATTGTGATACTAGCCGTTTTACCAATTTGTATATCAACGTCTTGCTCACCGATAATAGATAACTTATCCCCCGTTATTCCCGGAGCCGTTAAACTAGTTTTGTGTATGGCACGTCTACTGAGCCCTCTCTTAATTAATTAGTGAAACGCTAGATCCGGTATCGACAATGAACCACCATATCTGATTATGTGCTGTGATATAAACAACTAAATCGGTTAATGGAGCCTCATTACAGGAATAATTTTTGATTACTATTGAGTTTCCCAGTTCGACGAATGCGTGACTTCCCACGCCGAACTCTTTTCGTTTGGGGACTTCTGTTTCTTGCGACATTCACGCGCAAAGTGCCCAAACTCGTTACATGAGTAACATTTTACTTGGGACTTCTTATCTGACCTGTTGTTATTAGCCCCGTTACTATAACGATTGCTATCACTTTTATTTATTCTGTTGTCACGATCACGGGTAGTCGTCGGAGTTTTACGGGTAGTCGTTCTCCCTTATTACCACGATATGCTCTCGAGTTTGATTTAGTAGAGCGACAGTTCCTGGCTATATGGCCTTGTCCCTGACATTTGTAACACGTCACTGCGGTTAGGAAGGCATTATTGTTACTAGCCGGTGCTCGCTCATAGCGATGCTTATCAGATTCTGCGGCAGCGGCTGTCAAGGCGATTTGTATTTCCTCCTGCAGTGTGTTCGGTAATCTATATTAACTTGGCCCGGTACACCATGCAGCCCGTTAATAAAGGCGGCTAGCATACGCCGTTCACCCTCCGCATTAAGTATGCGCTGTTCATTCGGGTTGTCCACCTGTAAGATAGTCTTTTCGGCTAATACTCGACACCTGTCGGCAAAAGCTTCAATACCCTCGTCAAGGCGCTGTCTAACGTTCTGAAGTGCGGTGTAGTTATACTGTTCACGTTTCTTGATCTTAAATCGTTCGAGAAATAGGTTTACGAGCTCTTCATACCGCAAATCGGGCTTTCGGCAGTCTGGATTGGAATTATAGTACAGTGAGGCCGGACCACGTACCTTAATAGCGACTATGCGAACTTTGTCCTCCTCGCTCCAATTACCTAACGCGGCTGCGTCATCAATACGCAGGAAGAATGCCGAAACTGGACCATCCCCCCGATAATTCTCAACTAAATTTACTAATGACAAGTCTTTGACAATGGGTGTAGCCGTAGAGGCGGCAGTTGTCTTAGATTTATCCGTCATTTTTATGCTGCTAGTGTTACTTCCACAAGGTTGTCTTGAAATAGCAATATAACAAGCTTTCGTAACCAACGTGAAACAATACAGTACAGAGAGCAACTATTACTAGTATAATTGCCAATACAATAGAACACAAAAATTCCCAAATACTCATTAAATACTCATTATTTCAATTTTTGTTATATTAACTCTCACAACGTTAGGTTCATTACTATAATTACTAAATCCGTTTATATGCTTTTCAACAATTCGTTGCAATAAATTTTTCAACAAAGTTTCACACCCCTCTAATAAAACATCAGGGTCACTAATAGGCAAGTAGTAAATTCCAGATTGGCTGGTCATTACTATTTAGGTTCGTCATAGATATGTGTTTGTGTTTTCGCAATTGAAGGCACTGTACACGGTAAATTTTGCTTCACGTGTTCGTAATAAACGGTAATGACACCTACTCTAGTGCCTACTTTCATAAACAATTCTGGACTCAAAGTGGAACGTACATTGACATTTGACGCGCTACTACTGCTAGCACCGAAAGGTCTAAACACTTCCATGCACTGTTCGTTCGTGTCACTAACTTTAGTTTTCTTACAACCCATACAAAACAAATTGCGAAAATTCAGTTCAAACAACTAGTACCACTTACAACTCCACTTGTAACTCATAGGGGCCTGTTACGACAATGATGTCGTGTGACTGAGAAATAAAAATTACGTCTTTAGTTTTTTCTTTTTCCTTTAATTCTTTATTAATTGATATCAACCACTCATTTAAATTGAGATAAAACTTGTCTGATCTGAGAGGTTGTAGAGGATACCCCTGTCGATAAATGTAACTAGCCTCCTTAAAACGAATACTATTAAATTTAACTAACCCCAAAACGGCAACAAATCGCCCCTAATTTTATCACTTAAAAATTTCTGCAGTCCGACATCATTCTCAAACAAAGACTCCCATGTAAGTTTTACTACCATGATAATGTGGGTATGTCTAACCCCGTAAAAGAGTTAAATTTTTAAAAAGTACAAAAATCGCAAAGTACTATCCCAGACTTCTGACACCAAAATATGTCGGGATAGTGAGCGGAGATGTGGTACTAGGTCTTAAAACAAATTCAATTATTGCTCTTCACTTAAGTTTTATTAACGTTGATAACTAGTTACCTACTACAGCTAACATTAGTACATTTTAAATGAACTCAGTTCACATGAATTGAGTTTTATAGTTATACAGTCAGTAAATCGTAATGAACTCTTGTTCAAATGAATTGAGTTTTATTTTAAACAGTTAGTATATCATAATAATATCACATAACCAAGCAGTGACTCTGTTTTACTCTCGAAAGATTCTAAGTTCATCAAGATCAAAGATTCTAACTTCATTTAATATGACTTTAAATTTTACATGTTTCATAAAGCAAGTATATAGATTAAGTCTGCGAACAGTAAATCACTCACCAACTGGAAGATAAACCATTGTAGTAGAGAGGTGGTCTGACTGAATCGAACCCACCGTTCAAGTGTCGCGACTGTGGCGTAAGATCGAATGATAGTTTCTGCGCTCAGGACTCGGGTATTTATTGAAATCTGGGGCCGTAAGTCTCCACGTGCGCCCTTGAAGTTGTTTACATAAATTTTACGTTTGACGTAATTTCGTGATGGGTGATGGACACATGGAGCGTTAACGCTTGCCCAAAAAGGAAGCGTTGTGGATCTGGTTTTACAGACAATAACAAATAGGACAGCTATGATAATTAACCGCGAGTTGCTCACACGTGTATCCGGCTAGATAGTCCTTGGTTTTGACAGATACTGATTGAACTGTGTCCTGGTGAACATCTGCATCTCAAATAAAGAAGGTGAAAAGAGGAAACGGAGAAAAAAATAATTAAGTCAGAAGTTACTCTTGGGAAGTCTGGGCACTACAAAGTAACACGAATATCATTATTTAACTTGGATATCATTATAATACAGGCCTAAATATATGCTTATATTTATTCGGAGGAGTGGCAGAGATAAGCAGCTCTAAACCATTCAAACGATTACCTTCCTCGTGTGCCGTACAAGTAATGTAGCGTGAACAGTAATACTTTAACTGCCCATTGTTAATCCAGAATGTTACTCTAGGTACTAATTTTTTTATGCAGGAGTCGACTAGCAGTTGGTAAATGCTTTTCTGACTTATGCTTCTGCCCTTATGCCGTTAGAGATCAGGCTGAAGACGAGACTAAAACAAAATTCAGTGTAGCAGTTTAAGCCCAAAGCCAAACTTTGTATGAATACATACGGTTGTATGAATACTTATAATTTTTCAGCGGATTCGACTTACTTAGATTTTGCTACTTCCATGCTCTTTATGAAGTTTTTCAACTTTTTATTCTTTGATAATTATTACCAATGTGATGAAGAATCGCGGCTACAGTTATCATTCAGTTTGTGTATGAGTGGAAGAACACTGCCATGTTCCTAAAATAAATTACAGACCTATGCAGTTCTTTCTTTACATAAAGACATTAGAAGAAAATCCAAAATTAATCTTTCCAGAGTAAGATTACAATTCTCCTGAGACTCAGGGAGTCTCCTGCCAACTAAAGCCATAAGTGTGGAAGAAATTATAAGACAACCACGCATGGCAAAATTAGTACTACCACAAATGACAAGAGTATGAAAAAACTCCGATATAGATATTGTAACAATAGAGGATTTAATAAAAGTATTTTGTGTTCTCTAGTCGTGTACATCTCAGAGTGTTTGCCAATAAAGTAAATTTACCTTCACACAATTGACAGATTCCAAATTACATGTGGAAAAGAATGCTTAAAATACCGTGGTCAGCTAGAAGGACTAATTAATTTATACAGATTTAAAAAAAAAACGAATACCGATTTACCTACATCAATAAAGCGCCGAAAAATATTTCGGACACACATAAGAAAAGAAGGCATAGAAAATTAATGGTACTAGGTAAAGTCGAAGGATCCAGTAAAAGGAGGAGAACGATTATATAATAGTAAAAAAAAAGTAATCGTTAGCATGATCTCTGCCACTCTGCCACTCCTCCGAATGAATATGGGTCTACATTTAGGCCTATCTACTTAATAAAACTCTAATACTGACTGACAGACAACGCACAGCCTAAACCGGTAGGTCTAGAAGCATGAAATTTTGCACAGGAGTTCCTTATATAACGTAGGTGAGCACTAAGAAAGGAGTTTTGAAAATTCATCCCCTAAGGGGGTTAAATAGGGGATGAAAGTTTGTATGGAAGTTCGTCATTTTTGAAGTTAGAAATATGGAAATTGGTGTTTAGGCTTCTGTTAATAAATAAAAGTTAGTTGTATCAGCGTTTTTGGAAATTCATCCCCTAAGGGGTAAAATAAGGGACGAAGGTTTGTATGGGAAGTGCGTCATTTTTGAAGTTAGAAACGTAGAAGTTGGTATTTAGGCTTCTGAAGAACTTCGAAAGTAATTACCTAATAAAAAAATACGTTTTGACTGATTTAAGGGTTCATTTATCAAAAGGGAAATGTCACGGATCGACCTGAAAATAAAAGTACGAAACACGCATAGAAACTGACAGGGAAGAAAGAGATTCAGAGATATTTATGTTGAAACACATGTAATGTAATAAAATATTGAAGTATTAATTTTAATAAATATTCTTATTCCAAAAATTAGACGTGCTTTTTTCTGTCAATATATTTTTCTCAATGTTAGATTCATGACAATGAACAATTTCATAGCTTAGTTATATGTAAGTTTTCAGGTTTATTCATTTGTTTTGGTTTAGCATTTGAGTAATTTTGAGTTAGGTTTTGTTTTGTAAATAGGGATAGTTATTTCTTCGTGCTAATTGCACTTACTTTCATTGTATTTATTTAAAATGGTTGTGGAAATTTTGATGATTGAGGGGCAGAATGTCCCACAGACTGTTGTTCCTATTGTAGGAGATGGAGCCTGCTTATTTCGGGCCTTATCTTTTTTTATTAATAAAACAAAGGAAATGCATAATGATGTGCGTGGGCAGATCGTTAGGTATGTTGTAGATAACTGGATAGAATTTTCTATTATGTCATGTGACGAAAATGGAGATAACTATGCCACATCGTCCGATTATAACAACGATATGATAAAAACATCAACGTTCGGTAGTTTATGTGAGTTGGAAGCTGCTGGGCGAATCTTTCCGTTTGTTTTCGAAGTCTATCGAAATGGTACGTTTTATGTGAAAACAGGAACTGAGGGTCGACCTGTTAAGCGGCTTAGATTTACAGCAAGTCTTTCAAGTGGGCATTTTGATGCATATGCTTCACAAGAAAATTCGGTTTCGCAAGTTTTGGACACAGGTATTCCAAAAGTTATTACTGCTAAAAAAAATAACAACGCAAAGAGTAGAAATACCAGTAACTCCGTCGCCTGAGAGTCAGTTCCTGTCTTCATCTTCGTCATACCAAAGCTTAGAACAGATTGCTCCAAGTCTAACACAAAAGTCAAACAAAAAACGAAGGGCTCGATACACAAATAAAACCCGAAAAATTCAGAAAAAAAAATCTTCTAAAAATAACCCTCCTGCGCATCAGAAAGCGGTCGCAAAATATCAGGAATCACATCCTGAAGTACACCGACAAGCTGTGGCCAAGTACCAACTCATACATCCAGAGGTACACACACAAGCCGTGGCCAAGTATCAACGCACACATCCAGAAGTCAACAGAAGAAGAAGAAACCTGAAGACTGCATATGCCACCAATTACGATAACAGCAAACCATCTCTCACAGTAGGATCAATGTCTGACCGATGTCATGACTGCTTGGGAAAAATGTTTCCTGGCGAGAGAGTCACAGGAGGATATTTTTCCATGTGCTGTGGCAACGGAAAAGTCGTAATGCCGGATTCGCGGATTGTCAGATCTGTGCCCAAGGAATTAGAAGAACTCTTTGTCAGCCAGTCCTCAGAGGCCAAAAACTTCCGCGAGTACATTCGCAACTACAACAGCGCATTGGCTTTTGCATCCATTGATGCCAAGGTGGACCACACTTTTGCCGGAAGAAGAGGACCAATACCGTACAAAGACGTACGGTTCATGACCTCTCACTTGATGTCAACCGACAGACCTGCATATGCCTGTCTCTATTACGTCGACTCTCAACAAGCACTCGAGGAGAGAATGGGAAGATCTGAGAATGACAAATGCTTGGCGACTGTCATGAGCAAGTTGGACACTGTGTTGCGGCGATCCAATGTGTACGCACAGGCTTACAAGATGATTAAGGATGTTGTTGCCCAAGTTGGAGAGCCTGAAATAGTCAAGCTCATGTTTTTCAAAGACCCGGAGAAGGACAAGAGGAGATACAACGGACCGAGTGCAAACGAGGTTGCGATCGTCTTTACGGGAGAAAGCGGAAACCCTCCTCAGAATATTAACTTTACTGTTTTCCATAACCAGCATGGACTCCTCAAATACTCCAACATGAGCCCCCACATTGATCCGATGGCCTTTCCTCTGCTCTTTCCCCGAGGTGAACTTGGATGGGATCCAAACATGACTCACACGGGACGAAGACAAACTGCATCTCACAACAGGCTAACAATGCAGCAGTTCTACAAATACAGGCTAACAATGCAGCAGTTCTACAAATACAGGCTAACAATGCAGCAGTTCTACAAATACAGGCTAACAATGCAGCAGTTCTACAAATACAGGCTAACAATGCAGCAGTTCTACAAATACAGGCTACAAATGGAGAGAGACAACCATGGATTCACTCCTCTTCATCATGGCTGCAAGCTCTTTCAGCAGTATTTGGTTCTCTACTACGTGAGATATGAGTCGAACAACCTCTTCTATATTCGTCAGAATCAAAGCAAACTTAGAATTGAGAAGTATCAAAGACTTATGGATGCCCTTGCTCAAGATGCAGCTGATCACCAGAGACCGATTGGAAGAGTCTGCATATTGCCTTCGACATTCCACGGCGGTCCAAGGTGTATGCAACAAAATTACCAGGACGGCATGGCAATCGTGAACCGGTACGGAAAACCTGATCTTTTCATCACGTTCACCTGTAATCCAAACTGGCCTCAGATAACAAACGAACTGAAGCCTGGACAAACTCCTCAAGACCGACCAGACTTGGTGGCGAGAGTGTTTCACCACAAACTCCATGTTCTTTTAGGCATGCTCAAAGATGGTCATTTTGGGAGATGTCTTGCCCTCATTTACGTTGTTAAGTGGCAAAAACGGGGTCTTCCACATGCCCACATCTTGATGATGCTGAAAAGTGATGACAAAATCAGAGGAAGAGAAATGATTGATGAAGTAGTCTGTGCTGAGATACCTGACGAGACTGCCGAACCAAATCTTTACAGCATCGTGACCCAGCACATGATTCATGGACCGTGTGGAGAACTTAACCGTGACTGTGTTTGTATGGAACATGGCAAATGCAGGAAGGAGTTCCCAAAGAAATTCAACCCTGAGACTCAAGAGAATGTCGACGGCTACCCTCTTTACAGACGAAGAGATGGTAATTCTTTCATGAAGAATGGAGTCAGGATTGACAATCGATGGGTAGTTCCGTACAACAAGTTTCTCCTCAAAGAGTTCAATCCTCACATCAACGTGGAGATTTGTGCCACTGTGAAGGCGACGAAGTATCTTTACAAGTATGTATACAAAGGTCATGATTGCGCAAAGATGGAAATCACCTCCGAAAACAATGAGCATGATGAAATTACTCGATACATTGATGGTAGAATGGTGACGGCTCCGGAAGCGGCTTGGCGACTTCTTGGATTTAAATTGCACTCTCAAAGCCACCACATTGAGAGATTGGCAGTTCATTTACCTCATCAACAGAATGTTACGTTTCTGGAAGGTCAAGAACGTCAGGTATTAGAGAACGCTTCCTCAAAAGATACAACTCTGACTGCATACTGCAAGCTGTGTCAGTCAGACCCTGATGCAAGAGAGCTCCTCTACACAGAAGTCGGAGAATCATATCGATTCGTTAATGGAAAATGGCAAAAACGAGTGCGTCGTTTGGATACAATTTCTCGGATCTACAGCGTCAGCCCTTTGGATCGTGAGCGATATTTCCTGCGACTTCTCCTTCTAAACGTTCGAGGGCCAACATCGTTTGAGAACCTGAGAACTGTGAATGGCATTACATGTGGAACATTCGAGGAGACAGCAAGAGCCAGGGGATTGCTTGAAAACGATGAGGAATGGTCGAGATGTCTTGAGGAAGCTTCAAGATATCAGTCGGCAAAATCTCTGAGGGATCTTTTTGCCATCATTCTGGCGTTCTGCAATCCTCAAAATCCTACACCTGTTGAATTATTTGACCGGCATCTGGAAAGTTTAAGCGAGGATTTGAGAAGGGATCACTCGGCTGATGTTTCCAAGGATAGATGCCTTGCAGAAATCAATGATATCCTGAGACTTCACGGAACGAAGAATTCTGATTTTGGACTTACTGGTCCAGTCTTCCGCGTCGATCAAGATGAAAGTTACGACCAGGAGGAAGAGAAGAGACTTGGCGAAGAATGCTATGCCAAATGCAATCGAGAGCAAAGACACGTTGTTGACAGCATTCTGCAAGCCTGTGAAGGAATAGGAGACAACAAACTCTTTTCTATTGACGGTCCTGGTGGAACTGGCAAAACTTTGTCTACAACACTTTGATGCATATTTTAAGAGGAGACGGAAAGATTGTAATTCCAGTAGCCTCAACAGGAATCGCAGCGACATTGCTGACAGGTGGAAGGACGGTTCACTCAAGGTTTAAGTTACCGGTACCACTTAACGAAACATCAACATCACTCCTGACCCAAGGCCAAAAAGCATATCGCGAGTTGGAGGCTGCCAGCTTGATTATCTGGGACGAAGTAGCGATGGCACAAGGACGCGCTCTTGAAGTTCTCGATCTGCTTCTTCGGGATATGATGGAAAGTAAAATTCCATTTGGAGGTAAAATCATTTTGTTGGGCGGAGACTTCAGGCAATGTTTACCTGTTGTTCCAAGAGGAGGTCGAGCAGCAATCGTCGGAGAATCTCTCAAGCGATGCAACCTCTTCTACTCATTCAAAGAATTCAAGCTCACCCAAAATATGAGAGCGGATGGCAACGAGAAAGTATTTGCTGAATGGCTTCTGAAACTTGGAGAAGCCCGTTTGCCACATGCAGAAGTTTTTGGTGACGATAGCTTCCAGATTCCTGAGCCTTGCGTCGCTAAAAAAGATCTGGTAGAGCTAATTTTTGGAAACGATCTTGACCCCTCATCCTGTGAGTCATTCAAAAATGTTGCGATCCTGACACCGAGAAATGAAGATTCACTTGAGATGAACGATAAGATTGTCGACAAAATCCTCGGAGAAGCCAAAATTTACAGCAGCATCGACAATATCGAGTGTGATGATCCAGAGGAACAAAATAATTATCCAATGGAGTTCATTAACTCGCAGACTCCTTCAGGAATGCCTCCGCACATACTAAGACTGAAGATAGGATCGATCGTCATGCTGCAGCGTAACTTAAACACAATGAAAGGATTGTGCAATGGAACACGCCTGATTATCCGAAATATGGGTGAACATATTCTTGATGCCGAAATCCTTACTGGTGATCATGCCGGCGAACGTGTGTTCATTCCTCGTATTAATCTATCTCCAAGCCAAGCTGAGCTTCCATTCCGGCTGAGAAGGCGACAATTTCCTATTAGGCTGTCGTTCGTCATGACAATCAACAAGTCCCAAGGTCAGACCTTTGACAAAATCGGACTTTATCTTCCAGCTCCAGCTTTTGGACATGGTCAAATTTATGTCGCCTTTTCTCGAGTCAGGCGCTTTGAAGATGTGAAAGTTTTTGTGACAGATTCCGTGATCAAGGACGGATTGGCTCCCAAGTCTGGACTCAAAATGTGGTATATCGTGAAGTCCTATAGGTGATTCTGAGATGTAGAATTCCATATCCCTACTAAAATGGAAATATTCAAATGGACTAACTGATATTAATATACTTATGTATACACTATTTGTATTATTCTATACGAATAAACAATTCATCTAATTGTGTTACTGCATGTTTGTAAATATCTACCAAATTATCAAATTTTGATTTTACGTATCGAGGAAACATGAATGATGGATCTATTGCTTCGCACTTTTTGGATATTCATAACTTACAATATAAGAATATTATTAATATAGATGTACCATTAGCAATTTACCAACTCGACAGTTACCACAACAATCATATACAAATATTCGCGTGCGAAGCCGCGGGTACCTGCTAGTATTATAATGATACCCGAGTTGAATAATGATATTCTTGTTACTTCAATTTATGCCTATATTCTGTGCTTATTTTGGAAACACTACAAGCTTTTTTTAAGACATTCTAACGCTATTACAAACACGAACCGTTTATAAATCCGACACGTTGCAAAATGACACCTGCAGACCAAAAATATTATTGTTTTTAATAAAATAAAACCTAAAACTAAATTCAACATTCACAATAAAAATGACTTTACAAAATAGAATGTCCAGATTGCAATAAACTTTACATAGGTCAGACGAAAAAAACTGGCCGAGAGATTAATTCAAAATCACAATGCGTTTTTAAAACCTAATATTTACAAGTAGTCTATAATTTAGCCACACACTATTTACATAATAAACATAAATTTCCGGACATTCAAAATGTCACATTAATTAAAAAAGTGCAATAAGGTAACAAAATGAATACCTGGGAAAATCTTATATTACAAACACAACGATAAAAATAATCTACTAATTAAAGAACAACTTCAAATAAAAATAAACAAGAATATTTATTTAAAATCATACATTTATTGAATAATAAAAATAAAACATTAAATATTTAATAGGTGACTACGTAAACATACAACAATCGAAAATATGAATCGAAGTAAAATCGATTATCCGTTAACTATACTGTAATCGAAATATTCAATTACAATTCAAAAAAACCTCTGAAGATACAGAATAATTTCTGTGAAACGTGCGTCAGGTGTAAATAAATCTACTTGCAGTTGTAATTATTTGAAGATCTTAAATAATAAAAAAATGTAACAAACACAATAAAGAATGGCTGAAACCAAGAATGCGTAGAGACCCACACCACAATTAAATATTGAATGAAGTCATAATGTATACGAGAGACCGACTAGGAAGGATTACGCTAAGATCAATGTTTCATTTGTAATCATACGTATTTATGGTTCACTTTAAGGAGACGCAGGAACACGTGGCATCAATTACACGCGTGAAAATTCGTAAGTTTACGCTTAGTAGAAATTGTTTAAACCACTCATATGCGTATAACGTTTCCAGTCTGTCTCATACAAGATTTATATATATATATATATATATATATATATATATATATATATATATATATTGTACTTAGACGGGTTTCCTCTCCTTAAAACCCCACTGTTGTATTTGTCAATTTGTTTTGTATTACTTTAATTATATAAATCTCGGAGATATTTGGAGTTGTGGAATATATGGATGCAATTAATTAATATTAACTTAGCTTTTTAATAATTGTCAGTGTTAGTGTGCCTAGAACTTAAACAACTTAAGCGTTATTCTACAATTTCATCCAACCCTATTATACCTTGAAGAGAGTTCTGTCTAATTTTGTAATTTTACGCTCCCTCTTTGGTGTCAGATAATTCCGCTATAAGCGCTGTAGTATCGGCTCAACGAAACTTATAGGTTATTTCGATGTTTATATTAACCATTTATTCTATACTTATTCAGTTACTTTTTGTTCCCAGTTCACTAAACCATACTCCAAATAACAAGATTTGACAAATATATAAAGGTTCTTTATTTGTTTACTTAATTCACATTAAATAAGATATGTTCTAATTAACATATGCTTGGACTATAGACTTCAGGTATCGATTGTTGATTATTTTAATCCTTTATTTATATTTGGTTATATATTATGTTTTGATTTGTATTTAATTTATTTCAGGGTGTGAAGGTTCTTGTAACTGTGGGGAAGATTAAAAATACATAGATAAGAATGCAAGATTTACCAAATTTATGTGTTGTGTATTTAGTATGATTAATATAATATAATTTACCAGACTCGAACGAAGCAAATCGTGTAGGCGGTTGATCGCTAAATTTAATGTTTTGGATGATTATGCAGTACGGTTTTTCTTTCTTCGGTTTAATAAGAGTAATTCTTGTCCTGTCCACTTCGGAATACAGCTTCTGGATTGATTTACAGCCCGATTGATGTTTCTTCTGCACCGCCAGGATCCAAATAAGTTCTTCCTTCGGTTGAAGCAATTAGTGTTGTTCCGTGTATTTGCAAGGTTATAATTTCTGGTGTAGTGAATATTATTAATTGTGTTATTGTTAATTCTTTCTATTTGATTAATATCTCATCCATTCCCTTCGGATATGGGACAGTTCAAGTTCTTTCTTGTAGACTTCAATTATTTACTCTCTATTATCATTTCATATTGTAGTGTTATTTTGTTTATCTGTATTGGTAGTAGACGTAAATATTGTAATTAGAATTTTGTATTTTTTAAATCGTATCTGGTAATTTCGAATATTACAATTAAATAGATTATTCTTGGGTTTTTAATCTCATCACTTTTTGTTCATTCAAAGCAATTCTTGTCTTGTCTAAATCAACAACTTCTTTTCTTATTTGTCGTCCCTAGCAACATATAATAATTTCTGCCTTCCACATGTTTTGAATATATAGTGTTTCTTTCATATATTTTTTGTCTATTCTTTATCAATTTGCTGTCCTATCGGAATGTAACTTTACCGATAGTTGGTTTATTATTTTATACACATATTCTACTGGTTTTTTGATATAAGTCCGTTTTTTCTTTTTTATTATATTTAATCCACCTTCGATATTATATTTTACCAATCGATATTATGGCATTATGGTATTATTATAATTTGTATAAATTTTATTAAATATTATTATTAATTTAATGTTTTTTTTTCTAGCTCTTCATATCGTATTTATTAATTATTATTAATTGATGCACCTAATCTTTATGTTATGAGTGTTTATATAGTAGTTTTGCCTGTTAGGCCTTTTATTGTAAACTGATCTACCTGTGGTTATGTCTGTTAGGCATCTATAGTCCCTTTTACGTATATAAATTCATACATACAATCAAATCTTAATTATTAGCACTTATATAAACAATTATTTTTCTATATCTAATAACAATTTTATCTTGATCTCTTGATCACATACAACAAAATTCGAATTTATGAACATTGATTAACTGCCTCACACTTCATTCTACAACAGTCATTGAATAATACAACTTGTTTCATTATTTTTCATTAACTCAACACATATTTGATATAACATCACATAAACTTTATCATAACATTTTTGTCATAAAATAATACTTCTTAACACAAAATTCTTATTTGTTATTACCATAAATTAAGTCATTGTTTCATTTTTTTGTTTTGCTTTTCATTAAACATATATCATTAGCTATTATTTATCTTACAGGTTCGTTTATTCTAGTCAACACTACCTTGCATCCTTATTTAATTTTGTCTATGATTATAATTGTAATTATTGGATCTCTGTTCTATTATGGGTTTAAATATCAATTTGTTTATTATTCTGTGAACCGTCTTTTATGTAACATGAATGCTAGCATTTCTGTTGCGTTACATATGCTTCCCCTCCTAAAAAAGTTTAGTTTACCTGAATGAAGTTTAGGTCAAATAAACTTGTCTTTTTCACATGCCTTTCTTCATTTCATTGTTAATGGTTGACGATGAGATTCTCAATGTAACTTCATTAGACTAGTATTAATACTTTTTTTTATTTAATAACATTTCATCATTTTAATTAACATTCTTGATCATTTTTATTTCTGTAAACATTATTTGTTGGTAGTTGGCTACACTATTCACTGATACATTAGTTTTACATCTCTTCTATTTATAATTACTATAATTACTGTATTTTTCAATTATTCTTCTGTCAACTCACTTCTTTCTGTTTTCTTCGTCACATTCCTTTGGAAACTGAATTTATTCTTGCAACTATTCTAATATTCCTTAAATATTTAATTTCCCTAACAATCCCTAACACATGCGTTGGTACAGTTCAGAGAGGCACTTTTTGGCTTCATACTCTGCTGCCCACACCACATTTTAATTTAGTACTGCTGGAATTCATCTACAGTCATCTATAAAATATAATAATAATCTCCTAATAAACTCTTTAATCATTTAATAATAAATATTTGGGAAAAGATTTTTTCTTTGTTGCATTTATATTTCTTCATTACTATTCTTCATATTTCGTAATTCCATTTTAATTCCTTAAACATTCGTTGATATTGACTTTGACAGTTATCATTTGTAGTCATTTTTGTTTTCATTTTTGTTGAGATTGTAATGTTAAGTATCTTCTTCGTTTGTTTTTTTTTTTTTCTCTGATCACAATATTTTCTAAATAGTTGTTGTGTGATGATCATTATAATTGTATTTTTGACTAAATACATTCCTTAGCCCCAACTATTCTTCTTCTTATCGTATTTCACTATTTTGGCTGTTTATTTTTCAATGAATTATGTTCATAAATACTCTTTCTTTCTTGTCTTCTTTAACATTATATTGGTTACATTCAATCGTTTACTGAAATTGTTCCATCATGTGGCAATGTAGTATATATTTTAGGTCATATGATTTTTTTTCTTTCTTTATTTTGCATAGGTAGATTTGAGGTAATAACTTTTATCTTGGGGTTCCATTCTTCATTATTCACACTATTTCTTTATAAACATTTAATAATAATTCTCGCCTTTTTCTGTAATCTTGGGTTTGTTATTCATTATTCACACTATTTCTTTATAAACATTAATAATAATTATCGCTTTCTTCGGTAATCTTGGGGTTTGTTATTCACACTATTTCTTTATAAACATTAATAATAATTATCGCTTTCTTCGGTAATCTTGGGGTTTGTTATTCACACTATTTCTTTATAAACATTTAATAATAATTCTCGCCTTTTTCTGTAATCTTGGGTTTGTTATTCATTATTCACACTATTTCTTTATAAACATTTAATAATAATTCTCGCCTTTTTCTGTAATCTTTAATAAGTTGTTCTTCTTATTTTTAGAATTTAGTGGTAGTATTCAACTCAAATTCTTTTTAAATTCCAAGTAATTTTCTTCAAGACTGGTAATAAGTTGTTCTTATTATTTTTAGAATTTATTCATTATATTTCTTTATGGACTCTTGGTTGTACGTTCCTTTAATCCTTTTCGTGATAGGGTTCATTATTTCATACGTATTGTTATTATTATTTTTTGTTATTACATATGGCCCAGTATATAATAATAATAATTTTTTAGTTATTCCCTCTAGAGTGCTTGGTAGCTCCCTGTTTCTTATTAATACCTTCTCACCCACTTGGTACTTAATTGGTTTTGGGTTATTCTTTTCATATTTTCTTCTTTTCATTTCCGTCTTTTCCATAACTCGGTTATAAAATTTAACTGTTTCAAATTGATATTCTGGATTATTTGGAAAGTTTATAATATCCTGGATTTCTCTAGGTGGAAGCCTTTCAAACATAACAGTATAAGGGGTATTTTCAATGGATTGATGGTAAGATATATTTAAAAACTCTTCGGTTAGTGACAAGTATTCGTACCATCTTCTCTGTTGGTCATGACAGTAAGTTCGGAGTATTCTGCCAACTTCCCTCAGTACACGTTCTGCCGGATTACTGCTGGGGTGGTATACTGAAGTCTTATATGTTCTAATGTTGTGTTTTAACAGATTATTTCTCCATTTATAGCCCTTAAATTGCGTACCATGATCGGTGATAATAGATGACGGTTTACCAACCTCTGCTATGTAACGCCCGATGACTATTTCTAGAATTTTCTTGGTAGTGGCTCTGCTAATAGCATAAAGTTTAGTGTATTTGGAAAAATGATCAACAATAATTATTATGAATTTGTATCTGTGATTTCCTCCACTGTGTGGGAAGGGCCCACATATATCTAGGAATACCTTCTCCAGCTTATATTTGGATGTTATCGGGATCATGACTCCCTCCTTCTTCTCATTATTATGTTTAACCATCTGGCAGATGTGACATGCCTGTATAGATTTTTGTACCTTTCTGGTCAAATTTTTTATGTACATTTGTTCTTCTAGGGCTTTGGCGATTTTCATGGCTCCACATTTGGTGTTAACTGGAACGGTTTGATTAGTGTCAATTAACTCGGCTGTCCATAATCCTTCTTCGGATGTTAAAGATATTGTACCTTTATGCAAGTCAATTATTGCGGAATGCTGGCGCAACACATCGCATCCAATCAATACATTGAACGGTAATCCCGTTGCGACCAAGAATCCTATTGGTAGGGTCATATTGTTATTGGTAAGATCGAGTGATACTTGTTTTTTGACTGTTTTATTTTGTCTCCCAGTGGCTCCGATAATTATCACATTATTGACAGGTAAGGTCGGTATGGGTAACTGGACTTCTCGCTGGATTTTTTCAAGTTCAATACTGTCTATCAATGATATGTTAGATCCAGTGTCTATCATTATGGTAGATTTTACCCCATTTAATTTTGCTGATATATATATGATTTCGTTATTACTATTATTGTTTACATGTTTCTTATCCTCTTCCAACAAATCTTCCCTGATATTCTTTAAATAGTGGTTATTAATTATGGTTATTTTACGATTACACTTAATTTTATTTATTAGTCGTTGTTCCCCAAGATTACGGTTCAGTGACGGGTATTCATTAATTTTCACTGCCTCTATTAGTTTAAATGAGGGCTTACTCCCTCTTCTCTATTTTCATTTTGATTACTGTGTTGATTTTGTACTGTTTCAGTGCGATCCTCAGTATTATGTTCTGCTATCCTATAATTTCCATCATGTGGGTAGTTGGCTTCATGCCGAGATTGGTCATAATGGTTGTCATATCGGTGACTCCTTGGGTAGTATCGTCGCTGATTACCTTGAGGTCTGGAGTAGATATAATTGACGTTATGTCTATAATTATTGGGTCGTCTGTCCCCATCTCCTCTATTATTGCGACTATCACGATAATTGTAATTGTTATTGCCGCGATAATTATTGTTTCTGGAATTATTATTCGCGTTTTCATTTTGTGTTCTATTAGTATTAACGTTCTGCGCAGGTCGATTGCGATCGTTATTATGAGAATTGGTTGGTGGCGCGTTATTATCATACTTCTGATATTTATGATTTAGCATTCTATTTCTTTGGTATTGGTTCTCGTGTTCATAATTCTCCAAGAATTTGGCCATGGCTGGAATCGTTTTGATTTGACTACACATACGCGCATTTTTTATCCCTTCCTCGTAATGATAGGATAGTTGTATCACCAAACATTCTTCGGGAATTCTGGGCTCTAAGTTCCGCACCATACATACTTTTCCTAAAAAGTATGAAGTAGGGGACTGGCCTACATTTGTTTCGTACGACCGTTACTCAAATTATTCCTAATCATGTTCTGGGTCGATTCAGACCAATACTTCTCCTTAAATTGTTTTTTGAACTCAGTCATGTCCAGTATATCCGGACGCACCGCTGTCCACCAATTATCATAAGTATCTTTAAACGTTTCATCAATCATGCTTCGTATAATACTCCAGCGATTCTCTCTATTTCTTATGATCACCTCTTCCAATCTCTTTAAAAATTCCATAGGATTGCGCTTGTAATTACGAAAATTAATCGATTCTCGGTTCTCATGGTTATTTGTATGACTATTTTGGCATGTCCTATCCCGCCATGAATCTACTTCTTCCTGTAATTGTAATTCACGTCTACTAATTTCTTCTATTTTATTTTTATTGGTATTGATTTGACCTTCCATACTATTTAAATTGCCATAGACTCTTTCGAGTCGTTCGCCCATGTCTGTCTGTATTTGTGTAATACCTTCCTTATTCTCCTCCCGTACCTGATGTACTTCGTTCTTAATTTGCTCATATTTTTCGACAGTTTCCTTCTGGATTTCTTCAACCAATGTTTTATTCTCAATTTTTGTGTCATTAATTTTATTCTGTAATTCTACACGAACCTGTACTATTGTTTCGTTAGTTTTTTCTAACCCTTCATTTGTTTTGGCTATTTCTAATTTTCTTTCCTCATTATTTTGGTCCACCTTCTGGTTAATTGTCACATGAAGATTTTCAATTTTTTCATTAATTTGCCTTAAATTCTCTTCATGTATTTGTAAGATGTCTTCCTTCATTTGTTTTAAACCCTCATCATTCCTATCTAACCTTTCGTGAATTTGGTTTAATCTTTCGTTCATTTGTTTTGAGGTTTCTTTAATTTCCTCATTTGTTTTCCTGGAGTTTTCCTCCTGTTTCCTAAAATTCTCATTAGTGAGTCTGTTATCTTCCTTAATACTACTCATTAACTCCATTAATTTTTTCCAATTTAGTCCTTCTCTGGCTCCCGCTTTATCTATTTGGTCCCCTTGGGCTTCTTCTTCCATTACTTCCTTTTCCTTGTCCGTAATTATTTCAGTTTCCGTTATTTCGTCTGTCTGTTGTTCCATTTCACTGTCTGTTATTAGTTCTATTTCCTGTTCTTGTTCATCTATTTCCTTCTCCGTTTCTCCTGCCCTAATCCTTGATCTACCTCTGGTATGCATGTTTACTCTCCCACAGTTGCCTGCTCTGGTTAAGTAATGTTATTATAATTATAGTTACTTAACTTAAACCCTACACAAGTTGAGCGCCAATTTGTACTTATTCGATGTTTAGAGGGTATTCTGCCACACGTTGGATGCGTCAATTTGTACTTACTCCTTCGGCTCTTACGTTGTCTCTTACGGTCGCGGGATTCTCGTTATTTCCCCCCCAACGTTGCCGGCGTCAATTTGTACTTATACCGTATCCCTAGTGGGACCGCTATTGTTCAAGCCCCGCGATGGAAGCCAATTTGTACTTAGACGGGTTTCCTCTCCTTAAAACCCCACTGTTGTATTTGTCAATTTGTTTTGTATTACTTTAATTATATAAATCTCGGAGATATTTGGAGTTGTGGAATATATGGATGCAATTAATTAATATTAACTTAGCTTTTTAATAATTGTCAGTGTTAGTGTGCCTAGAACTTAAACAACTTAAGCGTTATTCTACAATTTCATCCAACCCTATTATACCTTGAAGAGAGTTCTGTCTAATTTTGTAATTTTACGCTCCCTCTTTGGTGTCAGATAATTCCGCTATAAGCGCTGTAGTATCGGCTCAACGAAACTTATAGGTTATTTCGATGTTTATATTAACCATTTATTCTATACTTATTCAGTTACTTTTTGTTCCCAGTTCACTAAACCATACTCCAAATAACAAGATTTGACAAATATATAAAGGTTCTTTATTTGTTTACTTAATTCACATTAAATAAGATATGTTCTAATTAACATATGCTTGGACTATAGACTTCAGGTATCGATTGTTGATTATTTTAATCCTTTATTTATATTTGGTTATATATTATGTTTTGATTTGTATTTAATTTATTTCAGGGTGTGAAGGTTCTTGTAACTGTGGGGAAGATTAAAAATACATAGATAAGAATGCAAGATTTACCAAATTTATGTGTTGTGTATTTAGTATGATTAATATAATATAATTTACCAGACTCGAACGAAGCAAATCGTGTAGGCGGTTGATCGCTAAATTTAATGTTTTGGATGATTATGCAGTACGGTTTTTCTTTCTTCGGTTTAATAAGAGTAATTCTTGTCCTGTCCACTTCGGAATACAGCTTCTGGATTGATTTACAGCCCGATTGATGTTTCTTCTGCACCGCCAGGATCCAAATAAGTTCTTCCTTCGGTTGAAGCAATTAGTGTTGTTCCGTGTATTTGCAAGGTTATAATTTCTGGTGTAGTGAATATTATTAATTGTGTTATTGTTAATTCTTTCTATTTGATTAATATCTCATCCATTCCCTTCGGATATGGGACAGTTCAAGTTCTTTCTTGTAGACTTCAATTATTTACTCTCTATTATCATTTCATATTGTAGTGTTATTTTGTTTATCTGTATTGGTAGTAGACGTAAATATTGTAATTAGAATTTTGTATTTTTTAAATCGTATCTGGTAATTTCGAATATTACAATTAAATAGATTATTCTTGGGTTTTTAATCTCATCACTTTTTGTTCATTCAAAGCAATTCTTGTCTTGTCTAAATCAACAACTTCTTTTCTTATTTGTCGTCCCTAGCAACATATAATAATTTCTGCCTTCCACATGTTTTGAATATATAGTGTTTCTTTCATATATTTTTTGTCTATTCTTTATCAATTTGCTGTCCTATCGGAATGTAACTTTACCGATAGTTGGTTTATTATTTTATACACATATTCTACTGGTTTTTTGATATAAGTCCGTTTTTTTTCTTTTTTATTATATTTAATCCACCTTCGATATTATATTTTACCAATCGATATTATGGCATTATGGTATTATTATAATTTGTATAAATTTTATTAAATATTATTATTAATTTAATGTTTTTTTTTCTAGCTCTTCATATCGTATTTATTAATTATTATTAATTGATGCACCTAATCTTTATGTTATGAGTGTTTATATAGTAGTTTTGCCTGTTAGGCCTTTTATTGTAAACTGATCTACCTGTGGTTATGTCTGTTAGGCATCTATAGTCCCTTTTATATAAATTCATACATACAATCAAATCTTAATTATTAGCACTTATATAAACAATTATTTTTCTATATCTAATAACAATTTTATCTTGATCTCTTGATCACATACAACAAAATTCGAATTTATGAACATTGATTAACTGCCTCACACTTCATTCTACAACAGTCATTGAATAATACAACTTGTTTCATTATTTTTCATTAACTCAACACATATTTGATATAACATCACATAAACTTTATCATAACATTTTTGTCATAAAATAATACTTCTTAACACAAAATTCTTATTTGTTATTACCATAAATTAAGTCATTGTTTCACTTTTTTGTTTTGCTTTTCATTAAACATATATCATTAGCTATTATTTATCTTACAGGTTCGTTTATTCTAGTCAACACTACCTTACATCCTTATTTAATTTTGTCTATGATTATAATTGTAATTATTGGATCTCTGTTCTATTATGGGTTTAAATATCAATTTGTTTATTATTCTGTGAACCGTCTTTTATGTAACATGAATGCTAGCATTTCTGTTGCGTTACAATATATATAAACCCTTAAGCGTAGAGTTTATACATTCCGTAGTCATCCAACAACTCGTCTATATTCTCGTGATATATTGTGCGATCCTTTCCACCGCAGTAATTCATAGTCACTTTCTCTCGATTCACAATTCTTCTTCTTCTTCTTCTTCTTCACTTCTTGTTTTAGCCATTCTGCCTCCTACGGTTCACACATTTTCCTTAGTCTACCTAAATTTCTTCTTCCTCTGGCTTTGTATTTTCTAGCTTTTACTGGAATCCTGTATTGTTGCATTCTTTCTAACTGTTCTTGCCACTTGTTTGTATTAAATTTTATCTTTTCATTTAAGTTGAATACCTGAAGTCCTTGTCTAATCGTTTTATTTCTTATTCTGTCTATTCGACTACAGCCCTTAACTCGTCTTAAGAATCTCGTTTCCTGTGCCTGAATTCGATTTTCTTGTGCCTTTGTCGTTACCCATGTTTCGCTGCCATGTACAAGTGTGTGGACAGCCATTGTTGTATAAAATGATTCACAAATAAAATAAAGCCAGGATTCACAATTCTTTTTAAATTAATAAAATGTTCTCCAAAAATACGTGTTCTCTTTATAAGCTTTCCATTTGAGCAACTGTCAGAGAGATTCTCCCTTCCTTGGAGTCCGAAAAATAAATAATAATCAGGAATTACTCGTATTAGTTAAGTGCAGACCAATAAGAGTTTGTCTTGTTTGCATCAAAATGTTTAAAAATATTAGTCCACCTCATACTTAGTCTATATTTCTATTTATTCTACAATAAAATTTTAATGAATAATATTTTATGTAAAAAATATAGTATTATCATAAAAGTTATTAAATAAATTAATTAAATAATAGATCGCGAGTTACCGGTGGTAATCTGATAGATTTATTAACCTCTTAACTTTCTTAAAGAATTTAAAATTCAGGTCAAAAATATAGTCAACGGAAAAATAATAACCACCGTAAAAAAACATACAAAAATTCAAAAACAGTCGCCCAAATATAAGATAAAGTTGTACGAAGGCTTACACGCCCGGTGTCATTAACTCCCAGGCTGTTTGGCCGTGGCCAAAGTTTCTGACAAAACCAGACGTTTCGGCAGTACCACTCACTGCCATCTTCAGTGGAAACGAGTCAACGCTAACGTGGGATGTAGTACGTTAGGACCATAGTACTGTGCTTAAGGCTGAACTGGGCTGTGTTCCTAACGTACTACATCCCACGTTAGCGTTGACTCGTTTCCACTGAAGATGGCAGTGAGTGGTACTGCCGAAACGTCTGGTTTTGTCAGAAACTATGGACCACGGCCAAAACCTGGGAGTTAATTTTGATCAAATATAAGATAATTGCAGTATGTAAAAACAACACAAGCACACTCACACACATATCACACATATTTATTCATTTATTAGATATTTACAGTCTGCTTGCAAGGATCAATAAGTAAATCTGATAAGGGTACTGTAATATATAAATGGAGATACCATCCAATGATAACACTCCCTTAGTTAATAATACTTCATGGTGTAGAAAAATAAAACATAAGTAACAAAAAATTTACAGGCATTGCACAAATGCAATGCACAGAGAAGGGCATTGAAAATGCTTCAATAAATCTAAAAAAAATATATATATATTTATGTTCATTCACCAATCAATGAATTCATTCTTCATTCACCAATCAATGAAATCACTCTTCATTCACCAATGTACAGATTATAAGTTAAATGTAGTCGCATTCATAAGCGAAGTTTTATATGTGTACTACGTTATTGACAACAAAGAAGTAGTTTCTATGGAAATTCACCGGTTCCCATTTTCGATCACGCACCAGCGGTCGTTTTTAAATGTGCGACACGTCCTTATAAACATTTTCAATGTTAAAAATTGGTAATCCTCAGTCTTCTTGAAGGTTCAGGTGGATCGTGTAGACAAATGACTGTGTCGTTTCGGTGTGAACAAAACTGTCGAAGTATCTGGATGTTATTCTTTTGATTCGCTCATAGTCAGTTGGAAATTTTCGTGTCTCATGTATGATCTTATTACTGATACATCACGGAACGTCCATAAGATTTCGTAGGATATTTGATTTACATGTCTGGATAGTCTTGGTGTTGGATGGACATGCGCAATCCCACAGCTGGACTCCATACGACAAACCAGGTTTGTTGACGGTCTTATGTAAAACTAGTAGTTCGTTCTCAACAGACTAATTTGATTTTCTTTCAAGAAGCCAGTTAAGTTGTTGGCGTTTAAGTTAGATCTTTTCGGTTGTAATGTGCGGGTTCTAGGTACATTTTGGTCTAGTATTAGGCCCATATATTTGATATCGTTTTTTGTTAGAAGGAAATATGTTCTATTTCTACTGCCAGCCACTCGATATATTAAGTCGTGAAGGTGATTTGCTCTGACTTAGTTTATCTACCACGTGACACGTCATGTTTCTAATAGATTTAAATAAACGTGTTCCGCGGCCACTTGAGGATCGAGGTTTGTGGCTGAAGTGGCGAATCGCCGACAAACATTCGGATAATCGTATTGTCTGTTTCAGCTGTAAAGATTGTGTTTAAGAAGGCAATAAAACCGCTGCCTTGTGGTGCTCTGGAGTAGATTTGGTGGTAAGAACGAAGGAACCCCCTGTCATATATTTGCTCAAACAAACGTTCGATTTTAAATCGGTATTTATAACAGCATATTTATGTATCCATTAAATGTCACCTTTTCTCTGTGTCAAACACAAGAATACTTTGCTGTCATTGTAATATTGTTCACATTTGAAATACGGTTTAGCCCGTCCTTACTTGATTGACAATATGTGACATTTCATTTTCGTTTGTTACTATCATGACAGTAAGTATTCCGCTTCGTTCTATTTATTCCTAAAGGCTGTCATAATTTGTTGTGTACATATCTTTTTTTTTTACATGCTTTACTCTTCCGTTCTTTTATACGTTCAGGTTTTAAACTTTTGCTCGTTTGAATTTTCCTAATAATATACCTCTAAATTTTATGGCCTTTTTATGGTTTTTACGGGTGAGTCGTACATAGAATTATTAAAAAAAATATTCACACCTTGTGAATAGTATATTTAAACCAATACTTACCTCGGACAGTTTAAGTTCTTTATAAGCTTGCAGCAGCTGACGATGTTCAATCATAAAAAATTCGTAGACCTTCACACAACTTAGGACGTCTTCCTTTTTACACTGTTAGAAACATTTCTATTGTGTTTTTGGAAACCGCCCGTTGTATTATCCAGTAACACAATTCACACCTAAGCATATCAAGCCCCTCTCCTTTATATGTGCGTGTGTCTGTGTGTGTGTGTGTGTGTGTGTGTGTGTGTGTGTGTGTGTGTGTGTGCGCGTGTGTGTTTTACCTTCTGTTTATTTGGAATATTGTGGAGCGGACATGTGTTACATTTTGATTTAATAAAAAGTCTCTGTTTTTCCTTTATTTATAAAATCTATAAAAAGTCATCATCACTCCAAGGATTACCCCTATAACTGTTCCGGAACCCATCTCCTCCTCAGTCTACCGACGTCTATCTTCCCAGTAGGGTAGACGGATATCAGGCATACGGTTCAAGTGTTCACACCATCTCCTTCTGTGGTCTTCAATCTTCTGCTTCAGCGATACAATGTTTAAATCGCGTCTAATATCCTCGTTCCTTTTCCAACCCAGGAGAGAACAACGTTGCGTGCCTCTTAGAAATTTCATTTCGACTGCCTGAATCCTCTGTACGAACCTTTTACCAAGAGTCCATGTTTCACTAGCATACAGAAATATGGGGACAGCCACAGTTTTGTAAAATTTAATTCGGGTACCCTTCCGTGTTTTATTTTTTAGGTACCTATCAATCGTTCCACAGATGCGTCTAAATTTCGTCAGCTTACTATCCCAATAAATATCGGTTCCACAGGAATTACTTTTAATTACAATCCAGGTAATTAAAAGTAGACTTCTTGGGAGACAAGATGGTGTAATTTTCTTATTAGTTTTTGGAAGACGTTACTATTGCATTTATTGAGAGAAATCCCAAGACTCATCTTGTATACTGAAGCAGTAAATATTGTCACTGGACGGGGCTGTTTGGATAATTTTATCTTTAATGGAAGTGGAAAAATATATAAGCAAGCACAGTGTCATTCATTTTAGATGCACCTGATCCTTGATTAATGCATATTACTAACTACCGTGGTAGTTAAGTGGCGTTCGAAGATTCTCCATCGTCAAGAATTGAAGAATCTTCATCTCGTCTTTCAGCGTTAATATTATTTGGTAAAACCGTACGAGAGGAAACGAAATCAGCTTCAATGAAGATCTGTCTGTTAGCAAGATATAAGTGTTCCATATATGTAGCTTTAATATGTACAGTGTATAAATAATACAATACATTAATTATTATAGGCCTACATTAACAAAGTGGTTTCTCCTCCCAAGTTCCCTTTTACAAGTTTTTTATCATACGCTGTCACTTCGCCCAGACTTCTTTCTCTCGCGGGCCGTCATTTATTCCCGGATTCTATCACTCAGTGATTTGCGTTGCGGTCCTTATTTCCATCTTTCTAATGCTGTCGATACAAGTGATTTTTTGCCATTAGTTATTAAATCCGGTATGCTACATACATGACCAAACCATTTATTCTCTCCACTATTATTTATGTCCTTTACTTCTGTTCTATTTTAATTCGTTCAATAGTTATCCTTAACTCTAATACTCCTTCATAAGGTTTTCTCCTTTGTTACTAAGGTTTTTTATCATCTCGCATTGCCCTACTTAGTAGGCTGCTATCATCTCTACAATCTTACCATCCGTTCACAGTGAAACTTAGTTTTATTAAAATATCTATTAAGTGTGACGCATAGTACTAACAATTATTTCGTGTAATTTTAATTGCAAACATACTTTGATGTTCTGTGTCTCTGCAGTAAATTCGTCCTTGGCCGTATTTGCCCACTGTGAACGTACTGCAGATTGGAAAACTTGCTACTGTGATTGCCACGATTAAAATAACAAAGCATGTGTGTACGCCGCGAGCACAAGCGTGCGCATACCAGAGTGCGTGCTGGTGCGGAGTCAATGAAAGCATTGACACCCACACGCAGGCTGCAACACAGGACATGTGTCGGCTCAAGCGGTGCGGTGTGAGTCTGTACACTCAGGCGACACGTGTGAGTGCGCGCGTGAATGTGTGCTGGAGTCAGTGCAAGGCGCGCGGTTGCTCTGGCCCCGACACGCAAACTGCGTGCTAGCATGTGTCCACCAAACGGATGTGTGTGAGTGTGATGCCTGTGTCCTAATCGTAGCAATCAAAACAGTAAAATTCCTATGTACCTCGAGTATTTCACAGTGGGTAAACCCAGGCCACGAGATGAATTTCTACGCAGAGACATCGACATCATACGTCTGTGATCGATGCCGGTATGAATTAAACTAAATAAATTTGATCAGAATGATCACAGTTGCACACCACTATATAAAAATTATCCCGATTAGCGCTTTCAAGCCTCACAGCCCATCGTCAGATCGGAATAGGCAAAAATTATTTTAAAACAAATACTTCACCCCTCTCCCCCACCCTGCTCACACACAACAAGCTATAATATGAATGACCCTTCCCCCCCCTAAACCCTGTCCCACGCCATCTGTACAGTTACATATTTTTCTAGCAAATTCCTTGTGTTTCAGTGTTGTGTGTGTGTGTGTGTGTGTGTGTGTGTGTGTGTGTGTGTGTGTGTGTGTGTGTGTGTGTGTGTGTGTGTGTGTCCTTTTAAACTTACCCTACTTCCTCTCCACACACGTGGGTCAGTCACACACCCTTATTTTAAACCATCCAATTAGTACTATGCAATATAATTCTTAATCTTATCTATCTGTCCTCTATCATTTACTTCTTAATCATGTTATAAAATATTTCTTCATTATCAAATTTAATTTTAATATTAATTAAATTGTCTAACCCTTTTTCTCTTTCTTTTAATATTTCTAACTCCTCTCTAAGCTTCCTTTCAACTGTGTTATTTACTACTTTTACAATTTCGTATTCTTCCAAAGGATTAACAAACTTATGGTTGTCTTCTATGAAATGTCTTGCATATAACGAATTGGTTGTTCTATTACCTTCTCCACGTTTGTGGTCAGACAACCTGCATACGAATTTTCGTCCTGTCTCACCTAGGTACACTTTATTGCAGTCTTTACATTTTAATTTATAAATTCCGCTTTTCTGTAATACTGGAATTTTTTCTATATTCTTATTCCTTATCTTATCAAATACCGTTTCACATTTTTTAATAGCTATATCTACTCCATATTTATTAAAACATTTTATAATTTTTCTAGTATGTGAACCTATGTATGTCAATGACCCTGCATAATTCTTTTGTTCTGGTTCTATTTTAGCTTTTTGTATGTTAACCCTTTTCATAACTTTATCCACTATGTTGGTGTTATAATTATTATTCCTTACAATTCCCTTTATCGTTTTTAATTCCCTATCTTTTGATTCGGTCTCTTTTAAACACTTCTGAGCTCTGTAACAAAATGTATTGATTGCCGCCATTTTATATCTATATGGGTGGTAAGACTCTCTTGGTATAATTATATCAGAATACGACTCTTTCCTAAATATCCCAAACTGTAGTTTCACATTATCCTTAATTTCTATGTTCAAATCTAAGTAATTTATTTTCTTACCTCCTATCTCTTCTTTAAATTGTAAGTTTTTATCCTTATTATTTACCTCATTTATAAACTCATGCACTTCTTCTATGCTTCCTTCCCAAATTACTAATACATCATCAACATATCTAGACCATAATTTTATATTGTCTTTATACTTAGTGGAAGTTATTAATTGCTTTTCAAAATCATTCATGTATATTTCAGCAAGAATAGGGGATAATGAAGACCCCATAGGTAAACCTTTTTTCTGTATATAAAACTTGTTATTAAACCTAAAATAGTTCTGATTTACACATTCTTTAATTACTTTCATCAACTGCTTTTTATACCTGTATTCTCCCATATTATTATCGTTTATTAACTTAATAACTTTATTTACTGTGATATTGGTAAACATGTCCTTAACATCCAGTGATATCAATTTTGTATTTACATTAATCCTAATATTTTCTAATTTTTCTATCAATTTTACATTATTCTCTATGTTGTATTTTGTCCCAAATTCATATTTCTCTTTCAGTACTCTGCTAACTTCCTTTGATAATTTATAAACAGGTGCATTAATAAAAGAAACAATCGGTCTAATTGGTTTTCCTTCTTTATGTATCTTAACCTGACTTTTAAAAGTTGGTGCTGTTGGATTACTTTCCAATAAATACTTTTTCTTATTTTCTTCTATAAATGTTATCTGTTTCATCATTTGTTTTATCCTTGACTGGTACTTACTTGTATAATCATACTTTATTTCCTCGTATGGTCCTTCCCTTATAAATTCTTCAGTTTTCTTTATGTATTCGTCCTTTCTCAGTAGTACCATTGTATTTCCTTTGTCCGCCTTCGTAACTATAATATCATTTTTCTTTATTTTATTCTTTAGTTTAGTTACAGTTGATTTGATTTTTTGTTCATTTTTTGAATTATACAAACTTTTCTTAAATATTTTATCTACTACATTCCCTACTTCCCACCTTATTCTTTTTTTATCATTTTCATTTCCTAGTTTTTGTATTATGCTTTCGCATTCAATAATCGTTTTTTCTTGATTTAATTCTGGTGGCGGTGCGTATTTTAAGCCTTTTGCTAACATTTCTTTTTCTTCTGTATTGAAATTCACCTCTGTAAGGTTTATTACTCTTTTTTCATAGTTATTCTTAGAGAGGTGTTCCTTTTTTACTTCGTTAATAAATTTAAATAATAAAATTTACTTTTTTAAATAAATTTGTTAAAAATCGGTGAATTGGCTAGAAACGAAAAAGTATTGTTGTTATCAATTACAATACATAAAAATTTTAATATTTTTTCTAATTGTGGCTTACTGCTGTACAAGCAATTAATTCTTATCACATTACTCATAGGTCATAACACCTCTGCTCTAACCATAATTGACGAGACGATGGCTAAGCCCGGGCGGCCTTTCATTTTGGGTCCTCAGATATGGCTTTTTTATCTTATAGGTATATATTTTATAGATTTTAGTTGTAGGTTTACATACCTAAATATTAAACTCATTATTTATAGATTTTAACGAAGCAGAAACAAGAAGACGTACAAAAACGATATAAGTCAAAGTTTCTTATAAATTAAGTTACATAAAAATTAAATTACGATGAGTGTTTTCAAGCCTTCATTATACTGAATTTATCTGTTACATAATACAAAGAAGATGCAGTATTTCTTTCTATAAGCAAAGTCGCCAAGTTTTGGAGTGTTTTCTTTCTCATCGTGAGAAAGATCTACGATGGTTTTTATTAATTTCAGTTCTGAAAAACTTCTTTCGAGTTCTCGGGAAACTTTGGATAACGATGTATGTATCACGTTCGTTAATCAATGTCTACGAATTCGGTTTTGTAAATAGTGGCTATTTTACGATATTGTGACCGCAAGTGTGCTGTATATAACGTGACGGTGGTCTATGGCCGAAATCGATCGTTTTTAAGAATGTGAGTAATAAAACTTTTAATGAAGAAAGTTGTGTTAGTGGTTGAAATCACAAGCAGAATGATCACTGTTGCACGCCACTATATAAAAATTATCCCGATAATTCCGATCTGACGATGAGCTGTGAAGCTTGAAAGCGCTTATCGGGATAATTTTTATATAGTGGTGTGCAACAGTGATCATTCTGCTTGTAATAAAACTTTTATTGCAAAACTGTATTTATGGTACCTTTAGAATATGAACAATAAATACACTACAGTAGAAAACATGATGTTATATTTATCATTTAAAATATCATATCATATTTATAATTCCCGTATTAAATCAATGTAACAATCAAACAACTTGAGCGTGTTATTAACATACCAAAACAGAATAAACATTTGCCTGATACGCTATTGATTTCATAAAACAAGGTCAACTGGCGCTATGGATATCATTCCCTGTTTGCGAAGTGAAGGACAGCTTACATTTTAGAAAGGCATACGGCTACAAGTATGTCCGAACACTTAATAAAATTAATTTATCATCATCATCTTCAAGGATTAAACCAAGGATGGTTTGTTCCGGTCTCAAACACGCAAACATTATGGCTGGTCACTCCAGCGCTTCCTCGGACGTCCCCCAAAGTACTGGAGAGGATGAGTAACGCCTTATGGTCTCATTCCTTGATGAAGGGAAATATCCAGCCGCGCCTCCAAGTGGTGGGGGATGGGCAACACCTACAGGTGGCTAACGCGGCTCTGGAGACCGAGTGACAGCCGGTACAAGCTGTCCCTCCTCTACTTATCATTGTCAAGTAGAGGTTAGGGTACTAACCTCTTGCCCTTGGGGTAGAGATTTTTCCTAAAGACCGATGATCTTCCATTGGTCAACGACGTAGGATGTAGGAGGCAAGGAGAAACCACCGCATTAAAGACCCTTATGAATATCTCAACAGGGAAAAATGGTCTCTTTAGTCTGGTAAGACAGCCAGTTTATGGGAAAACACCCAGACAGAAAATCGAGCTGGACGTTAAGCCTGAAGGTGGCAGCCCCACCATAAGTCTCACCCTGCCATATGCTAGTAGCATATCCAGGGGACATATTCGCCACTAAATTGCCTCAAATAAATTAATTTATAACTTTTGTAAATTGGATGGAATGTATTATAAAATATTATAAAAAACACAAAATATTAGGCAAAATGTTGCATATTGCTGTTATTTATTCAGATAAAACAGGTGACGAAACTAACAGTCTTCGTTAATAACTAACAGCCGTCAGTAGTTAACAATATAATAATAATAATAATATACTACGGAACAGGCAAATGCCTAATCCTTGTAGTGCAGAAGAAGAAGAAGAACAACAACAACAATATACTGACCTTTGGGCATCCACAGGCTCTGGTCGTAGCTAGTTTTCTTTGTTGCTTTCTTATTATGTTGTCTATAATATGTTAGTGTTATAAAAGTCAGTATTATAGACCTATATTTGGCGTAGGGATGTGGCGACCCCATCGGCCAGTTTCTTTGAAACTGCAAGCAGCCTGCCGAGTGACTCCAGGGATCAGGAGTTCCCTTGTACCAAGTCCCAATGGTCTCTTCGGAGGGCGGATGAACGGGTAGAGGTAGTGCACTTTGTTGCCCTTGGGTTGGAAAACTGTCCCTAAAGGCGGATGAACCACTTGGTCAACGGCATGAGGATGTGGAAGGCAAAGGGATACCACCTCATTAAGGATCCATGTTGGATATCCGTTGTTCAAACTTTGTACTTTGTTTATCAGCTGTGTGCAGTAACTACTGCAATGCGACACGGGCGGTTGACGTCACGTGCTTATCAAACGCTGCCGGCGGTCAGCTGACCGACGGGAGACAAGTTAGTTTAGTTTTCTAACCAGGCTCCGAGCTGTACTCTCGTTAAACAATCTCTCTTCCACCCGCGGCTTCTGTCTCATTCTTAATTATGTGTCGTACTTATTAATTTAATCAGACTACCTGCGTCCATTTACAATGGACTGCGACTTCTTTCAAAACTAATTTATGGGCGTTATGGCCTCTAATACATCCGCACGTGTCGACCGTGGTCTATACATCTTAACATTTCAATAAACGCATATCAAATAACAGTATTACAGTCCACTTCTTTTCGTACAAACAATCCAGCCTTTCCAGTATAGCGTCTTTGGAACAACTCGAGATCATCAAGAGCTTCCAAACCGCATCATTTTTGGTCCTCACGGGACGGATATCATATTTTTGGCCCAAAAGCGACATCATTTTTGGTCCAACCGAGCTGAATTTATTCTCGCCCTACGGGCAGCATTTCTTGGTCCTGAGCGACCGCATTTTCGTCCACAAGCGACATCATTTTCGTCCTGAGCGACACCATTTTTGTGAATTACATCGCAGTCAACACGACAAGATTCGGCAGAGCAGTAGACCAGAGACGACGGGACACGGCAGGACAGCATTTGCGATTTCACGTAAAAAAGGTTCCACAGCTTTAAATTATGCTCGGTGCTAAGTAAATGCCTCCCCAGTGCTTTCTCACCATCCACTGTTTCCAAAATTCAACCTGCCCTTGAATTTGTCTATCAAAGAAGCGTCGTCACCCCATGAAATTCAACGTACATCTTTCATGACTCACGCCCGGCTTTTGGAATATTCCGACCTTAGGCACAATCTTTATGGCCGTGTTTAGAGTTTTGCCCGACCAGAGCTGTCGTTTGACACTTAGAGCCTACAGGCACAACTATTGTTTTGGCACAAGAAACATTGGTGTAACGAATTTACAAAGGATAAACTTTACGATAACTGATTGACGTATTCAGTTGACCGGGACGGCTGCTGACGTCGCAACAGGCCTTGAATTTTTTTTTTTTTTTTTACTCAAATCAGCAATCAGAACTCAGAACTATTACATACACAAGAATGTATACATATAAAGTTCTATGAGCCAATTTGATGACTAATGGACATGAGGCGGAGCTGCATCCATCGATGTAGCCCGTACTATCTTCTCAGGTCAGTGGGCCATTTTCTTTTAAGTCGTCTTGTGATGTCTGTAGTGGTCAGGTCGGATGCTAGTCTGTCATAATGCTTTTGTGCTCTGGCTCTGCATTCTTCTTCTACCAGGGGTATGTTGAAGTCCGTATGAAGTGTATGATTTGATATGTACCATTCTGCCTTGAATGAGGAACCAAATGTAATCAGCAAGAAATGTGCCTCTGTGAACGATTCATGTGGAGTCGTCGGAACAAAGACAATGATTTACCCTATCAAACATGGGCAGATATAGTTATCCATACTAACCACCTGAGCAGCTGTTCTTGTGGATACCAGTGGATAGGTGTAGATCAGTGGTTTCCAATCTGCGATCCGCGAGATGCTCAGAAGTGGTCTCCGGGGCTGTTAAGATATAGTGATTAATAAGAGGCAATACAGTCTAGCTGTCTAGCTCGTAAAATGCAGCGCAAACAAACTGCATGTAAAGTCGGTTACTTTTTTATCGTTTTTGAATTATTGTGTTTGATTTATTGTTTCTTAAACGACGAAAACTTACTTCTCGTAGATTAGTTAGGTAATTTTAACTTTACAGATCGTTCCTCAGTTTTAGGCAAGAACGATAACAACTTAACGTTATCGTTCCTTGGAATGTCACTGGTTCTATTTGGAACTTATTATTCTTTTTTTATTAGCGGGGGTCCTACAGTCTATGCCGCATCCCGCATTTCGATCGTCATTTCTCCCTATCTTTCCAGTCATCGTCTTCAATAGCTCGATCTCTCATGTTTTTCCTAATTCCTGTTCTCCATTGTGGTGTCAGTCTTCCTTTCTTCTCCTATTTTGTGGTGTGTAAGTCAATGCTTTCTTTGGTCATAGTTTCTCCACCATCCTCATTACGTGACCATACCATAGCAACTGTCTGGATTCTACTCTTTCTGCTGTTGTAAATATGCGCCCTGTTTTCCTTCTTATATATCTTCGTTTCTAACATGTTGCATTCTAGAAATATTACACGCTCTTCTTAAAAAGTCCATTTCCACATTTACTTATGTTACTGTTCCACAGTTACTTATGAATATATTTACTTTTAATGTTAAAACAAAATTCAAATTATTAAGTCTTACAAATTAAAATAAGTTTTGTAAGATTGTGAGCCCAGAGGCAACCGTGCCTGCATAGACTTGTCGTCCGTCACTCAGGGTCGCGCTCGCACACAAATTATTCGTTCTCGCTGATTAGAACAGGCAATAACTTTATCTACCTGACATGAAAACGTAAAAAGTAAATTATGTCCCATAGTTAACTATGTCCCACAAGGCATTAAATAGTAATGCCTTTACTTTACTACCATAAATAATTTCTATCATGTGAGCTATTTATTTAGTTTTGTAGAAATATTTTCAAAAATATTTTTTCTTTGTGCAGCCCCTAGATATGTGCCTAGTTACAAAGCCGCCCCTGTCATGAATGGATGACATCTTCACCTATTCGAATGTTCTGTCCACCCCAGTTTTTTGTTGTTTCTTCAGTAAATGTTATATAATCTGACTGTATACTAATGACGGCAATTATCGTGGCTTAGGTACGCGTACAACCGTCCTGAACAAATCTCTTGATGTACAGTAAAAACATTTTCCAGTGTACGTGAAACTACATGTGTTTTATTACTGGTACCGTTTTGATCATATCTTCTAGCAAAGAATAATGCAGCCACGCGTACCAACCCCACAGTAATACGAGTTCTGTTGTCCCTGCTGCGGGAGCCCATCTCAAGCTTGGACAGAGGCGTAATGGGGCGCAACAGACTAAAGTCGTCCACATAATACGCGTGACAACACTATTGTTATTGTTATTATTATTATTTTTTTTTTTTTGTTACACGAACATGACAACCGTGGACCACGCGAATATCATTTCCTTTTCTTCTCCTGCCAGAAGGCCCTCATTCGCACACTATGCGCCGCCTTCCTTTCCACTGTCCACCCCTTTCTCGTCTTCTTCTCACCGCAGAGAACCTCAAGATTTCGAATTTTGTTTCTGTACGTATTTCTATCCGCACAGTCGTTCAACGAGATAACCAGTTTCATCATTTCCTCCTTGAGTTGTTTGGTGTATCCGTTCAGACTCGAAAGTTGCCAAATATAGTTGAAAATTTGTTTATTTAATCCGGACCGATCCGTCCAAACCATATGTCCAAGGAATCTCAGTCTTTTCCTTCGGAAAGCCGTTTCCAGATCTTCCAGATCCCTGTATAGCTCTTCTTTGAGTTTATACCTGCACCCATCTTCAGTTTTCTTGGGGTCATAAATTTACCAAAGAATTATTCGTTTAATTTTAAGAAGAGGTTCCAAATGTTGAAAGCAAATTGTCTCCACTCCATACATGACCACCGGCCTGATGATATCCATACATACATAATGGCCGACTTTCGCACTTCTGGATAGGTTTTACTTTCCGTACAGTTCCAGTGTTGGGGTAAAGGCCTTTGCTAATTTGAGTTTCCTTATCTTAAAGAATTCGTTGTCTGGGGCGTTTCGGGTCCCCATGTTTTCCCCAAGATATTTTAAATTGTCAGTATATTTTATTTCTCCATACGTAGTGTCCAGGCATGTTTTGGGAATGTAAACAGGGTGGTCATAATTTCCGTTTTAGCAAAGGAGATTTGGAGGCCAGTTTTCTCCACCTATTCCTTTGAGATCTTCTACTTGCTTTCTTGCTGCTATATTATTATTATTGCCAGAAACCAGATGCTTGAGAGCTGCAGAGAGCTTGGGAACAAGAAGAGCGATGTCGTTGGACAAGAAGGCTCTTCAATCAGATGCAGCCGTGGGCAGAGGAGAAGCATGGCGAGATCGACTATTACCTGACCCAGTTTCTGATTGAACACGGGTATTTTCGATCTTAACTGAAGAAAGTTAGAAAAGCCGAGTCACTAATGTGCCTGTACTGCCCGGGAGCTGCGGACGATGCCAGCCACACGTTCTTCGTCTGCGGCAGATGGGAGCAACATAGAAGATAGTTGCAAGAAGATATTAGGCAGGAGATCCCCCCCCCACCGAATAACATCGTTGAAGCGATGCTCCGAGGGGAGGAGACCTGGAACTGTGTGGCATGCTTCGCACAACAGTTTCTTAATGCGAAGAAGACAGATTTGGACAATGCAATGTAGAAGAATAACAAGTCAGATGTGAGCCCTACGGCTGAATAACAATAGGCCTAGCCCGAAGTAATGTGTAAACCATGTGTAGATTAGTGTCCCAAAAGAGTAAAGGGAGGTGGTGTTTAGTGGGTTAGGTATAATACCCAAACCCACAGCCCCCGGAAGTGTGATCCTTCCGGACATTTTTACAGCAAATATCCTCGTGAAAAAAAATTATTATTATCGTCATCATCATAAGTATCATCATCATCGTCTTCTTCTTAACGGTTTTAGGCTTTAACGGCCTGTCCCTATTCCACAGTCTACCTTTCCTTAGGTCTACCAACTTTTCTTCTGCCTCTAGGATCTTTCGCTATCTTCGGTATTCTACTTTCTTCCATTCTATCTATGTTTTGAATCCATTTTCTTCTGTATTCTTTAATCCTTTCATTAATTGCTAAATATCTAAATCACTTATTATCTCCTTATTCCTTATACGATCTCGTCTAATACACCTTTTAACTGATCTCAGAAATTTCATTTCTGCTGTTTGTATCTTCCGTTCATGTTTTTTCATTATGACCCAAGTTTCAGAACCATACAGTAGTGTAGGTACTGTCATTGTTTTTTATAAAATTTTATTTGGGTTTCTTTTCTACATTTATTTCCCAAAGTTCTCCAGATCGTTCCACACATCTTTGTAAAATTCATCACTTTATTTTCTATATCTCTATCTTGATCATAAGTAATGTTACGTCCAAGATGGTCGAAATGTCTTACTTGCTCTACGCATGTGTTGTCTATGCATACTTTGGTCCGAACCGGTTCATCTCCTATAAAGTCCATTACTTTTGTCTTTGATTCAGATATGTTATAGTTATATTCTTTTCCTATTTTATGTAAGAGGTATATTGCTCGCTGGAGATCGTCTTCTGAAGTGGTGAATATAGCTTGGTCATCCGCGAAGAGAATGGTATTCAAGCTTTTATTTCGGTGGATTTTAATACCGTCAGGGGATTTTTGTTTCCATTTTTCGAGGAGATCATCTAGACAAAGATTAAAAAGTAGTGGCGACAGACAACAACATTGTCTTACGCCTTGTTTTGTTTCAATCGGGATAGATTCTTCGTCGTTGTCTACGATTATCGCCTCGGAAACATGATTATCGTCTATGATTATCGTGAATTCCAATAGTTGCCTCGGAAACCAGGGCGGGTATAAGTATTATTGTTACTTATATTAAATAAGTTACAACTCATATAAATAAGATACAGATTTGTACCGTTGTTAGTAGAGGTGGGCTAAACTGTTATTTTAAAATAATAGGTATGAAAATACCGTTCCAAAAAAATAACAGGTACAAGTACCTGTTATTATATACTAATTATACATAACCTATATTATTCCTTTGTAAGTAACTCGTTAAGTTTCCTGCAGGTCTCCTATGTAATATCTTCAAATAAATACACTGCAAGTAGATTTATTTTCACCTAGATACGCCTATTAATGTATTAATAAACCTACTTGCAGTGTATTTATTTGAAGGTATTAGATAACCTATATTATATAATTTGTTATAAGAAATAAATTTAAACTAAAAGTATTAACAGTGTTACTTTACACTGTGACCTTATTAAACTATTACTGTTTAAAATAAAATATGAAACAAGAGAATTTATAGACCTGTCTCCCTTTGGGAATACTAATTTAAGTTTTCACTAGTAGTAAACAAACTAACATTGGTTAGACAAATCAGTTGCGAAACTCGGGGCAATGAAATTTAGAATAGCACAACAAATAATGTGAAAAAAACATCAGAAACATATAATGAAAACATAACAGTAAGCTACAAGATTGAGTGAGAATAAACATGATTTAAACCGATTGCCCTTATAAAAACACAAACTAAAGAGTTTGCGGTAAAATTTCATTAGATATCTCCTCTTACCTTATTTTATTTTTTTATCAGGTAGTAGTCGATATGAATGCGGAAGACCGAAGTGGTACGCGGGTCCCGAAAGGTTGGGAACCACAGCGAGACCACGAATTTCAGGTATTTCAATATTTCAGTCACTGTTACATCCGTTCCACAAAAATATAGTTCCAAAATACCTGTTACAGGTATATCGGCCCACCTCTAGTTGTTAGTACGTAACCTTTCACATAACACGATCAGTTCCTGTTGCATTCCGCTGCTGTGTTAATCATTGACTTTGCGCGTATTTTCTTGCCGTTACTGATGTGACACGCCCTACCGGACAAAGGTCGTTGTCCAAACTCGGAGGCAGACTACCTTGTAAATGTCCAGTGCGTACACGCAATCCATATGGCAATGTCTAGCCATTGCAGGACAGCATAAGTTATTACTGTGCCCGTGGGGTTCACATTAGGTCGAATGTTCTTAAAGCATCCCACCACTGCCTTCCTACGTCATCGTTGTGTTACGGCAGCACGGCAGCACGATTTCTAACAAAGGTGTTCGGTACGTTTTCAAACCACACCTAAAAGTGTAACCACGTGTGTCCAGTGTAAATATCGGTTTACATTTCCTAATTGTGGTCGAGCCGTTGTGGTGTTTTGATTTTTGTATTTAGGTAGCTAATTTCTCATAGTTTCAGTACGATAAGGGTGTTGTTTTGGAGCGGTAGGGGCGTAGTGGCTAGCGTGTGGCGCTGCTACGCTGTCGGCGCGGCTTCGATTCCCCCCGAGGCCATTTGATTCAGATACGACCGTTCCCCCTCGCACGGCGATGCCAAACCAGCGAAAGCTATCGTGCCTAGTATAAACCCTCCCCAACTATGCCGTTCGGATCCGGCGTTAAACTGTAGGTCCCATATACCTGTGAGAGACTCAGTAACACACGCACCACGGGTATATGCGGGGAGGGTACAAACCAGTCGAAAGACTGACGACTCCAGGAGGGTTACTGATTGTGGCATATCTACCCCCAACCTCTCGCCCCCCAAGGCGAAATTCCATAAGCACTTAACGTACGCCTATTTCTGAGCCAGTTGCTTATGTAAAAACTACAATGGCTAACAATGCTACAATGGCTATATTCTTCGGATGTTTAAAATATTTTAGACAAGTACCCGTTAACTCAAAAAGTGTTACTGTGTTGTAAGCATTGTATATCACATTAAACGTTATGTTTCCTTAACCATGACTTTACTTTATTTCAGCAGTAAACTAAAAACCAAACACCGTTGTCACCTAACCTCACAACTGAAAACAACACGTATTTTCGCTTTGCATTAAGTAATAGGACAATTTACAATTAGTACACTTCTTCTTTTCTTTTAATACATCGACACAATCGTGTATTAAAAACATCGAAAATGTACTGCAGGAACGGATAAAGGTACAGTTCCGATGCCGCTAAATAGCACTTGTTTGTTTACTTGTTACTATGGTAATTAATTCTGATCTCCATGGTGTTGTTGACATCTTTATACGCGTCAACGAAAAAGCATAATTAAAAGAGCCTAAATCATGCGAACGGGTCATAATATCAAATTCCAAGTTAAACAGTGTTTTTTACCTTGTGTTAAAGGTTACCTGTGCACAATTTGGTGTCAATCGGTGTAACGGTGTGGATTTATATTCAATACAAAGAAACAAATCCTCAGACTCTGAGTTTCATATATATAGATAACTTATAAGTAACCGTAGAAATAAAAGTAATCACAATGGTTGCAAACTATTAAATAGATTTTTGTTGAAAAACACTCAACAGTTAGTAAATAATGTACATTTTTACGGCTTTAAAAAAAAATTGTGCACGCCTCAGAAAACGAAGGTAGAACCAATAGGTAGACTCCTCTAGTCAAATCTGTAATAAAGCTGGTATTGTCTAAATACCTTCAGACTCGTTTTCACAAGATCCATTGAAAATACAAATTTATAATTAAAGTTATTCCTAATAACATGAGATTTATTACGTTCTTAGATTTTGTTGTCCATGACGTGTCTGTTGATTAACTAATTATAAGTATATTTACAAACAAACAAAGATACATTGAACACACAAAGGCACTACACTCCATCACCGAATCCACCTTTGCAAACCACCTCATTTAAACAAACCACATATACACAAACATAAAAATCAACATGGATATTCTACACATACACACAAAAGGCCGAAAACTAGACACTCTTGAACAACTAAAAGTATACAAACACACAAAAACACATAAAAACGACATCCTAAACGAAGAACAGACACAATTTAAATCACACATGTTATTCGAACATATCACACCCCACACACACAACATTGATCTTTCAAATGACGGCGCCGTCACCAAGAACAAGACGGACATTGCTCCTAGTGGCAGCCTCTGATGAAGCTTGTAATAAGCGAAAACTGGTTCAGGCTATAAGGTAAAAATTTTACATTTTTACCAACAAAAACTTAGTGTTCCGAGTCAGTAGTGTTATACTTACAATTAGATTTATTACCTTTAATTTCAATTACAATTAATCAAGATACGACATTTTGAAATTACCGCTTTTCCATATATTTTCAAAACTTTGAAAAGGACAGAATTTGTAAAATATATTTATAAAATTTTAAGAGAAGAGTCCTGAATTTCTCATTAGTTTTAAGGAAAATGATGGCAGCGGTACAGACTAGTGTCGTCCTCTTCCCTAGTTCGCCACTGCTTCAGTGGCGACTCCTGACCCGATGTGTAGGGCAAGCATCGACTGCAAGCACAGTATAAGCACATGTACATAAAATTTCAATGCTAGTAAATCATTAAAAAATATTCAGGTCCGCACTCTTTTGTGTCGCTGTGAGAAAAATATTCATCAAGTATAATTAGTATGAGGATTAAAAAGTGGCGTATAGCAAGCTATGATTCTATTTCCTAGTTAAAAGAAAATTATGATTTCAACAACCAGTAACCAGACACACCGCAGGGAGCTAACCTCAAACAACGACAAACAAAACAAGAAACAACAGAAAAAATTTGAAGTATTTTCACCGAGCCGGAACACTGATAGCGCTCCTACAGGCTTAAAGCATTACTAAACGGTGTTTGCGTTTTGCGTCTCTGAGACCCACGTGTTGTGTTTAGCATTCTACGTAGATACCACCAAATCATCACACATTGTTATAAGTTTGAGTATTTCTAACTGTAGCGTAATATAAAAAAGATGGCAAGGCACCGGAAGACTAGTTATGAAATCCTAAATAAACGCTAAAATTTCTGAAATTATGGCCAACTCATTGTTAGTGCAAGGAACCATTTTTTTTAAGTGATTGACTTGGTGGCGGAGCGGTCAGTCAACTATTAAAACAGGGCTCGAATCTAAGTGATATTAATATTAATATATTAATGTATATTAATATTGTTACGTATTGCGGAAAAACTGTTACACCATTACAAAACAATCTATGCGTTTCTCGGATGTTCCAGTGGAATCCGGCTGTAATGTTGTGTGCGAACGTGATCTCAACATGCGTTAGCGAGACTTTTCTAGACTTCGCCGGCCGCGCGCACCGTGTCAAGTTTGCAATCAATTACGTTATAGTGTAGCGCTGATGCGTAGTATGGATGTTTCTGGATTTTCTGGGGTATAAATACAAGTACTCAGCAACGCTCAGTTTCAGTTTTAGTGGCGATATATTCCAGTGGGGTTCGAAGTATTGTGGCGAAGTGTTATGTGTTTTATATTTGTGCGGGACAATTGTAACACAATTGTGTTTTATATTAGTTGACATTATTATTGCGTGTGAACAATTTTTATTTTGATTTGTTGTAAGAGGCTATCTTGTTGATTATAAACTGTTTAATTGTGATAATTAAAGCTGGTGATTAGTGACTTAATTGGTTGTTTTGTATTTTGTTTTCCACTGTACCATACGACGATCAGTAGACCGTCGTAACAATACTAATTTGATCAAATCACGTCATCAATATCATTTTGACTGGAAGATAGGTGGCGAATGCGCCGCTGATTTTCAAAAGATGAGATATAAGAAGGCATGTGAAACAAGTTTCGTTGACAGTAATAATGGTGGTTACGTAATCGATTAATTACTTTTGCTTGATATTCTTTGGGCAAGGACTACTTGCGTTGCTTGCTCTGCGGATTCGTTATAACGTCTTACCTACGTTATAACATCGGGAACCTGTGCATAATTGCCTCGGAACAATTGCACGGGCTGCCATAGTCGTAACCAACTTCTAATTATTAATTTTACAAGCTGTAGTTAGAATTAAAGGAAATTTTACAGGGCTGTCTGATGATTTATTCACTCAGTATTATGTGTTATGTAATGACATCTCTTTATTAAACGATTTCTTTAACAGCTCTACATGCGGTTTTCACCATAAGGTTTTCTTAATATATAGTTTACAGTTTACAACATATTTTCTGAAGGGGCCCTCAAAATAAGGAATGTTATATGCTAGCATTCTCCACGGATCCGGGATATTAAACTGTTTTGTAAGTAAAGCTCACTTACTCATAAACTATCATACTATTTGGGGGCCATTTGAAGAATGGACTTAATTTAACTTTTAGTATCAGTGAAGCTTTATAATCTAAGCATTACTTGGTACTACAAATATTTTTAGTCGTATGACATACTACATGTTACAAAGTGACTATTATTAAAGTCTTTTATATTGTTATTTAAAGTGTCTTTTACAAATCATTTGTTTGAACGTTAATTAACCACGCAAGACAGGCTTCCGCGTCACCTTGCTATTCTGATGTTTACTCCGTGTCCTGCTCCTTGGTCCTTGGGGTGTCTACAGATGGTCGATGTTTATTGTAGTTTTCTTCCCTGCTGAAGTTCCTGAAGTGATTCGGTCATTATGAAGCTGGTATGCTGTTCTCAGAAGTCTGGTAGCTAAGCCTCTTTGGTAGTATAACTCAAGTTAATGTTTTTGTTTGCCACAGAAATGCACGTCACATCATTATTGATAAAAGGTTGTCACTTTAGGTACCTCGTACCTTTTTATTTTAAAGTTACATTGATATCTTACACACTAGTCAGTAGAGATGTCATCCCGCACACTTATTTATTCCTTTTTTTTTATAGATTACATGTTTACTTTATGACACACTAATTTACCGCTACATTCCTCTGCACATTGTTAAATCTACACTTTAAAAACCAAATATTGTCGCACTTTTGGGGCATGGTTCCGGTATGTACTGTTTACAACGAGAACGCTCCATCTCGACTGATTTACTACGTTAGGACAGATAAGTTAACTGCGCGGAGTTTACGCATCACCATAAAATAGTTCCACCTTTATTCGATATTTACAGTATTAATGTTTGACCTATTAATTATCCAAAGATATGCTTTACTTCAGAATTAATTATGGTATACTACTGTGCTATTGTTTATTTATTTATTTAATTGCAATTTCACAGGTATTATTAGTTTTGTTTATGGGTCTGTATGCAAGTTGATTCCGGTTACCGCATGTCAATGCATGGTAAATTATTAAAGGGTTTCCTTACCTTTACACTCGCATTCCTTTTGGCCTTTTAAATCGCTTTATTAAATATTATTTTGAGTTATTTCAGGGGTTTACAATTTGTTTAAATGTGCGATTTATTAAAATTTAAATTTCTCTCCTTTTTACATTTCCTATTTTATTTATTTATTTTTTTTTTATTAATGAAATCGTCACATCGTCTCTGCACTGATTATTGGTATTGGTGTTGTCAATATTGTTATTATCGTCGTCAATAGGAGGCTACTGTTATTGTGTTGACTTAGTAACATTAAGGAAAACGTACGTTATTGAAATGAAATATGTCATATGGGCGTTCTCATCCGAACAGTCCTCCCTTACTCGAAGTAAAAAAAGTCCGTTTGGGATTGTGCGAAGATTGACATTAGAAAATACGTAATCATTACAAGACACTTCAGTAGATGCTACAGTGAAAATAACACAAACCAACACACAAAACATACACTCTTTCTTTTACAGTAGTTAGTTTCTGTTTTTTTACTCTGTCGTAATACATCTTCGTATATTTTTATAATAGATATAACTACTATCATAAACGTAAACCTATTTAGGAATTGTGTCTAGTACTATAGTTAATATGTAACTGACGCTTAGTGAGTTAGTTATAGTGGGCGATTTCTTTAGTGCGATTCAAGTGATTGTTGCTGATTAGTCGAAAGTGATTATTGTGTTATAATTAGTGCGGAACTCTTTAATACAGTAGTTGACATTATTATTGCGTGTGGAAAAATTTTGTCTAGAATTAATGTATGAGAGTACCTTGTTGATTTCAAATTGTTATTTGTGACTAATTAAAGCTGGTTATTAGTGACGTCATTGGTGTCTGTGTTTTGTATCTACTGTACCATACGACGATCCGTGAGACCGTCGCAACACGATGCTGCAATAACACCATACGAGTTGAAAGTTCAGGTTATTCAGTACCCATACACGTCACACATTCAAGTCAAATTTCAACTTCTTTAAATGATGTACGACTTAAAACTACTTTTTATAAGTCTTTTCATCTTGACTCTACTATAGCTTCCGATAATCTGCAAACCCGTCTCACGAGTATTCAATCCTGGTTGAAGAAATGGCAGAAAATAGTTAAAAAAGAAGATCAGTGAAGTCAGTTTCACCATAAGGAAGGAAACTTGTCTAACGGTCCAACTGACGACTTAAAAATTATCACTAGCAGAAGATGTAAAATACCTCGATAGACGTCATCTACAAAATGACGACATAAGGAAAGACCTGAAGTTACAGTCGGTTTTAGATTAGAATAAATGATTACAGGCAGAATTGGAAGTCCCATGTGGAACGGACGGTAGATACGCGTATTCCTAAACAAGCATTTGAATATAGGTCAGTGGGAACGATAGATCGTGGAACACCCTGAAAAAAAGAAACGGTCAGAGACTCTGTCAAGTCGGAACGGGCTATAGCCCAAGCCATGCAGTGAAGAAGAAGAAGAAGAAGACATCATTACAGAACGTCAAAACGTTAACTTAAAATTGTACCAACTCTACTGGATCATCTAATGAAGAATGCGGCTAACACTATAGTTCTAAGCGTTCTTGTGCATTCGCAGAGCTGTTTGGATACAAGGCATAACGTTCTGTAGTTCTACTGTGTACTGAAACATCAAGATAATTCAACGCTTTTGGAACAAGAAAACCCACTGTCGATGAACCACAGTATGTCGCCAACAGAATTATACAGTACGACATTCCAATGAGCTTTGTCAGAGAAACGATCAAAAGAAAGAGATGGCAAACTTACTGGGACACTTGCAGAACATTACAACTCACTACCTAGCAAACTACTTGATGTTCCTGTGTTAAGTGCGAAGGATAAAAATATTCTCACCCTGTGATTTAGAAAACATATTCGATTAATTCTAATCACACTATCTTAGCTCTTCCGTCAAAATTATGTAGCGTGTCCTGTTATTTTTGTATCCTCCCTTTATGGTGCTCTGTTCTTTTAAATTACTTACTTTTGTAATATTTGTACACGCACACTATTAAAAAAAATACTGTACTATAATTTAGTCATAAAATCGTATGCATGTACACAGTGTTCTCCACTGAGAAAATCGGTACGGAGAACCATAAATGACTTCCATGTTCTAAGATTTATTTTAAGATCATTTACTTGAATTCGGTTTAATAATTTATAAATAAAAATCCCCGACCCTTTGACTATTATTTCTATTTATAGATATGTTTGTTTTTATGGGGTAGTCGTTTAATATAATGTTATTTTCGAGTCACTTTATCTACAAAAATTAGGTACTTTATTCTTATAAAGAAACTGAACTATGCAGGTAATCATCCCTTCTCCTCAATCGATCCCCACCATTAATAATATTTATACTTTCATAGAGTAATAGTTTTATCATATGCAAAACTATTAAGGTATCTTATCCTTCAAAATTAAATACTTAACTTACAACGTACTTTACTTAATACCTGCAAAGTAATCTTCAAAAAATCACCCCCTCCCTCTTCAACTACTCTCTCCATTTATAGATATCTCATTTGCCATTTTATAGTGGATTAATATGACTTTATTTTCGGTACACTTATTTTTCAAAATTAAATACTTTACCCTTGTTAAAACACAAAACAATGCAGGTAAACTACCCTCTCCCTTAACCGAACAGCCCACTTTTGATATTTACTCTTTTATTGAGTAATAGTTTCATTATATGCAATTATTAAGATATCTTGTCCTTCAAAATGAAGTAGGTTATTCCACATCAGAAAGGTAATTTTCCAAAAATTACCCCCTCCCCCTTCAACTATCCTTTTAATTTATAGATATTTCATTTACCTTTATATAGTGAATTATTATGATCTTCTTTTCAGGATACTTTAGTTATCAAAAGTAAGTACTTTATTCTTGTTAAAACGTAAAACGTTACAGGTAAAGTACGCCTCCCCTTTAACCGATCTTCACCAAAATCAATATGCCTTGAGTTCCTGTTTGAATTTGCGGCTCGCCATAGAAAAAAAATCTACATACAGACAAGCAGATACACAGGCAGACACACACACACACATTTCGGAAAATGACTTTTCTTCACGTTTTGAGGGTAGTACAATCAGAACCAGCCCTTCTCTCGAACACGTTTTTTTTTCGCGATCACCATACTTTCATTTCCTTACGGAAGATGGAAGTAAAAACAATGTCACTTCTACATTGTCAATTATGACACTCACTATTTCATCAGCGTAGATTGCTCAGTAAATAAAATAATTAAAAAATAATGTTCATTGTATTAATGTTAAAATTTCGTTTCTAATGTATTCGAAATGTGCATTCCAATTGAGAATCTTCTTCTAAGCTGAGAGCCAACTACCCAAATTGCTAATCTAGAGATGCATGGTACTTTTAGTGTTTCCTTAAGTGTGTAGAATTCGTGGAAATTTACATAATGAATTTTGTATTAGTTATATTATTCAGTTACAAAAAAAAAACTAGGCGAAGATCGTTTAAGGGAACTCATTAACTGAATAGATTACCGAATAAATAATAATTAAATATAACCGAACAATGTAACGATGACAAAAATAATGAATACTATAATTCATAATTTATAATGCATGCAACGACGTTGTGAATAAGTTTAACCTTATGTGCGGGACCATTAGGTGAACCCTTAAGTCAGCAAGTAAAGGAACACGCCTAAAATTCTACAAAGTGATAGCTCTTCGCACATTTCTTTATTGGTATGAGAATTGGACTTTAGCGAAAGACCAGGCCAGTCGCATCTAAGCAGCTGAAATGAGATTTCTCAGGCACGTGGCAGGGTATACTGTCGACGGTCATAGAAGGAACACAGATATACGACAGGAACTGAATATTATGAGTATACTCGACAGGATCGCTCAGTATCGGCTGAATTTGAGGGAACATCTTTGCCGAATGGATGACTGCCGCATCCCCAAACAACTCTGGAACTATAAGTCGAGGGGGCGGAGAGGTGTGAGACGTCCGAGGAAGCGCTGGAGTGACCAGCTCTAATCTTTGCCTATTTGAGACCGGAACAAACCATCCTAAGTTTAATCCGTGAAGATGATGATGATAATGCATAATGCTGGGAATATAAATAATACAATAGAAGTATTTATTATTTAATTACAAAATTCCTCTATAAGTACTCGTAGATTAAAAACATAAATTATTTAAAAATTAAATACAAATTAACAAAAAACAAGTTAAAGTAATTCGGTTATGGCGTCGTCTTAACTAGGGGATGAAGCAGCACGCTGGCGCCCATACAGCCCGTAGTACCCTGAATGTAGTCCGGAAAGTTACTCTCTACAACCCACATGAGTTTCCTGTAACCGACCATGACCTGCGTGGCGAACCTGCTGTCCCCGCCGCTCTGCACAACGATGAAGTTGCTCTCCTGGAAACAGGTGTCCGTGTTCCACAGGAAGACGTCCGACTGACCCTTGTAACGAAAGAACAGGTTGGTCCCGCCGTCGGCGCCTAACAGTACCAGCTCGGACGGTTTGACGCCGACGTCGACGACGGTACCGTCCTCGTTGCCGAACCGCAGGTGCGACGTGTCGATGTAGAACAAGTGGTCGCTGGACAGGTACGTGAAGTAGAGGGCGGGAGTGCCGTCCGACTTCTTGGTCAGCGCTAGATACAGCACGTCCTGGTGTTCGCGGTCGGAGACCACCGCCTCGGGCAGGACGACCCGGTAGCCGCGGTTGGACGCCACGTCGAACACGATGATCGCCCGCGTGCCAGCGTCGCTCACGTACACGAACGAGCGTCCGTCCTTGGCATATTCCACCACGATGTACTGCAAGCGGCTCACGGCACACGTCAACTTTGACAGGTCGATGATCTTGACGATCTGAAACACAAAACCAACTTGTACAGACGTTTTAAATCGCAATAATAACAACACTATTATTGTTGTTGTTGTTGTTGTTGTTGTTGTTGATGTTGTTGTTGTTGTTGTTGTTGTTGTTGTTGTTGTTATTATTATTATTATTATTATTATTATTATTATTATTATTATTATTATTGTAAACATAATTGTTATTGTTATTGTTATCGGCGAGGTAGATTATTACCTTACTCAATTCCTGACAGGGCATGGTTATTTCTGTGCATACCTGCGAAGGATGGGTAAGATGGAGGATCCGTCGTGCGTGTATGGCGACTCAGACTCTGATGACGCTCATCATACTTTTTTCGAGTTTCAACGGTGGGTGCTGGAGAGGCGAGGACTCGAATCGGAGATTGGCCCCATGACGACTGATAACATCATAGGCATCATGCTCAACAGCAAAGAGAACTGGGACATGGTTGTGACCTTCGTGAGGATGGTCCTACGGCAGAAGAAGCCTGCACTGGACCCTCTCACAGGTCTATGATATAGATAAAGCTGTAGAAGCCTAGTAGGCGCAATACGAGCTGCCACCCTGAAGCCATACAAATAGTTGTTCCAGGGGGGGTTCCCTGCCTGTAAAGTGGAGGGTTTTTGGTGGGTGCGAGTCCCACACACCGGGAGACCAGTCGGGTGTCTCCTGATGGTGCATAATGCATTTTTCCTCCCCCGCAAAAAAAAAATTGTTATTGTTATCTTTATCGTTATCGTTGTTATTATTATTATTATTATTATTATTATTATTATTATTATTATTATTATTATGGCAGAAGCCACATGGCAGAGAGCTTGGGAACAAGAAGAGCGAGGTCGCTGGACAAGAAGGCTCATCAAGCAGGTGCAGCCGTGGGCGGAGAGGAAGCATGGCAAGATCGACTATTACCTCAATTTGTTTCTGACTGGACACGGGTATTTTCGATCTTACCTGAATAAAGTTGGAAAGGGGGAGTTAACAGATGCCTGTACTGCTCGGGAGCTGCGGAGATGCAAGCCATACATTCTTCGTCTGCGACAGATGGGAACAACATAGAAAATCGTTGTAAGATAATATTAGGCAGGAGATCTCCCCGGATAACATCGTTGAAGCGATGCTTCGAAGGGAGGACACCTGAAACTTTGTGGCGCCCTTCGCAGAAGAAATTCTTCGGGCGACGAATGTAGATTTGGACAATACATTATAGAAGAGTAACAAGTCAGATGAGAGTCCTAGGCTGAAGACCAATAGGCCTACCCCGAAGTAATGTGTCCAACAGTTCCAGATTAGTGTCCTAGAAGAGGCAGCGGAGGCAGTTTTTTAGTGGGTCGGGTATAATACCCAAACCCACAGACCCCGGAAGTGTACACCCTCCCGGACATTTGTTCATCAAATTTTTCCACCCACCCTCGTAATAATAATAATAATTATTATAATAATAATAATAATTATAATAATAATTACATAAATAATTATAATAATAATAATTATTATTAATTAATAATTATTAATTATTATTATTATTATTATTATTATTATTATTATTATTATTATTATTATAGCCATTATTTAATAGCATTAGTTAAACTGATTTTTAAAAAAAACTAACAACAAATAGAAGAAAAAATTAGTAGAGACCTAGAACTGCATAGCCATTTCGTATAAAGCAGATATAGGTACAGTAATAAATTATAATTCGTTCCATCAGTAAGCCTAAAAATTCCTAAAAAGAATAATTGTTTATTTATTCTTAAAATATTATGAATTAAGTGCTTCTATTAGAATAGAAGAAATCATTTTTTCTTGAACATGGCCTGAGGATATTGACGAATTTTTGAATGAATAATCAATTATTAAATATAAAACCAAATGTACACGTATTCAGTAGCCTACACATTCCCGTGCAAGCATAATCCACATTCACATTAAAGCATCCAATATGTGTACATGCCTAAACAAAACAGATATACACAGATAGCCCAAAGTAGTTAACGGCCGGAATGCAGCGGGCGTGACACCTTTAATTTTATTGAGTTTCAGTGACCGTGGGAATCACCTACATTCAAAAGATCATAAACGCCATTTCTGTTACCTTAACTAACAAATTTTTTATAGTAACAATTGGAATAAGTGATTATTTTTTGAACGACTAAAGGAAACTATTATGAAGAAATTGTTTTATGAGATAAATGGCACTAAAACAAAATAATAATAAAGAGAGTGCTTTTTCCTGAATTCAAAGGAGATTGTAATAACATCTGTTGATTTCAAAAAGGCCTTTGATTCTGTTGATAGAGAAACTATAGTTAGAATAATCCGAGAATTTGGTGTTAAATCTAAATTGGCAAATCTAATTCATGAAACCCTTACGGACACAGTCTCAAAAGTAAAATTCATGGGAGAAATATCTCAACCATTCAAACTAAATACAGGTGTAAGACAGGGTGATGGTTTATCCCCAATTCTTTTAACTGTGTCCTGGAGAAAGTAGTGAGAATTTGGAATGAAAAAATAAAGTAATACAAAATGTTACTAATTATGTTGGGAAGCAGGAACAAACGTATTGAAGTTAACTGTTTGGCATTCGCAGATGACTTTGCTATACTTTCTGATCATCTGACATCTGCAGTAACACAAGTTAATTTTTTGGAGGACATAGCCAGTAGAACAGGCTTAAGAATTTCTGCAGAAAAACCCAAATTTCTCACAAATATTAAAAACGCGCCAAAATTCCTGGTACAGATATTGGTCGAATAGAGAGGGTTCGAAAATTTAAGTATTTAAGACAGATAATTCAAGAGAATGGCTTGGAAAAATCTGCTATAGAAGAAAGGATTCATAAGATGGAAAGGGCATATGGTATAACTAAAGATATTTACAATGAAAAGTGCATATCTAAAAATGCGAAAATAAGGCATTACAGTACAGTAGTGAAGCCAGAATGCCTATATGCAAGTGAATATCTAGCATTGAATTATAATTTAGAGAAACTAGAAATATTGGAAAGACGAATTATTAGGAAAATATTAGGCCCAAGAAAAACTTCATAAGGTTGGAAATTAAGAAGTAATGATGAAATATATCATAGTATAGAAAGTATAACAAAAACGATGAGAAAAAGAAGACTATTATTTTTTGGATATTTATATAGAATGGACAACAATAGGTTGACAAAGCAAATCTTCAAATATCTGTGGGGGGAAGAAGTCAACATCAAGTTGGATTAAAGAAGTCCAAAAGGATCTAGAACAAAATAATCTACACGCAGAAGAAGCAATTGAAGGAAAAGTTTGTCGGCCAAAAGTGTTAAAAATGGAGGGAGTCCAAGGTAGGAGAGGGAAAAACCCAGGCTCAAAGTGGACTGAAGACAGGAAGAAGAGACACAGTGAGAAGATAAAAGATTATTGGAGAAAAGGAAAGAACAAAGAGTAAAGATTGAAATTGGCATGTGGTCCCTAGATGGCCGATACGGAAAAAAGAGAGAGTGCTTCTGAAAAAGACTCATGTTAAAATGAGAGACATTGAGAGTAGATTCGAATTTCACTGAATTCTGTACCAAAATACAGTCTTACCAGTTCAGTACCCATGTAGTTTCAATATTTTGTTAATATCAATGGAAGTTTTTAAAATCAGCTATACCATATTTGTTTTTTGAGTAACAACTGTGTCGTTCAAAAGTCTTTTGATATTGTTAGCTACGAAATATACGATATTGTCTATAACTAACGAAATATATTTCGAATAAAAAACTTTTTTATTTTTTTTTTTTAAGAATAAAATTATATATTCTTTCGAGAAAATTAAATGTTTCCTCTTATTATTAATTTTTTTTTAAGTAAACTAAATTCACTAAACAACACAATTGGAAATAACAGATTTTGTAACAACAGAAAAACACTGTCAACTAACTCGGATATGCCAGTATGACTGCTCAACGCTACGTCAAAGTTCTGTCTACGCATGAGCCAGATAATTGGATCACTATCTATTTTATTATTTTTACTTATTACTATTACTTTATTACATTGTTGTGTCATTGTTTGTTTTCATTTATTATTATTTGTAATTACTATTATTATAATTATTCTTAACTTCTATAATTACATAACTAAAATAATATATATGTGAATTGCGTGCAAAGAAAAAAAGACTATTTTAAAAAGAATTGAACATTGCCACTATAGGAACTTTAAAACATACTACAAACTGTACAAGGAAACCTAAACCGTAAGACTAAGCTAAGAACAACTACACTGTGTGTGTATACTAAATTTTAAGAAAAGTTAACCATATTTTTCCAAAAATGAGCCAGAAATTGTCCAGGAGGATAAATAAAATGTTTATATGTAAGTGTCATCTGAATAGTCTTTATTCCTTTATTTTATTACACAATACAGTAAGTAATCTATAAATATTTGTTCATTTATTTCATTTCGCGTTAAACGTTTTCCACTGTACTTGTGTGAGCCACTCTTGCGTGTACTACTACTTGTCCTTGGTGTTGCAAACGTGTAAATTGTCTATTTATATCGTGTTTGTACGGTTAATAGTTTTTTTTTGTTATCTGGGACGTATGCTTAATTAATTCACTTTTTTAATTAATATCTGTTTGCTAATGGCATTAAATGAAATGCATAAAAAAATTGCAAATTACAAGATATTAATAAATTAAATTTATAAGAAACACGATGATTTTAAGAACATAAATAAAGGATAGAAACAAAATAATAAATCATTAGTGCAACCCGTTTGAAATCCAACAAAAAAATTAATACAAAACGTTATGGAAATGTTGTAGAGAAGATTTATAAATCGATAATTTATTTTAATGTAAGGTTTGGAAAACATAAAAACGACCTGAACCTGAGTGACGGTACAGAGGGGGTGAAAATGGTCACACTCTTTGTAATGTGAGATGATGGCGTTATAATGAAGACAGTAATGGTGGTGAGGACATAGGTCTACATCACGTTGGCTACATACAGCCTCTGTGCTCTTGAAGTGAATGGAACTGCACAGAGGCAAGAATGAAACAGCGGAAGTATATTTTTTTCTAAAAAACAAAGTTTGACAAGAACAGAAAATTCAGAAATATGACTAGAATGATAAAATATAATATACTGTACATATAACACTATGATATATAAGTATATATAAAATAATGATATAATAGTAAAATATTATTATATTATTATTATTAACAAAACTTTTTGTAGAAGAATATATTTTTTTATTATTTTGTAAATATTACAATGTTTCAACATTGATTGAAAAATTTATTTACATTTAAGTATATTTATATATTTAAATTTATTTAAATTCAACATTGTTTTTGAACAATTTATTTTTTAATATTTAAATTTATTAATTTATATATCTGATAATGATAGTTGAATAGTATTGAAACATTGTAATATTCACAAAATAATAAAAAATATTCTTGTACAAAAGGTTTTATTATTACTAATAATAATATAAATATATATATAAGAAAAACTGAGCAAATATGGATAGTAAAATAATATAATGATAAAACAAAATGTAATGTATACATTTATACGTTTTATTACTTATGAACTTAAAATAGTAAAGAGGAATGGAAATCAAATATAGTTGTATGAATGAAAGAAGCATCTAAAAACGAATAAACTAAAAACTAGTACAAACAATGTGAAAGCATAGAAAGGCTACAGAAATGACGGAGTAAATATACGTAGCCCACTGTTGGGACAAACAATGCCTTAATTCATCTTATATAGAAGAATAAGAAGAAAACATTTATTAGTATATATGTTGAGACCAGTTTATCTGTTCTCAGCGGTAAACGTAAATGTGATATTTAGATTAGTATCGTAAACGTTGTAAACTTAGATGTCGTAAACGTGATCAACAATCTTGGAGAAAATCAATCATTGTAGTTTCGACAACCCAGATAATAATTACTGAAAACTTACGTTTCCTGTCTTCAGATCAATGGCGAGAACTTTCGGTGGGCTCCGCACGACCGGTTCTTCCATAGTGTTCACGATCCCGACGTCCAATGCCCACAGCATGTCTTGAGCGCCCAGAAACATGTCCACGGCGTTCTGTATCGCGTCGCCGTTCCCGTCTTCGTGCGCTTGAAACGAAGGATACGCTTCCAACTCCGTGCAGCACTTGTTATTCGTGTTCATGCTGAATTTGCCCAGCGTGAACGGCACTCCCATCTTGTACTTGGGCGTCAGCACCAAGGCCTGATCTTTGTATATCTGTACCCTCGTCGCAATCACGTTTTGCGAAATGAACTTTCCCGTCTGTTCGTAAGCGTTTTTCGTCGACAAAGACGGCCATTTTATGTTGTTACCGCTTATATGGTACGTCCATTCGTTCAGTAAAGTACTGTCGTATTCGGCACACAACACTATACTGAAAAAACAAACACACAAAAGATACTTAAATAAATTCATTGCTAGACGAACTAGTTGTTTCTTCTTCTTCTTACTGACAATACTAAATGCTACATACGCGCTTCGTGTTACTTATATTTATGTAGTGATGATCATGCAGTACGTTTGTTTATATTTTAGACGTCAACGTGCGACGCAAAGTAAGCATTGTTCCCAAGACCTTTGTAATGTCGCCGCCATCTGATTGGTCTGCAGTTTTCGAACGTTGCCATGAGTGAAGAAGGCCGTGCGTTCCACGACGCTACCTAAACAATTAAAAACATAACCGCGACCCCTCTGTGAATGCTATTTGTTACAGAGTTGCGGTTAAACGTTTGTTTTGATTCAAATCACGTTTATTTGCATGACTTTACAAATGTCCTACGTCTAAAGTAAACAGCGTGTGTATACAAATTCTACACTCACTAAATCTAAACAACAAATTATTTTATAGTATGAAGTCTAATTAATCTGTCTGTAATAATTGCATTGGATCATCATCATCATCTACCTGTCCAGGATTAGGCAGGTTGCCTGTTCCGGCTTCACCATCTCCGTCTCGGTCTGCCAACATTTCTTCTTCCGGTTAGCTTATAATTCAGGATTATTCTTGGGATTCTTTCTGGAGACATGTGCATAAAGACACTCTTTCCATCTTTTTTTATAGTTTGTCGCTAGTTCCGTTACTGGTTGTACTTTTAATTCCTGTCTTATATCTTCGTTCTTTATGTGATCTAATCTTACACAACCTTTCACAGATCTAAGATATTTCATTTCAGACGTTTCCATCTGTCTACAATCTTTCTTTCTTGGTGCCCATGATTCGGACCCGTATAATAGCATGGGGACTGCCATCAACTTATAGAATTTTATTTGTGTTTCTTTCGTGATCTTTCCTTTGAGTGTTCTCCGTAATGTCCCACATATTCTTTGGAAGTTGTTTGTTTTATTAAGAATATCTTTGTCTTCTTCACATGCAATATCACATCCTAAGTAACTGAAATGTGATACTTGTTCTAAAATTTTATTTTCAATTACAATTTTTTTCCGAATCGAATCTTTTCCTAGGAATGCCATGGTCTTAGTTTTTCCTATTGAAATGTTCAAATTATAACCTTTTGATAACAGATTTTAGTTTGTGGATAGCCAGTTGTAATTTATCCTCACTATCTTGGATTACAAATTGATCATCGGCAAACAGCATAGTGTTTAGGAACTCGTGTCGGCTAATCTGTATACCTAGAGGAGCACTTTGTTTCCATTCTCGCACGAGGTATTCTATATAAGTTATATATATATATATATATATATATATTAAACATTGCATTGGATACAGAACATAATTATTTGGGATTTAAAAAAAGGACATAATCGAGCTAAGTACAAGTAACTTGTAGTGATTTAATTAATTGTGAAATAATGTGAACTTTCAGCAGTAACCAGCTTGTGAAGAAAAAAATTACTTGACGTTAATACGAATTATGCCTGTGAGCATTTCGCGGGTATTTGATTACTCTCGTATTGCAAAACGCAAAATCTGATAAGCGGAGTCGTTATTGATCCGAGAAGCGGAAGTGAAAACAGCATGAAAAATAATTGTATGATTTGTAATTTTATGCTATCAAGTATCAATTATAGTGATGATTACAGTGACACGAGACTGGTTTTGCCATTAGGTTTACTAATGAAACAACTACCAGTATAACAGCTATAGCAGTTGCAGTATAAATAGCATTAATGGCAATACGGTAATTGCAATAATAATCCTATACGAAACAGGTATGTGGGTAGACCCAGGTTCTTTGAAGGCAGAACAGGCAGCGCCTTGCCTACGCCGTGATGTAAAAATAAATAACGATAACAACAACAACAACAACAACAACAATAATATTAATATTCCTCCACCTTAGAGTAAAGGAATACTGGTGAAGGAGAAAAGGACTTTAAAAGTGAACTGATTCTTCTTCTTCTTCTTCTTCTTCTTCTTCTTCTTCTTCTTCTTCTTCTTCTTCTTCTTCTTCTTCTTCTTCTTCTTCTTCTTCTTCTTCTTCATCCTCAAGGTTTAAACCAAGAATGGTTTGTTCCGGTCTCGAGTAGGCAAATATTACAGATGGTCACTCCAGCGCTTCCTCGGACGTCCCACACCTCTCCGTCCCCTCGGCTTATAGTTCCATTGTTGTTTGGGGATGCGGCAGTCACCCGTTCGGCAAAGTTGTTCCCACCAATTCAGCCGATACTGGGCGATCCTGTCGAGTATACTCATAATATTCAGTTCCTGTGGTATATCTGTGTTTCTTTTATGATCATGAAGAGTATACCCTGCCACGTGCCTGAGAAATCTCATTTCAGCCGCTTGGATGCGACTGGCCTGGCCTTTCGTTAAAGTCCAATTCTCAGACGCATAAAGAAGTGTGGGAAGAGCCATCACCTTGTAGGATTTTAGGCGTGTTCCTTTACTTGCTGACTTGAGGGTTCGCCTGATGGTCCCGCACATAAGGTTGAACTTATGCAACTTATCCACCACGTCGTTGCATGCAACAACAACAATAATATTAATATTCCTCCACCATAGAGTAAAGGAATACTGGTGAAGGAGTAAAGGACTTTAAAAAGTGAACTGATTATTTTACAAGCTGACTTATGTCATAAAACGATACAAAATGTTTCTGTTACAAAGTGTTTCTTGAAGCTGTGATTTGCGCTTAGTTTCATAGACCAACAGACGTTGATCTAAAGGGCCTTTAAGACAAAGATCAAACCACTGCAGACTTGACTTATTTTCAATCTCTTTATAACGTTTACAATACTTTATAAACATGGGTTATGTTATCATATAAAAGGAATTAGAACAATTGAAAATTCGGTAATTTTTAATTTATGAATCACGAACGAAGCTAGTTAGACAACACGTGCTAACTACGAAACAAGTGATCAAAACATCTCGCAAACAACAAGTGTATACAAACAACAAATTAAAATCAAATTAGTAATGTATAACTTACCGTCTGTGACTTACAGCAAGATGTATTTTCACTTAAAATTTACATGTTTCGGGACCTTGTCCCATCATCAGAATTTTAAAAAACGTTATCTTATCCCATCATGCGATGTCATAATTGTCGAATATTTCAAAAATATTAAAACACATTTAAATAAAACAAATAACAATACACATATAACATTACACCACGAAACCGTTGTGCGCGCTATTTGTATATTTGTATTCTTATTTGTTTTATTTAAATGTGTTTTAATATTTTTGAAATATTCGACAATTATGCCATCGCATGATGGGATAAGATAACGTTTTTTAAAATTCTGATGATGGGACAAGGTCCCGAAACATATAAATTTTAAGTGAAAATACATCTTGCTGTAAGTCAAAGACTGTAAGTTAGACATTACTAATTTGATTATCAAATACGTGGCTTGGTACTATAATCGGAAATATTCCATAAATATAAAAACAAATTAAACTATAATAAAAATGCCCCCACAGTAAACACATTAAGCTGAAAATTAAAAAAAAAGACAAATTGTGCTCACTTTGTTCGCATTTGGTTTAAGTGTACCCATGGATTGATCGACAAGACAGCCCAAAGTGTGCGCATTAGGTTGGATATGGAAGTGACGAATTGAAATCATAATGGTAATTATATTTTCTCATCGTTTACGAAACATTATGTTTTATGTGTAGTGAGCTGATAAACAGTATTGTTACTCGTTCTAATTTCCCGTCCTCAATCTCCTATAACGCAAATTAGCGCACCAATGCCAACATGCTATTAAATAATCTTAAACATATTTATAGTTATCAACGTTGGCCAATGTCAGATAGTTTATCCTTGGCACAAAGAAGCCATAATTATTTCATATTAAAAGGTCTAAAATATAAAACATTTTTGTACCTGCTACTAAAATTTCATACAAATAGATACTATGCATTAGGCTTAATTAAATGTCTACAGTTATTTAAGTCGGATTACTGTACTTTATTTCAAACAATTGAGCAGTATTTCACATGTAAAGTTTAAAGGTATATTGTAAACTCCTCACCGCATCTTATTAACACATACAGTTTCTTCAACGGGTGTTCGCCTCGGTGCAACACAATGGGGCTAAGCAACGATAATGGGGCTTAGTAGATTGGCTCGTTCGATAACTTCAGGTCATAGTGGTTTTGTCAGCTCAACAGTCCTTCCCCTCAGTACTTCCTTCTGCGGTTGTTTGTAATTCCGTTCTGTCTGTATTCCACTCTTTTCTGAAGCAAGCGTATGTGCGCCATCCGTTGGCCCCGATCTTCTCCATGACTAGCCTACCCAGATACCAAACGCTGAAGCTTCTTAAAGTGGTTTCCGCTTCGCAGAAGATTCGTGATTATTTTTTGCGGATAATTATAGATACAACATATTTTTCGCAGATAATCATGGACGCGGCTAGGTCACCTAGAGCGGTCAATGTGTGCCAAATAAAATCGTGAGGGCGCAAGTGTATAAAAAAAGAAAGAGGGGCCGACCCAGGATAAGATGGTTGGATGATGTGCTGGAAAATCAAAGAAGAATGGATATGAGGGGTTACGCTGAGATGACAATAGATAAGAGGCATTGGAGAAGATTGGTAATGGAAGCAGGTGTTCACGTTCTGGTGTAGTGCTAAACAAGGCGAAGAACAAGAACATAGCAACAGTATATATTTATAAAAATATGCTACGTAATGCGGAAAAAGTGTTACGCCCAACGATCTATACTACTGGATCGCGCTTGTGTGGAGTAGAGGTGCGGAGCAAACGGTCTACCTGCTATCCCCACCATCTAGCTGTCCACTGCAACAAGTGTGCATACTGTGCATACCCCATATCACACTGTCACAATTACGCACCCATGCAATTACGTGTGTTTTGCTTCGACATACTACTTCTTGTTCTGTGATCTCACTAAAAATATATTTTCAGTAGACTGTTAAAATATTTAACCAACATGCCCGTCCATTGTGCAGCCTACAATTGTACGAAGAGTCATCAGAAAAGCAGCGAAGAAAATGTATCTTGTAACTTTAGAAGAGGAAGATACTTGTAACTTTCAGAGACTTGTAACTTTTGAAAGGTGCTTTGTGCCTTGATAGGGAATCAGAGTTCTACATATTACATTGGATAATATTTTATTTTATATAAGTGGATTTATTGTAAGAAAAATTGACAACAAAATCAAGTGTTTGGAATGCAGTAACGTACTGTTGGCCGACGTTTCAGATCTTAGTGCGTACACTCACTTTACAGATTTTATTTCAAAGGGCAAACTGGTGAGGGCATCTCATGATGTTCTAAAACTGATTAAATACATGTATAATTTATATTTGTCTAATAACAACAAAGAAGTAAATACTTATAATTTATTAGCACAAACTTGTCGCCAGTTCACAGGTTCTGTGTTTAAAAATCATAAATTTTGTAGTGACTTTGCAGACAGTCATGAAATTAAACTCATTAAACTTATAGGTCAAATGTTTTTTAAAGTTATATGTCATGCTTCTGCCAAAGAAAAAACTTTGGCAGCAAATATTTCTAAATTAGGTGTTCGTCAAAAGTATAATAAACTCGTTCTTTTTGCAATATGTAACTGAGAAAGAAACATGTTAATCGCGTGTTTTTCTTATAAATGGAATTTTCCGATAATTTAAGAATTCTTTATAATAAATGCTCAAAATAGAAGATATGAATATGACAGTTACCGGCATATGTAGGCCTATCATATGTATCACAAAAGCGAAATTAGAATCCCCATTGCACTGTTAAAAAGATCAGATAGATTACATACGCGGCGCACAATTTGAGAATTCACTTTATAAATATTAGTTTGTGCAAATAATTTTGTAGATAATCTAGCATCAGCGCATTTAGTTGTAAGTTTATTTAATTGTAAGTTGTAAATAATTAATTGTAAGTTGTTAAGAATGTAATATACAAAAATTATGTACTGTAGTAAAGTAATTATAATGAAATGTCGAAATGCAAACATTATGATGGTCAATACCATGTACATAATAAAAATTAAAAACACATTTAAATTAATAATTAGGAATTGTTTCTGTTGTATTTTTCATCATCCCGTTGGTAAAATTTCTTATCCTTATTCCTTAAGAAATTTATTCTTTTAGTACTTTTCCTTTAATAAGGAAAGCGCAATAATGATAAAACAATTCAGTGTTGTCATGCCCTGCTCAAGTTCCAGCAGCGAGCGACGACAGCCAGGTGGTGGGGAGAGCTGAACGAGCAGGACCGTTTTGTTAGCACGCACAGCGCGATCCACTAGTATAGATCGTTGGTTACGCCATTACGGAACGTTTTGGTACACTGGAGAACGACGTTCGATGGTGTCGTTCTAGTAGCTTCGTGACTAGCCCAACGGTGTGTGTTTCTGCCATGGCCGCGCAGAAGTATTCTCTAGAATTTTCACGTGTTTGTTAAAGACGCATATTATGGAACCCTGCAGACTATACCATACCTGCCGCTTGGAGTTCAGTATTGTCGGGCGATTTACACAGTGCGGTTCGAAGTATTGTGGCGAAGTGTTACGTGTTTTATAATTGTGCGGGACTCTATTAGTTGACGTTTATTTATTGCGTGTGAACATTTGATTTGTTGTAAGAGACTATTCTGTTGATTACAAACTGTTTAATTGTGATAATTAAAGTTGGTGATTTGGTGTCTTGTATTTTGTTTTCCACTGTACCATACGACGATCAGTAGACCGTCGAAACAATATCAATAATTTTGATAGTGACGGTAGCTATAAGTAGCCGTGAGTTTGTGAAAAGGTTTTAAATATGGTGTGAGGATTGTTGTAATAAAATAACACTTAATAACGGTAGTAAAATGTTTTGTGTTTAAACAATGTTCGTGTTTATGTATTAGGCCAACAGAATACTACACTTGTAAGTGGGAGTTAATTCTTTGGCGTGTTTGGCGCAGACCACCGCAATGTGTATAACATCCATAAAGCCCAAAGAAGAGACAATTAGACTGGTCCCTGCCATTAAAACTTCAGAATTTATTAACTAAATTATTTAACCAAATTTTAGTCTAAGACGACGTGTGTTTCGTGAAACACAGAAATTTATAATTAATCAGCAAAGACTATTTTTATAACTAAATATAATTAAGTCACTACCGACTCGGAACACAAAGTTTTTTATGGGTAAAAACGTAAAAGTTTTACCTGATAGCATGAAGCAGTTTTCGCTTATTATAAGCTTCGTCAGAGGCTGCCACTAGGAGCGCTGTCCGTCTTGTTCTTGGCGACGGTGGCGAGTTTTGAAGGATCGCGACCCCCAAATGTTGTGTTTATGGGGGTTGTTCGAATAATACATGTGATTTGAATTGTGTCTGATCGTTCTGGGTGTCGTTTTTATGTGTTTTTGTGTGTTTGTATATTTTCAATTGTTCAAAAGTGTCTAGTTTTTGGCTTTTTGTGTGTACGTGTAGAATATCCATGTTGTTTTCGATGTTTGTGTATGTGTGGTTTGCTTCAATGAGGTGGTTTGCAAAGGTGGATTCGGTAGTGGAGTGTAGTGCCTTTGTGTGTTCAATGTATCTTTGTTTGAGCCAATGTCCTGTCTGGCCTATGTAGAATTTGTTGCTTCATACAGCGCTCCCAGTGGCAGCCTCTGACGAAGCTTGAAATAAGCGAAAACTGGTTCAGGCTATAAAGTAAAACGTTTACTTTTTTACCAATAAAAAACTTTGTGTTCCGAGTCGGTAGTGATTTAATTATATTTAGATAATTAACGGACACGCCATGGACAACGAAATACAAGTTTTTTTTTATAAATAACAGCTCATTAGTCATCCCTTGAAAGGTGTGCCAAATACTCTTACATCACAGGTGAGTATGTCGCCAGTAGATAGCTAATGTTTCCGACGTGAAAGGCATGGTATGGTGATTTCACCATTTGTAAACCTGTAATGTCTGCAGAGTATAATTTGTGCTTATGTCTCCCATTGTACGTCACTGTTGCAAACTGGCATTGTAATTACCAACACTTCACGTGAATCGACACTTTTTCACGATAGTACAGAAAATGTTAATGATTAAGTGTTAGGTATACCAAATAAAACTATAATGAAACGAGTATTTATTCGTAAATTTGTTTTAAAATATAATGGCAACTTTGTGAGTACCTGGAAGTTTAATTTACAAACATCCATACCACTGTTAATAGAATGTTAGATTATTATTATTATTATTATTATTATTATTATTATTATTATTATTATTATTATTATTGGGTGCTTCACCCAATAATAATTTTCGACTGGTTTGACCCTCCCCGCATATACCCGTAGTGCGTGTGTTACGGAGTCTCTCACAGGTATTATGGGACCTTCAGTTTAACGCTGGATCCGAACGGCATAGTTGGGGAGGGTTTATGCTAGGTAGGATACCTCTCGCTATATTGTTTAATTATTATATTTTTTAATAATTTTCATGCAATGTTTACATTCTATTATGCCTTTTCCTCGCCATTTATAACCTTATTCTTCCTCTTTTAACCTCTTTTTTTTTTAAATAAACAATTAAAAATATAGTTGCTATCTCAGGCTTTGACGGCCGGGGATCAAGGTTGTTGTAAGGTCGTGGCCTAATGTCGTTAGTAGCAAACGTTTCGGCTGTACCTTCGAGTGGTCAGTGGCCAGTGCTGTGGTCTCTGACTACAAAACCTTTGTCAGTGTTTTTTAGCCTTTTTGCACTGAAGCCGGCCGACGAAGGCGCGGCCGAAACGTTCGCCACCAACAACATTGCACCACGACCTTACTGCCCGGCCAGCTAAAATTTTAAAGATTAAAAATATAGTTTTATAATTTTAAATTATTAGCTTGAAAATGGGAAAAAATTATTTTTTTTTTTAAGAAGAGAGGAAAAGAATCTTATTCAGCGTTTACATATACTGTATATGTTATTAGTCTGCTTATTTAATCATCATTAACTTATTCGTACACTCCAAAATAATCTCGGAATTAAAAAACAAAACTACTTTTCTTTCGTTTAATTTTTAGATATCAATTAAAATTCTTCGTATTATTTGAATTAGCAGCGATCCTTACTATTTCTTTTATTAAGTTGCTAAACTGCTACAATTTTTTTTTTCTTTTTTTTTTTTCAGACAAAACTTTTCGTCATCTCTGACATCATCAGGTCTTGAACAACAAACCTTGTTTCAGACGAAAAGCTTTGTCTGAAAAAAAGAAAAGAAAAAGAAGAAAAAATTGTAGCAGTTTAGCAACTTAATAATTAAAATTCTATTTAAAAAATGGTAGCATGTGGATAACTGTACCAATATGAGAGTTTAAACACACGCATTTCGTTATATATTTTGCCTTAAAAATCAAGGAAAAACTATCGTATTGTTATTGGTGTCGTTTATAAATCTTAATTAAAAAATATTGCTAGAAAAATATAAATTTTATTCACATTTGTTTAATGGTGACAAATCCGGATTACTGCAGGCGTTACAGAAACGTTTCATATTTTCTTGTGAATGAGTTCTATGCGCCGTGTCTCATTTGTTCTTATTGTTAGCTATAGATACAGCTCCCGAGAGATTTCCTTCAATCTTTTATCACTCTGTATATGTTCTTTCATAAAAGGCTCTTCCGTTCCCAGTAAATTTAAGGGTCCTAAATAACTGCCTTTATTAAGAGATTTCTCATTTTCCTTGTACCCCTAAAAGAGGTAAATAACATCTATCCCCTCTTGCCTCTCTAAATAACAAACAACATCTATCAAACGGCCTACTATCCTTCGATTCCGTTCCAAATTTGAATTGTGCTGTACTCCTTGAACTCTAGGTGTCTGGGACAAATAGTGTTCAATTCAGTTACATCGTAGCATGTCAGAATGGTTTATATGAATTTTGCTACCAGCATGTTTAGCTGCTTTAGCTTCAAATTTTTTATAGTCCCTACTCCAACTTTGCTCCATGGTTCCTCTCCAATAAACGTCAAACAGTAACAGCAGTGGAGAGTTTTGTTTCGCTTACAACCAGAGAGCCACCTATATTTACTATACCAAACTATCTGAAATTTTCTGACAAATTTTCCATCCTTCTGCCATAAATCTAAAGACGCCCGAGATATTTTTGACTTTAGCAATACGTTTTCCTCTAAATGTAACGTATTGCTTTTGTATTTTAACAAAAATATAATGAATTAAAGTTGTCAGAGTTTATATTAAATACTTTTGCGGTAGAACTGGTACTAACTGTATTCATTTTGCTCTTTTAAACTAATTAAACAGTATACTTAAAGCACTTAAAGGACGACACTTAAACATATGTATTATAAAATAATTAGTACGTAAATGATTACATACTTCTTAGTCTATACAACTATATACAAAATTAAAAATAATTTGTAAACTGAACAAAAACAAATATTCACTACGCGAGCACAATGAAACATACGCAGGGGGCCAGGCGAGAATTCTGTGGGGGAGACATGTCTTCCGATGTGACGAACGGGACATATTTTTATGCTGCGCGCAGGTCTTCTCCCGTTGTCGGCCACCGAAGCCCTCCTCACCACTAGCCTTGTTAAAAACACATTTCAAGTACTACCCTGATACCCTTTAGTAATGTCTACCCTGATACTCCGCGTACAATTTCATCGCAGAGCAAGATTACATGGATCACACTCGCGTCACGTCGCGGGATATTTAACTTCTTAAATTAGTTTTATACCCTTTCTGAGTAACTTACGCAACTTAATTCATAAATAAAAATTGATTATTTTATGAATAAACAATTTGGAGAGGCACTGTCTACCTTGTCTCCCCTGACGCATCCTCACTGGTTGATTTTACTTAATATGTTAGTTGTGATAAAATACTGCACATGAGAGAAATACTTTACATATTTGATGGCTGTGAAACGTGAATGAAAAGACAGAAAACTTTGAAGACGACAATGAAAACGATGAAACCAGTTTCAAGACTACTGGAGGAGACCGGAGAAGATCGGTAGGGAATTCTAGAATGGAAAAGTCAACAAATCTGGAAGTTAGGGTAATCGAAGGAGTAAAGAGAAGCATCTTAGACATAAAATAAGAGAAATAAAGAGAAGCATCATAGTCTAAAAATAACCTACGCTATGTCCCCCAACCGGATGACCAAAGGAGACCAAAAGGACATTCAAAACGGGTGTCCCCCCTCTGTCCCCTCTAAACACGACAACTGAGGGGAGACAACGCACATATTCTCTGATTCACATACGCACTTCCCCTGTCTCTGTCACACACATGGTTCTGATGTTCTCGTCGGCCTTGTTGTACCCGATGTTCATACTATACAAGACTGTTGTGCGCATGTGCGAAATGACTGAACATTTTGTTAGCCTCGCAAGGAGGCGTTTGTCCATTGCCCATCCGTAAGTGACTGTTCAAAATTTGGCGTCAGGTGTATAAGATCGTGGCCCATTGTCAGATTTTTCTTACAGAGACTTTTAAATAAATAACAGGGAAATCTTAACGCAAGCGAGTTCACCTTGCCTCTGGAAAACCAAAATTGACACTGAAGGTGTTGATTCACTTCGCCAATGCTATCAGTTCTGATAAGTCATGTTTATTGCTTGCTTCACTTAATCTATTGATTATGTACAATGATTATATTGTTACACCATTAAAAACGTTCTACGTGTTTGTCGGCAGAGCCTAGATGTAATGTTTGTGCCCCAGGGACATCAATTATTGTGTTACACCGAGCCAGATACCCTTATCAGTAAAGTTTTCTTACCCAAGAAACTTCCTAAAGCGATTTAAGTGAAACGTTTATCTAGATTTGTTCTCTTAGATTTTTTCCTAACAAATTTTGCCCTTAGCTCTTGAACACTTAAAAACAAACACTATGCTGTGTTCTATCCTGACCAATTTCCTTATCTCCGGATACCTATACACCCCACATCCTCAGCAATCTGCCGTAGGTACTCCGTATTTACCTTTCCCTGAAGTTCACCTTCAATTTAACTTTCATCATCATCAACATCTTCAAGGTTTAAACCAAGGATGGTTTGTTCCCGTCTCTAGTAGGCAAATATTACAGCTGGTCACTCCAGCGCTTCCTCGGACGTCCCACACCTCTCCGTCCCCTCGGTTTATAGTTCCATAGTTGTTTGGGGATGCGGCAGTCATCCATTCGGCAAAGATGTTATAACGTGTCACCTACGTTATAACATTGGGAACCTGTGCATACTTACCTCTGATCAATTGCACGGGCTGCCATACTCGTAATCAACTTTTAATTACTAGATAAACCAGCAGTAGGTATAACTAAAGGAACTTTTACATGGGGGTCTGATGATTTATTCACTCACTGTTTTAGTGTAAAGTAACGACATCTCTTTATTAAATCATTACTACAGCTCTACATAAATATTCCCATATAAGGTTTTCTGAATAAAAGATTACAATTTATAACAGATTTTGGTAAAGAACTGGGGCAAAACACATGGATTTATCAGTGTTAGCATTATCCACGGATCCGGGACCTTAAACTTGTTTATGAGTTAAGCTCGCTTATTTATATTCTATAATACTATTTGGGGGCCATTTGAAGAATGGACTTAATCTAAAAATTCGTATCAGTGAAGCTATATATATACATCAGCATTATTCGGTACTACAAATATTTTGAATTCTAAAACATACTACATCTTATAACGTGGTTATCATTAAAGTCTTTCTATTTTTTTTTTTTTTTTATTTCAACTGTCTTTAATAATTCATTGGTTACAATTTTAATTAATCACGGAGAACAAGTCTCCGTGTCACCTGCCATATCCATTAGTTTACTCGTCGTAGTCAGGGTCCTTGATCCTTATGGTGTTCGTCAGCGGTTGATCTTAAGTGGAGTTAACTTTCCTGTTGAAGTTCCTGAAGTGGTTAGTTCATAATGAAGTAGCGTGGAGGTTCTCAGAAGTCTCGTAGTTAAACATCGTTAGTAGTATAAGTGCCGTAAATGTTCTTGTTTGTTGCAGAATCGCACGTCACATTATTGTTTATAAAAGTACTCACTTTTGGTAGCTCGTACCATATTATTTAAAACAACATAGACATCTTACAAAATTAAACAAATGATATGTCATCCCTTACACAGTTATTTATGCATTTCGGTTTTTAACATTTAGGCTACTACCACATTAATTTGGCAATACTTTTGCTACACATTGTTGTAACTGTCTTCTAAATACAAATATTTTGTCTTTTTCTGAGACATGGTTCTAGCGCGTGTTTTCTACGCGAGCGCTTCATCTCGACTCTCTACTATATAGGAAGGGTCAGTTAATCGCGCGGAGTTTACGCGTCGCAACAAAATAGTTCCACATTTATCCTCTATTTAAGGGGGTTAAAGTTTGACCTTTTGATTATCCAAAGATATTCTTAATTACAGATTTCATTATAGTACACTACTGTGGTCTTGTTTATTTATTTATTTAATATTAATTTTCAAGGATTATTAGTTTGTTTAGGGGTCGGTATTCAAGTTAATTCCGGTTAGCGCATGTCTATGCAGGGTTAATTAACAAGGGTTTCCCTATCTGTACACTCGCATTCCTTTTATTTTATTATTAAAACTCTTTATTAAATATTATGATTTATGATAGCGATAAAATTTAGTTTAAATGTGCGATGTATTAAATTTTAAAATTTCTCAGCTTTTACATTACCTATTAATTAATTATTTTATTTTTAATTAATGAAATCGTCACAATGTTCCCAGAAATTCAGCCGATACTGGGCGATCCTGTCGAGTGTACTCATAATATTCAGTTCCTGCCGTATATCTGTGTTTCTTCTATGATCATGGAGAGTATACCCTGCCACGTGTGCTTGAGAAATCTCATGTCAGCCGCTTTTCTACTAATATAGTGAGTTTATTCAGCTTTTCTGCTTAATTAATTGAAAGCCATATGTACGTATTCTGAATCAAAAACACCAATCTTGAGTGGATCCATCACTTTCGTTAACAACAGTCCTATCTCCTTCATACTTTTCTCACACCATCTTCGGGCTATTTCCGAAGTGTGCTTTGGTGAATTTCGGAATGCTGGAATTTTGTTCTCCTTGTCACGATGTGTCAGTAATAACCAAATCGTCTTGTCAGTCTTTCACTCAGTGTGACCATTGGTTGTATTTCAGATCATTTCACAATGCCAACTCATCATCTGCAATTGTCACCTATGTTTACATGTTATTGTAATCTCATGTTTGCTTGACACTTCAGTTAAATATACTACAAATATAATGTTTGTTTCTTCCCTAAAAGGTTTCTTTTTACATTTTCTTTGTCTTATAACCTACAGGACATCGACATCTAGCGCGAGGCCCTGTAATAGATATTGGTTTGTCCGATGACTCATTTATACGGGGGAACGGAGGACAAGCCAACCTGATCCTTTGTTTATGACTCCCTACCATATTTATGATCTACTCTGACAGAACGGAATCTGATATCACCGTACTTACTCAGAATTTACTCGTGATGATAAGTGGACACCATACAAAAGCTTCGCGGGCTTCGAACACGACCTCCGTTAGTTATTAAACCACTGAACACCTCGAAGGAGCGGTCGTGGCGTAGTGGCTAGTGTGTGGCGCTGCTACGGTGTTGGCGTGGGTTCGAGGACCATCTGATTTAAATACGATCGTTCCCCCTCGCAAGGCGATGGCAAACCAGCGAGAGATATTCTGCCTAGCATAAACCCTCCCCAACTATGCCCTCCCCATAAACTGTAGGTCCCATATACCTGTGAGAGACTCCGCATATGCACGCACCACGGGTATATACGGGGAGGGTACAAACCAGTCGAAAGACTGAAGGACTCAATAATGTCCTTCACACAGAAAGAATTGTGTGTGTCATGTGTGGTGTAGAGTTATACTTGCTGGAGGAGTTTCTGCGTTTTTACGTAACACGACATTTAATTTATCAAAGAAAATCAAAAGGCAAATGCAATACTAGACGACGGTTCTACGGGTTCCGGGCACCGGAAAGAAGGTGAAGCGTTGGTTGAGACATTCTTTCAGATGGATTAATGATTTTGCTGATGAAAGTTGGATTGATATACAGGTGATTCAAAATTTCACGGCAATCTCTCGGGAGTTGATTCTATAGCTAAAAATAAGAAAAAAAGTTCATATAAACGTAGGTCCGAACACGGTTCGTTAGCGAGTTACGGCTCGCGAACCAGTTCGCCCTAATTTCTGCTCCCACGGTAAAATGACGCCATACTGAAATTCGTGGGGTATAAAGTGAAGGATATATTTGGTGGTTTCTTATAGATTTTGATCTGAGAAATTGAATAAAAGAGGTCCCAGACCTATATCTTATTTAGTTTTTAAGAAAAACTGGGTAAACACACAAAAAATTTGAGTCGAAAACCACACATTTTTAGATTTGGGATAAAATAACTTCGTTAATTTGCTAATAAATAAATAAAAATTTCTAACTAACTTTGTAGAGAATTTAATTATGAGAAAACAGATGTGTGTAGTAATGTCTATTAAAAGTAAATAAAAATTTGAGAAATTTGACTTTAATTAAAAACAAAACAGATCAAAATGCGCCAGAAAAGTGTTACAATTTACAATAAATGGCATTGTAAACTTTCGAAACACCAACACTTGGGCAGAAGAAAACCTACATGAGACTGCCAACATACTTTTTCATTTAATGTGTGCGGTCTTTTTGGTGATAATCTCTTAGGCCCTTTTTTCTTACTACCAAGGCTTAATGGAAGACAATACTTTCATTTTTTGCGAATCCATCTGATGGAACTCTTGGAAGACATTCCACTTGCAGATAGAGTGCAGATGTGGTTTTTGAATGACGGTGCATCTGCTCACTAGTGTCATGATTTGATGGGCCAACGAAAATCCTGAGGGCGCAAGTCTATAAAAGCAGAAAGAGGGGCCGACCTAGGATAAAATGGTTTGAATGATGTGCTGGAAGATCTAAGAAGAATGGATATGAGGGGTTACGCTGAGATGACAATAGATAGCAGACATTGGAAAAGATTGGTGTTGGAAGCCAGGGTTCACGTTCGGGTGTAGTGCTAAAGAAGATATATATATATATATATATATATATATATATATATATATATAACATCGGTTTATAACGTCTGTCGTCGCTGTTCTATTTCCAGACTTTCTCTCCAATATTTTTTGTCCTGACAATGTTCTTCTGTCATATTCCTCGCACTTAGAGCTTTCTGTATACCCCCCTTAATCGTCTGGGTCTCACCCTCTTCCTCTTCTCCGGGGGTTACCATTCCATTGTCCTTTTTGGCAACCTTCCTCCTACCGTCCGTTTAACATGTCCAAACCAAATTAACTGTCTTCTTTCTATTTCGTCTACTACTGCATGTTTCACATTTATCATTTCTCTAATCTGTTCATTTCTTATTTTCTCTCGCCTGGATACTCTGCATGATCTCCTTAGTGCATCCACCTCTACAGCTAGTATTTTTCTTTTGTCCGCTTCTGTCATTCTCCGACTTTCAGCACCGCACTATACAACAGAATACTCTTTACGACAGTATTGTATATCTGTACTTTCCTTCCGCTAGTTATCTGGTCATGCCACCATATACTATTTAGCCTTTTCATAGCCCTCCGTCCCATGCCTACTCTCTCCTTTATTTCATCTGTATCTCTGCCATCCTGCTTTATCTGTACTCCTAAATACTTACATGCCTGGCAATTTTCAATTTTTTCTATGTTCTATAAGAAGAACATAGAAGCAGTAAACACTTACAAAAATATGAATCATTATAATAATGACGATAGCTATAAGTTGTCGAAAGCTTGTGGAAAGATTTTTAATATGGTAGAAACGACTAGCTGCAGTGATATAAATAAAACTGTTGATGACGTCATATTACTGATACAATTTCCAGTATAACAAAAGTATGTAGGGTTTATGTAGGGTTAACCTCTTACCATGATATTTTTAGTTGTAATATATTCATTTACCAAATTCAATATTTGCGGCAGAATACTTACGATGAAAACTATACTACACACACGTCTACCGCAAAAAAGCACATAAAACACAAAATACAAAAATATACGGGGGTCATCTCGAAAGAAAGTTTCCCTGTTTCAGGAAAATGAAAAACACAGGTAAAAATTTAAAATAAAACTACATTTTTATTCAAAAACATGTATTTATTTTTCAATATAACCTCTCGCGTTGTGAATACATTTTCTGTAGCGTAAAAACAGTTTTCGATTCCATCTTCGAACCACTGCGTGCCCAGATTTCGAAGCCAGGTGTCAACCGCCTGTTTCACTTCCGTATCCGTTTCGAAACATTGTTCTCCCAGGCGTTCTTTGAGATGGGCGAAGAGACGGAAATCATTCGGAGCCAAATCGGATGAATATGAGGGATGGTCGAAAACCTTCCTTCGAAAGAACTCCAACAAATTCTGCGTGACTAGCGAGGAATGAGGACATGCTTTGTCGTGGAGCAGAAGAACTCTGTTGCTCAACAAACCAAGCGCCGTTTCCGCTTTATCGCTGATCGCAGTTTTATCGGAGTCTCGCAATAACCTCTCAGCATTTATTGCAGATAGTCAACGAGCAAAACACCTTTGCATCCCAAAAAACCATAGCCATCACTTTCCCAGTAGAGTGTGTATCTTTGACTTTTTTCGGGGCGCTCCGCTCGCGGTTTTTCAGACCATGCTTTGTCGGTTTCATTTCAGGAGTGTAATGATAAACCCAGGTTTAATTTCCTGTACGATACGGTTTACTAGATCAGATCCTTCTTCCTGGAACATGTTTAGCAACTTGCGCGACGCAGCAATTCTCTTCTCTTTGTGTTCTTGAGACAACAAACGGGGTACCCGCCGTGCGCAAACTTTCCGAGATCCCAGTTCATCACTGACAATCCTCCCGATTGATACTCGACTTGTATGGAAATTGGCAGGTATTCGCGACAAATTTTGTCAAGGTTGAAATTTCTCTCCTCTAACACAATCGACTTAACGGCGTCTACAAGAGCTGAATTCTCAGTTGATGTTGAGGGTCTTACACTAGTGGTTCATCGTGCATATTCGTTCTCTCTTTCAAGAACGAAGTGTGCCACCTGCGGACCATTTGAATGCTCGTGCACTCAGGTCCGTACAGAGAAACTAAGTGTCGATGGATTTCAGCCGCTGATTCATTTTTTGCAGCAAAAAACCGAATCACACTACGCACTTCGCATAATGGAACGTCCATGATTTTAAATTTCGTGTTGTTGTTACGTTGCTACGCAACGGATGAGGTTTTGGCACTACTGCCACTACACACAAATAAAAGTTCTCCAACCTTCGTCAGCGTACTTGCGCAATTTCCCTTTGAGAAAAAAAAATAGGGAGACTTACTTTTGAGATGACACGCGTACTTTAAAAAATAATTGTGACTTCGATTTAGTGTTTATTTACATTTTGTCTCAAATGTCGTGGAAATAATCAGGGATTATTTACTTTAAATAGACAAAGAGTAAGTAGTAATTTCGTGCGTACGTGCGCGCACGTGGATTAACACATCAAAAGCTGACGCTAATGACCGGCCGTCCGTCAGAAAGTGTTGAGTCACTGGGTTTATCACTGCAGACTAGCGCCCCGTCATATTTCACAGACATGTGCTGACATTCAGTAACAAATACATTTACAGTATTTACAAGTAAATATACTGCAAAGTAATAACGACAGTTCAGCCGTGTGTACTCACGTGAAGAAACGGCAGTCGTTTTGACCCAAAATTAGCGGTGTAAAATCTTTAAAGCGCAATCGATCAGTTGATGTTCGTAGTCTATTTCAAATTCTTATTCTTTTTCATCTCGTTTTATTCTTTTGTTCTCCTCCTCCTCCTCCTTCACCTCTTCTTCTTCTTCTTCTTCTTCTTCTTCTTCTTCTTCTTCTTCTTCTTCTTCTTCTTCTCCTTCCTCTTCTTTTTCTTCCTCTTCTTTTTCTTTTTCTTGTTGTTATTATTATTTTTTTTTATCGGTCATCTAAGGACCACATGCCAATTTCAATTCTTTATTCTTTGTTCTTTTCTTTTTCTTCACTATTCTTTATCTTTTCATTATATCTCTTCTTCCTGTCTTCAGTCTACTTTGAACTTGCGTTTTTCTCTCTCCTACCCTGGACTCATTCCATTTTTAACGCTTTTGCCCAAAAAACTTCTCTTTCAATTGCTTCTTCTGCGTTTATATTATTATTATTTTTCTAAATCCTTTTGATAATATAAAAATATTTCTATTATCTAATAAGAAATATTCTTAATTCTAAATTATAAGAATAATAATATTATTCTTATTCATATTATTATTATTCAAAGACCTCTTATTGGGAGCAAGTTAAGTATGAATCTGATAAGGCGGCTCCCATCACAACAAAGCTCAGCAGGCTTACGGCCAATGTAGGAGATCAGAGACGTAGCTAGTGAGGGGCCAAGGGGGCAGCCGCCCCGGGCGGCATATCCAGGAAGGCGGCAAAGTGAACATACACTTGAAACAATTGTTTTCAGTTTATAAAACCACAGACAACTTGTTTCTTTGATATGACTATTCCTTTCGTAAAAGAAGCATAACCAGCCAGTTTGTTGTCAAAAAACTCGCGTGATAAATAGTATTAGTCTATTTATACTCAAGCATCGTAATTACACTTCACTATGACAACAAATTACGTTGTAACAGTGGCTGATATCCATTCAGGAGTTCAGAAGAGAATATTAGGTTTGAAACCACTAGCTGTGTTTGTTGCCTGTGACAACCATTCACTTAACTTGGTTGGAGTTCATGCAGCTCATGTAAATGTTCAAGCAATGACATTTTTTGAGACAGCAGAACGTCTATTCACCTTCTTTTCCTGTTCCACTCATAGATGGAGTGTTCTTAAAGACTTCATAAATATTACTTTAAAACTATACTGTGATACCGGGTGGAGTTCAAAAGCAGATACGGTGAAAGCAATATCCACTCAGCTGCTTGAAGTGATAACTGCACTGGAGAAATTGAGGAACACACCGATTGAAACAATTGATACGAGGAAAGTTGCAGCATTAATGATTAATGCGATGAAAAACTTTAATTTTGTGACCTTGCTCTTTTTCTGGACAGTTATTATTTCTTCTATGAAAAAAATTCAGAAAATCGTTCAGACCAAAGGAATAAGCTTTATTCAAGCATTGACACTTCTGGAGACGCCAACGGACAAATTAAAAGTTTGGAGGAATGACCTGTGTGACAATGTCATTACTAAGACAGAGCAGGTATGTAATGAATGGGGTGTCAGTATCACAAAAAGGATAAGAAGGAAGCGCACGGTGCCAGGGGAGTATGCAGACGATTCTGCATTAACCGTTCGGCAAGAAATGCGACGTCCTCTAATAGAAATTTTGGACAAACTGTCAAATGAAATTTTAAGCCGTTTCTCTTACATGAAAGATTTTGGGTTCGTGTGTAAATTTGAGGCGTACGTAAATGATGGGGATACAGATTATAAGGAACAGGTTTCGCAATTAAGTGCTTGCAAAACTGTACCCACATGACATAAACAGTGAAGAGTTGTTCTGTGACTTGAAAGATGTCACACTTTTATTAAAAATGGCAAACGTTAACGGAGAACAAATGAGCTTTACATCTCATGGACTGCTACATTTCTTCGATGGAATTAGAAGCCTACAAAACACTAGCAACAGATCTAAACATCAATTCTTACTTTTCAATGTCTGTGTCTTCTTGTGAAAGATCGTTGTAAACCTAAATTGATTAAATCGTACCTACGATCAACAATATATCAAGACAAGGTATCAACTCTAGGCGATACTTTCAATTGAAAACGACATTGTTTCATCTTTAGATTATAGTGATTTAATAACCCACTTTGCAGAAATTAAGACCAGGAAAGTTACATTTTAAAATGTCTCGTTTTAAACATTTATTAAATATTTAAAATAAATATTAAGTGTTTATTAATAGAAGACGGAACCATTAATCTGTAATGGTAAGTGATTTATTTTATTACTATTAATGTAATTCTTTGTTTAAATTTATGTTGCTTTAGGATATTGTTTTGACAATATGCTTTAGACCTACAAGGAATTTTCATGTTTATTGGAATTTTATGTTATAAATTTTTTACATTACTACATTTTTTATAGTCTACATTTCTTACTATACACACTGAATACCGGTAATATTACTGTACAATATATGATTTCTTAACTTTGTCTTAACAAATATTCTTTGCTGGACGTGCTTTCATACAAAAATCTACACATTTGCATTTATTAAGTACTTTTTCACTGGATGGGCCTTAATTTTTGCTCTTTTGCCCCCTTTTAATTCTGAAGGCGAGGCGGCCGACGATCTACTTGCCACGGGCGCCAAAACGCCTAGCTACGCCACTGTAGGAGATACCACTACAAGCAAGAGGCGAATGTTAATAGCGGTCACGGAATCCATCCTTCTGTATGGTTGCAAAATCTTGTCCGATGCACTAAAGGCGGAGAAATACAGGAAACGTATGCCATCGGTGTAGAGAAGAGGAGCCCTCAGAGTAGCATCCTCTCATCGGGATGTGCCAGAGTCCTAGTGATAGTGGGAGTGGTTCCCACAAACCTTTTGACTCTAGAGCGAAAGCTTCGAAAGAAGAAATTTAATTGGAAGAGACGCGACAACGCATGAAACCAGGGAACTCACCCTCCGCCACTGCCAAGATGGATGGAATAAGGAGGACAGAGGAACATGGACCACATGGCTCATACCGAACTTGAAGGTGTGGATTGACCACCAACTCGGTGAAGTTAACTACCATTTGACACAGTTGCTCAGTGGTCATGACAATTTTAATAACTACCACCACCGAATGGGAAAGGTGCAAAGCCCAGCATGCCAATACGGTGACTCTCCCCATGCAGATCTCTTGCACCCCTTTTTCAAATGCTGCAGATTCACAAGAGAGACGATTCCACTGGACATGGAGCTCGGGGAGTTCACGACCGTGGGCGTAGTTAAGGTTATGCTTTTAGTGGCAAGGAGAAAGGGACCGCGTTTCTGCATTCATTCAGTGGGTCCTACTAGACAAGCCGAATTTGCACCCAGTGGGTAGTAGAAGATAAGGGACAACTAGAAGGAGGCCGATAAGGGCGCATTAGGGCCCATCCTGAAGTAACATGCTAAGTGGCTCCAGAATGGATAATGAATGCCTGAACCAGAGGAGGGTTTTTTAGTGGGTGAGAGTCCCACACGCTCACTTGGACGGTTTTCTCTGACAGTGCAAAAAGCATTTCTCCCTCTTAAAAAAATATATTATTATTATTATTATTTTTAAAGTATCACCTCATACTCACATTCTCATATTATTACCTCATACTGTTATTCTCATCTCACTAAATTATGCAGGGTTTCAGAACCCAAGTCATTGTGTCATTGAGTAAAAGTTATGGGTCCCGTGTTGGGACAATTTTCCACCTACTCCCACGCTCTGAGTATGGCTGCGGCGCGTGCTGCCGAAACGTCAAAAAGGACTAATTTTAATCATACACTCATTCTTCTTCTTCTTTTTCTTCTTATTGTTATTGTTATTGTTATTGTTATTGTTATTGTTATTGCTATTGTTATTGTTATTGTTATTGTTATTGTTATTCTTATTCTTAATTTCATTCTTATTTGTCATTTAGAAGACTAAAATCATCCAACATCCATTTCTTTTTTGTCTTCCGACATCCACTCCTTTCACATCTTCCAATTATTCTCTTTCTGGTTACTTCTACATTTAATTTCATTTTAATGCTACAACTGATAATCTCTTTAATGTTCCAGACTATTGAGTATAATGTTCTTTGCTTGAAACATTTGTGTACCTTATCTATAAGCGCGGCATGTTAAGTATTGCTTTTCGACGCATACACACAGTAGTAACCAGATTCTGGAGCAACACTGCAAATTCTTCATACAACGAAGTGGTAGTGGTAAATTACGTAGTGCACTATAGTGTTGGCTCAAGACTTAATTTCTTTTCACGATATTAATTGATGACTCGTTGGGCACTTGGTGAAACATGTTAATACAAAGGTTTTAAAAATATATAAACACATGGTATGTTTCACAGTTTTTATTTAACTCTGACAGCTGTTTCAGCTTATCAAGATATTGTCAAAGAGATCAGTGAACAACTAAACAAAGTATGTTAGGGTGGTGAACATATGTTTAGGGCGTGTGTCCAGACATGTGTGGGGTGGGTTGATGGCGAGGGGGGTTGTTGAAGCTAAGGGAAGGTCAAGTGTCTGTAAAAACTAAATATAATCTGAATGCAAAATATAAAAAATTGACTTAATATAAAAAATGCAAAATATTTTTAAGATTTTTGAAATATTATTTGACTTAATTTCATTAGCTGTTAAACATTCCCTGGATAACGTCCAGCATAACCTGTTTATAAACTGGTTTGCCCCACACATCAGAAGTACACCGCTTATCACACGTCCACGGTTCTCTGTAATTAAATTGTACAAATTGTACTACTGATAACAATAATCGGTTATGGATTTAATTAAGACAGTATTAAAAAAAAAAGTAAGACAACAGATTAGTTGATGCTTAGGTACATACTTCACCTCTTCTTCTTCTTCTTCTTCTTCTTCTTCTTCTTCTTCTTCTTCTTCTTCTTCTTCTTCTTCTCCTTCTCCTTCTCCTTCTCCTTCTCCTTCTCCTTCTCCTTCTCCTTCTCCTTCTCCTTCTCCTTCTCCTTCCCCTTCTCCTTCTTCTCCTTCTTCTCCTTCTCCTTCTCCTTCTCCTTCTCCTTCTTCTTCACCACTACAACCCAAGGTGAGCACACTGCCTCCAACACCAATCTTTACCAACCCGTTGCCATCTCAGGTAACTCCTCACATACATTTTCTAAGATCTTCCAGTACATCATACAACCATCTTATCCTTGGACAACCCCTCTTTCTGCTTTTATACACCTGCGCCTTGAAGATTTTCTTTGGCATACGCTGGTCATCCATCCGTTCTAGGTGGCCTAGCCGTTGTACTCGTTGAGCCTTTACGAATCTGACGATATCCTCATCCTTCAACAACTCGGCTATTCTATCGTCCAATCTTTCTTTCTTTTAAATCCTTCTCAGTGTTTCTTGTTCCAGTTTTGCTATTGTTGACGTTTCACCTCTACGACACCTCTCGTATAAGCAACAATTATACATTGCAAAGATAGAATAAGGAATAAAGATATCAGACCACACAACTCAAAGTAAAGGACATGAATGAATAATTTCTTTTTAAAGAAGATAATGGTGGGATCATCTGCAAATGATGACAGAGGATCGATTGCCGAAAGCGGCATTGAACTATAAAGCCATTGGTAGAAGAGACGTGGGTCGTCCGAGGATGACATGGGTGCCGGAACATGTTTATATAACCTAATCCTTGAAGAGTAGAAGATATATATAGTGCAACAGATCAAATTTTATTATACTAATAAGGATATAGTGAGTGTGTAAAAATCACATACAAGTCTATTATGGAGGAGATGAAAAATTATTTATTATATACATAAATATAGTTTTTAAAGATGTATATTGTTTTTTAAATTGTCATGTATTGATAATAGAATTAATTGTTTGTATTGTTCAATAATATAAATCGATTTTACTTGGTTTCTGCAACGTCCTCCTCTCGTCTCGTCGCTCCCGTCCTGGCGTCCTCTTCTTCTCGTCGTCCTCTTCTACAGCGTCACTCCTTCCTGGTGTCCTCTTCGTCCTGGCGTCCTCTTCGTCTTGTCGTCCTCTTCTACGGTAGGCGACTCCAGCGGCGATATTTCAATAAGCCTCGTTGTTATGCTTGACTGCTAACATTAATTAGTTTCTTCATAAAGTGTTCACTCACAATGATTTTAAATTTCACTCGTACAGTTTATTATTAATTTATACTTCATATTTTCTTAATCTCAGGATTAATCTGGGTATTAACTAATGCGGTGCGTTTAATGTACACCTTCCACGATATCTTGAAGTGTCTTTAAGTTCCCTAAGCGGATATCTGAACTTACACGAAAACAGCACTGTATTATATTTTAAATTTTATCTAAATATTTTACCCACTCGGTTCTTAACGCGAAACTTCGTTAAGAATTTCCAAGGTTTATTTTATGTATGATATTTCGACGTTCGTAAGAGAACAACTCTCTTCACCGGGCACAACTTCCCCTTGCAACTTCTACAGACAGACTGTCCCCATCATAGCTCAACAACGTATGAATCTCACTGAATTTAGTGTATTCTGATAGGCTAAGCCCAAGTCACATGATTCATGGAACAAACAGATACACAAATTTTATGAAAAACTTTGTATAATTTAGCAAAGTCCTGCATGGAAATTATCTACAATTTTTATTACCCTATCATTGATAAGAGTTACAATTGAGTTTTTCTTTACTTAAAAAACCATATTTCTAAAATAGTTATGAACCTCAGAGTATACACAAATTGAGCTATTTACCTAAATAATTCCTTATCAAAGTTTCACGTCAATCGTTTTACTACCACTGAAGCTATAGCGATCACAGATTATCACACCCGCACACGCGCACAAATTCACACAAAAAATACATGACAATATAGTACACCTTTTTGTGAAGAGTTTGGTGTACCCTACATGCTTATCCATTTCTAAATACAAAACTTACGACCAAAAGACAAAATATTACATAAAACAAATTTAAACAAGACAATGCTCGTCATCCATGTGCTCTGATATACACAACATAGCTTATCATCCTGTGTTCTGTTGCAACAGTTATTATTATTATTGATACATATATATATTATTTAATAATAAATTAATAATAATAATTTAGTGTATTTAAAATCGGTACCGTTATGAATCGTTTGGTAATTTTAAAAGTACAATATGGCAGTTTCTCTCTACAGATGTTTTAATTGTCTGTCTAATTTAGTTTCAAATTGATTTAATTAATTTTGTTAGTTACATTTTTTCTCGCAGACTTTGAGGACGGAATCTTTGCTCGTTATTAACACCAAACGTTCTGATCATTCTGTGATGTCGCTTTCTACGATCCGACTCAGCTTTACCAATGTAGATGCTGCAGGTTAGTCTGTGCAAAACGTTTGGTACCAATAACAATATCAGTAAAACGTGGCTATCAATAACAATACAAAAACGTGTAAACAATATCAAAAGTGGTTTTATTTGTTTATCAGCAATATAAAAAACGTGGTTATCAACAAAAAAATATGTTGTTATTTGTTTGTTTACGTTGAATTCTGTCTTCAATTCAGAGGTTCCGACTATCGATATCAAAAATAAATTCTACAGCCTCAAGAGAATCGTGGACTAACGTCGTCATCAGCGTAATACTTCCTGTTTAATTAAATATATTTTTAACTAAATCACGAATACAAGGAGATATTAAACGTGCGCTTCGTACGCGTGTGTGTTTATGGTTATGTGATTATGATGGTTTGAGGGACAAAGACTACTGCCGTCAGACGGTGATACAAAGTTATGGATACTGTAGTCTGTGGTGATTTAAAATAATTGGTGAAAGGCAACTTACAGTTACAACGAATGTTGCATGCTCTCTGACCTTTGGTTTCGTCATCTCATGCAGTATGAGACGTGTAACAATATATAATTAACTCCTTTGCTGGCCTTTAGTTATTAGAGGATTATTAATCTTTATTCACGCTTTTATAAGAACGTACTTTAGAAAGGATTTTGTATCTGCTGAAGCCGAATTTTTTTTTTTTTTTTTTTTTTTTGCTTAAGCCGGATTTTACACAAAAACAGGAGTCGTGTTTCCCATCCAAGTTCAAAAATATCAGTCTCAAAAGACTTTTATCGCTCAAAATGATAATGTATAATTCTTGACTCATAGATTGCAAATGGGGATACATTTGTTAAATCGAATCTGAAAAGACTCTAGATTGCAGATATCAACACGTAAGACTAAGGTGATGACTTTTCGTGGAACTGGTACCGTACGGGCAAAAACTGTTATAGCTGGTACTGTCCTGGAACAAGTTAGCAATTTTGAATACCTGGGCTACAGTGTGTCTTATGTTGTGAAGAATTTATATAAGTTCAACTTTATGTGTGGAACCATCAAGCGAACCCGTAAGTCAGCAAGTAAAGGAATACGGCTAAAATTCTACAAGGTGATGGCTCTTCCCACACTTCTTTATGGGTCTGATAATTGGACTTTAACGAGAAGCCACCCTAGTCCCATCCAAGCGGCTGAAATGAGATTTCTCAGGCACGTGGCAGGGTCTACTCTCCATGATCAATAGAAGAAACACAGATGTACAGCAGGAACTGAATATTATGAGTATACTCGACAGGATCACCCAGTATCGGCTGAATTGGTGGGAACATCTTTGCTGAATGGATGACTGCCGCATCCCCCAAACAACTGTGGAACTATAAGCCGAGGGGACGAAGAGGTGTGGGACGTCCGAGGAAGCGCTGGAGCTTTAATCTTTGCCTATTTGAGACCGGAACTTGGTTTAGTCCGTGAAGATGATGATGATGATGATGATGATGATGATGATGATGATTCTTGACTCATAAAAGAATATCTTACATCTTATGTGTTATTCGAATATATTAATATAGTTCTTTTGGACTGAAAAACAACGAGCTTACACGCACACGCACGCGCGCACACACACACATTGGTCTCCGCGTCTGAAAATAGTTTTACTCTGAAGTGAAATCGAATTCTAGAAGCTTCACTTTGTAAAACAGACGTCAACTATTATATTCAACTGCAAAATAGTCTTTTGATGAAAGGAAGCGTAGTAGATTTATTGTTCAGTGATTCTTTAATTATGGTTTTCTGAAACGCAAACAAACGTTATAAGATTATATAAATGTCTTAATTCTAAGAATTTTACACCTTTAGATAACATAGTACATTTCTCCATTTCCCTCTCTTCCTTTCTTAAGTAACACATTCTTACAAATTTACCTTAAACCAACAATTCGTTCTCTTAACATTCACTGCTGCTCTGCCGTCCGTTGCCGCAGACAAATTCTTAAACAGTCTTATGCAAGTATTTCGTTTCATTAAAAGTTGTTATTAAAATTGTACGCTCCAATTAACGTACCGCGAATTGTTCAATTATTTGGAAATTAATTTTAAGGTCGTGGGATTAAAAAAATTATCAAACAGAAACGAAAATAAATTGTTGTCTCTTGTCGTGAAAGTTAACGGAAGAAAAAACTGGTGCTACAATTTAAATACGAAAACAACATTTCAATTGCAACGTCTGGGCACAGATATAAATCAAGCATCAAATTACTTGTCCAGAATTTTAACATAATGTGCAGAATTTCCGTTAACATGACATTACTTCATTTAAAGTAATGTGGTACTAATTAGGAACGCTTGAATCAATATCGACAGACTGTACTGCATTCTCTTATTACAAACTGATATATTCTAACACAAGAATTTACAAATTTAAATGTATTTTTATTTGTGGATTGTTGAAATTCATATAACGTTACTGGTAAAGTGTACCAATTAATGGAGTTTGGGTGTAATGGTAATAAGAATAGTCATTGATTGAATTGTAACGAGTTTTCATAATGTTTTATTTATAAACCACAAGCTTGTTTAAAAATCTCACTTACTTCGCCATAAATATTCATTATTGTTCGCTTGGAACGTTCAAATGTTGCAATACATTTATCATTAAATAAATCTTATATTCTACAGTAACAAAGTTATGTTCTAAATATGTATTTGTTAATATTAAAATTCGACTGCTCAGTCTGTCAGTGTGCTTTACTGCAGTTTTTTTTTTTTCTTTATATAACTTTCAACTACGTTAATTTATGTATTGCATACATAGTGATCATTGATTGCTTTACAAACTTTAAATAAAATTTAAATTGACTAAATTAATCGTTAAACATCAAAGAAAATATTTATTAAATTTAAATCAGATTCTCTGAACCTCTTTATCTATATTTTACATAAACTCTTATTCATTTTTAAATTTCAAAATGTCTTTTAAATGTCTTTAGTCTCTCATTTAAAAATTTATATATGGATTACCTGTCACCTCGATTTTGTAGTTCATACTCATGTCCTCCGTTGATCCGTCGGTCCTCTTCTGATGGAGTTCCCTGCACGTTCCCAGGTTCCACTTGTCGTCCTCCAGTTACTCGTCTATCATGGTCCCATCTGGTTGCTGTAGTATAGTGTGAGAGGTTGCTCTGCACCAGCTGCTGTTGTTCTAGCAGACGCCTCTGTTGTTCAGCATAGCGTTCCTCTGCATGATGTAACATCGTAGCTTGTCTTGACTGACGGACGTTTGTGTGTGTAGACATCGTAAAGTATGTTCTATAATCGTATTCGGAGACAGACTAAGAGTTACTGTTCAATTAACAAAATTTAAAAACTCGTGTCGATAATGGACATACAGTCCCGCCGCTAGTGAAGACTGATTGAGAAGAAGGCTGGCTTCTTCCGTGCCCTATTTATATTCGAGCATCGTACAGCACCTGTTAGGACAGAATTCTGCCTGTTTGAAATTGCTTGGTGGCGTCAGTTCCCCCACTATCGTCCAATTTCATATTTTCGCACATTTCTGCCAATGGCAAAGTCTAATGTGAACTAAAGGGTGCTCTAACGATGGATGATTTAATTACACATGTCCATCGTAATCGAATAATCCGTGTAATTACTACGCACTTGAAATCGCACTGAATTCGCACTGCGCGTCCTTTTCACGCCGTTTTTTCACTACACATGCGTATTAATTTTAAACATATTGTAACGTGACAGAAACAGATGAGCCCATAAGAGTAAACTTAAGCAAACCCAATCGAAAAAAAAAAGATGAAAATCATAATAATAAATAATAAAAAACTTAGAAAGTTAAAAGGAATAAAGAAACTAACATAAATAAGAAGTACAATACATTAGTTAATAAGAAAAACTTTATGTAAAGTACCTTACAAGAAAACAGTATTGTGAACTATATTAAATAAGGAAAAGTGATACCAGTGTAAAATGTAAAAGTGAAGTGTAGAGAAAAAAAGAGTGAAGAAACACAAAAGTGAGAAATATAAAATGAGTACAAACAATCCTGGAAAGATGATAATGTTTAATAACCAAGGGTACTTACCTATTAAGACATGAAGCATTCAGCTTATTATTGTTTTTTCATTTGCTCAGAATAATTTTATTATCACAATCATCAATCTTGTTGATGACCATAGTTGTCATAGGTTATAAGCCAGGTAAATAATTGCATCCCAATTATTTTGGTGATGAACAATGCTATTTCTTTTAGGGAACACTAATACCTAAGGCTTATTAACTAATTACTATAGTAAATAACTAGTCAAATTCGAATAGAACTAGTAGTTAAGCAACATATCAAATGATATGACAGAAATAATTTTAATGTTAATAACCAGTTATTATGTTATGTTATATGTTTAACTATGTTATAAAATCTATGTTGATGTTAGAAGAAATTTGTTAAAAAATGTTAGCCATGGAAGCATGAGATAGCACTAAATGGTTTGTTAAAAAATGTTAATGTAGAAGGAGGAGAGTAATTTGTAATCTTCAGAGGAATTTTGTATTTAATTGTAAGATTTTTTAAATTAACTAAAAAACAAATGATATAATCAGAAGCATACACTATCACGTAAACATAGAAATTAACTTATAAAGATATAAAATCAATTGACCAAAAGTGTAAAACACTAGGGATTAATAGGGGTAAACCATAAAATTGCCACTGTTAGATTGTTTTCCCTAATAAATCAAAGGTAGTGACAAATTCCAGAAATATAATATGATTTTGTGATGGTCAAAAAACCCAAATGGCTTAAACAGCATAATTTTGTAAATATCGGTATGGAGAACCATACATGACTTCCATGTTCTAAGATTTATATTTAAAATCATATTCGAAATGAAATATTTCCATAGAAACTACTTCTTTCTACTTATTGCTTCAGCCTTAACCGCAGTACTGTGGTCACTCACGTATACCACCTCACGTTTTCGCACTCGATTTTCACTGATGATGGCAGTCGATGGCACTGCCGAAAAGTCTGGTTTTGCAGAAAACATTGGGCTACGGCTAAACAGCCCGGGAAGGAATTTTAACAAAGAACTACTTCTTTGTTGCCGATAACATAGTACACATATAAAAAATTCTCCCCTCCCCCTTCAACTATAATTTTCATTAATAGAAAGTTACCCCCACCCCGATCACCTAACCTCTTCATTTATAGATATTTCATCTTCGTTTCTACAGTGGATTATTATGAGCTTCTTATCAGGATACTTTATTTATCAAAATTAAGTACTTTACTCTTGTTAAAACAAAAAGTGTTGCAGGTAAACTACCCGTTTCTCTTAAACGATCTTCACCAAAATCAATAGACCTTCAGTCCTCTACAATTCAGGGATGCATGCAAAAAAATATTTCATTCTGTTTAAATGTGCGGCAGTTATCGTTCGTCATGAAAACATTTCTCTTGTTACAACATAAAATGTTGCAGGTAAATTACCCCTTTCCTTTAACCGATCTTCACCAAAATCAAAAGACCTTGAGAACTCTACAATTCAGGAAAGTATGCAAAATATTATTTGGTTCTCTTTGAATTTACGAAAGTTGTCTTTTGTCTTTAAAAAAATTTACCCTTGTTAAAACATAAAATGTTGCAGGTAAACTACCCCTTTCCCTTAACCGATCTTCACTAACGTCTTGAGAACTCTACAATACAGGGCTGTATGCAAAACATTATTTAATTCTGTTTGAATTTGCGGCTGTTATCGTTTGCAAAAAAAAAATTACCCTTGATAAAAACAACGTTGCAGGTAAACTACCCCTTTCTCGTAACCGATCTTGGAGAAATGGAGAACCATACATGACTTCCATGTTGTAAGATTTATATTTAAAATCATTTACGAAATGAAATGTTTCCATAGAAGCTACTACTTTCCACTTATTGCCTCAGCCTTAACCACAGTATTGTGGTCACTAACGTATACCACCACACGTTATCGCACTCGATTTTCACTGATGATGGCAGTCGACGGCACTGCCGAAACGTCTGGTTTTACAGAAAACATTGGACTACGGCCAAACAGCCCGGGAAAGAATTTTAACAACAAACTACTGCTTTGTTGCCGATAACGTAGTACACATATAAAAATTATCCCCTCCCACTTCTACTATAATTTTCATTTATAGAAAATTACCCCCACCCCGTTCAACTAGCCTCTTCATTTATAGATATTTCATTTACGTTTCTACAGTGGATTATTAAGTTCTTCTTATCAGGATACTTTATTTATCAAAATTAAAGTACTTTAATCTTGTTACAACAAAAAATGTTTCAGGTAAACTACCCTTTCCCCGTAACAGATCTTCACCAAAATCAACAGACCTTGTGTTCTCTACAATTTAGGGACGTATGCAAAAAATTATTTGATTATGATTGAATTTACGGCAGTTATCGTTCGTCATAGACAAAATTAACCTTGTTATCACATAAAATGTTGCAGGTAAACTACCCCTTTCTCTTAACCGATCTTCACCAAAAACAACGGGTCTTGAAAACTCTACAATTCAGAGTTGCATGCAAAACATTATTTGATTCTGTTTGAATTTGCGGCTGTTATCGTTTCCCATAGAAAATACCCTTGTTAAAACATAAAACGTTGCAGGTAAACTACCCCTTTCCCTTAACCGATCTTCACCAAAAACAATAGGTCTTGAGAACTCTACAATTTAGGGATATATGCAAAAAATTATTTGATTCTGTTTGAATGTGCGGCAGTTATCGTTCGTCATAGAAACAATTACTCTTGTTAAAACATTAAAAGTGGCAGGTAAACTACCTCTTTCCCTTAACTGATCTTCACCAAAATCAATAGACCTTCAGATCATTATAATTCAGGAAGGTATGCTAAATATTGTTTGATTCTCTTTGACTTTACGGCAGTTATCGTTCGTCATAGAAAACATTACCCTTGTTAAAACTTAAAACGTTGGTAGTAAACTACCCCTTTCCCTTATCCGATCTTCACCAAAATCAACGGACCTTGAGTACTTAAAACTTCAGGAATGTATGGAAAAAATTATTTGATTCTCTTTTAATATGCGGCAGTTATCATGCGTCATAAAAATAAAATTACCCTTTTAAAACATAAAACGTTGCAGGTAAACTACCCTTTTCTCTTAACCGATCTTTACTAAAATCAACAGACCTTAAGTACTCTATAATTGAGGAAGGTGTGCAAAAACAAATTTGATTCTGTTTGAATTTGCGGCTGTTATCGTTTGCCATATAAAATAATCTACAGACACACACACACACACACACACACACACTTTTCGAAAAACGACTTTATTTCAAGTTTTGAGTGTAGTACAATCAGAATCTGCAATAATCTCGAACACGATTTTGTTTGCCATCACCATACTTCCATTTCCTTAAAGAACATGGAAGTAAAAACACAGAACATTTATTATGACACACACAGGCCATATTTAGTATCATTTTAATTGTAATAAAACAAAGAATTACATGCTGTAAATTAAATTGAGATAAACTATTTAACAAATAGAGAGTAATATGTACTAGGGAGAAAAAAATCTGTATTGTAAGAAATATTAGGTCATGTGACCTCAAAACTCAGTCAAATTAGCCAATCAGAAATTAGAAAAATTGGCCAAACAATTCAAATTCGAAAGAAAACGGGAACAGTGTATTGTTAGCACGAAAGCAGTCCTATGTCTGGCTGAGTGAAAGTGTACTAAAGTATCAAATCTGAGTGTGCAAGGTTATAAAAAATTAAAATCAAAATTAATAAAACTAATAATAATAATGAAGATTTAAGAAGACAGAAAACCGATAATATAAAAAAAAGGAACACAATAAGTATGCAAGACTATAATAATATATAATAAGTAGAAGCCGATAATAATATTGGTTCTATCAACAAGGTGAGAAGTGCGTTGACAAATAACCAAACATTAACGATCACACCACATTAAGAAATATCGGTATGGAGAACCATACATGACTTCCATGTTCTAAGATTTATATTTAAAATCATATTCGAAATGAAATATTTCCATAGAAACTACGTCTTTCTACTTATTGCTTCAGCATTAACCACTGTACTGTGCTCACTAACGTATACCACCACCACCTCACGTTTTCGCACTCGATTTTCACCGATGATGGGAGTCGATGGCACTGCCGAAAAGTCTGGTTTTGCAGAAAACATAGGACTACGGCTAAAGAGCCCGGGAAGCAATTTTAACAAAAAACTACTTCTTTGTTGCCGATAACGTAGTACACATATAAAAAATTCTCCCCTACACCTTCAACTATAATTTTTAATAATAGAAAATTACCCTCACCCCGTTCTCCTAACTTCTTCATTTATAGATATTTCATCTACGTTTCTACAGTGGATTACTATGAGCTTCTTATCAGGATACTTTATTTATAAAAATAAAGTACTTTACTCTTGTTAAAACATAAAATGTTTCCGGTAAACTACCCCTTTCTCTTAACCGATCTTCTCCAAAATCAACAGACCTTCCGTCCTCTACAATTCAGGGAAGCATGCAAAAAAATATTTGATTCTGTTTGAATGTGCGGCAGTTATCGTTCGTCATGGAAACATTTCTCTTGTTACAACATAAAATGTTGCAGGTAAACTACCCCTTTCCCTTAACCGATCTTCACCAAAATCAATAGACCTTGAGCTCTCTGCAACTCAGGGGGTGCAAAAAATTATTTGATTCTCATTGAATTTTCGGCAGTTATCGTTCGTCATAAAAAAATTACCGTTTTTAAAACATAAAACGTTACTGATAAACTACCCCTTCCCTTAACCGATCTTCAACAAAATCAACAGACCTTGAGTTCTCTTTAGTTCAAAAAGGTATGCAAAAACCTAGTTGATTCTGCTTGAATTTACGGCAGTTATCGTTCGTCATATAAAAAATTACCCTTGTTAAAACATAAAATGTTGCTGGTAAACTACCCCTTTCCCTCAACCGATCTTCACCAACACCAATACGTATTGAGAACTCTACAATACAGGGCTGTATGCAAAACATCATTTGATTCTGTTTGAATTTGCGGTTGTTATCGTTTACTATAGAAAAAAATTACCCTTGATAAAAAACCGTTGCAGGTAAACTACCCCTTTCCCTTAACCGATCTTCACCAAAAACGACAGATCTTAGATACTCTACAATTCAGGCCTATATGCAAACAATTATTTGATTTAGTTTGAATTTGCGGCTGTTATCGTTTGCCATAGAAAACACCCTTGATAAAACATAAAACGTTGCTGGTAAACTACCCTATTCCATTAACCGATCTTCACCAAAAACAATAGGTCTTGAGAACTCTACAATTCAGGGCTGTATGCAAAACATTAGTTGATTCTCTTTGAATTTACGGCACTTATCGTTCGTCATAGAAAAAATACCCTTGTTAAAACATAAAACGTTGCAGGTAAACTACCCCTTTCCCTTAACCGATCTTCAACAAAATCAACAGACCTTGAGTTCTGTATAATTCAAAAAGGTATGCAGAAGAGTAGTTGATTCTGTTTTAATGTACGGCAGTTATCGTTCGTAAAAAAAAAATTACCCTTGATAAAACATAAAATGTTGCTGGTAAACAACCCTATTCCCTTAACCGATCTTCACCAAAACCAACAGGTCTTGAGAACTGTACATTTCACGGCTGTATGCAAAATATTATATGATTCTGTTTGAATTTGCGGCTGTTATCATTTGCCATATAAAATACCCTTGATAAAACAAAAAACGTGTCTGGTAAACTACCCGTTTCCCTTAACCGATCTTCACCAAAAGCAATAGGTCTTTAGTACTCAACAAAACAGGCCTGTATGCAAAAACGTATTTGATTCTGTTTGAATTTGCGGCTCTTATCGTTTGCCATAGAAAATACCCTTATAAAACATAAAACGTTGCAGGTAAACTACCCCATTCCCTTAACCGATCTTCACCAACAACAATAGGTATTGAGAACTCTACAATACAGGGCTGTATGCAAAACATCATTTGATTCTGTTTGAATTTGTGGCTGTTATCGTTTACCATAGAAAAAAATTACCCTTGATAAAAAACCGTTGCTGGTAAACTACCCCTTTCTCTTATCCGATCTTCACCAAAAACGATAGGTCTTGAGAACTCTACAATTCAGGGACGTATGCAAAACATTATTTGATTCTGTTTGAATTTGCGGCTGTTATCGTTTGCCATAGAAAATACGCTTGATAAAAAAATGTTGCAGGTAAACTACCCCTTCCCCTTAACCGATCTTTACCAAAAACAACAGGTATTGAGTACTCTACAAATCAGGGCTGTATGCAAAAAATTATTTGATTCTGTTTGAACTTGCGGCTGTTATCGTTTGCCATAGGAAATACCCTTGTTAAAACATAAAACGTTACAGGTAAACTACCCCTTTCCCTTAACCGATCTACACCAAAAACTATAGGTTTTGAGAATCAGGGCTGTATGCGAAACATTATTTGATTCTGTTTGAATTTGCGGCTGTTATCGTTTGCCAAACAAAAAAGTTTCCCTTGATAAAAAAAAACCGTTGCAGGTAAACTACCCCTTTTCCTCAACCGATCTTCACCAAAAACAATAGGTCGCGAGTACTCTCCAAATCAGGGCTGTATGCAAAAAATTATTTGATTCTGTTTGAATTTACGGCAGTTATCGTTTGCCATAGAAAAAAAATCTATAGACAGACAGACACACACACAGACAGACACACAGACACACACACAGACACTTTTCGAAAAATGACTTTTTTTCATGTTTTGAGTGTAGTACAATCATATTCTGCAATAATCTCGAACACGATTTTTTTTGCCATCACCATACTTCCATTTCCTTAAGGAACTTGGAAGTAAAAAACATCACAGACACTATTAATTAATCCTCCAGTGAAGGAAAACACAAATAACTATTTTTACAGTAAAAAACTCTATATAATTCCATTCATATTAAGGGAAATGGATGTGTGAACATTAATACAATAACGAACGTCTTAATGGCGGCCATGTTGAAATACGTTTAGGTGACGCTTTCTTTTTCAAACCAACACACGCGGCGTTAGCGAGCTTCGGTAACGAAACAGACATTATTTATACAATATTAATTAAACAAAATTCAGTTTCTTATGTAAAATTTGATAGAAATTAAGATTAATTTGTAAGTATTGTACTTCGCTACGGCATTTCTGACTTTTGTAATAGTTCAAAGAACCTAAGAATTAATATAAGTGTTGTAAAAAATTCCAACACAACTAACGATAGTAATTCTCGACCCTAGAGACAAAGTCGATGTATTAAATAACATTTCGAATTTAAAACAAAATAATTAAATAAAAACCCAAAAGATAATGCAGCAAAAGAGTTGTATTTATTAGATAAATATAATTTAAGGAATTTCAGCATTTTATAACAGGAAGAAGGCATAGTAAGAATTAAAATAACTTATTGAAGAAGGTGACTCACAGCTAGTCTACCATTCGGTGAAGCGGTTCCACAATCGAACGCAACATTGCTTAATAATTATTCAAAATTAGAATTTTACCGCGTTTGACAGGGATCGCCTAGACTTCAACGAATTCTTAAATTAAGAAGAACAGGGCATTAATTTGGGAAAATAAATTGAAACTAATAACCTAATTGAGTTAAAGAAAAAATAAACTTTAAAGAAATAATTTCTTAATATTTTATTCTAATAAAATATTTTTTTTTTTTTGTAACCAACGTTAATAAAATTTATTGAACACTAAGAACGAATTTAGGGTTATTATGTAACGGCAGGTTATAATATTTAGGAGTCTTTGAATTTTTCCTACCATTTATGGTTTTCTTATAATTAAATAAAAACTATAATTTTACAATTATTTAGGGTGAGATTGCAAACTTTCATGCTCGAACTGGCCTCACTCACACACATTACTTACTACTGTACACACTCTCAGCGACAATCGCGTGATTGTTCAGGTCAGTTCCTGCCTGTCTACATGCCGTATTTTTAACATAAACTCAGCTTTCAATCTCATACCTGCTTATTTATTACATATTTATAAATTTAATTTTAATATTTATTTTATCTGATAAATGCACAGTACAGCGTATGATTGTACTGTCGCCATATACCATCGTATCCCGACGTCATCGTCGTCGTCGTCGTCGTCGTCACTTCACGGTGTAGGCTTACATCCTGTTCCGTCTTCACTGGAGCCAGGCTCTTCCAGGGCTACCCACAGATCTTCTGCCAACCGGTTTGTACTCTACAGCGCGCTCTACTAGCCTCCGCTGGGCTACATTCTGTAGACGGGCTCCATCCACTGCTGCTTTCGTTCTTCTGTCTTATCACTGACGGAGAATATACCCAGTTCGGCCCTTACATGATCATTACGCAGTCGATCCTTTAGACGATAACCACTCATGTGGCTTAAAAAATTCACTTCAGCGGTTTGAATATGCTACTTTTCTTTCCCAGTTATCGTTCATGTTTCATTTGCGATATCTGTTCGTATTTCAGTTCCATCGTCATATTTTCGTCGCTTAGGTTTTTCAACCGCCTGAGGACGATGCCAGATTCCAGGGATGGAACGGCGAGCGTTTACCTGGTTTTGTCCTGGTTCTGTCCTATGTTCTCTTATTAATCTCTGCTCTTCTGTCATTCCTGTCGTCTACTATTCCTCCAGATATTTAAAATCGATTACTTCTCATATTTACAGTTTTTGTTCTCAACCTGTAACAGGTAACAGGTTTTCGCCCCATACCTGTAATGGCGATAACTGTTCTTAGTATTTTATATACTACTTTTATATTTTATAGCACTACACAATTACTTTATAGTACTTCATTTTAGATTCCGTTCTTGTTTTGTTTCTTAGTGTTCGTTGTATTGTACCACACGTCATCTGATACTTATTTACTTTTTTATTCTTATCATCGTCATGTTCATAATGTATGTCACAACCAAGAAAAGTAAAGTGCGATTACCTGCTCTAAAATCTTATATCCCCGAACGGATTGGGAATTTCCCTTTAAAGGCTATAATATTCGTGTTACTTTGAGATTGTTAAGCGGTCCAGGAATCTTCTGTACTTGCTGTGTTAAATATATGGATCATTTTCTCTTAAACTATTAGCATTGAAGAAAAAAGATGATTTTTCCTCCACTATATACATTTCTTTAATCGTTTGTATCATAAGGGTTTTTTTCGTATCGGCCATCTAAGGACCACATGCCAATTTCAATTCTTTACTCTTTGTTCTTTTCTTTTTTCCAATATTCTTTCAACTTCTCAATGTGTCTCCTCTTCCTGTCTTCAGTCCACTTTGAACCTGCGTTTTTATCTCTCCTACCCTGGACTCCCTCCATTTTCAAAACTTTTGCCCGAAAAAGGTCTTCTTCGATTGCTTCTTCTGCGTGTATATTGTAATATTCCGTTTTTATCACGTCTTATAAGCCCTACTTGGTTGTCGTCACTTTGTAACGTGTCGAATATTACGTTTGTACTTACGATGTCGAACGTCTACTCACCAGTTCGGCCGTTCAATTCGAATTTACTGCCTTGCCGTCTGGTTGACCAACACTGCTTAGTGAATCGACTTCGTCTCTTATTTATTCTATATTTTTATTTCTCAAACTTTTATATTACGTTGAATAAAATCAAACATACAGTTTAAAGTGTGTACGTAGTTTTATTAACAGTTATTGATATGGTTTGAAAATTACAATTTCTTAAAAATATAATGCCTAATCTTGCGCCGGCATGTTTACTTTTTCGCGGTTGGCAATTCTGTCCGCTTGCTGCTCTTATGGTGGAGATACAGTTGACAATTTCGTTTAATTTAAATCTCAGGGAAAAGTTCTTTTGACTACATAAAATGTTGTTTTACAGACTAATAAAAGTACAAAATCTTACAATATACCTTATAACTATTATTGAACAGGTAATATACTTAAATAATAATAGTAAATTACCGCTGTGGGAACTAGTGTTTTAATAGGTTATTTATACTTAGCAAACCTTCCGTTTTTAAAACATATTCAGAAAAAATCAAATTTGGAGTGATATATCTTTTATATTTGAGGTGTTTGTGAAATAAAATTAAGTTCCAAATGTTTATTAAAGTGATTAGTGAAGTGAAAAGTTTAATTCAGTTATTTTGGATTGTCTGGTGTTTTTTCGGTGAAGTATTTAAAATATACTTAACGCTCCTTCGTCTCTGCTTATCATGGGTAACAAATCTCTGGAATACTGCTGCTTGTCCCTTCTGGTGTAGTTTCGTGAATTCCAGGTTCAACTTTCATTAATGGTCCAGTTATGGTGTTTCAATTCCCTCAGTCCTACTGGCGGATGTTAGTTTTCAAGGTTCAGTTAGGTGTTCGCCTATATGCTTCCTTCTGTGAGTTGTTAATTCTTCACTGGGGCTTCTTCAGCAAATTCTCCAGATTATTTCTTGTTTCTTGGGTTGAATTGATTTAATTCTCACTATCAGTTTTATTAATGTTATTATGTTTATCTTCTTAATCAGTGTTGTAGATAAAATAGGCTGATTTACTTCTTTTTATGTCTTAGTGGGCTTCATACATCCACCCTACTCAAACTTCAATAATGGAATGATGATTTATTAACGGTTACCTATGTAACAACGTTTTGTTGTCATGGCAACTCTCTGTAAAAAACTAATTCCCATTGGCTGATAATTTATAACATTGTTATATCAAACTAACGTTTTTCTATTCAAAATTATTAAAATCTTTTAAAGTATTATAACTTCCTTATACTACTTGTAATATTAAATACAATAACACCATTATTTTGCTTTTTATTATATTACTTATAATATAATATAATTTTTATTATATTGCTTATTTTGTTTGATTATAGTGTTCACGTAATCTATAATTGACAGCAGTGTCAACATCATAAAAATATAATTGCGCATAACATGGTGAGCGACCATATCCAGCAGTCATTGGACCTGATCTGTGATAAAAACATCATGTATTTTAAAATGATACACTCCACGCGTAACTGTATCCGAAATTTTAGCTTCTGAGCTAACCATAGCAAATGATGAATTGTATTTACGAATGTTTTCAAAATAATTTTTTGACTTTCTTTTTATTGCAGGTTCATTTGAAGTAAGTCCATCATACAATGATTTAAAGTATTCATTTTGACTTAAGGCCGGTAATATTGCTTTTCCCTTATGACAACATGAAGTGAATGCAGTCCTTTCACCTAAAGTGACCTCAGATTCGAAATGTTTTGCATTGCAAAACCTGCATTGTAAATGCATTAATCCACAATCAAAAGTATTAAAATTTCTTGGAATGACATTCAGTGCGCATTTAAAAGTATCCCTCAAAATAATTTCATCATTTTGTATACTATTTTCACTATTTAAATTTGCATTTGGTCTATTATCATTTTGACTTTCACGCGAATATATATTCCTTCTTCTTTGTCTCTCACTCCGACCCGTCAATGTTCTATGTCGAGGCATAATGGAAGTAGGTGCGAATATCTGAATGTAAAAAAAAACATGTAATGAAATTACTGAAAATAAGATTAGACAGGGTTTAATTTAAAAATAATAAAATGTACTCACTTTTTTGAAATCACCAATAATAATTAGGCGAGAGTAAGTCAATTCAAATTGCTGCTACAAAATTTTCCTTTTGCAACAGGTGTATATTAAGCAAGCTGTATTTCACTTTCAGCTGCACATTAATATATAAAACACAGATATCTAATATACAAAATATAAAATAAACGCTTTTTTGCCTTGACATACACTTCACAGACTATTGAAAAAGGAACATTTGAAATCACACAAAATTCACAGCTCATTCAGTCAATCTGTCAGTAATTATTTGTTGGCAACATTTTAAAATTCTTTGGCGACAATCTCTACTCTGTGCGACTGTTTGACCACAGACTATTATGTGTTCGACATTGGCAGTATGAACGTAAACAAACGACAGACTATTATGTGTTTGACATTGGCAGTATGAACGTACACTGAAATGAAAAAATTATAATTTTATTGCCTGGCAACAAAATTATTTTATTTTTAACATTTACCATTGTTTGAAAAAGTTTAAATGAATTTTCAAGTGCAAATGAATATTTTATTTTATTTAATGTATTTGTAACACATATTATATATAAATTTTAGCTTTCTGCACTCCTTCTCCATATAAACTTTAACTATGCCAAATCTCACACTCCTCCGTGCGCGCAATATGCTTAAAAAGGGGTACAAAGTTTTCTCTTCACGTATTAGTATATAGATCACTCATAGTTACCTTTGGTCAATTTATAACAGATTACTTATTTTTCAGTTTGGTATTTCTTTAGTTAATTACATTTAAACTAATTATTATCTATCCAGTTTTGTACCCTACTCTTTTACTTTGAGATATAAACAGATTATACACTTTATTTTATTATTGGCTATTGTTTTATCTTAAAATTCACAAAATTCTGCTCATCAATGCTAAGCCTAATGCCTAGATTTCATAATTCCTCTACCCTCTACTCTTAACAATTGTTTATAGTTATTTATGTTAATTTATTAGGTTACTAAACATTATTACTGAAACAAACTAACTTACCTCATAACATTTGATTGTTTTTTAAACATCACATAACATTATATAATTATTTAATACCTCTTTATAGGTCCATGCCTCTATCTGCATTTTTTACATGTTTTAATAATTTTGTTTTGACATAATTTGCCATCTAACGATACTTTGGTTATTTACCATCAAAGAAATCTATAACAAACTTGAACATTAACTATGAACTATTATTCCCTTATTAACTCATTTAAAAGAATATAGTGTCTAACTCCCCTCTGTTTTCAATCTGACATATTACTTTTTATCTTTATTTTCTAAGTGTTTTTTATATAATTTATAACATTCCTTAACAATAACACAATATACCTTTTATCCTACTTATACTATACTAACAAATTATTATAACTGGGTTGCTATATTACTTATAGTTTGTTATTACCAGTTTATTTTTTATTGTTAATTACACTGCACTTTCTTTAACTAGTGTTTATGTGTTTATTCTACTATCACTGGGTCCTGTACTGGTTTTTTATTGATTATCACTTTTTATTCACTTATCACCTCTTTACTAATAACTATTGTTAATCAGGGTCGTTTTATTTTAGTGGCTTTTGATAGCTTCTTATTTAACATTGTATATTTTATTCATATCTTTGATTTTACATTTCCCTTTCTTTTATCTTTTCTATAGATTACAGATTACCTATAAATTACATGTGCATTTTCTATAGATTACATATTATTTATTGCCCTATCTAATTTTGTTCCTTTATTTTATATACATTATTATATATATATATATATATATACATATATAATATTTATAAAAGTGAACGAAGAGGATGTACCAACAAGATAATTACATTATTTTAGTTAATATTTGGGCTCTCATAATTGTAGTCATATTGGATTATTGGATTATTGTCTTTGTCTCACCTTATCCAATTAATTGGGTTTAGTCCTTGTCATTGTCTTAGTCATTTTTTAGTTAGTAGTGTTGTGCTATCATTCTTCGGTGCTATATTATGCCATGTTACAATATATTGTTTTTTCTAAATCCTTTTGGACTTCTTTAATCCAACTTGATTTTGACTTCTTCCCCCATAGATATCTGAAGATTTGCTTTGCCAACCTATTGTCGTCCATTCTATATAAATGTCTAAAAAATAATAGGCTTCTTTTTCTCATCGTTTCTGTTATATTTTCTATACTTTGATATTAGAGTAGTCTAGTTTCAAAGACGGCCAACAAAGACGGCTAGTTTTCAAAATTGGGTTTATGATTGATTCTTATGTAGAATTGTACGAGATATCTGAATATGAAGTCAGTTTGTGACAAAAATGGCCAGAACTGTGTTAAAATTACATCTGAAAAATGAGCTTAGTTACATATACGGCCAACTCCTTAACAGCTTGATTACAATATCGGCCAACTCCATTTAGAACCAATCAGAGCTTTAGATCGTGTCACGTGACAGCTGCAGGGCTGATGGGATTGTTGTTATTATCGTCTGTTGTACACTGTGCTGTTTGGGTTATTTAGATAGATTGTGATATTTATTTTGTGAACTTTACTCTTGCAAGTGTGATTTTATTACATTTAATAAAGTAATCAAAAGTTTTGATTGTTATGGAGAAAAACGTGGAAGAGACTCCTCCAAGTAAAAGCAGGAAGAGAGTAGCAAATCTGACAAAATGGAAGCGTGCAAAAGCAAAGGAAGTGAGGTTAGTTTTACTTTACGGTACATGTTTTACTACATTAGTTGAGATATTTTTGTGAAAATGTTTTTTTTTCACATAATGTTAAATTTTAATGAACACTGTTAATGTCTTCAATAATCATGATGATTGTGTTAGTGTTGCAATGCCAAGACCTAAATAATACCAGTAGAATTTCAATTACAAATAATGCAATATCAAACTGTAAAGAAGATAGTAAATGTTGATTTGAGCAACTTTAGCACAATTACTATTTAATTTACCAATGTGTCAACAAAATACTGGTTTAGCGTGTTGTGTTTAGATGTGAATATTGCGTATTGCACTCACTTATGTTCTCATCATACTAATTACAGATTAATCAGTTAATTTAAAAATTTGAATAACATGTCTGTCGGTATCCAGGTCACTTATAATGACAAATAATAAACAAATATATTTACCTTTTTCCTGTCTCGTGACCACAATATAACGCAATGAATTATAATTGACGCGTTTCGAGACTATGTCTCGTCATCAGAATATTAAAATTTTATCACTCATAGAGATCGTTAAAAATTTAAAACATTAAAATTACAAAATCGAAACCAAATCACACAAGCATTTATGTGAAGCGAGTGCGCACTCGATGAAAGCCGGCCGGACACTGATTGATATCAGTTACAGATAAATTTTAGTGCTGTGTCATATAATGGATTCGACCACTTACATTTCAAGTCGAATCCATTATATGACACAGCACTAAAATTTATCTGTAACTGATATCAATCAGTGTCCGGCCGGCTTTCATCGAGTGCGCACTCGCTTCACATAAATGCTTGTGTGATTTGGTTTCGATTTTGTATTTTTAATGTTTTAAATTTTTAACGATCTTAATGAGTGATAAAATTTTAATATTCTGATGACGAGACATAGTCTCGAAACGCGTCAATTATAATTCATTCCGTTATATTGTGGTCACGAGACAGGAAAAAGGTAAATATATTTATTTATTATTTTTAATTTAAAAAAGAAAAACTAATTTTTGTGTACTTTTGTCTGTTCCAGATATGGACCAAAAAGCATGCCTGTTTTTCCTACTTGTGGTCACAGAGGTAAACGCAAAAACTGCAGTCTTTTGCGGATGGAGTGTGCCGGCGTTAATCCGGCCGCTTGAAAAGGATTCAGAAACATTTGGTCTGATTGTAAAGTAGAGCTAATGCGGGCGACCTTTGCTCGCCTCGGTTACGGCTGCGCGCGCAACTTGTAGAATAGGGGAGCGGTTTCTCTGTTCCTAACGGCAGAGGAATCCTTGCTTCGCTCCGTGATACATCAGCTTCGCTCTCTCTTCAAACATTTACGACGCAGTTTTCTGTCTCCTCATGGCGTGCTAAAGCGTAAATCGACTCCCAAATTTTCGAGTTAAGCCGGACACTTGGTCTCGCTGATAGCCGAACATCTGCTTCAGACATGGTCCATTACAAGATCCTCTCCGAAGAGGGAGCTGGAGACTGATTTTCGATCTAGCACTCGCCAGCATTTCTAAGGTGATATTCACGCTTTTATTTTACTTTTGGGGCCGGGCCGGCAGTGCGCCCGTTTACTTTAAATATCTTTGAAGCCATGTGACCACGTGTCCAGACTGTCTGCTAGCAGGGGGAGCTGCTGATCACGACTCTGAACATTTTTAATTAAATTCAAGAACACTTTTTTATAACTCATTCACATAATAATAAGTGCACTGCCTGTAATTGTGTGTTGCACTGGGGGAGCGTGCCAGAGATATTTAATCTTGAACATTTTACAGTTGCATATCATACAAGCCTTTAACACTTTACAAAATTCAGGGTACAGGTTAGTAGCTCTGTTCCGGCTGGAACAGCTGTGAATAAATTATAACTTCACTATGGGTTTCACATTTAAGGGCTGGGGTTTTCCTTGATCTTTTGGGGCCGTTTCTGGTGTTTAAAAGGGTACTTAGTTTTTGTCTGACATGTTGATGCAGCTGAGGGCAGGTTGTATTCCTGTCTAACCTTGTCAACTACATGCGGGCGCGCTGCCTCAAATGCTAGAGCACAACCACCTTATTGTATTTTTTCATTTTAATTATATTTATATAGTCATTCGGGGTTAATCAAAACTAATTTGTTTTTCTGCTGGACATATATTAGTTAATTGCGCCCCTTACAAAAGCGCTATACTGATTGTTTTTCTTAATTGGCAAACACATGTTGATTAACCTTCACTTGTAGTTTCTGCTGTTTAATTTTCGTTAACTATAAAACATGTACTCATTTTTTTTTGGTCAAATATACATTGTCTAAATTTTTCTGAAATTGTAAAGCCTCGAGTGATTAATTTCTGATTGTTAGAGTACATATTGATTTTTTAAATCCTCCGGAATTTGTGAAGTAAGTAACTGTTTGAAATCAAATGATATAGTTCTGTAAAGTTTATTTAATGCTGTGGAAGGAACTTAAGGTTCATACACTCATGATGGGTTAGTGATCTGTGGAATGCTATGCAAATGGGCGGTCAGGTTTTATTTATGCGTTATGAGTTTTCGTCATCCTTTCTAGGGGTTTTAGGCCTTATGTAATTCTGTAAAACGGTTTGTTGATGGGCGAATATTTTATATCTGCTGGGTTCGGAATATTGTAGTTACACTGCTTGCGGGGCGGGTGCATTCCTGGGGCATTCGTGTTAGAATTGATGTAATTGTGAGTTTGTGTGCCTTATGTTCTGTGTGTGTTATGTTTTTCCGTGTCTAGCTAGCCACAAGATGGGGGAGAATCTTATATATATATATGCATATACTTTCTGAATTTATACACACTTGTGATGCTATTATATTTATATACATTTGCTGAATTTACACACACTGGTGATTATATTATATTTATATATGTGTTTACTGAATTTGTACACACTTGTTATGTTATACACATGTTGTTTTGCTTGTTATGCTTTATATTTATATATATGTATATATTTACTGAATTATGCACACTTGTTATGATGCACACATGTTGTTTTAATTTAATATTGTTAAAGCAGGGCTTAAATCATTCGTGATAATTATGATTCATGGGGGGGACAATGATGTACTAGAGTTGGCCTGCATGTATGATTTCTAAGCATACAATAAACTTGTTATTGTTACATTACAGCTGAGTTTCATTGCAAGTCCCGTCATACTGGACCCGGCACGATTTTTGCTTCTCTAGGCTCCAGCCTAGTCCTAATTGACTTGTGGCCCCTCTTTCAAAAAAAAAAATTTTTAAACTAAAGAAGTTGTTTTACATTCCAAAAATACATAAAGAGAAAGAGGGGTTACAGGAGGACTTGAAGAGACTTCATGCAGCGTTTTATGCGATCAGGTCAAAAGTTGCTCAAGATATGTTTTTGTTAAAATATTGCTCTGCAGATGCTCCAGAGCGACATAGGCCAGAGAATGGACAAAGGGGTAAGAAAACCATCACTTTTTCTTATTTCATTGAAAATACGGCTGGAAACAAAGTGGAAGTTTGTAGAGACACTTTTTTAAATGTCCTGGAAATTACAAAACACAGGGTTTAAGGAGTGTACAAGCGTTTCAAAGCTGATGGATCTCTAGTTCCAGTAGAGATCCGTGGAGGGTACAGAAAAGCTGCTATGTATGAGCACAAAATAGAGTCAATCAAATCATTTATTAAAAAATTTAAAGGGTGTGAATCACATTATTCTAGAGCTAAAACTCCCCGTATCTATTTACATTCCACCCTTAACATAGCAAAAATGTGGAGGATGTATCAGGAATCAGTTTCTGATGAACTGAAAGTTAAAGAGTCACTGTTACGTAAAATATTTGTTACTAATTTCAATATTAGTTTTAAAAGTCCAACCACCGATGTATGCTCAATATGTTTACAGTTGAATGAGAAAATTAAGCAAGAGAAAAATGAAAACCTTAAACAAAAGCTAAACACCGATCTAACAGTGCATAAAACTCAAGCCAAAAGTTTTTATTTCTTAAAAAAAGATGAAGGCGGGGTTTTTATTATGTCTTTTGATATGCAGAAGAATATGCCAATTCCACAACTGCCAGATCAAATTACATACTATTCTAGACAGTTGTACTGCTATAATTTAACCATCGTTTCTGGAAAGTCCATTGGTAAATCAGCTCTAGATTAAAAAAATGTTTCAGTGTATTCGTGGGCTGAGCATGAAATGAAAAAGTCCTCAAATGAAATTGCTTCCGCAGTTTTCAATGAACTTCAGGGAAAAGTAAATAACGGGGTCTTAAACGAAGTTCATACTGTTCGATTGGTGGCTGATGGGTGCCCAGTGCAGAACAAAAATACAACAATTTTATCAGTGTGCCTTGCCTGGTTGGCTCGTGCCCCATCACATATAAAAAAAATGGAAATGTTTTCCCTGTTACTGGGCACTCATACATGCCCAGTGATAGAGTGTTTGGATTGATTAAAAGAGATGTACAAAAAATGGAAACTGTTATTCAGCTGGAGGAGTACCATCAGGTTTTCCAAAACCATGGTACCCTCACAATTTTGGGAACTGACTGGACTAACTGTGATTGGAAAGCTGAAGCAAAACAAAATGTCAAAGATCCGGCTGCACTTCACTTCCAAATTTCAAAAGTTCGAAAACTTGTTTTAACTAAAATGAAATGCTCCATATCTGTAAGTGGAGAAAACAACTATAACATGAATATAGCACAGTCTTTGTCAATAACAAAGAAAGGCAAAAAGCCTATGGATATTAATCCAACAGAGTTAGTTATAGGTGTCAAAGTGAAGCCCTCTAAAATAATTGACGTTGAAAAATTGCTTGTTAAGCATTATGGTGAAAACTGGAAGGAACTGCAAAAATTGCAATAGCTTAAGAAAATAATAGAAGAAAATGACACAAAACCTGAACTTCCTAAAGAAACTTTTCAGTGTGACTGTGAAATACGCCTGCTGATGAATGCAATGATGTTATTGAGATTATTTTGCAAGATAATGACATCCAATAAAGTTTTGTTTTGACATTTGTGTTCTTTCAGTATTGGTAATATTGCTGTTTAATTGAATTTGTTTCATTTTTAACAAAAGTATTATTGAATCTGTGTATTGTTTTTTGATAATAAATGACTTTTTGTTTTACTGTTTATCAACAAACTTTTATTTTATACTCCTGATAACTAAATTACTGCAACAGTCACCAGTATCCTATCTTTGTTACAAAATCAGCCAACTCCCAATCTTGGTTACAAACTCCATAATTCAACTGCAAATTTCTGCTTATTTTCTAACTCAAAAAAGCAGATATTAGTGCTTTTTCAATTTTTAGACTACCATGAATCTACAGAAAAAAATTCAAGTTGTTAGTGTTAATAATTTTATGGAAACCAGTTTTTCTGCTCTCCTGTAAAGTTTTGCTAAACGGAGATAGCCATCTTGAAATATATTATATTTCATCATTACTTCTTAATTTCCAGCCTTCTGAAGTTTTTCGTGGGCCTAATATTTTCCTAATAATTCGTCTTTCCAATGTTTCTAGTTTTTCTAAATTATAATTCAATGCTAGACATTCACTTGCATATAGGCGTTCTGGCTTCACTACTGTACTGTAATGCCTTATTTTCGCATTTTTAGATATGCATTTTTTATTCTAAATATCTTTAGTTATTTTTATCTTTAGTTTCCAAGGGTTTTATCATATTAGTTTTTTGGTGAAATACAAATTATTAACCTTTCCGAGCCTCAAAATTTTTAAAAAAATTTTTGCAAAAAGTGTTAACTTTACTCGCTCTCTTTATACTTTTTTCACTCTCTCTTTAAAAAAAATCCACAAAGGCTGTAGATGCAGATTTACATATTTATTAGCTATATAATATACTTCGTAGGCTTACTCGGCCGGAGTCAATGTTGTTAAGAGTAATTCCGCGGCCATCGTTTTCCACAAAATCGGACGTTTCGACAGTGCCATCGACTGCTGTCATCAGTGTAAATTCGAGCTTTGCTAACGTAGGATGGTAGACGTTAGTGACCACAGTACTGCGGTTAAGGCTGGAGAAGTCCCGTGAACACCACTCCCACTTATAAATTCGCCAAGTGCCACAATACAGTCATAAACCAACCACCACCCAATCAGAAAGAGAATTATGTTAGAGGCTCGTAACACACTTTGCCAAACAGCACTTAATGACAGGCTTTCACACCGCCGATTCATAGCGATCGCAGCATGTTTTGGATCTTTTTTTTGTTTTGGAGGTCAACTTTCGTGTCTAAAGGACTTAAAATTTGTACCGAGAAGACGTCTGCCACAGTACTGTGGTGTTACTGACGCACACTGTCGGTACAAATTTAAGTCCTTTAGACATTGAAGATGGACTCCAATGGCGCAGTGGAACGTCTGCTTTCATCAACAGAAGACCATGGCCTGACAGCCCGGACTGTAGTACTTATGCATTTTTTGGGCTCGTGGAGCTTCTAAACTCGAAAAATTTTAAGAGTAAACACTATATTCGGATTTGCGTTCGAATTCCCTTTTTTCCGACCCCCCCCCCCCGGCTGGAATTTTTCAATTTTTCAAGTCTGGATCCATTTTGGAAATTTTTTAAATTTCCAAAACCCTACACAATATTCAGATCATGGTAAAAATTCTATTGAATTTCATCATACACCACATGTTTTTGCAGTTTCCTCAAAATTTTGCCCCCTCATGTTACTGGATTTCAACAAAACAATTTTTTTTTAAATCACCCCCTCCACATACAACTACCCACTCCATTTATAATTATCTCATTTACCGTTTCACAGTGGATTAATATGACTTAAAAGGGACACTTCTTTATTAAAATTAAGTACTTTACTCTTGGTAAAATACGAAACAATATAGGTAAGCTACTCCTTCCTCCTAACGAAACAACCTGGTTGCCCGGCAACAAAATTATTTTATTTTTAACAATTACCATTGTTTGAAAAAATTTTAATGAATTTTTAAGTACTTTACTCTTGTTAAAACGTAAAACGTTGGACGTACACTATCCCTCCCCCTTAACTGATCTTCACCAAAATCAATAAGGCTTGAGTCCTCTACGACACGGGCACATATACAAAAAATTATTTCATTCTGTTTGAATTTGCGGTAGTTTTCGTCCGCCATAGAAACAATTCTACATACAGACACTTTTCGGAAAATTAGACATTTGTTAATGTTTTGAGGGTAGTACAATCAGAATAAGCCCTTACCTCAAACACGATTTTTTCGCCATTACCAAACTTCTATTTTCTTACGGAACATGGAAGTAATAATATGATAATAGGCCTAAATATAACAGTTTTATTGTATCCGATTTCAACTTAATTTCAACACAATGTAAATTGCTACTAACGTATCAATATGATTTAACATATTAATTCGCGTGGAATAAATCGATTAGCTATTCACTCTCATCAAAAATGGTAAAACAATATGTTACTCTTTGTCTTAAGATTAAAGAGGATGAGAAAATATTAGAAGCATTTGAGATGTGGGTTTGGCGAGCAACGGAAAAAGTGAGGTGGTTTGATAAAGTAATGAATGATGAAGTTTTAAGAAGAATAGGGGAAGAGAGAAGAATCCTGAAGGTAATAGAAAACAGAAAAAGGAATTGGTTAGGTCATTGTTTAAGAAGAGACTGCTTGCTTATGACTCCCATGGAGAGTGTCGTAGAAAGATAAAAAAAGGAGGGCGTAGAAGAATAAAGTTAATAGACAGCATTAAAATCAGAGTGTTAGGAAGAAACGAAAAGACTGGCATGCAATAGGACAGAGCTTTTGCCATTTGAAGACCTGCCTTAGAGCAGAACACCAAATAATAAATCTTAAGATTCTATTTTATGCTTTCATACTAACTTTTCTCTTATTCTTTAACATATATTCTTGTTCATGTTACCGCGTCAGTTTATGCCTTACGTATCGGAAAGGAAACGATCCTCAGCAGTCCACAGTCTGTTCAGGTTGCGGTGAAAGTACATCGATAAATTATGCGACAAGATCAGATTACAAGCGACGACGCGACGCATTCTTGGTCGCGCCAGGTAGAGGTGACGCTTCCGTGTTTCACTCCGTGAGGAAACATTATATACGTAATTTGAACCATCACATTTGACGTTATGTAACGGTGGATTGTAATACCAATCAACACACTACTAATGTTAGCTCATAAGTAAAATAATTTTACAACCTACAATGTGACCGCGTCCAGTGGCAGGTCCTGGGGGGGGGGTCAGAGGAAAGGGGTTAAACCATTCTTCTTCAAGGGACGCACACTACTTCAGAATACTAAACAAAGATTTCGAAACCATTAGATTAAAAAATTATTCAATAATGCCGCATAATAACATAATAAATCAACCATGTGGGTGACTAATCACAAATTAGATAGACACATTTTATGATTGGTGACTCTACAATTGACACTTTGCGGACGATCAGGCTATTCTGTAGGACAGACTGGAGATGGCTATACATTTGTTAAATCGAATCTGCAGACTCTGGATTGCAGATATCCACACTTAAGACCAAAGTAATGGCTATTCGTGGAACTGATCCCGTACGGGCAAAAATTGTTATAGATGGTACTGTCCTGGAACAAGTCAGCAATTTTGAATACCTGGGCTACAGTGTGTCTTATAATGCAAGCAACGACGTGGTGAGTAAGTTGCATATGTTCAACCTTCTGTGCGGAACCATCAGGCGAATTCGTAAGTCAGCAAGTAAAGCCTAAATTTCTACAAGGTGATGGCTCTTCCCACACTTCTTTATGGGTCTGAGAATTGGACTTTAACGAAAGCCAGGTCAGTCGCATCCAAGCGGCTGAAATGAGATTTCACAAGCACTAATAGAAGATTATGATTTGAATATTATGAGTATACTCGACAGGATCGCCCAGTTTCGGCTGAATAGATAGGAACATCTTTGCCGAATGGATGACTACCGCATTTCCAAACAACTATGGGACTACCGAGGGGACGGAGAGGTGTGGGACGTCCGAAGAAGCGCTGGAGTGACCAGCTGTAATCTTTGCCTATTTGAGATAGGAACAAACCATCCTTGGTTTAATCCTTGAAGATGATGATGATGATGATGATGATGATGATGACGAGATATATATACAGAGGTACGCGGAGCGTCTTATCCGTGGGCTGCAGTGTTGTACACTGTCCGGGTCGTGGCCCGATAAACGGTAGTTTCATCCGGTCATGAGTTCTCAGCTGACTGACGTTATGACGCGAGACCGCGGCGTTCAAGTAAAAATCTCCGCCGTGACAGAATATGGAATAACATTATTACATTATAACAATACATTATTAATTATAACATTTGGTACTGCTATCTGTCCAGTAATATTCTTTTCGTCAGAGACCACATCATAATGAGCAAAAGCTAGTTCAGGCAGCAAGGTAAAAATTTAATAATTTAATAATCTAAAATTCATCTTCAACGTGACATCTATAGAAATAAATCCTCCTTTTTCAAGAAAAATATGTTACTTCATAAAATTCATTAAACATCTTTAAGAATATTAAAAATTGCTTCATACTGAATAAACGATTTGGGTAGTGAGTGACAAAACAGTAATTATGATACAGCAACGACTCAAAGAAAACGACAAACTATAAAAATTACTATATCACGGAGGGTAGTAGGAAAGACAAGGTACGATAGGTTGCCAAACAATAGTATAAGAGAAACGGGTAATGTAACAGATATTAATTCTTGGATTGCGGAAGGAAGAAGGATATAGAATGAACATATATCAAGAATGGCTGACATAAGTCTACTGAAAAAGGCGAGAGGTAGCCAACCAAACACCAAGAGCAGCATTGGTCGGGCAAGGAAGAGGCGGAGTGACAGCATGTAGGACCGTTGTTATAGAACAGGACAGAATCCTAACAAGGAAGTTAAAGAAGAAGAAAAAGAAGAAGAAGAAGAAGAAGAAGAAGAAGAAGAAAAAGAAGAAATTTTTGGAACAAAAAATTATAATAAATACACTTTGCGCGTAATATTTAGACAGCGGATACTGTACGTTACAGTCCACTCCTGTCGTACGCCATGTGCCGCTAATGTCATGAAATATAAAAAAATATAGGCGCCTTGATTTCCAGCTTACAGAAATGGAAGCCGTCAATAAAAAAAATTAAATGGCCAAATCGCGTTTTGAAAGGTCATCTTCAGGTCAGCTAAAAAGGCGCTCTCGCAATCCGTGAAGGCTTAATCTATTATTATTAAATTAACCTATTAAATTAACCTATTAGCTTATAAACCTGTTAATAGGCTTAGTAGCGTTGTTATAGAAGAGGACAGAGTCCTAACAATGAAGTTAAAGAAGAAGACAATTCATTTGCCTCTGTCCCCACCGGGATGTGAAAGCTTGTTCATAAAGTGGAGTCAAGGGACCAAATTATATATTTCAGATAAAGCAAGAAAGACAAAATAGGATGTGTCAGGAACAAGCAAGCCACGATCATGATTAATTTGTAATTAACTAATTATGCAGGAATCATCCCTGCATACTAGAAAGTATGAAAATTACATGATAAGGACATACTGCCAAAATGGACCGAATTGAACTACGCAAAATCGTTTAGAGATTGGAAGGCGTAGGAAACACAAGGCAGACCTAGAAAACAATAGTTGTAGAGATTAGAAGAAATTGATGAAAAAGTAATGTGCTACAGTAGAGGGATTAAAGAAATGATAGGATATAAAAAAGGATAGAAGGAATTCATAAGGGAATCGAATTACCAAAATCGGACATCATGTAAGGCAACAGGCGACAGAAGTTAAGAATTCCTCTTATCATCTACAAGTATGTTTCTTCGCTAAACATCGGTTATATTCTAAAGTATATGGTTATAATCTAACCATATGTATTTATTTTAATGTCGGTTTTGTTTATTCCTTCTTCTGCACACGGATCTTATATCGTGACGCTGATAATACTTAATAATTTTTTTGTTTCTGTTTCATCTATGCGCCGGCGCCGCTGCTTGGGCCTGTTTCACAATACAGCAAAGAAACAGAGGCCGTGGAGGACATTAGGACGAGAAATTGGCAAATTAGAGAAGTGACCAGTAAAATAAAAGTGATATTCAAAAAATTAGAACAAGAATTAACAAAATTGAGACAGAAAACTATTGGCTAAGAAATGCTAACGAAAATATTAAACAATGTAAATACATGTGAAATTTCACATAAAATTCTCCCAAAATTTTATGTGAAATTCCAAAATGGAAAAATTTCCAGTGAGAAAATAACAGAAAGTATAGGAAAATTTTCAGTAAAAATAACAAAATCTTAAGTAAAAACAGAATCTTATTTTCAAAATATAGTAACTCTGAAGAAAAATAAATTTTTGTCTAATGTTACAAAAACTGTGTTTGCTTTTATTTATTGTTTATATGTTTAATGTCATTTGGTGTGTTGTGTTCACTCCACACATACCCATAGTTTTAGATAATGTTTTCGACTTCAAGACCATGTTTGTTTGAATCGTGTGTGTGTGTGTGTGTGTGCGCGCGCCCGAGCGCGCGCGAATACAAGAAAAATTAATATTTATTTTTAGAGGTTCGAGGGTAGTCTGGAAAGTAATACCCATTTCAGTTCTTGTTCTCATTTTTTTAAACATCACTTTTTATTTTACTGTTCACTTCTCTAGTGATCTTAACAGTGGTCGACGAGGTTGTAACAGCAGCAAATAAGCTCCAGAGCTCTATCGCAGAAGTATGTGCATGGACCAAGCGGTGGAGGATCAAACTAAATGAATCCAAATCAATTCTTATCAACTTCACCAACAGAAAAGTAGTAAGGGTTTATATTAATGGCCTGGAAGTGCCATTTGTTAAAACAGCAAAGTATCTAGTTATTCAAACCTTAAATGGAAAGAGCATGTAAAAAAAAAAGAAGTAGGAGCTCAACATAAAATACAGAAAAATTTACTGGCTGTTAGGGAGAAACTCGCACCTAACAGTTGAAAACAAACTCCTGTTGTACAAACAAGTTCTGAAGCCTGTGTGGATTTAACGGAATTCAGCTGTGGGGCTGTACAGAGAAAACAAACTTAGAAAAGATACAAAGTACTCAGAAGCATAGTTAATGCCCCTTGGTATATAAGGAACGACAACCTACATAGAGACCTCAATGTACAATATGTCAGCGAAATAATAACAAAATATGCAGACAAACATGATCACGCATGCATATGCATGATTCAGATCCACGATAAGCCAATAATGCGACACGTGGTGGAGGAAGCTCCACACGTCCTGAGGCGACTCAAAAGACAGAAGCCACATGATCTGGTACCGCAATAGAAAGCAAATAATATGTATGGATCCACAAAATTCTACGTGAGAGAAAGACAGAATTATCTTGGGATTAGCCACTGGGCTTCACCCCATCACCCGTGAAGGAAACATGAAGGAGAAGCTGCTGGATGAGGTTGCTCAGTTGTAGCATTAAGGGAGGTGTTTTTAGTGGATTAGAGTCACACGCTACTAGGAACTACGGGGTTCCTAGTGTCTATAGAGATTTTCACCTACCCTCACTTCTCTGATTTTGCTATTCTCTTCCTAATATCCTACTCGGCCTGTGTTTCTTCGCTGTAAAGGCAAAGACAGGCCGAAGAAACGGCGAGGGCACATATCTGAAACAGAAACAAAAAAGTATTAAAAATAAGAATAAATTAATTAAATTGAGCTAAAAAAGTGTGTAAACATAAGAAGTAAATTTAAAAACTAAAAAAAATTAATACAGAAATACTATTGAATAGACATGCCCATAACAAACCGTTTCATATTTTGTAGAGCGTTACAAATTTAGAAACTGATCACAATTAAGTTCACTCTTATAAGGCGCAAATTAAATCAAATAATTGGGTAAATGATTAAAGTAAGACAGGGATTGTCACTGTCAAAGTACTCACCGCGCCGTCCACCGCCATGAATGTAACTGCTGCAAAAGAGCTACAGTTTGGCATGTTTGTGTACCTTTTATAAGACCTCTAATTAAAATTAAAATAATTTCTATAGAAACTGCTTCATTATTGCCAATGACGTAACAAAAATCTAAATAAATCATATAATAAATTTCTACCAATTTTATTTCGTATACGCTTATATTTCTTATCATTTTTATAACATTCATAAAAAGCATTTATGAATAACTGTGTAATAGAACTACGAAGCGCCAATTACATATTTCTTCTTCTTCTTCTTCTTCTTCTTCTTCTTCTTCTTCTTCTTCTTCTTCTTCTTCTTCTTCTTCTTCTTCTTCTTTTTTTCACTTCAATGATGAGGTTATATAAACCTGTTCCGGCACCCATCTCATCCTCGGACGACCCACGTCTCTTCTACCAATGGCTTTTAGTTCAGTGCCATTTTCAGCAATCGATCATCCTTTACAACGATACGTAAAACTAATTTCTAAATATTAGCCCGCACTACAGTGCTACCTTAAAAAACTGAAATTTTATACCGAGTACCGAATAGCTAACACCAACGATCTGTACAAAAAAATTTTAATAAATGATCAAACTAACTGTCCCCAACATAAGGATATAGAAGCCTACATAACTAAAAAGGTTGTAGAGAGAGATTGGTGGTTATTACTTTATAAATATATGGGTTAAAATGTGTATTTTATTTATGGTCCAACAGATAGCAATAAGTATTCGTCCTATTTTTCTGTTCGGAGTAAATTACATTTTTAAATTTGTAGAGGAACTGGCCGGAATAGAAGAACTGTACTTAAAATGCATGTTAGAATATTTTAAAGAGAATAACACAGTTATACCGAATTCCATTTTGATTCTTATCTTAAAATTTAAATCGACATCTCTATCTTTCCTTGTAATTCTTCTTCTGACCAATAATGAGAAGCATAACATCCGTCAATGTTATCAAATTTTAAAATGTATCTCTCTTTTCCACGATAGTTTATAATGGATAGAGAAGGATACATTGGATACAAATGGATATATTGGATTATTACAGCTTTAAGCTCTCCTCTAATTCTTCCAATCTTTTGCAATCTACTATGTTTACCTTACCAATAATCTCCCCCATTTTTACATTCTCAATCTGTTTGCTATCGTCTTCCCTAAACTCTAACTTCTCCTTATCCTCAAAAATGTTTAAAGTTTTTATAAATTCTACGTTTTTATAACTATTTCACTTAAAAGATGCCTCTCCGTTAATTCTAATCTCCATAAATGGCTTATCTACAGGATAATATAATAATATCAATTGCATTATGCGGAAAGAAAACGAATCCCTCTCTCATTAATTTTTCTCACTGTTTATTAAACTCAATAAACCTCTTCTTATAATAACCCTTAAGATAGTAAACCATTTTCCTACCCGATCTGTTCTTAGCTAAAACACCAACGTGAGTAAATTTATTTTTGTCGTTTACTACAAATCCATAAATCTTATAAACTCCCTTCGTATCGAAATCCCTCTATCTAGAATTAAAATAACCGATCATTTCCTCCTCTGTAGTATCTTTTCATCCTTTTCTAATAGAGACTCATAGTCCTCCCTCAAAACTTTAGTCTTCTCCATGTAATCTTTCTTTCTTTTTTTAAACTCTCTTTCCTCTAATTCTGTTTGCCTCTTCTTAGAACTCAACAGAAATACAGAAGATAATAATTCTATTTCTTTAACCGAATATGGCATCTACTTACTATTAATATTTATTCGTGTTCTACAGGTAGCCGGAATAACATTTTTAGTCTTAACTACACCCATATCCTCTGAATTTATATCCTTTAGAACTGTGGAAAATAAAGTGTTTGACTTGTAGTGTCTGCACAACAGATACTAGGTTTTTATCCTCCTTGTTCTCTGTTATTTCCACAAAATTAACTGACAAGTTGTTAAAGCTAAATGCAGACAATAGACATGTATTCAGTTATTCCCTCTCTTTCTTATTTCCTGGCAACTTGCTAAATATCTCTAAAAACAAGACAACAGCTATTTTGTAAACGGTCTGTTAGTTTACTCCATATTCTAGGCAGTGGTACAGAATAGAACGGAGCATCCTCTATTTCTCTTTAACAGTTCTACACAACCGTTTAATGGATTAAATTCTCTCTCAGCTTGGAATTCCGGATTGGTTTAGTTACAAATTGTGGCTTCTAGCCTTGTAATTCCATTTTCTTTAGCTGAATCCGAACTAAATGTCTGTTTTAATTTCTTATCTGGGCAGTTTAAAAAATCTAGAATATGCTTTCCCAGCTGTTTGTTTATACCTGAACTCGTCGATCGGCAGATAAATTTATTGTATATCTTTACTCTAGAATTATATGTAATACATATTACTCAGTCTTTACCAACAGTTTTGTTATTATCTACAATAAATGTTATTTTTACCTCATTTTGAAAATTGTAAGTTTTAAAATTCATTTCCTGTCCTTTTTCAAAAATGTTGCCATTTTACATGTTATATTAATGATTGTATTAAATCTCAGATTGATATAAAAGGTTTATCTTCCCTTAATTTCTTGTAATTAGATTAATTGGTTATCTTTTAAAATATTATACATTATTATATTACAGTTCTTTCTGTATTGTCCTTGCAACCGAAAATTGTAATTCTCTCATAGATAACTACTCATTTCTGCTTTATTAAAAATTCCAGCAAAATCTTGTGTAATATCTAAATCTAGTGAGTAATAATGATCATCATCATCATCTTCACGGATTAAACCAAGGATGGTTTGTTCCGGTCTCAAATAGGCAAAGATTAGAGCTCGTCACTCCAGCGCTTCCTCGGACGTCCCACACCTCGGCTTATAGTTCCATAGTTGTTTGGGGATGCGGCAGTCATCCATTCAGCAAAGATGTTCCCACCAATTCAACCGATACTGGGCGATCCTGTGGAGTATACTCATAATATTCAGTTCCTGTCGCGTATCTGTGTTTCTTCTATCATGGACGTAGCCAGGATTTTGGATAGGGGGGGCAGAGGACTAAAGGGTTACCTAAAAAGCGCCGGGGGGGGGGGATAAGCAAATTGTTTCGTCTCGGTATGTTATTAAGGCTCGTCAGTATAACTATCGCATACCTATTATAGGAATCTAAGCTAAAAAGAAATTTTTAAAATTAATCCAAAAGGGAATTTAAAAAAGTTTTACTCTATTGATCCAAAGCAATGATTGTCGGATCTATTTAAAAGACTTTTATGTTACTTTATTTGTGAGTTACCTCTCACATGAAATTTTTTTATTAGCTACTTTTTAGTAACACGCACCGTTATCGAGTTAAAAATTAAAATTTTCCTTTATTTAAAAACTTTAGGAATTTTTTCTCTGGAATGAAGAATACTACGAAGAAATGTTTCAGATTTAACCATAGTAGTGCACACTTAGATTTGATATATTTTACTTTCGTGGCTGTACTAGGCACTGTTATATTCTTGGACGATTACTTCTATTTGGTCGTTAAGAGGGTACCCTAGATTGTCAATATATACCGCAAGAAGTTCAAAAATATTTTAATTCAAGGGGTAAAATTAAAGATTGGAACACTTGATCCAAGAAAAGATGTTCTGGGGTGGCTGAGACCCCAAGATGCTTTAAGGGTTAAATAATCACCAAAAGTCACAAATAATAATGTGATTTTAATTAAAACGTGGCAACAATGAAAAAACAGAATTACTTACAAATACCGTGATGAATGACAAAATTAAAGTTTTATAGTACGGTAAGATATAAAATTAGTATAGTCCAGTATAATTTTATACAATTATATATTTTTAAAACAATATTAGTTTTCGTATGCAAACTAGCAAAGGATATATTAATAACAAAGTATTAAATTAAAACATGTTACTAAAATAACTTACTAAAATAAGTTAAACTAAAATAAAAACTAATCAAATAACTAAAAAATGTTAAACTAAAATAAGTTTTCTTGGATTTTCAGAAAACCTTTTCAGCACTTCCTTCTCCAATTGCTCCTTTTTTTCTAAAGCAGTTTTTCTGTGGACACTCATTAAGCATAGTCCATTGAGACGCTCCACTGTCATCGTCGACCTAAGCCAGGTCTTTACTCTCCGCAACGTACTAAACGACCGCTCTACAGTACAAGTGGTGCAAGGCAGAGTAATAGAGATAAGCAGCGCTTTTTTTGTGGCCGAGTAAACGATTTCAGCCTCTTTTACTAGATCTGCTATTGTCAGTTTTTTTAGCTGCTCTTTATTGAGTTTCTTCTTCTCCCACATAGTGTACCATAATTCAACTTCGGAGGCAACATCTTTTAAGTTATAAAAATCTGAGAACTCCTTGCCTTTTATTTTAAAGTCTTTCATGGTTATCATGGATATCATCTAACAGATGTAGAGACAAAATTGAAAAGGCAGGTGAGTGTTCATCTGAAAAACGTGCCTCCAGTGAAGAAACTAATGAATCGAAGTAAGGAATTACCAAGGATCTGTTCCAGTACTCTAAAGGACTGGAAGCTGGAGGATTGGAGCGATGTTTTTGTTTTTGAATAGATCTTGGGACTGTCAATTCCACTCTAACATCTTTGGTAATCTCGTCGACACTATTTACAAGCTCTGTAGTAACTTTCTCTGCATCACTACGATGAGTTGTTATCACTCCAAGGATCCGTTTGATGTGTTTTGAGCATTGGACCAGGTCCAGGGTTTTAAATTGAAGAACATTTACAACAGGTTCCAATAAGGCAGAATATTTGGCTATCAAGGCAACAGCAACAATAAGTTCAGGTTTTGTGGCTGCAGAATGCAATTGAAATGCCTGATTCCTCGTGTTCGAATTTCCTTCTTCCAGTGATAATCTCTTCAACCCTTCAACAATTTTTATGAAATGCTCGTTAAAAACTGAAATATTCTTGCATTTTTGGGACCATCGCAACTCACAGAGCATTGGAATGTTCGGGCCGTAGCGTCTTCTCAACACTGACTCTCTGAAGAACCTTATAATGTCTTTGATAGTGGCGATGGTGTTGCGTATTTGTGGAACACTATTCAAGTCATTTACAACAAGATTTAATTTGTGTGATGCACAATAAAAGAAGATAGCTTTCTCATACTTATTTCTTATAATTGATTGTACACCTCCATACTTGCCAGCCATAGCTGAACATCCATCATAACCCTGACCTACACATTTCTTCGGGTCAAGTCCTTCTTTTTCCAGAAACTTGTCTATCGCTGTTGCAATCGTGGTGGCATTGAGGGCAGGAAGTTCCACAAAACCCACAAACTCTTCCCGAACTTGCATTTCTTTTTCATCGAAGAAGCGCAAACCGATAGACAGCTGCTCTTTCCCTGATATATCAGCAGTCTCATCTGCCAGCACGCTAAAGGCAAATCCCTTCTTTGCTTGTTCTATAATGTCATCTTTGATAACAGCTCAGCAGAGATCAATAATTTCATTCTGGATCTGAGGGGACATATATGTTGCATTTTTTCTCATATTAAGGATATCACAGTGACGTTTTAGTTCTTGGTCACCAGCATCGATTCGGAAGTGGATCAGGTCTTGAAATACACCTTCATGCTGCTCATTTCCCTCAGAGGCAAATCATGGGTACCACAAAATACGATTGTAGAAATTATCGATGCTAAGATTTTTTTGTTTTCTTCTATTAGTATCTTGTGGCCCGATATCACCTGAACGTCGACAGGAATTTCGTCCATAAAGGTTTTGGCTGCACTGACTGCAGCTTTGTGCCAGTGGGTGGAAGCATGACTTTTGCAATTTTCATGTAAATGTTTGTAACGTATAAAAGGAGTACAATGAACGATCCTAAAACACCCTTCACTGTACCAAGAAGGGGTGGGAACAGCACACAGAATTTGCAGAGTGCGCCTTTCGACCCTTTCGAATATGCTAACCAAGGGGAGTAAGTTTGAAGCCAACCGTGATTAAACTTCCTGCTTGAGAGGCCGACATCTTTAGCAAAGTCATAAGTAGTGGGTGGAACCCAACAGTTTGTCAACAGTTCCTTTTTTTTTGGCGCTGTCATCTGAGACGTCCGTCCGATCCACCGACCCAAATCATTCTCACACTCACAGCAGTCTTCAACATCAGGTTTAGGTGACTCACTGAGTGTTGGAATGGAAGAAGCCCCTGGTTGAAGCTCAACAGGGCAAGATGCTGGTGAGGTTTTAACTTTCTTCTCGCTTTCACGTTTATCACTGTCATCTAAATCCCTTTTTTTGCTCCCTAAAATAAAGATGAGAATTCCCAAATAAAGAAGATTATGCAGGAAAAATTAAACAAATTTATTTTTACATTACCGCATACAGGAAGGTGTGTCCAAATTTCTTTTAGTTTGTTACTTTCCTTTTAATTTTTTATTAAATGAAATAACTTTACATTTTGTCTATATAAATATAATTTTTCACCGTTTAGACATTTCATCAAGAAGTCGCTAGGGTGGCGCTGCTGATGCCGAAACAAGGCGAATATAATTGAGCCGGTGAGAATGCTTTATGGCTAATTGGAGAAATTTAATGGTTTGTTAAAATTGTTATTGAAAAATCAAATAAAAAGATACTGTAATACTAAAAACTGATCACTGTCTACATGTAAGTGATTAATCTGATTTATAAATATGTATTCTGCATGTTTTTATATACTTTATATATTCAAATTTTATGACTTATGCCACTTTCATTCTCACCGGCTCAATTAACATAGCAGTTTTGAATATGGCGGAAACCAATCAGCAAGTAGGGATGTGTATCGATCGCCAACTTATTAATATTTGATATCGATAAAATATCGAGTCATTAACATCGATATATAAATATTATCGAAGGAAAACCATCGATATATCGGTCATGATTTAAGTTCAAGTTGGAAGTACAGAGATTTATAATTTCCCCCAAGTGAGTCTGTTCCGTCTTTGATTCTGTTTATCTTTTATGTGACTTGGATAGAAATAATGTAAAAAACAAACATCACTTAGACCAATTGTTATTATGAATAGTAAATATCGATACTTGGACACTCATTTAAATGGATGTTGAATAGCTGAGTGGTTCCTAAACTGTTCGCAAAAAAACTCAAAAAAGGTAATTTGAAACTGATTTTAAAATAAAACTACACGAAGTCAACTATTCTCGTATTCAGCTGTCAAGGACATAAACAAGAAAATAAGAAAACATTATCATAAAATAAGAAAAACATCGATAACTGAAGGGACAATATCGATATTTTGATATATATATATATATATATATATATATCGATACCCATCCCTATCAATAATCTTAAGGCATCAGCACTACTATCCCTAGACTAGACTTATACTCTCATGCTTACTCTGCTACAACCCTGATCACAAGCGTTGTAAAAAAATTATATCCACCATCTTTTTTCAAAAATTTCACAACCCTGGTTATTACGCCAAGTAAGTGAATATTCGCAAAGTGGAACGAGACGAAATGGCCGATTAAAATGTAATTTTTTTTCTTTTTTTATATCTTGTTATTGCGAGAGGTATTTTGAAATCATAAAATACACATCTGCTTGTAATTAGTGTATCCGAAATTTTAGTTTTGGAAATTGGAAGCGTCCGAATAATCGAAACTTAACCTAACTTTCTTCACTCAGGGAGAGTTCTGTAGTCTTGACTTTTTTGAGACAAACAAAATAACGTAACCACTATAGGTATAATTATAAATACTATTACGTGACCAATATATTTTAATACAATTCAACGTTGTAGAAATATCCTGAAATTTTAGAAATCGACATAAAAAAATAATGGCTAATTTACCTTTAAAAAACTTTCGTATATCCATTTTACTACTAACTATTGATGTGTCCTGTAGGTACTGTGTGAAACCTCATGAAGTGAGGTCTCTGATGAGGTTAGACTATATTTAAATAAAGACGGAAACTAAAAAGAAGCTTGCAAAGCCGAGTTGAACTATAACGCGACTGGTCTGTTCACCAGGAAAATGGCGGATGCTTTAAAACTAGGGACTTACAAAAGCGGGAAGTTCAAAACTGTAAATTAACTATATATGTTTCTTTAATTCTTTAAAGTAAATTAAGGATAACTGTCCATCACTGCTCCTGTTCTAGCACTCCTCGCATGCGTTTTTTATCTACTTTTATTTTATATTTTTTACTTTGTAACTTGATCTAGGGGGGGCAGCTGCCCCTCCCTGCCCCCCCTTGGCTACGCCCCTGTCTTCTATGATCATGGAGAATATACCCTGCCACGTGCCTGAAAAATCTCATTTCAGCCGTTTGGATGCGACTGGCCTGGCCTTTCGTTAAAGTCCAATTCTCAGACCCATAAAGAAGTGTGGGAAGAGCCATCACCTTGTAGAATTTTAGGTGAGTTCCTTTACTTGCTCACTTAAGGGTTCGCCTGATGGTCCCGCACATAAGGTTGAACTTATGCAACTTATTCACAACGTCGTTGCATGTATTATAAGACACACTGTAGCCCAGGTATTCAAAATTGCTAACTTGTTCCAGGACAGTACCATCTATAACAATTTTTGCCCGTACGGGATCAGTTCCACGAAAAGTGGGTAATAATGTTCTATAGCTAACTGTTTTAGTATATTTGGTAATCCATGTAATAATTTTCTATAAATGAAAACGATAGTTGAAGGGGGGGGATAATTTTTATTTATATGTCATGTGTACTACGTTATCGGCAACAAAGAAGCAGTTTGCTGTTAAAATCCCTTCCCAGGTTGTTGGCCGTGGTCCAATGTTTTCTACAAAACCAGACGTTTCGGGGGTGCTATCGATTGCCATCATCAGAGAAAATCGAGTGCGCTTACGTGAGGTGGTATACGTTAGTGACCACAGTACTGTGGTTAATGCTGAAGAAAGAAGTAGTTTCTATGGTAATATTTCATTTCGAAAATGATTTTAAATATACATCTTAGAGCATGGAAGTCATGTATGGTTATCCATACCGATATTTTGTTGTTATTTTTAAACAGTTTTGTACTTACAAAAACTTTGCTATGGAAGCATTTTTATATATAGACTATCGTGGAATTTAGGAATTTTTTGTAGTAGAAATCTATACTAGCTACAAATAATTTATGTAAGCCTTCAGTTAATTTATATAAATTACAAATAGATTCATTACAAAAAAAATCAACCTCTAAAGTGGAATAAATTTTGACCTTAAAATTGTAATAGCTACTGTAAGTATTGGGTAACAAAAATATTCATGTTTAATTTAACTTTGAATTTAAATCAAGTCACCTGACATAAAAATAGTTGTTGGTTCCGTGTATGTCAATTTAATAAAAACTAGAATTAAAATATTAACAAGGTGCATTCAGTAAAAACGTTACTGTACCTTTAGTCCTGTACCTTTGGTACCTGTTCCTGCAGTCTATAACTTTTTCCAACGCTTCACCACGTTTGGATGCGCCAAATATTAAGATTTTAAGAACTATTAAGGTTTATTGAGAACTGCACCACTCAAATTTATATTATTAATTATTACTTGGGCGCCAGAGCAGGAGATCACAGGTTTGTTTATGAAATAATAACAAACTGTTCAGATACTAATATTTGTATTGTTAGATTCTTGTTACTGAATACATCTTAAACTTAATCATTACTATCATCTTTATAGTTAATAACAACAAAAGAATTTATTAATATTTCTAGTTACAGCTTCTTCGAAATCAGATTAATCGAGTATTTTCAAAGGAGTACTTAGTAGATTCAATTTACTCCATTAACAGACTTAAATCATCGCTATCAATCAAACAAACATATATGTGTATATAAGTATATCTATCATCAATTCTTAACTGCTACGACTTCTATACTATTCAATCTATATTTAATTATTTAATTCATTTATCGTTTCAATAATTATTAGTATTGGTTTCTTACTTTGCTATATCATAAGTCACCCAAACATGTCGTTCAGCATAAATTGACTGTTTAGTATCTGAACATCGTGGGTCTTTTGAAAATGAGATGAGTTTATTGAGATATGAAATTTATGTTAATCAATTATATTGTAATTTATAAATGAGGCATTGTTACTTGTTGCAGGATTCCTGATAGGCGAATGACGAATTGTATTCTTGCGTTAACTATCACACGACACTTTCACTGATCACGCTTTATTAACTTTCTTTACCCACATCACACGCTCGCGTTATTACTATACGTCACGCACAAATAAATAATATACTTTTGTTGCAAATTACGCGCACAATTTAAATAGCTTCTTGTCCACACGTACTTTCGCGCACATATCTAAATAAAACTTCTTGCTGACTGTCACTATTAAACCGAGAGAATATTGATTTGAACTTTGATTAATTTATTTTGCTCACATCGAGTGACGCAGGTTTCACGTGTTTTGCGTGAATTTTTAACTTAGACTCCCCCGTTGTGGGCTCCGCGTGTTATTTTTATAGTTTCTTCAATTCTACCCTCACTACATCTTCTGTTGATCGTTCCTTGTTGGTCTTACATTCAAAATTTTGCCGGTATTTTTGAATGTATCCAGTCTGGTGTCGTATCTCTTTCGCGCTCACTACTGACGCTATTGGTGATTGGTTCCCAAAGTGCGGGCGATAATTTTACGCGGGTGTTCGTTATACTCCCTAAAAAGTGACGCGACTTTCTAAAATCGTCATATTTACTGGCGTGGCCTCTTTTGTCTGTTGAAGGACACCGTACCGTTAACCTAACGGTATGTAGGCGTTTTTTGCTAGTTTTACACTACAAAACAATTTATGTGTTTACGACATGTAGGGTGTCTTAGGTCTATTATACATATTTTTGCCGGCGCCGGTCTGTCGCACAGCCGAGCCTCTTTAGATTCACTATTCAATTATAACTTTACTTAAAACTACGTACATTTCAATACTTTATTTTATCATTAAATTTTGCTTACTTATTATAGGTATTTACATACATATTAAATTATGATACTGTTATACAGTATCGTTTCAAGTCATTTTCGATATTTTGATTATGCGATTGTTTGGCTCCGATATTTAGTGAATATCGCACATAACTTTATGTAGGTGAAAGAATTATACAAATTTTAATTTCATATGTTGCAAAATAGTTGGCTGGCGATTGCAGTTGGTGTTTTTTGTCTTTTTTTAATAAAAAATGTTTGTAGCAGTAATATATCACTGGTGTCTACGTGTGACGCCAAAAGTCGATGTTGTTATGTTAACATGAGAACTGAAATTACACACGGAACCCGACACGTGTGTGATTTAAAATTCGTTTTACTATACATGTTACTTTTTTTGTGGCAGAACTCGTTCTTTCGGTAATGTTCGTTTTGCAACAAGTACTCGTTTTTGTGGCTAACCAAAAACAAACGTTCATTATGTACAAAACGTAGAACATATGTTGTCATTCCTTAATACATTGTGTTTTTTGGTTTTTCCATTAACCATAAATATGTGTATTTTTCAGTGTACATCTGCTATTGTAGTTTTGTCAATTTGTCAACTTAAAACGTTAAGCTCTTTAATTTAAGTGTTACTCTGTTATCAGCTTTGTATATACACATTAAACTTTATGTTTTTCTCAACTGCTTTTATTTATTCAGCTCTCTCTCTCTCTCTCTCTCTCTCTCTCTCTCTCTCTCTCTCTCTCTCTCTCTCTCTCTCTCTCTCCTTTGGCACTACAGCCTTTGTTGGGCCCTGGCAGCCTTCAATTTTCCTCCCATTCTCTTCTGTCGGTAGCCATCCTCCTCCAAGAAAGCACTTTCAATATTTCTTTTGCATCCTCATCCACCGCATCCTCCCATCTTCTCCTTGGTCTTCCCACTGGTCTTTTTCCGTGGATTCTGGTATTCAATAGTTTACGTGGTATTCTGTCTTCCCAAATACATGACCAGCCCACCTTAGACGCTGTAGTTTTATGTATTGTGTTAGCGGTGGTTCTTTATACATTCGATACAATTCAAAGTTATATATTATTCTCCAGCCGTGTACGTCATTAACTGGTCCCAGGATTCTTCGTAATATTTTTCTTTCAAAGATATCGAAAGTGTTTGCTGCTTTGGAGTTCAGGATACACGTTTCGCAACCATAGGTTAGGATGGGTCTTATTATTGATTTGTATATCCTTAGTTGCGTTTTTCTGTGGATGTCTTCTTTGGATGTGAAGATACTTGATGTGGCGAAATACGCTTTATTGGCTTGGGCTATCCGGTTTCGGATTTCGGCTTCTTCTGTGCCGTTTTTTTTTTTTCTAATATGGTTCCCAAGTATATTTAAAGTTGTCCACCTTTTCGATATTGTCGATTATACCGTAGTATTTATTTCAGCAGTACACTAAAAACCAAAAGCCATTGTTACATAACTTCACAAATGAAAACAACACGTATTTTCGCTTTGCATTAAGTAATAGGACAATTTACAATTAGTACACTACTTCTTTTCCATATAGTAATATATCGATACAATCGCATATTAAAAACATCGAAAATGTACTACAGGAACGGATAAAGGTACAGTTCCGAAAAAACTATTCAAACATATGACGACAATAACAAGAAACAATGCTTAATAAATAATGCAAGCTTATGATACAGCTGTCTTGGTACCGAGATTCTAAATGAGCTGTCTTGAGATATCACGTTTACATTCCCAACACCCGTTGCCTACCCACGCGTTGCAGTAACCCTTCCGTATCCACATTATTATAGTCCAGTAGTTCTACATTCTGTTTCCTTATCAAGTGTCCAGTATTTTATGGTGACATTTATATCATGCTTTTCCAAGTTTAACTTCAGAACACTGTCTCCGAGTCAACTCCGGTTTGAAACGTTCCGCAGTTTTGTTACAGACTTCGCTTTCTTTTCCTTTACGCCGTCTTCAGTTGTTTATTATTTTCTTATCTGATGTAAACTTTGGAAAGCGTACAAGTGCTCGCTTCCGAAACAGAACGTCGTAAGATCGAATCCGTTTGAGGGCAGATCGTTCACTACGGCGTTCAACCAACGCAGGGACCACCCGATACCAAAAGTACCTGTACATACATAATCTACATTTAACAAAAAACTTTTGGTAAAATTTTAAATTCTGTCCTCATCAAGAAATGTAGAATTTAAGCATAATATAGGACTAATAATAATTATTTTATTTATTATTTTATGTTAATTTGTGTAAATTATTTTAACAATTTTAATTTTATTTTCTAATGTTGTTAAATTTATTTTAATTACCTATTTTCTTTATTTGCGTAGATTTATTGCCTGCCTGTTATCTCTGCTGGACCTTTGTTAGGTCTATTAATGTGTTTATCGCTCGGTGAAGAGTTATACATCCATTTTAAGACACAGCTTTCTCTTGACTTTTCCATTCTACAATATAATGTGCCAAGGTCATCCAGGTACCTCCAGCATTCTTTGATAAAGTCATCGCATATTTGTTCTTAGGCAGGAATTGCGAGATTTATAAATTAGTTATAACTTAATAATAATTAGTAATTATTAATAAATTATAAGTAACTTGGCCTGGACACGCATAATAGAAAATAACAGGGTAATATAGAAGAGATAACAGAATCAAAACCTGTTGTTGAAATTAGAAGTAAAGGAAAGAAAATCACAGGCGGTTGGAGAATGTGGTAGAGGATTTTTAGGAAATGGGCTGCCGATGATAAGAGAATGTGTAGCGTATTATAAAAAGGGGGGGGAGCTTAAAAAAGAAACAGTATATACGTTAACTTGTTCTAATAACATAATTAACTCATTAACCCATTGTAATCGTGGCATCTTCAACTGTACTTTGTGTCGTCTCAACAGGGGCGTATATGCGGTGGGGACGAATGGGACGGGACCTCCCCCCCCCCCAGGGTCGATAAGTTGACGAAATTTGTTAGTCTCTTAATTTGTAGGCTATTTTATTATTTTTTTCAGCTGTGTATTCTAATACAGTAGTAACTCTTTTTTAAATGCACAAACAGGTTTATTACACAGCATTTACGTATACATTTGAAATACGCAAAAATCTATTCAGTCAATAAGTATCATATAAACAATGTTTCAATAACGTTATTTTTATTGTGTTATTACCGATTACTTTAATGGGATTGATTTCAGAATGCCATCACACGTTTTTCAGCCACTTTAAAGACAGTAATATTGTTTAGTCTCAACTTTTTTTCTCTTGTATGAAGCCGACTTGACCGGACCCCCTTCCAAAGCCAAATTCTAGATACGCCACTGCATATCGATACCGACAAACGTAAAGTTTTACTGTCTATTTTTATTATATATTTAACGGAGGTTACTCAAAAGACTCATAAGAGACTCTATCTAAATACAGTACATTCTCTGTAATCCGGCACTGTGGTAGTCCGGCCCCTCCAGTAGTCCAGGGTTTTCAGGAGGGTGCTGGCGAGCGTGGGGGGATAAAACTCTCTGACTATATGAGACGTCAAATGCATCATTAGTTCATTGCTGTGTACAGTGCCGTTTATTTGCAGTTGTTTCCTTCTCGCTGTAATTATTTGCCGTGTTTACGTAATTTAAGATCGTGAGTGCAAAATGTCGTCACATGCTGAACTGCACGAGTTGCGAGATACAATCGCTGAGAAACTAGTCTACAAACAGATGATTTGACAACGGACGATGTAAGCAAGTGGCTGGCGGGTGACGAAGATGAAAAGAGCAGTTTATGACAAACGATGAAATAGACGATGTGATGACCAAAGAAAAGAAGGAGGATGAGGAAGAGGGAGAAGCAGCGACAGCTGCTCATACAGTAGGCCATGATATAACAGTGGACGCCTTCATAACTTCTATGAAGAAAATAGCGTGTCTGCTTGTGAAATTCTCTTGTTGAAAAAACTGAAAGAAAAAGCGTTAAAAGTGTTGTTTCAAGCCAAGAAACAGAAGATAATTGGCAGCGTTTTCATTCCAATGGAATAGTACTGTACATCACTCTGCAAGTTTAATTTTTCCCTACGTTTCCCTAATTTGAATAATTTTAAGAAAAAACAAAAGATAATTTACTATATTTTTAATCCGATGTTTTAATCAAATATAAGTTTTCTTTTATGTAAGGTTTACCGTTATGTAAAATATACGCTACTTTTTGTCATTTAAATGCGTTTTTTCTAATAACCATCCATTAATCCGCCATTTCCGCTGTTCCAGTACTACCCTGGTCTCCTATCTGGCGCATTAGTGAGCTCTTAAAAACTGATAAAGGATTACGCAACGACTGTCATGTTCACGACGCACGTTCATTTCGCATCACTGGGTTTTAAATTCTATCGATTCAAAATTTCATCCTGTAGAAAGTTCGTTGAACTCTATTAATAAATTATTTTCAAACAGATTATGCCTTGAATATACTGACAACGTAAGTGTTTAAAATATTCTCCTTAAGTCTAACGTAACAAAACGTTTCCGTATAACCGAAACATATTATCCCTATAATAATAGGATAGATCGAAAATAAATAACTAACTATGTTACTTAGTGAAAAACAATGTTTTAAAACAATTTGAAATGTAATATGCGGAAATTTTTTAAGATATTTCTTAAAATTATACATATATACATACATCCTCGGCGCTACAGCCCAGGCCGGGCCCTGGCCTCCAACTGGTCTCTACTCCCGTCCAATGTCCACCAGTTTGCTGCACCCAGCCTCACCGCCTCCTTACCAACCTGGTCCAGCCATCTTGTACGCGGTCTTCCCCTCCTTCTCCTTCCCATCGGCAAATGATTCATGATTTTTTTGAGGATTCTATCCTCCGCCGTTCTCTGCACATGTCCGGTCCAACGCAATCTGTTAATTTGTATAGATTGCACGATCGGAAGATCTTTAAACCTTTCGTACAACTCTCGATTATGCAGTCGCCTCCAACTCTCGTTTTCCTTCACAGGGCCATAGATTCTCCTCAGAACCTTCCTCTTAAACACGGCTAGTTTCTGCTCATCTAGTTTTTTTAGCACCCAGCATTCCGAGCCATACATCAGAACTGGTCTGATCAAGGTCTTGTAGAGAGTGGCTTTTGTCTCTTTATTTATTAGTTTTGATTTAAAATGTTTCACTAGTCCGTAGTAACACCTATTAGCAGATAATATTCGTTTTTCAATGTCTCTAGAGGAGTCATTTCCAGAGTCCACATATAACCCGATATATGGAAAACCTAGAAATTTTTCAAATTCGTAATCATTAATGCGCAGGGACAGGGCACGAGTGTTGGCACCTACAACCATATATTTGGTTTTGCTTTGGTTTATAACCAAGCCCATAGCCCTAGCGGACAACTCCAGTTCTTGAAAGGCTTCCTTTAAGGGATAGTTGTTAATTAAAAATAATTAAAAATAGTGGAACATAAGTGGCTTGACTCTAGAAGTTATTCTTAGTTTGATAATGACCGCGAGTTAATAGATAATGAAGCGTTTTGTGACGTTTGGTCATTAACTAGACACAATTTTATAACGTTTTAACCCAACATAATTTATTCTCATAATTAGGACCTGTATATCGACACAGAAAAAATAGGTCTGCACATAGCACGATGTTTCTATGTAAATGTGTGTGTGTGTGTGTGTTCACGTGCCTGATTCATAATAATAATAAATAATTTTTTTATACAGAGGGAGAAATGCTTTGTGCACCGTCAGAGGAAGCTTGTGCTTACTCTGGTGTGTGGTACTCTCACCCACTAAAAACCCACTTCTAATTCAGGCATTCATATGCATCCTGGAACCATTTAGCTTATTACTTTAGGATGGAGCCTATTGCGCCCTTATCAGGCTCCTTCAGTTGTTCCTCATCTTCTACTGCTCCTTGAATGCAAGTTGGGCCTGTCTTTTTTTTCTAGTAGGACCCACTGAATAAATGCATTGATTCGGTTCAATTCCTCCTGACCGCGAAGCATAAGCGCAACTGCGCTCTCGGGCGTGAACTCCCCGAGCTCCATTTCCAGTATCGTTCTGTATCTTGCGAATCTGCAGCACTTAAAAAAAGCATAATAAATAATAGTAGTAATACCAATAATAATTATTATTGTTGTGGTTGTTATTGTTATTTATTATTATTATTATTATTATTATTATTATTATTATTATTATTATTATTATTATTATTATTATTATAAAATAATAATAGCTATTGTAAATAGAATTTTAATTTAAATATAATAATGAGAATAATTATAACGTTCCACAAATATTAACAGTTATTATTTGTGTCATTATTATTTTTGTAGTGGACCTACATGGAAGCTCCTGACGATGACAATAATTTTCAAATCTTGGGTTGTCGATATGTCTTAAAAAATGTTTTAAAATTATTACAAAAGTTTTATCATTATAAGTTACCACAAAATGCCTTTTCTTGCCAAACGACTTGTGACGATTTGTGTGGAACGATTTGGAGAACTTTCGAAAATAAATGTAGAAAAGAAACTCAAATAAAATTTTATAAAACAATGGCAATACCTACGCTACTGTATGGTTCTAGCCAATCCAAGAATGATGGAATGAACAGTTCCCACGATGATGCTCAACATTTGAGAAAGTTCTCTAACTTTGATGCGCCTATTTGAGTGTAAAGCAGTTTCCAGCTGTCTCATATTTTCATCTGATGCTGCAACACGTGCAGGTCCGGGACGGGCCAGATCTTTAGTGGATTCTCTTCCTTGTCGAAATTTATTGCACCATCCAACCACTGCCGTATGAGAATAACTATAGTCACCATATACAGCATTCATTCTCTTATAAATTTCCATTGGCTGACGCCCCTCAGCGGCCAAAAACTGAATAATTTTTTCAGTGCCTCAGCGGCACGCAGATTATCTTTGGACGGATTTTCTAACAGAGATACCATTTTTCAAACCAGTCACAACGCTTAGAAAAGAGCAAACTGCAAATATTTTTGACAAATGCCAACGCGTCACTAGTACTTAGACAATATAAACTATAAACAAATGAATTCCATTGCCATGGCGACGAAGTAACGGCTGCGCAGATCAAACGTGTTTCTATTGAACAATCCTCGTACGTTTTCTTACGAAATCCACCCTGATCTTACTCGCATGACAACGGACAATAGCAACAGTGTATCGACTAAGTAACACAAAACGGGGTAAAGAAAATACAGAAAAAACGATTAATTAAATTGAGAATTAAATTACATAAATCATTTTGTATCTTAGATTTGATAAAAACCTTTTTTATGTTATTTCTTTCTTGTGTGGCAATTATTTTTAGTATGTGCCTGTGTGTTTGATTCTGTAATTTAATATATTTCAATTTGTAAAGATTACAATCTAAGATTACATCATTTTAAGTAGACATTTATTAATGTGTATTAACATTTATTTTTCATGATTTCTAAAAGCTGCATTATCAAGGTGACAATGAGTCCAGACTTCCTGCTGTACATTTACTCCGGTAAACATCCGGTTCTTTACATATAGCCGCAAAAATATATAATTTTTCTATACACGTTTTCTGCTCTGGTTACGTACACACCCTTTTGTCAACGTACGCCATTACATCTATTCTTTTCTTTATTGCACTTCTTTTCTTTATAATTATTTCTGCTGCTAGTCCTCTAGGTTTCCTTCATTCATGCATGTTTATAATTTATACATTACCGTACATATACAAAAGAAATCAAACATTTTTTATATACAGTAATTCGGAGTAGGCCTACTACCTGCTTTTGTGTTAGAGATGGAGATTACATGAATTTTCATTATTTAGACGCTGTTTAGACATTAAATTACTTATTCAACAATACTTCGTCGTCGTCATAAGCAACTTAGAAAAATGTTAATCTTTGTTTTTATAATGGCATTACTTCCCTTGATATCTGTTAAGTAAAAAGAAAAGATCGATCGCTTCACTTTACATATATGATGGATACGCAGGAGTTTGGTTAGATTTTTTAGATATAATTAATATAGATGTGTACATAATGAGAAAATGATTCAAAAACATATGCTAGCTTTTATTGCATCTTTATCTGTCTCGAGTGACTCTTTTCTCCTGGTTTTTGTCTCTTGTCTGTTTTCCTCTATTATATCAATAGACGAATTACATTTTTCTCTACTTCCTATTATCCAGTTTTAAATATTTTCCACTGTGCACCTTTCTCTGATTTATCCTTTTCTTCCTCTACTTCCTACTAACTTCCGCATATTTTTCACAATAACTTCATTTCTGATTCCTCTGTTGTTTTTCTTGTTTCGCTGTTCCACTTCTCATTTCTGCAGCATACGGGATTACTGGCCTCATTACTGACCTAAATAGTCTAACTTTAACATCCTATCTTAGTCATTTGTTGTTCCAAATTGCGTGTGTCAAGCATCCGGCTAAAGTAAGTTAGTCTTTAACTTTTGTACTGGTTGCCCTGTAACTTCTCAGTACGACACGTATGTATTTTATTTTCATTACTTTTCCATTTTATAATTTTCTACCATTACTTTGCACCGTACGAGGTATGGAGACGTTGTCATATATTTAGATATCCGTATAGACATGTCAAGGTTGGGCTGCACGACTTATTAAACTGATGCACGGGTCTATGAAGATTATCTTCATCAACAGATATTAAGGTTGCATCTACAGAATACTCCTACTTTCATCAGGGTGGGGAGTCCTGTAAATGAAGCTACCAAACTGTTCGAGAGTTAAAAGCTGCAAATGCTCGGTCCACAAGATCAAATCCAAATTCGATTATTATTGAAAACACTTTGTACATACAAGCAGGTAAATTTAACAACTCAGTGGTGTTAAATGAAAACAAGTTTGTTTCCCCATATTACATTTTTACAAATTCTCTTTCTTCTTCTTCTTCTTCTTCTTCTTCGTCTTCTTCTTCTTCTTCTTCTTCTTCTTCTTCTTCTTCTTCTTCTTCTTCTTCTTCTTCTTCTTCTTTTCTCCTTCTTCTTCTTCCTATTATTATTATTATTGTGGTACTGCGAAAACTGAGTCAAGAGTTAGATCCATCCCATGGACAAAAGGGTTTGTGGTTTTGGTGGATGTGAGTCCCTCACACCATAGGAGTGTGGACCTTCCTGCGAAAAACATTAATTTTCCACAGTCTCCCTCATTAAAAAAAAATTATTATTATTATTATTACTACTACTACTATTACTACTACTACTACTACTACTACTACTACTACTACTACTACTACTACTACTACTACTACGCCCGACAGAAAGAAGGCAGGTATATGCATACAGTATGGCTGTGCAGGCCATCTGAAAAAAGACTGCCAAGCAGAGCCGAGGTGTTTCCTCTGCGAGGAGCGTGGTTTGGACCCCGATGCTCTGAAACATGTTCCCGGGGTCGGGTATCTGTGCGGTCTTTCGACAGACGCTTGGGAGGGCCTAGAACAGGATTGGCCGATGAAGATTCTCCAGGGAAACCTGCATAGGAGCAGGACGGCGGACGCCCTCCTGGAGCAGCTGAAGCTGGACGTGGGTGCCAATCTTCTGATCATCAGCGAGCAGCACCACGATAGAGAGGAACCGGGATGGTATGCTGACTTACTCGGGACGGCTGCAATCTGGATTCCAGACCCGATCGTGCCGCTCCCTTCAAGCCATGGTGCCGGAAGTGGTTTCGTGTGGGTGAGATGCGAGAACATCACTTATGTGAGCTGCTACCTCACCCCTAACGAGACCATCCACGAATTTCGTAAGAAAGTGGACAGATTGGAAGACACGATTCGTGAGATGGAAGGACCCTGCTTGGTTGCTGAAGACTTCAACGCCAAAGCGGTGGAGTAGGGAATGCCTGCGACGTGCGCCAGGGGACGGTACGTGTTAGAGATGGCAGCAAGAGTCAGGTTCGCGGTGGTCAATGTGGGAGGTATATCAACTTTTAGAAGACCTGGTTGCGCCGAAACAATCCCGGACATCTCTTTGTCGCCCATAGCTGAACCCAGCCGAACACCTGGCTGGAACGTGTCCAAACTGGACGAAGATTTGTTGCAGGATGTCATCGCGATCGGAAAGGAGGCGGTGATGAACAGCTTGGGTTCGACAGAGGAAGTCGTCGGTGCGACAATGCGCCCCATACGGAACGCCTGCGATGTGTCTACGCCCAGGAGAGCGGGACGCCGCGGGGGCAAGACAGTGGCGTACTGATGGACAGACGAGATTGCTGACCTCAGGAGACGTTGCTTGCGCTCGCGTCGCATGGCGACCAGAAACAGACGGAGAAACGCGAGTGCAGCAGCCGAAGCGCAAGAAGAATATCGGCTCGCTAGAAAAAGACTGAAGGAGGCCATCAACAGAAGCAAGCGGCTCAAGTGGGAGACCCTCAGGAGTGATCTAGATTCTGATCCCTGGGGTCTGGGGGTACAGGCTTGTAATGAGCAGGCTTGGAGCCCGGCCACGTAACCCAAGGATGGATGAAAATCAGATGCGCTTCATCGTGGACGGTCTGTTTCCTCGTCAGTCACTGAGGGATCGAGAGGAATACCCAGGCCCATTGGAAGGCGTCCCGATTTTCAGTGAGGACGAGTTATCACTAGCTGCTAGCTCCCTGCGCAACAAGAAGGCACCAGGGCCGGATGGTATACCTGAGGAAGTGCTGAGGGTGGTCGCTAGATCCTGCCCCCAGGTGCTACTCAATATGTACAACCGCTGCCTCAAAGACGGAGTCTTCCCGAAGAGGTGGAAGATCCAGAGACTAGTCTTAGTCAGCAAAGGGAATGGCGACCCGAATTCCCCTACGGCATACAGACCTCTTTGTATGCTGGACACGGCGGGGAAACTACTGGAACGTCTACTCAGGCCTCGCCTAGTAGCGGCTATTCGGAATGCGGGATATCCGTCAGCGAGACAGTACGGGTTCAGAACGGCCAGATCCACCATTGCAGCCATACAGGAGATCTTGAATGCCGTCCAGGTGGCCCAGCGGGGTAACCAATTTTCCAGAAGGACGGTGCTACACGCTACACTGGATGTACGCAACGCCTTTAATTCGGCCAGGTGGACAGACTTGCTAGCGGCTTTGGAGGACGTCTTTCAAGCGCCGGACTACCTGCTCCGGATAATACGAAGTTACCTGAGGGACAGGGAGCTCCGGTACGACACAGCAGATGGGCCACGCAGCAGAGAAATATCAGGAGGCGTAGCGCAGGGCTCTATCTTGGGCCCCGACCTGTGGAATGCATTCTATGATGGAATCCTCCGGATGGATATGCCACATCATACCTTTCTGGTAGCATATGCTGATGACGTGGCTGCCGTGATCACCGCGAGAGACCCAGAGGAGGCGCAGCGCATGCTCAACCAGGTCATGCGCAGGGTCCGCATCTGGATGGAAGAACACGGTCTGAGCCTTGCGACGGAGAAGACAGAGATGGTGCTGCTCACTCGACGACGTATACCCACAATCACACAGTTCGTGGTGGGGGAAAAGGCGATAACATCAAAGCCAGCGGTGAAGTATCTAGGGGTGCACGTGGATACTAAGCTCTCCTATTGGGAGCAAATCCGATGTTCCTCGGAGAAAGCCGCTAAGGTCGTTGCTGCGCTGAGCAGGCTAATGGCAAATGTCGAAGGCCCAGCTGCGGGTAGACGGCGACTGCTGATGTCGGTGACCAACTCGATTCTCCTCTACAGATGCGAGGTCTGGGCCGACGCACTGAAGCAAGGAAAATACCGCAAGCAGATGGCCGCGGTACAACGAAGAAGAAGCCTGAACTGAACCCTCTCACAAGTCGATGATATAGACAAAGCTGTAGGAGGCTAGTAGGCTCAATACGAGGTGCCACCCTGAAGCCATACGAATAGTTGTTCCAGGGGGGTTCCCTGCCTGTAAAGTGGAGGTTTTTTGGTGGGTACGAGTCCCACACACCGGGAGACTAGCCGGGTGTCTCCTGATGGTGCATAATGCATTTGTCCTCTCCCACAAAAAAAAACTACTACTACTACTACTACTACTACTACTACTACTACTATTACTATTATTATTATTATACTTATATTATACTTATTATTATTAATATTACATTGTCTCTGAACTATAATCACAAGTTATTCTATGATAAGAGGATCTACAAGTATATGGCCAACTCTAGCGTAGTGCTTATACTGACATATCATCATCATTGCTGCTCCTGCACCTACTACTACTACTAATAATAATAATTGTAGTAATAATATTAAAGTAGTAGTAGTAGTAGTAGTAGTAGTAGTGTACTCCAGGGTGAGGATGTCAATGCCTGATTTAGAGATGGGTTATTTAGTGGATGAGAAGCTCCACACCAGGGGACAGACGGGTTTCCTTTGATGATGTGTAAAGCAATTTTCTCTATCTAAAAATATTATTATTATTACTATTATTATTATTATTATTATTATTATTATTATTATTATTATTATTATTATTTATATAATTGTACGTATATATTGTAAGGAATGTATAAGTACATTATGAATGCCTATTCGAAGCCACGAAAACTGTTAAATAAACAACAAGATGTAGACGGCTGTGGCAATGGACGTTGTGTGAGTGGTCATGGAATCGTAACATAATTATTGTGGTCAGAGGTGAAGTTTTTAATGTTTCGTCTAAATTGTTGTTGCAACCTTAACAGAAGGTTACATTGTTGCAACAAATGCAACTGGAGGTAATGTCACAGTGCGAAACTCTCGTGACCACAAGGTGAACTTAAACAACATTGCAAGTTACGCTAAAACGAAACGTTGATGTTTTTGTTTCAGAATTCTACAGTAATACAATCTGTAACACTCACTGCAGTTAGGATCAAAGTACTGTATTTGAATAGTAAAATAATCTCGCTTTTGTTGGTCTAGAAAAAGCATTTGATAATGCAGACCGTCAAAGGTTATGGAATATTATGGGTAGAAGAGGATACCGACAGCATTTAATAAATTCAGTTAAGATCCTTTATAAAAGTACGTCTGTAGTCCTGGATCTGAATGGCTGGCTCTCAGGTGACATTCCAATAAATAAGGAAGTTAGGCAGGGATGCTGTGTTTTCCCAACCTTGTTCGATATATACATAAACTACATGTTGAGGGCATGGAAATCCAGAGTGACTTCGGGAATACAGCTTAATCAATTTGTATGGGTTCCCTGCTATATGAGGATGACATAGTTCTTATTCAAGAAAATGAGGATGATTTGCAAAGAGCTATGTTTCAATTACAAGAAGTGGCAAGAGAGTACTCACTGACAATTTCAGTAAGAAAGACCAAAACCATGTCCTTTAAAGGTAAATATCCAGTGAGGACTAAGATAGTTATAAACAACAGTACTTTCAAACAAGTGAGCCGTTTTAAATATCTCGGCTGTGCAGTAGGCTATGAATATGAATATGATACAAGAGAGAAAATAAATAAATTTACGAATATTTGTGGTTCAATTCATAGAAATCTTGGAAATAAAACAAGAAACAGTACAAGGATTAAATTTTATAAGATAATTGCAATACCCACGTTGATTTATGCAAATGAGGCGTGGGTCATGACAAAAAAGGAAAGCGGCAAGATTCAGAGTGCATAAATGCAGTTTCTTCGAAATACTTTAAATTGTACGTTGCAAGATAGAGTAAGGAATGAAGATATAAGAGCAGAACTCGAAGTAAAGGACATAAATAAAATTATTTCAAGTTACAGAAGACAATGATGGGATCATCTGCAAAGGATAACAGAGGATCGATTGCCGAAAGCGGCACTGAACTATATTAGAATGGACGGTGTGAACGGACTGTACTAAGTTTATGTAGAATTTATATCCATATTCCGAGGCATGATTATTGGTTCATGAACATATTGGTTTACGGGGAGGGGTTGTTGGAGGGCCGGGTCATTTTTATTCAGGCTTCCTTTCAGCTGCTTTCACTTCAGCTTAGAGCCTGGTCTACACTGATTTTCTGTCAGGGTTTTCTCCCTTAGCCCTTGAAGATCCCTCTTCATCGCAAAGCAGCGATTCTCTCTATTTACCTTAGAGAAAATGGGTTGCCTCTTCCGCCTTTTGCGCCGTACCGTGGGCTCCGTACTCTGCCGCATCCGCTGTCGAGGTCTTCACCGTAACCCTGGAGGGGGCCTAGGGGCGCTACCATACGGAGAGCCAGGTGAACCCAGGTTTGTGTTACTCCTCCCCCTCCTCCTTCCTCATCCGCCAAAATGGAGCGGATGATTATGGAGGCTAACGTTCGACTCCGAACTGTAACGCCGTAGAAGAAGAAAAATTTATATCAGATAAATTTACCACTGTAACATTAACGAAATTTAATGAGTTTGACGTATAGAGTTTAATTGTCTCTATATTCACAGACATTAGTTCTATAGTTGTCCTATAACGTCTGTCTTCGATTGTACCACCGCAATGTACAAGTTTATTATTGAACGTTATCAAGTTCTTACGATATAAATGCAGTTGACACAAATAATTATACATAACGATTAACAACACTTACACGACAAAAAATTAGTAGTAGCATACATTACAATTGAGGAGTTGCATGCAATAAGGGCGTCTGGGAGGTTAGGCCCTTTTTGCGTTCAACAGTTCATTAAATTCTTCATTCCATAGTTAGTACGCCTACGAAGTTTCATGTCAATATCCCAACACCACAGTTCAGAACGGGCAAAAGCCCTTATTTTCAAAATTCAGACATATCGCAGATTAATGTACACATCTTCCGTCACAGTTTTGGTGTCTATTTCATACACGTGTTCTTATCTTACCATCCTTTCCAGTTGCAAAAACAAACAATACCTTTTTGACATATTGCCATAACCACCATGTGCAGCTGTTGGCGTTAAACCAGCAATAGAAAGAGATATTTGACGTTTGTTTTATTTCTTAGACGAGTCTTCTTAGAAGTGGTATGAGCATGTTCTTACAAAGGCTCCATATTTACAAAATACGAGGGGGTACCCAAAAATAACCGGAATTTTTTTTTTAAAGCTATGTATTTAATTTTTTTTACAAAACAACCTTATCACCTTCAAAGTACTCTCCATTACACTTAATACATTTGTCCAATCTGCGATGCCATTCATGGAAACATTTTTCAAACTCGTCTGTTGTGATGGCGGACAGCTCCTGCCTCGTTTTTTCCCTTACCGCTTCCACGTCGTCAAAACGTTGTCCTTTCATGTCCCTCTTCATTCACGTAAACAAGAAGAAACGAGGAGCAAGCGAAACTGCTTTTACAAAACGAATTACTGTGACCGGACACAACCTTCCCAGGCGACAACAATGACGGCATTGAACTCGGAACGGGTTGCGCTACGCTCGCCTAGCAGGAGAAATGCGTACTACGTAAGCTCCGCCAATCGCAGCGCTATTCCGGTTATTTTTTGGTACCCCCTCGTATACAGAAGGTGATGAGATAAGTGACAAGAATAAATAAAATGAAGCTCTTTAAAGTGATCTGGAAGTGCAGACAAAGGCTTTGTGCGAAAACTGTTTTTTCTTTTGTTTTTAACCTAAAATTAGTTTTTTATAAGTTAAATAAATATTTTTGTTTTAATATTATTTTTCTTATGTTTATTTAACCTTTTTATGAAGCTATGTGAGCAAGTAAAAAATAAATAAATAATGTGACAAATGTTTTAATATTATTTATATTAAAGCAAAAAGCAAAAAGAGTCTATGAGACTGTTTTTTCAAAATCTGTATTCAACAAGGTTTCAATGACTTTCTTGGTCTAACCTAAATATATTCCAATACAGAACATTTAAAATAACGTGCTCACTGAATTAAAGTTCTGTACATCGTGACATACAGGCCTGACAGTCGTTCCTGAACAGTCATCTGCGCAGACCCGAGCATGAATTACCCCCACTTACACGTATAGATAATAGAGGTGGGCCGATATACCTGTAATAGGTATTTTGGAACGATATTTTTGTGGAACGGATGTAACAGTGACTGAAAAGTTGAAATACCTGTTATTCGCGGCGACGCTGTTCCGAGTCGAGACACGCCGCCCTCGCTGTTCCAAGTCGAGGCACACCCCCTGCGCACCCACACAGACACACACACACAAAATGTACGCAAGATCACGTAAACCAAGGCCAAATACTAGGCGTACAAAAATATCGCTGGAACGCAAGGAACAGCCAGTAACGCGTATTTAAAATACTAGGTATTTCAAATACTAGTGGTATCACCGATACACAAGGAACAACGCGTTCCAGAGTAACAGTAGTATTTTAGTAACACCTAGTATTTCAGGAACACCTAGTATTTCAGGAATAGGTAGTATCAAGCATATTTCGAGTAAGAACTAGTATGAGCCACTTTTTTGTCCTGTATACTTCATTCTGCGCAAAGAGACGGAGCTGTTTTTAATAAAGGAAATAATTTATCCTGCTGTTACATTTATTCTCGTATGATATGCAGATATATAATACAGATTATATGCTAATAATTATATATTATACTAGTCACCAACTTGTAACTAAAATCGGTTGGTAAAACTTTATGTTTTTACTCAAAAAAAACTTTATGTTCCGATCGTTAGTGAAATAGTTGAATTTAATTATATTGAGTTATAACCTATAGAGTGGCTGATGTTGATAAGCTATATTATACTTTTTATTAATGTGATTTTAACTTCACTACACATCTCACGTAAATGATGAGATTGTTGTAATGGACATTTATGCACTTTATCTAGTTCTGTTCCTTAAATATCTGTACTGCATTTAATTTATTTTGTTGTTGTTTATTATTTATAAGTTTTTATTTATGTATTTATATTTATTTTATTACAATTTGTTTTTTATTTTTATTTGTAAAATTTTGTTTATTCTCATTCACTCTTGTGGCTTACTGTTATGTTTTTATTATACGTTTCTGATGTTTTTTCACATTATTTTTCGTGGTATTACGTGTAGGCCTACTCTAAATTATTTAATTGTCCCGAGTTTCGCAACTGATTTGTCTAACCAATGTTAGTTTGTTTACTACTAGTGAAAACTTAAATTGGTATTCCCAAAGGGAGATAGGCCTATAAATTCTCTTGTTTCTTATTTTCATTTAAACAGTAATAGTTTAATAAAGTCACAGTGTAAAGTAACACTGTTAATACTTTTAGTTTCAATTTATTTCTTATAACAAATTATATAGTATAGGTTATATAATATCTTCAAATAAATACACAGCAAGTAGGTTTTGTTAATATATTAATAGGTTTATCTAGGTGAAAATAAACCTACTTGGAGTGTATTTATTTGAAGATATTACATAGGAGACCTGCAGGAAACTCAAAACGAGTTACTTACAAAGGATAATATAGGTTATGTATATATAGTATATAATAACAGGTATTTGTACCTGTTATTTTTTTGGAACGGTATTTTCATACCTAGTATTTTAAAATAACAGTTTAGCCCACCTCTAATAGATAAGTTATCAAGAGAGAAGAGGGGGAGACAACGCTACCTAACATTTCACTATCTCACTTCCATATTCTCTCCCTCTCTGTCACACACATGCTTCCGATGTTGTCGCAAGTCTTGTTGCAGCCTAGTTCACACTATGAAACACTATCTGTTGTACGCATGTGCGAAGTGAATGAACATTTTGTTAGCCTCGCATCGAGGTGTTTGTATATCTCTAACCCAGCGTTCAATTTCTATCGTCAGGTTTCTAATATTCTATATTAGTTTAAAAACTGCGAAACGCATTATCTCAAAATTTGTTTTTTTTTCAGTTAAGCCCTTATTGGCTGAGACTTCTCAATTATGTCACGCGCGGCCTACCAGAGCGGGCAGGTGGGAACAAAGGTACTGCCCTAGACAAAGTTTGTCTACTTTATTAGTCACATTCAAAACTAAACCTAATCAATAAGCTATTCAGTTATGGATACACTGGGCACCTGGCAGCGTATCTGATAACCATTTATATACAGTAAACAAGAATAATTTTTAATACATGGTAAACACATAATACGTTAATACATATTATTTTATTTTTTTATTTATTATTAGCGGGGGTCCTACAGTCTATGCCGCATCCCGCATTTCGATCGCCATTTCTCCTTATCTTTCCAGTCATCGTCTTCAATTGTTCGATCTCTCATGCTTTTCCTAATTCCTGTTCTCCATTGTGTTGTCAGTCTTCCTTTTCTTCTCCTGTTTTGTGGTGTGTAAGTCAATGCTTTCTTTGCCCATCGCTTCTCCTCCATCCTCATTACGTGACCATACCATAGCAACTGTCTGAAGTCTATCCTTTCTGCTGTTGTAAACATGCGCCCTGTTTTCCTTCTTATATCTTCGTTTCTAACACGTTGCATTCTAGAAATGTTACACGCTCTTCTTAAGAAGTCCATTTCCACAGTTTCTATCATCTTTTTCTCTTTATCTGAAAGTTGCCAGCATTCGCAGCCATAATTAAAATGGGCTCGACAATAGTTGGGTAGATTGTCAGTTTAGTTTGAAGTTTCATTTTGTTCGACCAAAGTAACGAGATTTTTGATGTCATTCTTTGTTGTTCCATCTTCTGGAATAATGCTTCCCAAATATTTGAATTCGCTACACTTTCCAATTCTATGGATTGCAAATCTGGGTCTTCTTCTTGCATGTCTTCTATTTTCAGATATTCTAATACACATTCTAATTAAAATAAATACATAAAAACCTTAACAATTTTGATTACCACACTCTGAGAAATTCTATCTTATCAAAAATCTTACGTGCCACTAAATCGTAGACTATGTAAATACTATAACGTTTTGTTTTTTTATTGCAACAGGAAATACCTACGAACCAACATTCTAATCTGGTTTTAATATTGTGATACTATTCAATATAGCTTCTTCTGCAAGTAGTGTATTGTGTTTTTGTCGTTTCAATACCTAAACGCGCGTTTCACTGAAAAATATCGATATTAATCTGTAAGTAAATGAATAATAATCGAAATAATTCTATATTAATATAGAAATTAACGAATAATCGAATTTGTTTCGACTTTAATGTCAAATAACGCATAATCGATTTAAGGTTATCCTACATTATCTTCTGCCATCCAACATCCCAAATATTTAAACTGATTATCTATTTCCAGGTTTAGTGGTTTGATTTCAAATTGTTCCGGTTTCCTGGTTTTCCTTCGAGTGGTGATCATAACCTTTGTTTTATTTGTATTAACCTGTAATTCTATCTCTTTTGCTTCACCTTTGATTTCCTGGAAGGTCTCTTTAGCTCTTTCTTGGGATCTTACCATAATATTAATATCGTCTGCATATCCTACGATCTGGACCATTTTATGTTCTAATGTTGAATTCCTATCAATTGACAATTTTCTGATCACATATTCAAGCGCTAAGTTGAAGAGGGTTGGAGCCAGCCCATCGCCCTGTTTTAACACCCTCGTGACATTAAAAGGATCTTCTATCGTACTCGTTTGCAATTTGACTTTAGGTGTCGTCTGTGTCATTGTCAGTCTTGTCAGTTTTACTAATTTAATGGGTATTAATGGCTTTAATTCTACGCCCATTTAATTGTTGTCGTCTGTTTCCGTCTTGTTCTTACAATAGTCCTATGTACCTCTGTAAAGTGTGCAGATACTTTGTAAAAACTTATGGGTATAAATAGTGGCTGACACGTAAGTTTTTAAATCTAGCGCATACTTCATGACGATAAGGTTGTAGTTTTCATATTTTACTACGAAACTCATGTAATTCGAGTGAGTATAGTATGCCTTCTGAACATAAGGCGATTTTAACCAATACAGGCAATACAGGTTTTGCAGATCATTGCAAATAATAGCTCCGAAAGTTTTATTCCAAAGTTTATTAATTCTGATGAAATTTTTCTTCAGTAGCGCAAAACTGTACTAGCATTGTTTTCCTTTTGTAGGATAAACTTCTTTCAGTTTCACACTACTGGCCCCTAATCATTTCCATTATTAGTCGTTAAGAATATAAGAATATAATACTGCTCTTTGTTTGTACAAAAAAATTTTTGATCCTAATACAAGATCTCCTGTATAAACGAGAACTGGGTTTATTTTATTTGGATAAGTATGACGGATTACTTAACAGTATCGCTCATTGTCTTTTTAGTAATCAATTACTCCTGATATGTACACCAAGAAGGTGAGTTTGGTAACTGTAAATGAATATTACATCCACATTAATATAACGTATATTCAGTAAAAAATGTAAGCAACTTAACCTATATTTTGTAATTAATCACAAGATTGACGTCTACGTTACAAAGGTACAGTACCTACAGTTAAAAATAGTTCTCATTTACAATACCGGTTCCTCTCAGAACATTATCTCGGCCTATATTTCTAGTATTTCAGTTTCTCAAGCGAGACACTCGCAGTTCGTCGAGCAACAACTTACAGTAGCTGCTACTATTCCTTTTTTAATTATCCGTATGTAGTAGCCTGTTTTAAAAACAAAAATTCAAGTACCGTCTGCCTAGTGGCAAAAGCTAAAGAGCATGATAATGTCTTTCGGCCGCCAGCTAAACGCAACATTTGCAGAAAGGAAACAATCAGTCAGTCAGTAACCATAATAATGTTGCGTTTAGCTGGCGGCCGAAAGACATTATCATGCTCTTTAGCTTTTGCCACTAGGCAGACGGTACTTGAATTTTTTCTAATGAATAGATCGTTAGCTGAATCACATACGAAGACAACCATTAACTAGAGACAATAACCCCAATAACCTAACTACAGCTATGCAGTGTTGTTTGCTTGTTAGGCCTTTAATCTGCGACGACGTTAGCATGTTAGCGGTCGCGGTTTTAGTTAACGATTCCCGGCTGGTAAATTGTGCTAACACTTGATTTTAAACTTTCAGGACGCTTTATAAATCTGGTTTAATTGTTTGCAGTGATATTATTTTTAACACATTATATATATTGCGACGTATCAAAACAAACGTTTATTTACAACAATCCCAATGACGTCACGCAAGAATGACGTCATGCAGCGTGATGCGTTACAGTTTACAGCGTTACAGAAATTTTCAAATGATGGCCAGCCAAAAGACATTATCATGTCAAAAAAAATAATTATGAATTAGAAGAACAAAGAGAATCGAAGACATATTTTTGTCTGTTCACAGACATATTTTTGTGTGCTTCAGTTGGCATTTATTTCAACGCAAAGTGCACGAGTAACCAAAGTATTTGAAGGCAGTGCACTGCTCAACATGCAAAGCGAACTATAAACGGTGCCCAGTGTCAGTACCGCGGTTCGTGATTCGACTGGAACTAGTATTTTACCTCCGGTCGCACGCATGCGCGGCAGTTTCCGCATCATAACTTCCCTTCTTCGCGAACAGCGTACTGCTTATCCTGGCGTTCATCGGCCTGTAGATATCATCTGCACAGACACTCACTTAAACCGGTCATACCGTGTTAGTCATGACTAAGGCTACCAGACTTCCGCACGTAGCGGGACACGTCCACATTTTTAGCCTACATGTCTATATGTCCGTATGTGTACAACTTTTGTCCGAATTTTTTTAGGTTAATATAATTGTTACGTCATGGATAACTGACTGAATATATTGTTACCACGGTCAAACTGATGGTCGTATGGTGCAGTGGAAAACAAAATTCAGGATACCAGTAAAGTCACTAAAATCCAGCTTTAATTTTATCACAATAAACAGTTTGTAATAAACCTGTTATTCAACAAGATTACACTCGTACAATAACTCAAATTAAATTTGTCCACACGCAATAATAATTCCAACTAATAGAGTCCCGCACAATATCACACAATAATACTTTGTCTTAATACTTCAAACCTCACTTGAATTAATTGCCACTTAAACGCACTGAGTAATCGCCGACGTAAACTGAATCGCCTCAGGACAACAATTAAATGGACATAGAATTAAAGCCATTAATACCCATTAAATTAGTAAAACTGACAATGATACAGACGACAGTCAAATTCAAATTTGCAAACGGGTACGACAGATTCTTTTAATGTCACGAGAGGGTTGAAACAGGGCGATGGGCTGGCACCAACCTTGTTCAACTTAGCACTTGAATATGTGATCAGAAAATTTTCAATTGATAGGCATTCAACATTAGAACATAAAATGATCCAGATCGTAGGATATGCAGATGATATTAATATTATGGCAAGATCCCAAGGAAGAGCTAAAGAGACCTTCCAGGAACTCAAAGGTGAAGCAGAATAGGTAGGATTACAGGTTAATACAGATAAAACAAAGGTTATGATCACCACTCGAAGGAAAACCAGGAAACCTAAAAAATTTGAAATCGAACCACTAAACCTGAAAATAGTCAATCAGTTTAAATATTTGGGACGTTGGATGGCAGAAGATAATGAAGAAATAAACGAAATATAAAGAAAACGATAAAGGCCGCAAATACAGCATATGGTTCGTTGACAACTATATTCAAGACAAGGAATATCTACCGTCAGTCAAAGGTCACATTATATAAACTTATGATTAGACCGCTGAAAACATATGGCAGCGAGACTTGGACTCTGAACAAACAAGCCGCTAACTAGTCAATAACATTGAAAGGAGAATTTTGAGGAGAATGCAATCCAATATATGAACCAATTCAAGTCAATGGGATACGGTGAATGCGTCACAATGAGGAACTATACAAGCTATATAAAGACAATGATCTGGTCACCACCATCCGACTGCATAGATTGCAATGGGCAGGACACATCACTAGGATGGAAGGCAACAGAATACCAAGGAAGGTACTGTTTAGTCAAATCGAGGGTAGAAGGCCTGTCGGAAGACCCAAGCATCGCTGGACTGATGCAATTGCGAGGGATGCTGATAATTTACTTAAAATAAAACGATGGACATCGATCGCTAACGACAGGGAAAATGGAAGCGGAAGATTATGGAGGCTAAGGTTCGACTCCGAATTTTGACGCCATAGAAGAAGCAGATTTGACGTCAGACTGGAAGCCAAACGATAACGATGACTTGATAGCTCTTTGTATAGTATAGAGCAGTCACGTAACTAGGAACTGCTCCTGGTGAAGGAGGATGAGACTAGCTTGAAGGTTGGGTGAATTACAAGTGAGAAATTTCAGGGTTCTTCCCTACAATTTTATCAGTAGCGTGGTGTCCATGTAACCGCAGTTGCCGGCGGCAACAGTACTGGAAATAAGAGAAAATAATATTAATTATATCACAGAATAAATACTTTAGTTATTGAATAATTTGAAATCCGAACAATATTAGTAGGGAAACTTGAAGAAAAGCGTAGCATTGCTTTCCAACTGCTGGGCACTTGCACCGTCTTGTGTTGCCGGCTCAGACATCGGCAATGTTTTACTGCTACGGTCATTGACTTCGTAGTGTAACGTGTCCTTGGGAGAAGGTCGTTACTTAACATTTATAACTAGACCACCGGCCTAGAGGAAGCAAAAAATTGGCTGGAGCCCATTGTGACAGGACATGCAATAAAACAGTTCTATAACAGTAACAGTATTTTATTGGTGCTTTCTTTTTATAAACATTATGTTATAGCATATCATTTCATGTGAGAGACAACTCGTATAGATGCATACATATATATTAATACTTGCACTCCAATAATGAGAATTGGTGCAACCCCATAACAATCGGATACCTTTACTACAACTGAGATTAATTTACAAAAGATATATTCACACCCCTTTTTCAATAATTTGTCTTAATCATTATAATTCAATTCTGATAGCAATTAATCTTAATTATTCAATTATTTAATTTAATACATTTAGTTAGTCAATTGAATTACTCAGTCAACGAATGTTAATTATAAACTGTGCACCTTCTTTAAACTTTTGAAACATGAATGAATATATTACCCCATATCAGCACCAGTCCTCAGCTATATCTAATATCATAGACATACGAGTATATGCGTATATGTATACATAAAATGCAGCCTTGCTCTTGTACAAAGTGTTATTAATGAAGTTTATCACTGAAGTTACAAACATGTGTCCATGAAGGTTCTAGTGTCTCTTTTATCGTTATAAATTTAACAATTTTTGAATATTATATATATATATATATATATATATATATATTACTATAATACTTATAACTAATTTACCTCAAGATATGTTTTTTCCTTTAGGAACATGTTTCGGGAGATCCTGTTCTCCCATCTTCAGCCTTCGCCATCTTGCTTCTGGTGCAGTATTTGTGTGTTGGCTTCTGGATGTTATTAAGGTGGTTTGTTGGTCTTTGGTCCTTCAATGTTGCATTATTGTGTGTGGTTGTGGTATCTGTTTTTGTATTTTGTGTATTTTCGATGTTGAGTGCTTTGAATATTGTGTCATGTTTTGTATTGATTTGTATTTGTTCTGGTATTAATTTGTTTTGTGTTTTATGTTTGTAAATCTGTAAATTTTCCCAAATGTTCATTATGGTGCCTTTGTGTGGTATTTGTTTTATTAGTGTTACATTGGTTATGTCTGGGAATTCATGTCCTGTGTTTATTGCATGTGTGGCTAAATTGGATTTATATATATTTGGTTTTTTGTATGCATTTAGGTGTTCAAAATAACGTTTTTTCAGCTGTTTTTTTGTTTGTCCTATATAACATTTATTGCAATCTTGGCATTCAATTTTGTATATACCGTTGGTTGTTGTATTATCTTTGTTGTGTGAGCTATTTAGATTTTGTAATTTATTTTTATTAGTTTTGTATGCTATTTTTATATCTGTGTTTTTAAATAGTTTTGTTAGTTTTGTCATTTTATTATTTATATATGTGAATGTGGCCCATTTTTTGTTGTTGTTATTATTTATGTGTTGTTCAGTTTGATTAATTCTTAATTGTTCAGTTTTTATTTTTTATTTGATTTTATTTTCTATTTTGATCATAGTATTTTTATTGTATCCATTTGCATAACCAATTTGGTATATTATATTTCTTTCTTTGTCAGTTTCTTGTTTGTTTAGGGGTATTTTGTACATTCTGTTAAATAACGAATAAAATGCTGCCATTTTATGTTGTGGTGGGTGGTCAGAATGGTTAGGTATAATGATGTTAGTGGAAGTTGGTTTTCTATATATTGCATATTGTATGTGTTTGTTGTATCTTGTGATGGTTATGTCTAAATAGTTGATTTTGTTATGTTTTTCTTTTTCTTCTGTGAATTGTATTTTGGGATGTATGTTATTGATTTGTTTCAGTATGTTCTCTGCATTTGTGTTTTTGTTATTTGATACATATAGTCCATCATCTACGTATCTTATCCATATGCCATCTGGGTCATGTGTTTTTATGTTCCATGTTCCATGTTCGTCCCATGTTCCATGAAACGATGCTGTGTGATGTAGTTAAATTTAAATTGGAAATTTTCCACCTGGATTTGGAGAACGAAAGGCGGCTATGAATTCTATGATGGTCGGTTATGATGATGGTGCTGATAGGTGAAGAAGAAAGTGGTTACATGTTGGATTGTTGTCCTTCGGGAACTACAGGCTCTCCCTCTGTGGCTGGCGACGTGGGGAGCCGTTTACTGTCGATCTATTTTCTTGATGATGGCTGGTGTAGGTGCCATCCTGTCAGCTGTTTCCCATCCCTCGACGGTCCGAGGACCCTGTAACGTCATTTATTTGTAGATATCTGTCACCACTTAAATTCACCTACGACTCTTTCTCGCCACAAAATAGCAACACCACACACACACTGTCTAATACTTTTGAAATTATTATTATCTGATTACTTAAAGAACATTCGAAAATTGATCACTGGATTTTCATTAATGGTTGCAGGATGTAACACACATATGTTATTTCATCTTCACATTTTCTTAATATGTGTACATACATTTTATAAATTCAGTTTTGTTAAAATTTCATTCATAATTGTTTAAAACTCTTTCAGCTCAATTTATTTTAGTCTCTTTTATTTGTGGGTGCACAGTCACTCTAAATTAAATTTTCAAACATGCCGATACCAGATCGCCACGTGCCAGAAGCAAGTACAATTTACGTTACAACAGATACATTACAAACAAAAATTTTACATATTTGGATCACACACACACAAATATAAAACATCTATGCCCATTAACCTAACACACACACAAAATTGCAACAATCCTTACCTGAGACCTTTTAAAAGTTTAAGTACTCATGTAGAGTCGGAAAGAATAAGTTACAGTTCAAGTCGCCAGACCACAAGACAGCACTTCGGAAGCTGAAGAGAAAATGGAGAATGAACACGCGTCTTACCAATGCACAACGGTAACGGAAAAACTTGTGGCAGGAATGAAACAGCTGTTACGAGGCTGCTATCTGAATCTCGACGACGCACGCCGCGCTGCGCTATCGCGCTCAGGTCGACTGAGAGGGACCGAAGCCGTGGCCTTGGCGCGACTATTCGAATATGCCGAGCGCTTCGGCACAGTAGTAGTTGTCACTGTACAAACTGTAAAACGGGAGACACACTCGTCCGTCCAATGTGTTGCCGCTGTATACACCGGCCAAACGTTCAGTTAGCAGCTATGTTCGTTTTCGGAACTGACGTGGACCAGATACTACGTACCTATTTGTGTTTTGTTCGTTTAGTCATGTGTTTCTCTGTTTGTTTTTATTATTTTTAATTCGATTATTTGTGTTCTGATTTATTCTACATAAGTATAATGAGAGTCAGATCCCGTTGAACCGGGACCTTCTTCTTCTCTCAGCGAATGATAGAAAGTGCTCTAAAAAGAACACTTGGTACAAGAAAAAAATTGAAATTAATTTTCAGGTTAAGTTTTAGGCCTATCACAACCGGCAACAGTTGTTATCCACTCAGCGCCGGCCTCCAGCGCTTCTACCGCCCTGTGCAGTATTTATGAGTGCCGCCCCCTCCCTATTTTAACTCTGAACACATTCACGCTCACTAGACCTACTCTTAAGATACGGCGATTGCCTTCAAATGACGACTAGAAATGTTTGCATTGTTGTGTTTATCAAATAACTGGAACTTTTCGCGTTTACGATGCGGCGAACGGGTACAATAAAAATTGTAGAGACAATACAAGGAATCGTGAGACAATAAAAATATATTCCTATGTGATGACTTAAAATTAAAATACTAACTAAGATATTAACTGAAAAATAACAAAAGTAATGTATCATATAGGTACCTTAATTAAAAAATACTCGTCTAGCTTTTGCACTGGCAAACTCCTTTATGACTTCGTTGTAATCAAGTGATTCAGCTAACTGATGTTCTATAAACATAGTCGTGAGACCACTCAGGCGAGTCTCGGACATACTTGATCTGAGATAAGTTTTAATAAGTTTGAGCTTCGAAAAAGTCCTTTCTCCGCTTGCCACTGTCACGTAATTTTTACTGATCTTACATATTGTGATGAAACTAAGTGAATAATTTTATTTTAACATTGAAAATGTTTATAAGGACGTGTCGCTCATGTGCGGCCGATCGCTGGTGCGTGCTCGAAAATGGGAACCGGTGAGTTTCCATAGAAACTACTTCTTTGTTGTCAATAACGTAGTACACATATAAAACTTCGCTTATGAATGCGACTATATTTAACTTATAATCTGTACATTGGTAAATGAAGAATGAATTCATTGATTGGTAAATAAAGAATGAATTCATTGATTGGTGAATGAACATAAATATATATATATATTATATATATATATATATATATAATATATTTTTTTTTTAGATTTATTGAAGCATTTTCAATGTCCTTCTTTGTGCATTGCATTTGTGCAATGCCTGTAAATTTTTTCCTTCAATTTCAAAACTTAACGTCTCGGAATCTGCCGCCCTGGGCGGTGGCACGGTTCGCCCCTGCCTGGAGCCGGGCCTGTATCTACCCACGCCACGCCACTGAATTTTATAAATATATTTTACAAATTCTTTGCCCCTCAGTGGTTTAGAGTAAACCCACGTGAAGTATAAGGGTTGGACAAAATACGGAAAAGCGCTGATTTCAAAACGTTCTATCTTGACTAACTATTATTCAAAGTAAAAGTAATAAGTCTGATATCATTAGGAATCACTACAATTCTAAACTTGTTTTCTTCATAAATCATGTGAGAAATGATTACTTCAGGATACATTTTCCCACTTCCCAAGTACATTTTCCGACATCTGCCCACTCTGTACCACCAGCAAGATGGACGGTCCGCACCTACAGCAGTGCACAGGACTGACGGACGTACAAGACAGACGCGATACGTGTCTATACTGGGAGACTCGTAGGCGAATGGCAGAGATGCCAAGAGCTGGCATTGGATAAAGTAAAGTAAGTAAGTAGGATACATTTTGAAAACCACGGTTTTATTACCCCTTGGCACTTTAGTTTAAACAAAATTTTTTCCAAGAACGTTGTTTTAAACAACTTAAAGTTTGTGTTAAAATTGTATTATTTTTTATGTAAAATCCTGCAATAAAATTTTCAAATTTTCCGAATTAAAGTAAAGAAACTGCTAGTTTACCCGTGCAAAGTTGACGGTTCAGACCATAGAGTGGTGGAGTGATGACAATAGTCGTCCAATCCTACTTCTACGAGTAGGATGGTGGCCTTTCCCACACTTCCCTATGAGCCTCAGAATTGGATTTCAACGAAATCCCAGGGCGGTCGTATCCAAGCGGCCAGTGTGAGATTTCTCAGGCACGTGGCAGCTCTTCAAGATTGGAAAAGAAAAATATCAATGCAGGAACTGAATATTATGAGTATACTTGATAGGATTCCTCAGTATCAGCTAAAGTGGTCGGAATGTCTTAACCGAATGGATATGACTATCGCATCCCCAAACAACTATGGGATTATAAACCGAAAGGGCGGTGATGTGTCAGACGTGCGAAGCAGCGTTGGAGTGACCAGCTCTAGTCTATCTGCTTGGGATCGGAACAAACCATTTTTACTTCCACGTTCCATAAGGAAATGGAAGTACTGTATGGTGATGGCGAAAAAAATCGTGTTCGAGATAAGGGCTGAGTCTGATTGTACTACCCTCAAAACTTGAAGAAAAGTCATTTTTCGAAATGTGTGTGTGTGTGTGTGTGTGTGTGTGTGTGTGTGTGTGTGTGTGTGTGTGTGTGTGTGTGTGTGTGTGTGTGTGTGTGTGTGTGTGTGTGTGTGTGTGTGTGTGTGTGTGTGTGTGTGTGTGTGTGTGTGTGTGTGTGTGTGTGTGTGTGTGTGTGTGTGTGTGTGTGTGTGTGTGTGTGTGTGTGTGTGTGTGTGTGTGTGTGTGTGTGTGTGTGTGTGTGTGTGTGTGTGTGTGTGTGTGTGATTTTAAATGTAAATCTTAGAACATGGAAGTTGTGTATGATTCTCCATGCCGATATTTGGTTTAATCCTTGCTGAAGATGATGATAATGATCCTACTTCTCGCTCTAAAGTAATATTGCGCGTCAGACCCAAAGATATATAAAAATAATTTCGACGAAACCGAAACATCGAAGCATGATAATGTTTTTAGGATTTAAAAATAAGATTTCTAGACTGTGGGGAATCGAAAGTGTGGAAAAAATATAGTAAATATAGTGTAACATCACCTGGAGCGTTACATTTTTCGATGACGTTACACATTTTGTGAAATGGCCCCCAGCCTAAAAACATTATCATGTTAACAAAACGCCTTTACATCGTGTAGTGTTAATGTCCTCGTCGGGTCACTTCTAGCCGTCATGGAACACTTACTTGAATAACGAGACGTAGGCGTGGTTCCAGTATAAGATAACGAGCAGAAATGTGTAACACATTTACAAACAATAATCATATTGCGTTCCACGTAGTCCGTACATGTTTGTACATAATAAGGCTCCAGTTGTCATTAACAGCAAACGTAATATACAGTTCCACACACTTAAGTTGCTAACAGTAAATCTGCAACTGTCACAGACAAACAAAGACACTACTACGCTTACCGTGTGAAGTATAATTAATAAGCTACATGTTTATAATTATTAATGTTGCTTGTTATATGATTATTATTATTATTATTTACAACGGAACTCGCGAATAACGAGCTCGCTTATAACGATAACTCGGATATAACGAGCAAAAGTACGGGATTTGTTTGGTTTTGTATTTTAGTAGTGATAATTATTAAACTCGCTTTTAACGAGTAGGAACACGTTAGAGAGTCGGTTATAACGAGCATTTTATCGCAGACTTGTTCATTGGTTAAGGTCTTAACAAACGTTCGTTACAATACAGAATTTTAAACATTCGTTTAAAATCATTTACGCAATTTAGTGAAGCTAATAATGAAAGTGGTGAATTCGTGGAATGTTTAAATAAATTACAAAACTGTTTTGTTATCTACTACACAAACAAACAAACATTTTGTTACAAAAAATTACTAAACAAACAAAAATAGATGAGTTTTTTAAGGTTAATTAAGTTCTGTGTGGGAAATATAACTTTACAAATTCCATTTAGAACGGAGAACAAATTATATAAAGTCATATAAATAAGTGTGAATTTTTTTTAATTTAAAAATAAATATTGTACATGTGGCATGAAAAGTTTGCGTTTTTGCCAGATAGTCGGCTGATTTTTGGCAAATTTTTAATTACTTTTACTATACTTACATTTTTTACTTATACTATTACATACTTATACATTTTTACTTACTTATACTTTTTACTTTACTTATACTACTTTTACTATTTTTAGTACATGGTTACTTTTACTATATTTCGCGAATGTACTGTACACCAATTTTCAGCAAATAATGTTAGCGTCTAAAAAATGTTTAAAGTCGGAATTTCACTTTTAAGCGTATAATGTAAAACATGTCAAAATTTTGTTGTGCAAGGCTTCTTCTATAGTAGTCTTTTTTTTTTGGTGTGTGTTCGATAATCACAGGCTTGCGAATCGACAACTCGGATGTAGCGAGCACCCGGTTTTAACCAGCACATTTGTCCGGTTCCTTGAGTCTCGTTATAAGCAAGTTATATAGTAAGCACTGTATAAGCACTGTATATAGTAATAATAATAATAAGTTATATAATTATTACAATTATAATAATTGATGTTGGTTGTTAGTGGCCACATTGTCTGATCCAAAATGAATTTTTCAGACAACATTTTTACCGAACTATACTTTTACAGAATTGTTTTGTTATAACTATTACCATTAGTATCAAACACATTTTTTCGTTTCGGCCAGCTGTGGACAACGTTAAAAGTATAACCGTTTCCTCCCTCAGACTCTAACTTTTGCTCAGTATTCCTGGACTTGTTTTCAACGCTCTTCCATTCTTTCTTTCCAGCCTACATGAAATGTAGCTTTATGACATGGATCAGAATATGGGTGTTAAACAAACAGAAGACACAAACGTATTAGGGGAACAAATGTTTTTCCGAGAAATTTTATAATTATACGGATGAACAGAATCGTCGCTCAGGAAATCAGAAGACGAATGGAAAGAAAGAAAGAAAGAAAGGCTCGATTTTAAGAAAGAAAAATGAATCAAACAGAATTAGTGTTACAAATTCTGTTTCTAGATAATATGGTAAGATTCTCAACAATCGAATCGAGCAAGAAATGAAAGATGTTGAAGAGCAGAACGGATTCCGAGTTGGTAGGTCATCTGTTGATAGTATTTTTACACTCAAAGAAGTTGTGGAAAAAAGGATGGCTCACAACCTACAAACCCATGTTCTATTTATCGTTTTAACTAAAGCATATGACAGCGTGGCGCTTGCAATATTATGGAGAGCTATGCAGAATCAAGGAATAAGTAGTAAGTATATAAAACCAACTAAACAACTATATAAAGATATGACAGCTCAAGTTAAAATAGGAAAACGGATATCCAGCAAGATAAGTATTAGTAAGGGCTTGAAACAGGGTGTTGCATAGCTCCGACTTTGTTTAAGATCTATCTAAATGAAGCCCTAACATCATGGAGAAAAACATGCCGTAATATGAGTGTACCAGTTGGAAGTGACAAGATGTTTACGACACACTTTGCAGACGATCAGGCTGTAATTGCAGAGGACGAAATTGATATAAGTTCTATGCTTAGAAAACCAGCAGAAGAATATGCGAAATGGGGTCTCGAAATAAATACCTCAAAAACTGAGTACCTTATAGTAGGCGGTGAAGGTCAATTATACCTAGAACTAGGAACAAAAGTGATACAAAATATTAACAACTTCAAGTATTTGGGTGTAACAATGATAGTAACCAAGAAATAAAAGTAAGAATAGGACAAGCTGAGACAGCAACAAAACAATTAAACAGTCTGCTTTGGAGTCCACGAATAACAAAAAACAATAAAATCAGAATATATAAAACTATAGTCAAAAGTAGGCCTATATGGAGCAGAACTGTGGGAAATTAATAAAAGAAATAAATCCATAATAAGAGCTATGAAGATGGATTACTGGCGGAGGTGCTGTAGACTAACAAGACTAGATAGAGTGAGAAATGTAGAGATAAGTCAAGCGCTGGGAATCGACCTTGATATTATAGAAACAATAGAAGCAAGAAGACTGAATTGGTTCGGACACCTAAAAAGAATGTCGGATGAGAGATGGCCAAGGAAGGTATAGGTATGGACTCCACCCTCTAGAAGAAAAAAGGAAGACCTAAACATTCATGGAAAATGAACGTCGAAGACGCAATGAATGCAAGAGGACTTACAGACCAGGACTGTTTAGCCTGGCGCCAGTGGAAGCTAGGATGCGAGAGGCGGCGCTAGCCGTAATTAAATCGCAAAAAAAGAAAACTTAGTAATTACATATAATGAAACTATTACTAAATAAAAGTGTAAATATCAAAAGTGGGGTTTTCGGTTAAGGGGAAGACGTAGTTTACCTGAACTGTTTTGTGTTCTAACGTTTAATATAATTTATTTTCGAGTCACTTTATCTATAAAAATTAGGTACTTTATTCTCATAAAAAAACTGAACTACGCAGACAACCATCCCTTCTCTTCAACCAATCCCCACCATTAATTATATTTACACTTTCATAGAGTGAATGCTAAGGTATCATATGTAATTGTTAAGGTATCTTATTCCTCAAAATTAAATACTCGTACTTCACTTGATATCAGCAACGTAATTTTCAAAACATCAGCCCTCCCCCTACAACTACTTTCTCCATTTATAAATATCTCATTTACTATTTTACAGTGGATTAATATCACTTTATTTTGGGGGCACTTATTTATCAAAATTAAGTACTTTACTCTTGTTAAAACACAAAACAATGCAGGTAAACTACCCCTCTCCCAAAAACCGAACAACCACGTTTTTGATATTTACACTCTTGTTTAGTAATAGTTTCATTATATGTAATTACTAAAGTAGCTTATCCTTCAAAATGAAGTAGTTTTTTCGACATGAGAAAGGTAGTTTTCGAAAAATTACCCTTTCCTCCTTCAACTACTCTTTTCATTTATAGATATTTCATCTACCTTTCTACAGTGGATTATTGTGGCCTTCTTTTCAGGATACTTTATTTATCAAAATTAAGTACTTTACTCTTATTAAAACGTAAAACCTTGCAGGTAAACTACCTCTCCCCCTTAAACGATCTTCAGTAGGCCCTTAATAGAGTCCTCTACAACTCGGGCACATATGCAAAATATTATTGATTCTGTTTAAATTTGCGGCAGTTATCGTTTGTCATAGGAAAAATTCTACATACAGACACTTTTCGGAAAATGACTTTTCTTCATGTTTCGAGGGTAGTACAATCAGAATTAGCCCTTATCTCAAACACGATTTTTTTTGCGATCACCATACTTCCATTTCCTTAAGGAACATGGAAGTAAAAGCAATACTTAGCCTACAGGTACAATAATGTATACAACAATATACAATAATTCGTAACACATCTATAAAAAAATTTGAAATCAGCATTGAAACGAAGAATGAGAGTATAAACAAAAACAAACACAAAACAGAACAACTGTAAGCTGAGACAACCAGAAAACGTGTAACCTCAGAAGTCATCACAGTTGCTAAACATTGCAAAAATTACACAGCACTAGAGACCTCGACCCTGACACATATTATTTTCTGCAAATTTGTTGATTCTCAAATATGCTGCATGAAGGTGTTATTGTTGGCCAATGCCGGAGTCAGTACTATAGAAAAGCCAACGTATATATAGATTGATACAGGTCATCGACCCGACTAGTAGTAATAGTCGTATTCTAAGGTGATCGATAACTTCTCTTTAGGTAAGCAGACTTTATTTTACAATAGGACATTTATAAATTTTGTACGTAAATGTGTAGAACTTTTAGTTATCAGAGTATAGTTGTTATCATTTTAGCTGAGCTTCTGTACTATAATTAACTCTGTATCTCTTACTGATTAAACAAAATATAATTCCACTTAATATAAGGCATACATACTTCACGATTTTGCATCTTCAGGCAGAAATGCTAATTCAGTAGTGGTTCTCGATGCACTCAGATCATAAGGATCTGCTTTTATTAATTCCTAATGGATGATGGGCGTCTTATGAATTTCCGTTTTTATGTGCTTAATTAATCGAATTTTTTATTATTATTGGCATCCAAGTCACTTTGTTATTTATAAATTAATAAATTACCTTAGACCCGTCATGTGACTTTGTTTTATTATTTAGAATTATGCGTTTCGGAACATATGTTCCATCGTCAGATTACTTCACTCAGTTGAGATCGTCAAATGTTAAAATCACATACTCAATTGTTAAAAACACACGTCATTATGGGTCCGCATCCTATGAAGACTGACCGCATACTCAGCCTTCATAGAAGTTACGCCTTCATAGTCTTCATGTAAAGCCGTCAAGAGTATCCGGTCATTCTTCATAGGATGCGGACCCATAATGACGTGTGTTTTTAACAATTGAGTATGTGATTTTAACATTTGACGATCTCAACTGAGTGAAGTAATCTGATGATGGAACATATGTTCCAATACGCGTAATTCTAAATAATAAAACAAAGTCACACGACGGATCTAAAGTAATTTATTAATTTACGAAGTTTTATGTTTTAAGTTTTTATTTTGGCTTGTAATCTATTACTTGAAATTTTGAAAAAAATAAAGAAACTAACTACAACACTGAGCAATCGAAAGTAATGAGAGTTGTCAAATGTTTAAACCTAATCATAAGAGGAAAAAATCTTTAACAGTTATAATAAATTGACAGAAGTAGTAGATTTTGTCGTGGTAGAAGTAGAATAATTTTATTTTTTTATCGGATGTCTAAGGATCACATGCCAATTTAAATTCTTTATTCTTTGTTCTTTTCTTTTTCTCCAATGTTCATTCATCTTTTCACTGTGTCTCTTCTTTCTGTCTTCAGTCCACTTTGAACCTGCGTTCATTTAGCGGACTTTTGCATACTGCAATTGAAATTGTATAGAGTGCAAAAGTAAGAATCAAATTCCGAGATAAGATCGGATTGTTAGTCTGAAATCATTGTTTTTCGTAGTTTACTCCACTTGGTTCTTCCACTCTCTCTCTCTCTCTCTCTCTCTCTCTCTCTCTCTCTCTCTCTCTCTCTCTCTCTCTCTCTCTCTCTCTGCCGTTGGGAATTAAGATGCCTCATCCGCCTTTGAGACCGTTGACCGGGTTTCACCTAGGCAGGGGCCCTTACTGGGTGCTATCATCCGGAGTCAGATGAACCCAGGTTTTTGAAGAGGTCTGCTCCTCTAAGACACGTCCTGCTGTTGGACCATCGAGATCTCTTCCACCATTCCGTCCGTTGGTCTTCACAGAGGTCCGTTAGCAAGTGTAGCTACAGTGTGGCTACAAAAGGTCCCAGGGGGCACGACGGGGACGTGGACTAATTTTAATATTTTTATTATAGTAATTGTCTCAAAGAAATAACCGAAGGAGTAATTAAAGCAAAACCACCTTTCAAAGAAGAAGAAACTTCGTACACATATAACTGCAAAGTTAAATTAAGGCGATGTTTATAAGTGCCTATGTCCAAGTGGTAGATTAAGGCATTGTTTATAAGTCCCTATGTCCAAGTGGTAGATTAAGGCGATGTTTATAAGTGCCTATATCCAAGTGGTAGATTAAGGCATTGTTTATAAGTGCCTATGTCCAAGTGGTAGATTAAGGCGATGTTTATAAGTGCCTATGTCCAAGTGGTAGATTTTACGTAACAGAAAGCGGTTTACGCTTGAACCATAAAATGTTGTGAGATAACTTATATTTTCTCCTTAGACGTTACAACCTTTAGATGTGTTTTGGCCATCTCCTCTATTTCATTCCATCTCTTTTCTACCTTCGGCAAATTTCCACCATTAAGGTAAATTAACTACAGATTCGAAATTTGGGCTTTGCAATTTAAAATTGGACGTTATGAATCAAAATTACGTAGAATAGAGAATGATATGGGAAAAGAGGTAATCATTGAAATGTATAAAAATAAGAGGAAACCAAATGCACAAACCTAATAAGTGAATATGGAAAATGCAAAAACGTGTATTCATGATCTGAGAAGGAGGGAAAGTTTCTGTTCATCGTCATCACAACAACACAGTGTAGGGAAAGTGCCGCTTGATCCGCCTTCAAAAATCCTCCAGCCATCTCTTCCTGGGTCTACCCACACACCTGTGTCCTTTAGGTTTGTATTCCAGACTTGTTTGGCCAGTCTGGAATCTGACATTATTTCTAAGTCTTCTTTGCATCGTTGTTTGTAATCTTTTAATTTTTAATTCAAATTAAAAACTTGTAACTCTTCTCTTATGGACTCATTTTTTATACGGTAAAGTTTAGAATACCTTTATACTTGCACGTCCGGAATCAATGTTGTTAAAATTCATTCCCAAGCTGTTTGGCCGTGGTCCATTGTTTTCTACAAAACAGAAAAACAGACAGGCAGAGTAGTCTAAAACAGAGTACAAAAACAAGAGTAGCCTACTCTGTACAGAGTTGTATGGTTTTGAGCACAAAAACAGGTAGCAGTGGTGTTCAAGGGACTTCTCCAGCCTTAACCACAGTACTGAGGTCACTAACGTATACCACCTCACGTTAGCGCAACTCGATTTTACACTGAAGATGGGAGTCGATGGCACTGCCGAAACGTCGGTTTTTGTAGAAAACAATTGACCGCGGCCAAACAGCCCGGGAAGGAATTTTAACAACACCTGTTAACTTCTCTTAAGAATGCCATTTCCGAGGACTGTATTTTACTGTCTTGTTCTTTTATTGTTGTCCATAATTCACGCCCACAGGACACTACAGGAACTGCCATAACTTTGTAAAGCTTCAACTTTATACCTCGACGTATCTTGTTTTTAAAGGAAATTCTTATTAAAAAGCAAAAAGAAATTTGTGGAACAGAATTAAGTGGAAATGGCATATGTTCGAATTCTCAATAAAAATTCAAGACATAAAAGCCCCAATTTTTAAGTGAATACCGGTTTTAGAAAAAATCTGTGTTTAGGTATACCCGATTGTTCTACATTATTTTAAATTAAACTACAGAGATAATTCATTGGTTTGTCCAAAACGTAAATACGAATTGAGGTAAAACAAAAAATATCTTGAAAAGAATAAATTGAAAGTGATGCATCAACGATTATGTTGTTTGACTAACGATAACAAACTATAAAAATCATTTGCAGAATTATCGCTGTTGCACACCGCTGTAGAAAAATTATTCCGATTAGCGCTTTCCAGCTTCACAGCTCCTTCTCAGCTCATGAGCTGTGAAGCTTGAAAGCGCTAATCGGAATATTTTTTCTATAGTGGTGTGCAACAGTGATAATTCTGTTTGTGATTATAACCACTAACACAACTTTCTTAATTAAAAATCATTTGTGTGTATGTTTCCGGGCAATAAAACTCAGCAGTTAATTATGTTAAATGGCCATACAAGTTGCGTTAACCCGGTTCGCAACCGGCCGGCTCAGAGTTAACGTCCGAGTAAACTGCAATGTTGCAGAATATTACCGCTGTACATACACAAACACGTTTGAATATATTGCCACCATCTGTACTGATGTAAATATTGTGCCTACTGTTGAATACGATAAGCGACTGTTCAGACAAACGCGCTAGTAATGATGTAGAAACGTTGTTAGGAAAAATTAAACAGATATCAGTACCGTGTAAAAAATGCTTTCAGTTAATGAGAAAGAAAGAAATTACTTCAATTTCATTTTACGTGTGTCATGTTAATTCTTCTTAACGAGCACTTTCCTATTAAGACATTGATCATGTATTATTCACAGGCTTTCTTTTTTTTTAGTTTTGCTTGGTAATTACTGGTAGAGGGAGAGTATTGAACCTTTCTAGTGACAAGTTTAATAAACAAAAAGTTAAATAGAAAGAACTGGTTTTAATTTTGACATTACACGTTGACAGATGGTGACATTTGAGAAGTTGACAACGTTGGTACCGGTCAGAGCATTAATAAAATCATAACATATTCTTACTGTACTGCAGAGAAAAGGAAAACACTTAGCTATTATAGCGGATTAATAAGAAACATATGTAACCTGTAACTTTCTCCCCGATCATGAATAACTGAACGACCAAAGAGAGTTATCAGTTTTAACTCGAGTGTTTGACATTTGTCTGTCTGTTTACGGTATCTATCCAAGTGTCAATCAGCCTTTCTTTTTGTTTGAGTTATGTTTCACAATAACTTTTACATATCCGATTTTTACCATCCGATTTTTGAAAAACTTGGAATACATATTCTTAATTCCACCCCACAGATTCATATTATTTTTCTATTTTTGATATTGATCCCAAAAAAGTAAGGAGGATGAGAGACATAATTGTATATTTGGTGTTCTGCCCTAAAGCAGGTCTTCAAGTGGTAAAAGCTCTCCAAGCTCTCCTATCGCATGCCATTCTTTTAGTTTCTTCGTAACACCCTCAGGTTTTAATGCTTCATAAGTAATGTAATAAGTAATCTATTAACTTCATTCTTCTACGCCCTTTTCTTTTTTCTCCTTCTATGACACCTTCCAAGGCAGTTGTAAACGAGCAGACTCTTCTTAAATAATGACCTAACCAATTCCTTTTCCTATTTTCTATTACCTTCAGGATTCTTCTCTCTTCCCCTATTCTTCTTAAAACTTCGTCATTCCTTACTTTATCAACCCACCTCACTTTTTCCATTGCTCACCAAACCCACATCTCAAACGCTTCTAATCGTTTTTCATCCTCCTTCCTCAGTGCCCATGTCTCTGCACCATATAAAGCAACGCTCCACACATAACATTTGGCCAACCTTTTTCTTAAATTCTTATTAATTTTCCCACACAGTAGTCTTTTCTTCCCACTAAATGCCTCTTTCGCTATAGCAATTCTTGCTCTAACTTCACGAGTGCAGGACATATCTTCACTTATCAAGCTTCCAAGATATTTAAACAACTCCACCTGTTGTATTTTGTGTTGCCCTGTATTAATGTTTGCCCTTTTTCCTCCTCTGCTAATCACCGTGCACTTAGTTTTTTTTAATCCTCATTCCATATTCCTCGCAAACTAAATTCAAACCGCTTATCATTTCATTAATTGTCTCTTCCTTTTCTGCTAAAACAGCCATGTCATCAGCAAACCTTATACATTCAATTCTTCTTCCACCGATATTTACACCTCTTGTTTTGTCAAAGCACTTCCTAATCAAGTCATCAAGATATATTTTAAATAAATGCCTTACTCCTCTTCCAATTTTAGACATAATTGTAAAGGTAAACATTTTCAAAACAAAATCTCAAAAATCAATGTGAAGTATCAAATCAAAGAGAATTTTTACCAAAATATTAAAATAGTGTTTAGTTTTGGAAATTAAAAACTTTTTGTTACCAGGGCCCGAAAAAGAGCTGCAAATATTTTCAAAAATGTAAAAATCTATGCGACTATCAAATTAAAGATAATTTTAAATTAAACGTGAATGCAGTGTTTTCTTTGAATTTTTTTAATTTAGGACCAACACGGACAAAAAAATTGAAAATATTTTCCAAAATTGTAAGCGCCTACGTAGTCTGTAATGCTTACATAGCTGTTTAGGTAGGGTATTGTAAGCGCCTACGTAGTCTATAATGCTTACATAGCTGTTTAGGTAGGGTATTGTAAGCGCCTACGTAGTCTGTAATGCTTACATAGCTGTTTAGGTAGGGTATTGTAAGCTCCTACGTAATCTGTAATGCTTACATAGCTGTTTAGGTAGGGTATTGTAAGCGCCTACGTAGTCTGTAATGCTTACACAGCTGTTTAGGTAGGGTATTGTAAGCGCCTACGTAGTCTGTAATGCTTACACCGCTGTTTAGTTAGGGTATTGTAAGCGCCTACGTAGTCTGTAATGCTTACGAAAAATGGGAAAAGTTAATGATTGGACAGATTGCTAAACCAGCCTTATAAAGTTGCAAAGACTGTTCAATTTTAAGATTTAAATTGTAGTTTTAAAAGATACCTCTCGTCGTTCAACTACTGCCCTCTTTGACGACAGTCTTCATTATCTTACCGTTTTTGTCATTCTTATCGTAATAGCCTTTATTTCCAAGATGACCAGACGCTTATATGGTTCTTCCATTTAGTGATGTATTTCCTTTCAAGAACTATCCAATCTAAAACCTTCCTCGGAAATCTATCGATCGAAAATAAGTACTTGACATCGTGACAGAATAAAGTACTTCGGTAAACATACTATAGCACTGACTTATTGTCTTGTACTGCGCTTGATGGGTCACTATAATCTTGGTGGGCTTAAATGCCGTGGCCTGTAATCAAAATTATTGTTATTGCCCCCTGCTGGGTTTCAGCAGTTTGCATGAAACCCATCTTCAGAGCGGGAAGACATCTCTTGCCTCATCCAATCACAATGCTTGTTACCATCGTCATCATCATCATCTTCACCGGTTAAACCAAGGATGGTTTGTTCCGGTCTCAAATAGGCAAAAATTAGACCTGGTCACTTCAGCGCTTTCTCGGACGTCCCACACCTCTCCGTCCCCTCGGCTTATAGTTCCATAGTTGTTTGGGGATGCGGCAGTCATCCGTTCGGCAAAGATGTTCCCACCAATTCAGCCGACACTGGGCGATCCTGTCGAGTATACTCATAATATTCAGTTCCTGCCGTGTATCTGTGTTTCTTCTATGATCGTGGAGAGTATACCCTGCCACGTGCCTGAGGAATCTCATTTCAGCCGCTTGGATACCACTGGCCGCTGGCCTGGCCTTTCGTTAAAGTCCAATTCTCAGACCCATAAAGAAGTGTGGGAAGAGCCATCAGCTTGTACAATTTTAGGCGTGTTCCTTTACTTGCTGACTTAAGGGTTCGCCTAATGGTCCCGAACATAAGGTTGAACTTATACAACTTATTCACAATGTCTTTGCATGCATTATAAGACACACTGTACCCCAGGTATTCAAAATTGCTAACTTGTTCCAGGACAGTACCATCTATAACAATTTTTGCCCGTACGGGATCAGTCCCACGAATAGCCATCACCTTGGTCTTAGGTGTGAATATTTGCAATCCAGCGTATTTACAGATTCGATTTAACAAATGTATACCCATCTGCAATCTGTTTTCAGAGTCCGACAGAATAGCGTGATCGTCCTCAAACAATGAAGTGTCAATTGTAGAGTGACGAATCATAAAATGTTCTGGAAGACACAGCTGCCAGTTTTGTGTAACATCATCAATATATAAATTAAACAGAGAAGGTGATAATGGACACCCTTGTCGTACTCCACAATTGATCAGGCCAACTCTAGGAGCTTGTTACCGTTGTTTGAAAAACTGTTCCGTCTGTTCCCCGCTGAGCCACCATGGTCATGTTTGCGCAGTTATCAAAATGACTTACAAAGGTTTTGTAAAATATATAAAAACACTTGGTAAGTTTCACAAATTTTTTAATTAACTCTGACAGCTGTTTCGACTAACTAAGCCATTGTCAAAGAGCGAGTGAATGAAATTACTTAACACAGGATGTTAGTGGAGTGTAGGTGGTGAACATCTGTTTAGGGCGTATCTGGAACATCTGTGTTGTGATGGCGAGGGGGGGAATGTGTGCATGAGACAAGGGAAGGTCAGGTGTCTTTAAAAACTAAATACAATCATGTATGCAAAATATAAAATTAACTGAACTAAATATAAACTGAATGCAAAATTTAAAATGACTTGTTAAGCGCGTCTAAAATGTCTTGAAGGGTACGAACATGCCGACGCAGCATTACTGGTAGACTGCAGCTGACTGTGAGACATTACTGTACTGTGCAGCAGTGAGGCAAGAACAAATTATTTGTTTTTTTTTCCTCACGGAAGACAGCAATGTCGCACTGTGGCCCGCTACCTGATTGGTTCACATTAAGACAACGTTACACCCACATTACAATGGGTATCCTCGGGTCTATGTGACCTTCAGTTGTAATAGGGATGAAATGTTGTCTTACAAGACATTTTCGACACGGTCCATACCGAAAGAAAACTTCAAGTACAGAATACACATAATACATTTTTTTTTTTTTTCGGCAGGGCAGGTGAAAATCTCTATAGACACACTGGAGCCCCGTAGCTCCAGGTAGTGTGGGACTCTAACCCACTAAAAACACCTCCCTTTGCAACAACTGAGCGAGCCCAACAAGTTGCTTTTCTTTAATATTACAGTCACGGTTTATGGGGTAGAAGCCCACTGGCTGTTCCCCGGGTTGAGATTATTGCCTTTCTCTCTTTTAGAGTTTTACAGATTTAAATGCACTAGTGTGTCACCAAATCTTGGGGCTTCAATCTTTTAAGCCTTCTTAACGTGTGCGGAGCTTCTTCCACCACGCAAAGCATTTCTGGATTTATATGAGTCTGAATTCTCCTGTCATGGTTAACTGCATATTTTGTTACGATTTCACTGACATATTCTACTTTGAGATCTTTGTGCAGATTGTCATTCCTAATATACCAGGGGGCATCAACGATACTCCTAAGTACTTTGTTTTGAAAAGTTTGGATCATTTGAATGTTAGATTTCTTGGTGCATCCGCAGAGTTGTACACCATAAGTCCACACAGGTCTCAGCACTTGTTTATACAACAGCAATTTGTTTTCAACTGTTAGTTGTGAATTCCTACCTAACAGCCAGTACAATTTCCTGAATTTTATGTTGAGTTCCTCTTTCTTTTTTTTCACATGCTCCTTCCATTTAAGTTTTGCGTCCAGAGGCATACCCAAATACTTAGCAGTGTTAGAGTATGGCACTTCTTGTTCATTAATGTAGATCTTTTGTATTTCTATTTTTCTGTTGGTAAAATTGGTGTGTATTGATTTCGTTTCATTGAGTTTGATCCTCCAGCGTCGAGTCCAATCCCATACCTCTGCGATTGAAGTTTGCAGTTTATTGGCCGCTGTCTCGGCATCATTACCTACCGCCAGAACAGCAGTATCATCCGCAAAAGTCGCAACGGTTGTTTCCTCACTGTTTGGTAAATCTCTCGTGTATAACAAATACAAAATTGGACCCAATACGCTACCTTGGGGAACTCCCGCGGATATTTTCTTTAAAGTTGAATATTCATCCTCATGCTTCACCCTAAAGTATCTTTCTGAGATGTAAGACTTTAGTATCAGGTAGAATTCCTCTGGGAGATCCCTATGCAACTTGTACTCAAGACCTTATCAAAAGCTTGCGCTACATCCAGGAAGACGGCTGAGCAAATGTTCTTCCCTTCAAGAGCCTTTTCAATAACATGGGTGATTCTTTGTACCTGGTCAATAGTGGAGTGCTTTTCTCTGACTCCGAATTGATGATCCGGCAACAGGGTTCTTTCCTCTAACAAAGGCTTTAATCTCTTCAAAAACAGTTTTTCAAATAGTTTTGAGATCACCGGTAGCAGGGAGACTGGCCTGTAGGACTTTTTATCTGTTGGTGCTTTGTCAGGTTTTAGAATCATGATAACCTCAGCCACCTTCCACAGACTAGGCACATACTTCAGCCCGAAGGCAGCGTTGATCAAATGGAGTAGTTTTCTCATGGCTTTTCCAGGCAGTTCCTTCAGTATTTGACCTGTTATCAGGTCAAAACCCGGGGTTTTTTTGCGCTTAGATTGCTCTTAATTACATAATAAATGTAAACATAATTTGAATCGCTCCCACTACCATACCACGTCATGGAAAATTTAATTACTTTTGCATTAACTTTTTTCTGAAAGTCGCACGATCGGTGTCAATAAATTCAAAATTACTATTATATATTATAATATATAGCCGCGTATGGTTGCTTTCGCCTGATACGTACAAGCATCGGGTAGTGTTCGGTGTACATCCGCCGCTATTGTGTTTTTACTCTCTGTCGCTTCTTAGCGGCCTGATGAAGATTCCCGAATCGAAACGTCGCTGACGTAATAACGTTTAATAGGAACCGACCGCGGCCTAACAACAGGCCGGATTTTAATAATTTTGAATTTATTTTTACATTCTTCGTATTATTTGAATTAGCAGCCATCCTTACTATTTCTTTTATGAAGTTGCTAAACTGCTACAATTTTTGTTCAGACAAAAGCTTTTCGTCATCTCTGACATCATCAGGTCTTGAACAAGATGTCAAGAGCGGTAGCCGTTAAAACAATGAACTCACTATATGTAAGACTTTAGTAAACTATATAAAAGTGAATTACAAATGAAGAATATTTTAAATGTAGTAAACAATAAATAAAATTAAAACAATAAGAAGAATACACTAAAAATGACGAAGTGTAATAACAGATTACGAAACAGTTATAAGTCAGAAAGTAAAATGATAACATGAAGAAATTAACGGGAGATTCTTAAAACAATTGACGGACGTTGGTAAAATGCCTAACGGAAAAATGTGTACAAAGTTCCCGTGAAGAGCGGCAGCGGCAAGAACCATTAGGAGGGGCGATGACAAAAGGGGAGGGGCCTAAAGTATAAAAGCCTACAACGTACAGGCGACAGACGTTGTTCAAGACCTGATGATGTCAGAGATGACGAAAAGCTTTGAACAAAAATTGTAGCAGTTTAGCAACTTCATAAAAGAAATAGTTATTTTTACATTGTTTCTAAATGTTTCCATAGCAACAAGACAAACTAATATTTTTAGTAACAAAATTATTTTATTTTGAACTCAGGCAAACCGGCTGCAAACTAGTTTACCTCTTACCGTACAATTTTGTTTGTGATAAATTTTTATTCCTTCTCACAAAACACAGCCTATATAAACTGCGTAGAACAGATTACATTCGTTTTTAAACAATTGTATTTTCTGCTATTAAACGCTAAAGGATATTTTATTCTTTAAAATATACAGAAATAACCCTATGCCACTGGTATAAAAGTCTTGAACTTGTGGGATAGGTTTTATACAGATAATGCAAGTTTCAAATGAAGAATGACCAAAACAGTGTTACTTCAGCGTTCACTTTGGATTCGCCCTTTTACCACATACCACTGTTACTCCAGCCCAACCATGCAGCCCTGTTGTACAGAGTAAGTGGGTAAGTGATGTTATATGTCGTGCAAAAATCTGCTTAGTACGTTCTTCTCATGTTCGTGTAAGCGACAAGTAAGGTGTAACAGAAATATCACTGTTGCACACCGCTATGGAAAAATTATTCCGATTAGCGCTTTCAAGCTTCACAGCTCATCATCAGATCGGAAATATACAATAATGGAACCAGCTTTTTCCTATTTTTGAATTAGCTTTATTCTATTTATATTAAAATAGGTAATTCTATATCGAATATATTATATTATTCTATTTTTGTATAGTGGTGTGCAGCAGTGTTATTTTTGTTTGTAATTATAACCACTAACACAACTTTATTAATTAAATAAGGTATAAGTTTCATAAAACAACATAAAGTAGATAGTTCTAAGGCTTTCACGGCCGGTATCAGTTGTATTTGAAGTATTTACCGGGCTGTTTGGCGTGGTCCATGGTTTACATTCAAACCAACGTTTCAGCAGCACCATTGGCTGCCATCTTCGGTGGATATTTGAGTCAACCTAACGCGTGGTGTAGTACGTCAGGCCCACAGTGAAGTCGTTTTTGTTTGAATGTAAACTTGGACCACGGCCAAACAGCCCGGTAAATATTTCAAATATAAAATAGATCGGTTCTTCAGAAACTTTTTTAGACCTAAGCCTGTAAGTACGAGTATTTAACCGACGGGGCTCACTGATACACTCCTAATGGTCTTCTTAAGCGAGGAGAAGATGAATTTCGTACTAATGAAGAGATAGTTAAGGCTTTAACATAACTCAAACTGAATTTATATAATACGATTAAATACAATTTATATAAAAATTCCATTCCTTGTATTTGCTATAAACAGGTTACATACATAACTTAGACTATGTTAGATTAGATGTGAGTAGAGGCGACACAGTTAGACTGGTTTACTCATTTTGAGAGACTGCTAGAGGAGTCTCTCCGAAGTCGATACCTGCTGAAACAAAATATAAAAGACGATAAGGAACAACTGCCAAGAACTCGTACAACAAAGACGACGTTGTTTTGAAATCTAAGAAAAAATGCTGTGTCTTGAATGTCTAAAGGTTTACGGCCGGCGTCAGCTCTATTAATATTAGTCTCTGCCGGGCTATTAGACCGTGGTCTATTACTGTTTACAATAGACGCTTCGGCCCCACTACTGGAGGCCATCTTAAGAGTCTCAAACGATTGAGTAAGTGGCAAGATGTACGCCAATTCCCACAGTACTGTGACACAAATCTGCTAGTATTGGAGTACATCTTGCCAGTTACTCAATCGTTTGAGGCATTGAAGATGGCCTCCAATAGTGGGGCCGAAGCGTCTGTTGTAAACAGTAATAGACCACGGTCTAATAGCCCTGCAGAGAATAATATTAGCTAAACTGTGTGTGTGTGTGTGTGTGTGTGTGTGTGTGTGTGTGTGTGTGTGTGTGTGTGTGTGTGTGTGTGTGTGTGTGTGTGTGTGTGTGTGTGTGTGTGTGTGTGTGTGTGTGTGTGTGTGTGTGTGTGTGTGTGTGTGTGTGTGTGTGAGACAGAGAAATGGTAGTTGTAATCGAAGAGACGAAGAAACCGGTATAGATCAGACTGATTGTGAAAACTTCGTTCTAAATCTTTTTCTTGTAAAATTTGAAACATTTTATGGAGGAAATTTATTCTCTGCTGCTTATAAAGATAATTTCAAATTATAGGTAATATTTATTTGTTTATAAAAATGTATTTATAAACATGTAAACGAGCAGTAATAATAATCGATGAAAATATTAGGCGATGAAAGAAAACACTCTTGTGTTCATAACGTCAGGGTGAAAATAAAAAGCATATGGTAATGTTGGTCACATTCTATCCTAGTTACTATTCTATGCGTCAGTGAATTAATAATGGCTTACAAAACAGGCTTAAGAATTTCTGAAGAAAAAAAAAAATTTCTGCATTATCTGCATTCTGAATTACAATTTAGACAAACTAGAAATATTGAAAGACGAATTGTTAGGAAACTATTAGGTCCACGATGAACTTCAGAAGGTTGGAAATTAAGAAGTTATGATGAAATATATCAAAGTATAGAAAATATAACAGAAACAATGAGAAAAAGAAGACTATTATTTTTTGGACATTTATATAGAATGGACGTCAATAGGTTGACAAAGCAGATCTTCAAATATCTGTGGGGGAAGAAATCAACATCAAGTTGGATTAAAGAAGTCCCAAAGGATTTAGAAAAAAATAATATAAACGCAGGAGAAGCAAGTGAAAAAGAAGTTTTTCGGGCAAAAGTGTTAAAAATGGAAGGAGTCCAGGGTAGGAGAGAGAAAAACGCAGGTTCAAAGTGGATTGAAGACAGGAAGAAGAGATACAGTGAAAAGATGAAAGAATATTGGAGAAAAAGAAAAGAACAAAGAATAAAGAATTGAAATTGACATATGGTCCTTAGATGGACGATACAAAAATAATGGCTTACAAAAATATTTTTTGGAATGACCTAATCTTTGACTTATTATTGAGTATTGTCAAGCAACAACACCGTCAAATCGTCTCGTCAAGAAAATCCCGATGCAAATGTTGGTGAGCTGAGATAAATGGTGAATAAATTTTATGTAAGTATGTCACGTTGATACTGCCGAGGAGATTTTAGAAATCGTTAGTGGCTCTCCTCTGTCGCCGCAGTGCGACTATTACAGCCTGAAATACTGAAATTCTTCTTCTTCTTCTTCTTCTTCTTCTTCTTCTTCTTCTTCTTCTTCTTCTTCTTCTTCTTCTTCTTCTTCTTCTGATAGTTCCTATCCGTTTCGGATGTTCGATATCATACAGACTATTTTAACTTTCTGTACTGCTGCACAGAATAAGCAGTCGTATCCATCCCAAACCAGGTCCTTAAATTTCTCAGCCATTAGATTCTCGGTCACCCAATTCCTCTCTTTACAAGTACTTTTCCCTGTAGTATGGACTGCAATAAGTAAAATCTCCGTTCATTTCTCATGAGATGCGCCACATACTGAAGCTTTCTTATCTTCACTGTGTTAATAACTTCCCTATCTTTCTTCATCTTTCTAAGAACCTCAACATTAGTTATATGTGCTGTCCATGAAATGCTCAGTATTCTACGGTAAAGCCACATTTCGAAAGATTCCAATTTTTTTATTTGTGGCTTCAATCAAAGTCCAAGGTTCTACACCGTAGAAGAGGGCCGAGAACACGTAGCAGCGTAGAAGTCTGATCTTTGTGTTTATTGTTAAATTTGAATAAACTGCTCATTCTAGTGTAACTGCTCTTGCCTTTTCAATTCTGCACTTTATTTCTTGAGAGAGGTTCCATTGTTCACTGACTATAGTACCAAGATATGTAAATTTGCTTACACGTTCAACTGGCCTTTGGTTTATATTAAGGGTGCAGTTTGTAAACTTGTTCTTAGATACAACCATTAGCTTCGTTATATTAACATTGATGTCTAGACCAATATCTACGGCTGCTTTCTGTCACTCTGCTGAAATTCTAAATACCACTATTAAACAAGTGAGATGTAATCTAGTTAGTGTGTACTTAAGTAAACTATGTAAGCTGAAGAATTAAAGAATTCCATTAAAAATTGTAAGTGCTGAGAAAAACTGACAGAATTGAACTCAGTTCTTAGAAATAAATTAAGATTAACTTCAGCGTCAAAACTGTACCATCATCAGTTGTTTTAAGAGACGTTTCAACTAAATTCTGAGAAATTACTCAGGATGTAAACGAATAACAAAACCTTTATCGCGTTGAGCTATTAACCTCAGAAACAAAATTCAGAAAACAATTTTACGTGTGTACTGTTTAATATTGTTTATAAAAATTATCCATGCAGCCAGCCTGCCTTTGACTAGTGACTTTTACATTAACTATATATCAATGTAGGAAGTATAATATAGGGTAATGGAACATAAACAGGCATCAGCGTATAAAGTTTAGTAAAAACAAAAGTGTGTACGGTTACATAAGCCACACTACTTTGTTGGAATCGGTTTACAGTTAATGCTGACGGTCTGTAAAATAACTGTGGAGCTAATTAGATCCTTAAATTCGTAGTGACCGTCAATCAATTAATTTTTCGGTGAAGAAGGGTTTCTGACGATCGGTCAAAAATATAACACAAATTTTCATTTATTTGTGTCGACGTTCTGACAATGTTTATTGTCATCATCAGGACCTGTGTATGAATACAAAAAAATTATTTAAGTGAACGTGTGTGTGTATGTGAGTGTGTGTGCGCACACGCGTGTGCGTGCGTATGTCTGTATCATTGTATATGTGAAGAAGTTGAGATAGTTTGTTTTACCTCTTCAAATGTTTTCTTTAAAGACAACGAGAAAATTATAACATCACAGAACTTAATTTATACATTACTAGCAAAATACCCGTGCTTCGCTACGGAGTTCACGTTGTACGTAATTGTACAATTATTGCTCGCTTAATAGTATAGCATTAGATGGATTGTACAAATTCTCAACTCTTAGTTTGTTTATTTACATTCATAGCAACAGCTATTTATTATTTATTTCGAGAAAATCGTTAGAGCCGTTTCCGAGAAAAAAAAAGGACATACATTTATTAATTAATTGAACTTCGAAATTTTCTCGACTGTAAGACCTGCAAACAACGAAGTTTTCAATTTAAAACAATGAATAAAAACTCAGAACTAAATGTATTCGGGGTTTCCAATAAACTGAGATGCCAACCACTTCATTTACAAAGTATGCAATTCCCGCGATAAATTTCATTATTTGGTTTTTTTGCCCCTTAGGAGTGAAAGTTTTTAAAACCGTTTCTTAGTGAGCACCTAAGACCTATGATGAAGCTACGTTCAAAGTTTCATTGATATCCATTCAGTGGTTTCAGAGATATCGTGATCAGTGAGTCAGTCAGTGGTATTTGGCTTATATAGATATCTATATTTAGCCGATTTACCCAGCGTGCTCGGGTTCATAATTTATTCATAGGCTCATAGGCACCTATTCTTGTTCTAACGTTATATTACTTGTATATTGTATAATCTTCCTTATATTGTTACGTTCGCATTCTCACTGGAAGAATACTCTGTAGCACACCTGTTTAAGAACATGTCATAAACTGTATTCTTATATCTGGAGAAGAATTCTGTTGCGCGTGATGCTCCTGCTCGATTCCTAACCTCTGGGAGAGGGCGAACAGCTAAATTAGTTTCAATAAAATGTGTACAGTACTTGCACGCGCTGCGTATTTACTGTCTTTTTATAATTCATTGTGTTAATGTTGAAATAAGGCATTTGTTAAATTAGTGTCTCTAAACTTATTCTAACAATACAATACCTCTATAGATTTCAGCTTACAATTTTTAAATTCAAACTGAAGCAAGTGCATTTATATTGTCTGAACACTATGATCTGAATACATTTGCTATCAAAACTTTGTTTTTTATACTCGCTTATAACTTACTTCGATCTTAACTTATCCACTTTTTAAATTCAAACTGAAACAACTCTGAATTCACACACTATTAAGAAGTTTCTTAAGATGCATACACCACCTTTGATATCATAACCTATATCTTTATTTATAAGAACCGTGGACTCTGGCCCCGCCGTCTTTCGCGGATCGACCTAAGACTCCCCGGGTTTCGTGGATGAACTCCGGGGAAGGCCCGTCGGACGACTCCCGCGCTATTTCCTACGCGGGAGACTTCCACCGATGCTATGGTAACCAGAATCTATTCTATTGGGTTGCCATAGTAACCAGATCTAATAGTTTTTAAGACCCAAAGGACCCCCAAAGGATCGTATCGAAAAACCACTTGTCCTATGTTGGTTCTCCCGTTGCGTAAAATATTGTGCCAAGTTTGGTGAAATCGGTCCAGTGGTTTAGGAGGAGATGTGGAAGACCCCAAAGGACCCCCCGAAGGGATCGTATCGAAAAAACACCTACCCTATGTTGGTTCTCCCGTTGAGTAAAATATTTGTGCCAAGTTTGGTTGAAATCGGTCCAGTGGTTTAGGAGGAGATGTGGAGACCCCAAAGGACCACATCGAGAAAACACCTATCCTATGTTGCTTCTCCCCGTTGCGTAAAATATTTGTGCCAAGTTTGGTTGAAATCGGTCCAGTGGTTTAGGAGGAGATGTGGAAGACCCCAAAGAACCCCAAAGAACCCCAAAGGACCCCATCGAAAAAAACACCTCACCTATGTTGGTTCTCCCGTCGCGTAAAATATTTGTGCCAAGTTTGGTTGAAATCGGTCCAGTGGTTTAGGAGGAGATGTGGAACATACATACATAGATACATACATACAATAGGGGGGTTTGCCCCTTAGGAGTGAAAGTTTTTAAAACCGTTTCTTAGTGAGCACCTAAGACCTATGATGAAGCTATGTTCAAAGTTTCATTGATATCCATTCAGTAGTTTTTGCTCTACGTGATTCTATGTCAGTTAGTCAGGCAAACTTTCCCCCCTTTTTCCCCCTTTAAAGGTCGAATTTCCAAAAATCCCTTCTTAGCGGATACCTACATCACATAAGGAACGTACATGCCAATTTCAAGTTCTAGGTGTTATAGTTTCGGAGATTTCGTGATGAATCAGTGAGTCAGTGGTATTTCTCAATTATATATATAGATTACAATTTAAATTTTCTACTAGTAATTTTATACAAACCACTAGGTTATCTTTGTACTGACGAGCGCTAGTGGTTTGTATAAAATTACTAGTAGAATATTTGAGACCACTAACACTCAAAATAACAATATATTACAATTTAAATTTAATGGTAATTTTTAATTAATTATAAAAGCAATAATCAACATTAGATATTATAATTGGTAGAGAAAAGGTTTATACATATACCAGTCAACATATATCATAGTAAAATATATTATAGCTAGAGGTATATTGATCTACGGATGAGAATGCTGACAATTTTCGGTCAGATACGAGAAATATGTTGCAACCGTACGAATGGACGTTTCTAGCCTTCAATATCATCAGTCCTTGTGAACCTTATAAAATTATTACTTAGTAAATTATCCTTAGTACTTAAGTGTGTACTAAGAATCGCTTGGCGGATGTAAATATCTAAGTGCAAAGCGCTAATATAGCGCATGTATCGTATCTTCAGGTCACGGGGGCAGTCCAAACTCCAAACCGTGTTGTTGTGTTAATTGAATGGAATGGAATGTTTAAAGACCTCCGGAAGCTTTTCTGTAAGATATGTCCTACATGTCCTCAACAAGCACAGCATGGCCGTTGCTAAACTGAAAATACGAGGCCCCACCATTAACTGTAAACTGCTCTCGTATTTAAACAAAAAATCGGTTTATTTTATTTCTGAAGGACAATAACGACCACTAATGATGTTTGACTGCAGCTGAGCGTACAGTGAACTGTGTGCGCCCGTTTACGCACAGTATAAACAAACTTACATCGAGAAATGGCAATGACAGCTACAAAATGTTATTGTCAGTAAAGTGTAATCATTCTCGTCTGACAATGTCACAAACAAAAATTGTTTGCTAAATTTCTTTTCCAACCTTGAACCATCGCCAAGGCATTCAAGTACCCTTGATGCGTCAAATGTTTACAAAGTTGTTTATAAAAAAAAAATTGTACGATGCTTTCTATACACAATCACTTCTCTGCTGTTTAATTAACCCCAACTGCACTCTATAAGAGTAGAGAAAAATTTAGTGTTCAGCCAAATTCTTTAAATTACACAAAACAAACAATAAATATGACAACGATAGAGTGGCGGTTCATGGTTCTGACAGTTGGGGGGGGGGGGGGTTCAATGGCTGAATGTTTCCAGTAAAGTAAGAGCAATTTATCCCATTCCAAATAGCACACGGGGACTGACCGTTAGTAATATTAGGTTGTGTTTGTGCTATTTGTAATTTATTCTAAAAATATATAGTTAAAATAGTAGGGTAGTTAAATGCCCATCTCATTTTGGAATCACATATTTTGTGGATAAATTGTTCAAGACCCAGTTGGTACGCTGCTCCCCCGGCATCTTTCAGACTTTATGTTCCACTTTTTATTGTTGAAGTTGCTAAATTTTTATGTAAAAAAATCCATTCTTCTTTCCTTTTTAGCACCAAATTTACCAGTAACAATTTCATTTAAATCTACAAGTTGGCGAACAAATTCTTTCTCCATTGACAGCACAGCACTATTTTGATTTTAATACTTTACTGCACACATTTTCATTGCAGAATGTATGAAATGGAGAAATCTGACACAAAATTGAAAGTAAACGGATATAATCATAATGATAATGGTATAAAAATGTTGACATTCCCGGTCGGGACGGTTTAGGCCTCGTCGGAACTATTCGTCTCTGTCGCTAAGCTGGAATGTTAGCGACAGTTCAATGTAATTTTGAGTATAGTGAGTTCCCCCTCCAAAGCTCTCTACATAGCCCAGGAGGTGCTGAGAGCTGCTTTGCACCTCGAGAAGTAGTAGCGAGCAATTCGCTTATTACGCGAATCGATTATTGGTCAGTCAACACGATTAAAATCGCAAATCCTTAAAAATGCGTAAATTATTTAGGGAGTTCAGTGTACCATTGAACCTTATGGACGAGCCGCTACTGCAATGATACAAAACTGCGTACTACTTGAAGTAGCGTGCAAATACTATGTTAGCGATAACAAGAGGAGACAAGAAAATTATTCATTAAAGTCTAAGCTAAAATAAATATTGTAGTTTACAGAATTAAAAAAGAAAATAGGGTGGGACATTTGGCTAGGCAAAAGAATGATAGGTGGTCACGAAAAATATTAAATTGGAGCAGCAAGGAAGGAGTTAGGACTTCGACCACGAGGGAGTGCTACCATTATCATACCCAACTCGATATTATAGTTCGAGCTTCATCGATATCAGTAAACGCGATTCTCCAAGTAACTCAATTCTTGCGAAATTGTTTTGAAATGAAAACTCTGTTGGTAGGGTGAATCATATGAGGTTAAGGTAGAACCCATAATCAATTATGGTAGAAGCGTGACATTCAGGGTCGGATTAGAAGCGCGTGGTGCCCTATGCTGTCATCACCCTGGTGCCCTCCCCCCCCCCGATTCAAAATTCAACCTTTTTATACATTATTTACACTGATAAATGGCATACATACAATTTCAAAAGTTAACAGTTATTTTATTAAACTCTCAAATTACAATAAATATTCAGTTAAATAGTCATTATATTGAGATTAGTAGTATTTAAGCTTAGAAAATACCAAAAAAATCCATTTTTTCTTGATTTTTCCCTTATAATTTTTTCTAAATCGACCGATTCAAGTATCTCGCTTTCAGTATTCAACCTTGCTAACTAAGATAGTCTCTCATCTCCCATAGTTGGACTCAACATATCTTTAATGCGTTTTAATACAGAAAATAATCTTTCAGATTCGCAGTTAGCTATTGGAATCGTCAAAAGCAGACGATAAGCAATGTATATATTCAGAAATACATCAGTCATTTTACAGTCAATAATACAGTTTAATACTTTGAGCGGACAAGCTGTAGTATCATGGAATCTATCATCTTCATTCAAACGATTTGAAAAAAAAAACCTCTTTCTTGCAATTTTACTTGTAGCACAAAGTGCTTTTGTGACGTCTCCCTTGTTAAGACATCACAAAAGTCGGGAACTAGTTCAATTCGTTACCGGTTAATTAAACTAGCTGTCGTTGTTAGTAAAACTTCCTTACTAACAAATTATAACACATTATTACATAGGAAATAGACAAGGATTGCATAAATTTATTCACTCGCTAGGTGTTAGCAAAAACATCTCTTTATTATTATTCAAATCTCATGGTTTAATTTGTTTTTCTTCAAAGAAACATTGTATCGGAACATGTGTGAGGTGTGAAGTTGGAGAGGGGGGTTGCAGGAGCTAAGGGAAGGTCAAGTGTCTGTAAAAACTAAATATAATTTGAATGCAAAATATAAAATTAACTAAACTAAATATAATCTGAATGCAAAATATAAAATTAACTAAACTAAATATAATCTGAATGCAAAATATAAAATTAACTAAACTAAATAACAGCTCTTAATAAAGGGGATACACAGAATTCGGTTTGTTCATTTGTTAAATTTTTGTTATCTTTTATTGCTTTTTTAATTTCTAGAATTTCTAACAAGTCCATTATTTACCTTTTTGTATATTGTGGAGTAGTGTTATGTTTTTTGTATCTATGAAGTGATTGTGTTGTAAGCAATGATCTGCAAAACCTGTATTGGCTGTATTGGTTAAAATCGCCTTCTTATGTTCAGAAATGCGATGTTTCAGAGCACGGCCACATTGTCCGATATACGTACATAGCATCGCATTCTGCACAGTGTATTTCATAAACTCCATTTTTCTCCAGTGTGTTTGATTTGTCTTCATTGTTGACTAGTAATGAAAAAAGATTACGTTTGTTTACTACCATGTTAAGACCATGCTTTTTTTAACCTATTATTAATCCAGTCTGTTATACACGGAATGTAATTTGTTAAATAAAATTTTTTGTTACCCTGATCTGGCTCTATGGAATAAAATTCTTTTCAAATCATTTTTTTTTTTTTTTTTTTTTTTTTTTTTAAGGGTCTATTATTCTTTCATCATAACCGTTATTATCTGCTATGGCTTTCATAGTATCTACGTCTTTATTGAAATTTTCTTTGGATAAAGTAACTATAAGGAGACGATTATCCATTGCATGAAAACTGCTTAATTTTATGTGCCATGATGTTAGTGATTGTTTATGTATAACCGTATCTGTAAAAGTAGGTTTTCTATATATCTGAAAACTAAGATTATTTTGTGACCTAGTAATGGTGAGACCCAAAAAATTTTAACTTTTCGTATTTTCTGTTTCAAGTGTAAATTGCACAGTATTGTAAAAGGAATTAATATAATCTAAGAACATATGGAACTGTCTATATGGAGCTTTCTTATATTAAAACAACATTCTTGTATTGAAACAAAGATTGGGCTGCATTTAAAAATGCACTCGTTCAACAAGTTACATCGTAACTCTCTGTTTCAGGGTAGGAAATGAACCGTTCCGTCTTTTGTTGTATCCTGATGGTGGCCGTTGCCCTCTTATGTCAAACAGTCTCTGCCGAAAATCACTCAATCCAGTGGATCGGAGGCGACTTCGAGTTTCCGGACGCAAACGTCGAAAAATCTTACAAAACGTATGGAAAATATGTGCCCAAAAACATTATCGCGACCAGGACTCAAATCCACAAGAACGAGGCGTTCCTTGCTTTGCCCAGGCGAGTTACTTCGTAGCTACAAATTAAGTTATTCAAGCAACAGAGATTTTATAAAATCAGTATGTTTACTAATCAATGTGTTGGTGCGGCAACAATATACAATTTTTTTAACACTATTCTAACAATGTTTGAACAAGTCCTAAAACAATGAGTCTTTCAATTTTTACAGCACTAAACCCTTTTCTCTATGGATATTTAATATTCGATGTAAACAACACATTTTATTGCTTTATATATATATATATATATATATATAAGCAATATATCTGATATATTTCTTCTAGGTTAGCAGCCCATAGGCTGGTTGGCAGCAGCTCGTCATTCTTCCCGCTTCCCTGCTTTTCTTTCCAACTCACAATATGATGTGCAGTTCATATCGACCATAACCTGTTTCATGTAGTCTAAACGGGGTCGCCCTCTGTGATTCTTCCCTTCAATTGTTCCTTCTATTATTCTCTTAACCAACCCATTGTGTCGTAGTATACGCCCTATAAACTTAGCTCTTTAAAATTTCTGCCTTTTAAATTTCGTAGAAAGCTCTTCTCCTCCCGAGCTCTTCTAAAGACTTCCTCATTCGTTATCTTCTCCATCCAGCTTATCTGTAACGTTCTTCTGTTGCATCTGGTCTCAAATGCTTGGAGTCTTTTCTTGTCACTTTCTCTAATTATCCAAGATTCACTCCCTCATAGGCCAACACTCCACACGTATGTCTTTACTAGATTCTTCCTTGTTTATAGGCTGATAGTGTTTGAAGTGAAGAGGTTTTTCTGTTTGTTGAAAAGAATTTTACCCTTTCTGCTTATAATTTCCTTACTGCTACGTCCATCACTTGTGATTTTACTTCCTTGATAGTTATATTCTTTAACTGCCTGGAGAACATTATTTCCAAGAGTTATTATGACTGGATCTTTTCCTTTCCGACTACAGACTAGGACTTTGGTCTTCTGTTCATTTATTTTCATATTGAATTCATTCTTCATTACTTGATCCATTGTGTCAAGAATCTTTTGTAGATCTTCGTTGCTCTCTGCAGTCAATGCGAACCTAAGCATGTCTACTTTTTCCCCGTCTATGTTTACTGCGAGATTGGTGTCTTCTCTTACTCTATTGATCGCTTCTTGGGCGTGCAAGTTAAACAAACATGGAGACAGAGAACACCCCTGTCATACTCCTTTCTCAATGTTCGCCTTCTCTTGGTGGTTTCCACATCGAATTATGACTATCTCATGCTTGTAAAGATTCTGGATCAATCTTCGTTCTTTGTAGTGCACTCCTGTATATTTGATATAAGGAATATGTAATACTTGATCCTGAGATGTAAGCAATCATATGTCACACATTAGACCTGGCAATCCTTATTAAGAGCACTTATTAACTATGCGACCAGTATTTAACCAGTTGATAATTCTTAATTTAAATTTTTTTTTAATCCTTAAGATATATTTTTTTTTATTTTAAATGATAATCTATGTATGGTCCAGGTTCAAACCGGGTGTCCCGGCGACTCTGGCCAAAACGTGTTTGGAATCCAAAGGATGTGAGGCGATTCTCCATCCGTTTCCCACGTGGTTAATGCAAGAAGAAAGAAAGTGCGAGGCGATTCAGAACGCCGTCGATCTGGTGTTAGAGCCCATCAAGGAGACACTCTGGGTTCTGGATACAGGATCTGTAAACACCTTAACGGATCAATTGAAAGTGTGTTCTCCCAAAGTGGTCGCTTTCAATGTTAAAACTGGTCAGGTGAGCATAAACTAATAAATTTAATCTACTACTCTGATTCTACTTCTTTTTCTTCCTCTTACTCTCCTCCGCCTTCTTCAACACAGCACTCACACAAGCTAAAGAAGATCCACTGAAACTGTAAATAGAACAAATTTCACAGTAACCGTATAAACGGCATGTCAAAAATATCTAAACGAACTAATCCGAACGAATTAAACAATTTCATTTAAAATAAGACTAAACAATAGAAAGTTTAATTTAAAAGTAAATAAACTTTCGCGGTCTTATTTCAGTAAATAATCGTTTACACCTTACTCTGTCACAGCTGTGAACAACTGTGACAGCTGTTGTCACAGCTCCTTCTTTTCTTCTTCTTCTTCTTCTACTTTCCCCAATGAAGTATAATATATTACAAGTAAGTTTTGGAGGGCCTGATTAGCCTTGAAGGAAGCATATGAATGTTGTAATTACAGTAAACACGATCGAGCAACAGGCATCAGCACCACTAGTCGCAGAGATGATATAATTTAAACTGTTTATGCTATGTTTAGTCATACTAATTATAATTTTACGACTTTCACCTTCAATTCAGTATTAACTCAGATTATAAAATAAACCTTACAGGAAACTAAATTGCTATTAATAAAAGAATATACTCTACCTGCATATAGCTGCCTAATCTTATGTGTTGATGTGTTGATTTTCTAGTAAAACAGAATTCATTTATGTATACAGACGAGTGGAAAGTTCTTCGGTAAAGATTTAGGGTAACATCTGTCAGAAAGTACTCTCTTCTTACTCACATTGAATGTAGGCCTTCATCTTATATACATATCTTCGTATCCATACATTTCTCTAAATTGCAAGAGAAAGATAGACATCATAGTTGCGTGTGTCGTGTGTTCAACAAACAGAGTGAGAAAACGAGCTTGTGTGTGTGTGTGTGTGTGTGTGTGTGTGTGTGTGTGTGTGTGTGTGTGTGTGTGTGTGTGTGTGTGTGTGTGTGTGTGTGTGTGTGTGTGTGTGTGTGTGTGTGTGTGTGTGTGTGTGTGTGTGTGTGTGTGTGTGTGTGTGTGTGTGTGTGTGTGTGTGTGTGTGTGTGTGTGTGTGTGTGTGTGTGTGTGTGTGTGTGTGTGTGTGTGTGTGTGTGTGTGTGTGTGTGTGTGTGTGTGTGTGTGTGTGTGACAGGCAGACAGACAAAGTGAGAGAGCAGTTAGAGAACTAAGACAGGTAAAAGACAGAAGAAAGGACAGGGGTAAAAGTCACAAAACACTGTCCGTAAGTACTTTTCATTAATTAATGTCATTATTTTCTAACGACTGTCAGCTACGAACTTGTCACTTCTGAACAAACAAGGTCTCTTTAATTCCCTTGTAATTCGCCGCGCCGACTCCCTTCTCACCCAGTTTTTTACTTCCTCGTTAATCTCACTTATCTTAGCCTTTCACTCCTTTTCTCTTTCTCTTTCTATTTCTCTTTCTCTTTCTCTTTCTCTTTCTCTTTCATCCTCCATTTCAGTCTATATACTCAACGACTATCTAGATTTTCGTTAGACCAGCAATTTTTATAACTTTCCGTGCATATTTCATACCCGTAAGTTAAAACAATATAACCATTGTATTACACATTTTATTTACTTTCTTTGTTAAAGGTAAAGGTATAATTAAATATCGGTTAAAACTTTCTTGAACACAAATGAAAGTATGAACAAAACAAAATAATTTATGAGTTTAAATTAGAAATTGGCTTATCATTTTCTCCACAACTTTCCGAATATGAGGCGGAAATTGCATAAACGATGGTAGTGACCCGTAAGATAATGGAAAATACGCCTACGTTCTCGCTATCACAATGAGTCGGGGACTGGCTATCACAGTTGGAAGTACTAATTATACTGGAGGCGCTGCTGTTGTTGTACTTCTTCTTCTTCCCGTTTCTTCTTCCTCTTCTTCTTCTTCCTTCAGGTCTAGAATCTTCTGTGTCTATCATTTGTCTGATAGACACCATTCGGTCCCATTCGGTCCATTCACTCCTGTCTTGTTATACGCCTCTTATTATTCACTGCTCTAATATACTTCAAAAAAATCACCTGTTTTTTGCCATTCCTCTTGCCTATGTCTTTACACAATTGGATTACACGACTCCTTTCACCCTTCTATTCTCATTCGTTTCTTACAAATGCAGAATTCATATCATTCTTTGTAACACATAATTCCTGCGTCGTAGCGTCCTAGGCCTTTTGGTTTCCAGTCCTAACTTGCTCTTAAATTCGTTTTCAATATGGGGCTATGAATTCCTTTCTCCCACATTACTTTAGGCTTCTCTCTTTTTTACGGCTCGTGGATACTCACCGTAGACCGTGTCGCGCCTGCGTGTAAATGTATCGTTATGGTAGCTTCACCTCCAAGATCTGCCTTACTCTTTTATTCCTCTCTACCTTCATGTCCTGGTAAATATATTCAATGATTTATTAATTCACATTTATGTTTGCAGAAGGTACACCATATCAATCTCGGTCAGTTCGTGACCAACAGCAGCGTGCTGCAGTACCTGACCGTGGACTGTTCTCACCTGTACATCAGCGACGCCGGCACGCGGTCGATCATCGTGTACGACGTGGACACGGGCAAAGGGTGTCGCGTGGTGTTGCCCAAAGCCGTCGAACACGGCTGCAACCACCGCGACGTGCTGTACACCGCGCTGGTGCGCAGACCCAGAGGCGAGTCGCTGCTCTACTTCACCTACCTGTCGGCGAAGAACGTGTACTCCGCGTCGACCGCCGACCTGAACAAAGGCGCCAACAAGGCGAAAGTGAAGTTGGTCGGCAGCAAAACGGACGACGGCGTCGTTTTCCTGGGCACGGACAACGGGAAAACCGTCTACTTTAGGTTCGCCAGTAACGGTGACGTGTTCGGCTGGGACACGGACAAGCCGTTTGCGGCCGACAACTTCTGCCCGGTGTACAACAGTAAGACGTCCTGCCTGCTGGCGACGCACGTCGTTGCGGACAGCGGACGAGGAGGACTCAGAGTGCTGCAGAGCAACTTCCCCGATTACCTCCGCAACACTGTCGGCTGTGGAGCTGTACAGAGGCTCACTCACGTCCAGTGATGCCGCGTCCGTTATTTATTCTTGTTCACAATAAAATATTTATTAACCAAAGTGTACTGTGAGCTTTCTTCAGTTGTAACCTAAATTCCATATTGAGGCCCGTGCTTAGGTTGCACGGTTGCACAACCCCCATTAAATACCGAATTATGTTTTAAATTATAGAATTAAGAATAAAAGAATAACTAACAATAGTGTTTTCAAGCTAAATAATCGTAATTAATCATTTGCCGATTGAAAAGCGCAGAGCAATTACTAAAAACCGTGTACACGCTCTTGCCGCGGTGTATGCACCAATTGTGACGCGCTTTGTGTATGGGGAAATACAATGGACTAGTGCTCTGGCTGGCTAGACTCGGGTGTTCCTATTACAACGATAAGGGCTCGCTTGGTGCGATTAGGGACTGCAAATCCCCCTTGTACGTCACGGCGCCACCAGTCTGTTGGTAAATAACACGTGGTGCGCCAGGTTGGAAGTTCTAGACGACACAAACGCCCCCGAGCATTGCTCGATAACCCCCCATAAGCAGTTTACAGAACGTCTGCCCCATCCCCCCGACGTTGAGTATTTTTACGTTCCTACTCCTGAAACCCCCCTTTTATTTTTCTAAGTTTTGTAATTTTTTTTTTTGAATTTTATTTAATTTTATTTTTATTAAGTTTTTTTTTTGTAAAAGGGGAGAGACATCATATTTAGAACTAGGTAAAGAAAAAACCTAGAGGAAGCAAAAGTGTGCAAGGCCCAAATACAATTACAGACATGTCCCCCCAGGTGAATGACAGGACTTGCAAATGAAAAACTCTTTTAACCAACAAGCGTGTGCTTTATTCAACCTGTAAGATTTTACATACATAACAAGTTCGTAATTGTGTGAGCACACCATTAAAGGCAGAATTATATATATCTATGTATTTCCATTAATTCATAATGTCACAAAGTAAATGAGTTGATATTACTAATTGCAAAAATTTCTGCCTGATTATGTATGAGTCAAAGTTAGTAATAATCTCATTCATAAAGCAATACTAATCCATCAGTGTTGTATAATATCAATTAGGCTAGCCTGTTGTCTCAGCAAGCACATTTTTGGTTATTCTCTTGTTTTAAATCAGTTACATATTCCCAAAAAAAAAAAAAATATATATATATATATATATATATAGTAAAATTACACACACAAACACATATACGACATGAATAACAAAACCTCCCTCATTTCAACACTAACCTCCACATAAACCGATTCCCACTACAGTAAATAAATGAAGCCTAATATGTATAGCTAGGTACAAATATAAATGACAACGTAAATGGAATATCTCAGCTCCTAAGCATAGATTTGCCAGCATATTCACAAGCATAGTTCACACCAGAGAATGTAAGTTACGGCCCCGAAACTCAACCAGCCAAACGAACCCTTAGCTTAATCATTAAGCGTTAAGTATGTGTGTGAAAGAAAATCGTTTCTCATCTACAGCATCAGACAACCCCAGCTACGTTATTAAAACTCAGCCATGACCAGATGACTTGATAGCACGAGATAATTAACACCCTAATGGTCTTAATTAGATGAAAGTTAGATCTTACAGTAAACTGCGGATGTGTGTGTATGTGTGTAACTTCTTACACATTATACAGTTATAAGATACTTCATTAGGTGTACTGTGGTAATGTTCACACATGCAATAACATGATGATCACACATAATTGAACATGAGAGTTTGTGCTAGAGTATAGTGTTCAGAACTTCACGAGTGAGCTTCTGGCGGCTTCTGTGCATTCACAAGTTGTAGAGAGAGAGAAATATATATAATCAGAATTTTCCCACCTGGATTGTCCGGGGTACATAGTTCGTATAGGCGCGGATCAGTGATGTCACAGTCGTGTCACCCGTCCCTGGTGCAGCTTAGCGTTGGAAAAAGTCCTTGGTGCAGCTTAGCATCGAAAAAGTCCTCGACTGACGGCATTGTGGCTATAGATCGTCTCTGCCATTAGGGGGGACAGATGTTCGTCCGCCCCTGACACCCATCTCGTCCTTTGTCGAGCACCTGGACATACAATACTTGTAGAGGGTGTCATAAAGAAATTCACGCCACTTAGGCCGTCCACATTAAATACCAACACTAACTTTAAGCAGCAACCGCGCACACACACATCGCCACTAATTCAGATTAAACAGTATTAAGCTCGTCTAGCAATTACTTTCTTAATGTTTCATTGAAATATTCAAATTGATTAGCTGTGTCTTTCGTTGTTATTAATTACATCAAAACAGCTGAGTGCAAGATACATTAGCATTTTCTCTGTTGAAATCAACTTGACCCACGACTCTCACATTCATAATTTAATAAATTTAATTTAATTTGATTTTGTAATAGCATTAATGCCCAGATTAAAAACTGCTCTATACGCACACACACACACAGGCATAACTCATAATGAAAGCTGAAACGCAAAATATATTTGGGGTTAGAATATTTTCAGAACCCTCAGACTTGCACGTACCTGGAGCAACACTTTATCTAGCCTATCATAGTGATAGGTTCGGAAGTCCTGGTTAGAAGTTCGCCGCCAGCCGAGACCAGATGAACAGCTTGGAGGATGAAGCAGAAATGAGAGCGATACAACGTTTCGCTCCAGCCAAGTAACCTCCGAAAGCAGGAACGTACAGACACACAGCTGGCCGGCAGCGCCAGCTGTATTGCGTAGCAGCACAACCGTCTGTGTGTATACCCGACCGACAACAAACAATCGTAACAGTGTGGCATTGCGTGACGTCAGCGGCGCTCGTTTTTAAAATACTAATAATGCGTTGCCGAAGCCAGTTCGGCACACCCTCACCCCAAAAGGGCAACATGGTTGACCCAAAACAAACAAGTCCTCAAGCACGACGGCTGCGGGAAACCTGGAAAATCTCAGATTCTAAAACCGCTCTTGGTGGGTTCAGTAACACAGGAAAACGAAAAAGCAGAAGGAAGAGGTGTGAGTCAGTGAATGTGTGTCTGAAAGAGAAGGTGTAAGTGTGAGTCCTGCATGCTCGCCGGGCCCTGGTCCGCATGCAGATATAAGAGACAGAAAAGAACAGGAGAAAGAGAAGAATCGCAGGATCCCGCTTTGAGTACTGACCACCAAGGCCTCCCAAATCTAATAACTGAGATCCAGGAACCCAAATAGTGTTCCCCCTTTTTATAGGACAACTGTCATCCCTAACTCATGCCCTATGGCAAAACTTTAGCTTAGAAATATGAGTTGTTACTCTTTCAACATCCCCTCCGGGATCACCCAATTTCACTGTGACGGGCGACACAAACCGAAGAATGCGGTATGGTCCCGACCAACGATAACATAGTTTAGCGGCCCTCCTATCTATGGCTGAGCTGATCGGATGGCTCTGGCAGTAGACCAAGTCGCCAATCTTAAATGGGTTCGGAGTTCGCCCCTGATTGTAGCGACTACGGACGCGTTCGTGCGCACGAAGCAAATTCCTCCGGACCTCCCGCCATCTGTCCACAGTCGTGACATCAGGATCGTTCGGCAGAAGATCATCAATGTGCCACAAATTGTCCAACGGCAAACTCGGCGAGAACTCAAACATGACTTCAAAGGGTACGGCCTTGTGACTCTCGTGTAGGGCCGTGTTAAATGCCAATTGCAACCACTTTAAATTTTGGTCCCAACAATCCTGTTGTAACCTCTCTACGCTTTTAGTATTGATTTTGTTTCCTTTTTTTTTTTTTGAAAGAGAGGTTACAAGTTATTTAGAACTAGGCGAGAGCCTAGAAAAGCTAAAATTGGGCTGGGTCCAGTATGATGGGACTTGCAAATGAAACACTGAACTTAAGATAACAACAATTTATTGTTCTTGGCCAGTACAACCTATCAGCTTCTAAAGGCCAGATAAATAAGTCTTTTGATCGTTAAATATAATTTCATTAATATGTGCCTTGCCCAAAAGTTGAACAAGGAATAATAACTATTAACAGCACTAAGTATTGAATAATTATTAATAGTTGAACCATCATTGACTAACAAAATCATGGAATGTTACATAAATAACAAATTGTAGTTATAGAATAATACAATTAAAAAATTGGCACATAGTTTCGACCTGCAAGTAATCACTTTTTATAACAAGGCATAAATATACAGAAATATACTCAGGCATAATCAACATGACAAGTAACAATTATACAAAACAACACACACATATAATTAACATCAACAACGTTTATATTTAAATAACCCATCACATGTTCACCCTGGTCATCAGCGCATATAATAATCTTGTTCAACACCCATAACCCCCTTACTGTTTAATTAATAGGTGACTAAAACCCCCTCCCCAAAACTTCAATTAAAATATCCCAGGAGAGGAGCAGACATGCCCCCAAGTTTTAACAAGATAAGTGTTAACAGAATGTTCTCTGTAAGCCATGCGGCCCGCGCACAAATCCCATGCCGATATTTAATAATCAATTAAATCCCAACAATTACTATAACGAAAAGTAGCATCACAAGGTCAACATGGATGTCCGGTTGCCTAACTGCATTTTATGTTTCTTTTTTACCTTCAAAACAGAATATAGAAAAATAGTGGAATTTGACCACCATGAGTATTCATAACTGACATTGATCAATCTTGTGTAGTCTTATGGTTAACTAATTGTTATAGGGAGCAATTACAATTATGGTTACAAAATTTGCTATGGTAAAATACAATCTGTGACAATGGTAAATTTTAAAGTGTGCAAATTATCTAAACAGTGGAACAGAATTTGTAATACAGAATGTAAGTCATAAGAGTATTAAGTCAGCTCACAGTGTTACAAAACTTGACTACCGGCAGGGTCAGGCATTGGACGGGATCTAGCAAGATCTGACATAGACAGGCTTGCAGTGGACGTCTCCAACGGGAGTCGACCACGGTTTAAAACCACCCCCCCAGATCATGAATGAATAATAAAATACGTGTCCACATGGAGCCACATCGTTAACATAACCATCCCAACATGCTTAAAACAGAAATAGAATGAGATACAACTCTATCTACCGAACTCCCCCCGACCCGGGCGGTGCGTGACCCCGGCCGAGTTTTCACTCTCAGAACGAGATATACATGATAGTAATTGAGGAGGCGTAAGCCTTACAAAATACAATTAAAATATTCCACCCATTGTCCGTAACTAACTGTCCACACTGGAACGTTTCATGAAAGTCTCACCGAGTACTTCGGCCACAAGGTTTAGGTTAAAAATGGTTAAATGTCACCTGGTTTGAAGGGTGCATGTTGAGGGCTCAGTAGTGGGTGTCCAGTCCATCCTTCCGGCTGACACAGCTGACGAAGGTTTTAAGTTACATCGTCGGAGGCAGTTGTTCGGCCATCCTTCCAGAGCGGGGCAGATTCCCGGCTACCTCGGAAACCCTGCACAATTATATCTGGGATTACTCATAGGTTCATGAAACACACACACTACCACATTTACCCACTGACATGGCATGGACAGTCCGGTTTATAAACTCGAAAAAATTGCCTAAGTCAAGAATCCCATTGAATGTGGTAAATCACTTCAAAAATAACTTCATTAAATATGTTACTATAGAATATGTCTAAATATAGTCACTCCATAATGATGATAATTTTAATTAACCTTTATGCAAAAGTTTTCATGACGCACTTACAGGAATTGGCAACTTTTAACAAGTTCGTGACATATACAGATCTCAGGAAATTACTGACTTACGCCCCATCTTAGTTTAGTTAATTTAGTAGAAGCATTACTGGATTAATATAAAACATAATTATATCCTTAACGTTACAATCAATTAACCAGGGTTGAGACAAAGCATACATAAAACAAATTATAACCTGAAACTCGCCATGCGCTAAGGATTCCTGCAATATATATCTCAACGCATCCACTTTGATATTAAATAAAACCAATTTGTTTTTATAAATAATTAAAATACATATTTTAATGGACTTACCGGAGGTCACGTAGCTTTCTACGTATTCATAGAAGAAGCTGGAAGACGAAAACAGTTCAATCTACTCTGCCAGCCGGGGACTAGAATGTGAAGCGCTGATAGCTAAAGTCGTACTGAATAAACCAGCTGTTGAAAACCCGTACGTGCATAGATAGGGCGCGCGCGAGGCGAGCGGGCAAGGGGCAGCAGCATGACAAAGTCCAACTGAACGTCCCAAAGGACAACTTCTTTCGCGTCGACAAATACGTAATTTCTTTAATAAAGCACAATATAGATATCGGAAGATCGCCGCGTTTTCCAAAACGCGGCACACCCCCACCCCAAAAGGGCAACCCGGTTGCCTTACCTTCAAACTCGGGGAAGGTACCCTGCAGTGTACTCCCATTAAAACTCCGGTGGACATCGTGAGTGAGTTGGCCAGGCAGACTTGCTCCCAGGAGAACAGCCATCCCCATGCGACCCTCTCCGCCACGCCAACCCCACGGGACCGCCCCAACACGTCACCCTCTCCGGTGACCACCAATTACTCCCACCGGTCCCACTCACATGCTCGTCCTAGGACCAAACAAGGCATCTCCCACCTTGGCATGTGAGCGACCGTACTACCTCTCGTCCCTCTCTCGGACCGACCAGCCACATGCACCCACAAGGCATCTCCAACCTTGCCATATGGCTGGCCCACTTCCCTACACAAGGGCGGACGGCCCCGCTTAGCCAGACAGAGAGGACCGCACCTAGGGCACACGAACATTAATCCAATCTCAACTCAACAGATACACCATAACTCGAGGGGGTTTTACTTCTCTACAGCACCGTCTACACAACTTTCTCTCGCAACAAAAAATAACACCAGGAAAACCGGAGAATGCGGCATGGCTCGGACCCCACAATAAACGACATCAACCTCAACAACTATTAACAATCAGCAACAGCACACCATCACTCCATCTAACCTTTAACACAGGGGAAACTGACGATCTCGGGGACCACAAGCTAAGTCTCTCTCTAACTCCGTTTGATAAATTTTTTTTTTTTTTTTTTTTTTTTTTTTTTTTTTTTTTTTTTTTTTTTTTACTAAGGGGAGTGGTAGGAAAATTGGGAAATTGGGAAGATGAAATGGGGCAAGGATCATTAAAGGGCAATAGCTAGGACTGAGGGTAAGGACCTGGCTACCTCCGGAAATAAGGAAGAATGGAGGAAACCAAGGCTCGCGTGGGCAGGGGCGCAACCCTGAAATAGATGACCACCACTGGGAATGTGGGGGACATCTACCCGCTACCCGTTAACCGTTTCTTCTCACTTTTCTGTGACGGACTTTAGTGACTCGTTCCTTTCGTACACCACTCTCTAAGAAATTATCTCGTGTTGAGCTGTACTGACTGGTTTCTTCGGGATCAGAATCAAAGCAAATTACCTCACTACTTTCACTCCGCTTTGGATTATGCTCATCGTCTAACTCCTCTGCTACAATTTCTTCCCTTTCTACAATTTCCCCTTCTTCGTCCACATAATCCAAATCAACATCCTGACACTGCACCTCCTCAGCCTCTTCCCGTCGCTCCTCTGATCCATCTTCTTCAACCGCATCTTCCCTCAGCTCCTCACCAATTTCTTCATCACATTGGTCACCAGTTGCTTCACAAGCTTCTTCTTCAATCTCCTTGACATCCTCCTTTTCATCAACACGTTCATCATCAACATCATCGCCATCGCGTCCACTACCACCATTCGAACACTGCACATCTTCATCCTCGAGTTGCTCATCTGTTCCACCTGGAACTTCTTTCCGTTCTTCGGAATCCTCAACACTACTTACAGAAGGCGTCTGCACATCTTCACACACTACATCATTCTCACTCACACACTCCACAACGCTGCCACCAAATTTCTCCTCAACTTCTACCTCATCTACTTCTACCACACTTGCAGCATGGACATCCCCTTGTCCATCCGCAACCTCAGAAACACTTGCAGCCTGGACATCTCCGGGTCCATCCGCAAACTCAGACTCTTCAGTCTTTCTAACACCCACAACTATACTTCCCTGTGCAGCATCTGCAGACCGCTCTTCTGCCTCTTCCTTCGATTCCTCTCCTTCACCACTCTCAGCAACTACCACCTCCTCGACATTTTCCACCCTGGAATCCAGCTGTCCAGGTTCATGTGCAATTACTAAATTAATTTCTACTGGCGATGGTAAAGCGACACTCTCAAGTAACTTCTCACATCCCTGCGTAGACGATGATGATGTCACAGGATCTGGATCCCTCACGAACCGAGATGGAGATACCGGAACAAATTCTGCGGCCTCTGGATTCAACCATGACGTCCTCACTGACGCAGTATTAACAGACGTTTTCTTGTCGTCTTGTATTAATCCACTGAAGTTATTCCGCTTTTCTTCTTTCTCTTCACCTGCTTCACCCACAACTCTATTATGCACTGGTACTTCCTCTGGAACCTTTAAAGTTTCCTTACTCTCCAAATAGGAATAACTTTCTACCGGCTCCCTACTTGCCGCTGTTTGTTTACTAACATGATTTCTTCTTCCCCTGTTAATTTCATACTTCTTTGTTTTGTGTGCTGTAGCTGTTATTACTGTTTTCTCACGTGCCACCCCCTTGTAGCCTCCATTACTTCCGGAATATTCAGTTTTTCTGACTGTCTCTTGGGTTCTCCTCCAACCACCATGTTTGTCTTCTTTGGCTCTTCCTAATGAACCACTGGAGTATTGGACATCTTTAGCAGCTCTTCCCCAGGACTCGTCATTCGCCTGGACAGTCCTGGCATGCGCACACCACCGGTCCAGGTCCGCAAAAGAACGTGGAGGCTCTGCAAAAACCAGCCGGGATCTCTCTTGGGGATTCAGACCCTCTCGTATTACCTGTATGACTTCCGTCTCGGGCAACCCCAGTCTTAATATACGGGCAGCTTTCCTTACATCGTGCACGAAGTCTCCTAACGCCTCTCCGTAGGCCTGTGGGCGATAGAATAACTTAAACTTCAACTGGTCTTGTCGTCGACGGGATATGAAGAAGTCCAACACCTCCGCATGGAAAGCATCAACACTGTCACCCCGACGCAGGGCCTTGGTGACCAGACCAGCCAACGTACTCCGGCAATACGGGTTATAAGATACAAGACCTCCCCATCGGACACCCCCGGGAAATCAGCCACCTGCAGGACCAGGTCCAAGAAAACCAACAGCTGCTCTTCATCAAATCCATCCACCACCGGAAATTTCTGGAGAACGCCTGTAAGAGGGTGGGGCAACTCCTGATAGCATACCGCCGCCAGAATTGCACAATGCCAAACAAACAATCATAAAACAAATTCCCACTAAACACCTAACACAAACACAACCTACAAAAACATTTTAACAAGAATCGGAAAAACTCAAGTACTGTCCTTCCTTTGAGTAGACCCCCGGGCTCCTAGCGCTGCGAAAACCTGCCCCGCTCCAGAACTAACTCTCCGTCAGTCGCCAGACTCAAGAAGAAACAACATCAGACACTAACACCAACATACAATCCACACCACCTAACACTAACCACAATATACAACATTTCGACTACAACATTGTCACCATTACAATCGGACGACACCGACTTCGAGTCGGGCCATACCGCATCCCACTAACCGCACGCGCAATTACTTTCAAAAATTAAAAACGGGAACCCATCCCCCACGCGCTCTCCGGCAATGTCCAATTTCAAAACAACAACTCAACTACAACACGTGCCCATGGCGGCCTCAGATTTACAATTCAAAACGTTTAACAATAATTCATAAAAAAAAACATATATACTTCTACATTTCATGTCAACTATTAAGTGCCATTTTATTTGCCAGACTATCTCCAAGTTTGCAAGCCCCATCACACCAACGGACCCAAGGGTTCAGGCCTAGAATGAACCACGCTCCGGCTACCATTTGTAACCTCTCTACGCTTTTAGTATTGATTTTGTTTCCTTTTTTTTTTTTTGAAAGAGAGGTTACAAGTTATTTAGAACTAGGCGAGAGCCTAGAAAAGCTAAAATTGGGCTGGGTCCAGTATGATGGGACTTGCAAATGAAACACTGAACTTAAGATAACAACAATTTATTGTTCTTGGCCAGTACAACCTATCAGCTTCTAAAGGCCAGATAAATAAGTCTTTTGATCGTTAAATATAATTTCATTAATATGTGCCTTGCCCAAAAGTTGAACAAGGAATAATAACTATTAACAGCACTAAGTATTGAATAATTATTAATAGTTGAACCATCATTGACTAACAAATCATGGAATGTTACATAAATAACAAATTGTAGTTATAGAATAATACAATTTAAAAATTGGCACATAGTTTCGACCTGCAAGTAATCACTTTTTATAACAAGGCATAAATATACAGAAATATACACAGGCATAATCAACATGACAAGTAACAATTATACAAAACAACACACACATATAATTAACATCAACAACGTTTATATTTAAATAACCCATCACATGTTCACCCTGGTCATCAGCGCATATAATAATCTTGTTCAACACCCATAACCCCCTTACTGTTTAATTAATAGGTGACTAAAACCCCCTCCCCAAAACTTCAATTAAAATATCCCAGGAGAGGAGCAGACATGCCCCCAAGTTTTAACAAGATAAGTGTTAACAGAATGTTCTCTGTAAGCCATGCGGCCCGCGCACAAATCCCATGCCGATATTTAATAATCAATTAAATCCCAACAATTACTATAATGAAAAGTAGCATCACAAGGTCAACATGGATGTCCGGTTGCCTAACTGCATTTTATGTTTCTTTTTTACCTTCAAAACAGAATATAGAAAAATAGTGGAATTTGACCACCATGAGTATTCATAACTGACATTGATCAATCTTGTGTAGTCTTATGGTTAACTAATTGTTATAGGGAGCAATTACAATTATGGTTACAAAATTTGCTATGGTAAAATACAATCTGTGACAATGGTAAATTTTAAAGTGTGCAAATTATCTAAACAGTGGAACAGAATTTGTAATACAGAATGTAAGTCATAAGAGTATTAAGTCAGCTCACAGTGTTACAAAACTTGACTACCGGCAGGGTCAGGCATTGGACGGGATCTAGCAAGATCTGACATAGACAGGCTTGCAGTGGACGTCTCCAACGGGAGTCGACCACGGTTTAAAACCACCCCCCCAGATCATGAATGAATAATAAAATACGTGTCCACATGGAGCCACATCGTTAACATAACCATCCCAACATGCTTAAAACAGAAATAGAATGAGATACAACTCTATCTACCGAACTCCCCCCGACCCGGGCGGTGCGTGACCCCGGCCGAGTTTTCACTCTCAGAACGAGATATACATGATAGTAATTGAGGAGGCGTAAGCCTTACAAAATACAATTAAAATATTCCACCCATTGTCCGTAACTAACTGTCCACACTGGAACGTTTCATGAAAGTCTCACCGAGTACTTCGGCCACAAGGTTTAGGTTAAAAATGGTTAAATGTCACCTGGTTTGAAGGGTGCATGTTGAGGGCTCAGTAGTGGGTGTCCAGTCCATCCTTCCGGCTGACACAGCTGACGAAGGTTTTAAGTTACATCGTCGGAGGCAGTTGTTCGGCCATCCTTCCAGAGCGGGGCAGATTCCCGGCTACCTCGGAAACCCTGCACAATTATATCTGGGATTACTCATAGGTTCATGAAACACACACACTACCACATTTACCCACTGACATGGCATGGACAGTCCGGTTTATAAACTCGAAAAAATTGCCTAAGTCAAGAATCCCATTGAATGTGGTAAATCACTTCAAAAATAACTTCATTAAATATGTTACTATAGAATATGTCTAAATATAGTCACTCCATAATGATGATAATTTTAATTAACCTTTATGCAAAAGTTTTCATGACGCACTTACAGGAATTGGCAACTTTTAACAAGTTCGTGACATATACAGATCTCAGGAAATTACTGACTTACGCCCCATCTTAGTTTAGTTAATTTAGTAGAAGCATTACTGGATTAATATAAAACATAATTATATCCTTAACGTTACAATCAATTAACCAGGGTTGAGACAAAGCATACATAAAACAAATTATAACCTGAAACTCGCCATGTGCTAAGGATTCCTGCAATATATATCTCAACGCATCCACTTTGATATTAAATAAAACCAATTTGTTTTTATAAATAATTAAAATACATATTTTAATGGACTTACCGGAGGTCACGTAGCTTTCTACGTATTCATAGAAAAAGCTGGAAGACGAAAACAGTTCAATCTACTCTGCCAGCCGGGGACTAGAATGTGAAGCGCTGATAGCTAAAGTCGTACTGAATAAACCAGCTGTTGAAAACCCGTACGTGCATAGATAGGGCGCGCGCGAGGCGAGCGGGCAAGGGGCAGCAGCATGACAAAGTCCAACTGAACGTCCCAAAGGACAACTTCTTTCGCGTCGACAAATACGTAATTTCTTTAATAAAGCACAATATAGATATCGGAAGATCGCCGCGTTTTCCAAAACGCGGCACACTGTTGTTCAGCATGATAGGCGATAAGCGCTGAACGGAGATTCCGGTTAAATCTCTCCGCGTGGGACGGTTGAGGATAGTACGGGGAAGTGGTCACATGTTTGATGCCGTTAGCGAAACACATTCGCCGGAAATCTTTTGAAATGAACTGTGGTCCATTGTCAGAGACAATGGTGGACGGAAAACCGAAATGCTGAAAGACATGGGTCTGTAGCATAAGGATAGTTGAGCGAGTGTTTGCCTGTCGTAAGGGCAGTAGCCAGACAAACTTGGAAAAAGCATCCACGCAAACAAGTAGGTAAGCATTACCTGACTTGCTACGAGGGAAAGGTCCCACGTAGTCTATGAATAACTTCTCCATGGGTTTGCTCGCCACATCAGATGACAATAGACCCAATTTAGTGTTTTGAGCAGGCTTACTCAAGCCACAGAGATGACATGCTTTCACACGAGCCGCGATGTCCCTGTCCATGCCCTTCCAGATGAAATGCCTCCTAATACTGGAAATGGTCTTCGAAATTCCCTTATGGCCACCTATTGGGGAATCATGATAGTAGCTGAAGACCATTGGCACGAGCTTGCTAGGCAGCACAACCTTCGGGGCACGTCCTTTTCGTTCTCGGCAGCACAGGACGCCCTTGGACAGAAAATATGGTACCTGCACGTTACCCTCTTTTAGGTGTTGGATGATAGGACCCAACTCTTCATCATTTAACTGATGGGGTAACACATCAGTAAAAGCCAAAGGAAAATCCAGCAGAACGGAACAGGGTTGCTCAGAATTGGCCTCGCTGGGTTGGGAGAACATACGTGACAAGGCGTCTGCAACAACATTTTGTGTTCCCCTGATGTGTTGCACTTTGAATTTAAAGGATGAGATCTTGACCACCCAACGCCCTATTTTACCCAGCTGCCGGGGATGAGCGAGAAGCCAGGAGAGAGCCTGATTATCGGTCTCCAACAGGAACTCAGCGTGTTCCAAGAAACGCCTGAACTTATCTAGAGCGTACACAACAGCAAGACACTCTAGTTCATACACTGAAGACTTCCTCTCTTGTTGGGTCAAGGTCCGGGATATAAATGCCACCGGCTGCCTAGCACCATCGACTTCCTGGGACAGAACCGCCCCGAGCGCAACAGAACTCGCGTCCGTTTGCAAAATGAATTTTTTTGAAAAATCAGGCATCCTCAACACAGGGGGAGAGACGATCGCCTCCTTGAGGGTATCAAAGGCCCGCTGTTGCCTCTCTCCCCATACAAATTTGGTACCCTTTTTCCTGAGTTCGTTTAAAGGTACCGCAATCTCCGCGGCATTAGGGATAAATCTACGGTAAAAATTGACCATGCCAACAAATCTGGCAACACCTTTCGCATCCCTAGGAGGAGGAAAATCCCGGATGCCTTGTGTCCTCTCCGGGTCGACCGTCACACCCCCATATGAGACGAGATGCCCTAAAAACGAAATACTCCTTTGTGCAAACTTTACCTTGTCTGGATTGATAGTGAGGCCAGCACTCCTCAATCGGCACATCACCTCTCTCAGGTGACCCAGATGCTCCTCGAACGTCTTACTGTAGACCAAGAGGTCATCAAGATAATTAAAGATGAATTTAAATTTTACGTCATGGAATACAGTGTCAAGTAGTCGCGTGAGGGTTTGAGCCCCCACTGCCAGACCCATGGGTACCCTAGTATATTGATAAAGATTCCATGGCACACAGAATGCCGTATAAGGGCGGCTTTCCTTAGACAGAGGAATCTGATGATAAGCGGCATTGAGGTCAAAGATGGTGAAGTACCTGGCCCCACTAAACCAATCGAACGCGGAATGTAAATCGGGAAGAGGAACTGAATCCACCTCAATATTAGCATTGAGTTTGCGATAGTCAATTACCAAACGCTGTTTACCTCCAGGCTTGGGCACCAGAAATGCTGGACTTGCATAACTAGAGTTGGAAGGTTCAATGACCCCTTGTTTAAGCAACTCTTGAACCTTCTCTCTTAGGACATCCATCTTTGGAGGGGCGAATTTGTATGGGTGTGAGCGGACTACGGCGGAGTCCGTTAAACGGATCTTATATTCCAAAAGATGTGTGAGCCCCAGGTTGGGAGTTAATACAGTGGGGAACTGCTCACACAAATGATCTAAAGCATGCCTCTGGGACGGGGTGAGATGGTCTCTTTCTGAATCGGGACACACAACCTCTTGGACACCTCCCTTAGCTCCCTGGTATCCAAGGAAAGGAATGACAACCTCCCGATTGAATTTAAAATAACAGTGGTGCGCTTGAAGATCTAAAACGAGACCACTCTTGGAGATGAAGTCAGCACCCACAATGCAGTCGACTCCCAGAGCAGGAGAAACCAAAAATCGCCACACCCATGAAAAACACTCGATTTTAATACTCAGGGAAACCACCCGGGAGATGGGCAGAATTTCCCGCGATGCAGTCCAGCATACCACGGAAGACCGATCCGACCCTAATAGTAAGCCCTGTTGTTCAAGGTCCTCACATACTCTAGATGAAATTATGGATCGGGCTGATCCAGAGTCAACCAAGGCTCTGAGCTGACCCTTTTTCAACTCGACCAACAGGAAGGGGCATACTGAACTGTAGTTGGGGACAGTTCGCAGGACCTTGGAGCCGGATGACCCGGGATTAGCTATCCGCCTGGGGTTAAGTGAAATCGGAAGAGAACAGCCTAACGGGGAAGACCACTCCCGACTTATCTTCCCCGAGAATTTACGTTTTTTGAAAGGTTACCTTTTCGGGAAGTCCCTTGACGCTGTCTAGCATCGTTACAATAGCGCGCGACGTGACCGGATCTATGACACCTAGAACAAAATAAGTCTTGTACTTCACAGCTCTGAACCGGCGCAGGCCTAGGACCCCAAGACCCGGGCTGCCCGACTCGTCGCTCGAAATTAGGGCGTTCTGAACGCCTCCTAGCCTCACGGGCTCTAATATCGTCATTACCCTGTATACTGGTCGACTCGGCGCACAGCCGGTCTAAATCAATAAAACCTTGGGGACGGGCAGCGAATGTCAAACGTGACCGTTCCTCCGGCGTCACGCCCTGCAAAATAGTATGAATGACATCAGACTCTGACAACCCCAGCCTCAGGATCCGGGCCGCGTCTTTAACACTGGAAATGAAATGAGCAAGGGACTCTCCGCTTGCTTGAACTCTATAGAAATGTTTGTGTCGTAACCGGTCATGTAACCTTCCCGGTACGAAAGCGTCCAGGACTTCCCGATGGAAATGGTCTATGCCACCACCATCCCTAAGGGTACTTGTCACGCGCTCAGCCATAGATCCCCGACAATACGGGTAAATGAGCTCAAGCAAAGTCCGCTCCGACAGCCCAGGGAAATCGGCCAACTGAAAAAATACGCGCAAGAATCTCAAAAGCGCCTCAGGATCCAGACCATCGACAACTGGGAGACGCTGAATGACATCCGACAGTGGGTTAGGAAGCTTGTGATAGCTTGCGGTGGCCATATCGGAAAAGGCAGGAACATGCACAGGGGGTTCCACCCTGGCTGCCGTCTCAACAGAAGAAGAAGAAGAACCGGAATTCGGATCTACGTGGCGACGCTGGCCGAGAGAAAACTCCCGCAATGCCATCGCCACTTGCTCCCTAAGAGTGACAACATTTTTCTCTAACTCCGAGGTGGTAGCCTGTGATTCAGCATTCTGTAAACGGCATAGAACGTGTTGTAAACGTTGGCGCACCCTCTGTCTAGCCGTAGAGGTGGGTGCCGCCGACTGCAGGCCTTCGGCCAAATCGCGCAGTTCTACAAATTTTTCCGAGCACAGCTCCACCTCGGCGGTGACATCCGTAAGTAATACTCTCCCACTCGGTGCCTCACCGGAGGCAAGAGCCTCACGGAGTTGCTTCCTTAATGAAACCACAGTCTCCTGCGGCTTCCGTCCCCGGAACCGGACCTCCCACTCGAGCTCATCTTTTACGAACAAATCCACATTTACCGAAATGGACATGACCGCGCAATCCACACACACACCAAGTAAAAGCAAGAATTAAAGAGAACGACAGGAAGAACTTGATCATACAAGTGGCTCCAGAATGCTCTAGCGATACGACGAGATGGGTGTCATAAAAGCAGAGAAACAGCCATGCAAAATGCCCAGAAGAGAACACAACACAAAACAACCAAACTAACTCACTAAATACAACACACAAAGTACACATAAAATTCGATATAATCGAAAATATAAAGTATCACATCCATGCCCTTGGTCGGACCATAACCGCATTCAAAATACGATACCGCAACGCAACGCCCTCAATAAACAATTACCATACAACTGGGATGCTACCCAAACACGTTTTCTAATCCAAGAGACAAGTCATAATCAAACTCAACAAGTACCGACGGCCCTCATCATGTCCAGACTCCGTATGAGCTCCAGGGTATGTGCAAGTGCAACCAATCAGCACACATTCATTAAAAAAAAATTAATCACATTCTCCTAACCCCTTTTCAAAATTCATCTCACACTCAACATCACAAAATAATCACTTAAACACTAACACATATTAAATTATTATAAACTTCATTAACCCCCTATTCATTTTATAAAATGTGCTCTTTTTTCTGGTTGTTCATTCTGTTAATTTATTACACTATCATTAAGTTTTCTTACAACACTTGGATTCTAATCAAAAATAATTTGAAATAATTTGCAAGTCCTAACACCAGCTGACATGTCTGTAGCCACACTAAGTTTCATTTAAGAAAATAAATATAAGTCCCCAGATTCTAAAATTTCTCAAGTTCAACAGAGAAAATAAGGCAGAAATAATACCTACTATCCATCCAGAATCATAACAACCACGCTCTGCTACCATTTGAAACCCCCCTTTTATTTTTCTAAGTTTTGTAATTTTTTTTTTTTGAATTTTATTTAATTTTATTTTTATTAAGTTTTTTTTTGTAAAAGGGGAGAGACATCATATTTAGAACTAGGTAAAGAAAAAACCTAGAGGAAGCAAAAGTGTGCAAGGCCCAAATACAATTACAGACATGTCCCCCCAGGTGAATGACAGGACTTGCAAATGAAAAACTCTTTTAACCAACAAGCGTGTGCTTTATTCAACCTGTAAGATTTTACATACATAACAAGTTCGTAATTGTGTGAGCACACCATTAAAGGCAGAATTATATATATCTATGTATTTCCATTAATTCATAATGTCACAAAGTAAATGAGTTGATATTACTAATTGCAAAAATTTCTGCCTGATTATGTATGAGTCAAAGTTAGTAATAATCTCATTCATAAAGCAATACTAATCCATCAGTGTTGTATAATATCAATTAGGCTAGCCTGTTGTCTCAGCAAGCACATTTTTGGTTATTCTCTTGTTTTAAATCAGTTACATATTCCCAAAAAAAAAATATATATATATATATATATATATAGTAAAATTACACACACAAACACATATACGACATGAATAACAAAACCTCCCTCATTTCAACACTAACCTCCACATAAACCGATTCCCACTACAGTAAATAAATGAAGCCTAATATGTATAGCTAGGTACAAATATAAATGACAACGTAAATGGAATATCTCAGCTCCTAAGCATAGATTTGCCAGCATATTCACAAGCATAGTTCACACCAGAGAATGTAAGTTACGGCCCCGAAACTCAACCAGCCAAACGAACCCTTAGCTTAATCATTAAGCGTTAAGTATGTGTGTGAAAGAAAATCGTTTCTCATCTACAGCATCAGACAACCCCAGCTACGTTATTAAAACTCAGCCATGACCAGATGACTTGATAGCACGAGATAATTAACACCCTAATGGTCTTAATTAGATGAAAGTTAGATCTTACAGTAAACTGCGGATGTGTGTGTATGTGTGTAACTTCTTACACATTATACAGTTATAAGATACTTCATTAGGTGTACTGTGGTAATGTTCACACATGCAATAACATGATGATCACACATAATTGAACATGAGAGTTTGTGCTAGAGTATAGTGTTCAGAACTTCACGAGTGAGCTTCTGGCGGCTTCTGTGCATTCACAAGTTGTAGAGAGAGAGAAATATATATAATCAGAATTTTCCCACCTGGATTGTCCGGGGTACATAGTTCGTATAGGCGCGGATCAGTGATGTCACAGTCGTGTCACCCGTCCCTGGTGCAGCTTAGCGTTGGAAAAAGTCCTTGGTGCAGCTTAGCATCGAAAAAGTCCTCGACTGACGGCATTGTGGCTATAGATCGTCTCTGCCATTAGGGGGGACAGATGTTCGTCCGCCCCTGACACCCATCTCGTCCTTGGTCGAGCACCTGGACATACAATACTTGTAGAGGGTGTCATAAAGAAATTCACGCCACTTAGGCCGTCCACATTAAATACCAACACTAACTTTAAGCAGCAACCGCGCACACACACATCGCCACTAATTCAGATTAAACAGTATTAAGCTCGTCTAGCAATTACTTTCTTAATGTTTCATTGAAATATTCAAATTGATTAGCTGTGTCTTTCGTTGTTATTAATTACATCAAAACAGCTGAGTGCAAGATACATTAGCATTTTCTCTGTTGAAATCAACTTGACCCACGACTCTCACATTCATAATTTAATAAATTTAATTTAATTTGATTTTGTAATAGCATTAATGCCCAGATTAAAAACTGCTCTATACGCACACACACACACAGGCATAACTCATAATGAAAGCTGAAACGCAAAATATATTTGGGGTTAGAATATTTTCAGAACCCTCAGACTTGCACGTACCTGGAGCAACACTTTATCTAGCCTATCATAGTGATAGGTTCGGAAGTCCTGGTTAGAAGTTCGCCGCCAGCCGAGACCAGATGAACAGCTTGGAGGATGAAGCAGAAATGAGAGCGATACAACGTTTCGCTCCAGCCAAGTAACCTCCGAAAGCAGGAACGTACAGACACACAGCTGGCCGGCAGCGCCAGCTGTATTGCGTAGCAGCACAACCGTCTGTGTGTATACCCGACCGACAACAAACAATCGTAACAGTGTGGCATTGCGTGACGTCAGCGGCGCTCGTTTTTAAAATACTAATAATGCGTTGCCGAAGCCAGTTCGGCACACTCCTTCCTTCTTTCTCTTGTCCGTCCTGGCGCTCGGCGACAGACTAGGGGGGGTCTGCGCTTGCCTAAGGTGTGCTTAGTGCCACCTATGGACATTGCCGCTTGGCAGCCCTCGGCGACTTTTCCTGAGCGGTTAGAGGCGCCCTGCCCGTTCTGGGGGGGGCGGATTCCTACTTCTCAAATGAAAAGTCTTTGAGGTCTCCCCCATTCTGCCGTCGCGGGTCTCTTCGAGGTCCCAGGATCCAACAAAATTAACATCATCCTGTCCCACCAAAATGAAATCGATGGAGGTTCCATTCCTATGATACCGCGGGATCGCTAGTCATGGTAACAGACAGGCAACATGCAGTCATCGGGCTCGCCCGGACACTGCGACCACCGGAGCACAACAAGCTGCTGCTCCGTCCACCTGGACCTGGACCTGGACCTGGACCTGGACCTGGTTCGAAGTTCGTTGTTTAATTCGTAGTGTCAGTTAAGTGTCAGTCCAATTCATCGTTAAATGTAAATAATAATACATATAAAGAATTAAGGTGTCATAGTGTAAGATATTTATTATATTTAACTGTGGTTATGTGGGTGTGACAATAAAATTGCATTATTTTGCTTTCATTGTGTATTGTTTGGAGAGGAGGAGACTTGGACATTTTCTATTCAGAGAATAAAACAATTTAATATCGTCCAACCCAATTGCAACCCCCAGCCGCCACTGCTCAATTCTGTAAACACTTTCTGCGCTTTACACGCATTGACTTTACATAGGGATTTGTATGATTTGTGTACTTAACACAGTCTTAGACGCTCGTGATATATTCATCACAGGCCTATGCCAATTGGCATAAAAGTCATCATGATGTGTTGGGGAACGCATGATATACCGTACGCAACAACAAGGGGAAGGAGTACGGTTAAGTAAATTTTCCTGAGTCCCTGAGTTTTCCGTAATGGCATACCCTGTTGTATAGAATCTACAATTGGCACCACGAACTTTTATAGTATTTACAATTGGTAATAGCCGTGATCTGTTTTCAGATATTTCGAAAATACTACGCTGCTTTGCTTTAATAACGGACGACTCTGCTTGATCCAAATTATATATAAAATCTTTTGCAGTTTGGATGGACTTTTTATCACTTTTCTGTAAGCTATTCATCGGAAATACCATAGTTCTAATTCATAACAATGACAGCTTATTGAAACAAATATATATTCACAAAACTCAAAATTGGGAATTTTTTGCGTCCCGACTTTCGGCCAAGAAAAGCCGGAAAGATAATAAATTAAAAAAAATATTATCCCGACTAAGTCAGGATGCATGGGTTAGGTGAGCTATCAAAGTTACGTATCCTTGACATCCTGACGTTGGAATTTTAAACAGTGTTCGGAAAAACCACTGATGTTTTTTGGTTTCCGATGTTATCTATATTCTTGAATGTTTACTTGTGCTTCGTTTTATTTTCAATTATATTAACAAATATATTTTCGTGGAACTGATCCCGTACGGGCAAAAATTGTTATAAAAATAGATGGCACTGTCCTGGAACAAGTTAGCAATTTTGAATACATGGGCTACAGTGTGTCTTATAATGGAAACAACGACGTTGTGAATAAGCTGCATAGGTTCAACCGTCTGTGCGGAACCATTACGCGAATCCTTAAGTCAGCAAGCGAAGGAACACCCCTAAAATTCTACAAGGTCATGGCTCTTCCCACACTCCTTTATGGGTCTGAGAACTGGACTTTAACGAAAGGCCAGGCCAGTCGCATTCAAGCGGCTGAAATGCGATTTCTCAGGCACGTGGCAGGGTATACTCTCCATGATCATAGAAGAAACACAGATATACGGCAGGAACTTAATATTATGAGTATACTCGACAGGATCGCCCAGTGTCGGCTGAATTGGTGAGAACATCTTTGCCGAATGGATGACTGCCGCATCCCCAGACAACTCTGGAACTATAAGCCGAGGGGACGGAGAGGTGTGGGACGTCCGAGGAAGCGCTGGAGTGACCATCTGTAATATTTGCCTACTCGAGACCGGAACAAACGATTCTTGGTTTAAACCTTGAGGATGAAGAAGAAGAAGAACAACAACAATCATTTCACTTTTTAGAGTCCTTTTCTCCTTTACTCTAAGGTGGAGGAATATTAATATTATTGCTGTTGTTGTTGTTGTTGTTGTTGTTGTTGTTGTTGTTGTTGTTGTTGTTGTTGTTGTTGTTGTTGTTGTTGTTGTTATCGTTATTTATTTTTACATCACGGGATAGGCAGGGCGCTTCAAAGAACCTGGGTCTACCCACATACCTGTTTCGTATAGGATTATTATTGCAATTACCGTATTGCCATTAATGCTATTTATACTGCAACTGCTATAGCTGTTATACTGGTAGTTGTTTTATTAGTAAACCTAATGGCAAAACCAGTCTCATGTTACTGTAATCATCACTATAATTGATACTTGATAGCATAAAATTACAAATCATAAAATTATTTTTCATGCTGTTTTCACTTCCGCTTCTCGGATCAATAACGACTCCGCTTATCAGACTTTGGGTTTTGCAATACGAGAGTAATCAAATACCCGCGAAATGCTCACAGGCATAATTCGTATTAACGTCAAGTAATTTTTTTCTTCACAATCTGGTTACTGCTGAAAGTTCACATTATTTCACAATTAATTAAATTAATTAATTAATTGAGAGACCAGCTCTAATCTTTGCGTATTTAAGACCGGAACAAACCATCCATGAAGATGACGGAGATGATGATTAACAAATATATTCAGCGAAAATCAAACGGCTCGTAATTAAGAAGCCGGAAATGATTGCCGGGTACTAGAAAGTTCAATAACAATTCATGACAGCAAAACGAAAATGAAAGTAACATAAATATTATCATTGCTTTCGCCGGTGCCGCCAGCCAAAGGAGAAATCTAATTCGTGGTATTGATTGACATCAGCAAATAATGAAGAGGATTTGATTTGTTTGCTCTAAACGTTCAGACGTGCAAGCCGACCGACCGACCGACTCCTTTGTTTCCGTCGTGGCTGTGGTATTAAATAAGACGTGTCAATTGTTGTACGAAGAACCCAGTATTGTACATCTTTTGAGCATCTTCGATTGGTACGCGTGTCCAGGACTTTAAATACAGCACGTAGTCTTCTAAAATACTAAGCTATAAGCTGCTTTCGTGGCTAATAGATGTCAGGTCAAGCTAAACGATTGTGAACGTGTTTACGGAATGAACGAAACAACACACGACCTGAAAAATTGTTAGCGTATCAGACGTCTGAACCGGAAAGAATAACAGGTTTCTTTGAATAGGCCTACCATATAAAAGATGACTTGACCATGGCACCCGAAACAGCTACCATTATCTAACTCCCTACTGGAATAGAAGGGAAGATGAAGAAGGCAGGAATATTATCTAATTATATCCCAACTTTTAAAACTAGTAGTATCTTTTCGACGTTCTTTTCAGCTGCTCTAACGCGTAAATTATTCCTACATTATCAAACATCATCACAATTTTCCGGTCACAATTTTCCATTATACTACACCACACAGCCGGGGTACAAATATGCCCCAGTTTAAGCGACCTCTGTTAAAAATTTAACGGTCGATAAATCACCCGTTTAGGATTTAACAGGAGATAACCCGTTTCTCGAAGCTCAGCTGAAGATAACGGCCGTTTAAATCGTCAGTTAATTTAACAGGATATTTCTGGCCTGTTAGGGTAACTAACGGGCCGTTAAAACGATGACAGTTAACCTTCAGATTACGTTTAGCATCAAGTATCTATGTCATTTATGTGTCTATGTAATATATATTGTTACCCCGATCTCCTTGATCGTCGTATGGTATACGGTGACACCAAAACAAAATACCAGACACCAATGAAGTCATTAATAACCAGCTTTAATTATCACAAATAACAGTTTATAATCAACTTGTACAATACAATCCAAGTTAAACTTGTTCACACGCAATAATAATGTCATCTAATAGAGTCCCGCACAATATCACTTTTCACTAATAGCCACTTGAAACGCACTGAGTAATCGCCCGAAGTAAACTATGTGTCCGTCGCTGGATGCTTATATTTATACCCCGTTGAATAAAAGGTAACTTTCTGGAGGACGTGTCGAGCAAACTGCGTGTTACAGGCGCTCTAGAATCCACTAGAAGCCGTGCAAACTGTGTGGTCTTGAACACAGTGCTCCGACCGTCGGTCTGGAATAGCGCCGATTGTTGACGCATGATAAGTGTCACGTAAAATTGTCTTTCATCTCAAAGTAGCAGCAATATGTACGCACACACACATTACAGCTGGGCTCTGCTGGGATAGCCGAGATACTTGTAGAACGTTCCGTATTACGTAACAATATACTATATCTATGTCATTTATGTAGGCCTACGTTGTTTTCCGTGAAGTAGTCGTTCGTGTAACATATTAGTCGCAGTCTGTGTAACAATGTTATATGAACAAAATTAAATTTCTCTTATCAAAAAATGAAATAATTATTTTAGTGCTAAATTAGGCCTATAAATGATTAATAATCATCATTAATCATTTATTATTATTGTTATATAACGGTAATATTATCATTAATATATTACTAATGTTATATAATCGTTGCGCTGTTATCACTATATATCTGTAATAATAAAATAAATGTTTTTGAACCAACTAAAGTTAGGCCTACATACAACTGACTAAAATGCCACTAAATCCGCTGGACGGGGCCGCCTGAGTAACTCTACTGCAAAACCGTCTTAACAATAGATGCACCATAGAAGCGAAGGGTACAAACAGGTAAGCGGATGATGACAGCCCTGTGCAGTTCCGACAACCCTAAGTGACATTTATTGTGCGTTACACAAGTGTTTGTTGGACAATCGTAACCTGAAGAATTGTTGTTGATTTAAACTGCAATTAAAGTTCTACAAAGCAATTTCTCTGTGTTCAATTATTCCGTTTCGATTGTTCTAATACGTCGATCCGTAAACATTTCAATAGTGCACTTTTACGTTAATGAATAGAATTGGTACCTATAAGCAGCCCACTTCAATATTGTTATCAGTTATCATCCAGTAATATGGCAAGATCTTGGAAGGTTGTGGATTAGTCACTTGATTGGTAGTTCTTTAGGTAAAATATTAAACAGAAAAAATATTAAAAATAAGAAAATATAAATCTAAGAATGAATGAAAATAAGAAAAGGAAAAAATAAAATAAATGGAAGTAAAAATAAACTCAAGTAAACTAACGTATGTCGACACTAAAAGTGAACAATGTTAGTTGTTCTTCGTTTTTATTCTTCTTCAGCTTCTTCGATCTTTCGTTTAGTTTCTTCCCTTCTCTTCGTATTTTTCTGTCCACTTTGTAGTTATTAAATTTATTGCATTATTTTTGTCCACGTAATGAACGTATTGTGCAAAACCCAGCAACCCAGTTTATTGACCGGTAGCAATACCCGTCATTGTCCGTCATTGTTGCAAAAACTTGACAGCCATTGTTGTTAACAAACGGAAATGAAACAATTAGAGGTGTTATTGTTATCTGTTATGACGTAACGTAAACAATGGGAAATACGATAACATCTGCGCGTACAAAGGAGCAATAAGCGCGTTACAGAATTTATTGTTTGTAAGTGGTTCCGTCGCGACGCGGACAAATTAGACGTGCCAATGAACGCAGCGTTATGACCACGGAACGCGTTTTACGCGTGTCCGTTGCTCACGTTAATATACTTTATACATTACCGTAAATGAGTTCAGTTCATTAAAATAAGTGTACGTTTTTGTATCTGCTTTTACATGCGGTGTGTGTATGAGGTCGTCGTCGTTATCATCGTTATCCACTTGTATTCTCCCAAACAGCACATCCGTCTTATCTATTCCAGGCTTGAGCCTTCGTTTCATACGACACCACACATTGTGTGTCATCTGCAGCTTAATTCATTCTTATTCTCAAAATTATTAAATACCGGGGTGTTAGGCGGTGGTCGTTTGCTGTAAATTGTCGGCAACGTTTCGTATTCCACTCTTGGGGATCTTCTTCAGGCAGCAAAAAGCGGCAGAATGTTACAAAAACAATTACGACAGATCTTAGGCCGAACGATACCCGACACTTTTTTCGGGTAAAACCACCCCGAAAAAAGTTTTCGTTGCTTTTTCGTTGCTTTTGTTTTCTCTGCTTCTTTACTGTGTACATACCGTACTTTATATAAACATATTTTAAGTTTATTTTTTGATTAGCTTGTGTTTTACACGAGTTCTGAATTTGTAACATCCAAAATATAGCCTCGGATCTTCTCAACCAGACCCCTTTCTTGTTTTAAATAAACAACGAGTAACACGTATTAGTGGTAGAGCGGATTAAAGGACTGTTTTCCACATTACTGGTCTGCTTTCACGGGCGTCAAGGATGTCAACATTTGAAATTGTCATGTCGAAAACTGAAAAGTAAGTAATCTGATACGAAAGTAACGTCACTGTGAAAAGTATTGAATTTTTTCAAAAATTATGCAACGATTTCTTTTTTACTTCCATGTTCCTTAAGGAAATGGAAGTATGGTGATGGCAAAAAAAATCGTGTTCGAGATTATTGCAGATTCTGATTGTACCACACTCAAAACATGAAAAAAAGTCATTTTTCGAAAAGTGTCTGTGTGTGTGTCTGTCTGTCTGTGTGTCTCTGTCTCTATCTGTGTGTCTGTAGATTTTTTTTCTATGGCAAACGATAACAGCCGCAAATACAAACAGAATCAAATAATTTTTTGCACACACAACTGATCTATAGAGTACTCAAGACCAATTGTTTTTGGTGAAGATCGGTTAATGGAAAGGGGTAGTTTACCAGCAACGTTTTATGTTTTAAAAGGGTATTTATTTGGCAAACGATAAGAGTCGCAAATTCAAACAAAATCAAAAAATTTTTTGCATACAGCGCAGAATTGTAGAGTTCTCATGACCTATTGTATTTGGTGAAGATCGGTTATAGGAAAGGGGTAGTTTACCTGCAACGGTTTTTTTTAATCAAAGGTAATTTTTTTCTATGGCAAACGATAACAGCCGCAAATTCAAACAGAATCAACTACTCTTTTCCATACAGCCCTGAATTATAAAGTTCTCAAGACCTACTGGTTTTGGTGAAGTTCGGTTAAGGGAAAGAGGTAGTTTACCAGCAACATTTTATATTTTAACAAGGGTATTTTATATAGCAAACGATAAAAGCCGCAAATTCAAACAGAATCAACTACTCTTTTGCAGACAGCCCTGTATTATAGAGTTCTCAAGACGTATTGGTTTTGGTGAAGAACGGTTAAGGGAAAGGGGTAGTTTAATAGTAACGTTTTATGTTTTAACATGGGTATTTTCTATGGCAAACGATAACAGCCCCAAATTCAAACAGAATCAAATAATTTTTTGCATACAGCCCTGAATTGTAGTGTTCTCACGACCTATAGTTTTTGGTGAAGATCGGTTAAGGGAATGGGGTAGTTTACCAGCAACGTTTTATGTTTTAACTAGGGTACTTTCTATGGCAAATGATAACAGCCGCAAATTCAAACAGAATCAAATAATTTTTTGCATACAGCATTGATTTGTAGAGTACATAAGACCTATTGTTTTTGGTGAAGATCTGTTAAGGGGAAGGGGTAGTTTACCGGCAACGTTTTTTTATCAAGGGTAATTTTACTTCCATGTTCCTTAAGGAAATGGAAATATGGTGATGGCAAAAAAATCGTGTTCGAGATTATTGCAGATTCTGATTCTACTACACTCAAAACATGAAAAAAAGTCATTTTTCGAAAAGTGTCTGTGTCTGTGTCTGTCTGTATATCTTGTGTCTGTGTGACTGTTTGTGTGTCTGTAGATTTTTTTCTATGGCAAACGATAACAGCCGCAAATTCAAACAAAAACAAATAATTTTTTGCACACAGCGCAGAATTGTAGAGTTCTCATGACCTATTGTTTTTGGTGAAGATCGGTTAAGGGAAAGGGGTAGTTTATCGGCATCATTTTATATTTTAACAAGGGTATTTTCTATGGCAAACGATAAAAGCCGCAAATGTAAACAGAATCAAATAATTTTTTGCATACAGCTCAGAATTGTAGAGTTCTCATGACCTGTTGTTTTTGGTGAAGATCGGTTAAGGGAAAGGGGTAGTTTACCAGCAACGTTTTATGTTTTAAAAGGGTATTTTTTATGGCAAACGATAAGAGTCGCAAATTCAAACAAAATCAAATAATGTTTTGCATACAGCGCAGAATTGTAGAGTTCTCATAACCTATTGTTTTTGGTGAAGATCGGTTATAGGAAAGGGGTAGTTTACCTGCAACGGTTTTTTTATCAATGGTAATTTTTTTCTATGGCAAACAATAACAGCCGCAAATTCAAACAGAATCAACTACTCTTTTGCATACAGCCCTGAATTATAGAGTTCTAAAGACCTAATTGTTTTGGTGAAGATCGGTTAAGGGAAAGTGGTAGTTTACCGGCAACATTTGTTTTTACCAAGGGTAATTTTTACTTCCATATTCCTTAAGGAATGGAAGTATGGTGATGGCAAAAAAAATCGTGTTCGAGATTATTGCAGATTCTGATTCTACTACACTCAAAACATGAAAAAAAGTCGTTTTCCGAAAAGTGTCTGTGTGTGTGTCTGTCTGTCTGTCTGTCTGTGTGTCTGTCTGTCTGTGTGTCTGTAGATTTGTTGTCTATGCCAAACGATAACTGCCGCAAATTCAAACAGAATCAAATAATTTTTTGCATGCAGCTCTGATTTGCAGAGTACTCGCGACCTATTGTTTTTGGTAAAGATCGGTTGAGGGAAAGGGGTAGTTTACCTGCAACGGTTTTTTTTTAGCAAGGGTAATTTTGTTTGTTTGGCAAACGATAACAGCCGCAAATTCAAACAGAATCATATAATGTTTCGCATACAGCCCTGAATTGTAGAGTTCTCAAGATCTGTTGATTTTGGTGAAGATCGGTTAAGGGAAAGGGGTAGTTTACCTATAACGTTTTATGTTTTAACAAGGGTATTTCCTATGGCAAACGATAACAGCCGCAAATTCAAACAGAATCAAAAGATTATTTGCATACAGCCCTAAATTGTAGAGTTCTCAAGACCTATTGTTTTTGGTGAAGATCGGTTGAGGGAAAGGGGTAGTTTACCTGCAACGTTTTTTTAACAAGGGTATTTTCTATGGCAAACGATAACAGCCGCAAATTTAAACAGAATCAAATAATGTTTTGCATACAGCCCTGATTTGTAGAGTACTCAAGACCTATTGTTTTTGGTGAAGATCGGTTAAGGGGAAGGGGTAGTTTACCTGCAACGTTTTTTTTTCAAGCGTATTTTCTATGGCAAACGATAACAGCCGCAAATTCAAACAGAATCAAATAATTTTTTGCATACGTCCCTGAATTGTAGAGGTCTCAATTACTTTCGATTTTGGTGAAGATCGGTTGAGGGGAAGGGGTAGTTTACGTGCAACCTTTTACGTTTTAACAAGAGTAAAGTACTTGAAAATTTATTTAAACTTTTTGAAACAATGGTAATTGTTAAAAATAAAATAATTTTTTTGTTTTATCAAGGGTATTTTGTATGGCAAACGATAACAGCCGCAAATTCAAACAAAATCATATAATATTTTACATACAGCCCTGAATTGTAGAGTTCTCCAGACCTATCCTTTTTGGTGAAGATCGGTTAAGGGAAAGGGGTAGTTTACCGGCAACGGTTTTTTATCAAGGGTAATTTTTACTTCCATATTCCTTAAGGAATGGAAGTATGGTGATGGCAAAAAAAATCGTGTTCGAGATTATTGCAGATTCTGATTCTACTACACTCAAAACATGAAAAAAAGTCGTTTTCCGAAAAGTGTCTGTGTGTGTGTGTGTCTGTGTGTCTGTCTGTCTATAGATTTTTTTTCTATGGCAAACGATAACTGCCGCAAATTCAAACAGAATCAAATAATTTTTTGCATGCAGCCCTGATTTGCAGAGTACTCGCGACCTATTGTTTTTGGTGAAGATCGGTTGAGGGAAAGGGGTAGTTTACCTGCAACGGTTTTTTTTTTAGCAAGGGTAATTTTGTTTGTTTGGCAAACGATAACAGCCGCAAATTCAAACAGAATCAAATAATGTTTCGCATACAGCCCTGAATTGTAGAGTACTCAAGACCTGTTGTTTTTGGTGAAGATCGGTTAAGGGAAAGGGGTAGTTTACCTGTAACGTTTTATGTTTTAACAAGGGTATTTCCTATGGCAAACGATAACAGCCGCAAATTCAAACAGAATCAAAAGATTATTTGCATACAGCCCTAAATTGTAGAGTTCTCATGACCTATTGTTTTTGGTGAAGATCGGTTGAGGGAAAGGGGTAGTTTACCTGCAACGTTTTTTTATCAAGGGTAATTTCTATGGCAACCGATAACAGCCGCAAATTCAAACAGAATCAAATAATTTTTTGCATACGTCCCTGAATTGTAGAGGTCTCAATGACTTTCGATTTTGGTGAAGATCGGTTGAGGGGAAGGGGTAGTTTACCTGCAACCTTTTACGTTTTAACAAGAGTAAAGTACTTGAAAATTTATTTAAACTTTTTGAAACAATGGTAATTGTTAAAAATAAAATAATTTTGTTGCCAGGCAATAAAATTATAATTTTTTCATTTTAATGTAATATAATATTTTTCATTTAATACAGCAATAAAAAGGCAGGTAAGACACAGCCTGGCTGTTTGGCTGAAAATGATTTTAAATATAAATCTTAGAATATGGAAGTCATGTATGGTTCTCCATACCGATATTTTCCTATGGCAAACGATAACAGCCGCAAATTCAAACAGAATCAAATAATGTTTTGCATACAGCCCTGAATTGTAGAGGACTGAAGATCTATTGATTTTGGTGAAGATCGGTTTAGAGAAAGGGGTAGTTTACCTGCAACGTTTTATGTTTTAACAAGGGTAATTTTTTCTATGACAAACGATAACTGCCGTAAATTCAAAGAAAATCAAATATTTTTCTGCATACCTTCCTAAATTATAGAGAGCTCAATGCCTGTTGATTTTGGTGAAGATCGGTAAAGGGAAAGGGGTAGTTTACCTGAAACATGTTATGTTGTAACAAGAGAAATGTTTTCATGACGGACGATAACTGCCGCAAATTGAAACAGAATCAAATATTGTTTTGTATGCATCCCTGCATTGTAGAGGACTGAAGGTCTATTGATTTTGGTGAAGATCGGTTTAGAGAAACGGGTAGTTTACCTGCAACGTTTTATGTTTTAACAAGAGTAAAGTACTTAATTTTGATAAATAAAGTATCTTGATAAGAAGCTCATAATAATCCACTGTAGAAACGTAGATGAAATATCTATAAATGAAGAGGTTAGGTGAACGGGGTGGGGGTAATTTTCTATAAATGAAAATTATAGTTGAAGGGGGAGGGGAGAATTTTGTATGTGTACTACGTTATCGGCAACAAAGAAGTAGTTCTTTGTTAAAATTCCTTTCCGGGCTGTTTAGCCGTAGTCCAATGTTTTCTGCAAAACCACACTTTTCGGCAGTGCCATCGACTTCCATCTCAGTGAAAATCGAGTGCGAAAACGTGAGGTGGTATACGTTAGTGACTACAGTACTGTGGTTTAAGGCTGAAGCAATAAGTAGAAAGAAGTAGTTTCTATGGAAATATTTCATTTCGAAAATGATTTTAAATATAATCTTAGAACATGGAAGTCATGTATGGTTCTCCATACCGATTTTTACAATAACACGTGCAATGTGCGTAGCGTTTATTAAGTCAAATGATATCGGATTTCATTTTAATTACATTTCACTTTCGTTAAGACAGATTGACTTGAATTACTTTGTGTCTGCTGCGAGTGGTTTGCTCAATTTGGAGGCGAACCAATAATGAAAATAAAAATCTGTAATTCATGTACTGTAGTAACCCACGAACAATTCTTTACACCTCAATATGACTTTCTCATTTTTAGTTTCGTGTTCATCTGTGTTTTATGATATTTAAAATCAATTACGGTTCTGTCAGTTTTTATTGCTCCGTGGAAGAAGTCAAGAAGGTTTCAATAATATTATTGTCAGAGTAAACCCATTCCTCAGAATAAGAGAAGTTTCTATAGGGACGAATGAGTAATTGCTTAACCTGTAATAACGAATGCATCTGAGACACGACCTTTAATGTTACACCAAAGAAATAAACGTCTTATAATAAAAAGTTTTAGGAAAAATTAGAGAGAGAGAGAGAGTGTGTGAGAGAGAGGAGCGCGCGCAATACCGGCCCGCAATACCGACCCGCAATACCATACTAGCGTTTCTATTTGTATTTATTTACATTTCTAGTCAATATTATTTAAAAGGTGCCCTGACCACACCCAGCGTTAGGGCTACAGAATCTCATTGTGCCAAATAAAGTAAACAAACCAGCGACACAAATGTTAAATACCGACAATTTGTGGTAACGCAAACCTCAGTACGTTTATATACAGAGTGATTCAGAATTATGTAGCAATCTCTCGGGAGCTGATTCTATAGCTAAAAATAAGACAAAAATTCATATAAACATAGGTCCGAAAACGGTCTGTTAGCGAGTTACGTCTCACGAAACATATCGCCCTGATGTCTGCTCCCACGGTAAAATGAAGCCATACTGAAATTCTTGGCGTATAAAGTGAAGGGTAAATTTGGAGGTTTTTAATCTGAAAAATTGAATAAAAGAGGTCCCAGAACACTATTTCCAGTAATTTCTAAGAAAAACTGTGTAAAACACAAAACATTGGAGTCGAAAAACCCACACATTTTTAGATTTGGGATAAAATAATTTCGTTAATTTACCAATAAACAAATAAAAAGTTTTAATTAACTTTGTATAGAATTTAATTCTGAGAAAAATGATGTGTATAATCTCTATTAAAAATAAATAAAAATTTGAGAAATTCGACTTTAATTAAAAACAAAACAGACCAAAATGCGCCAGAAAAGTGTTACAATTTTAAACGGAACAATAGTTTTCATAAACGTTTTCACAACAAATGTAATGGAAAACAAATTGAAAAAACTTACATTATTGAATTAATTGATTAAAATATATGAAAATAATATTGATGTTTACAATAATATCAAAATATATGCACACTTTTCTCTTTGCAGTTCAAACGAATCTCAACTTTAGTCTGGATGTTCTGTATTGTATATAGCTTCCAGGCTTGAGACTGGCTATGTCTAAACGTCTCGTAGCGTGTTTACAGGTAGTTTTCTGAATATTGGTTTCAGCTTTTAATTTTTGTTTTACCATGTATTGGTAGGTGTTCTCCAGTTCCCACAGTATGGGAACCAGTGAACCTTTCAATTGTGTACACTGAAGATTGCCACCAATGGTGGGCCCGAAACGTCTGTTCAAATTAACAGCATTAGACCACGGCCTAATAGCCCGGCAATGAGTCGTAGCTTTAACAGCATTAGACCACGGCCTAATAGCCCGGCAATGAGTCGTGGCTATAACACCATTAGACCACGGCCTAATAGCCCGCCAATGAGTCGTGGCTTTAACAACATTAGACCACGGCCTAATACCCCGGCAATGAGTCGTAGCTTTAATAACATTAGACCACGCCCTAATACCCCGGCAATGAGTCGTAGCCTTAACAGCGTTAGACCACGCCCTAATAGCCCGGCAATTAGCCATAGCTTTAACAGCATTAGACCACGGCCTAATAGCCCGGCAATGAGTCGTAGCTTTAACGGCACTAGACCACGGCCTAATAGCCCGGCAATGAGTCGCAGCTTTAACAGCATTAGACCACGGCCTAATACCCCGGCAATGAGTCGTAGCTTTAACAGCATTAGACCACGGCCTAATAGCCCGGCAATGAGTCGTAGCTTTAACAGCATTAGACCACGGCCTAATAGCCCGGCAATTAGTCATAGCTTTAACAGCGTTATACCACGGCCTAATAGCCCGGCAATTAGTCGTAGCTTTAACAGCATTAGACCACGGCCTAATAGCCCGGCAATGAGTCGTAGCTTTAACAGCATTGGACCACGGCCTAATAGCCCGGCAATGAGTCGTAGCTTTAACAGCATTAGACTACGGCCTAATAGCCCGGCAATGAGTCGTAGCTTTAACAGCATTAGACCACGGCCTAATAGCCCGGCAATGAGTCGTAGCTTTAACGGCACTAGACCACGGCCTAATAGCCCGGCAATGAGTCGCAGCTTTAACAGCATTAGACCACGGCCCAATATCCCGGCAATGAGTCGTAGCTTTAACAGCATTAGACCACGGCCTAATAGCCCGGCAATGAGTCGTAGCTTTAACAGCATTAGACCACGGCCTAATGGCCCGTCAATGAGTCGTAGCTTTAACAGAATTAGACCACGGCCTAATGGCCCGGCAATGAGTCGTAGCCTTAACAGCATTAGACCACGGCCTAATGGCCCGGCAATGAGTCGTAGCTTTAACAGCATTAGCCACGGCCTAATAGCCCGGCAATGAGTCGTAGCTTTAACAGCATTAGACCACGGCCTAATAGCCCGGCAATGAGTCGTAGCTTTAACAGCATTAGACCACGGCCTAATAGCCCGGCAATGAGTCGTAGCTTTAACAGCATTAGACCACGGCCTAATGGCCCGTCAATGAGCCGTAGCTTTAACAGAATTAGACCACGGCCTAATGGCCCGGCAATGAGTCGTAGCCTTAACAGCATTAGACCACGGCCTAATGGCCCGGCAATGAGTCGTAGCTTTAACAGCATTAGACCACGGCCTAATGGCCCGGCAATGAGTCGTAGCTTTAACAGCATTAGACCACGGCCTAATGGCCCGGCAATGAGTCGTAGCTTTAACAGCATTAGACCACGGCCTAATAGCCCGGCAATTAGTCATAGCTTTAACAGCGTTATACCACGGCCTAATAGCCCGGCAATTAGTCATAGCTTTAACAGCGTTATACCACGGCCTAATAGCCCGGCAATGAGTCGTAGCTTTAACAGCATTAGACCACGGCCTAATAGCCCGGCAATTAGTCGTAGCTTTAACAGCATTAGACCACGGCCTAATAGCCCGGCAATTAGTCATAGCTTTAACAGCGTTATACCACGGCCTAATAGCCCGGCAATTAGTCATAGCTTTAACAGCGTTATACCACGGCCTAATAGCCCGGCAATGAGTCGTAGCTTTAACAGCGTTATACCACGGCCTAATAGCCCGGCAATGAGTCGTAGCTTTAACAGCATTAGACCACGGCCTAATAGCCCGGCAATGAGTCGTAGCTTTAACAGCATTAGACCACGGCCTAATAGCCCGGCAATGAGTCGTAGCTTTAACAGCATTAGACCACGGCCTAATAGCCCGGCAATGAGTCGTAGCTTTAACAGCATTAGACCACGGCCTAATAGCCCGGCAATGAGTCGTAGCTTTAACAGCATTAGACCACGGCCTAATAGCCCGGCAATGAGTCGTAGCTTTAACAGCATTAGACCACGGCCTAATGGCCCGTCAATGAGTCGTAGCTTTAACAGAATTAGACCACGGCCTAATGGCCCGGCAATGAGTCGTAGCCTTAACAGCATTAGACCACGGCCTAATGGCCCGGCAATTAGTCATAGCTTTAACAGCGTTATACCACGGCCTAATAGCCCGGCAATTAGTCATAGCTTTAACAGCGTTATACCACGGCCTAATAGCCCGGCAATGAGTCGTAGCTTTAACAGCATTAGACCACGGCCTAATAGCCCGGCAATGAGTCGTAGCTTTAACAGCATTAGACCACGGCCTAATAGCCCGGCAATGAGTCGTAGCTTTAACAGCATTAGACCACGGCCTAATAGCCCGGCAATTAGTCATAGCTTTAACAGCGTTATACCACGGCCTAATATCCCGGCAATTAGTCATAGCTTTAACAGCGTTATACCACGGCCTAATAGCCCGGCAATGAGTCGTAGCTTTAACAGCATTAGACCACGGCCTAATAGCCCGGTAATGAGTCGTAGCTTTAACAGCACTAGACCACGGCCTAATAGCCCGGCAATGAGTCGCAGCTTTAACAGCATTAGACCACGGCCTAATATCCCGGCAATGAGTCGTAGCTTTAACAGCATTAGACCACGGCCTAATAGCCCGGCAATGAGTCGTAGCTTTAACAGCATTAGACCACGGCCTAATAGCCCTGCAATTAGTCATAGCTTTAACAGCGTTATACCACGGCCTAATAGCCCGGCAATTAGTCATAGCTTTAACAGCGTTATACCACGGCCTAATAGCCCGGCAATTAGTCGTAGCTTTAACAGCGTTATACCACGGCCTAATAGCCCGGCAATGAGTCGTAGCTTTAACAGCATTAGACCACGGCCTAATAGCCCGCCAATGAGTCGTAGCTTTAACAGCATTAGACCACGGCCTAATAGCCCGGCAATGAGTCGTAGCTTTAACAGAATTGACCCCGGCCGTGAGAGCGTCAGACATCAGTTACTTCCAATCGGTGAGACCAACGCCTTCGCAAACAGAACTACTTTTAGGTGGGAATAACATTGTTTTGTAGCTAATTTCTCAATAATTAATTTTATACAGTGTGTCTCATTACTTTCTAGACTACGGTGTTTTCAGACCGGTATGTTTTACGCAACGTAGTGAGTATTCAACTGTTCGCTTGTAATTGTTAAGCTCATCGTGATCTTCGTAACGAAGACACTGCGCAGTGATCAATAGGTCTGCTAATAAACACGAACCAAGACTCCATCACACGTTAACGACGAGACGGCTGAAGGTATATTGCCACACCGGTTTAGTATCTAGAAAAACATCCGATTTTGGCTAGAAAAAAATTGATTATTGGCGAAGAGCGGCAGGGAGGTCAAAACCGGAAAAGTACTTACTTACTTCATCCAACGCCCGTCCGTGGCTGCTCGGCCATTAGACGCCTTGCTGACCAGTAGAGCCTGGCCCGTCCTTGCAAGTTGTCGTCCACGACCTCCAGGGCTCTGCAGCTTGTGAGGTGGTCGGCCGTGCCCTCATCCTCGGAGCACAAGGGGCACAGGGGGGAGTCGGCAAGACCGATGCGGTGCAGGTGGCTCTGGAGGTAGTCGTGGCCGGTGGTCATTCTAAACGTGGCGACTGCGACGTCCCTTGGCAGGTTGTTGGGGATGGCGTTGGATTTTACAATCGGCTCCCATCTTTTGCCAACAGCGGCTGTCTCCCAGGCTGTCTTCACCATTCTGTTGATGGATGTCGTGATGAGGCTGCAGATTGCTGGGTAGCTAACTGGCCGGTCTTCTTGTGGGAGAAGGCATCCTGCTTTAGCTAGTTGATCAGCTCTCTCGTTTCTCTCGAGGTCGCAGTGGACCCACTGCAGACGGACTTCTGATCTCGATTGCAGCTAGAAGAGGCGTTCTTGGCACAGTGGGACAAGGTCGCCATCTTGCGGTAGGGAAGAAGTGATGGCTTGTAGTGCTGCCGTTGAGTCGGAGAGAAACAAAATTTTCTTTAGACCAGGAAGACCCAGCAGTTTGTCTGCAGTTTCGCTGATGGCAGCTACCTCCCCGTCGAAGTTTGTTCGGTTTCTTCCCACTGGGATGGAACCCTCGAGAAAGGTTGTGTAAAACCCTGCGCCGCTTTTATCCCCCATCCATTGGAGAAACGTCGGTGTAAACATTACTGGAAAAGTAAGAAACGTCAGAATCCGGGAGATAATGCGGGTATAGTACTCTCTTGTCGACGACATAAAAACAAAATAGCTAAGATGGTTTAGACATGTGCAAAGAACGCCGGATAATCGACTCCCCGAGGTGGACACCATACGGTCGTAGGCGAAGAGGAAGACCTAGGCGGAGTCGGAGAGAAGGCATCAACCGGGCAATGAGAGACCGCGAATTGGAAGAAGAATCTTGGTTAGATCGAGACCAATGGAGACTCTAGGGATCGGAAGACGTAGGATAACGTTATGAACCGATATACGGTATATAAAAACATCCGATTTGCCACACCGTAAACCAGATAAGAAAAGCGTCAGATCGCAAAGGATGAATGCAAGTAAATTGCCGCACCAGAGCGCGCAGTACTGCTGGTATTTGTTGACCATTAATAAAGTAAAACCCCTTTTCGTATGAGTTGTTTCATTTGCTTTCCTAATGCAGAATTTCTCAGGATACATGTTAGATAAGTAAGTAATGATGGACATTTGCTGTAATTTGGTAAAAAGAATATTATGGTGCAGTAAAAATTTCATTCGTAATCATATCTGCAAAAGAAATGTTCAATATACCAAACTAATGAAATTTTGGCAAAGTGTTTTAGTTTTTGTTAGGTTATTTTTTTTTTTTTTTTTGCGGGGAGGAAAAATGCATTATGCGCCATCAGGAGACACCCGACTGGTCTCCCGGTGTGCCGGTGTGTGGGACTCGCACCCACTAAAAAACCTCCACTTTACAGGCAGGGAACCCCCCCCCTGGAACAACTATTCGTATGGCTTCAGGGTGGCACCTCGTATTGCGCCTACTAGGCTTCTACAGCTTTATCTATATCATCGACCTGTGAGACGGTCCAGTTCAGGCTTCTTCTGCCGCAGGACCATCCTCACGAAGGTCACAACCATGTCCCAGTTCTCTTTGCTGTTGAGCATGATGCCTATGATGTTATCAGGCGTCATGGGGCCAATCTCCGATTCGAGTCCTCGCCTCTCCAGCACCCACCGTTGACACTCGAAAAAAGTATGATGAGCGTCATCAGAGTCTGAGTCGCCATACACGCATGACGGATCCTCCATCTTACCCATCCTTCGCAGGTATGCCCAGAAATAACCATGCCCTGTCAGGAATTGAGTAAGGTAATAATCTACCTCGCCGTGCGTTCTGTCCACCCATTCAGGGAGGTTCCCAATCAGCCTCGCCGTCCACCTAGCTCGACTCTCCTGCTCCCATCGTAGTTGCCAGCTCCGCATGGAGTGTGCCCTGGCCACTGCTCTTGCTTCTACAAACCCCAAGTCTTCCTTGGTTGTGTAGACCCTCCTTCTCTCCTCAGCAATCAGATCTATTGGCATTACTCCAGCGACGACCAACACTGCTGGTTCCGACACCGTTCTGTAGGAGCTTGCAATCCGAAGTGCTCCTCTTCGTTGTACCGCGGCCATCTGCTTGCGGTATTTTTCTTGTTTCAGTGCGTCGGCCCAGACCTCGCATCCGTAGAGGAGAATCGAGTTGGTCACCGACATCAGCAGTCGCCGTCTTCCTGCAGCTGGGCCTCCGACATTTGCCATTAGTCTGCTTAGCACACCAACGACCTTAGCGGCTTTCTCCGAGGAACATCGAATTTGCTCCCAGTAGGAAAGCTTAGTATTCAGGTGCACCCCTAGATACTTCACCGCTGGCTTTGATATTATCGCCTTTTCCCCCACCACGAACTGTGTGATTGTGGGTATACGTCGTCGAGTAAGCAGCACAATCTCTGTCTTCTCCGTCGCAAGGCTCAGATCGTGTTCATCCATCCAGATGCGGACCCTGCGCATGACCTGGTTCAGCATGCGCTACGCCTCCTCTGCGTCTCTCGCGGTGAATACGGCAGCCACGTCATCAGCATATGCTACCAGAAAGGTATCATCAGCTATCTCCATCCGGAGGATTGCATCATAGAAGGCATTCCACAGGTCGGGGCCCAAGATAGAGCCTTGAGCTACGCCTCCTGTTATCTCTCTGCTGCGTGGCCCATCTGTGTCGTACCGGAGCTCCCTGTCCCTCAAGTAACTTCGTATTATCCGGAGCAGGTAGTCCGGCGCTTGAAAGACGTCCTCCAAAGCAGCTAGCAAGTCTGTCCACCTGGCCGAATTAAAGGCGTTGCGTACGTCCAGTGTAGCGAGTAGCACCATCCTTCTGGAGAAGTGATTACCCCGCTGGGCCACCTGGACGGCATTCAAGATCTCCTGTATGGCTCCAATGGTGGATCTGGCCGTTCTGAACCCGTACTGCCTCGCTGACAGATCTCCCGCATCCCGAATTGCCGCTGAGTAGACGTTCCAGTAGTTTCCCCGCCGTGTCCAGCATACAAAGGGGTCTGTATGCCGACGGGGAATTCGGGCCGCCCTTCTCTTTGCCGACTAAGACTAGTCTCTGGATCTTCCACCTCTTCGGGGAGACTCCGTCTTTGAGGCAACGGTTGTACATATTGAATAGCACCTGGGGGCAGGATCTAGCGACCACCCTCAGCACTTCCGCAGGTATACCATCCGGCCCTGGTGCCTTCTTGTTGCGCAGGAAGCTAGCAGCTAGTGATAGCTCGTCCTCGCTGAAAATCGGGACGTCTTCCAATGGGCCTGGATATTCCTCATGATCCCTCAGTGGGTGACGAGGAAATAGACCGTCCACGATGAAGCGCATCTGATTTTCGTCCATCCTTGGGCTACGAGGCCGGGCTCCAAGCCTGCTCAGGTTAGTTAGGTCTCCAAGTTTTTGTTAGGTTAGGTTGAACGTTTTTAACATTTTTAATAATTTTTATAATAATAATCAACTTTACAGACTTTTGGACACGAGAAATGATACTTTGTGCACAGAAATTACTTATAATCGAATATTTATAAAATTATATGGTGAGCATCTTAGATTTCAATTTTTCCGTGACGAAAATGACGGGGATCCAACCTAGAAGCTAGTATTATCCCCCCCCCCCCGGCTAGGAACAGATCCTAGTTACGCCACTGTGTTTACTATTAATTACTTTTTTTACGAATTTTACTTAGTATGGCTTTGTGTTTGAGTTGTTGAAAAATATTTTCAATAATGTTTATACTTTAATTAAACACTCTTACAATCTTAAACGTAGTGCAAACCTTACTATACAAACACCAATGACTGTTTCAAATATTTCGCGGTCTAAAATGCTAATTTTTGAAGTTTTTCGCATAGAATACTATAACACTATAGCTCTTGATGCTCACTTTTTGAAAACGTATGCGAGGCATTAAACCGAGAGATAAGTTTTAGCAGGATAGGCAGTTATTTTAATATCTAAAACTAAACCAGGCGACAACTGTTTTGAACGACACGTAACGGTAGCATAACGCAAACAACACATACGAACAGTCCTGCGCGGTCGTGGTGTGGCAATTTACTTACGTTCATCCTTTGCGTTGACATTTTTCTTATCTGCTTCACGGTGTGGCAAATCGGATGTTTTTCTAGACGCTAAAACGGTGTGGCAAGTTACAACCACGCCGAAAGGACCAGACACTCAGAACTGGTTTACTGACAGTACAAAAGATTAACGAGCGTAGTGCTAACCGAACCGAAAACTCGAGAACACCAGCGGGTGTGTGACCATTAGATTTTAAGTACTTAGGGAATAGGATCAGAAATAAATTAATGGATGGTTTATCAGACCGTTATTATTTAATTTTTTAAGCAATATAAGTATACAGTATTTAAACCATGAGTATTATTATTTGTGTGTTAAACAGAACAATTTATTAAATTCGATTCCGTCACTTACACAACACAAGCGTTCTATTGCTTGTTTAATTATAGCTTCGTCTGCTTTCAAACTATTACGCCTACACAGCCTACATAACCCAACTTTGACCATATCACATTGTTAGAAAAAATTACGTCGACTACCCGCGACTTCCGTTTGATCGTGACCTGGTACCTTCCATTACCACGGATAATCGAACACACGCTGTAATAATATAATACACATCTGTCTTAAATTTTTATTTTTATTAATTTTTCAATTAATTAATAATTGAATTAATTAATGAATAGTTCGCCCTTAATTAATTTTGATTTAATCTGTTTTGATTTTAATTACGTATTTTAACACTGCTTAATAAAATATTCGTATCTGAATAAATATCGTAACTGCTCCTTAACAGGAGTACTGTGAAATGTCATTCTAATTTCTGACACAAACTGTCTTTCCTTTAAAGATACGGCGGACTTTTTCCATCTTGTCGATGAAGGTTGCTGCGCTCTCTATGAGAGAAGTTTAAAACCATATCTATTTTAACATCTGCCACTAATATATTTTTAACGTACCTTTGAAAACGCGAATTTACAGTTTTCACATTAAATTGTCAAGAATTCAAAATTTGAATCAAATTTTCCTAATTTATTTTTATTTTTTTTTTTGTACCGGCCATCTAAGAACCACATGCCAATTTTAATTCTTTATTCTTTGTTCTTTTCTTTTTCTCAAATATTCTTTCATCTTTTCACTGTCTCTGTTCTTCCTGTCTTCAGTCCACTTTGAACCTGCGTTTTTCTCTCTCCTACCCTGGACTCCTTCCATTTTTAACACTTTTGCCCGAAAAACTTCTTTTTCATTTCTTCTTCTGTGTGTATATTATTTTTTTTCTAAATCCTTCTGGACTTCTTTAATCTTCTTGATGTTGACTTCTTCCCCCACAGATATTTAAAGATCAGCTTTGTTAACCTATTGTCGTCCATTCTATATAAAGGTCCAAAAAATAATAGTCTTCTTTGTCTCATTGTTTCTGTTATATTTTCTATACTCTGAGATATTTCATCATTATTTCTTAATTTCCAACCTTCTGAGGTTTTTCTGGGCCTAATATTTTCCTAATAATTCATCTTTCCAATACTTCTAGTCAGTCTAAATTATAACTCAAAGCTAGACATTCACTTGCATATAGGCATTCTGGCCTCACTACTGTACTGTAATGCCTTATTTTCGCATTTTTAGATGTGCACTTTTTATTGTAAATGTTATAGTTATACCATATGCCCTTTCCATTTTATGAATCCTTTCTTCTACAGCAGATTTTTCTAAGCCATTCTCTTTTAATTATTTCTCCTAGATACTTAAATTTTCGAACCCTCCCTAGTCGACCAATATCTGTTACCAGCAATTTTGGCACATTTTTAATGTTCGTGAGAAATTTTTTTTCTGCAGAAATTCTTAAGTCTGTTCTACTGGCCTAATTTATTTTTATTTTTTAATCTCTTTATTATTTTTTTTTATTTTTGACTGTTGAATACTAATATACTCTTTGTAAACTTTTAAACAGGAAGGGGAACGTTGAGTTTATCAACATCTGGTATTTTGTATTTAGTATTTGTAATATTTGTAGTATTTTCAGTCTACTTACTATAACCTGTGTATTCTTGGAAGGCATTGTAAAAGCAAAACAAGATGGATATAAATTAAGTATAAACTAAGATGAATCATAACCATAACAAACGTTTTGTAACTTGTTTATTTTTGTCTAAAAGTACTCTGTTTATTTTCCATTGTAATTTCATAATTAAGTATATTCTTTATACTGATTTTGAAAACTGTGAAAATTATATTTTTCTGACATTTAACGTCTGTAGGAACATGAAATCAGCAAACCATTAACACCAACAACTCTTAACACCGAAAAGTAATTTGTTATAATATACATAAGAAATACCTTCTTTAACATCAGTAAAAACTGAAAACAAAGACATACATAACAACTTTTAATATCTTATATCTTATATACTGCAGGTAGGTTTATTTTCACCTGATGCATGTTTCGCAGAAATTATTCTGTATCTTCAGACGTTTGTTTGTGCTACTTGCAGTGTATTTACATGAAGATATTACAAGGCAGATCTGCAGGAAACTCAACGAGTTACTTACAAAGGAATAATAACTACTTTTAAAATTGAAAATCATGAAACCATTCCTGCATGTGTCACCATTTATTCTGTAGTTAGAGGCAGGGCCGGATTAAGGTACCATGGCGCCCTAGGCTAATTATATTTTAACGCCCCCCTGACCTCCCATAGGCTACTCTTATGTTTATTTCCAAGCGGCTGAATGAAGCTTTAACACCCTACAATATATTTCTTAGTTAGGAATATTTCAAATATCTTACTGTTTTTGGAAATAGTCTCAAGAATTGAAAACTGAGGCTATTTTTCAGAGATTGTTTTAGAGTTACACCTTCAACCATTTGTAGTTTGCATGGGTTTTATAAGGAAAAAATTAACTTAGTAGTTACAGAATTATAATAGTTTTATTAAGGGTACATTTAATATTATTTACCGAATCAGTTCAATATCTTGTGGATTTGTTAAGTCTCATGTAAAGTTCAAGCTAGATTCTTTTTTCCTCGCTTTAGATTGAACAAACGTTTTAATCACCTTATTGAAATCAAGTCCTATAAAGAAAGTATGGTTACGTCAAATATCACTTACGGTTCTACGTTAAGGCACCAAATATAACTACTCGTGAAGCGCGCGTAATTTTCGAATGTTGACTAAATAATTTATTCAAGACAGTATTGTATGTAATCGTTACTTACATTGATTTATTGTTTTACAAATTATATTTAGATAGATTTATTACTGAATATTTCCACTCATTTTTGTATTATTGATTAATTTGCTTGGACGCCAGAGCAGAGTATCTCAGGATTGTTAAGAAATAATAACACTTCGTTCAGATACTAAGATTTATATTATTATCTTCTTATTACATAAGACATCTGAGAATTAATCATTAATATCATCTTTCAAATCTATACTCATTAATATTCTTTATAACTAATAACAAAATTATTAATATCTCTAGCTTATGGATTCTTCAAAATCATATTAATCAAGCATTATTCAAATGAGCAATCAGTAGATTCAAATTTACTCCCTTAACACATTTAAATCTTCAATATATTAATCAAAACATATATTTATCATAAATTCTTAACTACTATGAACTTCTGTAATCTTCAATAGATTCAATTATTCAACTTTGTTACCATTTCTATAATTATTATAATTTGTTTCCCTTACTTTACTATACAATAACTCTCCTAACATGTCATATAGCATAAATTGTAATAATTAGTATCTGAACTCGTGGGTCTTTTGAGAATGAGATGAGTTATTTTTTAGATACAAATTCTATGTTAATTTATTGAGTTGTGAATCAGAAATGATATACTGTTACTTGTTGCTGGATTACAAGTAAAAGAATGATGAACTGTAATCCTGTGTTGAACGTCGCACTACACTTTGCACTAATCACGCTTGATTAAACCTTCTTTATTTACTTCACTCGCCCGCGTTAGTACTAAACTTCGCGCACATATAAATAAGTATACTTCTTGCTGCAATCTATGCGCACAAGTTAAACATCTTCTGGTCCGTACGTACTATCGCGCACACATAAAATAAACTTCTTGATGACTGTAATTGTTTCTCAACTATTTAACCGAGTTAATCTATTGATTTGAACTTAGAATTATAGTATTAAAATGCTCACATCGAGTGACGCAGGTTTCCCGTGTTTTGCGTGAAATTTAAACTTAGACTTCCCCTTTTTCGTTTGCTTCACTTGTTTTTTATAGTTTTCCAAGTCCTTCCCTCACTACAGCTTTTGTTGATCATACTTCCATTGGCCTGAATTTGAAATATTTTCTGGTAAATTCGAATGTACCCATTCCAATGTTGTATCTTTTTCGCGCTCACTACCGACGCTATCCGTGATTGGTTGCCAGAGAGCAGGCGATAGACTTACCCGGACGTTCGTTAGACTCCTAAAAAGTGACGCTACTTTCTAAAATAGTCATACTTATTGGCGTGTCATCTATTGTCTGTTGAAGGACACAGTACCGTTGACCTAACGGTACATGGGCGTTTTTTGCTGCCTTTATTCTACAAAACATTTTATGCTTTTATGACATGTAAGGGTGTTTTGGGTCTATTGTAACTTATTTTGTCGGCGCCTGACTGTCGCATAATCGAGCCTCTTTTGATTCAAATTTTCATTTATATATTACTTACATCTATGTACATTACAATGCTTTATATTATTACATATTGTTTAAACATTGTATTTGCCTCCAAAAGCGTTTTAAGACTATAAAACAGGTTAATTACCTTCCGTCACGCTTTTTGAAATCCGAAAACAGGATTACCCGAGTTTCGACACATTAAGTGTCATCTTCAGATCCTCGATGAATATAGGTTAAAAATACATTTGTTGATGTATGCACATCCCGTCAGATAATAAAAACAACACAAACATAACAACGAAAATACTTAAATAATTTAACACATATTAAAACCGAGACAAAACAGAACGAAAACACAATACACGCGGCCGACGCGGACCTGCGCAGGAACACGTTATACAGTCGTTGTTATGTTTTTGTTGTTGTTATGTTTGTGTTGTTTTTATTATCTGACGGGATGTGCATACATCAACAAATGTATTTTTAACCTATATTCATCGAGGATCTGAAGATGACACTTAATGTGTCGAAACTCGAGTAATCCTGTTTTCGGATTTCAAAAAGCGTGACGGAAGGTAATTAACCTGTTTTATACATATTGTTATAGTTACCATTAATAGTTGATTTATTATTATATGTGTTTATATACAAATTAAATTAATACACAGGTTCATAGTAACGTTTCAGTCCTTGCAGAAAGTCACTTTCAATGAACAAGAGGGCTACACTGGTTAGTTTATCCTGGTGCAAATTTGAGCGTAAATAATTCTTCACCCCCTTCAAAGCTGAAAAAGATCTTTCGCCACTGCAATTACTGACGGGCATAGTAAGGAAATGCGCAAAGCTATCTCAACATTAGGACACATTGATTCTAAGTTAAGCGTTTTCCAAAAATTCAACAGTGGTTTTGCTTCAGATCGCTTTTTCTTCTTTTCTTCTCCTTCTAGTTCTGGGTTGACAGGTCCATAGTCTTTTAAAAACTGAGCTAAATCCACACACTCATCAGAAAATGTCTGATCCAAGTCAACAGCATAATTTTCTAGGAAGTGATTAGCTTTTTGTTTTATTATGTCATTATTTAGTTCAGAAAGTTCAGGTAATTTCCATATGAACCCAAACTTGTTATGTATATCACATGTAACTTATATCTCGCAAACAGGCGCCTGTGTTCAAAATGAACTCACATTTTTATGCTTGTAATTTATTACCAATTTTACATTTAGCTGTAAAATTTTATTATTTTTTTGCTAAAATGTTGTGCCCCCCTAAAGTGCCGCGCCCTAGGCTACAGCCTAGTACCTACTTTCTTACTAGCCAACGCCCACCCTTGGCTGTTGGGCCATTAGGCGGCGCGCTGACCAGTAGAGACGTGAGAGCCTTGCCGTACCATCTTCGTCTTGGACTTGCGTGTCTGAGATCAAGGCTGGACATGCAATTAGGTGATCCGCATTCATGGAAGCGTATCCACAGAGAACACATTCAGGAGACGACAACACGCCAATGCGGTGCAGGTGGGAGGCCAGGTAGTCATGACCGGTTGTAGTTCTAAAAAGAGCAACACTAGTTGCTCGGGGTAGAGTTCTGTTGATGGGGCCGTCCGTAACCAATGTTGCCCATCTTTTTCCCACACAGGCTCTTAATTGTTTTTCTTTTAGCCATAGGCTTATTGAGGAGTTTATTCTTGCTTTCGCAGACGCATATGAGCTGGGGGTCTCCGGCTGAGGTAGTGCTGCGCCCATTTTGGCAAGGATGTTGACATGGCTTTTTCATTTCCCATGATGTTGACATGGCTGGGTACCCATTGCAGTTCAATCTGCCAGCCTAATTGTACAAGGTTCTGCAGTTCTCGCCTACACTCAATTGTCAGGGAGCAGTTTGTATCACCATTTGAGGTCACGTTTTGAATCGTTGCAGTCGAATCTATGAGGAAGACGGCTTTGTTAGGTGGTGAGATCTTGGCAAGCTCAATAGATGCTGCCTTTATGGCTGCTACCTCTCCGTCATAGTTGCTTAGCCGGCCTCCTACAGCGAGGTGGCCTTCAAATAGAGAGCTGTAGAACCCAGCCCCTGTTGCCCCTGTAGATGGTATAGAGGATCCGTCTGTGTAGATTCGTATCCACTGCTCAGCGGGAAAATGTTTTTGTACAGTGTGTAAGGCTGCTTGACGAAGCTCGGCTTCATTCGACTCTGTTTTTGTCTTATTATGGTCGAAGAGTTTCAAGTTAGCATTTGGGAGTTGGCTAAAGAATTCACGGTGATGTATAAATGGTGCTGCCTCATTTGGTTCTATGTCATATTTGCGTTGGAGTTCTTCATAGATCGCAATCGGGCATTTCTGAGTTTTCAGCCTTTCTGTCGCTGTTTTATAGTTATTCCACCGTTGTTGGTAGGCTCTTTTACATCTCTCCCAGGATATGAGGCACAGCTTTTCCCGTCTTACTTGGATAGGTTCGACTTGCAGTTGTGACTCCATGGCAATTATAGGAGTTGATTTCGGCGCACCAGTTATCGTTCTAAGGGCTGCATTTTGGACCAAGTGAAGTTTCTGGCATGCCGCATTGGAGGCAGTAATAGTTGCTTCTGCGCCATATTCCATTAGCGGCCGAATGTAGCTCTTATATGCAGTTGTCAGAACATCTTGATTTGCTCCCCATGTAGTCGCAGTGAGTCGTTTAAGTAGCCGGCAGCGCCTAGACGCACTGTTCACGGACTGTTCTATATGGTGCTTCCACGTCATTCTGGTGTCTATATTAACACCCAGGTATTTAGACATGTTCACCTCTTCGAGTTCCGATCCACAGTAGCGCAGATTGACCGTAGGCCGCCTTGTTGATAGAGAGAAAAGTTGGTATGTCGTCTTGGTGGTATTTACCTTCATGGCATTTAGTTTGGCCCACTCTTCTAGTTTAACAAGTGCACTATTAATAGTTGCTTCAAGACCCATGATATGGCTGCTAGTTGCCCAGATGATAAGGTCATCGGCATACAGGAGCGCTTGTACTCCCGGCACACACCGAACAGCCACCAGAATGTCATTGACCATAAGGTTAAATAGGCTGCAGCTGATAACGATTTTGGCTACAGCCTAGTCAACCTAATGGTTAATCCGCCCGTGGTTAGAGGTTTAACTTTATATGTGTCAGAAGTCTATCACTTATACATAATTTATTACAGTACTTTGAAGGGGAAGGTTGATGGTTTACAATGGTTGTGATGAAGATAATAGTGTTGGTAATAATGGAGATGACATTAACAAGTATTACTATTGCTGTTGTTTTCCTTATTATGTTGTTGGTACATAAAGTAATCAACTTTCTTTAAATTGTTTAATGTTCTATAAAACTATGAATATAAAAAAACTTACAAAATGTATCTCATACATAATGTTTTTAATAAACATGAATATAAAGACTAAAATATATCAATTTAAATAACTAAACAATTGTATATTTGTTTATTTGTCAATTTGTACATTTGACAGGAAATAAAATTGGATTATGAAGAGAATACTTGTGATTTGATTGGAATTTTGTATTACTTTTCCTTAATAAAATATTGCATTATGAAATCGGTTCATTCCTTTTGAATAATCCTGTAGGCCTACTTAAACATTATACCAACATATCAAAATAAAAACTGTATTGCATTATGAGTTGACATTTGATTAAAAATTATATGTTTAACATAAGTGAGATTAAGTAACACCAAACCTCCTCATCAGGGGCAGACTGGCATCCCTGGGGACCTCAGCTGGAAGCAGTCAAGGGGCTTCCTGCAGCTACACACACAAACATGCATGTGCGTATTTGTGTGTGTACACTTTTTAAAATTATTTATTCACTCTTTATAGATACATGGTATGTACAGTATTTTTCCTAACCTAACTTTTTCCTATCTTCTTCACTGGTCATTGCTGTTTCATCTATAATTGCATTTTCATCTAAACTGACAAATAAGTTTCGTTCCACATTCATAAACAGTAGATTAGACATTAACTCTTGATTTAAAGTTGACCTAAGTCTATTCTTGACAATTTTAAGTTTAGAAAACACTCTCTCATAGGTTACTTGGGTACAAGGAAGAGTTACTACAAGCATGTAGGCTATGTAAAGATTGGTAAAGAGCCCAGACTCAGACAATTCAGAAACAACAGAAAAGGCACACGCTAAACATCTAAAACATTTTTTCTTCTCAGAGCAATATACATAATCTTCCTCTTCTTCTATTCTAAATCATCATCCTCACTGTCTTCTTTGTCTTCGTTCAGCTTAGGCCTGTCTTTTTTTTTCATTCTCATCCCTCTCAGTCTTTATGAAACTTTTGTACTGATCTGTAGACTGTCATTGTCCCTCGAAGACTGATTCTATGACTGAGAACTGGAACTAGTTAGCCAAGAATTTAAACTCTCTGAACTTTTAGCTGCCTCTGAAGATTTTCTCTTCTTTTCTTTTCTTTTTTGAACACCACTTTGGTATATACGTTTCATATTAGCCTACTTTTATTTAGGTTCTATAAAACCAAACATACCACACACACACACACACACACACACACACACACACACATGACTACAACTCAGCACAGGGGCTTGGGAGTGGGAGCAGACAAAAACATAAGATGTCAGATGCTTAACTCCATCCCAGGGATTCCCTGATAGGGAAGAACATGGTCAAGCGCACTACTCGTTAGGGTTGCCGACCGCTCGAGGTGATTTTACACCAATGCTTGACAATATTTGCCTCAGAAATGATAATTAATCAACAAATTAACAAAAATATTTGAAATACATGTAAAGAAACCTTAATTTTAATTAAAAAATAAACAAATATAATTATTTGAGTAGCACTGATATTTTGATGTCTAGTTACGACTGATTCGAATATAAAACAAAAACTATCTTATGCAGGCCACGTTTTAACAGATACTGAAAACAAACATTGCTCACCAGGCACCGCTTATCTGTTATGTGAGTTGAGTGAACAGTGAGTTACCACGTACTAGATTCATTTATTTGGAGTCCAGGGAAAAACACTCGGGTGTGGAACCCTTGTCTCCCTGTGGCTCTGCAGTATAGCGATAAGCTTACTGACAATAAAATAAAACAACCCTGAAGGGGTTAGTCGTCAAAGTAAATAATACACCTGTAATAACATTAGGCCCACTATACATGTTTCTCTACGTTGTTGTTTTCCGTTTACTTAAAGAATTAATTTTTTTGTTGTGTGGTAAAGAACATTTATACCCTAAAAATCTACATAAAATCCCAATTAAAAATATTCCACAGTGTATTATGGGCGGTGGAACCCCCTTGAGCTCGGCGCCTGGTCCATTGTCACTCCGTCCCACCAATCCAGTAGCATAACTTTTTTAACTGAGCCCTCCTGCAAGTTTATGCCATGGACCCCCTTTTCAATCTTGACATAAGCCCTTAGGCCCCCTCCCAGGCCTTTGGGCCCGCTAGCCCAGAACGCTCCAATGACATTCAAACAAAAATTACAATAGCCTACTACTCATTTCGTCAGTCAGTTGCTGCGTGGTATGCCTCTACATTAACCTCCTTCATTTTCCTCCATTAGTAAATACTAAATAGGCTGTATACAAACAAGGCTAATAAGTGATCACTTCCAATCTCACCAAAATAAATCCTGAAGATATATTTCCAACAATATTTAGACAAGAAAATGTTTTTGATACCGCTAAAAATATATAAATTTCTCGTTTTCTCTCAAAATAAAATTTCCATGGCTTGGGGCCCCCTGAGCCTCCTTGGGGCCCAGGGCCCTCAGCGATCGCTGACCAGCCGACCTGGCCAGTCCGCCCCTGCTCCTGATCATTATTCAAAGTCAATTCATTACCCAGTCACAGAAATAAATACAAGACACTACATCTGGGAAACCACATCTGGGCACTTGAGAGAAAAGGTATGTAACAGACACGCTGATTTGTCTGCTCTAATAAACCTTTAACTCACCACACTGTAGTGTAATGCTAAGAGTAGTCTAGCTCCAGTAACACAAACCTGGTGTCATTATCTTATCTTACATTCACAAGATTTAGCTATTAATTTATTACAAAAATTAAAAACAAAAATAAACAATGCAAATTAATTAGCAGAGGTAATGCAACTTTGACACCTGGAAAGAATTTCAAATTAAATTCATTACATTTTGAATAAGCTTTTCGCAAAATCTATATGATATTCTAATCATAGACTACATTTTATTATAGCTGTCAAGATGATTTTATTAATAAGTTGTATGTTCATAATCCTTTAAGTTTACTGTTATGTTGATTATGGTAATTAATTTTTATAAGATATATGTCTTAAAAACTAAATAAATTAAAAAATTAATAAATATATATACACAAATTATAATAAAAATACTTATATTGAATCTATTAATTGCTTGAAAATTGAAAATTATGTTAGTGTATTTCATTTATAACATAAAAATAAAATTAGAATTTCCCAGGTTAGCACAATAAAAGCCTGACTGACTTTTGCTTTCCAGTAGTGCCCACAGCTGCCTCTGTTTGTCAATAAATATTTGTTGCACATTTGGTAATAAATCAGCTGATTGTAAAATAACGTCATGGTTTTCTGCTAACATAGGCTCTCGTGAATCCCACCTCATGCAGGCGTAGTCCCGAGGAAGAAAATAATACACTCCATATCGATGGTCAACTGCCAAACCAGTCGATTTACCCAGCTTGGTACCTACAAGTTTTACTGGAACTGTTGTGGCATTGAACTCCATTGACTGAAACAAATTCACCTCAAATAAATCACATCTGCATCACACATTAATACTTAACTATCATAATTATCATACAGCAGTGCCTAGTGTAAACTATGAGGTCATGTATACATGGAAAAAGACATATTGAATATATTCAGAGTGACTTATATTCAGAGTGATAATCAACTGTAGTAAGTTGGTGTTGAAAATAACTTTATTCTGTTGAATTTAAAAACGGGTGTATTGTTATAAATAATAATTATTTTTAAAATAAATATTATTTTATTAAAATATTAATAGTCAACATTCAATTTCATTTGATAAAGTTAATATTATTTTTTAGATGATTTGCTATGAGTTCAAATTTTAATAATGGTTCAAAGGCAGACACCCAACCAATTTAAAAGAATTTTATAATTTGCTTAGCATATACTGTATGTTAAAATATTTTATGACTATATGTTATTAATACGTGTCGAATATCAAAGATATGTTATGTTTTCAGTGTGTAACCTTATAAAAATATTCTGACATTTTAGTTTTCAATTTTTAATAATCAATTAATTTTCTTTCAATTTTTAAGAAACCGTTAAATGATTATTCTCCAATGTTTTAATTAATTATTTCATGTCATCAACGTCTCACTCCTCAATTTAAAAATAAGTTTATTGTGCAACCACATATACTTAACACAATGAACACACAAAAATCCTACGACTTGGCCGCTGTTTAACACTATACAGTTGCGTTGGGTACATGGACAGAAGTGTATTCATTTTATAATACTTGTAATGTTGCAATATATTGTATATACCTATAACATAAGTGAATGGTTTGTATTATTGTTTGTTTTCAAAAACTAATTTTTTGTTAATAACAGTATAAATAAACCTAATAGACTGAAGATCTCAACTTGCCCCATGTTTTTGAGAACCTATGTTCGCTTACTTAATAAGAATAAAAGAGAGAATGAGAGGGACAGCAAATTTCTTATTTTAAATTATTATTATTTTGTTTCTTACAGTCCTTCTTGTTTAATTTTGTTTATATTAGTTGTTAAATCTATATTTATTTTCTCAAGTATCACAGAAGACTACAATATTCTGAGTAGTAAAACATAAGCACTGATGCTATATCTTGCAACATGCACTCATAAAAATAATAAGAGATTAAACGATTAGGCCAGCCAGCAGTGTGGAGAGTGGAACAAAATAATGATTTCATTGTCTTTGGTATGCACTGAAAGCGGAAGCTACAGTGTTCAGAGGTTACTACATTACAGACAATTTCTCTGAGACAAAATGATAAGTAACTACAGAAACATTCAATTGTTCATATTTTCCACATTTTTCCAAATTCTATACTAAAACGAAGAAAAATGTAATAATAATTAGTAATTCCTGCTAACAGATATTGGTCAAATAGAGAGGGTTAGAAAATTTAAGTATCCAGGGGAAATAATTCAAGAGAGTGGTTTAGAAAAATCTGCTATAGAAGAAAGGATTCATAAAATGGAAAGAGCATATGGTATAACTAAAGATATTTACAACAAAATGTGCATATCTAAAAATGTGAAAATAAGGCATTACAGTACAGTAGTGTAGCCAGAATGCCTATATGCAAGTGAATGTCTAACATTGAATTATAATTTAGACAAACTAGAAGCACTGGAAAGACGAATTATTAGAAAAATATTAGGCCCACGAAAAACTTCAGGAGGTTGGAAATTAAGAAGTAATGGTGAAATACATCAAAGTATAGAAAATATAACAGAAACAATGAGAAAAAGAAGACTATTATTTTTATATAAATATATATTAACACTTTCACTGTGAACTTACTTTTAGGTTTTGATTACCCAGACATTTCGACGTAGTATTCGTCTTTCTCAATGGGTTTTTAAATACTGAATGTCTGTACAGTAACGGTTATGGGATGTGGGTGTGTGTGGTGGGGGTTGCTGGTGGGAGGGAATTGGCGCTGGGATTCAAATTTTGTGTAGGTATCAGTGTATCGAAAAGTATGTGTGATCTGTAATCTAATTGTTCATTTAATATGTTGTTTGGTTGTAGTGTGTGATACCTGTAAATTTCAAATTGTTCAGCTGTGTTTAGTTTTGTACTTTTAGGTAAGTAGTGTAGTATTCCATGTTGTTCTCTATGTTTGTGTAACTGTGGTTTTCGTTTTGTAAATGTGTGGCATATGTGGAATGTATGTAGTTTGTGGTGAAGGCTTATAGATGTTCAGAATATCTAGAGGAAAAAGATCTTCCTGTCTGGCCGATGTAGAATTGGTGACAATCATTGCAGTTTAATTTATAAACCCCTGTTTTGCTGTATGTGTCAATGTCCTTGTTAGTATTATTTATGTGTTTCCTGATGGTGTTGTTGGTTCTGTAGGCTACTTTATAATTATGTTTCCTAAATGTGTTAGCAATTTTGTGTGTGTTGGAATTGTAGTATGTGAGTGTGATGTATTTACTGGGTTTTGTGCTGTTGGTTTTATGTGTTTTACTTTTTGTGTTTAGGATGCGTTTGTGTAGTTTGCTTATTAAATCGGGATTGTATCCATTTTTGATAGCTATATATTTGATGGTGTTGAGTTCTTCTTGGTAGTCATGTGTGTTTAGGGGTATTGAAGAGAGCCTATAGCATGTAGTTGAAAGCTGCGTGTTTGTGTTGAGTTGGGTGGTTGGATGAGTTATGTATGACCATGTCTGATGTGGTAGGTTTTCTGTATATTTTGTATGTGTGTGTGTTGTTTGTTTTGGTGATTGTAAGGTCCAAGAATTTTATGCTATTGTTTTGTTCTAATTCAAGTGTGAATTTTAATTTTTGGTGTATAGTGTTAATGTATTTGTGGAAATTTTCAATTTGTCTTTTGTTACCGTTGTAAAGGAGTAAAATGTCATCAACATATCTGTGCCAATATATGATTTTGTTGGTGTATTTGTTATTGTTTAATATGTGTTCTTGTTCTATGGTATGTACGAATATTTCGGATAGTATACCTGCTATAGGGGAACCCATAGGTAGTCCATCTGTTTGTGTGTAAACCATGTTATTGTGTGAGAAATAGGTTTGTTCAGTGATAATTTTAGTGAGTTGGATGATCTCTTTAATGTGTGTTTCAGGTGTGTTATTTAGTTTTAGTAACTGTTCTAATATAGTTAAGGTTTCTTTTATGGGTACATTGGTGTATAGGTTTGTTATGTCAAATGAAGCTAGTGTTGAGTTGTGTGGAATGTGGATATGTTGAGTTTTATTCACCAGATCAATATTATTTTTGACGGTGGTGCTGTTTGTTAAATTTATGTTATTTCTGATTGCCCTCACCACAAACTACATACATTCCACATATGCCACACATTTACAAAATGAAAACCACAGTTACACAAACATAGAGCACAACATGGAAATACTACACTACTTACCTAAAAGTAGAAAACTAAACACAGCTGAACAATTTGAAATTTACAGGTATCACACACTACAACCAAACAACATATTAAATGAACAATTACATTACAGATCACACATACTTTTCGATACACTTATACCTACACAAAATTTGAATCCCAGCGCCAATTCCCTCCCACCAGCAACCCCCACCACACACACCCACATCCCATAACCGTTACTGTACAGACATTCAGTATTTAAAAACCCATTGAGAAAGATGAATACTACATTGAAACGTCTGGGTAATCAAAACCTAAAAGTAAGTTCACAGTGAAAGTGTTAATATATATTTATATAAATATTAATAAGTGAATGAAGAGGATGTACCAACAAGCTAATTATGACTATTATTTTTTGGACATTTATATAGAATGGATGACATTAGGTTAACAAAGCAGATCTTCAAATATCTGTGGGGGAAGAAGTCAACGTCAAGTTGGATTAAAGAAGTCCAAAAGGATTTAGAAAAAAAATAATAATATAAACGCAGAAGAAGCAATTGAAAGAGAAGTTTTTTGGACAGTAGTGTTAAAAATAGAAGGAGTCCAGGGTAGGAAAGAGAAAAACACATGTTCAAGTAGACTGGAGAGGAAGAAGAGACAGTGAAAAGATGAAAGAATATTGGAGAAAAGAAAAGAAGAAAGAATTGTAATTGGCATGTGGTCCTTAGATGGCTGAAAAAAAAATAATAATAGTAATAATTAGTTGTTAAAACCGTTATGATAAGAAAATCTTGTGTAATGCAAATAATTCCTTCCCAAGAATAGATTACATACTAAGTTTGTATGTAATCTGTCAGTACTGGTTCTGGTTCTCCAGTGAGTAATTATGGTGCAATAAAAATAAACCCAAGAAGGGTATTTACAACCTCGTCTGTAGCTGACACATCTGCCCACAGTCGTGGTTGTAAGAAACATTTCTAGTACTGAGCCATTAAAAACTAACAGTTCACAATCCATGCTCAATATTCTTATAAATAATTAATAGACATAATTTAAAAAAAGTTAACTTAGCTGGTAAAGAACCTACACATTTTGAAGTGTTTGGTAAAATCTATTATTTCAGTAGAAAAACATTGCTTAGTGAACAATAAATTATTAAGAATTATTAGTGTAGCCCATACCGTTAGACTGAATTGTTTGTGTGTATCCACATGACGAACAAATTCTCCTGTCAGATATTAATTTATATGTCAACAAAAACTGTAGTAAACCTACTTGAGACAAATAAGCAGAGCACTGTGACAAACTATCTAAGAATTTCATTCTAAAATATGATTGAATGTAACAGAACAATGTACAAATTGTCAAGAGTATTGGAAACCAGCAGACAAGTAAATGGGCCACAGTTTAAATGAACATTTTCTTTTCATGTATATTACATGGTGTTGGTGGGAGGGTAGGTGAGAGTAGACGTGAGAGAAGTAGTAGGTACATGAGAGTGAGAGAGGGAGAGAAAGAGAGAGACTGTGAGAGAGAGAGAGGTGTATGTACTTAAGTTTATGCATTTGTAAACGGCAAACGTGCGTGTGCATGTACATAATCTGAACAATGACTATTTCAGATGTATCGGCGGCTCAGTTATAAGAAATTAGATCTTCAGTTTCCAAAATGATGTTTTGTAGGTAGGAAAAGAGGTTGTAAAACTGTTACCCAAGACTTCTCGAGAGTCAAGTTTATTGCAGGCCTATTGTTCACTCAAGGAACACTTTGGGGCCCCACATATATCACCTTTTCTTGAAGACCCTTTTTTTTAGAAATTTTAAGATAATGTTGTCTAGATTATGAGAGTGGGTTAAGAAGCCTATTGTTTGGTTTGATGGGAATATGGGAGAGTTATTGAATTCCCATGGCTAATTTCCCACCTACACCTGCTAAGGACAGCTCTGGTTATATTTTTTTTTTTTAATAAACATTAAATTAAAGTTAGGTGTAATTTAAATAGTTAAATACATATTAACATTTCAATATCTTCACATTTTAATTATGTCAAAATAAACTAATACTGACTTTTCTTATAATTTTTGTCTTTTCACTTATCCTTCCATTAGGCAGGTAAGTGCAATGCTGCATTTTGCACTTCACAGTCGCATCACCTCTGGCAAACTGTATTATATACTGTAACATTGCAGCATATAATATGGATGTGCCACAGGCATAAGCAAAAGGGAATGAAATTCCTTCAATACCCAAACATGCTGCTTGAGTACAACTGTGGTGTGTTACAAGACTCAAGCTGGCAGCCTACCCTGCCTGCATTATTATTATTATTATTATTATTATTATTATTATTATTATTATTATTATTATTTTAGTAGTAGTAGTAGTGTTGTTGTTGTCGTTGTTGTTGTTGTCGTTGTCGTTGTTGTTCCCTTTATTACTAAACAGGCCTACATACAGGGGTGCCCACATCATGGTGCAATGGTACAAATCGCACCACTGGAATTTTGGGTTGTAAATCAAACAAATCAGTGAAAAAAGAATGGAATTACAAAATCAAGTTAGATTATCTTGATAAGGCCTAATGTACTACTAATTATGTCAACCCAGGATTGACCAAGCTTTTACGTTTTTCATAATGTAGTTATTGATTAGGCATTAAAAACCTATTAGTATTGATAAAAAGAATAACTTGCCACTACAGCAACACTGAGGTTGGGCCCATGCCCGTTTGACGCCTAGAGAAATCGGACCTCCCATTTCTCTAGGCGTCAAACGGGCATGGGCCCAACCTCACTGTTGCCCTAGTGGCAAGTTGCCCTCCGGCTCTCCGGAAACGTTCCCTTGAACTAGTTTCAAGTCTGACCATTTAAATAAAAAGAATAACATTAGTTTTTTGATTCCAATAATTGCTTAAATGGCTTTAGTTTTTCAAAACTTTTTGGATTGAAAACCATTAACTTGGTGGTTACTCCATACCCCCATATTATGATCCCCCACAAAACCGAATTGGGCGATTTTTAAATACTTGTGGGGGAATTGCACCATGGCTTTTGGGGGGGGGGCACCTCTCCCTACATATATACTACAAACTATATACATACTATATTCTGTAGGTACATATACTATACATCAGAAAATATAGGTGCAGGTCCAGCAAAGTTTCTCAACGCTGTCAGCTGTATAGAGAACAGTTTGTCTGTAGTGTCAGCAGTCAGATATAGCACTGGTGCAGCCACTAATGAAGACATCGCCATATCGTAACTGGGGACAGAAGTAATCAGAGTGTCCGGCGGAGGAGAAAGATAGACTCGCCACCAGTGTCTGTCCTTGTAGCTGTACACTATCAGATGACCATCACCGGCATCACCTATGTAGGCTCTGGGTCCATACAGTGAAACTGTGTCCACGACAATAGAATGAAGTCGTGAATTCAGCACACCTGAGAGCTCAGACTGGGTTATCTGAAGACAAAACCAATACAATTTACCACCTTTGTATAATTCATTAAACTTAAATATTCTCTAATTGTTTCTAAACTTCTTTGTTATTATTTTTATATTTTCAGGAATGTATGAGCAACAGGAATATACTAAGGACAACTCTGGTTATACTTAAACACTAAATTAAAGATAGGTCTAATTTAATATAGTTACATTCATTTTAACATTTCAATATCTTCACATTTTAATTATGTCAAAATACACTAATATGGACTTTTCTGATAATTTTTGTCTTTTCACTAGGCCTTCCATTAGGCAGGTAAGTGTGATGCTGCAATTAGCCACTTCACAGTCACATCACCTCCAGCAAACTGTATCATAGACTGTAACATTGCATCATGTAATATGTTTGCGCCACAGGCATACGCAAAGGAGAATCAAATCCCATCAATACCCAACATGCTGCTTAAGTACAACTGTGCTTGAGGCTATGATACAAGCCTCTAGCTGGCAGCCTACCCTGCCTGGGACACTAAGTAATAATAATAATTCTAGTAAGTAATAATAATACTAAGTAGAAGCAGACTATGGTCACTTCACTCCAAAGTAGAATGTCTGTAGTTTAAATGCTCCTCAGGAAGATAATTTTCATAACATCCAGTTAAATTAGGCTGACCATATTTCCCTGAGACAAAACCAGGATATTATAATGGCAAAAACTGGTCAGGCTTACACAAAATTCTGTATTTGTGAAACAGTTAGATGGTAAAAACTGGTTTATTACATAAACATGTTAAGTTCTAATCAATGACAGAACCTGTATACAATTTTAGGCACCGACTAGAGGAGGACTGTATTTCACAATGATTGTACTTACAAGTATTTTTCTAATAAAGTAATCTTTTGCAGCAAATTTCACCTTATCATAAACTTTTTATGCTCCATGACACAGTCTTGTCTTATAACTAACATACCCTTAAGACTAACATTGCTTCAAGACTTTATCAATTGACCATATACTGTCCATTGCAGAAATATTATTTCAAATATGCTGTACTTCCTAGAACACAAAGAATAAACTCTACATCATTACAAAAAACTTTCATTCATGTTTCATTCAGTGGAATGAAATTAACTGGTTTTGATTCATTTCAGAAAAGTATGTCATCATCTAACAAATAAAAACTGAAAATAACTTTTCTTTATTACAAATGTCCAACTGTCTCAAAATTATATTCTTGGATTTGTATGACGAAGCTTATAATAAGCGAAAACTGGTTCAGGCTATAAGGTACAACTTTTATGTTTTCACCAATAAAAAACTTTGTGTTCCAAATCAGTAGTGATTTAATTATATTTAGTCAAATTATAGATTCTATGAGGCATTCAGCCATTTTCCATAGTACCACCCACTTGAACTCCTCAGTGTTACCTGAACTGCATTTCCATTGTTGCCATACTCTAAGTGGTTTCACTGAAATTCTCAGCTACCTCGAAAACTTAGGGCTCATTAATTTCTTCTGCATATATATTCTGACATATTTATAGTTTTGATTAAAACTGGAAAAAAACTTACAATTTTAATAAAATGGCAACAAGACAGCCAAGAAATAAAGGAAACATTATACTGTCTCATACAAAACAGTTCATATGGTCTGTTATAAACTTTAGCTGTGTGCTTACCCAACTTTAATTGATACCTGTTCTCATCAACTCACCAGCTGTGGAAGTTAACGGTGGTTTAGATATACTCATAACCCTACTTGTACACTGTTCAGCTAAAATCGTGTAGCCCAGCCTTTATTAATCCCAAAGGGAGAGCTTTAAATAGGAAGGTTATCTACAATACGTGGGTGCATAAATGCCTCAGGTTTCACATGTTAATAAATATAAATGTTTCACGTAACTCTTTGTGCCTGACTGTTTTTATACAAAAGAGAGAGAGAGAGAGAGAGAGAGAGAGAGAGAGAGAGTGTGTGTGTGTGTGTGTGTGTGTGTGTGTGTGTGTGTGTGTGTGTGTGTGTGTGTGTGTGTGTGTGTGTGTGTGTGTGTGTGTGTGTGTGTGTGTGTGTGTGTGTGTGTGTGTGTGTGTGTGTGTGTGTGTGTGTGTGTGTGTGTGTGTGTGTGTGTGTGTGTGTGTGTGTGTGTGTGTGTGTGTGTGTGTGTGTGTGTGTGTGTGTGTGTGTGTGTGTGTGTGTGTGTGTGTGTGTGTGTGTGTGTGTGTGTGTGTGTGTGTGTGTGTGTGTGTGTGTGTGTGTGTGTGTGTGTGTGTGTGAAGTAAGTTTGCTACTTGTAACTTATAACTTACTTTCCAATTACATTTGTTTCTTTGTGTCATCACAGAAAGTGAACAGTTGTACTAAATTCTATGAATCAAGTACAGTAGAACTCTATTTATCTGAACTCCAGTTATCCGAATCATTGTTAGGAAATTTAAAAAATGCAATTTCTAAAAAAAAGTTTATTCAAATTGCAGTTGCCGTACTAACAAAAAAACAAGTGAAATACATATAAAACTGTGTTAGCTATCTATCATAGTTTACGTACTGATCAGTACAATGTTTTCTAGCCTACTGCTCGCCTAAAATTATAATTATGTATGAGAATTATTTTTAATATATTTGTAGTAAAAGTGAAACCTATTAATCCATTTTACTAGAAAAATGTCAATATATTTGTTATTTAAATCCAGTACTCTACACATAATATTTTGAAAAATAACAGAATAATGGCAGGACACAGTTTTTACAGTTTTATCGTTTGATGCCTGTTTTGATTCCCAGTCCACCATTTTAATTTTTTCAAGTTTACTTATCCTAGAACAATTTTCAGAAGATTATTAATTGTATCACACTTGTTTTATCTGAATCGGTTCAGCTAACCTGACTTTACAAGAACACAGCTACCTGAATTATTATGTCTACTGATTATTTTGTTACTTATAACTAATTCACTACTGACTCGGAACACAAAGTTTTTATGGATAAAAACGTAAAACTTTTACCTTATAGCCTGAACCAGTTTTCGCTTTTAAAGCTTCTTCAGAGGCTGCCGTTGGAGCACTGTCCGTCTTGTTCTTGGTGACGGTATCGATTTTTGAAAGACCGATGGTGTGTGTGTGTGTGTGTGTGCGCGCGCGCGCGCGCGTGCGTGACATTAACAGTAAACCAAACATAAATAATTACCTTCTGACTTGTCCTCAAATCAAAAACAAATACTTTGGGTTGACACAAGCCCCATCCACGGTCAAGTAAAAACATTCTCCCTAAAGTATCAACATCAGCACATACCACAGATTGTATGTTCTTACAGTTTCCAGTTTCCTAAAAAAATTTGTAAATGGTACTGGTAGATACTTGAAAAGTTACACACATATTATAAAGGATATGTGTCCATTCCCGTGTACACACATATATGCAACATTCATCAAATCACAACAGAGGTGGAATGGAATACTAAATAGGTACAGTTGACTATTCTATCAAAAATTGGTTACAGTAGATTTCTATTAATAATTAGTAAATTTCTGCATAAAGTATTTCTACATGATTTCTGTTAACTAATTCAATAGAAATTAATTAATTTTGTAAATTAATCATCAATTAATATATTTCAATGCAGACAGTAATTTTAGTCGTATTTATATTTAGACATCATATTCACATGTTCTACTTATGTTAATAAGTCCGTATTACATCAAACAGAAAATATGTTTAATATGAATATTTAGCATCAAAATAAGTAAGTTTAAGAAAATTCTTCATTTATATTTTGGAACATACCAAGTTGAAAATATGCAGGCAATAAACATGATTAATAAAGTCTTATAGAAAGGACAAAATGATTGACAAATAAAATACAGACAAACATGGAAGTGAGCTAAGGGTAAAGCCTGTCCCCAACACAGTTTACCAGATGAATCAACTGGAGAGTGGAAAAGAAATGTCAGCCCTGGTCTTATAATCAATCTGTTGACTTCTGTAAACAATAATACTTTATATCAATGATCAGGAGGTAATCGGGAATCACGTCACTTATAGAGGATTATATACAGAAGTTAAAATATGCTGTGACCATTATACAATCTGAAATTTGCAACAGTCATTCCACTTAAAGTGAAAACCCCATGAGAAACAAAATAGTAATAAATAGTTGTCTTGATTATTCATCTCTTCTTTCACAGCACTAACACTTATCTAAAAATGAACTTTTACTTGTGAAACTTACTGTTTTTCGTTGGACGCGTTTCGGCGTACGTATCCGCCTTCTTCAGCTTTGAGTCAGACTGCCATCATTTCGTAACGGTTGTTGTGTGGAAGGTGTAGTGGGGGTGGTGTGTGGAGGAAGGGGATTGGCGTGGGGATTCAACTTGATGTTTGTTTTTTGTAAAATTGTGTCAAAAAGTGTATGTGATTTGTATTGTAATTGATCGTTAAGTATGTTGTTTGGTTGTGTTGTGTGGTGTTTATATATTTCGTATTGTTCAGTTGTGTTGAGTTTTTGACCTTTAGGTAAGTAATGTAATATTTCAAGATTAGTGTCTATGTTGGTGTAACTGTGGTTTTCTGTGTGTATGTGTGTGGCGAATGCAGAGTGTATATTGTTGTTGGTTAGAGCTTTTAAGTGTTCAGAATAACGGGATGAAAAAGATCTTCCCGTCTGGCCTATGTAGAAACTATTGCAGTCATTACAATTTAATTTTTAAACACCTGTTTTGTTATATTTGTCTATGTCTGTGTTTGTATTATAGATGTGTTTTTTTATGGTATTGGTTGTTCTGTATGCTATTTTGTATTTGTGTTTTCTGAATGTGTTGGCGATTTTGTGTGTGTAGGAGTTGTGGTATGTGAGTGTGATGTATTTATTGTGTTGTGTGTTGATGGTATTTTGTGTTTTGTTGTTTTTGTTTTTGATGCGTTTGTGTAGTGTGTTTATTAAATTAGGGTTGTAACCGTTTTTGATTGCTATGTATTTTATTGTGTTGAGTTCGTCGGTGTAATCTTGTTTATTTAAGGGTATTTTAGTTAGTCTATGGAGCATATGGTTGAAGGCCGCATGTTTATGTTGTGTTGGGTGGTTTGATGTGTTGTGTATAACCATGTCAGTTGTGGTTGGTTTCCTGTATATTTTGTACGTGTGTGTATTGTTAGTTTTGTTAATTGTTAGGTCTCGAAAATTTATACTATTGTTTTGTTCAATTTCCAGTGTAAATTTTAATTTGTGGTGTATAGTGTTTATGTATTTGTGGAAGTTTTCAACTTGTCTTGTGTTGCCTTTGAATAAAAGTAATATATCATCTACATACCTGTGCCCGCACCCAGAGAGCCTGGAGTCCAGATGGCTTTGTTTGCCGACGACACGGCGGTCTATACCGCCGATCGGAACGCAGACTTTGCTATCCCACGACTTCAGCGCGCACTCGATGCGTATTCGACGTGGACGGAAAGCTGGAAAGTTGCCGTCAACGAAACCAAGAGCTCCGCGGTGCTATTCACAAAGCGCCGGAAAGAACCACGAGGCCGAGTGAGACTCGGTAGAACGTACCTGCCCTGGTCGAGGGAAGTTAAGTACCTCGGTGTCCACCTTGATCGTCGGCTCACCTGGCGTACCCACGCTGAGACGATGCGAAAGAAAGCGTCCGCTCGTCTCGGTCAACTGTTTCCGATACTTGCCAACAAGGCTATGACCCGCAAGCTGGGTAAGTTGATTGTCAACGCGTATCTGTTGCCGATCATTACCTACGCTCTTCCCGTCTGGGGTTACCTCGCAACCGTTCATAAAAGAAGGTTGCAAAGCGTTCTCGATAGAGGGCTTCGGCTAGCGGCCAAAGTCCCCTATCGGTTTTCTTCTCGTCTCCTGAGAAGAGGACTCGGTGTCCGCTCCTTGGATGACACCGCAAGGCGACTTGCACGTAAATTTTACGTCCGAGCTGCGAGGACCCAGACAAACCCACTCATAGCTGGCCTTGGCAGGTACCGAATACGTCCAGGTGAATCTTGGAAACGGCCTCGACAAATACTGTACTAGTCGACCTAGTACGAGCATGTCGTTGTAACGACCAATAAAATTTAATTAATCAATATTCCGTCTGGACAGGACCACTAGGCAGGAGCCCCTCATAGGAGGCTCGGTACTAGGATACCATTGGGTCGTCTCACGACGCACAACCCAACAGCTCTGACCACTTGGCATACCTGTGCCAGTATATAATTTTGTTAGTGTATTTGTTGTTGTTTATTATGTGGTTCTGTTCTATGTTGTGTATATATATTTCTGCTAGTATTCCTGATATGGGGGATCCCATCAGGAGACCTTCTGTTTGTGTGTATATCTTGTTATTGTATGTAAAGTAATTTTGTTCAGTTATTAGTTTGGTAAGTGTGATGACAAAACAACACACCTGAAACACACATACAAGAAATCATCACACTTACCAAACTAATAACTGAACAAAATTACTTTACATACAATAACAAGATATACACACAAACAGAAGGTCTCCCGATGGGATCCCCCATATCGGGAATACTAGCAGAAATATATATACACAACATAGAACAGAACCACATAATAAACAACAACAAATACACTAACAAAATTATATACTGGCACAGGTATGTAGATGATATATTACTTTTATTCAAAGGCAACACAAGACAAGTTGAAAACTTCCACAAATACATAAACACTATACACCACAAATTAAAATTTACACTGGAAATTGAGCAAAACAATAGTATAAATTTTTGAGACCTAACAATGAACAAAACTAACAATACACACACGTACAAAATATACAGGAAACCTACCACAACTGACATGGTTATACACAACACATCAAACCACCCAACACAACATAAACATGCGGCCTTCAACCATATGCTCCATAGACTAACTAAAATACCCTTAAATAAACAAGATTACACCGACGAACTCAACACAATAAAATACATAGCAATCAAAAACGGTTACAACCCTAATTTAATAAACACACTACACAAACGCATCAAAAACAAAAACAACAAAACACAAAATACCATCAACACACAACACAATAAATACATCACACTCACATACCACAACTCCTACACACACAAAATCGCCAACACATTCAGAAAACACAAATACAAAATAGCATACAGAACAACCAATACCATCAAAAAACACATCAATAATACAAACACAGATATAGACAAATATAACAAAACAGGTGTTTACAAATTAAATTGTAATGACTGCAATAGTTTCTACATAGGCCAGACGGGAAGATCTTTTTCATCCCGTTATTCTGAACACTTAAAAGCTCTAACCAACAACAATATACACTCTGCATTCGCCACACACATACACACAGAAAACCACAGTTACACCAACATAGACACTAATCTTGAAATATTACATTACTTACCTAAAGGTCAAAAACTCAACACAACTGAACAATACGAAATATATAAACACCACACAACACAACCAAACAACATACTTAACGATCAATTACAATACAAATCACATACACTTTTTGACACAATTTTACAAAAAACAAACATCAAGTTGAATCCCCACGCCAATCCCCTTCCTCCACACACCACCCCCACTACACCTTCCACACAACAACCATTACGAAATGATGGCAGTCTGACTCAAAGCTGAAGAAGGCGGATACGTACGCCGAAACGCGTCCAACGAAAAACAGTAAGTTTCACAAGTAAAAGTTCATTTTTAGATAAGTAGTAATAAATAGAATTATCACTGTTGCACACCACTATAGAAAAATTATTCCGATTAGAGCTTTCAAGCTTCTCAGCTCATCGTCAGATCAGAAATAACAACAGAAATAAAACTCTTCACACCGCCACCAGCCACACTGTCCACACACACCCCCACAAACAAGCTATAAGTCAAATGTCCCTTCCCAACCTCCAAGCCCTGTCACCCCTGTCAGTACAGTTACATATTTTTCTAGCACATTCCGTGTGTGTGTGTGTGTGTGTGTGTGTGTGTGTGTGTGTGTGTGTGTGTGTGTGTGTGTGTGTGTGTGTGTGTGTGTGTGTGTGTGTGTGTGTGTGTGTGTGTGTGTGTGTGTGTGTGTGTGTGTGTGTGTGTGTGTGTGTGTGTGTGTGTGTGTGTGTGTGTGTGTGTGTGTGTGTGTGTGTGTGTGTGTGTGTGTGCATTCTTTTCAAAACGTAAAGCCTTTCGCATTCACACTTTTGGGCGCGGTCACTCACTCTTATTTAAAAAACATCCATATATGCAATTTAATTCTTATTAATGTTTTCTATCCCTCCTCTAACTCTTACTTCTTAATTATATTATAAAATATTTCTTCATTATCAAATTTAGTTTTAGTATTCATTAAATTATCTAACTCTTTCTCTCTTTCTTTCAATATTTCTAACTCCTCCCTAAGCTTTCTTTCAACTGTGTTATTTACTACTTTTAAAATTTCATAGTCTTCCAAAGGATTAATTGTGCCATAACTATTTACGGCAACTCACAAATTTGTCATAATCGAATTTCGGCATAGATGCTTTCATTGGATCGTGTACGCTGACGCTATCTATGTGAGACGTTAGACAACTTGACCTTTCGTTCCCGCTGCTTGGAGCGGTGTTTGTCTCGTTGAGTAGAGTGAGCCTGCGGTAGACTCGGTTTAGTTTTGATCAGCTGTGTGGAGGCATGCCAGCTGTTTTTGTCGAGGTCAGCTGTTGAGGCCACAAGCTGTCTTATATATCAGCGGTTGGAAAAGTATTGTTGTTTTTTTTAATGCCGGGGTTTTGTATTTAATTATGGAAGGCTAAGAAAAAGTGTGCCAATGGGTCTCTGGGCCTGGCAACTGTGATCCTGTGGAGACCGAAATGTTGTGTGTAAGTAGTTTAAGGAACTCGGACAGCATGCGCTATGGCAAAATTGAACAGGTATGCAATAGTGAAAATTGTTAAATTTTTCCTGGGATGCACTTTCGCAATGCTTGTGTTTGGGGTCAAGTGTGGGCCTGGCTAGTTCTAATAAAAAAAAAAAAAAAAAAGAACAACAGTTGCTTTAATTCTGGATGTGTTTTTTTTTTACTTCACTGTATACTGGGAATATAATATGCAGGTTTCTGCAGTCCTTGCAAATTCTTGAACGCAAGTTTTTTTTAAAAGAAAAGTCTGTTAAACTTGACTAGCTTCTGATATTTCTTTCAAATGGTGAGCTCAGCTTCTCTGGCCGCTAGCAGTGACAGTAATATCTTATGTGCAAAACCTTTTTTTACCTACAAAAAAAAAAGAAAAAAAGAAAAGAAAAAAAAAGAAAAAGAAAAAACTTAAGAAAGGATTCAGCCGGGTGCCCATAAGCCTAGTGAAACAAATTTAGCCGAGTTCCCTAATCTCTCGCAGTATTATTCAGTGTTGTTCATATAAATGTCTTGTGGTAAATTGTGAAAAGTATGTAATGTCCCGTATACGTTTTGTCTATAATCTGTGTTGAACTTATATTGTGTCTGCCTTTTATTAGTACGTATAAATTTGTTTATGAAAAGAGCTGCAGATCACATACAATTGCCATAATAATGACTAGAACTGTAATTCAGAAGTATTCCTCATGTTAATAGAAATTACTGAACTTTTGTACAAGATGAAATTTCCACTTTGGAATGTAGTATTTGTTTTAATTCTCTATCAATGTACAGTCACTGTTAAAATTCTTTTGTATATGTGTATACTCATAACTCTATGCACAAAACATGTTTACATTTTTGAGAGATATGTATACCTGATTATTTGATAGTTTTTTTTTTAATAATGGTGCACTCTGAAATCTGCAAGCCTTCGTGCTACACAAGTTTATACAAGTTTAAGGAAAATTGAGCACATGCTCTTTTGAATTCCACACAAAGTATATAATTACCTATCTTATGTTACATTATACCTTACTAATTATATGATTCTCCTTTCTAGCTTTTGATTTAGATTTCAGAGGGCGCATGTTGTTGTGTGAGATAATTGTTTAAATGGTTGTGGCTGTAATAATTGTTGTTGGATAAAATTGGTCTTTAAATGGTTTATAAAATTGTTTATATTATTAAAAGTGTTTATAGTACAACCAGAGGGGGACTGGAAAAAAAAAAGACTTATTGTTATTAAAGGTATTGGATTTCGAATACCTCTGGATTTATTCTTTGTATTTATTAATGTTCAAATAATTATTTCCAAATAGAGAAATTCTATTTGGGTGAAGGTTAAAAGTACTGTCGAGGCTTGTTGCCTGTCATGGTTATTTGTGAATACCATGTAATATATTTTAGATATTTTACAGATTTTATATATTTCTAATGGAATACTTTTTTTTTAAATATTAAATTTTGAATATTTTGAAATTTTAAATTCTGAATACCATGTAATATATTTTAAATATTTCACATATTATATATGTTTCTAATAGAATACTTTCACAGCCTGGATATTATGAAATGAATCATTGTAAGAAAAACAAGTTATAGAATCAATAAATTTGTTATTTTCGGAATTTTAAAATTGAGGTCACCTCATTCGTCCAATTCCCTAATGGTTTCCCAGCATGTGGCCATTCTTCCACTAGGAGGCCTCTCCTAGTTCAAGTGAACAAGTGAGCCGGTCATCCAGGTAAGTTGTAGATTTTTTATATTTTTTTTTAGGATGTCAAACTTGAAAAATGTGTTAAATTTCGGAAAGTTGAAATTTGTGTTGTGATGTCATTGGTGATAAGCGGTTCATAATAAACTTATGGTTGTCTTCTATGAAATGTCTTGCATATAACAAATTCATTGTTCTATTACCTTCTCCATGTTTGTTGTCAGACAACCTGCATACGAATTTCCGTCCTGTCTCACCTAGGTACACTTTGTTGCATTCTTTATATTTTAATTTATAAACTCCGCTTCTCTGTAACACTGGGATTTTTTCTATATTTTTATTCCTTATCTTATCAAATACTGTTTCACACTTTTTAATTGCTATATCTACTCCGTATTTATTAAAACATTTTATAATTTTTCTGGTATGTGATCCTATGTATGTTAATGACCCTGCATAATTCTTATGTTCTGGTTCTTTTTCAGCTTTTTGTATGTTAATACTTTTCATAACTTTATCCACTATGTTGGTGTTATAGTTATTATTCCTTACAATTCACTTTATCTTTTTTATCTCCCTATCTTTTGTTTCTGCCTCTTTTAAACACTTCTGAGTTCTATATAAAAATGAATTGATTGCCGCCATTTTATATCTATAAGGGTGATAAGATTCTTTTGGTATAATTATATCAGAATACGATTCTTTCTTTATACTTTAATTAAGAATACAATTCTTAATTAAAATAGTAATGAATGGTAAGTATTTACGAATATTAAGCTCCTTGAATGAGTTTCATATTTTCACCATGTGGAATATGTGTCAGTTTTAGAAAAGATGCTGGGTCTACAAATTAAATTAATACATTTCAAGCAATCACAGAGAAAATTCTCCAAAGACAAACAAGAAAGAATTTTAAGTACAATCAGGGCTTGATTTCAGGGGGAACATGCTGGAACAGCATTCCAGAACCTCTTGGATTCAAAAATAAATTACTGAAAAAATATATGAAAAGAAACACCTAATTATTACTACTTTTTAAATTGTGCCCCTTATCAGCCCCACTACAAAACTAAACATTTGTCAAAATCAAAGCACTAATCTTTATCTTAACTACTATCGTTCAAAAAATATCCCAATAAGATATGGAGAAAATTAAATAAAAAAACTTGCTTCAAAATTAAAACTATATGAAAGACAACTGAGTGGAAGCTTCAGAGAATATGTACATTCGAGAATTTATCTGGAGAGTGTTTCTACCTTGAAACATGCTAGTGAATCAATAGCAATATCTTCAAGTGAATGTGAGAGGGCTGATTTCTGGACATCATACAGCATTGGACACAAAGAGTAAGGAAAGGTCAAGAAACAAACAATATGACGACACAATGATGAAACTATGGAAACTTTTTTTAAATGTCCAAACCACTGAAACCATCACTTAAGAGTTTGATTGAGGCTCTGGGATGACGCCATCATGAGTGACATGTTTTCTATTATCGTGCGGCTAACCTGATGATGAAGCTCTTTAGAAATATCAGTAAACTGTATTACCTTTTTAGATACAAGTTTATACATATGTTACATATTTTATAAGGCTTTAAAAATGTAGACCTCCTTTGTAATAACCTGATGTAAACTTATACGCTAATATAAAATATAAGTATATTTGCATCTGTACAACTTTTGAATTGGTGTGTTCCTCCACCTATAATTTTAGAAATCAACCACTGAATACAATTAATTATACAAAGTTTACAGATTTAATATATAATTACACAAATAATTATACAAAGTAGTTATACATATACAATAATATACATATAATAATTATATAAATTTTTATATGATTCTGCAAATACAATTTTGTAATTACTGTATGGTCATTCCAGCATAGATTTATGGTTTAGGATCAAGGATGTTTTAAGATGAGACTCTACTCTAGTAGGATAATGGTAACTGTATGTACTTTTTAAGAGTGCGAAACAGTACACTGAAGCGGGCAGAGTAAGAAATAAATATATAAAAGACGAAATGGAAAACAGTTCTGTTATAGGGCTAAGCACAGTAGAAGAAATAATAAATAATGAAAGAAAATATGTACAGGATGGAGAATAGAAGTTTACCAAGGGAAATATATACACTGATGCAGTAGGTAAGTCCTTAATAAGTTGAATTAATACAATGGCATAGATTACTAGGATTAGTAATCTATTCCTGGAGAAAATAAGAAGAAAAAGATATTTGAACACATCAGAGGTATGCATTTAGATGTCCCAGTTTTAACTACAATAATGTAGTCATTTTATTACAAATCCAAATAAATTTTGATATCATAGGACATGTAGGTCTCATCAGATAACAAAAAAAGTAAAATAATACTTGATTAATAATAATAATAATATTAGTAGTAGTAGTAGTAGTAGTAGTAGTAGTAGTAGTAGTAGTAGTAGTAGTAGCAGCAGCAGTAGTAGTAGTAGTAGTAGTAGTAGTAGTAGTAGTAGTAGTAGTAGTAGTAGTAGTAGTAGTAGTAGTAAATAAAAAATAATATGAAGAACTTGAAATTTTTATAATATTCTCTTCATCAGTATTTTTTATTAAATTTTATGAACTAGGATGTTGTCAATAACAGAGGGACCACAATAATTCAATCATTTGTGGATTTCCAGCTGTTTTATACTTTGTCACTTTTTTTGTAATTTTTGTTTCTCTTTTCTGTTTTTACTTTTTATAGTTGATACCATCCTATACTTTGTCTGGTTGGTCTCAAGGCACCATTAATGCAAACATGCATAATGGCATTGAAAGTGATTCAACTTTTGCAGTTTCATATGCTGCATTACTGGTTACAAATTCTTGTTTATCTAAGAACAGTGGATTGCATACAGTTACTATATGGAGGAAATCAAAGGAAGAAGAAATTATGTAGAAATCACAAGACCATCTTTGGTAAGGAAAAAATTACAACATCCTCCAACCTAAAGGATTAAGGAGAAGAAAAGGTGCAGTTTGTAACAGCTTGTATAATAGGAAAATATTCATCACTGAAATATAATATGTACTACAAAAAATAAAAAGGTGATTCAACAATTACACTAAAATGAATTGAACTGTTCATTTATACTGAAAATGTATTACACCATTGAATTTATTCAATAAAATTAAATATCTAGATTCTTATATCAGATAATTTTTATATTTATCATGTTAATATCTGAGAATCTGATTCAATGAATGGCTGATTCAGTTATCCACTTACTTACTTACTTACTAGCCAACGCCCACCCTTGGCTGTTGGGCCATTAGGCAGCACGCTGACCAGTAGAGACGTGAGACCCTTGTCTTGGACTTGCGTGTCTGAGAACAGGCTGGACATGTAATTAGGTGATCCGCATTCATGGAAGGAAGAGTATCCACAGAGAACACATTCAGGAGACGACAACACGCCGATGCGATGCAGGTGGGAGGCCAGGTAGTCATGACCGGTTGTAGTTCTAAAAAGAGCAACACTAGTTGCTCGGGGTAGAGTTCTGTTGATGGGGCCGTCCGTAACCAATGTTGCCCATCTTTTTCCCACACAGGCACTTAATTGTTTTTCTTTTAGCCATAGGCTTATTGAGCAGTTTATTCTTGCTTTTGCAGATGCATATGAGCTGGGGGTCTCCGGCTGAGGCAGTGCTGCTCCCATTTTGGCAAGGATGTTGGCTTTTCATTTCCCATGATGTTGACATGGCTGGGTACCCATTGCAGTTCAATCTGCCAGCCTAATTGTACAAGGTTCTGCAGTTCTCGCCTATACTCAATTGTCAGGTAGCAGTTTGTATCACCATTTGAGGTTACGTTTTGAATCGCTGCAGTTGAGTCTATGAGGAAGACAGCTTTGTTAGGTGGTGAGATCTTGGCAAGCTCAATAGATGCTGCTTTTATGGCTGATACCTCTCCGTCATAGTTGCTTAGGCGGCCTCCTACAGTGAGGTGGCTCTCAAATAGAGAGCTGTAGAAACCAGCCCCTGGTGCCCCTGTAGATGGTATAGAGGATCCGTCTGTGTAGATTCGTATCCACTGCTCAGCGGGAAAATGTTTTTGTACAGTGTGTAAGGCTGCTTGACGAAGCTCGGCGTCATTCGACTCTGTTTTTGTCTTATTATGGTCGACGAGTTTCAGGTTAGCATTTGAGAGTTGGCTAAAGAATTCACAGTGACGTATAAATGGTGCTGCTTCATTTGGTTCAATGCCATATTTGCGTTGGAGTTCTTCATAGATCGCAATCGGCCATTTCTGAGTTTACAGCCTTTCTGCCGCTGTTTTATAGTTATTCCACCATGTTGTTGGTAGGCTCTTTTACTTCTCTCCCAGGATATCAGGCACAGCTTTTCCCGTCTTTCTTGGATAGGTTCGACTTGCAGTTGTGACTCCATGGCAAGTATAGGAGTTGATTTCGGCACACCAGTTATCGTTCTAAGGGCCGCATTTTGGACCAAGTGCAGTTTCTGGCATGCTGCATTGGAGGCAGTAATAGTTGCTTCTGCACCATATTCCAATAGTGGCTGAATGTAGCTCTTATACACAGTTGTCAGAACATCTTGATTTGCTCCCCATGTAGTCGCAGTGAGTCGTTTAAGTAGGCGGCAGTGCCTAGACGCACCGTTTGCGGACTGTTCTATATGGTGCTTTCACATCATTCTGGTGTCTATATTAACACCCAGGTATTTAGACATGTTCACTTCTTGAAGTTCCGATCCACAGTAGCGCAGATTGACCGTAGGCCGCCTTGTTGATAAAGAGAAAAGTTGGTATGTCGTCTTGGTGGTATTTACCGTCATGGCATTTAGTTTGGCCCACTCTTCTAGTTTAACAAGTGCACTATTAATAGTTGCTTCAAGACCCATGATATGGCTGCTAGTTGCCCAGATGATAAGGTCATCGGCATACAGGAGCGCTTGTACTCCTGGCACACACCGAACAGCCACCAGAATGTCGTTGACCATAAGGTTAAATAGGCTGCAGCTGATAACGGCACCTTGGGGTAGCCCTTGTTGAATTCGGTACTTTGAAAGGCAATTATTATAGCGGACACGAATTTGTCTCTGACTCAGGAAGGATGCTATCCAGTTAAAAAAGTTACCTGCGATGCCACTCAAAGCAAGTTTGTGAAGTAACATGGGACACTGTCGTACACGTTTTTTAGGTCAACCATTACTGCCAGGGAGGACATTTTCTTGTGGTACCCATCCTTAACACTTTCTGCAAAGTAGACGACTTGGTCCATGGTGCATCGGTGCGCTCGGAAACCTGCTTGGCATTCATCAATAACCGCATTCATTTCAAAGAATTGGTTCAGACGCCGCACGACCAACCTTCTTTCGGCAACCTTGCAGCAAGCACTTTTTAATGTGATGGGCGGTAGCCCTCAGGTGTATCACTTGGCTTTCCTTTCTTGGTAATAGGTATAATCTCCCCTTTCCTCCATTGCTGGGGGACGCGTGTTTTCCACATTAGATTAATGAGATTGAGCAAGGCTAGTTTCGCTGTGTTACCAAGATTTTTTAGGAGCTCTGGGTAGATTGCGTCGGCTCCTGCTGCCTTCTTGCCCTTAGTGTTTGATAGTGCAAATTCAAGTTCGGAGAGGCTAAAATCGCTTAGCCAAATTTTTTGTTCAGTTTTATTGAGGCATTGCATTAGAGGTTTTTTATTCAGGTGTCTGTGTTCGTTTCTTGTCTTTCGGGTTCAGCTTATATTTGTGTAGTACTTGCAAAAGGTGTTAGCTATTTTTTTGGGATCTGTGATAAGATTGAGTCCGTTTTTGAAAGGTTGTTGTCCTCTGGCTTCAGTGTCATTATTTAGCCTTGAGACAAAACGGTGTGCTTTTGCTCCATCGCGCCGGAAATCTAGCTCCAATAGGAAGGTTTAGAAGGTTTTTAATGTATATAAATGGAATTGGCAATTAATTAATTAATTATGTTCGCCGTGCCCCACGATCTTGGAGCGCCATTTATATTTAGTGTAATTATGCTAATTATTATTATAATAGAATTATCCAATTATAAATTGGTAAATTGGGTCTAATTAAATTCGTATACTAATTATATGTAATCAAACAGGGTTGTAATTGACATTAATATTTAACACACATATAGAAAAGTATATTATACTCGTCGGATTTGACTCAATATAGTTATCAAATCAATATGATTTGCATGAGCCTGTTAATCTGACGTTTCAATGGTCGATTTGGTTGTGTCCATTGATAATTACCATAACTCTGAGACTCTTTATGAAATTACTTGGAATGTGATAAATTAATTGTCAAGGTTAATTTTGCAATGATGAATGCAAGATTTAAGTATATAAATAATAATTACTTATTTATTATATTGTTGGTTAAGTAAATTACTATGTCCTGCAAATACATAATTAAAACACATAATAACAAAATTACAATAATATTCGTTCGTTATTTCCTGAAAACAAGACATACAGTACATTCAAATACAACAAATAATATACATATACAAACAATAAACAATCAAATATATTTTATCCCTAGCTAAATGCGTTCATTATGCTCAGATGAATTACTTTATTATTAACATTATAAGATTTATGATTTATATAACTTTACAAAAATCTCTCGGGAGTAGCTCTTTGAAAAGATGAGACAGTGCAGTAGTATATGTATCACTAGGATTTAAGAAACATAAAGGCTTATCTTGCAAAAGGGTTTATCCAAAATTCCATCGGTGTAAGATGACATCCGCTGGTGGATTCCTCGTACATCCTAATCACTGTTAATTGAAGAACACTTCACTTCACTTCACTAATTTCCACTCTCGTTACGTATAGTGTGGTGTTGTACTCCCCGCTGGTGTCAAGTGTTTTTGAGTTCAAGTGTTAAGATGTCAACATCATCATCATCATTAAGATGGTTTACTCTTAGAGTTTGCTGTGTGCGTGTTCATATAATTAACTATTTCATCTATCTTGGACGTAGTGTATGCTATGTGCGTAATAGTGTTCGGGTTGGTTCACTCAGTTCAAATGTTCAATATAGCGAATCATTGTGGTGGAATAGTGTTTGAACTGTCACCCACTGTTTTACTCTCGGAATGTTACTCACTTGTATTATTATGTTGCATGTCGGCCGTAGTTTAGAGTCACGTACACACTGATATTTAACGATAGTTATGTCTATTCGCACTGTTGATTATCGGAACTCATATAACTGTCGAACACACTTTTGTGTAATCGTGATTGAATTGAATGTCTAAGTTCACTCAAGACCGCGACTTGGTTACGATTTCACTGAGTTAAGAGTTGAGTACGTCGCGTAAACTATTTCAATTACTACCGTTATTACCGCTCCAACTACTACTATTACTGCAACTACTATTACTCGTCTTCTACCGTATTACTGCCGTAACTACTGTGTTACTAACTGCCGCTCCGCGTCCTCGCAAACAGTTTTTATCAAACATACTACCCAGAAGGCAACTTCTATATTTCCACGCCCTTTCGGACTGGTGATAGGTTCCTTTAAATTCCTACCACCTTGTAGATCTTGTCATCGGTTTCCCGATTCGTCGTTCGAGTCTTTATTACTCTCTCCACGAGTTCTTTAGGAAGATGCCCAATGCTGGTTGGTCGCCGACATCCCCGGAATATTCCAGCGATGAACGTTGTACTGATTCTCAGAAACTAGGGCAATTCTCTCGCCTGTCCGTCAACCTTTGTTTCCACATTGTCGAGGCACTCTGACTTAGCTTTTGTTAAGAGTCTGCAGTGTCTTGGTCAATTGTTCATTTACCCTTCGCTCGTTCCGCCGATTATCAACTCTTCGTTGGTGACATCCCTGGATGAATCCCACGCTTTCTAGTTGTAAATCTAGCTATATGTCAGGGTTTGTTTTCATGCTGGGCTGTGCGTACCTCCAGTATTCACTGAATGTCCGTTCTATTGTCTACGTATTTGTCGAGATTTCTCTGTACCCTTTGTTGCTGGGTGTAACGTTCTTATGTGTGCTCGTTACAACACACCCCCACAGCATGTGTTCCATTTCACTTCTGCGTAACCAGGCAGCTGGACTAAACCTTTGTTTCGTTCGCTAGGTGCTGTAAATTGTAACAAACTTTGAGCTGTCAACGACGTTCCTTAGATTCTTATTGTGGCGTGTACACAGCCGTTTTTATCATTGTCTTCGCACTGGCGTCGGGTCTGACGTGTCCCTAATTCATCTTTATTTACGACCCGGGCTTGTGTCTGTCAACTCGAGTGTGTGAGCGTGCCACTTGATCGAGAAATTATAAATTTTTAAAATTTTGATCACTATAGGTTTGGGGGGTGAAGTTGATCACCTGCACGTGGTGCCCCCTGCATAATCTAAACGATCAACAAAGGTTCACCTAAAGCACGCTGATTCAGTTATCCAGTAGCTCAACAATCAACATATATTGTAGTTCAACTCTGGCTGAATAACCTCTGCATACTGTTGAAGAACAATCACTGTTTATTTTTAAGCGCAAAATATTATGTCTTTATAATGTACAGTATGTTTTTAACTTGAAAATAAATATATAGGTATGTATTTATAGTCTCAGACATGGTTGATGGTAAAAACCAATTAGGGAATAGATGGGTTAGCATTTTCCTGGTGCTTGAAATTTTTGATGTGTAGATTTCTGGTCTAGCATTGCATTGCTCTAGACTTGTATGTGAGAATCAAACAGTGGTGGCTCATCAAGGAATGCAAGGGAGGGTAAGCCTCCCCAGTAAAATTTAGAAAAATAATAAAAACAAACAACTAGTAAGAGCCTTTATTTTTATTGTAACTGAACCCGTAATAAATCTGTAATCACAATTTGGTTTTAAATTATCTGATTAATTACAAAAAAAAACTTTTTAATCACGCATTATCAATAGCGCAGAATAGCAGCAGAGGCAGGGATCTGAGTAGCCACATAGTACTCGTTTGGCTACATGCCTGACAGGTGGTGGAGGGGCACTAATGCTTCTGTAACTGTACTTGGGAGGCAACGAGTGAATTAGACTCTCGGCACAGATTAATGTGGTTTGTGTTAGTTTTACGCAGTATTTATGTTCTCGTGCTTCTTGTGTGTGTATGTTTATTATTTATCACTTCTTGGCGTGTGTTTGTGATGTCTATTACAAGGATAAAATGGATTTAGCAGAATAAAATTAAAGTGATATTGCAGTATCGAACAAATGCATTATTACAACACTACTGAATAAAAAATTTTCCCAGTTGAGTGACTTTGAGAGAAATGAAATACTGAAAACTGGTCGTCCTACCGCAAAATTAATATTTCTTAAAAGGCACAAAAACAAATCTAGAACTTTCCAGCCATCATTGTACAACCAACATAAATGGCTGTAGTGGGGTAAATTGGAAGGTATTATGCTGGCTCTGCATACTGTTAAGCACAAACAAGACTATATGGTCTGCTGAAGGCTTACAGGTAAATTCATCACATCTTTCAAACACTGTTAAAATCAGATACCTCTACCATACTTAAGAGTGAAATAACGTGTGTCCAGGGGGGGGGTGCTATGACTCACTGACACACCGCCCGCCACTGGAATCAAACCCTTTCTGCATTAACCTCAGTTGGATAAATCTGTATAAAACCTCTGCGAAAACAAACTTAAAATGATTCCTGACATTACCCAGCTGTAACGAAACATTTAGTTCAAGAGAATATTACTTTTGCATAAAACTTATAGTTTAAGGCAGTATAAGGCAAAAACCATAAGAAAAGAACAAACCATAAATGGGAATAATGAGTGAACTTACATGTAACTGAAAAAATTAAATTAAGCAAATCAATAGAAATCAGACTTGAATATAAATATCACAAATAAAAGAGAATGAGATGTATCTCTAACTTTGAGCAGCTTAGGGTTACAATTTTGGGAGGAGGAAATGTTTGATAGTTGGAAGCTCATACAGCAGTCTCACTGAAACAGTTAACATTGGCCATCAAAGCACCTCTTGTTAGAGGCAACACCCTGGTCTCGATGCACAGTAGACAAACACCTCGTTGCGAGGCTAACAAAATTTTCTTTCACTTCGCACATGCACAGAACAGTTTTGTGCAGTGTTTCATACGTGAACATCAGGTGCAACAAGACTGGCGAGAACAACGGAAGCATGTGTGTTATGAGAGGGAAATAATATGGAAGTGAGACAGTGAACGTTATAGCATTGTCTCCCCTCTCTTCTCTCTAGATAACTTAGCTATGTACTTGAAAGTGGGGGTAATTCATGCATTGGGTCGGCGCAGATGACTGTTCAGGAAAGGCTGGCGAGCCTATAGCAGTATTTAATTTTTCAGGTCCATGCATATGGTCACGCATCAAAAAATCCATTGTCACTTAAACAAAAGCTTACACTGACATCAGAATTATGACAACACAACAGGTCACCTTCATTGAAGATGATAAGCTACAGTTGCTGAATACTAATTGTGACAATGCCAAGTCAACGCAGACTAAACATCTTCATGAACGGAACAATCTGATTGGTGCATGCATACAGTCAGTGCCGAATTTAAGATTATTGAGGCCCTAGGCCAAGTTTTCTTAGCACCCCCTCCTCCAGCTGTGACTTTGAAGTAATATATGTACTGCAGAAGTAATTTGATGTCAGATTAATACTATCAAATTTAAAACCAGAAGGCTACTATAAAAAGCGAATTTTCATTTAGCAAACTTTTTCAAATATTAAGAACCATGCAGAGAATTGAGCAAAATAATTTATTTTTTAAGTAGAGTAACTAAACTAAGCTTATTCAGAAATTGAACAGAAAAAATGTTTTTTTTATTGTCTAGGTATAACACATTAATTTTTTTCTTATATGTTTTATAAAATTAAATAATTGGTTTACCTTTCCATTTGTATTATTTACAAAAATTGATCATTGAAATTTTGACCTGTTCAGAGGAAAAACCTGATCACTAAAGAAACCTACAGAAATACATCACCAGCATAATAGTATCAAAGAAATCTAGGTCTCTGATAACCAAGATCTGATCAAAAGTTTCAACAGAACCAAAGCAAGAATAAAACCACACCAAAACAAAACAGAGTGGAATTTAAATTCACACTGCGTAGAATACTGTTCATACAGTAAAAATGTAGATTGTATAATACTGTTCATACTAACTACTCACTTCTGGAGAAGTTAGTTAGAGGCTATTCAACTCTTCCATCAAAATATAACTTAGGCATTTAAAGAAAAATGTTTGCTTTTCAGTAATCAACCATGGCTACCTTGGTTGGCTTACTTTTCAGTAAGTCAGGGAACCTTATTGGGAATATTTTATTATAAACAAATATATTTATTATGTAAAATAAAATCTAATCTATAAAACAACATTACACTGACATGTGAATGGCATAATGTGGAAATCATGTTATTTATGTAATGAATTTAAACCACATACTACAAAAACGTTTTGCAGCCAAGCGTACTGTATACACTCCACCACATACTGTATTGCAACATGTTTTTAAAATTATAAATGGATCTACTTTGCTATTTTTTGTTTGTAAACATCTCATGTTTCATATTTGTAAACACAGAGTATTTCAAGGAAATTAATTTCCTAAGAGTCTTCATATTTGACTACTATTTACCAGAGCATATTTTAAGCAATAAACTAGGTGGCACTAGTACCACCTAGTGGCAGGTATTAGTGCCGGTGCCGAAAAGTGAGAAAAAAGAGAAGAAATCAGGAAAACACGAACACATACTTTTTCCTTTTTCTTTCTTAACTAACTTATTTAGTTGTAAGGCAATTTAATATGAAATCTTTATGCATTTTTCATTTTAAAAATTACTTAAAATTAAACAAACGAATAGTGTTTAAGCTTTTTCCAATCTTAGTCTGTGTATGTATATGTATAATTACAGCACTTTATATATTTTTAAGTAGACCAGTGATAAAGGCTTTAAATTTGTAACAGCCCTTCATGTAGTAGTAATGTGCACATCACACTGTAATGTACTTATTGAATATTACATATTTAATTATAAATGAATCCATTTGAATGTGTGTGGTGTTTATTTTTCAATTTTCTTAATGTCTAAAGCATTAATTGTGTCTGTTTTTACAGTTAATTTCACGAGTAAAGAATGAACATGATTATGGTCCAAGTTAAATTCAAATTACATCATTTTCAATATTATATAAAAATCACACACACACACACACACACACACACACACACACACACACACACATTGGTTGATTTAGTGCTGCCTCATTTGCACTTAAAATATGCTCTGCTATTTACAGTTAATTTAACACCTTTAATTGTAAGTAATTTGTAGTAATTGTTTTTACAAAATTTTAATTTCTTCGATTTCATTGTCCATGACGTGTCCGTTACTTAACTAAATATCACTATAGTATTGACGACTCGGAACACTAAGTTTTTTATGAGTAAAAACGTAAAGTTTTACCTTACAGCCTAAACCGGCTTTCACCTTTAGCCTCTGATGAAGCCTTCTAAAGGTGAAAGCCGGTTTAGGCTGTAAGGTAAAACTTTACGTTTTTACTCATAAAAAACTTAGTGTTCCGAGTCGTCAATACTATAGTGATATTTAAAATTTTAATAATAATTTTTAACACCGAATTTTTTATATCTCCATTCAATCAAGCAATGGAATGGATGGAAGCATTTTATATTTCCAATCAGTACTACCTGCATTTGTTGATTTGGAAATAGTTTAACACTGTTCTTCAGAGTTTTGGCATTTTCTGGCCATGAAGCTTCAAGTAATGTTACACTTTGGTTTGTAGAATTCCTGGGAACACAGAGAAATGCCCTATTCTGAAACAGTGTCACATGACTTACAGATAAATTCAATCCAAATTCACTCAAATCCCAACAATGCACAAATTTAGACAACAAAACAATTATTAAGAACACTGAATACATAATTACTGCAACAGAACACTGTTCATTCTACTTTCTTTCTTCAATTACAGTTTTGTATTATGCTTTGTCAGAGTATTTTGGAATTCCATACAGTCAAATGGTGTAACTGGTTTGTTATTGTCAGTGATTTTTTTATGCTGAGTCCACACACATTGTGCTGACCATAACAGTTAACTGAGTACAGTATCCTCGGTTTATGTTTGTAGCAGGTTCACATACTATGGTTTATATGAGAAAGGTAAATTTATAATTATCAAACTACTAAGGCTTGTTGTATAAGGGTATTCTAACATTTAAATCATTACAGCTATTATAAATAAAGTATAAAATGTATACACAAAGGATAATTCCGCAAATTGCTAATGATAGAATGATACATAAAGTAGAAAAAAATAGATAAATATAATAAAATTCATAATAATGATCTGTTGTTCTCTCAGATTAAAATAAATCATACTTTTGAAGGAGTAATCTTCATTGATTCTGTTGACAAAGATATTATTGGATGTACTGTTTTCTTTAATTCTATGAGAGAAAAGAATTTTCTATTAATATTATTAATTTTTAATTATTAATATTTTAAGGGAAAAATTAATTTTGTGTTTCAGTTCAGGCTACATCTTCAATACTGCATGACTTGGGATTGAAAGACATAAAGAAGTTTTTAGTGGAAAGTTGTAATATCACAGAGGCTTGCAATTTGTATGTAAAATGTTTGAATTCAAAATATCAGGAGATGTAAAACAAAATTTGTATTTAGGTGAGATTTAGATCACAGTAAAAAGTATGAATGGCAAGATTCAGAAGAAAGAGGACTAAATGCCTTATCGATAAGATACAAAGACTAATAATCTCTCATGTCGGATCAGTAGAAAATGGATTATTGCTAGGGGTAAGTGGATTACTTACCTAAAAGTCTAGTGAAGGATGTGGTTACCATGGTCAAATGAACCCCCGTAGTAGGTCTACATAATAGCAATGTTGATGACGATAAGGGTAATGAAGGTGATGATGAATTTAGTTTCTCTGAAGAAGTGGGACATACTGACCCAGAGGACGACAATGAATTAACAGCACCTTTAATATAAATCACATGAGTAAAAGTAACTTTTTTAGCTGAATAAGTCACAATGATATTCTTTAATATAAAGTATTTCTGTAACTCCTTATGATGAGATGAAGTAATGAAAATATATTATATTTACTTTTATAGTAATATTCAGTTTTTTTCAAAAAATAGCAAATTACCAGATTATGCTTATGTCTAAGCATATTACCAGATTATGCTTATGTCTAAGCATATTACCAGATTATGGTTATGTCTAAGCATATTACCAGATTATGGTTATGTCTAAGCATATTATCAGATTATGCTTATGTCTAAGCATATTACCAGATTATGGTTATGTCTAAGCATATTACCAGATTATGGTTATGTCTAAGCATATTATCAGATTTGAAATTTGAAAAAACGGACACATCCTCTTCTCCTCCTTCCTACCTTCTCCAGGAACCCTCATCACAACTCCCTTTTCAACTGCTCCAACATCAAATGCAAAAAAAATAGTGTTTACTTTAAGCTGAAATTTACAGTCAACATTGTTTAATAAAGTAATTAATACTACAACAAAATAAATATTACTTGTAATAAAAATTAAACAATATGAACTGTATAAATTACCTAGATAGATGTGCTAGGCTTGAACATATATCTGTTCACCAGTATTTCCTGATGACTATCATTCATAGTCATTTGGTTTTGAGTGAAGTCATGAAACTTTGTACATGAAATGCCTTTGAAATGAGTCTTGGCAACAAAAATTTATTTTATTGTGTCTACCTTCTGCCCAGACAGAATTCATAATTGAAGATGTAATATATAACTACTAAGGGATGTGATATGGTATGATTGACTATAAAAATGTGAGATTCGATACACTTTACAACTAGTACCAGCAGAGCACAGGGGTGCACTGGTACCGGAACGCCGTTCCGGTACTGCTTTTTGAGAAAAAGAATTATTTTCTTTCACATGTTTTTATTCAAAAATCTGGTCCATGTATTATTTTAAGATTTAGTACTCGCTGTTATTATACTTCTTATTGCAAGATAATGAAGAAATATTAACATATTCGAGAAATAATTCCTTTTAGTTTTACTGTTAATTTTGTTTATACACATTATTCATCTCAATAACCATCGCTGAGATAGAAAATTAAAACTGACAAAAGAAAATAAAAAAATAACATAATCATTTGGTAACTATGCACTAGGCTCACCGAACGGCGCCAAACACAACGCACATGAAATCTATTTTGGATGCGGGATGACCTTGAAGTGTAGACCAGCGGGCAGTGCAGTGGAGGGGGTACCTTCCACCGATCGGCTCACTACTCAACTCAGTATTTACTGATGAGTCATTAGTGGTTCCCGCGTCTTGCTTGTCAGTTGTAAATCGCTGTTGTGAACCGTTACGTGTGTTTATTCAGTGCTACAACAGTCATGGAATCTGCCAATAAGAAACAAAAAACTCTAACGTTGTTCTTCAGTAGAGGGACTATACAGTCTTCGTGCGAGTCTTCAACCTTTGCTTCTCACGATGCAAATACTCTCCTTAAACCTGGCAAAAGCTCGTTTGTGCAGCATACAGAAACTGAAGGTATTTGTGTTATTGATAATTCTGTCTGTACCGAGTTCATCAACTGAGGACTCAACTATTTCTCGTTGGCCTTCCATTTGGACAGAAGAAATGTGGGAACGTAAAAAGAATGCTTTTCCTTGGCTTGATTGTATCAACGGCAAACTTGGCTGTAATGTTTGTAAAGAAGTTGCTCAACTTGGCACATTTAAAAAAGAGCGCATGTTCCTAATTACGTTTAATGGATCAAGTAAAACCTCTCAACTTACATCGTTGAGAAAAAAAATATTTGAACATAAAAACTCTTTTGGTCACACAACAGATGAAAGAATTGCTGCTGAAGCCAAAAAAGAGTCAATAGACAAGGTTTTTGATGAAATGAGTGCAACCCACTTAGTGACAACAAAAATTATCTTTAGAACTGCTTACTTCATTGCGAAAAACAATAGGCCTTGCACTGACCATTTTGATGTGTTGCAGATGCAAAAATTTAATGGCTTGGATATAGGTGTGGGGCTACACTCTAAAAGAATTGCAATGGAAATAATTTGTCACGTTTCTGACGAAATGAAGAAAAGAGTCGTGAAACAAATTTTAGGTGTATCAGGCAAAATTTCAGTCCTGATAGACGAATCGACCACTCTCGGCAGCAAGTCTACTCTGATAGTATATTTGAAGTGTGAAGTTTGCAAAGAGGACTCACCACATTTCTTATTCGTAGATCTCCTAGAACTATCCGACCAAACGTCTAAGACCGTAGCAGAAAATCTCCTTGATTGCTTAAGCAAATACGGTTTCGAAGATAACTAGTTAAAAGAAAACTTTGTTGCATTTGCAAGTGACGGTGCAAGTGTTATGCTGGGGAAAAAATCAGGAGTCGCAGAAAGATTGCTTGAAAAATATCCAAGCCTTATTATTTGGCACTGCATGAACCACAGACTTGAGTTAGCTCTGAGTGATGCAATAAACAGAGTGGGAGCTGTAAACCATTTCCAAATTTTTATGGACAAAGTGTACTCCGTTTATACCAGGTCTCCAAAGAATCAAAGGGAGTTAGCAGAATGTGCTAGTGGCCTAGATCAAGAAATAAATAAAATCGGGAAAATTTTAGGGACACGTTGGGTAGCAAGTTCATTTAGAGCCGTGTCAGCTACTTGGTACGGATACGGTGCCTTAAACAGACACTTTGACTTTGCTAAAGCCGATAAGAGCAGAAATTTGACAGAGCGAGCCATGTACAGTGGACTATCAAAATGATGTTCATCACCTCAGTTTTTGCTAGATTTGGCTATTATGTATGATATTTTGGCTGAGCTGTCGATGCTGTCAGAATCCTTACAAAATCAAGAAACAATAGTAATCTATGCTGATAAACTAATACGACGAAGTGTCCGGTTTTTTGAGGCTATGAAGGAAAATCCCTGTACTAAGACTTTGGAAGCAAAAATTTGCATCAGGGAAGGAACATTTAATGGCGTTCCACTCATAGAAAATCACACAATTCCAACCATCAATCATCAGCAGTTAATAACAAGTGTCATAAATAACTAAAAAGAAGAATGTTTACTACAGTTTCTAGCCACGAATCCCATCGGTCAAGTGTGCCATCACATCATCATGAAGCTTACGAATCACTTTTAGATGAATTAAAAGTGCTGGAACCAGATACGTGGCCTACTGAAAAACCTGCAGGCTTTGGCGAACCAGAGATTGAGAAGTTGTGCAGAAGGTTTAAGTTAAACATACCCAAAATCAAAAACAGCTACAGGGATTTTGTCAAAAACCATACAACAATACCAAAACATTTAACACCTTTTTGCTTAACTGTATAAAACTGATCCCTTGCAGTTCAGCTGATTGCGAAAGAGGATTCAGTTTAATGAATCTCATCATTACACCCACCCGTACGAGACTGACAGTGCCACATGTGTCAAGTTTGATGTTTGTTAAACTACACAGCCCAAACTTGAGTGACTGGGATCCAGAGCCATATGTAAAAACATGGCTCCGAAAACACCGGACTGCAGATGACACCCGAACGAAACAAGCAAAACCAACCACTCTGGAAGAATCCAATCCATTTGCTAAATATTTGTGATTAAGTGATTAAGGTAAGTTAAATTATGTTGTTCAAATGTTCAAGTAATAAATATTTTTTGTGAATATTACAAGTGTTTAGTTAGATTCCAACCATCACTTTACTTTCAGTGATTCAGTGATATATTGTTATCCGTTATGGAGTGACTATGTATGGCCTGTGGACCATAGTCTTGCCGTCCGCCAAAAAGAAAGGAACACACCTCTGGTTGATATAATTGAATGTAATACATTTTAAGTTGGTTTTAAATCTAGTTTTGTACCAATTTTAAAAAATGGGAGGAGGTGTTTTTTTCTGTCTACTAACTGATACAAATTAAACAAAAAACAATAGGGAATTATATCAAATGGGTTTTTTTTACTTCATTAAAATATTTAAGACTATCACTGACTTAAAGATTATGAACAAATCATTTTCTTATTAAATAATGGTATTCCAACATAGCCTTTGGTCTACACAAAATCAATTTTTTCTTCTAGTTTCTTATAAATACCCACTATTAAAAACATTTTTATTTTATATATTTTACTCTGAAATACAATTCTCTTTTATTTATAATTACGTTTTTATTTAAACTCACCTTTGAAAACCATATTTGTGAATAATTCTTGAACATAACATGCTATTAACATATAACATGAATTTAAATATTCTTAATAAAGTTTCCTAAATCAGGTGCTTGGTGGATGATTTATATATATAATTTCTTTTCACCAAATTTACATTTTGATGAAAGGTTAATACATGTTAACCTGTATTCCAACTAGGCAATACTGGAAAGGAGCATTGGTTAGTGCTAGCAAAGAACATGTGAAGCTCCATTTCCAACAGACTTTTCCTGTGACAGTTCATATAAGCAATGCAACTTAGTATCTTAACACACTAATCAGTTCTCAAGATGAAATGCTTCCAATTTAAGTCTTAATCTAAGAAAGTAACTGAGTAATAATTCCATTAAAATGAATTATAGTCTTTAATTGAATTTGAAATGCAATACAATATCCTTTCAGAAATTCTACAGGAATCTCAGAGAAATTCTATAGAGAAATCGCAGTACATGATACATACAATTTGTGCTAGTGTTATGTTAAAAATTTTAAATTTTCCTGGTAAGGAAATTGGATTTTTTTATTAAATACTATGTAATAGACTTTGTCTATTTTAGAATGGAATATTTAAGATGAAAGTTTACTGTAATAATTAAAGTTTACCTGAGACTAAGCTAGCTTTTGTTTGTTTATATTCTTCTTCAAAGGCTCCCATATTTGAAATACATGACACATTATGGACAACATAACACATATATTCTTACATAGTGTTACGACATTACAGAACAGTCTACATGTTTGTCAAATGTTCCAGAAGAATCTCGCTCTAATGTGTGTGGCATACGTGACTCTCGCATACGCGACGCATTCGCGAGACTTTTCTGGAAGCCATCAGCCGCGCAGACTGTGTCAAGGCCGCAATTAATAACGTTGTAGTTTAGAGATAAGGTGTAGTTTGGTATCTTCTGGTCTGTGAGTGTTGTATAAATATTTGGTGGCAGCGGCCTTAGTCTTCAGTATAGTTGCGATATTTACAGTGCGGTCCGAGTTTATTGTCAGGTGATTACAAATGATTATCAAGCAATTACTGTGTGCATTCAAGTGGTTATTAGTGAAGTGTTGTGATTAATAATCGGGCGGGATAATTTTAATACAATTGTGTTTAATATTAGTGGACATTTTATTGCATGTGAACAATTTTTATTTGGTTTGTTGTAAGAGACTATGTTAATTACGAACTGTGTAACTGTGAAAATTAAAGCTGGGGATTAGTGACTTAATTGGTGTCTTGTATTTTGTTTCCACTGTACCTACGACGATCAAGTAGACCATCGTAGCAATAGGCTTCTGAGGCCGGTGCCCATTATATTTTTGAAGTCTTCTTCCGGTATGGACCACATCAAAATGTCTTGTATGACAACATTTCACTCATATTACAATGAGTATCCTCAGTTCTAAGTGACTAGTTTCTTATAAATACCCACTATTATAAACATTTTTATTTTATTTTACTCTGGAATACTACTTTATTTTATTTATAATTATTTTTTATTTAAACTTACCTTTGAAAACCATATTTGTGAGTAATTCTTGAACATAACATGCTATTAACATGTAACTTGAACTTAAATATAATAAAGTTCCCTAAGTCAGTTGCTTGGTGGATAATTAAAAAAAAATATATTTCTTTCCACCAAATTTACATTTTTGTGGAAGCTTAATATACCGTTCCTGAAGAAGACTTCAAAAATATAATGAAAATATACATGTCTTTTTGTCTCCCCGTTATTATTTACTTTATTAATACATAATTATGTAATAATTGCAGGAAGACATGTTGAAAATAAAATAGTAGGGATTTTTATTTTTAAATTGTTACATTGCTGTTACAAGGTTACCAATGTATTTTCAAATTTGTGTAAGTATTTTATAAAAAAATTTGTCAAAGAATTTTCTAATTGACATTTTAAAATATCTTTATAATAGCTTTTAAGTAAATGGTACCTAAAGTCATCAAATTTAGTATGGAAGAGATAAGCACTACATCTCTCCTTAAACTTTAATGTGTGTCTGCTCAGCACTTTCTAAGCAGTTTTTTAAAAAAAGTTTTTAATCAGGAAGCATTTATAGAAAATTGCTTAATAGAAAAAATAGGCTCTTCTGTTAACTAATGAACAGAAAGAAATGAATATCAGACTTTTCATTTTTTAGTACATGATATATATCATGTAGGTATTGAGGGTAATTATTCTGAGATTTAGCTTTACTTGATAATATTCAGTATACTCAGATTTACAAAATAAAACTTTATCGCTGTTTCTATTCTGTAATATAGCAATTACATTTTATTTATAGTGATTACATCGATTTTGGTACTTGATAACAAATTGTGACATCTGTTTATTGTCTAAAAATATTCGTTCAAACAAGGGAAGTAATTGATAAGCAGTTTATTCTAGAAAATACCAGCTATATGTACTAGAGCGCAGCACGTAACCATTTGCAATCAAACGTTGTACCAATTGAAAACATGTCAATTTACACTTTTCATAAATAGTTAATACTATAGTGACAGGCTTTTACACATCTCAGAATATAGTATATAAGTGATTTAGAATTTCCGTTTTAAACGACATCGGAATAGATTAAGTATTTTTAAAAAAATATTGTATTTCAAAGATTTTATTTAATTTAAACACATATAATACTTTAATTATTACTAACATTTACAACAATAAATATAAATAGTACTTTATTGTATTTAAATATCTGTACAGACATTTATATAATCGTTAACATAATATGTTAAAAATTACTTTTACATTTAGGTTTTTACAATGTTGGCAACACTAAGATTACCCACAATCCTACCTCAAGAGCATTTCAATGCAGCACAGTGTATGTAGTGGTGATAGTTGTGTTTGTAGTAGTTTTCGTTACGGTGTAGTGTGTTTTGTTTGACTGATTTGTTTATATTTGTGAAACGTCTAATGATTCCTCATATCTGTATGTGCCAGTTATGTCGGAGGTGACATCCGGTGTGTTAAGGAAGTCATCAACATCAGATGGTGAATTTCTGACAGATAAACAAGTGATAAATATTAGTGATTCTGGTGCCTCAAATAATACAACTGCATGTCAAGGAATTCGTGAGTCTAAGTTAAAACGTACTTTTACTTTAACACGAAATGCACTAAGCGGAACAAGGATTAGTAAACGTAGAGGTAAACATAAAGATAACAAGGAGAGTTTATTGAGTAAAGGTTCCATGGTTATTGACAGTGATAACATGGATTTACAGAAACAGAACAAGAAACTTTTCAGAAGGCCGTCGTGGAATAAATTTATCAATAAGATGGTCCAGAAGGTATCAACGCTAGGCGTTAACAATAATAAAAACTTGTGTTCAACTTATGTTTACAGTAGCAGAAGAAGAGCGGCACCTGTAACGTTGTCTTCTTCTGACGTTCGAGTCCCACCAACAAGACCGTTGCATTTTGCAAACGGTGATAAAGTTCCGGGCGTTATAGGCCTTCGTAATCACGGGAACACGTGTTTCATTAATGCGGTTTTGCAGTGTTTAAGTCATACGGACGTTCTAGCTGAATATTTTGTATTGGACCAGTATAAAGTAGATTTATCTCGTAGGAATAAACTGAATTCAAAGAAATACGGGACCAAAGGTGAAGTGACGGAACAATTGGCTTTGTTATTAAAGTCTATATGGTCTTGTCAGTATGACCCAGAAATGACAAATAAATTTAAACTTGTGGTTGATAAATACGGTAGTCAGTATCGTGGTAATAATCAACATGATGCTCAGGAATTTCTTCTGTGGCTTCTTGACAAAGTTCATGAAGATTTAAACACAGCAACGAAGAAAAAATACAAAGTTATAAAGGTAAGTGGTTTTTCCTTGCATTTAGTATGTAAGCTTAATCTGTGTAATCTTATGTTATTTATTGACTTAATGAAGTCATGTTTGTTTCGTAGATATTATAGCAGTAGCAATGTGTTTAGTCTAAAAAAATCGAGTACCGAATCGAGTGACTGAATTAATGTACATGACACTGTACTGACACCATATTGAACGTTTTTTAGGTTAGTAGAAATTTTTGTGTATGACAGTCAAAATTTTGTCTTATTTCGAATGATCATACTGTTGTCACAGTTACTGTGATTTGTTTACTGCATAATGAATTGGTGCAGATGGGACCAGTCTTGCAAGTAGAAATCTTATCAGGATCTTTGAGGGATCTGTTAGGAGATATGATTTTATCTTTATTGATCACAGTGGTAAATCAATTTAAACAATAACTTTACAAGAAATCTTTTTTTATATCAGAAGGAAAAACTAAATGCAATAATGACAAATTGAAAGGTGCATTACATGTGCATATATCGTGGTTGTAATTATGTGTACAGGTGTGTAAAGCATTACATTGTTTATATGTTTTTGTAGTCTTAGCCTATATGCACAATGGTTCATGCAGAGTTAACCCATGAAGGCTGAAGTTTTGTTTTAAAGAGAAATGCATAATATACCAGCAAAATTGTTGTTACGAATTTAGATAAAAACGTGATGTCATCGAGTTTAATAAATAAACAAAATTCGTATCCTTGGCTGATGTAGTCGCCTACTATCTATTGTTTATATAATGGCTCCATGCTGACCATGTCTGCATGGTGTCAGCTATTGCAATAATGTCTTCCTTATATAAATATTTATTTCCATTGCGTCATTTGTTTTTGTTGGTGTGAATAGGTACAATAGACTTTATTTAAAAAATGTAACACATTTTTATGAGACTTTAATGACCCGTTTTTCTCAGTTAATTTCAGATTGTCTGAAATTAATCTCATACATTTTTCCAGTAATGTTATAGTTGTGCATGAGGTTGGGTTATGTTTAAACTTGTTTTTGTTGTCCAACTTGGGTAATAGTTCCGATCAACAGCCTTGTCTGTGAAAGCCACAAAACCTCCAAAAAACGGGGTTTTTTGGATGAAGGATGTCGATCGGAACTATTACCTTATGAATACAAAAGGTTCAATATAAAAAATGGATTATTCATTATAAATCTGAACAACAATAATTTTAGGTTATGTTAAGCAACATTACTCTGCCCCTACTACTACCAAGTATTTTTAACTGTATAATAATCTGAAGACTCTCTGATAGTTAAGCTAAAAATAAGAAAAGTGAAAACTGAATAATCCTGCATGTTGTTTCATAACTACTAGGATTCATAGGATTGGAATACCCAAACAGTTTTAACGGGAAGTCCAAAACCATGTGTGTCCCAGGAGGTCATTGGCATAACTTTTTGATACATGTAAATGCAAATAACTTTACACACACACACACACACACACACACACACACACACAGAGAGAGTAGAAAAACTGTCCACAAAATCTCTTGGGAACTTTGCTGTTTAGTGGACGATGAATTGTGGCAACGCCGAGTTCATTTGGACTAAACACGATAATGCCATTTTGCTAAGGGAAGCATCTGATAGCATCTGACTGTAGACTGAAACCTGATTAAAAAGGGTGGGAAAATGCTATAAAAAGAGAAGAATGTGGCCATGGTAATTGGGACAAGAATCTGTGAAGCTGTGGAGTTACTTATTGACACAGAACCTTAAATTAGAACTCGATGCTAAATCAGAACCTTAAATAGTATAATAATTCTTCTTTAATTTGCTGTCTGCCATTAGTCAACATTTGCCAGAGGCTCTGTTATAATTTGAGTAGTTGAGTACTTTTTCCAAAAATTGTCAGTACATAACAATGTGGAAGCAAGCACACAAGGAAAGTATGGTATAATAATAATGAGACAACAAAATTAATTTAGACCCAGAACAAAAAGTGATGTGGAGTGACCAGAGTAATAGTTTATGTATGGGTGGATTTTAACCCGTACATTTTCAGAGTGTAGCAGTGTATACAGTTCTGCATCTTTCAGCCTGAATGTGGCTACTCAACAAAATTGTAGTAGTCATGTACAGTAGAACTCCATTTATCTGAACTAATGAGTCCCAGACGTAATTCGGATACCGGTATGCAGAAATTCGGATAATTGGGACAAACATAAGAAAAAGGTTATGTTGTGAAAGAAAATGCAAACATTGCTCAAAAATCACTTTTGTTTATTTTTATTACATGAATACAGTATATTAATAAATACTAGGTCACACATGTTTTGCAAAATGTTCACTTTTACTACAAAAAATTCAAAATAATGCACATAATTATAATTTTAGGGGAGCAGTAGGCTAGATAACATTGTACTGATCGATCAGTACGTAAACTATGATGTATAGCTAACACAGACTTATATGTTATTTCATTTGCTTACTATGTTTTTTTGTTACTATGGCAAATACAATTTAAATAAACTTTTTTTTTTAGAAATTGAATTTTTTTAAATTTCCTGATAACGATTAGGATAATTGGTGATTCGGATAACTGGAGTACGGATAAATGGAGCTCTACTGTATATTTATGTGCTCTTTTTTCATATCCTTGTAAGGTCAATAGTTATTCCAGAAGATTTTTGTTTGACACTTTGGTTTAGTCATATGGTCAAGGTATGTGGGAACTTTAAACTATGAATTTTTACTATGCAAAATAAATTATTTATACAGGGAGTGAACAGGAGTTATCCACGATCTCTACTTGAATATATTACCTATTTATTAGGAGTTTCAAGTCCATTACTTTCTTTACCCCCAATAGTGTCACAATTTTTTTTTTGTATAGAACTGTTACAGTGTGTTTTGAGCATGTTAAATCCGAGATAAATCATTTTTGTAGTATTGAGAGTTTATAAATGACTGATATTATTGACCAACCTATAGTTGATGTTACATGGTGGTGATTACATCTGTGTTTGTAAATATTTGTGAATTGTAACCTCAATGTAGTGTGTAATGTAAATGTGATAAAAAGTGGTTTATTAGTATGTTTATTGGTATAATTAACTTTAAAATGTAATAATGTTGAAATAATTACTCGTTTAATAATAATACTTTTAAAACGAAAAAATCAAACTGGCATGATTCATCAAGTGCCATAATGGCAATACATATAGTGTGTTTTATCTGAACGCTGTCAACTAATTCCACATCGGTTAAAAATATGAATCCATCTTTTGTATACTAACTAGAATAAAAGCTGGCATTATTTGAAAATAAAATTAATTTTGACAAATTTTTAGAATTTTCTGTTAGAAAAAAAAAATAGTGTTAAAATGTGTTTGAAAACACTGAATGTTTTCATACTAAATAAATGTTTTCCTGTATTGTAAATTCACAGATCTTGTATGTTCATGTGTCTTCATTTTATTCATGTGTTTACATGTGTAATACAGCTAATTTTGATGTATCAGCTAATTTACATATGTTCAAGTAACAGATCAGCTGTGATTCACCATTAAATGGTTTTACTCCCACTTTGTCATGCTTATTTGCTAACTGCTATATGTCATGTTCTCGTCCAGAGAATAATCGTATAAGGCCTCGTCCAGAACATGACATATAGCAGATTAGCAAATAAGCACAACGAAGTGGGAGTTACAGGGACTGGTAATTCAAATAACAAGATTAACAATAAACGGTTTTACATTAAGAACTATACAATCATGCTTGCGCACATGTGTGCGTGTGTGTTTGCATTTGTCTCTGTTTTCACAGTTTCATAATATTACAAGTTACCGTTGTTGTGTATTATATTTAGTTTCATAAACGTTTGCAGATAATTATTTTGTCCAAATGAATCCTTTTTTAACACGTAGCTTGTTTTGTTTATTTTTCCACTGCAATGATTCCCAATTGTTTTGGTTTCCCAGCAGCTTTTTCTAAATTGCCTTAAATGTTATGGCACTAAGGATGCTGTTCGTCTGTTTTTTTGTTACAATGAAGTTCGACAAAGACTAAACAAATCATAATTATTATTGTAGAATAGTAACAAAGAGTGTGAAACTATATGTAGTATTTTTATTGTAGTCTTAGACCATTTCATTATTGTCATCTGGAGTTTCACAGCACCTGTGATAATTTCATCACATCATGAGAGCCATGGCTCACATTTAGAAATGTGTGCTGTGTAATGTTGACAGATATGTAGGTGTTCAAAGATGCGCACATTTAGCTAAAACATAACAGTGAATTTTATGAATTATTTTTGGGTTGAAGAGAATTGTGTACAGAGATTTTTATTTACAGTTGGGAATACCAGGACTTTTTCCCAAATTTTGTTGGTTAAACAAGATTTAAAAAAAAAATCATACTGGTTCCAATATAACAACTACTGGTAACAGTTTCTTGTACGTGTAACTACAAAAACATTACATTATTAATGGTATTATTATTATTATAACATAATAAAATAAGGCAATAACATAATAACATTGATTAAGGAAATATCACTATAATATTGACGACTCAGAACACTAAGTTTTTTATAAGTAAAAACGTAAAGTTTTACCTTACAGCCTAAACCGGCTTTCACCTATAGAAGGCTTCATCAGAGGCTTCACGAAATCCAAGAATTGATTAAGGCATACAATGTAACACAAAATAAATCCTTGTGTTACCATGTTTTACATTTTTGTGCTAGTGTTTTTTTTTTTATGGACTTGTATGTAAAACAAAAAGTTGTCAAATTCATTGTTTAAAGATAACCAAGATGATGTATTGAAAATAGTGTGCCATATTTGTTAATAACGCCCCTCTTTTTTTCAAATTTATCAATTTGAAATAGTATAAATCAGTTTTAAAGTATATAAACCAGTTTAAAAAAATATGTTGGTTTAAATCAGAAAATAATCAGTACGATTTTGTGTTCAGGCAGTTCTATAGAGGTTACAGGAATAACTCTAAAAACACATAGGCCTATCCTTTAATTAAGATTCATTCATGATACATATATGATCATGTAACCAAAATTTTGTGTTACTGGCATAATTTTAAATACTGCAACATGTAAACCCCATAGGTTCTTAGTGAAATTATTTGGTTAATTTTAAATACTGTAACACATAAACCCCACAGTTGTTTAATGAAAACTTTACTTGATGATAATTAAAGTTAATAGCTTCCAACTCAGTAAATGTTTCATTATTTTTTACTTTAATTACTGAATATAGGCCTACTTAAATCGTACTGTGGCATAGGGTTTGGAGGTCAATGCACTGTAACATTTAATTCAGTGGTGGCATTAACATTTGGCAGGTGTGAGCACAGGCAGAAAGGTGCTGCTGGTGAAAGTTGTGTTGTCATGTATATATAAGTAGGCCTAATCAAATGAACAGTCATGCAGTAGGAATGCTATTCTCATAGTGAATAATGCGTACCCAAGAAGGATATGTGCAGAACGTGTGCAGAAGTAGGTTAAATGTATCTGCGGTTTCATGGAGGGGGGTGGTGGTAAAATAAACACCTGTTTACAGGAATACCTTAACAGACAGCTGTTTACAGAGAAACTTCAAAAACTTTAGCTGTCTTTGATGAGCAGTTTTGTTGCCTGTATTATCATGCCATACAGTCCTGGCTTTTGTATGGATGTTGGTTAATGTTGCAGTAATTGTATTAAAGATATAATGGTAAAGTTGTAGTAATTCCTGTAATATCAGTTAAGATACATTTGTGTATTGTGTTCTACAATTATAATCAGAAAAATATATCCTTAATTTATGTTATGAATTTACCCAAATACTGTTATCATAAATATGATATACATATATGGGTACGATTTGTTATTTTTTTTTATATTTTTTATTTGGTGTTCTGTCCTAAGGCAGATAAGTCCTGTTGCATGCCAGTCTTTTAGTTTCTTCGTAACACCCTCTGATTTTAATGCTGTCTATAACTTCATTCTTCTACACCCTCTTCTTTTTTCTACATCTATGATACCCTCCATAGCAGTTTTAAACAAGCAGTCTCTTCTTAAACAATGACCTAACCAATTCCTTTTCCTATTTTCTATTACCTTCAGGATTCTTCTCTCTTCCGCTATTCTTCTTAAAACTTCATCATACTTTATCAACACACCTCACTTTTTCCATTGCTCGCCAAACCCACGTCTCAAATGCTTCTGATCTTTTCTCATCCTCTTTCCTCAGTGCCCATGTCCATTAAATTTGTTATTAATTTAATTTAAATCAAAGAATTTTGGCCTATGAGGTCACTTCTTGAATAATGTTTAGTATTTTGGAGAGAAGTTATAGACGTAATTGTTTGATATTTACTTTTAGTAAACATAGGCCCTAAATATCTTTGTTCAGTGATTGCCACAAATTCAGTGATAATGTGCTGTACACAGTTGAATGAGAGAGAATTGCTGCAATTTTAATAGTCACATATCATATTAAAATAAGTATTAGAAAAATTTGTTCTCAAAAATAGTAGTAATAAATTATGTTGGGAATATCTGTGGGGGAAGAAGTCAACATCAAGTTGGATTAAAGAAGTCCAAAAGGATTTAGAAAAAAAATAATATAAACACAGAAGAAGCAATTGAAAGAGAAATTTTTTGGGGGAAAAGTGTTAAAAATGGAAGGAGTCCAGGGTAGGAAAGAGGAAAACGCAGGTTCAAAGTGGACTGAAGACAGGAAGAAGAGACACAGTGAAAAGATGAAAGAATATCGGAAAAAAAGAAAAGAATAAAGAATTGAAATTGCCATGTGGTCCTTAATTGGTCAATACAACAACAAAAAATATGGGGGGGGATGCCAGTTAGAACGCTAGCTAATATAATATTTAATAAAGCGTGTGTGTGTGTGTGTGTGTGTGTGTGTGTGTGTGTGTGTGTGTGTGTGTGTGTGTGTGTGTGTGTGTGTGTGTGTGTGTGTGTGTGTGTGATCATTCTATTCAGTTGTCTGATGTAAGTACTTGAAGAGGGTCTCCATCTTACATAGGGTTGTTGTATTACTGTCTGTCTTTTACCCCTTTGTCTGTTGAAGGTATCCCTCCTTCATGACTATGTGCCTCACCCTTTTTTAGCCAGCTATTTCTGTTTTTAATTGCCCTGTCTTTACATATCGTAGTCATTTCCATCCAATCATATGGACATGCACACACACAGGCTACATATGTACTACTAAATGGTAATCAGATTTCACCCTGTTGTTCCAGTCTTTTGTATAGTTTTAATAATTATAAAATTAATATTATGAATAATGCGTGTAAAGCGTTACTCCATTAACGATATCAGGAACTTGATGAACTTTGCACTTCTGTAGTAAACGTGTGCACGCGCACGCGCGCAAATATATAAGAGGGAGAGAGAGAGAGTTAGTTAGTTAGTTAGTTAGTAACAATCCTTGTTAATTAAATATTTATTAAAATTATATATCAGAATCCTCTTGTATCTGAAAAAGGAAACACATTATCAAATTAGTTGTCTTGTCAATCACTCCACGTATATATTACAACGATACATATACATAAATGTAGGCGTGTCGGGCCTCACGTTCAAGGGTGACAAAATTAAACAACGAATTTATATATGCAGGTTGTATAATGATACCAGGTGTAACTATAATAAGAGTATTTTTATTATCAGTATTTAAAACTCATATTTATTATTTATTCAATATTATAAATATTCATAAACATCATTAATAATTGTCGGTCACGATATTGCTCATTATTAAATGTTTTATATCTTATGATATGCAGCATTACACATATTTAAAAAATCTCTTAACAGGTTAATAATCTTATATCTAGACATGTTAATAAATTGGTTTATTAATTAAATATAAAATTAAAATGTTTTTTGAAATAAATTTTCTTAACTCAGATCTGACCTCTACCCTCTCAGTCTATACCAATGTTTAAAATTCAATTTAAAATTATATTAATTGCTTGTAGACTGGCATTTGTTTTAATATTCAACTTTAAATTAATCTTTTCTGTGATTCAAATATCAAATCAATTTACTATTTATTTTGATAATAACTGTACTCTCTCTACTTTAAATTCTCTTTCATTTATTAATTCTTTTTATATGCGATCGCTCATTCTTACGACTAAACATTTATCTACATTTTAAAATATTATTACTAAGTATAAATTTTTATTTGTTTTAATTTACTGTCTTTTTATATAGTCTTTATGAGCTCTTTTTCTTTTTTAAAAATCATTTAAAATGCATTACGCATGTCACCTCGAGTTCTGATGATCTTACGACTTGTTGTCCGGGGTCCAGCGTTGTCCAGAGTTAGTTTTCCATTCCTCCTGTCCTAGCGTGGTCCTGGATACGTCCAGAGTCCAACGTCGCTCTCCAGCAGTGTTCCTGGATACGTCTAGAGTCCAGCGTCGCTCTCCAGCAGTGTGTTCCTGGATACGTCTAGAGTCCAGCGTCGCTCTCCAGCAGTGTGTATACTCTTGGTAGACTTATGATTTCAGTATTTACTTTTTCCGGAATATTGTCGTGAATTTAACGAACGTTATTCCTTTCGTTACTGCGACTTGTAATAGAATTAAACATAAACTGTTTTGCCGACGGACAGCATGTCCGGCTGCAACTGTGTCTTGAAATGAAGAGAAGGTTTTTGGTCGAACCCTTAATTTATACCCTCTCGAGATTCCGCGCCAGTTGGCTCCAAAATCGTCCTGTCGATACCTGCATATCTCGTGACAGCCCCCACTCCCGAACCTTTTCATCTATTTGCAATTATTAGCAAATAGCACTGTTTTGCACGGAATCGAGATAGCACAAATCATAGCTATTTCGATTAAGCACTCACTATATTAATTTGAGCGTCTTAGAGTAATTTGCGTATGTTTTACCACGTTTATTTTGCACTGTCTTCGCATAACGTGTTCTATTAACGTCGTCTTTTCACTGGGGATAACTATAAATTTTACACACACTTTGGTGCTTTTGGTTTGATCATACACTAATTAGTTTTCGCACAGTGAATTAAAATAGTTATTTTATTAATTACTTGGGCGGGTTGCTGAGATTCCTGTCTTTGCATGCGTCTCTAACACACACAAGATACACGTGTAACACACATACAATTGAGCAGGTGTTCACTGCGTGTCGGAACAGGTTAATTGCTCCCCTAATCTAACAATGAAATATTTTTACAATCTCAGACCTGTCCATTTACCCGTAACTTATACAAATTTTATATTTATTTAAATTAATGCCTAATACAGCGTATGGCTGTATCGCTGCAATATATATATATATATATATATATATATATATATATATAATTGCAGTTTTATATTTGTGTCAAGGAGTGTCAAAAGGAGTTTCACTTGTTATTTAGTCTTTTGTAAACATACGTTGATAACTGGGAACTGTGGTGTGTTTTGATAACAGTGCAAATAATAGGGAAAACTTGGTACGAGGTTGAGCAGACAATAAGCATACATGCATACACACAACTGTCTGGTTATAATGTTATCTAGAATTACCACTCAGGAAGCTGAATGGTTGTTCTACTAAATCGACTCATTGTTTGAGTGTATATCAGAAAGTATTTGATAAAATCGACATTAATGAAGAAGAGATAAGAAGTATAAGTTTAACTAAGAAGTATAAGCTTAACTAAAAATGTAATGAGAACGACGAGTATTGTGGAATAATAATATAAAGTTGTGTACAAAGAAGAAATTGAATTTGGCATTAATTAGAATTTAGAAACATAGAGAGCAGAAGGATAGGAAGTTACTGGAAAGGTAAAACAGACGTTTATGTCGATATGTATGCACTTGGCTTTAGAAATGTGTAGAAACTGTGGATATTCCAAATTAACCTAAATAAGGAACCTGGGCATACAAGAATAATGTTTGTTTTTGAGGAAATCGAAAAGAACTGTTTAACGTGGTTTGGTCATGTAATGCATATTTTGGAAAAAAAAGATGACCAAAACAAGTTCGGGAATGGATTTCTGTAGAGAATGAAACAACTAGGCAACATCCTCTAGACGAGGTTGGGGAGAGGGTATAAAGAAATGGAGTAGATGTAATTGCAGTGAGAACAGTGGATGGATCGGCAGGTTGAGAAAGTGTAAATAGCTGAGGCTGTGTAGGGCAACTTCATGGGTATGTGTGGGTCTTAGAGAATTTGTAGACCATTTGGTGCAGTTGTTAGCAAACTTTTCCAAATTGAAAAGCATACCATATTCACACAGACTGTGGACGCGTTCTACCCTTTGGGGTGTCTGGCCTTATCTGGTGAAGACAGAAAGGTCCAAGTCCACAAGAGATAAAGTACTTACATTGCTTTACATCTGTACCACAAGGTTAAAAAATCGGTATGGAGAACCATACATGACTACCATGTTCTCAGATTATATATCAAATCATTTGGTACTGCCTTTATGCGTACCCGCAGTTATTTCGATAATGCGATTTTTGGGCTTAGATATGTAGTGAATATCGCACATAATTTTATGTAGTGAAAGAATTATACAGATTTTAATTTTGTATGTTGCAAAATACTTGGCTGGTGATTGCAATTGATTTCGTTTTGTCATTTTTTAATGGTAAATGACTAGTAGTAATTTATCACCGGGTCGTGGCTGTGACACCAAAAATTGATTATGTTAGGTTAACATGAAAACTGAAATTATACATGGAAACCAATACGTGTGTAATGTAAAACTTATTTTTTTTTCTAAAACCACGAAAAACCCAACTCGAAGTAAGGCGGGAGTGGCCCAAGGGTCAACCCCTTGCCTATTATTATAGGCCTACATGTCACTTTTTTGTGTCAGAACTCGTTTTTTTGGTAAAATTCGTTTTCCGACAAGTACTCGTTTTGTGACTAACAAAAAACTAACATCCATTATGTACAATATGTAGAGCATATGTTGTCATTCCTTAATACAGTGTTTTTTGTTTTTTCATAAACTACAAATATTTGTATTTTTCATTTTGTATTTGCTGTTGTTTTTTACAATTTGTAAACTTAAAAACGTTAGGTTCTTTATTTTAAGTGTTACTCTGTATACGCATTGTATTACACGTTTAATGTTATTTTTTCTCAACCACAGCTTTTATTTATTTTAGCAGTAAACTAAAAACCGAAAACCATTATTACCTAACTACCAAATGAAAACAACACGTATTTTTGCTTTACATTAAGAAATAGGGCAATTTACAATTAGTACACTTCTTGTTTTCCACACCGTAATATATCGATACAATCGCATATTAAAAAGATCGAAATGTATTGCGGGTACTCATACAGTTCTGATCATTTACTTGAATTCGGTTCGATAATTCCTAAAAAAATATAGTATTTTGTCAAAGTGAAATAAAATGTTTCCATAGAAACTACTTCTTTGTTGTCAATAACGTAGTACACATATAAAACTTATAAAAATATCGGTATGGAGAACCATACATGACTTCCATATTCTAAGATTTATATTTAAAGTCATTTTCAGCCAAACAGCCAGGGAAGGAATTTTAACAAAAAAATACTTCTTTGTTGCCAATAACGTAGTACACATATAAAAAAAAATTATCCCCTCCCCCTTCAACTATAATTTTGATTTATAGAAAATTACCCCCAGCCCGTTCAACTAGCCTCTTCATTTATAGATATTTCATCTACGTTTCTACAGTGGATTATTAAGATCTTATCAGGATACTTTATCAAAATTAAGTACTTTACTCATGTTACAACAAAAAATGTTTCAGGTAAACTGCCCTTTCCCCGTAACCGATCTTCACCAAAATCAACAGACATTGAGTTCTCTATAGCTCAGGCACATATGTAAAAAATTATTTGATTCTGTTTGAATTTACGGCAGTTATGGTTCGTCATATAAAAAATTACCCATGTTAAAACATAGAACATGAGATTTATAAAACATATCTAAGATTTATATTTAAAATCATTTTTGAAATAAAATATTTTCATAGAACCTACTAACGCTGGGGAAATCTGAGGAGCCAATCAGAGTTGGGCCTACCTGTCACTCTGCTGAATTTGGTGGAAAGCCCTGTCACTGTCGTCAAAGTATCAGCATTGACAGGGTCCTCTTTTTCAGCAAAATGGGAGAGGCTTGAGATGGAGTGAGTGACATGGTCCCCACCTCAATGAAGAACCCATTGTTTTATAAAAATATATTTAAATTTTGAAAACTGAAAATTCTTTTTTTGTTGTAAATATTTATATTTTATAATCAAAATGACTTTATTTTTGTTACCTGGCAACAAAATTATTTTATTTTCAACAATTACCATTGTTTCAAAAAGTTTAAATAAATTTTCAAGTACTTTCCTCTTGTTAAAACGTAAAAGGTTGCAGGTAAACTACCCCTTCCCCTTAACCGATCTTCACCAAAATCTAAAGGCCTTGAGTCCTCTACAATTCACTGACGTATGCAAAAAATTATTTGATTCTGTTTGAATTTGCGGCTGTTATCGTTTTCCATAGAAAATACGCTTGATAAAAAACGTTGCAGGTAAACTACCCCTGCCCCTCAACCGATCTTCACCAAAAACAATAGGTCTTGAGAACTCTACAATTTAGGGCTGTATGCAAATAATCTTTTGATTCTGTTTGAATTTGCGGCTGTTATCGTTTGCCATAGGAAATACCCTTGTTAAAACAAAACGTTACAGGTAAACTACCCCTTTCCCTTAACCGATCTTCACCAAAAACAATAGGTCTTGAGAACTCTACAATTCAGGGCTGTATGCGAAACATTATTTGATTCTGTTTGAATTTGCGGCTGTTATCGTTTGCCAAAAAAAAATTTCCCTTGATAAAAAAAACCGTTGCAGGTAAACTACCCCTTTCCCTCAACCGATCTTCACCAAAAACAATAGGTCGTGAGTACTCTACAAATCAGGGCTGTATGCAAAAAATTATTTGATTCTGTTTGAATTTGCGGCAGTTATCGTTTGCCATAGAAAAAATATCGGTATGGAGAACCATACATGACTTCCATATTCTAAGATTTATATTTAAAATCATTTTCAGCCAAACAGCCAGGCTGTGTCTTACCTGCCTTTTTATTGCTGTATTAAATGAAAAATATTATATTACATTAAAATGAAAAAATTATAATTTTATTGCCTGGCAACAAAATTATTTTATTTTTAACAATTACCATTGTTTCAAAAAGTTTAAATAAATTTTCAAGTACTTTACTCTTGTTAAAACGTAAAAGGTTGCAGGTAAACTACCCCTTCCCCTTAACCGATCTTCACCAAAATCGAAAGTCATTGAGACCTCTACAATTCAGGGACGTATGCAAAAAATTATTTGATTCTGTTTGAATTTGCGGCTGTTATCGTTTGCCATAGAAAATACGCTTGATAAAAAAACGTTGCAGGTAAACTACCCCTTCCCCTTAACCGATCTTCACCAAAAACAATAGGTCTTGAGTACTCTACAAATCAGGACTGTATGCAAAACATTATTTGATTCTGTTTGAATTTGCGGCTGTTATCGTTTGCCATAGAAAATAAAACGTAAAAGGTTGCAGGTAAACTACCCCTTCCCCTTAACCGATCTTCACCAAAAACAATAGGTCTTGAGTACTCTACAAATCAGGACTGTATGCAAAACATTATTTGATTCTGTTTGAATTTGCGGCTGTTATCGTTTGCCATATAAAATACCCTTGTTAAAAAAACGTTGCAGGTATACTACCCCTTTCCCTCAACCGATCTTCACCAAAAACAATAGGTCTTGAGAAATCTACAATTCAGGGCTGTATGCGAAACATTATTTGATTCTGTTTGAATTTGCGGCTGTTAGCGTTTGCCAAAAAAAAAAAAATTTCCCTTGATAAAAAAAACCGTTGCAGGTAAACTACCCCTTCCCCTCAACCGATCTTCACCAAAAACAATAGGTCGCGAGTACTCTACAAATCAGGGCTGTATGCAAAAAATTATTTGATTCTGTTTGAATTTGCGGCAGTTGTCGTTTGCCATAGAAAATACGCATGATAAAAAACGTTGCTGGTAAACTACCCCTTCCCCTCAACCGATCTTCACCAAAAACAATAGGTCTTGAGTACTCTACAAATCAGGGCTGTATGCAGAAAATTATTTGATTCTGTTTGAATTTGCGGCTGTTATCGTTTGCCATAGAAAATACCCTTGTTAAAAAAACGTTGTAGGTAAACTACCCCTTTCCCTTAACCGATCTTCACCAAAAACAAAAGGTATTGAGAACTCTACAATTTAGGGCCTTATGCAAATAATCTTTTCATTCTGTTTGAATTTGCGGCTGTTATCGTTTGCCATAGGAAATACCCTTGTTAAAACATAAAACGTTACAGGTAAACTACCCCTTTCCCTTAACCGATCTTCACCAAAAACAATAGGTCTTGAGAACTCTACAATTCAGGGCTGTATACGAAACATTATTTGATTCTGTTTGAATTTGCGGCTGTTATCGTTTGCCAAACAAACAAAATTTCCCTTGCTAAAAAAAAACCGTTGCAGGTAAACTACCCCTTTCCCTCAACCGATCTTCACCAAAAACAATAGGTCGCGAGAACTCTGCAAAACCGGGCTGTATGCAAAAAATTATTTGATTCTGTTTGAATTTGCGGCAGTTATCGTTTGCCATAGAAAAAAAATCTACAGATAGACACACAGACACACAGACAGACAGACACACAGACACTTTTCGGAAAACGACTTTTTTTCATGTTTTGAGTGTAGTAGAATCAGAATCTGCAATAATCTCGAACACGATTTTTTTTGCCATCACCATACTTCCATTCCTTAAGGAATATGGAAGTAAAAATCTACACACAGAAAGACAGACAGACACACACACAGACACTTTTCGGAAAACGACTTTTTTTCATGTTTTGAGTGTAGTAGAATCAGAATCTGCAATAATCTCGAACACGATTTTTTTTGCCTCACCATACTTCCATTCCTTAAGGAATATGGAAGTAAAATTATCTCCTCCCTCATCAACTACCATTTTAATTTATAGAAAATTACCCCCTTCCCCTTCAACTACCCTTTTCATTTATAGATATTTCATCTACCTTTCTACAGTGGATTATTATGACCTTCTTTTAAGGACACTTTATCAAAATTAAGCACTTTACTCTTGTTAAAACGTAAAAGGTTGCAGGTAAACTACCCCTTCCCCTTAACCGATCTTCACCAAAATCAATAGGCCTCGAGTCTTCTACAATTCAGAACTGTATGCAAAAAATTATTTGATTCTGTTTAAATTTGCGGCAGTTATCGTTTGCCATAGAAAAATTCCACACACACACACATTTCGAAAAATGACTTTCATGTTTTGAGGGCATGGTCATGGCGAAAAAAATCGTGTTCGAGAAACGGCTGATTCTGATTATACTACCCTCAAAACATGAAGAAAAGTCATTTTTCGGTGTGTGTGTGTGTGTGTGTGTGTGTGTGTGTGTGTGTGTGTGTGTGTGTGTGTGTGTGTGTGTGTGTGTGTGTGTGTGTGTGTGTGTGTGTCAAACGATAACAGCCGCAAATTCAAACAGAATCGAATACGTTTTTGCATACTTCTCTGAATTGTAGAGGCCTCAAGGCGTATTGTTTTTGGTGAAGATCGGTTAAGGGGAAGGGGTAGTTTACCTGCAACGTTTTATGTTTTAACGAGAGTAATTTTTTTATGACGAACGATAACTGCCGTAAATTCAAACAGAATCAAATAATTTTTTACATATGTGCCTGAGTTGTAGAGGACTCAAGTCCTATTGATTTTGGTGAAGATCGGTTACAGGGAAAGGGGTAGTTTACCTGCAACGTTTTATGTTTTAACAAGAGTAAAGTACTTAATTTTGATAATAAAGTATCCTGATAAGAAGATCGTAATAATCCACTGTAGAAACGTAGATGAAATATCTATAAATGAAGAGGCTAGTTAAACGGGGTGGGGGTAATTTTCTATAAATGAAAATTATAGTTAAAGGGGGAGGGGATAATTTTTTATATGTGTAATACGTTATCGGCAACAAAGAAGTAGTTTGTTATTAAAATTCCTTCCCGGGCTGTTTGGCCGTAGCCCAAGGTTTTCTGCAAAACCAGACGTTTCGGCAGTGCCATCGACTGTCATCATCAGTGAAAATCGAGTGCGATAACGTGAGGTGGTATACGTTAGTGACCACAGTACTGTGGTTAAGGCTGAAGAAGGAAGTAGTTTCTATGAAAATATTTCATTTCAAAAATGATTTTAAATATAAATCTTAAAACGTGGAAGTCATGTATGGTTCTCCATACCGATATTTCGTAGAATATATTGTAAAACATATATTATTACTATATTGTAAACAAAAACAAAGGTGTGTCCACTGAAGTGAATGCAATCAATTACAGTATCATGTGGTGGATAGTGTCCTCTTCCTATCGGGGAGCATTTGAAACAGTTATATTTAAACGATCTCAAGGTCTTTCTCTTTAATTCGCTGAACCAGTTCTGCGAGAATTCGAGAATTGTGTCGCATATCAAATACTCTAGTTTTTCCTGCTGTGCGTGTCGTTTCAATCTCGTGGTTGTATTTGTGATTAGTCACTTCTATTTACATCGTTGAAGATACTGGAAAAGCGCGCATCCTTTAACACACGTTATGAAATAGATATCTTTACTTGACCTATACCTGTCATTTACATTATCTACCCCATCATTTATTTTGCAGTGTCCTTTTTTCGATTTATACAGCATTTGGTTTGTCATTTGATAATTTCTACCTGTTTGTCTATATTCTTCTTTCTTTCTTTAAATTAGACTTATGGTGTTTTTGTGTAAACTTTTCTTGTAGTTCATGTTCTCCGTAACGTGACAAGAAACTGACGGTATTAAATTACACTTCCACTTCCTTAAGTTTGGCTTCCGAACGTGTATCATTAACGTTGTCCGTTGTCTTTTGTCGTAAGTGAATCATTCCGGTTATTGAGTCCGTTGGGATTACTTCGCCTCTTATAATTACAGCGAACAAGCAAAATGATATGATGAAAGAGTCGGGAATCTTTAAAAGCACGAGACAGGCATAGTTCGATGTGGAAACCATCAAGAGGAGGCGAACATTGAGAAAAGAGTAAGACAGGGATGTTCTTACTTGTACGTCCAAGAAGCGATCGATAGACTAAGAGAAGACACCCATTACGGAGTAAACATACGCGGGGAAAAACTGGACAAGCTTTGGTTTGCAGATGACATAGCAATGACTGCAGAGAGCAACGAATATCGACAAAAGCTTCTTGACACAATGGATCAAGTAATGAAGAATGAATTCAATATGAAAATAAATTGACAAAAGACTAAAGTCCTAGTCTGTAGTCGCAAAGAAGAAGTTACAGTCAGAATAACTCTTGGAAATAATGTTCTCCAAGCAGTTAAAGAATGTAACTATCTAGGAAGTAAAATCACAAGTGATGGACGTAGCAGTAAGGAAATTATAAGCAGAATTAACCAGGCTAAAATTGCTTTCAACAAACAGAAAAACCTCTTCACTTCAAACACTATGAGCCTAAAAATAAGGAAGAATCTAGTAAATACATACGTGTGGAGTTCTGCCCTATACAGGAGTGAATCTTGGACAATTGGAGAAAGTGACAAAAAAAGACTCCAACCATTTGAGACCTGGTGCTACAGAAGAATATTTAAGATAAGCTGGAGGGAGAAGATAACGAATGAGGAAGTCTTTAGAAGAGCTTTCTGTGAAATTTAAAAAGGCAGAAGAGCTAAGTTTATATGACATATTCTACGACACAATGGGTTGGTTAAGAGAATAATAGAAGGAATAATTGAAGGGAAGAATCACAGAGGTCGACCCCGTTTAGACTACATGAAACAGCTTATGGTTACGCACATCATCATATTATGAGTTGAAAAGAAAAGCAGAGAAGCGTGTGAAGAATGGCGAGCTGCTGCCAACCAGCCTATGAGGTGCTAACCTAGAAGAGAAGAGAGAGAGAAAGAATCGGAATTTTTGCTTCCCGTGTTTGCTACCTGTAGACATCGCAATAAATCAGCTCTTGTACGCGTGAGTCACTAATGTCAAACGTATTATCGCGAAATACAAAGCCTTCAGAATCACAGTCATACTACGACAGGTGGCGGTTGTATCTCGTCCAAGGTGAGCAAACATGTGCCGCGGATTCGATCAGAATGTTTATTAGTCGTGTGATTAAATAAACGTTTCCCGAACAACATATTTGCGTCTGAGTTGTACGCCTCGTGATCGGGCTGAAGGCCCACAAGCGATGTATAACTTTTGTTTTTACCAGCCTTTTCACTAAGAATAATTAAGACTCTTGTTTTTATCTGTATCCTGAAAATAATGAATCGTGACTGGTCGTCATTTTGGAGGAAAATCTCTTGACTTCTTGGAAGCTGCACATAGCTTATATTTATTTATTTTCGCCCTGAAAATAAGCGCCATTCAAGCCATTTAATTGAACGAAGGATGTCCGTCGAATTCAGAATCCATAAATTCATACAGTGGCGTACCTAGACCACTGGAGGCCCGGGGGGGGATTTCTTTCTGAGGCCCCCCCTCCCATAAGATGGGAGTTTATAATCCAATTTATCTTTAACTAATACATAACAAAAACATTTTACTGTTATAAATTTATTGTCTAATTACTGTATTGATACATCTAGTTAGGAAACTTTATAAGAAGCTGTAGTAATGTTTGAAATAAAAATTCATTTTAATATTGTAAATACAATGTTTAAAGAAACAATAGACGTAGTATTATTTATATAATGCTTTAAATTTATTACAGTACTTTATAATATCTGTACAGTTGTACGTGGAGTTGTCTTCGATGTCACTCACGGTTTTGTTCACTCACACAATATGTGATGCACTTTTTCGTGAATTCGTTCGTTTGAGTAACTGACCCGATTTTCGCACTCCGAATTATCCACTGTTCGATAAACATTCTGGTGAGAGATTTTAAATAAATTGTTGGTGTCCTGATACGTTAAATATTGTTCACTGGTGTAATGTCTTTTAGCGTAGTCCTACATAGTATCGCCCGGTATTTCGTCCGCCGTTTACACTTTCGTACCGAGGAACGGCCTTCTTAAGTCGCTGCCGTTGCCATCCGTGGTATTTAGGGTTCAGTTTGCAAGTTCCGACTGGGTGGTGAGGCATTGACGCCAGGTACAACTAACGCTACTTTTTTAGTATGAGTATAATTCTAATAATAAACTTACCTTTACAAGTTTTTTTTTTATATCTGTAAACACTTCATGGGGTAGGGTTGTAAGGTAGATTTCAAAATAATATGATAAAAATCTTTGGAATCGATCGATTAAATCATGGACCTCTCCTAGCGTTGCGTTTCAGGACGTAACAATAAAACATTTGCTGCAAATAAATTAAATAATTTACCAAAAAAACTTACTATTCCAAATCTGGAGGAGTGGCGGTCCGCCCTCCCCCCTTTAGTCCGCTACTGAATTCATAAGTACTTTAGTTCCATAAAATATAGTTTCTTAAAACATTGTAACGACGGTCCCACTGATCGTCGTATGGTACAAAGTGGAAACAAAATACAGACACCAATGAAATCACTAGTTACCAGCTTTAACGAGTCGCAAGTAGCAATTTGGAATCAACAAGATACTCTCGCACAGTAATTCTAGTTAAATTTGTCCACACGTAATAATAATGCCAACGATTAAAGAGTTCCTTACTAATTAAAACACAATAATCACTTTCCAAAACAACCACTTGATCCGCACTGAACAAATCGCCAACTGTAACTGACTATAACTAAGCCAGCCGCTGTTGCTTCTATGTAGCCTGGAGATGTTCCACAATAATGTTTTCCATTCTTTTGCCGACGTGCCAGCATAATTCGCGTAGTTAACGACCACTCGAACATTCAAGAGGGTATTTGACAGCGCAGCCTTGACACAGACACTGCACGACTATTCGAGACCGTCCGTAATTGTCGTAACAATATTTTTGTTCTGTTACACATTTCATGTAATTTCCTTTTATATTTTAATATCATGAGACCTAAATGAAGGAGTCATATATAAAAATTATGTTTCAGATCCATTGTCGAAAACCGTATTAAAATATCGGTATGGAAAACCATACATGACTTCCATGTTCTTAGATTTATATTCAAAATCATTTTTGAAATGAAATATTTCCGTAGAAAGTACTTCTTTCTACAGCCTTAACCACAGTACTGTGGTCACTAACATATACCACCTCACGTTATCGCACTCGATTTTCACTGATGATGGCAGTCGATGACACTGCCGAAACGTCTGGTTTTGCGGAAAACATTGAACTACGGCCAAACAGCCCGGGAAGGAATTTTAACAACAAACTATTTCTTTGTTCCCGATAACGTAGTACACATATAAAAAATTATCCCCTCCCCTTCAGCTATCCTTTTGATGTGTAGATATTTCATCTACCTTTCTACAGTGGATTATTATGACCTTCTTTTCAGGATACTTTATTTATCAAAATTAAGTACTTTACTCGTGTTAAAACATAAAACGTTGCAGGTAAACTACCCCTTCCCCTTAACCGATCTTCACCAAAATCAATATGCCTTGAATCCTCTGTAACTCAGGCACATATGCAAAAAATTATTTGATTCTGTTTGAATTTGCGGCAGTTATCGTTCGCCTTAGAAAAAAAAGTCCACACACGCGCGGGCGCACACTTTTCGGAAAATGACTTTCCTTCATGTTTTGAGGGTAGTACAATCAAAATCAGTCGTTATCTCGAACACGATTTTTATCGCAATCACCATACTTCCATTTCTGTATGGAACATGGAAGTAAAAACAGCTACATAACTTTTGGCAGATATTTTGTTATAAAGGAACGATTTCGTAAGAAACGAAAAAATGTAGTTTGAAATAACTCTGGAATTTTGGGAATCGTACAGAAAAAGCACGTAACCGCTGTGTGACTGCTTCGTACTGAACGTTTGTTGTTGATCTGACGTAGCGTTTAAGTGCAGTTTTTAAGGACAAGTTGAAACCAGATTTACGTAACGGCAGGTGAAATGAGGTCGATGGTTTTTGAATAGGCCAAGGATCGCTCTGATGGCAGTACTTTATCCGAAGCGTTTTTGCAGTAGAGCAAATTTTCCGTTGAGTGTTCACTTTCTTCAGGAGCGGCCGCTGCCTTTTCTTTGACATTGGGCCAGTCAGTGACAACAGTCGGTTATTTCGACAGGCCAGGAGATAAAAAAGTCGTTTGCATAATCATCCTATTAGTAGATTGTTCACTATAGTCACGCGGCCGTCTATTTTCCTCGTCGCGTCTTAACATGTGAATATATACGGAAAAGATATACTGTGAGCGTGCATTATATTAATAGACTATTAATAACAGTAGACTACTTTTTGTGCTTTAGAAACGGCATAGGAGAGGCAGGATAAGCTGCCCACATGAGCGGCACAGCGTACACGAAAGCGGTGTGGCCAGCAATGCGCTTCGGTCTATTGGTGTTAACGTTGTCAGGCTGAGTCGATCTGGTAGCTAAAAAAGGGCACATCGATTTTATGGTGCATCCGTTACATGAACTGTGGATCTAACCTGCGTGCTGTACCCACTTGTATACTGAGCCCTCTACTTGGCAGTGATATGGTTATAAAGAAGCCGACTTTTTTGGCCGTCTGGATAGACGAGAATTGAGTAAGCGAGAAATCGTTATTGAAATCGGAGATATAGGCCTATAGTTTGCTATAGGTCATCATCATCATCATCATCATCACCACCACCATGCCTTGTCAAGTTAGCCACACACCTCTCTCTCTCTCTCTCTCTCTCTCTCTCTCTCTCTCTCTCTCTCTCTCTCTCTCTCTCTCTCTCTCTCTCCCCCACTATCCCCCTCTCTCCCTCTCCCCATCCCCCTCTCTCCCTACCTAACTCTCCCTCTATCCCCCTCTCTCCCTACCTAACTCTCCCTCTATCCCCCTCTCTCACTCCCCCTCTCTAAATTGCAGTACGATAGGAAACTCATCCTCTCTCATCGGTCTCGGTCAGTTGCGACGAAACAACGTTTTTACCTGCTCTTACGCGGTCAGTCAGCGTTCTTCAAAGACATGGGAAAGGAGACCATCATCATCAGCTAAAGGCTATGCCTTGTCGAAATAGCCACATCTCTCTCTCCATCGTTGTCCTCTTTAAATCGCAGTACAATAGGAAGCTCATCTCCTTTCCCGTGTCTTTGAAGAACGCTGCTCTTGGTCGTCCTCTTGGTTCCCCCCCTCCCAAAACCTTTCCTTCAAAACTGTTACTTAAGAATTGATTGTGTCGTAACACGTGCCAGACGAGTTTTGCCCTTCTTTTTCCAATGATTTTTAAAAGTGATCCATCTTCGTTCACTTCTCCGAGGACTTCATTACTTTTCTTATCCATCCAACTCGTCCTCTTCGTTCTTCTCCAGACCCGCATTTCCATTGCTTCCAGCTTCCTTCTTTCTATTTTGCCGAGGGTCCACGTTTCCACACCCATTAGTTAAGACCTTCCACACAAATGTTTTTGCGAACCTTTTCCTTACCTCCATACTTAGGTGATTATTTGTAAGTAAATTCCTTTTGTTCCGAGACGCCCGCTTTACTAGAGGGAAAAATTTTCAGTCTGTTCTAAAATTGTATTATCCAATTTAATATATAAAGTTTTACATTCTCTTTCTTCTTCCCTATCACCATTGTGTTTGTTTTCTTTTCGTTAATTTTTAATTTACGTTTCCCTGGGGGGTACAAACAAGATTTCTAACATTCTCTTCATTTCTTTTACCGAGTCCGCTATTATTGCTATATCATCTGCAAAGCGGATACTATGAAAGCGCCTTCCATTAATCGTAATGCCGTTGTTCTTTCATTCTTGTGATATCCTCTTCAGTAAATAACTGCTGTAGGTGGATTATGTAAAATGCAAACGTTACTAAAATGGCTACAAAATTAATATATTTTGCCTTGTTGTTCTACCTCTCATAGTAGAGTGCTATGGACTGCGAGTGGGCCGTGGCCTCTTCCACAGTAGACCTCGGTTCCCTGCTCTCTAGTCCAATAATAATTTTAAATCTATCACCACATCTTGCATCTTGCAATGCGCCCTTGATCGGCGTCTGCTTGCGTCATCGTCATCTCCATTCACATCGGCGCACCCCTCCCGTATACAGTTTCAGATACAGTAAACAGCTGCTTAGAAACGAAGCCATCGAGACGCACGACGCAACCCTTTTTTGCATCCAGTTTCAAAAGTCGGTTTTAAAAGCGTTTGTAGACAAGATCGCTGGTTCAACGTCTCTTTGATAACATGGCGTATTATTAATTCGAAACATTTGCTAAGCAGTCGCAGAGGTGGGTCGAAAGGGTAGAAATATTTTGCAGTACAGCGTTATCGATCAACAATACGTTGTGCCTCATCGTCTGGTCCCCTGAGTCACATAACGTCCGAAGGATATTGTAATACACTCTTGACCTAATTTTACAGTTACGTAGTTAACAAAGACTATTTTGATAAACACCGTAAGGAGAAAATGATGTTACATAAACATGTAATTTACGTTCAATACGTGTTCATGTTTGTGTGTTGAATACGCCGGGATTTTAATCGGCGGTATAATGCATGATGGGCTACTTTATTCGTGTAATAAGTGAAAGTTTATTCTGGTGAGCGTTGGGGGGACAGGACACGGATTACACGATAAGAGCTTGACACTTCAGACAATAAAAAATTGCATCACCTCGTAAAACATGCAGCAGTAGTTAAGCTATAGGGGGGAAGCACGGTGATAGATTGTCAGGGCGTGTGGTGTCTGGCGATAAGCCCCCCGTGGCTGTGATATTACCCACTTTGTTTTGACTGTTGTTGGCATCATCGTTCATCGATCCATCGTGCGTTCCAGGTACCCACCGAACACGCCACTGTTCCGAGTAAACCATTGATTACATCGAAGCGCGTTTGTTGCGTGACACTTCCGATTAAATAATGTATCATCATCGTCTTCACTGAATATGACCAGTACAGAAGTTACAGTATTTATTCAAGTGCAGATGACAGCCTTCTGGAATAACGCAAGGTCTCAAACAAGGTGACGGGCTGGCTCCGACACTTTTTAAAAGCCATAGAGTACGTGTAAGAGAAAAAATGTTGCTTGGCAGGAACAAGCTGCTCACGAATAAATCTGTTTAATGAGTGGCTTGTGTCGAGGATATGTTACGCAGAGGAGACAGAGAAAATGCGTGGATTACGCGACCCTTTGAACGCGTTGTGTGAGCGGCACGATTGCGCAATGTTCTAGCACAGTGGTTCCGAGCAAAATTTTCAGGAGGGGGTCCACGGAAAAATTAAAAATTTCACGGACCCCGTCTGAGTTGTGAAATAAAACAACAGTAAATATGATACACACTCTTATATTTTAATTAAAATGTATTAAAATAAAAATTCTCTTAACTTGCAAAATTACAATATTAATTCTATCAAAGCTAGTTTAATGTGAACAGTGAAGCTGCTTTTGAACAATTAACTCTGTAATATTAGGTTTAATGTCTGACATTAAGTCACTCTCGACATCAAGTTTATTTCTTAACTTTGCCAACCTCGGCTTTGTGTTTCCAGCCACACGTGTCGAAATCCAGCTACTGAGACGTATAACCAGCTACACGGAAAAACATGTTACTTAGATGCAGTGCTTATACTTGGAGTAAAACAGCGCGATCAGTTCTGCATTGATGAGGCGGCGCTCCAGTCAGTTCGGCTGACAAACAGACCTGCTACACGACATGATTTAAAGACATTATTAAAGCCATTAGTTTGAAATTACTTTTACAATTAATTACAATTAGTTTGAACTAAAAAAAAAAAAAAATACTGCAATCTTCTATTAATTGTTTTAAGACTCTAAAATGTAGATTGTAGACCTTAAAAAATCGTAGAGAATTACGTTATATTTTATTTTTTCTTAAAAGTTTCCGCGGACCCCACTGGAACATTGTCGCGGACCCCACTTTGGGAACCACTGTTCTAGCACGTTCTTGATATTTCCACGCGCGCCTACCCGACGTTGAACGATTATGCTACCGGTATCCTAGTCAGTCTTGTCGTGTGCCTCACCCGGCTCCTCTGTGCATCTCTTCTGACCTTCTCGAACGTAGTGTTTGTTGTATGCAAGTTCTTAAGCTATCACCGCCGTTGTCAACATTTTTAAAATTACTACTACTAGGCCTAAAAGCAGAATGTTTTTCATCTTTCTGCAACGGATTTTAAGAAAACCAAATACTTTCTGCAAGCATTTCAGTAGTAACGTAGTTAAAATTGTTTGATGCAACGGCTCTCTCCGTTCTATATAAGTATTAAAATAATAATCCTTAAAATTTCAGGAGACAAAATTTGAGATAGTTTTAGATTTAGGTTTTCGGAAATATAAGGTCTATCAGGATTTATTTGAATAAATTTGTAAATTACATTTAAATATATTGATATTGATTTTAGGTTGATATAGAAAATCAGTCCAGAAATACACAACTACAGTATCCGGATTGTGAATTACTACGCCGGAGCGCGGCCGAGTGACTCAGGCTGCCGGCTGCAGCCGGCGCTCTCACTTCAATAGATTACATGTAACCTTTATCGCTCGGCCTCTCATCTGAAATTTATCGGTATATTATTGAGTCACAAACACTGATTTTGTTATTGAATTGATTCGTTTATTCGTATCTGTTTTTATGCAACAATTTATTTTTTTTAGAAATTTTACTGCAGCAAATTTTTTACTCGTTTTTCGTTAACGCGGTGGACGATCTTTCTGCAGGCCTCGTTTCCTTTCTGCGACAATGTCGCACTGTCGCCCGTTGTTCTGCTTTGGGGCTACTAGGCATATGGCGTATGACAGAAGTGGACTGTCATAGCGTACAGTATCCGCTGTCAAAATATTACCCGCAAACTGTATTTATTATTATTTCTTTTGTTCAAAAGATTTTCCTCTTCTTCTCTTCTTTAACTTCCTTGTTAGGACTCTTTCCTGTTCTATAACAACGGTGCTACATGCTGTCACTCCACCTCTTCCTTGGCCGACCAGTGCTCCTCTTGGTGTTTGGGGTTGGCTATCTCTTGTCTGTTTCACTACCCTTGTGCCATCCATTGTTGACATGTGTTCATTCCATATCCTTCTTTCCGCAATCCAAGCATTATCTGTTACATTACACGTTTCTCTTATACTGTTGTTTTGAACCTATCGTTCCTAGTCGCTGTATATACCTTGTAGTTTCGTCACACCGCTGTATATAACAACATAGTCATCATGCCAGAATGTTCCCTTTCCTTTTTTCTTAGTTTCTTGGAGAACAGATTTATCTATTCTGTGTTTTTTCAGTTCTGCTGATATTTCTTGTTGACAAGTATTCCATGACTTTTCGCTACGGTCATTACCGTATCGTCCGTCCAATTCAGAGGCTGTCCGTTGCTTGTTTGAGCCATCCACATTTTTCCAGCGGATAGGTGGCTAACATTATCCACTAACCCTCCTCTTTTATCCGGGCTTGGGACCGGCAGTGGTATCCATTGTGCAACGCAATCCACACATTTTCATTTACCACAGACGGGAGTTACATTTTCTGATTGTGTTTACTAATTTCCTTCTGTCGCGTGTATTTATCTAAAACCAATTCAGAGTTCAATTAAGTCGCCCACGGGCGCCGAACGTGCAGCGTCCGTGAAACGTATTGTGTCGCTCGCAATTTCACCGCGGTAAAGCTCTTAATTAAACGCGCTCTCCGTGTTAATGCAACAAAATTATCGCGTTAACGTGTTGTAATCTTCAGGCGTGCACAGCGCGCCCTTCGTTCTGATAAAAAAACAATGTACAGCGGTGTCGTGCATATTAATTACTTTGCGTTTGCAGCGTTGAAACTGCGGTCAGACACGCTATAGCGAGGTAACAAGTTTGAAGTAGCCGCTAGGACGAACGGCGGGCATTTTCTTAACAAGAGGTCGGACAATTTTTTTATTTGTGACTTATTCCAGTTTCGTTATCCTACGCGCACACCTACCCTCACTTGTCAAGATATGAGCCGAAATACGTTTCCCTCTAGACGCGCGTGCGCCTACTGGGTGCTCGGGCGACATTCTGAGTAATTAACTGTTGGTATATTTTATTCAGTACAACAGGTAGAGTTGTTTAAATATCTTGGAAGCTTGATAAGTGAAGGTATGTCCTGCACTCGTGAAATTAGAGCAAGAATTGCTATAGCGAAAGAGGCATCTAATGTGAAGAAAAAACTGGTGTGTGACAAAATTAATAAGAATTTAAGAAAAAGGTTGGCCAAATTTTATGTGTGGAGCGTTGCTTTATATGGTTCAGAGACATGGACACTGAGGAAGGAGGATGAGAGAAGATTAGAAGCATTTGAGATATTGTTTGGGGAGCAATGGAAATAGTGAGGTGGGTTGATAAAGTAAGGAATGATGAAGTTTTAAGAAGAATAGGGGAAGAATCCTGAAGGTAATAGAAAGTAGGAAAAGGAATTGGTTAGGCAATTGTTTAAGAAGAGACTGCTTGCTTACAACTGCTATGGAGGGTGTCATAGAGGGAGAAAGAAGAGGGCGTAGAAGAATGAAGTTAATAGATAGCATTAAAATCAGAGGGTATTGCGAAGAAACGAAAAGACTGGCATGCGATCGGACAGTTTTGAGAGATTTTATCATTTGAAGACCTCCCTTAGGGCAGAGCAGCAAATATATATATATATATATATATATATTCTAGTATAATATTATAATATAGTATTATATTATATATACAAGTCGTTAGACCTGTCTGAACGTATGATCTACAACTCTGAGGATGCACGAATAAAAGTAACCTAAAATTTATTCAGATATTTCAGACAAAGTACTGAGGCCTTGTTAATGCTCCATGGTACTTGTGAAATGAGGACATCCACAAGGATTTGAAGATTGCTTCAGTTGAGGATGAGGTCAGCGCAGAGACGTGAAGGACGTCGAAATGGTGCAGCAGAATGTCGAGATGCTGCAACCTCTTGACAATACTGAACTTGTGCGAAAGCTAAACAGAATGAAGCAGTTTGATTCATCGTAGTGTGTCAAGTGACAGGCATCACAGGAACAAAGTGATTAGTTTTTAAAGGAGTGTGCCATAGAACGCTCATTCTACACCAGGTAAATTAAGTTGATAGATGGCTTAGCCTAGTGTCAATGAAATAAATAGGAAAAAAATACACATTCATATATATTACGGATCCCGTATATTAACTGACAGCTGTTGTAACCCGTCCCTCTTCTCCAAATCCCTGTTCCTAACCCAAGTTCCTTTATCAGATTCCGATATCCAAAAAACCTTTATTGCAAAACCGGTCCTTTATTCGAAGATCTTCCTCTCTTTCTTCGTTCTGAGGTTTCCACTGGACTATACATTTTTGGCTGTCGATCTTCCTGTGTCCTTAGCCTACGTCCGAACTCTGGGTTCTCGATTCGGTCCGGTTTGCACCAGTAATGGTTCTTACCTCTTCATTGGTCTTCCATTATAGTTTTGAGTCTGTAGTACTTCTCAAGGTTTGTTTTCGCCTCGGTCAGTGCTCATCTGAATTTCTCCGCATTTACACAGTGCTTGCATCAGAGCCGTGGATAAGTAACTACCGATTCGATCTATGGACTCTGGTGAGTTATTTATTGCGTTTTAATCTCTTGAACAGTGTATATCACAATTTTTAAATTTTCTATTGTCTTCAGTTGATTAAACCGTAACACATGCGTTCTCTCGTGGATTTATAATGGTTGTTCGTTGGTTTTCCGTTCTGGTTCTAACATTCCTTAGGTAATTCAATTCTGCCTGTAGTTGATTTTCTTCACAGTTCTTTCCTTTCTGTCATATCCCGTATATTCCCTACCCACATCCGCTCACTAAATTCTCTCTCATCTCCTCTTCCTTCGGTGTTTACTTCATGATCCCTTTACCACAGTTTGTTTCTTGCATATCTCCTCGTTAGATTTTCTTCAGCTACCCACTTTGGCTGAAGTTGGTGAATTAGTATTGCTGAAAGCCCATAATGTTGGAAAAACGGAGGACAATTCAGCTAACTACAGAGTTCGTACTATAGAATTCATTATTCACGCATAACTGCCGACAGCATATTGGGTGCGTAAAACAGGTAAAGATTAGCGTCGCCCACACTCTGGATCAGGTGAGCTTTGTGCAACAATCCGAAGAGCTAGTCGTGCGAGCATCAGCGAGAATGAAGAGCAAACAAAATTTATTGTAATACTCGTTTTCCTGACGACATTTCGTACGAAAAAGAGTAATATTAATTTTTATGTTTCTCCTAATTTAAAAAAAGAAAAAAATGTACATCTGAAGAAGGGGTCACGAACACTGGGACAAATCGGCAACTGTATTCAGTGGCTGAATTATCTTGTGTGGGATTGTTATAACACAAAAGCCACTGAGGTGAAAATGTACAACACGACCATAGTAAAAGACAATGACGCGAATCAGAACCATAAAAAAAAAAACACATTAAGGTAACATAATTGGACTTTGCGAGGGAACGCTGTACATTTGGACTGGCAGAACTGTCGAGCTTATCAAAAGACGAATGTTAACGGAAAAGACTAGACATACATCTTAGGTTTTTACGGGTGACGTGAACTAGTTGAAATTCGATTAACTATTAGGCCATGGCCCACTACTGCCTCATAGAACAGACGTTTCGGCCAGACCGTTGGATGCCACTTCAGTGTAAACGACTAGAGTAAAGCTGGAAACACGTAACGTGAGCTCACGTGATAGTAAAAAATATGAAAGTGGGTTTTCAGCTTGAGTTAAATTGCTTGGAGACACGCTGTCTTCACGTCACGTGACATAGCCGGCCATTTCACGGCTCACGTAAATCACATTTTCTGTTCAACCACACTTTTGTGAGGCGTGAGATGACAAGTACGTGAAAACGGAGGAGTTGTTAATAGAAAAAGTGAGATTGCATGAAGATTAATGATATGTACATTACAGTATTTCTTTTTTTTTTTTATTAAAAACATTTTTTTTATAACCACTGATCAGTAATTTCATGTTTCAAGATGTTAAACAAATTTTATGCTTTTAAAAATTCTAAATTTTAACAATTATATAAGTATAATCAATTAAGATGCCAAGCCTTTGTTTTTGTTTATTTCACGCTTACCTTAAACATACGGCTAATCTCTCTTGAGAAATTATAGCGTTTCGGAGATAGGTGCTCTTTTTTTGTATATCATCTTTAATAAGATTATGTAAATGATCAAATGCTTCCTTATTCAGTCTGAAATACATTTGAAATTTAGCTGGATCTTCTTGCTTTTTGTACTTTCAATCTTGTATTAGATTGTGAAAGTCACCTTTTTCTTGTCTTTCTAAGTTTATATCGTGTATCCAGCTCCTTCTTATGTTAACTGATTTTTTGATTAAGTAGAATTTTATTTGCCTTCACGAATGTTTACACGGCTTCACGCGTGTTCACATGAGTTCACGTGAACATGAAGTGACGTGACGTGACATAAGTGTGTCTCTGCACTACGATTTCACGGGTTAAGGCAAGTCCTGAGCTCACGTGACGTGATAGCAATGTGTTTGGTGGGGCCGAAACGTTTGTTCTGTGCGGCAGTAGCGGACCAGAGCTTAAGAGCGCCTTCACACGAGGCCGCGCCACCAGCCGACTGACAGTCGACATGCTGCGATTTTTCAGGCTCACCAGGATGGTGGTAACACCAGGTCGTTACCCTCTAAATTATAGCCCGGAAAACAGTCAGTCGAAGATAAACTCAAAAACAGAATTAACACTTTTGTACACCACTATAGAAAAATTATTCCGATTAGCGCTTTCAAGCTTCACAACTCGTCAGATCGGAACAAATTTTTTTCGATTTTTTTCCGATCTGATGATGAGCTGTGAAGCTTGAAAGCGCTAATCGGAATAATTTTTCTATAGTGGTGTACAAAAGTGTTAATTCTGTTTGTGATTATAACCGCTAACACAACTTTATTAATTAAAGGAAGATAAACTTTTATTAAGAGAAGAAGACCTAGACCTGACGTTGCCTAAAGCAACAGGTTGCAGTGCCTTGGCCAGAAGGAAGAGCAGAAAATGTAAAGATCCTAGGAGAAACGCTGATGCAGATGAAGCAAACTGTAGAGAGACAATTACAATCTGGAGAGCGGAACAGACGAAATGAATTGAGAGAAGGAAAGCGGCAAAATAATGTAGGAATTCTCAGGGGTGCAGAAAATGTTCAAATCTCTGGAATATCCCCCGAACACAATTTTCTCGGTAGGAAATTTCCCCAAAACTAACGCCAGGGTTTATTATGTTTTACCAAACAATTTATTGTATGTGATGAGTGATAAAAAGAGATGTAATAAAAATTCTATGAATCTTTGCTCGCGAGGAAAGATGTTGCTATCTTTGTTCTGATTAGGATGACTGTTTCTTTTCAGAACTTATTTTTAAGATTACTTATTCTAGTTAATAATTGTAAAAATGAAGTGAATACAACATCAGTTGATATTTTCGTCACTGATAAACATTTCCCCGGGCAGCCCAAATTCCCCCCGAACTACGTTCGCGCGTTCGGACGTATTCTGCACGCCTGGAAATTCTTACCTACATAGGTTAACGTTTACAGTCCCGTATAAGACCGATTGGTAGAGGACCATAACGTGTGTCGGCGTAACGTCGAGTCACGTAACACTGAATGCAGTGTTGCCAGGTCAAAAAGCATCTTTTCACCACATAGTATCTCAAAATTTCCCCACTGCCACAAATTTTTGTGATTTGTGCGAAAGGTAATATTTCAAAGAATCTCAGTATGTGTCCAAATGATTAAATACTATTACAAGAATAACATAAATATTAAAAACACGTTTTTGAATATGCTAAAAGTAAAATTACCCACCTGCTGAGATCGAAGTGAATATTTTTGAAACACTTTTCTTGCACTTAGTTCATTTAGTCTAGTATATTTGCATAATTTTCTAATTGTTTAATAGACAAAAGGAATTTGCAGTCACGTAAACCTGTTTTTAGCGTATATGTGTAGTATTTCTACGTTCAAAAGTGCACCATTTATAGTGAAATCGAAACAAGATTTAATTCAATTCCTTTGCTAAGGATATTTTTGTGTGTAATAGGCCAGAAATTGTTTCACCACCTACGTAACTCATTTGTGACTTTTTTTTTTTTTAGTGGCACTAAAAGTCCTCTCTACACCACATTACTATGTGGTAAAGTAAATACATTTGCCACAAAAGTATTCAAAGTAGAAACACTTCCAGTTTCATCTTAATAAACTTTCATCAGCACCTGTGTAAATATTCGTATTCCTGAAGAGTTTCCATTCTCTGGTGAGTCCAGTTTCCAATGACAATGCCAATGCTTTTCTCAAATGTTGCGGCTGCTGAAGTAATTTTTTCCTGTCAGGAAATTTAAAATATTGGAGGCTTCCAGTACAGTCATTGATCCAAGAAAATCCCCACAAATCCCCCCCCCACATGATTTTCGAGCTTACAAATTTCGCCACTGTGGGGAAAAATCCCCACAACTGGCGGCAACCCTGACCGAATGTTTTGTCATTACCGGTCTGTAGAGGTTATTGTAAAAGGTCCGCGCGATACTGTGCGTGTACAGAAACCTGGCATTGTTTCGCTCAACAATGTAATGACAATTGTGTATGCATAACAATGAGGCGCTGATTTAAATTCAGCAGACTAATGATGTTTGTGCCCTAGTCTGTGCGCTAACAGACAGTCTTGTTATCGATGCAGGAATTAAATCAGCCGTGAAAAATGGAACGCTCTTTATGCGGTTTAACTACCTCATTTACAACTATGTTTTGCATAATAAAAAGTAAGACTGTGTATGTTTGTTAAAATGTGCAATTAAGAAAAGCTCATATCCTACAGTAAATAATTATTGTTAAAATTGTGACCGTAAGAAGGTGGGGCATGAGGTGAGTTTTATATTTGCATCGTCAGCCCTAAGGGCGTGTCGGGCAGTATACTAACCAGTCGCGTCGGTAACGCCCAAAGGCAAAATAAGCGAATAAACTTTGGTCCCACTGTAGGAAACGTGATAGCCGAAGATACAGGCCTCCTCTGTCGTCTGCGCTTCGTGAGCGATAGGTGTTCCTGTTCAAAGAGTTCGACAGCAAGTTTGTAGGTTGGTAACTCAGCACCGCGAGGCTATCTGACGTGATACTCAAGCGCCTCCGGACAGTGCAGGTCTGAATTTCGACTTGCGAGTGGACAGCGAGGTTACACAGCTCTATCCACTAATAAAATGCCGTCTGGAAAACCAATGCTCGCAATGGGTTGCCGCGCTCGTGGTTTTGTTGTTCTGTTTTATGAAGGTAGAAGTATAGTAGAGCGTCGATTATCCGAACATCCATTAACCGAACGATCTATTATCCGAACTCAATAAAAAGTACAATTATGTACTGTACTGTACAGTAATGTGTTGGACACGTGTAGGCGTATTGGATATTTATTGAACATAAAAAATTGTATACTATGAATTATTACAGTACTGTACAGTAATAAATAAACGCTGTAGCTATACAGCCTTGCAATCGATAAACAGAGAATCGATAAACACACTTACATCAATAAACTTCGATAAACACATTTACAATTGATAAACTGTGTCAACGGAAGTCTCTGTCCTCGAATGTCTGTTTTTTTAACTAATTTGTAGTACAGTGTTTGTCATTACACTCTATTTTGTTTAAATAAACTTTTGGTTTTTATTAATTACGCTCAGTTTTAATTAAATGATTTTTAGCCTTGGTAATACATTACAGTACAGTATACAGGTTGCTGTCATTATATAACAGTATGTTAGAAATGATTTTGTAATAAAAAAACCTTTGTTTTTGTAAAGAGAAACCATGTTTTCAATTTACGATCTATTAAGCGAAATATCGATTACCCGAACGGGCGTCGCGTCGTCCCGAGAGGTTCGGATAATCGATGCTCTACTGTAATATGTGTGGAGGATTGTCTTTCTGTGGTGGTTAGATTGTTGACTTGAGAATGCTGCTGTATACTGTTTCCGTTCGTAGCTTAATCGTGATGTAAACAAACCCACGTGGCAAATTTGAAACGCTATTGGTCAGGGGCGTTGACAGTCTTCTCACAGTAATGTATTACGCGCATGTGCAGAATGTTTTTGTAGTCATGTGAGAGTTATCTTGTCCCTTAAATAGGGGCACGTCGTATCAAGACTTCCTCCTTATCAATGTATTCTGAATCGTATGGAATTAATATGGAGCCAGTTGAAAGAATATGTTGCCCGCCACACAACACAACATTAGCTGTTTGACATAAAAGAATTTATTGGGAAGGCGGTAAATGAAACAACGGCGGAATATAATCAAGGAAGATGATAAGCTATGGCAACTGGCCCACATTACCGACGCCGTTGCGGACAATGAACAACCTTATTAATAATAACACTGACTCAAGTGATGGTACAAGTTCAGACGCAGATATGGAAGGCATTGAATTTACTCTCTGACAACAACTGATAGCATTCAGTACACTGGTAATTATGACAGCTTCTATTTTCGTTTTAAATAAACTTTACTTTTTTATTTGTTGCGATATTTAAACGGTTAATGAAAAAAAGCCATTAACTGGTGTTATAAAGTGTTTCACTGTCGGTCGACACTGTCACACAAATTTTACTTTGGTCAGGACAAATTATTACAATTTACATGTGTTTATATAGTATCAATATTATATGTACCCTGTCTGTACTCCTTCTGTCAGTGTGTCACGCCTCTAATTCAAGCAGCAAATAGCGTTTCAGATGAGCCACGTGGGTTTGTTTACATCAGGTTTAAGCTAAGAACGGAAACAGTATAAATTGTCAGTAGGAAAGTACCAGTACTTCCGTGATCTGTAGTTCATAGCTTCACAAGTCTTGTTCGATACCTGCAAACACGGACGCATTTACGGGAAGGAGAACGAACGGGACCGGACGCCCCCCCCTCCCTGGAGGGCGAAAAAGTTGACGAATTTTGTTAATTTTTTGGCTATTTTATTATTTCTTCAGAAATGTTCGCTAATGTACAAGAGTTTCTGTAATTCTTTTTTAAATATGCAAACAGGTTCATTACACAGTAGACTATTAGCAGCGTATACGTTTTAAATATGAAATATAGGAAAACCAATTCAGTCGATAAGTATCTTGTAAACAATGTTTCATTGACGCGTATTACCGTTTACTTTAGTGGGACTGATTCCTGCCACTTTAGAGATATTAATGTTGATTAGTTTTCATTTGTTTTTCTTTTGTATGAAGCCGACCACCCCACCCCCACCCACCGCCGTCAAGGCCAATTTCTAGATACGCTACTGTACGAAAGTTTCAATACATCAAAAATTATGTCCGAATTGTTTGCGTGCGCGCACGCACATGTGAAGTGCAAAAGAACTGGAGTCGCTTTTATAGTTTTAACGGCTAATTCTATATCGATTTTTCCAATTTCTAATACAAGTTTGGCGAATATAATACCCGTTTATATAATTCAATTTTCGTGCATCCAGTTGAGTAAAATATCTATCAACTTTCAAGTGGTGTTTTCCAGTTACAACGGAAAATCGACCAGTGGTTGTAATATTGTAATCATCCGACTGAATTTAAAAACATTTCCCACTGTAGTTCCTAGTAATATTTATACTCTCTTTTAAAAACATTGTAGTATTACATGATATAAAAAAAATATTGTAATCATCCGACTGAATTTAAAAACATTTCCCACTGTAGTTCCTAGTAATATTTATACTCTCTTTTAAAAACATTGTAGTATTACATGATATAAAAAAAATATTGTAATCATCCGACTGAATTTAAAAACATTTCCCACTGTAGTTCCTAGTAATATTTATACTCTCTTTTTAAAACATTGTAGTATTACATGATATAAAAAAAATATTGTAATCATCCGACTGAATTTAAAAACATTTCCCACTGTAGTTCCTAGTAATATTTATACTCTCTTTTAAAAACATTGTAGTATTACATGATATAAAAAAAAATAATGTAATCATCCGACTGAATTTAAAAAAATTTCCCACTGTAGTTCCTAGTAATATTTATACTCTCTTTTTTAAAAACATTGTAGTATTACATGATATAAAAAAAATATTGTTATCTTCCGACTGAATTTTTAAAAATTTCCCACTGGAGTTCCTAGTAATATTTATACTCTCTTTTAAAAACATTGTAGTATTACATGATATAAAAAAAAATATTGTAATCTTCCGACTGAATTTTTAAAAATTTCCCACTGGAGTTCCTAGTAATATTTATACTCTCTTTTAAAAACATTGTAGTATTACATGATATAAAAAAAATATTGTAATCATCCGACTGAATTTTTAAAAATTTCCCACTGTAGTTCCTAGTGATATTTATACTCTCTTTTAAAAACATTGTAGTATTACATGATATAAAAAAAATACTGTAATCATCCGACTGAATTTAAAAACATTTCCCACTGTAGTTCCTAGTAATATTTATACTCTCTTTTAAAAACATTGTAGTATTACATGATATAAAAAAAAATATTGTAATCATCCGACTGAATTTAAAAACATTTCCCACTGGAGTTCCTAGTAATATTTATACTCTCTTTTAAAAACATTGTAGTATTACATGATATAAAAAAAATATTGTAATCATCCGACTGAATTTAAAAACATTTCCCACTGTAGTTCCTAGTAATATTTATACTCTCTTTTAAAAACATTGTAGTATTACATGATATAAAAAAAAATATTGTAATCATCCGACTGAATTTAAAAACATTTCCCACTGGAGTTCCTAGTAATATTTATACTCTCTTTTAAAAACATTGTAGTATTACATGATATAAAAAAAATATTGTAATCATCCGACTGAATTTTTAAAAATTTCCCACTGTAGTTCCTAGTGATATTTATACTCTCTTTTAAAAACATTGTAGTATTACATGATATAAAAAAAATATTGTAATCATCCGACTGAATTTTTAAAAATTTCCCACTGTAGTTCCTAGTAATATTTATACTCTCTTTTAAAAACATTGTAGTATTACATGATATAAAAAAAAATATTGTAATCTTCCGACTGAATTTTAAAAATTTCCCACTGGAGTTCCTAGTAATATTTATACTCTCTTTTAAAAACATTGTAGTATTACATGATATAAAAAAAATATTGTAATCATCCGACTGAATTTTTAAAAATTTCCCACTGTAGTTCCTAGTGATATTTATACTCTCTTTTAAAAACATTGTAGTATTACATGATATAAAAAAAATATTGTAATCATCCGACTGAATTTAAAAAAATTTCCCACTGTAGTTCCTAGTAATATTTATACTCTCTTTTAAAAACATTGTAGTATTACATGATATAAAAAAAATATTGTTATCTTCCGACTGAATTTTTAAAAATTTCCCACTGGAGTTCCTAGTAATATTTATACTCTCTTTTAAAAACATTGTAGTATTACATGATATAAAAAAAATATTGTAATCATCCGACTGAATTTAAAAAAATTTCCCACTGTAGTTCCTAGTAATATTTATACTCTCTTTTAAAAACATTGTAGTATTACATGATATAAAAAAAAACTTAAGTGTCTTACGTAATATACGATTCTTAAAAATTATTGTTAATCGATGGCGCAATATACTCATAATTTGTAATGAGTATAATTTTTTAATTTGTAATAATATTTCGGACATTAGCCATCGTAATTATAATTAATAAACACGACGTTTCGACCTCTATGGAATCAGGCAAACAATAAATGAATACAAAGAAAAGTCTATCACGAACAAATAGATATCGTCAAAAGTCCAAACCTTAGTTATACAAATATAGTGCTAAAATAATAATAATAATAATGGTACTAAACAGTACTCAGCATTCCATCAAAAAAGGATTCCTCCCGTAGTTGCAACATAAAGGATTCCTCCCGTGGTTGCAACATAAAGGATTCCTCCGGTTTACGTTGCAACCACGGTAGGAATCCTTCTTTGATGGAATGGTGAGTACTGTTTATTATTATTATTATTTTAGCACTGTATTTGTAAGCCTATAATTAAGGTTTGGAGTTTTGACGATATCTATTTGTTATTGATAAGAGTTTTCTTTGTATTAACTTATTGTTCGCCTGAAGCGACCTCTGGTTCCATAGACGTCGAAACGTCGTGTTTATTCGTTTTAATTACGATGGCTAATGTCCGAAATCTTATAATTTGTTATACGTAATAGTTTGTGCATGCTTAGATAAATTACTAAATTTTTTTTTTTAATTGAAATTATCTTTTCTTACGAGTCTTGTGCATTGAACTTCGAAATAAAATTATTCAAATTAGAACGATTGTTTAATCGTGCGGCTAAGGTAACAAATGTTTAAACTTATCTTGTCGGCCGCCAACTGAAAAAAACCTATAATGCCTATTCATGTGCAGAATCGTCGAGTTAGTTTGGGAAACTAGGGCTAACTTTTCAGCGTGGTAAGTAGCGCTTGAAAACAAACAGCGTAAGGTATTAACAGCGGAAGGTGTGAAGCCAAACAAGTGCGTTTTTGCTTTCATTAAACGGTGCGTGCGTGCAAATAGTTGTCCTCGTACCGCGTCCGTGCGTCGGGGCACGCCTAATCCGCGTGAGCGGCGGCGGCGGCTGCCGGCATCCCATCCTACTGACCTCATTCCGACGGCAAGGTCGTATCATGTCGGCTAATTATCTAATAGAGGGCCGTGCGTGAGCGTGACTCATCTGGTCTATTAACGAAATTGATGTGCGAATTTTTTCGTTGGAAAGGAAACCGACTGTCGGCCTTGACTGGTTAAATGGATTTGGAACTGGAGTTGGTTCCAGCCGTCATTCCTCGGTGTTTTGATAGAATTGTTGCTGCGAGACGTTTACCTATACTCTGATTTGTATATTTCAAAGTTGGTGGAAATCAGCGGGGAATCTAAAGACCTGAAATGTACCTATCACTAACTAGTATGCTCCCTGAGCTTCAGAACTCGCGAACATAGCTCCTGAGCTATTTCGGACGAAGTTTTTTTTTAATCGGCCATTTAAGGATCACATGCCAATTTCAATTCTTTGTTCTTTCCTTGTATAGAATGCAAAAGTAGAAATTAAATTCCGAGATAAGATCGGATTGTTAGTCCGAAATTATTGTTTTTCGTAGTTTACTCCACTAGGTTCTTCCGTCCGCTTTCTCTGCCATTGGGAATTGAGATGCCTCACCTCTGAGACCGTTGACCGGGTATCACCTCTAACCCTAGGTAGGGGCCCTTACTGAGTGCTATCATCCGGAGCCAGATGAACCCAGGTTTTTGAAGAGGTCTGCTCCTCTAAGACTCGTCCGCACGTCCTGCTGTTGGATCATTGAGATCTCTTCCACCATTCCGTCCGTTGGTCTTCACAGAGGTCCGTTAGCATCTGTAGCTACAGTGTGGCTACAGAAGGTCCCAGGAGGCACGACGGGGACGTCGACTTGACTTACCCCCCAATGTACCGGGTGGCCCATAAGTCAGTTGGCACTAGCAGTATGTAGACGCTCGATTGACTAGCATAGTAGTTACTTGACTTGACTAGAGCAGTAGTTCGCATAATTCAGTTGAGATTTGAGGTTAGGTTGATGTTGATGTGTATGCTGTTGTTAGCGCTTGTTTGTTGTTTGTTGTTCGTGTTGTTTGCGAGACAATGAATAGAAAACTATGTACAGAGCAGCGTGTTTTTGTACTGCAGATGTGGTGGAAACAGGACCATAATTACAGTGATGTTGTTGAGTTATTTGCGGAACGTTTTTCAAACATCGCACTTCCATCTAGAGAAGGTATTCGTAAACTGAATAAGAGATTTGAACAGACTGGAATGGTAGCGGAACTTCCTCTATCAGGTAGGCCAAACACAGTCACAATAGAAGAGAATTTAAATATCTTTGCGCAATGTTTTGTGCAGTCACCAAAGAAATCAACACGAAAAGCGTCCAATGAGTATGGAATACTCGAACAAGCCTGCAAAGGATGCAGAAAACGTTAAAGTTGAGACCATATAAGCCCACTTTACTCCAAGGCCTAAATGAAGATGGGATCACAGATGATAGGCGTACAGAATTCTGCGAATGGAACGCAATACGACAAGAAGCCCATCCACAATTTTACAAAACCATTCTTTGGAGTGACGAGGCTACTTTTAAGCTGAATGGTACAGTGAATAGGCACAACTGTGTTTACTGGGATCCTGCGAATCCACATGTGGTGATAGAGCCAGAGATAAACGCTCCGGGGGTTACTGTTTGGGCAGGAATCTTTGCCGGTGGGATCATCGGACCCTACTTTTTTTAATGGTACAGTGAATGGTGAAAGTTACCTACAAATGCTTCACGAAATGTTGATGGAACTAGAAAACGGTCCACTTTTTGAACACCTGCAGCCAATTCGATAAAAGTTAATATGGCAACAAGATGGGGCACCCCTCACTATGGACTGATTGTGAGAGACTTTTTGAATGCAACGTTCGATGTATGGATTGGCAGACGGGGTCGTGTTGAATGGCCTCCACGTTCTCCTGATCTTACCCCGATGGACTTCTCGGTCTGGGGTATACTAAAAAATGCAGTGTACTCCGTGAAGATTCGTGACGTGGAACAATTGAAGGAAGTCATTCAATCTGAATTTGAACACCTACAGTCCCTGAATATTTCGGACATTATTTGTGCTTCAGTGCTTCGAAGATGTCAAATTTGCATAGAAAAGGATGGAGGCCACTTTGAGCATTGCTTGTAGGTCATGAGAACTACTATTAACTATCTGTATGCGTTATCTGTATCTGTATCCCTGCCGCACCTCGACAATAAAAGTGCTATTTGCAATTTTCCCAACTGACTTATGGGCCACTCTGTATATTAAATAATAAATTTTATTATTACATAGATTTAGATATTAGATAGTTCTTCAATTATGTAGAAAACTACAAAAATCCCGATAGCTTTACTATTTCTGTAGTAACATAACAATTATGGAGCACACAATCATACAGTAAACACTTAAAATTAGAAACATGCGGATTTCGTGGACAGTGCCTTTTGGTTTGACGCTTGCTAGATTTTCACAATTCTTTCAAATGTTTAATCTCCTTTATTGGGGCTCTAAGGTACCAGAATTTTGAGATTTTCTAAAGTGAACACTACACGTAGATCGCGGTTAAAATTCCCTTTAATTTGATACCTCACATGAATTTTTTCGATTTTATCCACATTTTTACCCACTTTTTGGGCCATGACGTCCAAAAATTTTGAAATAAAGAATACTACTCTCAGATTGTTACTAGAATTCCCTACAATGTGCTAACACCAGGGGTCTCCAAACTACGGCACTCGGGCCGGATCCGGCCCCGCCGATGCTGCGTGCAGTTTTTAAATAGAGCGTCAAAATATACTTCAAATATAACATTTTACTAACTAAACAAGTAAAATTTTATATAATATTTTGTACAAGTTTAAAACATTTACGTGGTTAATGTGATAGGAGCATCAAAATTTGTCCCAAAATGGACAGACATATGTCAGAAGCAACTCCACACATCCCATACATAGGCTTACATAAGAAAACCAAAAAATAATACATAAGAAATATCTCTGAATGTTATTTTTTCCGTACTTTTATTTACATTATTTTGAATAAATTAATTTGCTTTCTTTTGATAAGTCTGCTTACTTTTTATTTAAATACATATTTTATTGACTTGAGTATTTCGTAAACTTAAAAAAAGTTTACTGTGTGTGTGTGGGCCCGCCTGACTCCCTGACTTTTTCAATTCGGCCCTCAAGTGAAAAAGTTTGGAGACCCCTGTGCTACACCATATGGGGTTTTTCGATTTTTTTACAATTTTGACCCCCTCACATTTTACCTTTCGCCACGCTATTTTTGGGGAAATCATTCTAAAAAACAATAGGATTTTGTAGGGTAAAACCGCCAAGTTTTACCAAAATCGGTGGATGCATTCAAAAGTTATAGTTGAGACATATGCCCCAAACAGATAGGCAGACAGGACAGATGGCAAACGGTTGAGTTAAAATGAGAACTCGCTTTGCTCGGTAAAAAAATACAAAGAATTTCGACGAAACCGAAACATCGAAGCATGATAATGTTTTTAGGCTTTTGAAACGTATAATGTGGATTACGTTTGGTGGGTTACGTAAATCATTTCCAAACCACAGACTATCACAAACAGATCATGTAAAACAAAATTTATTCTCACTAAAACGTTTGCTAAACTCAATGCCAGCAGCGATTAATTCTGTCTTGATGCGTTTACATATCCAATTTCTAGACTGTGGGGAATCGAAAGTGTGGAAGCGTTACATTTTTCGATGACGTTACATTTTTGTGGAATGACTCCCCGGCCTAAAAACATTATCATGTTAAAAGAACGCTATTTCAGATAAATGTGTAATGCTTTTACAACCTGAAATATTTAAGAACAATAAATTCAACTATGTGGCTAATATTGATCACAATAAGATTAGCAAAATCCGACTGAGATGGCTTTTTCAGTATTAACTTACGACTTTTATAACTTATGAATCAAGCCCCACCTCTCCAATATAATTTGGTTTAAATCAGTTCATAATTAATTGAAACCATGCCGTGATTCCTTTTAATTAAACCTCCTGCGTAATCTGTTTATGGGTAGATCATTAAGTAATTGAAACGTAAGGTATATAGGCCTACTGTTTAATACGAGGGTCGTCTCAAAAGTAAGTGTCCCAGATTTAGGAAAAATAAAAACACATGTACAAATTTAAAAATTCAAAAACATGTACATTATATTTTTCAATATAATCTCCAGCCTTGTCAATACACTTTCTGTAGCGTAAAAACAGTTTTTCAATTCCTTCTTTGAACCACTGCGTGCCCAGGTTTCGGATCTGGCGTCAGCCGCCTATTTCACTTCCGAATCCCTAAACGTTGTCTCCTCCTAGGTGTTTTTTGAGATGGGGAAAAACATGAAAATCACTCGGAGCCAAATGTGAATGTGAGGAATGGTAAAAAATCTCCCTTCGAAAGGACTCCCAACAAATTCTGCGTAACTAGCGAGGAATGAGGACGTGCATTGTCGTGTAGCAGAACTTTATTGCTCAACAAACCTTTCCCTTTCAAGAACGATGACTGCCACCAGCGGATCATTTGTATGCTAATGCACTCAGGTCCGTACACAGAAACTAAGTGACGATGAATTTCAAAAAAGCCACTGATTTATTTTTATTTATTATTATTATATTTTTTTTTTGTAGCAAAAAACTGAATCAAACTGCGCAATTTGCAATCGGACATGCTGGTGAATGGAACGTCCATGATTTTAAATTTCGTGTTGTTACGTTGCTACGCAACGGATGAGGTTTTGGCAACACTGCCACTACACACAAATAAAAGTTCTCTGACCTTCGTCAGCCTGCTTGCGCCATTTCCCTTTGAAAGAAAAGTAGGAAAATTTACTTTTGAGAACCCTCGTATATATGAGTACCGCCTTGTGGAAACATATGATTACACTCCCACTCACACTGACACTGATTACATACTGATGAACACTCTCACTGAGATTACATTAAGAATAGGATCATTTAAATGTTATTAAAAACCCAGACGTAATAAAGAACTGGGTCTTCCCGTGCGTGAAAGTAAGTTACTGATGCTAAAATGAAAATGAATGAAGTGTGGTTAGACACTGACTCGCAGGTCGTTAATTTATTTAAAAAAATAGCCTATATTTGTAACGTAGCATGTGTTCACTATGTACCACACGTTTCGTCTGCCGTGATCAAAGTGTAATTTGGCGTTTGAATTTACGCCTATTAGAATTTATTTTGGTTGGAATCATAAAATATTGTTAATGCGAAGTACAACTTCTTATCTTCGTGGTGCTGTTGGGACTGGACATTTTATTGAATAAATAATAACTTCTTGTAACGTCTCGGCTGTTTTGTCCGTCTCATTGCCAAGGTTATGTAGGTCGTTTGGTTTTTTTAACATTGAAAATGTTTATAAGGACGTGTCGCACATTTGCGGCTGATCGCTGGTGCGTGATAGAAAATGGGAACCGGTGAGTTTCCATAGAAACTACTTCTTTGTTGTCAATAACGTAGTACACATATAAAACTTCGCTTATGAATGCGACTACATTTAACTTATAATCTGTACATTGGTAAATGAAGAATGAATTCATTGATTGGTGAACGAAGAATGAATTCATTGATTGGTGAATGAACATAAATATATATATATATATATATATATATATATTTTAGATTTATTGAAGAATTTTCAATGCCCTTCTCTGTGAATTGCATTTGTGCAATGCCTATAATTTTTTTTTTAAGAAGGACGTGTTGCAAAACAGCCATATGTTTACAATATTTTGTGTAAACATGAAACAACACTGCGAAGAATTGACATAACTGTTTTTTTTTTTCATATTCGAAAATCGTGAAAATACAGCTGTTTGTAAAAACATGCTTCTGTCAGAATGTTGTCACTCGGTGTTCGTTACTGCAATAGAACGTTTAACTTTTTTGAGTTTTTCGCAAATGAAATAATTAGTGGCCGTGGCGTAGTTGCTAACTTGTTAGATTCTCCACACGCCTTGATTTCGATTCCCTTCGTGAGGAATGTGAGGAAAATATAATCTAGCTTTCTATACAGTGTGGTTGAATTCACAAGGTAACGGGAAACCTTATAAGTGATATCCCGGCCTATCTACGTGTTACCACTTTCAACTTCCAAGCCAGCATTATACTGAAGGCCGATATATATGAGCGTGGCCACAGTCTCCACAGTAAAGCAAAGAGAACGAGCACGGCCAACAAAGAAGAACCAACACAGATTCCTATAAAATTCATGAATGCCCCCCTGAAAATGAAAATTACGTACAATGGCTTGTGTATAATTTTCACAAAGCATGCCAGAAATATAACATGAAGATAGGCGGAAGAGAAAACAAAATCAATTAGAATTTCACATGATTCATTAAGGTAAATTGTAACATGTGATAAATGACAGAATAATAGAACAAGTAATGCAGGAGACTACTTAGGAACAAAACTTACAAGTAACAATAGGGCAGATGAAGAAATAGAACATGAATTGATGAAAGCAAGAAGAATTGCTGGGTGCACGAATAACCTTTTATGGAATAATAAATACCTCACACAAGAAACAAAAACTAGAGTTTACAAAACCACAATACGTTCAGAAATATCCTATGCGTCAGAAATATTATACACTGGATAATCGGGGTTCATTTTATACGGGGACCTCGGGCTCAAAGCCTACTTTACAATCCTAATTTTTGACAATTGAATATTGTAGGTGACGTCGAAACGAAGAGAACAGTGCCTGCCCCATTGTAGGCCTACCCGTAGGCTTTTTATGTTCCTTGGTTCTAGGGCTACCCTTAGGCTTTTTGTGTTCGAAATCAGTTTATCACCGGATAATCGAGGTTCCTGTGGTCCATAGCACACGGAAAAATCCTAACTTTCTAACAGCAAGAGTTCAAAAACAAACTATAGTAATGACTATGTTACGGAGGGCACCAGGAAAGACAAGGTACGATAGGTTGCCAAACAATAGGATAAGAGAAACGTGTAATGTAACAGATATTAATTGCGGAAAGAAGAAGGATATGGAATGAACACATACCAAGAATGGATGACACAAGGGTAGTGAAAAAGTCAAGAGACAGCCAAGCAAACACCAAGAGGAGCATTGGTCGGCCAAGGAAGAGGTGGAGTGACAGCATGTAGGACCGTTGTTATAGAACAGGACGGAGTCCTAAAAGGAAGTTAAAGAAGAGAAAAAGAAAAAATCTTTTGAACAAAATAATAATAATAATAAACGCACTTTGCGCGTAATATTTTGACAGCGGATAATCTACGTTACAGTCCACTTTTGTCGTATACCATGTGCTACTTATTGGTTCCTTCAGTCTTTCGACTGGTATGTACGCTACCCGCATGTACCCGTGGTGCGTCTGTTACGGAGTCTCTCACAGGTATATGGGACGGGACGTACAGTTTAACGGCCGATCCGAACGGCATAGTTGGGGAGGGTTTATACTAGGCAGGATACCTCTCGCTGGTTTGTCATCGCCTTGCGAGGGGGAACGGTCGTATGTAAATCAGATGGCCCCGGCGGGAATCCGTGCGCCACTAATGTCATCAAATATAATAACAAAAATGTAGGCGCCTTGATTTCCAGCTTACAGAAATGGCCAATAAAAAAAAGTAAATGGCTAAGTCGCGTTTTATGAAAGGTTATCTTCAGGTCAGCTAGAAAGGCGCTCTCGCAATCCATGAAGTCGTATTATCCTGCTCGGACGCGTTATCCATGTTGTGATTAACCACGGTGCATTTCTCTCGGGCTGTGTACTCTATACTGTTTCCGTTCTTACTTTAATTGTGATATAAACAAACCCACGTGGCTTATCTGAAACGCTATTGGCCACGGGCGTTTAGACTGTTCACACAGTAATGGGTTACGCGCATGCGCAGAATGTCTGTACAGTCACGTGGGAGTTGTCTGTAGTGTCACTGCGACAAGTGGTTTTTGATTACGTTTAATCGTCTTTATGAATACATAGTAGAACTTTATCGCTGCTAGTAAAATGAAGACAAATTTAAAAACTTGTTAGTAAATGATATTGCCGAAAAATCTGGTCACGCAGTTTTAAAACTTCCTCCTTATATCACTGTATTCTGAATCTCATTGCATTAATACGGAGCCAGTTGAAACGATATGTTACCCGTCACTATACAACATATAAGCTGCATGATGTAAAACAACTGATAGAGAAGGCGGTAATTGAAATAACAACGGACAAGTGGAGTCGTTGTGTCGAGCATGTATTCAAGGAAGAAGATAAGGAAATTGGGCCAAATTACAGACGCCGTCGTGGACAATCTTATCATTCAGGTTCCGACAGTCTTGACTCAAATGATTCAAGTTCCGACACAGACATAGAAGGCATTGGAATTAGTCTCTGACAGCAACTAATAATACACAGTACACTGGTAAGCAATTATCACATCTCCTATTTTCGTTTTAAGTATAGGCCTACTTTATTTTTTTTCTTGCAATAGACAAACTGTGAATAAAAAAGCCATAAACTCTGCGTGTTATAAAATACCGGTATATCATTGTCGGTCTGACACAGTCACACAAATATTACTTCGGTCCGGAATGTAAAAATTATGACAGTTTACATGTGTTTCTACAGTATCAATGTTATATGTACCCTGTCTGTACTGCTTCTGTCAGAGTGACACGCCTCTAATTCAGGCAGCAAATAGCGTTTCAGATGTGCCACGCCTGTTTGTTTACATCAGGATTAAGCTAAGTACGGAAACAGTATATATACAGTGTATTCTATGCATTGTACTAATCATGCCCTGCTGAAGGCACATCAGCAACTTTGCTTTGTAATTAAGAAACGCACGAATGTGTGTGACGGCTACCACTCATATTCTTGTAGAAACATGTTATTTTGTAAAATATTCATCCGGAAGGGAATGTGAACGGCAGGTTTTCATGAGGGCCGTTAATACGACCTCACTTTCTCTGACGGCTTCCGCGCTCCGCGATGGTTTTCAGACTCCTCTCGTTGGCCTTACGTAGCTCATTACGACCGCTGTCTGGTTTCCCCTCTCTCCTCTTCCTATCACAGTCCATCGGATTTCGTAAAATAACTCGCAGTCTGACATGTTGTTTGGGCTATTTTAAGAAAAAATATGTTAACATAATTTCAATCGTAAATGTTACCTATGATATAGCGCGTGTGGTATCATAATTCTCACGGTACATGACGGTAATAGGTTGATGCATTGTTTCGGCTCAAATAAACAACCAGATGTACGAGGTTTGATTTTTTTTTTTAATCGGGCAGTATTTGAATATCTCGCTCTAAAAATGTCCGATTCAGGAACATGCTTAATACCGAAGGAAACGCAATAAACGCTTGAATTTTGTTGTCCATGACGTGTCCTTTGATTAACTAATTATAACACTACAGACTCGGAACACAAAGTTTCTTATGGTAAAAACGTAAAAGTTTTACCTTACAACCTGAACCAGTTTTCGCTTATTATAAGCTTCGTCAGAGGCTGCCACTGGGAGGGAGCGTTGTCCGTCGTGTTCTTGGAGACGGCGCCGTCTTTTGAAACATCGAGAGAGAGAGAGAGAGAGAGAGAGAGAGAGAGAGAGAGAGTGTGTGTGTGTGTGGTATTTTCGAATAATACGTGTGATTTGAATTGTGTCTGTTCGTTTAGGATGTCGTTTTTGTGTGTTTGTATATTTCCAATTGTTCAAGAGTGTCTAGTTTTCGGCCTTTTGTGTGTACGTGTAGAATATCCATGTTTCTGTTTATGTTTGTGTATGTGTGGTTTGCTTCAATGAGGTGGATTCGGTGGTGGCAGAGCACTTGCAGCGTTTATTTGCTACCCTACAACTAGTTTCACATAGCCTTGAAATCACTTCCACGCAATCAGTTGCATAGTTAATAGAAGGTTAAAAGTTTATTGAATCCATAAGACATAATAAGTCTATGTGAATAATAATTATTAAACAGCAAGAACAGTAATTGCTGTTTACAACAATAATTTATTTATGTGAATAATAATTATTAAACAGCAAGAACAGTAATTGCTGTTTACAACAATAATTTATTAACAGTTTACCAAACAGTAAATTACAACACAGTAATCTAACGACTTACCATAAGATAACAGTTAGGCCTATATCCCGTAGTACTACTGCCTGTTAGTATTTAATTTTCATTACCAGTGTATTCCCATTCCCATACGCTACACTTTCGTTTATCCGGAATTTATGGGACCGGACCCTTTCCGGATAAACGAAATTCCGGATAAACCAAACTAATGGCGAAAATGGCGGTATTAGCGATGTTTACCTACCGCTCTACAGAAAAGTTGCGTTTTTTTGTTTTGAAGACTATTTAAACTGTAATAGCTACTGTACTGTATTTTACGAGTAAATCTTAAGGAAAAACAAAATCTATTTCAGAATATTATACCGTATAAACAAGAAAAAAATATATTTAGCATTAGACATTATACATACACTATATTAAATTCAGTACAGTAACAGTAGTGGCATTTCTAAAAATTAACAAGTTTAATTTAGCGAGAAAAAAACCAATAATAAACACGCATACATGAATGACCAAAGTCTTTACTTTTTAAAAAAGTCCATTATTTTTTTCTGCTTTAGCGATGTTTATCTCTTCTTAGCTGGACGGTCACGGAGTCTTTTTAAAAGTAACAGTTCTGCTGGGATAAGATTCTCTTTGAATGCCGACGTTAACCATTCTTAGCTGTACGGTCACGGAGTCTTTTTAGAAGTAACAGTTCTGCTGGGATAAGATTCTCTTTGAATCCCGGCGGTAACCAGATCGCCGAGGGAACTGTACAGTGCACTGTATTATTTTTACCCTTGCAGTTTAGATTAATTACGTTTACGTTGATGAGCTCTGAACGGGTATAACGTTGAATTTATAACAAAACAGGTTGTTTTTAGTACGAATCGAATCTTAAAATTCACCTGTAAAGTCGTTAAAAAAAATTATTTTGAAAACTTATTCCGGATAAACGAAGGCCGGATAAACAGAGTGTAGTGTTTTCGAAATTTGTCGACTTTAAACGCAGCGTGTTACCAAACACCCAGAAAAACTTCCATTTTTTCCTCTTATAATCCGTATGTTAACTTTACCGTGCCTTGGTTTGTCATTTACAGACATTTTGAAAAGTTGAAGAGCTTCTCGAGGGGGGTCTTTCTAGTGATCACACTAACTGCATACAACATACTGAACTGGCTTAACCTAAAACAAAAATGTCACAATAATGTTATCATAATATTAAACTCGGTGGTAGATGTTACGGGTCTTTTGCGTTATACGACCACAAATCATTGGCATTGGAATTTTGTCATCTTTCATTAAACTGAGTATAGTTCTCAGAATTTGCTGTCTCTGTTTACTGATTAGTTAAAAGCTGCGTCCAGTCACGCCTCTCTCTCTCTCTCTCTCTCTCTCTCTCTCTCTCTCTCTCTCTCTCTCTCTGTGTGTGTGTGTGTGTGTGTGTGTGTGTGTGTGTGTGTGTGTGTGTGTGTGTGATTTATACGAGTTGATTATAGAAACAAAAGCGAGTAATGGTAAAGGCAGTCAGCGGGTCTTTTCTGTTTTTTAACAATATCATAATAGTGAAAACTTACCAAAATAATGATGTAGATCTGCATAGAAGACTTTGAAGTAGTTTTATATTTTATTCATCAAAGACACAAATTTTATACACCAAAAACACTTAACGTAACCTAAACTAATTTCACGACCTGGAAAGTTACTGTTTGTAATTCAGGAGGCCAAAAGGCCTTGATGTCTTGTATAATTTGTTCAAATAAGTCAGTGTCTGCATGTCGCTTCCGCCACATAAACTCACACAGGTAAGAGTCTAACATTTCCCTATGAGTTCCGCACTCTTTCCTATTTCGAAGCTTGGCTGACGACCACATTGACTCGACCTTCTGAGTGTGTAAATGTGTAAATGAGAGAATATCATTTTAACTAATCAGTAAACAGAGATAGCAAATTCTGAGAACTATACTCAGTTTAATGAAAGATGAACAAAATGCCAAAGCCAAGCTTTGTGGTCGTATAACGCAAAAGACCCGATGTTACTTTATGTTAGCATGTTATCACAAAGTGGAAATGAAATGACTGTAGCATGAAAGTTCCAGACGGTAAGCAGACCCCAGCTGGTTGGCGCTTCCGGAAATGGCTCTCTAACTCTGAATTGGTAATCAGACACTGTTCTGGCAGTGATAACATACGACATGAAGTAACATCTACCACCGAGTTTAATATTATGATAACATTATTGTGGCATTTTTGTTTTAGATTAGGCCTAAGCCAATTCAGTATGTTGTATGCAGTTAGTGTGTAAAAAAAGTCTTTTCCGTTATAAGGTAAATTTAATTTTCAATTTGTAGGGGTAAGATTGCGTTTTGAGGGTTTGTTGTTATTTTTCTTCGTATTAATATTATACTGTTATTATTCAGGGCGTTGTAGGTGGGGTACAATAAAGCTATACATTGTTCGGTAGAGAAGCATGTAGTCAGTGAGCAAACCAACGATCCAGTAGGCCGTATAATAATTAATTAATCGCGTACGGAGGCTATGCAATTAATAACGGTGGCGGCGCGGCAGACGCTACGTTTTCGATTCCCGTTACAGACGCGCGGCCGTGACACACTTGTCAGCGATTTTTGTTTACTGACATTGAGAGAGTCGACGTTGTTTTGTTGGGAAGGGAACGTAATAAATCGCATTTTATCACGCGTCGGAAAATTTTGATCGTTCGTGGTGTGTGTGTGTGTGTGTGTGTGTGTGTGTGTGTGTGTGTGTGTGTGTGTGTGTGTGTGTGTGTGTGTGTGTGTGGAGGGCATCGTTGGCCCGGCGTCTTATCGCCGATCGGAATTGAAACATAAAAAATTAAAGCGTGTATGACATTCGTATATTACAGAGCATTTTTGTTCGTTATGTGTTGTATTGCGGTGACTAAGATTGGACAACAAAATCTTGACATAAAAAACAAAGTATTTACTTACGAAAAACACAGACGAATGTAATATACGAACGTCCGCATTTTTGTTCGATATGTGTTGTATTACGGTGACTAAGGTTGGACAATAATCTTAAAAAAAAAAATGTATTTCATGCATTGGTAAAAATACTCCTAAACAAAAGAGAAATGTTGATAGATCAAGGTACAAACCTTTTATGATATAAAAAGCACTTTGTCACAGCCTTTACCTACAGTAACGAATCTTGGGTGCAGTGACTAGGTCATAGGCTTATAAAAATTCAACCTTTCGGAATAAAATACCCGAGGTAAATAGAAGGTGTAACAAGAACAACCCGAATTAGGGATGATAAAATAATGCGCCCAGGGTGAGCCTCAGCTACTGGGCGGGTCGCGGTTGGTGGATACGATGGACAGCTGCGGATAAAGCTACGCCAAATAAGCAGCTGGTGGTCACATACACACAATCCCCTATTGACAATGCTGCGAAATGGCGAGTAAGTGCCGCCATAAAATAAGCACTGCCTTATATGGTATGGGATAGATTCCCAAAGGCTAGGAAACGGACACTCTGAAAACAAACCGAGGAATAGGTCCGTCAGAGACAGCAGCTGGTTTAGGAGCAGAGCCGTTTTTACCTATGGGCAAACCCGGCAGATGCCGGGGGCCTCAAAACAAGGCGTGTTGAAACAAAGACGAAAAGCGCTAAAACCTAAATGCTCGAGGGACAGCACACTCTACGCGTGCTAAACCAAAGACTAAAAGCATTAAACCCTAAATGCTCGGGGGACAGCGAGATCTACGCGTGCTTAACCAAAGACAAAAAGGTTGGTTGGTATTTGGATAATACAAAGTTATAACTTGTGTAACTAATAAGATTAAAAGTGTAAAAATACTATAGATTGGTGAAATTATAAGGCACTTCGTACCTCGTAGGTCGTATCTATAAAATCGTTAAAAGTAATTGACTTGTTTCAGTTTATATTCGGTACTTATTATCAAATTTATAAATCAGTCCCCTCGTCGAGAAATTTTGGTAATGTACATGACGCATTTACTTTCGGTAACATTCCCTATACGCAGACGCGCGCAACATAAGGCACAAGAATCCCAGTAAAGTTGGTAAACATGTATACAGCGCTATCTGCTGATCTAAAATCTAAATATAATATACTAGGATATTTGCCATTGCCGGAGTTGTTTTTTATTGCGTTTCATGTTTTTTGCAAAGCAACTGTAATTGCATTTTATTGACATTTTATTAATTAAATGATGGTTGAATAAGAGACAATGACTTTGCATTAACCCGATATTAGTTTTTTTATATGTGCTGTGAATAGAAAAATAAAATTAGTTGACTTTAAACTAAGGTAAGTAAAATGGCGTATTATTATTAAATACTTTTTTGTGCTTCTTAGGTTTTATCTTATTAGTATGTTTTTCAACGCACTCTAAATTGTTCGTATCAACATTTCATTTTAAATTCGCTAACGCTTAGAAACTAACCTCAAATTAGACTGACAGTGATATGATGCTATTTACTTGGTCCGAAGTAAAAAAGATTTTGGTTCGTAGCTTTGAATGACATATCAGAAACTTTTAAACATGTATATCTGTAAAAAAATGGATGTATGCTTGAATGAAAATGTAATGCGCACCTTTAGAAAATGATGTAGGGCTTTTAAAATTTTGTTCTGTGTTGGTACGTTATCAGTGCAAGGTTATGTCTCATAAATTTTGCAAGGTCGAATTTTAGGTCGTAGAACACAAAAAAAAAATATTACATTTCTTACATTTCTGGTATGTCAATTCGAATATTATCAAAAATAATCTACTTACATAATAATATTATGCACCATTAATTCATTCGGATATGTCATTGCTGAACTGACTCATTTCTTATAAAAACATAAAAGTAACTAGTTGATTTTTTTTTTCTAAACTGTTCTAGATCGAATTTGATTCTGAAAGAGAAGGAATTTTGAAACAAAAAATGAAGCGTTTTGAAAGTGGTGCTCATAAACGCCGAAAAATTGAAAGAGAAAAAAGTTTAATTGATAAAACTCGTAAGGTATCGTCTTTCTTTCATGTCGTACCAAGCCAATCGGAAATTGAAAGAAGACCCTGTAATTCACCTTCATCAACTGAGCCTCAGAATCATCTACTCATAGACAATAATGATCCAGCTATTGAAGTATCACAGTTCTCTTCGTCTACATTTTCTGAACAAGGCGGTCAAATAGTTTGTAATTTGGAAAGGGAATCACTCGTGTCACAACATATTCAAGAAGAGTTTTCACATAATAATCATTCGAAACAGAATACACATGAAATGAACACACATTCAACTCAAAATGATAAAGGTGAACAAATAGAGGTTGAAGAATTTCTCAGCTTAGATATTGCATTATGGGATTTAAATAGAATTTCAAAAACCCAACTCCAAGAATATTTTATTCGAAAAGGGCCTTCATGCTATCAAAATTTAGGTAGTGATTTCAGTAAATCTATTAGAGTAGCCTATACGAATTTTTAGAAAAGGGAAAACAGGTTTCTCAAAAGCGAAGTTGCCAATTGACATTTTTTTATAAAGAACTTCAAAATGGAGAAAAAGTAAAACGAGACTGGTTGTTATACTCTCCATCCACCGGTAAGATTTATTGTTTCGTTTGCAAACTCTTTGGTTCTACTTTGATGCCCTTAAGTATTCTCAGCATAGAAAATGATATAATGAGAAAAATTAGTTTTGATGAAATAATTGATGATTTTGCGGAAAGAAAGTGCAGAAAAAAAATGTTTTAAAACAATTTTATTTATTTTAGCTTTTATTTTTTGATCATTAATTTTTAATTTTATATGTGAGTGTATTTATTTATTTATTTATTGAATAGTCTCATGCAAAAAGGGACATAAGAGAACTTAAAAAAATAATTGGAAAAATGAAAATCGCCTATTTTTTTTGGAATACTTAATATATTTTTTAATTAAAGCATACAAATTATATCTTTTAGTTTAAAACAATAATATTCAAGGCTCAATTTTAAAAAATCTAGTATTCTAAAAAAATTAAGTTTATTTTAATTTTTCCAACCATTTTTTCAAATAGACTTTTTGCATGGGCTTATTTGTTACTTACTTACTTATACATCATTTTCTATGTAGACGGTTGTAGTATCTATAAGCATATTCTTATCTGTTAAATATAAATAAATAAAATCATTATTTAAAAAATTTTGAGTTGTGATTTTTGTAAAGCAGCCTGTATTTATTAATTTAATAAACCAAAAAACTTAATAATTTGTATCTTTCATTGCAGTGCGTGAAAAATACATTGTTACTACCATGTGATTTTTTTTTAAATTGCATTTACATTTTACGGCCACATGCAACGAAAAATATCGTATATATCTCGGACGTTTAATGTAAAACTCTTGTGTGCATAATATACTATACTTGGGGCCTCATTTTCGGGTCTGCCGGGGGCCTCTGAGGTCCTAAAAACGGCTCTGTCTAGGAGAGTAAACTCTGATAGAAAATCGGGTATGGCAGAATGCCATGAGGTGGCATTCCCATCACCTGCCTACCTAATTACAGGCTGATAATCTATAATAAGAAAATTTTTATGACTACTTAGAATCTTCAGAAGCAGCCGGATGGATTTCATGGAGTTATTGCGTTGGTAAGCTCGCTGTAGACGACAAAACAGTCGGCAGAATATCTGTGGGTAGGCCCTGGAAGAGGTGGCTGCAATGAAGACGGAACAGTCTATAAGCCTACTCCGTGAAGTAACGACGATGATGACGAAAATAATGTGATAAATTACGTGTAAAGGTATTAGGAAATATACATGAGAAGAAACTCTTGAGAATGGATGACCGTACGTTCTGAGATTTAGAAAAATTGGCGACGGAACTAGAACGATAGATAGTGAGTTAATGTAGAGGGAAATCTTAAGAGAAGAAAATTCGAAGGTCGTGATGCGGGCAGTTAAATATTGATAACGGTGTTATCAGTAATAAAACCAGGATTGTTTTATTTTGTTTCGGATCCACTTCCGCGTTTGGTGAGGGAATACAATACTGCTTGCTTTAACACGGGATCCGCGACAAGTGGGGACCGATTTCTTCTTTCTCCGGTGCAGACGTAGACGTCTGTTTTTGAGTAGACGCCAAAAGAATGTATATAACTACACTTAGAGACCTATTTAAAGTAATGTATTTCTGGCTCTTTATCGTGTTTAGAATTAGAGCGGAACTATATTATTTTTATAAACATTTTAAAAGCTTTTTTTATTTTTAACTACTGATAGTGAAGCTATACAAATGCGTGCACCATGCTTATAATTGTCCATTAGCTTAATGTACAAATAAATAGTGTACTTTAAACGAGTGTGTTTAATTATTCGTGTAATTGTGACGTACCATCATACAGAAGTATTTATTAATTTAAAAAAATTAAAGACTAACGTAGCAGAAAAGTATTCATCGCAGTATTTCGATGATTATAACATTGTATATGTGTACAAATCTGCATCGCCATTACGGGATCAGTACCGTGACTTCAAACATTGTTGTGAGATCAACACCGTGACGTCGGACTTTGTTGTTGTAACTTACAATCTAGGTTGCAGTGGTCATTTGTTTTCTCTGGAAACTATTAATTAATTTTATCACGTTTTTTTGTAGCTTTTGTATTTGTACAGCAAAATACGTTGACCCAGCAGATCTATGTAATAGTGTAATTTATTTAATGTTATAAATAAATTTGGTTACTATAAAATTTCGAAATTTATGTTTCTCTATATGCTTGTGTTTCTTTTACTAGACCAGTAATAGCTGTATATAATTAAACATATATGTACAAGAATTTTATTGTTAACAGAATATAAACATTTTGAAAGTAAATAGCCCTTTCACATGTGTTAAATCTGTTTTAACAATTTTCACGTATACTCGATAAACTCACTGAGTTATAGTTACTTACTCGAAATTACGATTGATGTGAAGAAAAACTAAATTTATAATAAATTGTAAAGGTGTGTTTCTAAACCAGTAAATATAATTCACTTTTTGTTGGTTGGTGTTAAGTAGAAATAAAAAGTCAAAGTTGCTGGAATGTTATTACTCATTGGCAATTATATTTACTTTTTTGTAAATTGTCTACGTTTTTTAGCGTGTAGATATAAAGTTATTTGATAATATATATCATTGCTCTGGGCCATAAAGGCGACAGGAGGCAGTAAAATGTGTCAGAATAGTCAAGGAGCATGGCCACAGATCGTTCTATCGGGCTGCGAATGTATAAGATATATATATATATATATATATATATATATATATTGTTACGGCGGTCTACTGATCGTCGTATGGTACAGTGGAAAACAATATACAGGACACCAATTAAGTGGCTTATCACCAGCTTTTATTATCACAATTAAACAGCTCATAACAAGATGGTCTCTTACAACAAATCAAATAAAAATTGTTCACACGCAATAATAATGTCAGCTAATAGAGTCTCGCACAATTATAAAACGCATACAACTTCGCTACAATACTTCGAACCGCACTGGAATAAGTCGCCACTTAAACTGACTGACCGTCGCTGAATGCCTATACGTATTTATACCCACTGATATTCCAGAATAATCCATACTACGCGTCAGCGCTACCAGAAAACACCAGAACGTAATTGATTGCGGCCTTGGACACAGCGCGCGCGGACCGGTGAGTCTGGAACAATCTCGCTAACGCATGTTGAGAATCACGTACGCACACAACATTACAGCCGGATTCCACTGGAATAGCCGAGAAACACGTTGAACGTACATTGTTCTGTAATGGCGTAACACGTTTTCCGCATTACGTAACAATATTATTTCATTAACATTGCATTAAAAAATTAAGGCAGTTTTGTTTATAATTATTAATGCCGTGAGAGAAAGTCGCTCACAATAATATTAGCGGAGAAACATTCGCAAATGAAAGGGATGGGGAAAAGGTATTTCCTATTAGACTAATGGCGCCAAAACACAACTGATTTTTCTCTCCAATCTTAGTTTCCCGATTCACAGGGCTTGCTTTATTTTCCTGTAGTAGTAACTGCATCTTTTTTCACCACTGTGGAAAACGTGTAGTTTCTACTGGTCGATTATTAAGCGAAATGAAGGCAGGTCCGAAGGCCTTAACGATGTACCTCAATTTGAAGTCGCACCACGCAGACAGGCATCAGTGTTTTTTTTTTGGGGGGGGGGGTGTAGCTTTCTACCGGCCTTATGGCGATACTTTGTATGTTTATCATAAAACCCGGTTAAACAAGGTAGACGGCTTTATAACCCCTTGGGTCGCGTTTCTCACTAAGAGAGAGAGAGAGAGAGTGTGAGAAGGTTTGTTACTACAGACTTCGCAGTGACAGGTTTCTCATAACTTCACGGTCTTGCGTTGTGGACATCACTCATGTATGTTCTCTTTTGTTTCAGGTAAGAAACGACCGTTCAAGCATTCTCTGCCTCGAGTAGTAAGTAAAGCCTTATCTAGACGAGTATTGAGTAGTATTTTTTATCTTCGCACACATACTCAGTTGCTTACATACCATCAGATATCTCGGAACGATTTGTGTCAGTTAAGTGCTATTGTTTGACCATGTTAATCTAAAATAATTATTGACAATCCTCGTATCTGAAAATTAGTTGCATTTATGTGTTTTAAACACGCGCGCACGCACGCACATACACACAAATATATTTGACGCTGCAGGACACTGCTTTGCGACCCATCACATTACTGCCGAGATTTATACAGGAGGTAATAGTTATAAGCATATCAGATATTCTTGCGATAAGGGTTATGAGCACTTTTAACCTGATAGTGGTATGAAATGAATCCCTGGCTTCCGATTGGCCAACTCAAACCCGCATAGTACTTAAGTAGATTAGAATTTTACTGAACGACCGACTAATTATAGTTATTTATTATTAAATAAACAATTATTTATTATTTGGCACTTGTCTGTCTGTTCGGGGTATGTCTGGCGATAAGTTGTGAATGCATCATTTGATTTTTCGTAATACGCATGTGGCATCCCTATCGTAATAAACACGGTGGTACCCAGTTTCCGACTGGTTATCTGTGTAGGCCTGTGTGATTGACCCCTAACCTACCTAACGTGCTTCTTAAGGACTGATAATGTCCTGGACCAACCAGCAATGGAAGGTGAGAATTCAATCAAATTTGTAATCTTTGGTTCCGGAAAATGTGTAAACGTTTTTTTTTTTTTACAGCCGGAATAATAATAAATAATATTCTGGATCTGGGCAAAAAAAAGTTAGGGTATTTTCACATCCAGGCGTAGGATATCCGGAATATAGAACCGTTTGGACCAGAGCCTCTACCTACTCAAGACCGTCGTGCGTGGTGAAGAGCCACACCTTTTCGAGGTGGTCCTATAGGACCATATATGTCCTATAGGACCTTATAATCCTATATGTTATAACAGAACACGACAGTTCTAGACCAGAGAAGGTCGATAAGAAATCTAGCCGGCATAGGGTTGGTTGTCCTATACGGTGATCTCAATCAACAACTCGCAGTTCCAACAGTAGCCTCGGAATACAACCCTAGAGGCAGAAGAAAAGTTGGTAGACCCACGAAAAGGTGGACTGTGGAATAGGAACTGGCCGCTAAAGCCTAAAAACGTTAAGAAGATAATGATGATGACCTGGGCAGAAATTCCCTCCCTCTCGGACTTGCATCACAAACGAAAAAGAGGACAAGCCCAGAAATCCCCGTTCGGATGGCAACCCTAGTTTGTTATCTACCCTTATAGGCCTATGCTAGGTTGCACAGCGTTATGCGCAATATAGTATAGCCTACTTATAGTGAATGGTTAATAATGGCGAACACGAATATCGATGACCAACTCACGTTATTACTATGGGTAGATAAATAACGATTTCGCCCTAATTTGTGCGCTTAAATTCGTTCCTAGAATTTGGTTAATTATTTCTAAACAAGCAGAATTTATTCATGTATTTCTAATTACCAGTTGACCTGAATAATCAACGAAGGTAATTAGAATAGTGATATGTTAATTTCTAATAATAGTTGCATTGTTCAGAGGCGTGGCGCTTTCACGTTTATCTAGGCCAGTGCAGCGTCGATACGAACGGAAATGAACTTCGTAGGGCGTTGAGAAGTGTGTACGATGTGTAACCATTATAAAGTTAAAATATTTTTGAAATCAAAGTAATATTACCAGTAGCGTTACTAAACTACTCATGTGTAGCGTAGCGAAGACGTCGAAGAAGTGCCCGTCTCTCCACATCCGAACATTAGAACACTTCTTTAAAAAAAAAGTGTACCCCCCGCCCCCCCCCTCACTCACTCTCTCTCTCTCTCTCTCTCTCTCTCTCTCTCTCCCTCCCTCTCTCACTCACTCACTCTCTCCAGTATCTAAATTTCTAAATTGGAGACAAGCACGTGAACACTCACAGGATTAGATGTCACTAACATTGTCATTGAATTTAAATTTTAAACCAGTAATAATGAAAAATAATTCACGAAATATACATCATCTAATAGGAAATTATATTGTTAAATTACTGTTAAAGAAATTAGGGTAATATTGTTATTATTTACATGTTACACACGAGCTTCTTGTGAATCTTCATGCGTTTTCTTTTATCTTATTTATACAGTACATGCGTACCACCGGAGGCTATGCGATTTTATTATTTTAACTCTTTCCATTAATTTTGTTGTCTTCTTGAGGTTCTGCTTTTCTCTCTCTCTCGTTTTTGTTTTTTCTTATCATTGTGTTTTCAGTAATCTTTAAGCCTGTATAAAATAAGCTCTGTGATTCAGCAGAAATCGCTTCGTTGTCTCGTTTCTTCTTTGATTTTTGCCGCTTCCCGTCCGTACCAAATCGTCTTAATACGCCGACAATAGCGCCCACTCGGACGTGACATGGTGCGATTTCGGTGTTTTAACACAAAAAAGCTGTACATTTTCATAGAAAGGAAAATACGTCGGAATGTTCGGTGGTGTTGAACACTGCTCAAAAATTGGCGGAAAGGTCAGGTGAAACCAACCGGCTAGTAAAAAATGTACAGGTTGGTTGTTGTGTTTATATTGGGATCGGGGTGAAGTTATTTTTCTCCTAAAGGCGGGCGCAGTCATTTGCCGCGCCTTAAAATAGAAAGCAGAAGAATAAGAAAAAAGTTGTGCGAGAGAAATGGGAACAAGTCCGCGCGCGCGTGTGTGTGTGAGAGAGAGAGAGAGAGAGAGAGAGAGAGAGAGAGAGAGAGAGAGAGAGAGAGAGAGAGAGAGAGAGAGCTCAAATGAAATGAATAATAATAGACTTGTAGCGGGAGGGAGCAGAAACAAAGTGGAGTAGTAGGCAGCGACCTTGACGCTGACACCTCGCGGATGGTTCTTGGAAAACTTCCAGTGCGTGCGACCGGCACAATCGCACGCGTCCTCTTCACTTTCTCTTTCGTTTGGTCGGCTTCCGCGCTCCGGGAATTTCTTCCCACCGACTGTTCTCACTTTTGTTTTTATGTGTATGCTCATCAGATACAAAAGTGAAGACATCAGAATTAAGTAAATTTTTACTTTTTTAAATCAAATCATTTTATGTTAAAAGTGTTGGAAAATAAAGAAAAATTTTATGTATAAGTTACTGTAGAAAGGCAAAAATAGTACGTACAACTACTGAACTGGTTAGACTTATTTTAACATGATAATGTTTTTAGGCTGGGGGTCATTCCACAAAATGCGTGATGCAAAATGTAAGGCTCTATGTGGAGCGCTTTTGGTGTCGAAATAACAAGAAATGAAAATCAAAGAAATATATACACTTTACTGTCGACAGTAACGACATTCATGTTGTCCCAGATGTATGTCATTTAATTAAAAATATGAAAAATACTATCTTAAATGTAGGTCTTTATCTTCCTCAGTCACTTGTAGAAAATGAAGACCTCCCAAGTAACTTTGTCTCAGGTAAATATATTGTACAACTTTGGCATTCTGAAATTGAGAAAGATAAAGAACTAAGATTGTTGCACCATTTAAAGAGAGATGGTGTGGAACCAAGTCACTTTAACAAAATGAATGTTGGCTCAGCTGTTCGTTTCTTTTCTGTGAAAACAGCAGCAGCACTGGAAGTGGCTGTGAAATTAAAATCATTACCTCCAGAAGCATTAACTACAGCATATTTCTGTAGGTAAATAGAACAATGGTATTTTAGCAGTTCTTATATCTAAAATATATTAATTTAATTACTTATAGTGATTGTTGTGAATACAAATAATGTTAAATGTAAGGTTATATTAAAATGCTATTTCATTACTGATGTCCAAGCGAGGAGAAGAGAGAAATATGGACGGAACGTCTATGCAGCTGAACGGCAGCAAAGAACCAAAATGGCGGGCGAGCATACCTAGTCTTTATAGAGCCCTAGCAAAATGTGTAACGTCATCGAAAATGTAACGCTCCAGGTGATGTTAACACTATATTTTTTCCACACTTTCGATTCCCCACAGTCTAGAAATCCTCGGTCTCTGTCGTTTTTAACATGATAATGTTTGTTATATAGTAAATATTTGTTATATTCGTGAATCGGTCAGAAATCCGTACGAACATCGCTGAACAGGAGAGTCTGCAGTTTATGCACATTATACGTTTCAAAAACCTAAAAACATTATTATATTTCCATGTTTCGATTTCGTCGACATTCTTCATCAGTCAGTTCTTCTTCTGCAACTTCCTTGCGAGGGCTCTCTCCTGTTACACGTAATTTTTACTAAGAGTTCTCGGTTTCACGATACATCCTAATTGTGAGAAATCCTTGAAATTGTAACGGGTTGGTGCTTTGCTGATTCCACATAAGCCTTTTTTCGTTTTTAGTTTATCGGGCATTTAGTATCGAAAAGACTCGAATAACGCCACTGTTGCCTCCAGTCGCTTTTGTCCCAGACATATTCTTTACTTCTCTTATACTCTTAACGTCGGTTTCCTGTCTCCTTCCGTTCTGCCTTCATGGTGATGTTACTTTCTCTTTTATAATATTTCCTATTTAGTTCTGTTAAAGCTGCGACTCATTTCCGGGCTATTAGGCCGTGGTGTAATGCTGTTAAAGCTGCGACTCATTTCCGGGCTATTAGGCCGTGGTCTAATGCTGTTAAAGCTGCGACTCATTTCCGGGCTATTAGGCCGTGGTCTAATGCTGTTAAAGCTGCGACTCATTTCCGGGCTATGAGGCCGTGGTCTAATGCTGTTAAAGATATGACTCATTGCCGGGCTATTAGGCCGTGCTCTAAAGCTGTTAAAGCTAAGACTCATTGCCGGGCTATTAGGCCGTGCTCTAATGCTGTTAAAGCTATGACTCATTTCCGGGCTATTAGGCCGTGCTCTAATGCTGTTAAAGCTGCGACTCATTGCCGGGCCATTAGGCCGTGGTCTAATGCTGTTAAAGCTGCGACTCATTTCCGGGCTATTAGGACGTGGTCTAATGCTGTTAAACCGACGTTTCGGCTCCACCAGTGGAGGCCGTCTTCAGTGTAAACGACGGAAAAGATACTATGCTTTACCCCTCCGTCAGAGACTTGGAGTTCAGTACACTGATACGGGGTTCACCGGTTCCCACAGTAATGGCCCGGCAGTGAGTCACAGCTTTAACACAGTAGACGCCGGCCGTGAAAGACATCAGTTATTACCTATTCAGTTTCTCTCGAACAGTTCTGTTTTTATTTGTTCTTATATTATTCTTATATTATTTCGTTCTCATTATGTCAGCCTGTTTTATTCTCTCCACATCCTCACCCCATCTCTCTCTCTCTCTCTCTCTCTCTCTCTCTCTCTCTCTCTCTCTCTCTCTCCCGCCATACTCCTCGTTTCACATCCATGCAACACAGCGTTCCATACAGATTTTATGTTGTCCCTTTCACTCCTAGATGCTGCGTAGGACCTCCACTAATGCTCTTCTCTGCGTCTGTTCTGGCGTCTGCTTGCTTCCACATGATATTTGAAGCTTCCATTTTCATTTCCTCCATCCTTCGCCATGTAATTTTTAGTCTTATTCTTTTTCATTTGGTCCCTTGAGTGTTCCAATTCATAGCTTCTTTCGCTATAGTACCATGAGACTTGTCTTCCACACACTAGGCTATACCAGTAAAATTCATATATTATAGCTACATAGTTTCAAAAACCAGAAGTGTTGGATAACTTTTAAAATACTTTCCGTTATTTACGGAATCTGTGATCTTTGAAAAATTTCATTGATTCGTGGGTTTTAAAATTAGAGAAATGAAATATGGTTGCTAAATTACTCATTCGTTTTTTCGTCATCGCGTAAGTTTCTCTTGTTCAAGACTCGATGAATACAAGAAATTAAATTAACGGTTTTATTATTTGTATTCTGTAAGAATCGTCTATTAAAAAAGAAACTTTGTAACTCATCCACCGATTGTATATCTAGAATCGTGTTCAGCATAATCCCGTCCTACGCAGATTATCCGCCTATGTTATCGCCGTGTGTTGAGGGGAAAGCTCCTGAACAACGAAAACCTGTCCTGGAGATCCTATCCTTGTACGTCTTAGTCCTGCATCGGTTACGGATATAGCTTTTATGGAGTTAACATTTCTGTATAGGTTAATCAAAGTTGTCCTGCTGCCAGACATTTTGGATAACTTTGGACACTTCGCAAAACAAGCTAACTCATCTCTGTTTGTTGGTGTTATAGAAGTAACATTATTTAAATATTGTAAGCACGGTTTCAAGGAGGTGTCAAACGGAAGTGAACGGAATTCACAATATATCGACGAAGTGTACAGAGAATGTTGACACTAAATATGTATACATACTCTTTCCATTCTTAGTTCAATCCTGATGTAAACAAACCCACGTGGCAAATCTCAAACGCTGTTGGTCAGGTGCGTTGACACTGTTCACACAGTAACGTATTACGCCATGTGCAGAATGTCTGTATAGTCATGTATAGTTAGTTTGCCACTTAAATCGGGGCACGTTGTTTAAAGACTTCCTCCTTTTCACTGTATTCTGAATCCTATTGAATTAATATGATGCCCGTTGAAAGGATATGTTGCCTGTCACAACACAACATTAGCTGCTTGATATAAAACAATGTATTGAGAAGGCGGTAAATGAAACAACGGCGGACACGTGGAGTCATTGTATGCAGCATATGATCAAGGATAGGCTATGGCAACTGGCTCACACTACTGACCTCGTTGTGTACAATGAACAATAATAATAATGGCTCCCATGTATACCACCGAAGTAGCTTAGGAGTAGGCAGGGTAGGCTACCTAATGTGAGCCGTACGGCATACAAGGAAGGCAGTGTGGCCAACACTACCCTTCAGCCCCCCATTATTATCCCTAGGATGTTATCCCAGGTACTCATTTTCAACAGGCTTGAGTCGACCTGGGGGCTGAAAAACGCACCTTGATTTTATGGCGCGGGCCCGGGAATTGAACCCGGGACCTTTAGATTAGTAGCCAGGTGCCATACCCACTGGTCTACTGAGCCGCCAACAATGAACAATCTTATCAATAATAACGCTGACTCAAGCGGTGATACACGTTCAGACACAGATATGGAAGGCATTGAATTACTCTCTGACAGCAACTGATAGTATTCAGTACATTAGTAATTATTACAGCTTCTATTTTCGTTTTAAATAAACTTTATTTTTGTTGTTGTTGTGATATTTAAACGGTTAATAAAAAAAAGCCATTAACTGGTGTTATAAATTGTTTCACTGTCGGTCTGACACTGTCACACAAATTTTACTTTCGTCAGGACAAATTATTACAATTTACATGTGTTTATATAGTATCAATATTATATGTGTCCTGTCTGTACTGCTTCTGTCAGAGTGACACGCCTCTAATTCAAGTAGCAAATAGCGTTCCAGATGTGCCACGCCTGTTAGTCTAAATCATGATTAAGCTAAGAACGCAAACGGTATAATGTTATGTAGAATTAAAAACAGTTAAGTTACTAGCAGTATGAAATCGTAGATTATATTTGTTCCTCGTAGACTTCCGAACGTAACAGTCTTTGGAAACAGACAAGTAGACGTGCTTCAAAAATATGCCGGCATATAATAAAACCAATTACATTATCAACTTTATTATATTATAGTTAAACGGTAAACGCGGATTGTAAAACAATATTAGTGGAACAACAATAACTCATTTATAATAGGGTATATAAATGAAATAATTTTATAAGTGGGTTTAAGCTGATCGTAAATCATTAAAAATACCTCGTTGGAAATTCCCCAATAATTAGTCTCGCCTGTAAACTGCACACACAATAAAACATTTTGATTTGACTTTCCTCGTTGTGTACCGACGGTTAATTTAAATTATTAAAAATTGTTACCGTATGAAGAAGTGACTTCTAACATCTGTCATGGTAGTAAATCAGTGTTTATTGTCGCTTGATCTTTGCCGTTTCCTCGTTTTCCTGTCGCTTAGTGTAATGCGCGTTTTTTTGCCTTGTCATATCTATCTTAACCTTTCAGTAATATTTTTAAAGTGCTGTTCGATGCTTACTAGTTATTATAAAGGAAGTACAAATGGACAGTAGGTCATCAGATTTTGTTTTTTGGAAAGATGTTAGTACGAAGCAACGCGATGTTCGTGCGTTCAGTACATTCATACTCATAAGCTCAATTTAAAATGCTGAGATTAGATTCAAGAAATGTAGAAAAAATGGATGACCTATTTAGAAGGATGATCACCCTCCAGTGTAGTAGAAAAGTGAGGTGGAAAGAATTCTCAACTATTGGTATGTGTTGTCAAGATTCTCAAAATTGGGGGCTAAGTAAAAACGTTAAAGTAGCGTAATGTATTTTTTTTGGTATGATATGTTTTATAGCAGTGATCGTGTAGGCCATTAGTTCCTAATGTGCCCATTCAGGAGTATGCAAAAAGAAATCTTAGGCTAATAATTAGAAAACAGTTCGCCTACAGACCCCATCTAACAAGATTATTTCAAAGCAGCCAAATTATCTGTTAACGAAAAAGAGAAGAAGTATTCTCTTTCGACAACTGTATAAAAATAAATATCACAATAAGCTCAGGAGTGCTCCTGAGTTCACATTTTATATTACATATTTTAAAGCGGTTTCAACAAGTTTTGAGTAACAAAAGAAGCTCAAAGATCTCACTCGGTACGCGTATGTATGTGTGGGGTCGTCGTCACTTGTTTGAAAATATTAACTTCTCAATTATTTTAAAACAAAATGAAACGGTTACTATCCTTTTTTACTATTTCATATGGTAATAAGTAACGAACACACAAATGGGGCTGTTATCAATACTCGTTAACAAAGTAAATGATTAAAATAGTTTTTACTGTTACGCTGTTTTCTGTGGCGCGGTCGGCACAGTGAGTCGTTGGCGATTCATACTTGCAACGGCTGTGATATGGCCGAGGTCATGTCTCGGTCTGCTTCTTGCCCACTTCTGTCGATAAGGTTAAATCATACAAAAGTCTTTTATGGCGTGCCAGCCCCCTCCCCCACACACACACACAACATACGTGAGTTATACCATGGACAGAGGACGCAACAGGCCATAGGCCTAAATGCGTGATAGGAAATGGTATTGTTTTTAACCCTCGGCCTCCGTATTTACTTCAGTGCTGTGGCCACACTTATAAGCTTTTTTAACTTTTACGTTTCTGGTACAGTTCTCTCGCCTATAGCGCCCATAAACACCCGACAGAGGTTATCTGGTCATTGTCAAAATCTTCTTCAGGTCTTGCCTTTTACCTGTCCAGGTTTCTGTAGATTTCTCAAGGCTTTCACGGCCGACACCAACAAAGTTGGAAACATTATTAGGCCGTGGTCTACGGACGTTTCGGCCCCACCGTCGGAGCCCATCCTCAGTGTCCGCCAACTCACCCCAGCGATGAGGTAGGGACCTAAGAAGGCCCACTTATTGGCCTATACACTTTCATACCAGCACGGTCTAAGCCGGAAAGCAGAGCATCAAGTGCAGTCTGAATCGATTGGGAGAAAAACATGCCAAATCCTACTACTTAACAGGAGGCCTTTTCACCGTCGATTCATTACGGTGGAACCATGTTGGAAGATCTGTACGGACTCCTTGTGCAGCTGAGGGTGGTATGCGCTCTCCGAGGTGCAGATATTTTGAGAATCTTGACAACACATACCAATAGTTAAGAATTCTTTCCACCACACTTTTCTACTACACTGGAGGACGATCCTCCTTCTAAATTGGTCATCCATTTTGTCTACATTTCTTGAATCTAATCTCAGCACTTTAAATTGAGCTTATGAGTATGAATGTACTGACCGCACGAACATCGTGTTGCTTCTTACTAACATCTTTTCAAAAAACAAAATCTGATGACCTACTGTCCATTTGTATTTCCTTTATAATAACTAGTGAGCACCGAACAGCACTTTCAAAATATTACTGAAAGATTAAGAGAGGATATGAAAAGGCAAAAAACGCGCATTACACTAAGCGACAGGAAGACGAAGAAACGGCAAAGATCAAGCGACAATAAACACCGATTTACTACCATGACAGACGTTAGAAGTCACTTCTTCATACGGTAACAATTTTTAATAATTTAAATTAACCGTCGGTACACAACGAGGAAAGTCAAATCAAAATGTTTTATTGTGTGTGCAGTTTACAGGCGAGACTAATTATTGGGGAATTTCCAACGAGGTATTTTTAATGATTTACGATCAGCTTAAACCCACTTATAAAATTATTTCATTTATATACCCTATTATAAATGAGTTATTGTTGTTCCACTAATATTGTTTTACAATCCGCGTTTACCGTTTAACTATAATATAATAAAGTTGATAAAGTAATTGGTTTTATTATATGCCGGCATATTTTTGAAGCACGTCTGCTTGTCTGTTTCCAAAGACTGTTACGTTCGGAAGTCTACGAGGAACAAATATAATCTACGATTTCATACTGCTAGTAACTTGACTGTTTTTAATTCTACATAACATTATACTGTTTCCGTTCTTAGCTTAATCCTGATGTAAACTAATAGGCGTGGCACATCTGGAACGCTATTTGCTACTTGAATTAGAGTCGTGTCAGTCTGACAGAAGCAGTACAGACAGGACACATATAATACTTCAACACTGAAGGTGGCCTCCAGTGGTGGGGTCGAAAAACGGTAGAGCACGGCTGAACAGCCAGGCAAATAATCTTTCCAACTGTATCCATGTTTCTGAATCGTATAAAAAACTGAAACTGAATGATTTTTTAAGTGTTCGGTAACGTTTTTTCAAGTCTCTCCCCTCCACAACGTGTTACTGTCTGTGGCACCACATAGTGTGGGGAGTTCAGCAAATTTCTGTTTTATAAGTTCTCTTTAAAAAATCGTAATTTTATGAATGCCGCAAATCAAGTCGTGTTCCCCCAGCAGTTTAGTTTTTAAGGCGGATCGGTTCTTGTCTCCGGCAAAGACCGCGTAGTGTCAACAGACGGTACGTTATGATTATTCTTCATCCCAGTTACACAAACACCGTCAGTGTACATAATGCAGACTCGAGAAGACCCCCGAAGTAACGTAGGACGCGTGATGAACACCAGTGTTGTTATTGAACACAACACGGCCATCATGTGTACTGTGGAGAAAGGCAGTAGTAATTACTAATTCACAGCATACCAGTGTGCGCGCGTTTCTCAGTAGTTTCACTTGGCCAGACACGTAGCCTCTTGTGATTTCTTTCTGTCCGTTTGAGAAGTGAAACAGCACAATACAGTACAAAAACAGTCGTACACTTGTAGTAATGTGGTGTTCTTGCCGACTTCTGCTGTAGCTAAATTATCGTGATAACCCGTTCTTGACTATAAGACATTTCAGAGTGTGTAGTTTAGTTTCGATTTCAATGGTTATGGTTATTCGAATCATCATCATCTTTAAGGATTAAATCAAGGATGATTTGTTCCGGTCTCAAATAGGCAAAGATGAGAGCTGGTTACTCCAGCGCTTCCTCGGACGTGTCCCACACCTCTCCGTCCCATCGTCTTATAGTTGTTTGGGGATGCGGCAGTCATCCATTCGACAAAGATATTCCCACCAATTCAGCCGATATTGGGCGATCCTGTCGAGTATACTCATAATATTCAGTTCCTGCCGTATACCTGTGTTACTTCTACGATCGTGGAGAGTATACCCTGCCACGTGCCTGAGAAATCTCATTATGGCGCTTGGATGCGACTAGCCTGGTCTTTTGTTAAAATCCAATTCACAGACCCATAAAGAAGTGTGGGAAGAGCCATCACCTTGTAGAATTTTAGGCGTGTTCCTTTACTTGCTGACTTGAGGGTTCGCCTAATGGTCCCGCACATAAGGTTGAACTTGTACAACTTATTCACAACGTTGTTGCGTGCATTATAAGACACTGTAGCCCAGGTATTCAAAATTGGTAATTAATGTAATCGATATATTTTTATTGATATTTTTAATTTTTTTTATTAATATATTTTTATTGATATAATTAAATGCAATTAAATAAAATTGATAATTGATTTAAATAGTTATTTGTATTATTCTGTTCAAAAATAGTTATACGAGCGCTGTTCGAAAATTAACCTCGATCGGCTGCCGGTGTACATAAAACTGGTTGCCATAGCGACAAGGCGCACACAACACAGTAAACAGTATCCTTTTATCTTGTTACACTCATTCCGCGACCCATATTGCTTATATATGTTTGAGTAGTTACCAAGAGAACATGGAGAGTGTGTAACCAGCCTTAAGGTGTATGATGGTATTCCGTGAAACATGCCATGATCTTCTAGGTACGTTCGGGACTGTGCCCGAAACTGTTGGACGACGATGCCGTGAAACCGTGCGAACGCTGCTAGTCGACAGGGAACGGTGGACTCTAAATGCCGGGTGTGGACGATGGTTTACCCCGACTAATGACCGTCGTATCATAAGTAGTACGAGGCGCCGGGTTATTAACGTGACTTTGTTTGACGCTAGACACCGTTCCCTGGTGCATTAAGTGTCGCCCATGCCAGACTCTGCATAATGTAAAGGCTGCCACTTCATGGAAATCCAACAAGCGGGACTAGTGGAAGATCGTACGCGAGGCTTATCGGCGGTCTAATCGAGACCGGTACACTCGCAGACACTGAATCCGGGCGCTTGGACACCAACGATAATCTCATTAACGACGTCAACTCTTGGCTAAATACCGTGGTGGTAGCGTTTGTCTAGTTGGTGCTAGCATATAATAAGTGCCTGGTAAGTTGGCTCTGATTATGTGGAAAAGTAATGTACAGTATACACGTGTATAACTTTTGTATATGTCACAGTGAATGTTGAAAACTAGTAAAGGTTAACAATGACTGGGGATTGTCAACATTCACTAAACTGGTCAGTGGAAGTTGATAGTAAAATTGAGCGGTCACTAGTAAGTGTCGACCTTCACCAGCTGTTTCCAGGAAATGTTAAAATTAGATCGCACAACACATGCAGACATATACACACTCATACAAATATTGAACTCAGTCAGTTTATAATCTGCAGATAATTTCAATTTTGAAGGTCACAAATTAGTGCTTGTCATACAAACATTATTAAAGAAAGTGAAGTACCACTGGACAAGACACTTTCTTTACAGACCATTGCAACAGCGCAATCAACTGGAAGTGGTCAAGGATACTTTAAATGCACTTGCCGAACTAAATGTCAATCAAAAAATGTGCGTGCAGGAAAAATAACGTACTTTGTAATTCTAAGTCTCTTAATCTAAGTGTCTTACCTTGCTGTAATAAATAAAATAAAATTCTAAATTAAGATTTTAAATGTGTTAAATTGTTGTAATATTGCTTCTTTATTTTGAAGTACATAGTTATACTCTTATAAGTCAACCTTAAATAAACTATGTTCTTGTTTATTCCGACAGTAATTGCTAATTTATTCCTTTAGTATGTTTAGTGTTGGTACACCTTCCCTAAGCAGTAGTAGGGTGGTTGACATTCCCTAGGGACGGTCGACATTCACTAGTGGAAGTTGATTATGAATGATATTATAACATGAGTATTCAACTTTCACTAAAATGTTCAGTGAACGTCGACCGTAACTAGTCACTCTTAACCTTAACTGAAACCTCAACATTCACTGTAACATATATAATGGAATGTTTTTCTACCTTTTCCTTTAGCAGTCAATCGCAGATAAGTTTTTGAATAGCCCTCGTATTCCAGGTACTTCTTTCATATGGCGCTATTAGATTATTAGTTTTTTTTTTGTTGATTACAAGATTTTTTCTTGGCATCGAAGTTGTCATAGAAAGCAAGAAACGATAAATTAGGAATTATAAGACATGCCTCTCATTTAGGAAGTTTGAGACTACTGTAGCCTATATGAAATTAGTGCGGCGGGTTTGGCTATACGGTAGTGTAGGCCTATTTACAGCCAGTGCTGTGTACTAATTTTTAATTAGTTTATTGGCAAGATTTTTTTACTATTATTTTACTATTTACTATTATTATGTTTAGATTCACAACTGATGCGGCTAATACATCCAGTTGTAGATCCAGATCAGTTCCTGTTGATTTATAAACGTCAGAGTTTTTTTTTTTTTTGGCTATCTAAGGACCACATGCCAATTTCAATTCTTTATTCTTTGTTCTTTTCTTTTTCTCCACTATTCTTTCATCTTTTCACTCCTTCTTTTCGTCTCTTCTTCCTGCCTTCAGTCCACTTTGAACCTGCGTTTTTCTCTCTCCTACCCTGGACTCCTTCCATTTTTAACACTTTTGCCTGAAAAACTTCTCTTCCAATTGCTTGTTCTGCGTGTATATTATTTTTTTCTAAATCCTTTCTTTTTGTGTTGACTTCTTCCCCCACAAGATATTTGAAGATTTGCTTTGTCAACCTACTGTCATCCATTCTATATAAATGTCCAAAAAAATAAGTCTTCTTTACCTCATTGTTTCTGTTATATTTTCCATACCTTGATATATTTCAAAGTTTCTATTTTATTTTATTTATTCATGTCAGAGTTTTTTATTTTATATTATTATTATTTTTGCACTTCTCCTAACTAACTTATAGATTTATTTAGCGTTAATTACGGTTTTTCAATTCCGACTAGCAGCGGTATTGTGAATAGGCCTATTTAGTTGTGATTAACATTTCCGTACGTAACTTACTCGTTGCTTCAGTTTTGAACAGCTTATAATTGTCAGACGTCCATTTCACACTGTAAAGTATACATTTCGCGGGGAATATTCCGGGACTGGAGTACCAACCAGCTGGGGAAGTTCAAAGCAGTCGATCGATCTTCGTCAACGGTAAAAAGTGTATCATTGGATCCATGGGCGTAACTTGGGGGGGGGGGTAAAGCTTCATAAATTCAAGTGTGTAGTGAGACCGTCTATATAATAAAATATATTATATACAAAATTAGAAAGTTTAGTAATAATTCTTAGTTAGTAAACGAGGGACAATTTCATTTTTAATGATCAACAAACCTTTCTTCACAAGTTGCACTTCCAGTTATGTTTACCTAGAAAAAATATACTGTAGGCCTATAAACATAAACAATTTCAGTTCTTCCAGTTCTTATACCCAGTTTTCGTAAAGGCATCCTCTCCCTTAGGCACACTGTCACAAAATGCTCGGCAGTTATAGCAGTAAGCCGAATCAGTCACAACACAAAGAAATTTTCAAATTGCCAGTCAGGCAACTTTCAAAGAAATTAAGCAGTGTTACTCCTTTGCGTTTTGTATCTCCCATTTCCTAGCACTTACCGACACAAAAACCCAAAACAATCACAACAATAACGAATTAAGAAAGAGCGAAGCGATGTGTACTTTAACGGACTACGTACACGACCGAGTAACCGACCGCACTTCTATCAGTAATCATTAACAAATAACAGTTCCAAACGACCGTCTTTTAAGATTCGTGAACAAAGCCATCGACGTTTTGCTGTGTTCCAAAACAATTCTTTGTGTAAAAGACACGCATTGTATTCCAGTTAATTAGGACTCTAGTGGTTGTTTTTTTTGTTTTTTTTTCTAACAGAAATGTTATTTTGACGTATATATAATTCAGATCTGTCAAACATTCCCCTTACAAGTTTCTTCGACAGAAATAAGAATAATACATTTATGGCAATTAGTCGTCTGATAACAGTACAGGTGTTGATAAATTGTGCTCGCAAGCATAGAAACTGTCTCCTGTTTGACTATTTGTTAGTTTTTATTTATAAACAACTGGAAACAAAATTTTGTAATTCTCGGAACATTGGGGGGGGGGGCCTTGCCCTTCCCAAGTTACGCCTATGATTGGAACAGAGAAAAGGAATGCGGTGCCAGTCGAAGAAGATTTTCAAACAGTACACACAAGCAGAAGGTCATTAAGCGTTGCTACAAGGAGGAGGTCAAGGTCACAACAACTTTGTTGTCGTTATAAACAAATTACATCTTTGTACTACTTACCTGGCGGCGGCCGTAAGCCTATATATAGTAGTCGAAGCTCTTTGATGTAGTACCGCGTCTCCAGTCGTCATCCCACTTCCAGCCACCCCCTGTATCCGCCTGCAAGGTCTTCCACGTATTACACGTATTGAACATCACGTTGTAATGTCCAGATCCGTTTTCTTCTTCATTTCGTTGAGCCCTTCCTGATTTTTAACCGTCACCGTTTTCGTGCCATTTCCACGATTAGAGATGGGCAGAGTAGTTCATGCAAACGAACTTATCATAGGTAGGTCGTTCACATAAGCAAACTAGGTCAGTGAAATAGGTCGATGGTTCAATTTATTGGACCCATCTTTTTTGTAAAATTTTTATAGATATTAAAAGAGAAAAAAAAGGCGGCTCAGTAGACCAGTGGGTATGGCACCTGGCTACTAACCTAGAGGTCACGGGTTCGATTCCCGAGCCCGCACCATAAAATCAAGGTGCGTATTTCAGCCCCCAGGTCGACTCAGACTGTTGAAAATGAGTACCTGGGATAACATCCTGGGGATAATAATGGGCGGCTGAAGCGTAGTGCTGGCCACACTGCCTTCCTTTTACGCCGTACGGCTTACATAAGGCAGCCTACCCTGCCTTTCCCTACACTACTTCAGGTGGTACACACGGGAGCCATTATTATTATAATTATTATTATAAAAGAAAAAAAATTGACATCTTACTCTTTCTGTTTATCATAGGTTATAGGTCAGGGATGACCATTCTCCTCATGCACATGAGATAACACCAAAGTACATGAAGATTAGCTGAAAGATAACCGATAACTTTTTTGGCGTTTCAGCAAAACAGACGGAATAAAATATTATGGAAAAAAGTTACAAATACGATAAAAAATAAAACGAATACAAAAAAAAAATTATTGAAATAATTCTATTCATGTCGCCTTCGGCCGGAATGTCGAAACCTGTCTCTCATATAAGAGTCATTTAAGAATACTGTGCCATTCTTTGACGACATTCTTTTGCCACAGTACTGTGGTTAACTGACGAAGACCGTGTCAGTTGGCGAATCGTTATTGTACACTGCACTGAAGATGACATCCAGAGGAGAGGCCCAAGCGTCTGCTAGTAACACTCAGTTGGTTTCCAGCGCAGTTGACTACGGCCGAGAAAGCCTTAGGTACAGAAATGTACGATAGTTAGACGGTGTACTAAGAGCGTTGTCTGTTGGTGGGGTTTTATAGAACTAGTGGGCTATGTCGAGGAGACGGAATCCGACAAGAAAAGCAACTCGCATTAAAAAACTGTGGCTCAAGTTTAATGTTGTATTAGTTGCGGGCTTGGCTATATTATAGTCTCCACTGATGACTTTTCTAAATCTAATAGAACCTCGAGGGTCGGTAACATACTAGGTGTGTTCAAAAAAAGACCGAACTTTTTGGATAACACATCAACTCGCACAAACAACTTACTGCGACTTTGGGCGCACCTGGCGGTAGTTTTTGATAACAAACTGCCGTTTATTCCGTTCCGATGTAAGCAAGCGTTAGTCTTTGAGCTACGTACGGTATATCAGATTGAGTGGGAACGTGCGCGCATGCTGGGGGCGTCGGATTTGTGACAAAGTGATTAAGAAAGACCGCGAAGAACAACGTATACGTATGATATTTTGCGGCAAAACTTTACAGAGGCATTCTGGTCGTTCAATTAAGCATACGCGGAGGCCTGCGTGAGCCGAACGATTATTTAAAATATTTTTACAGAGGGCAGAAACAATGGTCGGTCCACATCAAAGCGAAGTCGGAGATCATGACAAAGAGAGCTCGTGATGTGGTAATTGTAAATCATCGTTTAACTGCCGACACTTTCTAAGAGAATGCGTATCCATATAAGATCGTAAAATTAAATTTTGGAGAAAAACTTAAAAATGTATCGTATCACTGAATAATTTCAAAAAGAGGCTCGTTTTGAAATCGGTCAGCTACTGCGTACCAATGCTAATGGTAATGACAACTTTGGAATGCATTGGAAATTGCTCAGTAAATATTTTACGAAGTTAGCAGCAAAATTTTATACACACGCGTTGTGTTTAAGATCTTCATTCTCACTTCGTTATAAATCCGCCGGATGGTGTGTGCTCGTGCTCACTACAGCGCGTGTAGCTCGAAGACTGATGATCATGACGGGACGGAGATAACGGCATTCCGGCGTCCAAACCTGTCGCTAGCAGTACTTAATTGTGCAGCTTACTGTATGCGTAGGTTGACGTGTTACATAAATAGTTCGGTCTTTTTTTCTGAACACACCTCTTATATTGTATAGTCAACTCCCGGTTACCCTGGGTAATATGAAGGGGAGGACATGCATGATTAATCCAGCTAAATTTGTCTGGAAACCATGTATGGTTAAACTCGTTTTTTGTTGTTTGAAGAACAGTAAATGTATTAAACTTATTTTTTGGCCCAAGAACGTTTTGTTTGTTGCAGAAGGAACGTTTCTGTTTCTCCGTATGTAGACGTTTTCCAAACGCTGTAATCATTATAATAATTGGTAAAACGCTGCACAGTTTACATTTTATTGTAAAAATTATAATATTTTTTTAATGTAGGATAGTATGCAATGGTCTGCTAGTCGTAAGGTAATGTGCAACTTTTAAATTTGTTTTAAAGTAGAGCCGGTCACTAGCAGTGGCGTATCTGGAATTTTGCTTTGGGGGGGCGGTCCGGATGGGTTAGCTTCATACAAGTTGAGACCAATCAATAGTACTTAAAGTGGCTGAAAACGTGTGACAAAATCCTGAAATCAGTTCCATTAAAGTAAACTATAATAACACAATAAAAATACGCGTTATTGAATACTTATTATATAGGCCTACTTATTTAATAGATCGTTAAAAATAGAATACGTATTGACTGAATCGATCGTATTATATTTCATATTTCAAACATATACTCTAATGCTGTGTAATAAACCTGTTTGTATATTTAAAAAAGAACTACTACTATATTAGCGTACACAGCCAAAATTAAATTAAGAGCTTAACAAAAAACGTCAACTTTTTCTACCCTCTCGGGGGGGTGGGATCCGGTCCCGTTCGTCACCCCGTAAATGCGCCCCTGGTCGCTAGTTTCTACTATATTAGCGTACACAGCCGAAAAAAAAATTAAATTAAATTAAGAGCTTAACAAAACACGTCAACTTTTTCGACGCTCTCGGGAGGGGGGGATCCGGCCCCGTTCGTCACCCCGTAAATGCGCCCCTGGTCGCTAGTTTCTACTATATTAGCGTACACAGCCGAAAAAAAATTAAAAATTAAATTAAATTAAGAGCTTAACAAAACACGTCAACTTTTTCGACGCTCTCGGGAGGGGGGGGATCCGGTCCCGTTCGTCACCCCGTAAATGCGCCCCTGGTCGCTAGTTTCTACTATATTAGCGTACACAGCCGAAAAAAAAATGAAATTAAATTAAGAGCTTAACAAAAAACGTCAACTTTTTCGACCCTCTGGGGGGGGGATCCGGTCCCGTTCGTCACCCCGTAAATGCGCCCCTGGTCGCTAGTTTCTACTATATTAGCGCACACAGCCGAAAAAAATTAAATTAAATTAAATTAAGAGCTTAACAAAAAACGTCAACTTTTTCGACCTTCTAGGGGGGGTCCGGTCCCGTTCGTCGCCCCGTAAATGCGCCCCTGGTCGCTAGTTTCTACTATATTAGCGTACACAGCCGAAAAAAAAAAATTAAATTAAATTAAGAGCTTAACAAAACACGTCAACTTTTTCGACGCTCTCGGGAGGGGGGGGATCCGGTCCCGTTCGTCACCCCGTAAATGCGCCCCTGGTCGCTAGTTTCTACTATATTAGCGTACACAGCCGAAAAAAAATTAAATTAAATTAAGAGCTTAACAAAAAACGTCAACTTTTTCGACGCTCTCGGGAGGGGGGGATCCGGTCCCGTTCGTCACCCCGTAAATGCGCCCCTGGTCGCTAGTTTCTACCATATTAGCGTACACAGCCGAAAAAAAATTAAATTAAATTAAGAGCTTAACAAAAAACGTCAACTTATTCGACGCTCTCGGGAGGGGGGGGGGAAATCCGGTCCCGTTCGTCACCCCGTAAATGCGCCCCTGGTCGCTAGTTTCTACTATATTAGCGTACACAGCCGAAAAAAAATTAAATTAAATTAAGAGCTTAACAAAAAACGTCAACTTTTTCTACGCTCTCGGGAGGGGGGGATCCGGTCCCGTTCGTCACCCCGTAAATGCGCCCCTGGTCGCTAGTTTCTACCATATTAGCGTACACAGCTGAAAAAAAATTAAATTAAATTAAGAGCTTAACAAAAAACGTCAACTTATTCGACGCTCTCGGGAGGGGGGGGGGAATCCGGTCCCGTTCGTCACCCCGTAAATGCGCCCCTGGTCGCTAGTTTCTACTATATTAGCGTACACAGCCGAAAAAAAAATTAAATTAAATTAAGAGCTTAACAAAAAGCGTCAACTTTTTCGACCCTCTGGGGGGGGGGGATCCGGTCCCGCTCGTCACCCCGTAAATACGCCCGTGGTCGCTAGTTTCTTTTCGCCACTTACATATTTTTTTTTGACGCACTTTTTTTTTATGTAGGCCTATATTTGCTGACCGGATGAACCTCTCATCAACGTAAGTTGCGCTGTTCCAAAAGAAGAGATTTTCGCTGCACCTACCCCTACCATCATCTGTATTCTCTTCCATCACCATACTCATTGCCTTGTGATTTTCTCTTGTTCTGACCTGTCACGGTAAATCGGTCGTATTGCAGCGAGCCGTGGGGTAACAGCGCCGATGCAGCAGCGTGTAGGACGGCAGCCGTTTCGTAATCACTCGCTGCTGTTGTTCAACTGCCGCGGAAAATCGATTTCCATTATTTAGAGGCCGGTGGGAATGATTTCGTCGTGAATCATTTATTATGTTATCGCGATTGCCATCAGTAATGCACATGTAATACGAGATAGATCGACCTCGGTAATCGTAACGGTCGGTGCCCACCGGCATCGTTATCCTTGAAGCCGTTCGGTTTCCTTGATGTTCAGCACTTCTGCGCATATTCGAACATTGAAACCATATCCAAAAGATGCGTCAGCGTTGTAAGATTTGTCGTTAGTTTTTCAAACTAATTAGCTTTTTTCAAATTTCTTACGTCATCCAAATATTCTATATCACTATCGGATATCTTTTACAGGGGGCGTATTTTGAACCGGACCCCCCCCCAATAGGGTTGAAAAGTTGACGAATTTTGTTAATCTTTTAATTTTCTGGATATTTTATTATTTTTTCCAGCCGTATACGTTAATGTGCGCTTAGTCACCCCTTTTCTAAATACACAAACAGGTTTAATACATAGCATTTGCGTGTCCGTTTGAAATATGAAATATAGGAAAATCAATTCAGTCAATAAGTATCTTCTGAACAATGTTTCAAGAAGGTGCATTTTTTTTTAGCGTTTATTTTAATGGGATTGATTTCAGGACGTTAACACACGTTTTTCAACCACTTTAAAGATAGTGATGTTGTTTTTCTTTTGTATGAAGCTGATTCGGCCGGACCCCCCCCCTTTCGCAAGGCTAATTCTAGATACGCCAGTTTTACAAAGATTAACACCCGATTGGAACTTGGCCTATAGTACGTTCCGTTTTAGTTGGCACCAGTGTAGGGATGTGTGAGTGAGCGATGCAGAGGCCAGCTGGGGGGGGGGTGCAAGGGGGGAGCCGCGCCGGACGGCATAGCCAGGAGGGCGGCAAATTGAGCATTGACTTGAAAAAATGTTTTCCGTTTATAAAACTACAAACAACTTGTTTCTTTGATATGACTATTCCTTAACAACTACAGGAATATAAGATTTTCTTAACATAAGATTAACAAGTTTCAAAGAGTTTATGAAGTTTTTTATTCAAGGAAAATCGAACCCTGAGTGTCAAAATATTACAATTAACAAGGAAACAACTTGTGATCATGAAATGGATGTTATTAGTGACGAGGCTGTTCATAAATAGAGTAAAGTTACCGACGTGAATACTTCAAACTGTGAAAGTGTCAAAGGACAGTTGCAAGATTCAGTTGGTTCTAGTACCATGGATGATGATATATCGTGTAGTCTTGAAATTACAGGCGATGAAGGACGGACCATGACGAGCAACAATGTAGATCGTGTTCCCGGCACTTCTCTACAGGATATGGGAGCTTGGCCAAGCGAGAATCTCAATCCTTCCGAGATATAATGGTGAATAGAGGAACATGTCAGTTCCAGAACAAGGACAGCCACTTTCCTGAAGATGAAGCTGGACGATCCTTAAACAAGTATTGGTTTGATAAACCCTTGCAAAATGGCGAAAAAGTAACACTTGTATGTGTTTTTCTCCAACTAAAAAATCTCTATTTTGCTTTTGTTGCACTTTATTTACACAAAAAACTATCAAATAGTAAAAATGGGTGTTCGTCATGGCAAAAGTTGAATCCCTGTATTCAGGATCATGAAAATAGTCCTGCTCATCGCTCTGCGTTTTCTGAATGGAAGGAATTGGAACGTTCTTTAAACAAAGGGGGACTTATTGATGATCTACTTCAGGAAGAAATGAGTAAAGCAATTAAGACATGGAAAGAAATCCTCGAACGGGTCAATGCCACAGTACAAACTCTAACAGAACAAAGTCTGGCACTGATAGGGCTGATAGGAGTCAATTACTAACGATCCAAATCCTGGAAACTTTCTGGCTTTGTTAAAATACTTGGAAATTTTTAACGTATAAAAATACACTTTGTGCATAACGTGTTAAAATACTTCATTATGCTTTGGATAAATAAAGCATTGACACTTCTGGAGACGCTAACGGACAAATTAAAAGTTTGGAGGAATGAGCTGTGTGACAATGTCGTTACTAAGGCAGAGCAGGTATGTAATGAATGGAGTTTCAGTATAACAAAAAAGATAAGAAGGAAGCGCACGATTCCAGGAAAGTATGCAGACGATTCTGCATTAACCGCTGGGCAAGAAATGCGACGTTCTCTAATAGAAATTTGGACAAACTGTCAGTTGAAATTTCAAGCCGTTTCTCTAACATAAAAGAGTTAGAAAAACGCTTTGGGTTCCTCTGTAAATTTGAGGCGTGCGTAAATCATGGGGATATTTACCCGCACAGAGCTTGAAAACTATCCACATGACCTAAGCAGTGAAGAATTGTTCAGTGACTTGAAAGACGTCATACTTTTCTTCAAAAGGGCAAAAGTTAACGGAGAACAAAAAGACTTTACACCTCAGGGATTGTTACAACACATTTCTTCAATGAGATTAGAAGCCTACAAAACTACCAACAGCTTTAAAAAGTTTTCTTACTTTACCAAGTGTCTATGTCTTCTTGTGAAAGATCATTTAGTAAACTTAAATTGATTAAATCATACCTACGATCAACAATATCTCAAGACAGGTTATCAAATCTAGCGATACTTTCAATTGAAAACGATATTGCTTCGTCTTTAGATTATAGTGATTTAATAACCCACTTTGCAGCAATTAAGACCAGGAAAGTTACATTTTAAAATGTTTCGTTTTAAATATTTATTAATTATTAAAAACAAATATTAAGTATTTATTAATAGGAGACGGAACCATTAACCTGAAATGGTAAGTGATTTATTTTATTACTTTTAATGTAATTCTTTGTTTAACTTTATGTTGCATTAGGATTGCTTTTAACGAAGCGCTTTAGACCTACAAGGAATCTGCATGTTTATTAGACCATTTTCTCGGTATAATTTTTTGTATATTACTACATTTTTATAGTCTACATTTGTTAATAATAAATGTATACAAACCGAATACCGGTAATATTATAATATGTAATTTCTTAATTTTGACTTAACAAATATTGTTAAGACGTTTGCTGAACGTGCTTTCATACAAAAATCTACACATCTGCATTTATTAAGTACTTTGTTCACTGGATGAGCCTTAAATTTTGCTCTTTTGTTCCCCTTTAATTGTGAAGGTGACGCGGCCGACGATCTCCTTGCCCCGGGCGCCAAAAAGCCCACGTATGCCACTGGAGCGATGTATACTGTATGGATCGCGTGCTGACAGACAAAGTGAACGGCAGAAAACGTTCCGAAGCACGTACAGCTTCCCCCACCACGGGGGGGGGGATAAAGCGTTTGGCGCTAAGTTAACACGTGTACTAAACGAGTCATTCAGTCAGTAATGCACTTGTTTTGACACCTTACAATTATTACATTTGGGACAGTTCTACTGAAAATTTGTGCTTATGAAGATTTTATTATTATACCAGTTTGTTCTTACTTTTGCCAGCTTCTTTTAGGCCTACCCAATAAACATTTTAAAGTATACTGCTCACGTCTTTTATTCTTTGTTTCCCTTATTCTTATCTTTATTCGTCTGGCTTCAATATTAAGTGTTCATAAATAAGAACGCCACAGAACTGTTTACGAACGCAACGCAACTTAGAGATAAACTGAAATAATCCGTCAGAGTACTGAAATCTTACAGTGAAACAAATGTGTTTATTTTGGAAAAGAACTTATTAAAAACCTCCCACTTTGGAGTCATGAATTGTTAAAATATAACATAGCTATACCATTTAACGCAAAATATGGTCCGCTAAAGCAACAACAGCTATAACAAAGCAGAAAAATCAGACTTTGTACAGGTACAGTACACAGCGTACGCAGTGTTATAGACCACTGGTGCAGCGCTCGGACCGAATTTTGAATTCAGTGAATGCAGCACGCGATCCATATAGTAGGCCTATACATCGATGGAGCTGACTCAGAATTCTGTTTGAGTTGTGTGTAGGTAGGCCATTAATTATAACGTAAAAATTGAATGCGACCCAATTTTACGCTGGTTTTATATAGAAAACATGATTATTAAATATATATTAGAATATGAAATGCAAGTAATGTGACTTGATGTACTGTTATAAACCAGCGTGGCGGTGTTTTTCAAAAGCACACACCCTAGGCAAGGCGACAGTCTGTCGGTGCGAAAGTTATTCAGCAAGTCACGTACAGGGTGTAAAATCATAAAATGTATTGGGTTAAAAAAAAGCAATAAAGTTAAGTGAAATCGAGGGAAAATTGATTGCTCGGACAATACCGTACCGTTAGGATTTAGACAGAGAGGGTGTGAGAGAGAACTCGAAGTAGCGTCATGTCACTTTCACGGTAAAGGTTTGTTACGCGCTGGTTTTTGACGAATAGGAGAAAGCGTCACTTTTAAGCGGGCGAATTTAGCTAGTTGGGTTGGAGGAAATCAAATATCGCGGTACTTGAAACCAGTGGGAACGCGATTTGTAAATATTGAGTTTGGGTAACGTTTGAGGGAGTATAAAAAATGTAGTTGGGAATTTGGCAGTCAGTCTACGGCGAACACTACAACTATCAGACTCGTTATCGCGCATTTCGTAACTAGTTATTGCGATTTTGTAACTAAAACTTGCGATAAGTAATAAGTGCAATATTCATGTCGTGCGTTTAAATAATATCAAAACCCGGTATTACGGTAAACGAAGTATACCAAATCAAAGTAATTGTTAGACTTATAACTTGGTGATAATTACCGAACTTCATAGTATCGATAATCGAACGCGTGCATTCGGAAGTTGCGGAACGTGGGAGTGTATTCGGGATGAATTATTGATATTGCGAGCACCTAAGGTGTCAAAATTAATTAGTATACACTAGTTACATGCTGAATCAGTGAGTAGGTGTGAACAGTGGTAATTAAAGTGAAACCGAAGTAATCAAGTGTTAGCGTCATCGAGTGTCAGCAACAGGATCATCCGAATCGCCGACAACGCAATCTCCAAGATCGCAGACTCCGATGGAAGGATTCACCAACCAAAAGGAATTCAACTTAACAAGTAAACCAAATGAACAATTAAACTCTGATTAATTCATGTATCTTTGTTACTCTATTACTATTGGCAATTCAGTTGGTCTATGAACCTACTTTCAATGATAATTGATGAGAAGTATAAATTCAATAATTGTTAATCACGAAGATTGTATGCAGCTTGTAATATGTTAATGAAGATGTTCATTAAAATTAGCAGTCATTCAAGTTAATTGTGTTAATAATCATTTCTTGGATACCCTGAGATAATTTTAAGAGTCGCCATCAAGCAGAGTTAAGAGTTCAGTATTAGTAAGTTACACATATCTTTTCTGGCTCTAAACAGCGAGGGTGGTATAATATAACACAATTCTCAGTATTGGTCACTCACACATCCACACATTAGTGTCAGTTGGAATGGAACACATTGTATTTCCAGAATTTAGTTGAGTTAGATCTCAAATAAATCCGGTGTTCTCATTTTATGCATTTTACTGTGATTTGTTGCTTTCTAGTAATACGGAACTATATTTAAATATGAAGTGTCGAAAGAAGATACAGTAGATATCCGATTTTTTTAATTTCCGGAATATTAGAGATACTTTTTCCTTTGTCTTAACTTTTGTTAATACACACACATATTCGCAACACACTTTGTAAGTATACAGTTTCCGTTCTTAGCTTAATCCTGATGTAAACAAACAGGCGTGGCACATGTGAACGCTATTTGCTACTTTAATTAGAGGCGTGTCACTCTGACAGAAGGAGTACAGACAGGGTACATATAATAATGATACTGTACAAACACACGTAAATTGTAATATTTTGTCCTGACCAAAGTAAAATTTGTGTGACAGTGTCAGCCCGACTGTGAAACTTTTTTTTTTCTCGCACAAACAAAAAAGTAAAGTTTTATTTAAAACGAAAATAGAAGCTGTGATAAGTACCAGTGTACTGAATAATATCAGTTGCTGTCAGAGAGTAATTCAATGCCTTCCATATCTGTGTCTGACCTTGTATCATCACTTGAGTCAGCGTTATTATTGATAAGATTGTTCATTGTACACAACGACGTCGGTAGTGTGAGCCAGTTGCCATAGCTTATCCTTGATCATATGCTGCATACAACGACTCCACGTGTCCGCCGTTGTTTCATTTACCGCCTTCTCAATACATTGTTTTATATCAAGCAGCTAATGTTGTGTTGTGACGGGCAACATATCCTTTCAACTGGCTCCATATTAATTCAATAGGATTCAGAATGCAGTGGTAAGGAGGAAGTCTAAAAACGACTTGCCCCAATTTAAGTGGCAAGATAACTCTCACATGACTATACAGACATTGTATGAGTGTTGGTCTCGGATCGTATTTCTGGTAAACATTGCCTACTCCTGCTTGGCTCTCCTCCTCCTCCTTTGTGTGGTTTAAACGCAAAACCGTCTTTATCCAGTAACATATCCCCCTCCCCCGTTTATCGTACTCATGTCGCTTATACAGATTCTCCTCGATTCCTCAGTTTCTGCGTTGACAATTTAATTTTTTTATGCATGCCTGCGTAATCTCAGTGTAACAGAAAAGAAAGCGGTTGGTAGTTTTATTAGAAACGAAACTGGCGCTCTTTAAGTAGGAGTTGGTTAAGAAAGCAGCACGAGACATCGGTGTTGGTGAAATAACATTAGGGGACTGGACACGAAATCGTGACAGATTTGAACGATGGGCTAAGTAGAACGCTTCACCGAGTTCGGGGAGAAAGAGTTTGAAGTCCTCGACCTTTAAAGATGTCAGTGAGGCTTTGTTTGGTTCACATAACAGCGGGAGACGGGAGTCCCGCTTTCTGGACTAATTTTTTTTTTTTTTTTTGAAGACAGTGATTTTATGTGGAAGATGTACAATTTTTCTTCAAGATTTGGATGGCTGGGTCGTTGTGAAAAACAGTACGAGGTGGGTCAGTGATATCTATCAAAATAAAAACTGAAACAAATTTTAGGAGAAGAAGAATACGTCCCAGACCAGGTTTTTTAACTGTGACGAAGCGGGTTGTACTTCAAAATGTTACCGTCCAAAACTCTCGCCTTAAGAGGAGTAAAAACTGTTCCATGGTACAGACGGTACAGACGTTCCAAGAAATAATCACTGTTCTTCCTTGCGCCGTTGCCGACTTTCCCTGTATTTCCCAAGAAATTTCATACCTTAATGCATTTTCCCTAGGAGCTTTATTACTGAATTCAGTAGGTATATTGCTTTGAACCAGGTAGCCTACACGGTTGACGATAATATCACACTTAACATTGATTGAGATGTAAGTAGTCGTACCTTTACCGTACTCGGGCCTTTCTCAACGGTTCAAAATATATTTTAGCATTGTGTCCTCCCTGCGTGTTTTACATGAAAAAATGTAGTATATTTTTGTAGTTTTGTTCATGATTCATACACAGTGGCATATGTAGTAGAATTTGTACTTAGGGGTGGGGTCGGAAAAAAAAACCTTGCGTACTCAACATTACTGTCTGTAAAGTGGCTGGAATCAGTCCCATTAAAGTAGACGGTAATAACAATAAGAATACGAATTTATAAAAAAAAATTTAAAAGATAGATTGATTGAATTGATTTTCCTATACATATTTCATATTTCAAACGTATACTCTAATGCGATGTAATAAACCTGTTTGTGTATTTAAAAATGAGTTACTACTATATTAGCGAACATAGCTGAAAAAAATAATAAAACAGCCTAAAATTAAATTCGTCAATTTTGCGACCCTCTGTGGAAGGGGGTCCGATCCCCCCCCGTAAGTAACCTCCTGTTCATACATTAGTATTTATTTCAGACGCCACATTTACGTACTGTTCTCGCAGTGAAGCTGTTAAATCTTTGGTTGAGAATTAGGATGGGTTTTGTTTGTTTGTTTGTCTTTATATAACTAAGAGACGTAAGTGAGCGAATAGTTTTCATACTAATTAATGGAATCATATTACGATCTCGTTTCAACTTATGAGCCCTCAAGATAGCAGCGGACTAAAGAAGAAGGATAAAGTATAAAGTAATGGGGGTGGGGAAGACTGTATAAAGTAAAACAAATAGTATGCTTGCAACAGAAGTCCACGAGAGTCTCGTTTAACTGAATTTGATGGGACCAAGAGTGATTCAGTTAAATCGAAACCATAGTACTGGACTGTAATTTACATTATTTTAGTGAGAAAAAACGCTAAAGGACAACAAGCGCCTTTAATCGGTTTTTAGGGAAACTAGCAGTACTCATGCGCCGTTATTGCATACTTCTATTAAAATGCAGACGTCTTTAAAATCAACGGGCTTTAAATCATACAATATTACTATATACAAATTTCGAAGAACAATTTAATTTAATCAAACTAAAAACTATTTTTCAAACGACATTTTCAAATACAGTAGTACGTATTTAAATCATAAACGCTGTGAAATTTAAAATATGCAAACTTCTTGAATAAAGAAAATTAACGCGTTATCATTCGGTTAATCCGGGAATTCGGTTAATCGCGGTTCGATTAATCGGGACTCTAGTGTAGTGTTTAGAGTAGTATTGAAGAAAGGAAAGTTATTAATTTTGCTGATATTAAATGGATAATTGAAAATACGATGGTCATTTAGGAAAGTCTTGTCGAACAAGAACAAGATATTGTATACATCGCTTCGTAGTGTACTCGCAGAGACATGCGATACCGGTGTAGCGTTTTTTGTGCAGCGCAGCGTGGCCCACATTCAGCCGAGGGAGGCGTCCGAAACGTGAGACGCGCGGAGAAGGCCAACACAACGCAGAAGCCTTAGACAATATAGGTTGTGTTGTTGTTACGTGTGGCCCGCATATACGCGCGCGCGCAGAAACCTGTCATAGTCACCGCGTCTTCCGTGGGTGAACACGTGTCTAGATTAATTACATTCCACCTGGCAGAAACACAGGGATCAGGGTAATTAGTACACGTAAAGCGCTATTCCCTTTAAAAACGAGTTAAACTAGTGCTTCCTTGTGTGTTTAATAAAGGAGACTGAATTGATATATTAGTAAGAATATTATAATAATGGTATTACAGTACTAGGCCTATATTATACATTAGCACTGATGTGTTACTTGTCCTATTTGCCAAAGAAAAACAGTTTTAGAGTGCCTCATCTGTTTGTATTATTTCTTAACATAGTAACTGCATTATGTAACTTTTCAAGAAAAAAAACACCCAAACCTTATTTTGTAGTTGCATGACAGCTTACTTTGCTTGTGAAGTTATAGCTGCTTTTTCAAGTTTATCTGACTCAAGGCTGGTAAAACAACCCGAAGTGCGCACCTCAGTTTGTAAAGGCTCGTTTACACGGTTCAAGTTTACTGGCTTCAACTACTTGGAGTCAAGTAAACTTGACATCTGAATTCTGTCTACACGGGGAAAGTGGCGCCACTACATTCATTTTTGTTTGAAATGTGGAGTAGAAAGGTGCGTCGTAGTGCAGTTAAACTGTTATAGCGAACGCATTGCGCAAAAATCTACGGGATGATACAACGGAAAATGTCAACAGAGAGATAAAGCAAACTTGGAGGTGGGTGAGAACATGGATAGCTAGAAGGGAAATGTATGGTGCCTCTTCAACACTGTTAGGCGAGTTGGCAGATGAAGATCCTTCGTCTTACAAAACTCATCTAAGGATGACAGTACAGACATTTAAGGAGCTATTAGGAAACGTTGAAGCAAAAATAAGTAGAACAAATACTACCATGAGAAATGCAATTCTCTCAAGAACAAAGCTGGAAATCAACTGCGTCTGCTGCTTTAAACCAACTTAATTTTGGTTTATATATTTCATCAGTGGCCGCCCACTCTTTTCGGACTTTAGGATTTTTGCAAGTTCTTGGCGATAAACCGTTCTTATGGTTTTAATTCTTTCACGCAATGCCACAGTTGATAAATTAGCATACAATTTAATATTTAATTGTTAACGTTTGAAAAATAAATTCAGAACACAGAAAGTCAGAAAATGTAATTAATACAAACTTCTGAAGTAGTCAGTTGTAAGATTTAAATCAGTTTGTTATAAGTATTTTGATATTGGCAAAATAAAATAATAAATGCCAATTCAAATCAGTAAAAACAAATCAGGTTAATGTATTTTAACGAGAACTGCAGAATCACCTCACAGAGAAAACAATACACTAAAAGCCGACTGCGCACTGAAGACGTAAGACCGATTCCCTTGACTGCTTGAAGGCAAGTAGTCAAGAAGCCGTCTAGAAGGAGACAGTAGGGGAGGAAAGTGAGTCACGTGACTTTTAAGTGGCAACAAAACTTGACGCTAGGCCAACTCTACTTTCCACTGTCCGGACAGTGGAAAGTTACTTTCCACAACCGTTTGCACAGGGATAGTATAAGGAAAGTAGCTTGACTTCAAGTGGTTGAAGCCAGTAAACTTGAACCATGTAAACGAGCCTTAATTTACACAAAATGCGAAATATCGTGAAGTTCTTATCAGCAAAGGGACCATGTGGTATCGCGTGTATACAAAAATGTGTAGTGGTTTATTCACGTTAAGTTGTTGAGTAGTAGCTGCAGAAATATTACCGCTCAAAAATGGTTCTTGTTAAAATTAGCACACCATTGGAAACCGTTTTCAGCTCGTCTTTCTGTCAAATTTCAGTAGTATGGATGTTGTCTAATTTTGTTTTTCACTTACCGATTTATATATACTGTATACTAGCTGACCCGGCCACGCGTTGCTGTGGCTTAGTTATTACATGTTAAATTGATATTATAATCAACTATTTGGTATAATATTGTTAATGATCAGTAACAAAGAAACATCGGCGTATGAGCTGATCTAAAAATGGACGGAGTAGAGAACGGATAGTTGAGTCAAAATCTGATAGTGATTAGGAAAGAGTTTAGAAGACAAAATTAAGCACAAATGAAACATGAAAGTTTTAATTCTATATTTTATTTATCAATACAAATCAACATAAATTTTCTAATCTTTTATTTTATTAGTAAGTACTCTCATTACCTTTAATAACAATAATTCATAGTTAAAGCTTAATTAAGCGCTAGTCGATGTACGATATTTTTTGTCAACCTATCTTTTGTTAACACTAATAAATTCGATGGTTTTCCTACACGTGAGCAAGCAACGTATAGTTGCCCATGGGAAAAACATGGATTTTCTAAATCTAATCCGCAAACAGACATTGTTTGGCCTTGAGACTTATTGATGGTCATCGCAAAAGCCAAACGAATGGGAAATTGAAGCCTTTTGAATGGTATTGGAGAATCTGATGGTATCATCGGAATACGTGGCAACAGGACGATTTCTCCTTTAAACTTTCCAGTCAAAATGGTTGCTTCAAGAACATTTCGGTGATCTTTTTGATGACCAAACGTGTACCGTTGCATAATTTAGGGGGGTTTAAATTACGCAAAAGAATAATCGGTGAACCAATTTTTAGCTGAAGATTGTGTGGTGGCATTCCTGATATATCCAAAGAATTTAAAAATTCAATTGGAAAATTCACGGCTTCGTTTTCATCCACAGTAGCGTCGATTGATTTGAATGACATCAATTCTCCTGGCAACAATTGTTGTATCTGGTAGTTAATGAGATCCACATCAACATTTTTTGCTGCCAAAATAGCACGACTACTAAGCCAATTGTGATCTAAGTAGTTAGTCAGTATATCCGGAAAAACGTTGCTTCAAGAACATTTCGGTGATCTTTTTGATGACCAAACGTGTACCGTTGCATAATTTAGGGGGGTTTAAATTACGCAAAAGAATAATCGGTGAACCAATTTTTAGCTGAAGATTGTGTGGTGGCATTCCTGATATATCCAAAGAATTTAAAAATTCAATTGGAAAATTCACGGCTTCGTTTTCATCCACAGTAGCGTCGATTGATTTGAATGACATCAATTCTCCTGGCAACAATTGTTGTATCTGGTAGTTAATGAGATCCACATCAACATTTTTTGCTGCCAAAATAGCACGACTACTAAGCCAATTGTGATCTAAGTAGTTAGTCAGTATATCCGGAAAAACACTCTCAATTAGTTCATTTTTACTTCCATATTCCTTAAGGAATGGAAGTATGGTGATGGCAAAAAAAATCGTGTTCGAGATTATTGCAGATTCTGATTCTACTACACTCAAAACATGAAAAAAAGTCGTTTTCCGAAAAGTGTCTGTGTGTGTGTCTGTGTGTCTGCTGTCTGTAGATTTTTTTTCTATGGCAAACGATAACTGCCGCAAATTCAAACAGAATCAAATAATTTTTTGCATACAGCCCGGTTTTGCAGAGTTCTCGCGACCTATTGTTTTTGGTGAAGATCGGTTGAGGGAAAGGGGTAGTTTACCTGCAACGGTTTTTTTTTAGCAAGGGAAATTTTGTTTGTTTGGCAAACGATAACAGCCGCAAATTCAAACAGAATCAAATAATGTTTCGCATACAGCCCTGAATTGTAGAGTTCTCAAGACCTATTGTTTTTGGTGAAGATCGGTTAAGGGAAAGGGGTAGTTTACCTGTAACGTTTTATGTTTTAACAAGGGTATTTCCTATGGCAAACGATAACAGCCGCAAATTCAAACAGAACGAAAAGATTATTTGCATACAGCCCTAAATTGTAGAGTTCTCAATACCTTTTGTTTTTGGTGAAGATCGGTTAAGGGAAAGGGGTAGTTTACCTACAACGTTTTTTTAACAAGGGTATTTTCTATGGCAAACGATAACAGCCGCAAATTCAAACAGAATCAAATAATTTTCTGCATACAGCCCTGATTTGTAGAGTACTCAAGACCTATTGTTTTTGGTGAAGATCGGTTGAGGGGAAGGGGTAGTTTACCAGCAACGTTTTTTATCATGCGTATTTTCTATGGCAAACGACAACTGCCGCAAATTCAAACAGAATCAAATAATTTTTTGCATACAGCCCTGATTTGTAGAGTACTCGCGACCTATTGTTTTTGGTGAAGATCGGTTGAGGGGAAGGGGTAGTTTACCTGCAACGGTTTTTTTTATCAAGGGAAATTTTTTTTTTTTTGGCAAACGATAACAGCCGCAAATTCAAACAGAATCAAATAATGTTTCGCATACAGCCCTGAATTGTAGATTTCTCAAGACCTATTGTTTTTGGTGAAGATCGGTTGAGGGAAAGGGGTAGTTTACCTGCAACGTTTTTTTAACAAGGGTATTTTATATGGCAAACGATAACAGCCGCAAATTCAAACAGAATCAAATAATGTTTTGCATACAGTCCTGATTTGTAGAGTACTCAAGACCTATTGTTTTTGGTGAAGATCGGTTAAGGGGAAGGGGTAGTTTACCTGCAACCTTTTACGTTTTATTTTCTATGGCAAACGATAACAGCCGCAAATTCAAACAGAATCAAATAATGTTTTGCATACAGCCCTGATTTGTAGAGTACTCAAGACCTATTGTTTTTGGTGAAGATCGGTTAAGGGGAAGGGGTAGTTTACCTGCAACGTTTTTTTATCAAGCGTATTTTCTATGGCAAACGATAACAGCCGCAAATTCAAACAGAATCAAATAATTTTTTGCATACGTCCCTGAATTGTAGAGGTCTCAATGACTTTCGATTTTGGTGAAGATCGGTTAAGGGGAAGGGGTAGTTTACCTGCAACCTTTTACGTTTTAACAAGAGTAAAGTACTTGAAAATTTATTTAAACTTTTTGAAACAATGGTAATTGTTAAAAATAAAATAATTTTGTTGCCAGGCAATAAAATTATAATTTTTTCATTTTAATGTAATATAATATTTTTCATTTAATACAGCAATAAAAAGGCAGGTAAGACACAGCCTGGCTGTTTGGCTGAAAATGATTTTAAATATAAATCTTAGAATATGGAAGTCATGTATGGTTCTCCATACCGATATTTTGTTTGAACAACAGTGCAGAATTCGTCTGGCAATGTTATGCATTGTGTATCAGGCCGAGAATCAATTTCACCGTTTCCAATATCCAGCAATTGCTTAGAAAATACTTGTGCCGCTGGATCATTTTGGAGTTGAACTCGCATGTTTATTGTCAATCGGAGTGTTTCGACGTTTCTCCATAAAAACGATTGTTTTAGGCATGCGTTTATTTCATCGACAAAAGTAGAGCGAGGAATGACTGGCAATGTCTGTCGGAAATCACCAGACAATAGTAAGATAGCACCACCGAACAGTCTATCATTACCGTTTAAATCTTGCATAGTTCTATGTAATGCTTCGAGTGAATGCTTATGAGCCATTGTACACTCATCCCAGATTATTATTGAACTTTCCTGCAACACTGCAGCCATTCCGCTTCTTTTTTTAATGTTACACATTGCATTTGGCTTGTTATGAACATCTAATGGCAGCTTGAACGCTGAATGTGCCGTTCGCCCACCAACAAAGTGGCAGCAATGCCTGATGATGCAATTGCTAATGCAATTTTCTGTTGTCATCTTATTTTGGCAAGGATCAACGATATTAAAAATGTTTTACCGGTCCCACCCGGTGCATCCAAGAAAAAAAAGCCACCTTGTTTAGCATCAACAGCCAGCATAATCCGATGGTAAATATTCTTCTGCTCGTCAGTCAATAATAGCTCATTGTTTGCAACTACTGTAGCTAAGTCATGGTTGTTAAACTGTTTTTCTCGTTGCAAATCACTGTTAACTAAGTCTGTAGCCGGGCGATCTGGTGATGGCATACCAAAATGATTAAGTGGCAAATTTGAAATTGAAACACATAAGTCCTCGATCAATACTAATGCTTCATTATACATTTCTGGTGTAAAATCCATATTTAAGCATTGGTTCGTTTGTTTAACTCGGTGTAGTATGTCTTCAGTCATGTAGTTTTTGTATTTTTCCCACAAAGTCGATGATTGTGTTGGATAACATGTCGTCAAAATAATTGCAAACAGTTGGCGAATACTATTCGGCATAGACGTTAATGCGGCATCAGCAAGTGTCAGGTCCCAATGATTGTCATCTTCCAGCAGTTGCAACTCGCGACATGCTTCTTGATATGTATTGAACACTTGACCGTTAACTGTTCGCAAAAATTCAAAAGAAGTTGGTCCAGGAACATTTACCAATAACAAACGCAAAAAGAAGCACTCTCTTTGTTTTGGATGTACTGTATAAAGCCGTCCCAAAGTTTTGGCTTTAAATATGCCCGCTATTGAAGGATGCGTTTCTCCTTGTTTACGTGGTACCCATTTTTTTCCTGATTTGTTCCATGTAAAATATTGTGGAATATCAGTGTAAAACAATGTTTTTGCAAATTGGCCAAAAGCATCAGATTGTTGACACAACGTGAAAAATGCAGTTAGAGTGGTTTTTGGTGGCTCAAGTGCTCTCTGGAGGACATTTTGTTCTGTGAAGTATACCCGTTGGCCGTTTTCAAGATGTACTGCAAGATGTTGGACGGAAGGCTCTCTTTCATGTATGGGAAAACTTAGAATACGCCAGATAGCTTCGTTGCTACTTATGTATCTACCCATTTGATATTGTAAAATTTCGTCATTTCTATTGATATTTCGTACTTCAAAAACGGCCAAATCACTACCTTTATTAACGTATTTGCAAATATACTTAATGGATTTTACAGAACTGCACAGCTCTACATTTATATGAGCTTTATAAGTTTTCGAAAGCAACGGTGAGTAGGGTACCACCCATTGATTGTCAATTTCAACTTGATTTGTAGGATTTGAGATTCGCATTTCGAAAGTGTGTCCACCATTCTCAGCGTTTCGGCGACGATACAAAGGATAACCATCGATATCAGTGATAGTATCATTCGTATATTGCTTTGGGAAACGCTTCTTACATTTTCCATCTTCCATGCATGGCGATGTCATATTAAAAACACCGCATGGGCCGTGGATCATGCGACTGGTGACAATCTCATACAATTCTGGATCAATTGCTGGATCGGGAATCTCAGCTGAAATTATTTGATCAATTTCATCTGGACGGATTTTAACTTCAAGCCAAATCAAAATATGGGCGTGAGGCAAACCTCGCTTTTGCCACTCAATCGAATATAGCCAACAACTTGTTTTGCCAAAAACTGAATATTTTACTATGAAATCAATCAAAGATTTCAATTTTTGTTTAAATACACGTGCCGTCAGATCATGACGATGTATTGCTTGTTGACCTGGTAATAGCAAAGTTTGTATTTCCTCCCAATTCGGATTGCACGTAAACGTTATAAACAAATCTGGACGACCGTAATGACGTACGTAAGTCATGGCGTCTTGTATATATTCCTGCATATTTCGTGGGCTTCCGATATAACTTGAAGGTAAAATGAACGCATTTCCGATGTCATTAATGTTTAAGTTTCCATCAATATTTCCGGTAATAGCATCTCGTAGATGGATGTATTCCTCTGATCTTAATTTTGCTTGGTTGTGTCTAATAAATCTTAAACGTTCGCTTTCAATCTTAGCGTACATGTCTACTACGTATTGATGATAGAGCTGACGATATAAAAGGATATAGTTGTCCTGGTAACGCCTAATCATTAATCGGTGCGCGTAGTAGTTCATTGAACTTACTTTTTTGTTTGTTTCATTACCAGTCACTGGATCACACTGTTTGATATTGATGTGATATTGATCCTGTCCATCCCAAAATATCAGCGGGTATTGAAGGGCATCATATGAACGGTGAATATCAGAAATAATACTTATAGTGCTGTCTCGACGTGTTATTTTGATGGCCCGGCTATTAACTGGATCGCCAACCATTATTACAGCAACTTCATCTACAGTTGGCGCGTTGAACCTGCCAGCGTGTTCTCCTGAAGGCACTTTGTCGGCATTAATAACGATTTGAAAATTGTCGTTTTTTAATTGTGGCGACACTCGTTTAAACAACTGAATAAGTTGATTACGACTTTCCAACAAATTTTCCAATAACTCTACAATTGTTCTCTCTTCTGCTCGTTCAATATAATTATGCTGGCACCGAGTTGTCACGCGTTCTTCACAGCTACCCATAAAATAAATTTGTAAGAATTTTGGTACGACGTCAGGCATTGGCATCAACGACCCGATTGTATGATATACCTGGCCTTGTATTTTGAACGTAGTTTCAAGATTGCGTCCATTGGTTGATAGATCGCAAATTTTGCTTGCCCCAAATGACGTCATTTGAAAGCAAGAATTGAATTTTCGAATCTTGCTCAAAAATAATTTTGAATCGTGCGATTGGCCAGTAAGAAGTGATTTTAAAGGTTCTGGTGGAGTTGGAAGAGTCGTTAGTTTGACTTTCCCTGACGCACAACACATGCCAGGTGTTTCATTGCGAAATTTTAATGCCCGACAGAATTGACATTCTTTGTCCATTGCACCGATGCTAATTTTAGGATGTGCAGAATAATTGATGTCTGGTGCATATTCGAACGCAAGACGAACGAAATATGAACGATTGAATGTGCGACTGGTTTCCTGTCTCTCTTGTTCTCGCGTTCTGTATGTTGCAATATTTTGTTCACGCGCTGCTCTTGTTCTCAATAGATTCTGTCGCTGACGTTCATCACGCTGATCTCGAGACTCTTGCATACGGTTCTCTGCCGTCCTGGTTCTTTGAGATACGTTTCTATCCTCAATTTGATCGGCCGACTGGTGAGTTCTTTCAAAACGTTTGCGCCGGGACTCTCTACTATGCCGATTGTAGAGGTTAGACTTTTTTGGCGGCATTTTTCTGGAAAAAATAATTAAAACAATCAAAATTAAGTCGGATTCAGATGAACAATACCGGAATCAGAACAGTAATAATGATATACGAATAAACAGAAAAAGTACGGTTATGTCGTCTGTGAATCTAGAAAACACGTGTGCTTTATAATTATTATTATTAACCCTATCAACTAAAGAAAATAATAATAGAATAAAAATCAAGTAGGTACTTACACATTTTTTATTCACATCAAAGAAATAGTAAATTGAAAAACGGAATGAAAGTTATACTCAAAATTTCAAGAATCACAATTATTTCTTAGTAAGGAATAAGAACATACGAATTAATACCGGAATCAGAACAGTAATAATGATATACGAATAAACAGAAAAAGTACGGTTATGTCGTCTGTGAATCTAGAAAACACGTGTGCCATGAAATAAATTGTAGCATCAAGAGATTATGAATTGAAGTACGGCGCCATCTATTTGATGCTAACGTAACTTAGTTGACAGCAGATTGCAGACAATACACTGACTTACATTGCCATCTGCCGGAAAATTATAGAACATAAATATTTAGCGACCTTTCGTTCTATAGAAACAATTAATTTGCAGTAAAAAAATATTTATAGTATTTATTGAGATAAAACCTATCCTATAGCCTAAGTTGGAACATATCACACATTTTGAAAAAAATTTCATTAAGATCGGTTGAGTAGTTTTGGCGTCCATCGCGGACAAACACTGTGACAGCTAATTTTTATATATATAAGATTTATATATACTGTATATATAATAGGGTTGCTACAGCTAGTGCCGTCTCCCTTCCTTCAACCTGGCCTTCCAATTCTCCGGATGTTCCCATTGTCCTTCCTCAAGTCCTATACGTTGCATAGATTCATCCACTTCGTCCCTCCAAGATCTTCTCGGTCTTCCCCTTTTTCTCCTTCCTAATGGACTCCATTCCGTCACTTTGTTGATCCATCTATTTTGGGCTCTCCGGACATGACCGTGCCACATCAATCTTTTTTCTTCGATGTAGTCAGTTACACTTCTTTCCGCTTCCATTCTTCTTCTGATCTCGTTTGTTATTCGGTCTGCTCTCGTTATTCCACGGCACCTCCTCCAATATTCCATCTCTGTTGCAAGAATCTTTCTTTCATTCTTTTTGTTAATAACCCATACTTCCGCTGCATACATCATAATGCTTTGGACTGTGGTCTGATATATCATTTTTTTGGTGCTTTTTCTAATATTTTTGTCCCATATAACACTGTGTAATTGTCTAATCCCTGTTCTAGTCTGCCCTAATCTACTTTTTATTTCATCTTCCGTTGTGCCTTGTTTACTCAGTGTGAGTCCTAGGTACTTGAATTTGTCTGTTCCTCTAATTTTAACATTTTCGTCTACTTCTAAATCTGTTGTTTCTTCGTCTCTAATTGCCAAGTATTCAGTCTTTTTTATGTTTATGTCCAGTCCCATCTTTGTGTATTCTTCATTCAGCTTTCTGACCATGTAGCGTAGAATCTTCTTCATCCTGGGCTATAACTACGAGGTCATCGGCGAAGCATAGTGTGTACAGGTGTTCATTTCGTATCGGTATTCCCATTCCATGGCATTTCTGTTTCCACATGGTTAATGCATATTCTAAAAATATCTTAAAATACTTACCGATTTGCTTTTCGAAATTTCGATGTAATCCTCTCCGTGTGTATCATAGTCTATAGTGTAGCCGCAACACCGAGCCAGTAAGTAGATCACGTCTTTGTTGTAGTTTTTAGGAACAGGTCAATGAGGTCGATTCACTGACTGGAAGTATGTACGTTACTCTCATACATGTAAAGAAAATGCTATGTTTGAATTTCCCAAGAGACGTTGAATCTTGGAACGGCTTATTTTAAGGGAAAAAGATCAGGCGGTACTCATATCGGGTACAACACACTACGAACACGCGTACCTGTTTTTAATCATAGCAATAATTAATTCAATACTAATCAGTCTGAATCGTGTAATACACTTTTAGATATAGGCCTTATATTACTACTATTTTGTTACTACTTTGCATACTACTTGGCCTACGAGCATGTATAAAGTAAGGGTTATCAAATTAAATTATTCAATGACAAAATTAATATTTATCACATATCAAACTTCAACAACAAGATATCACACTTACTTTCGTGTACCGACTCTTTATAATTATCCCTGGGCGCCAGTAATAAATAAACACAATTTGGTTGTTATTAATTAAGTTTTTTAATAACGATTGCATTCAAATATTACAAAATTTATAATTCAGTACTTCAATCATTTACTATAAAATTTGTTAGTGTTTATTTCTTAGCAAAGGATTCTTAGACTGATTGAGTCACCAAAACAAGATTGACATATAATTGAAATTAATAAGCAATATTAAAATGATTGTTCATTTATGTTATTTACGTGTATGTTGCATTACTCTGCGATGCGATGTCATCCACGCTGCGGGTTCCCAGGCTGGTGATCAGAAGTTATCCGTTGAATAGTTATCCTTATCAAGTTGCACTATTTACACTGGTTTCACAAGTATTACACAATTCATTCAATTTACTTAGTGATAATTACACAGGTGCCGTATACTAATACACTTGTAGAAAAACACAGTATATCCTTATCAAAGCTAAGTGCGTCTAACACCGGATTGATAACTGCTCTCGACCGACAGTCCCGTACAATGACGTGTGACACATTTACAATCGCTAAGTAACTCGACTTTTTAACGGTTGATGTATTAAAATTTAGATATATTACTCGGCTTTAATTTGATCTTCTTTAGTTACACTAGAATTCTTCTTATTAACATTTATTAAGTGTTTACGATGCGTAACTTCCGCACAGATTACTATCGCGTTACCGTAACTGACTTACGTGGCAATTGAAATATACTTATTAAAATTACTGACAAATTTTTTATTACAACTAATACGAGTCTTAGTGTTGTGATCTTCCCGTAGACTGAAATAAATGTTACGAGTCTAATAGCTGCAATCTCTCCGTTGACTGACTTAACTTCTTACTCTACGTATTTTTTATACTTCGCTACGAACTACCCTCACCCACTATCGACAAACTACACACCGATTGGTCCGACTCGCCGCTAAATTCAAATCTACCCAATCTGTCTAACGAAACAACCCGCGTAAAAAATGACTCTATCCGTTATTCGTCAACTAAATGCGTGTGAACACGTGGTAGGAAAACTTCGCGTCACTCTCCATCTCGCTCTATACGCTTCTTTCTAAAATAATGGCTCCTTTTGTTAGATGCACTTAACTTTTACAATCTTGGTGAATGGTTCTTACACCCTAGCAAACAATACAGTTTTATGACGGTCCGTCCGGTACGTGACTAGTTCATAGTTTTTTAGCCGACTTACAGGCGTCAACGCAAGGTCGTCTGTATGAATATCTGCCGCTCCCTACTAAATATTTTAATGTTTTCTTACTTTGAAAAACCACCGCTTTCTATAAATTTATATCTTCCCCTGGGTATCATATGACTTTGTCCCCGTAAAATTGTTGAGAATGCAGTTTTCCGTGATAATCGGATTCACATCTAAATGTTCAGTTGTCTTTGTGGTGCCGTTGGTATTTATCAGATGAACCAGTTCCCATCAAAAGCTTTTTATTTTCTAATAAATAATCATAGAACTGAATACATGAAAGACTTTCAAAGTTTGTACTGTACACAAATTATGCCTTCAACATTTTCTACCATTAACCTATTTCTCTCTTTGGTCCACTGTGAACTGATTAGAGGAAATACCCGTTCTGTAATAGAGTTGTTATTCGGTATGGAATAAAAATACTCAACAATTTTCAAAAGTCCTGAAAATAACAAGTTGATTTCGGACTTTCCTTAAAATATTTACAGTATAACTGACTGGAAAGGTGGTTACCATACAAATCAGGGTGATTCTGTAAAAACTTCGAAAAAAGAGGACATTTTCCTATTTTTTTAAAAAATCCTCCCGGACAGGTTTTAACACCAAAAAAATAGGACGTATGGTAACCCTAGGTTAAGGCTACAAACGCACGTTAAGACATGTCGACGTACGTCACTGCTTTGTGTAGGCTTACATAGGGGACGCCGCACGAACGTACAGTCAGCGCACGGTACTCGTCAGTCGTGCTGTTTTTTTGTGCTGATTTGCAAAGAGTATGTAGATTGAAAATCTATCTGTAGGCCTACTGTTCAGCAACATATATAATTATAAGGACAAAATCAGCGGTTTGTACGAGGGTCATTCAATAAGTAAACAGACAAACAGTTGTAGAAAAGAAATTAATTGTAGCAGCTGATTGAAACTTTCAGGAGTGTTACCTGGCAACGTCGTTGTGAGTTTTGATCAGCTGTTCAATAATATAACCAATACAGTTTTATTTACGATGGCGTGTCCTCTTGAGGACAGTACTTTCGAAGAACAGCGTTCTGTTATAAGATTTTTGGATTTGGAACCACTAACTTGGATTCACTATTTTGAACCTGAGTCAAAGTGACAAAGCATGGAGTGGAAGCATCCCAGTTCACCCGCCAAAAAGAAATTCAAAACCCAGCCATCGGCTGGTCAGGTGATGTTAACCATCTTTTGGAGCTTCCAAGACCCAATTTTCTGTGATTACCTACAAGACCAGCGTGCCATCAATAGTCAGTACTATTCTGACATGATTGTAAACAAAGTTAAGCCTGCATTGAAGAAGAAATGTCCGGGATGGCAGAGGAAAGGCGTGATTCTTCTTCACGATAATGCCCGCCCACACACGGCAAAACTGAGGCTCGAAACAATAAAAAAAGTAGGTTGGGAGATCCTGCCTCACCCCCCTTATAGCCCTGGCCTTGCCCCATCTGACTTTTTCTTGTTTGGCCCACTCAAGGAGCCTTTGCGTGGTGTCAAGTTCAACAGCAATGAAGAAGTGAAGGAAAAAGTCCAAAACTGGCTTCGACATCACGGTAAAGAATTCTTTGCTGAGGGAATAAAATAGCTTGTAAAGAGATGGGACAAGTGCATAGACGTTGCTGGAGATTACGCTGAAAAGTAAAAAAAAAATTGTATTGATTGAATAAAAAGTTTTTGCTCCGGAGCTGTTTGTCTGTTTACTTATTGAATCACCCTCGTATAAAATATGAAAAGTGTCCATGGCGATATCTGCCGGAGCTTATGGGATAGACTAGCCGCTGATAAGTAAGGCAGCTAAACGTAACTGCTTCTTCCGGCTCCATATTTCACGAATTTTCTGTACCAAGGTAACACAACTTTGGAGTGAGTGACAGTGAATCCGACGCCCGTCTGTTGTTCCCAGTACGTCCGTAAAAACCACGTCCTTTAAACATGCGTTGGAACGGACGTTAAAGGTGGCCCCAGCCTTAATGTGAAAGTATTGTTACATTACAGAACAGTCCCACGTGTTTGTCGAGTGTTCCAGAGGGATCTGGAATGTAATGCGTGTGGCATTCGTGATTCTCGATGCATTAGCCAGACTGCGTCAAGGCCGCAGTTAATTACTTCATAGGTAGAGATAACGCGTAGTTTGGAATGTTCTGGTCTGTCAGCGGGGTATAAATACAAGGCGGCAGCGGCCTTATTTCAGTTATAGTTGCGATATATTACGTGCGGTTCGAGTTTATTGTCGGGCGATTACAAGTGATTACTGTGTGCGTTCAAGTGATTATTAGTGAAGTGTTGTGTTTTATAATCGGGCGGGTTAATTGTAGTACAATATATTCGTTATTGTAATATATATATTTGGTATACAATATATAATTGTAATATAATATTATATTATTGTAATATGTCTTTTATATTAGCTGACATTTTATGGCGTGTGAACAATTTTTATTTGATTTGTTGTAAGAGACAGTGTTGTTAATTACAAACTGTTTAACTGTGAAAATTAAAGCTGGTGATTAGTGACTTAATTGTTGTCTTGTACTTTGTTTTCCACTGTACCATATGACGAGTACTTAAAGTATTTCACAATCACAGATGGTCATTTCATTACAGAATGGTTATTACCGTAACTAATAATAGTGTGTTGTGGTTGGGGGGGGGGGGGGGGTTAGTTGCTGCCTATTGTTGTGGGCATTCCATGAATTACTAATGTACAACACAGTTTTCCTCGTGCGAGACAAAACCAAGTTGAGCGGTTGTTGTGATTCATTTGCTGCCGATTACTCATAGCCAAGTTATCTTACTTTTTGTAGCCAGCGGCGGTTTGAAGGTCAGGATTGCAGCCTCGACTTTTTTTAAATAACAGCGCGAATTTGTTTGTGTACGTAAAGTTATGTAAGCGGAGGACGGTGTGTATGCATTAAACACGTGTTTTTTGTTATGTTTATTTAAGAATAAGATTTAATAAAACAAAATGCAAGAGGGTATACTGTTTTTATTACTTCCATGTTCCATGAGGAAATGGAAGTATGGTGATGGCGAAAAAAATCGTGTTCGAGATAAGGGTTGATTTTGATTGTACTACCCTCAAAACGAAGAAAAGTCATTTTTCGAAAAGTGTGTGTAGAATTTTTTCTATGGCAAACAGTCGCAAATTCAAACAGAATCAAATAATTTTTTGCATACGTCCCTGAATTGTAAAGGACTCAAGGCCTATTGATTTTGGTGAAGATCGGTTAAGGGGAAGGGGTAGTTTACCTGCAACGTTTTATGTTTTAACAAGAGTAAAGTACTTAATTTTGATAAATAAAGTATCCTGAAAAGAAGATCATAATAATCCACTGTAGAAACGTAGATGAAATATCTATAAATGAAAATGAAAACTGAAGGGGGAGGGGATAATTTTTATTTAAATCATGTGTACTACGTTATCGGGAACAAAGAAGTAGTTTGTTGTTAAAATTCCTTCCCGGGCTGTTTGGTCGTGATCCAATGTTTTCTACAAAACCAGACGTTTCGGCAGTGCTATCGACTGCCATCATCAGTGAAAATCGAGTGCGCTAACGTGAGGTGGTATACGTTAGTGACCACAGTACTGTGTTTAAGGCTGAAGAAAGAAGTAGTTTCTATGGAAATATTTCATTTCGAAAATGATTTTAAATATAAATCTTAGAACATTAAAGTCATGTATGGTTCTCCATACCGACATTTGTATAAGGGTCGGCTAATCTTAATTGAGAAGTTGTCACCAGTCAACGTGAATGGTTAGGTTCCATCATCGTGTAGGATTCCTGCAGAATCCAGGAGGAAAGCCCCTGGGAAAAATGCGGTCTGTTACGAAGTGTTCTAGTCCTCTCTACGCTCCGTTTTGCGTGATACGTCCGTTAATGCGACATGTAAACACGAACGACATCCCAATTCAAGGTCCTGGCTTTAAATGCTTTTACATGTTCGCGGAATTTTATTTGAGGGTCGACATTTCCGCTTAGAAGCAGTCACTTGTTCGATCGTAAATTTAGTTTTTTACAAATTTCCATTTTATCATATCGCGGCCAACTGCATTTTTTTGCGGGTATAAGTGAAGCGGGCCTCGTACGTTAAGTGCCTGATCGGTGTAAAAAGCGGCCCCTCCCACAGACAGATTCATAATAATAATTATTATTATTATTACTAGCGGGGGTCCTACAGTCTATGCCGCATCCCGCATTTCGATCGCCACTTCTCCCTATCCTTCCAGTCATCATCTTCAACAGCTCGATCTCTCATGCTTTTCCTAATTCCTGTTCTCCATTGTGTTGTCAGTCTTCCTTTTCTTCTTCTGTTTTCTGGTGTGCAAGTCAATGCTTTCTTTGGCCATCGGTTTCCTCCATTCTCATTACGTGACCATACCATAGCAACTGTCTGGATTCTATTATTTCTGCTGTTGTAAATACGCGTCCTGTTTTCCTTCTTATATCTTCGTTTCTAACATGTTGCATTCTAGAAATATTACACAGTCTTCTTAAGAAGGCCATTTCCGCAGTTTCTATCATTTTTTTCTCTTTATCTGAAAGTTGCCAACATTCGCAGCCATAAGTTAAAATGGGGAATGAGATTCATAATACAAAGTAAAAAAAAATAGATGCCATTTAATTCTACCCACTAAAGATCATTGTTCAGGTAACAATATAACAGAGAAGCTGGCCCAAATTTATTTTATAGTAGATAAAATCGAATTTAATGTATGGATTTACACCTTTGAATAAATCAAATTAATTGAAAAAGTTTAAATTGTTATCTTTGGAACATAAAAGAATTTTAAATTGCAACTTTTCTATGGCAGAATTAGTCTATTGACGTTTCATAAGCGTAACAAGCAGCAGACACAAAGCCTCTGTTTAAAGATCATGTGAGTGTATATAATCACTTATGAAGCCAGTACAGTGAAGGCTGGAAAAAATTGTCTTAGAATGAAAAACCGCAACGAATTATAAAAATGTGTTGGTTCTGATAATGTTTGTTATTGTTTTTTTTTCAGAAGGAGGCGTATTTTACATTAATGCGCTTAACTATTTCAGTAAGAGTGAAATTCATAGTCAAGGCGTGAATTTTGAATTACTAAAACTGTAGTATTATTGTCTTTTTAGAATTTCACAGTTTTTGTTGTAAAGCCCCTCTTTATTAAAGGGTTTTAAGATAAATATAATGGATAACAATGTTGAACATGTTCACAGCTTAAAGTACAGTGAAACGTAACTGTGACGAAGCGGGTTGAACTTCAAAATGTTACCATCTAAAACTCTCGCCTTAAGAGAAGAAAAACTGTTTCAGAGTACAAACGTTCTAAGAAAGAATCATCGTTCTTCTATGCGCTTTTATCGGCTTTGCCTGTGTTTCCTATACAATTTCATAACATAATGCATTTTCCCCAGGAGCTTCTTTCTTTAATTCAGCAGGTATGTTACTTTGAACCAGGTAGCAGCCTACACATTAAGTTCGGATGGCGATAATTTCACATTTAAGATTGATTGAGATGTAAGTATCGTACCTTTACCGTAAGCCTACGTTGTATCTCTCGAGAGTTCAGAACGTATTTAGCATCCTGTGTGTCCTCCCTACGTTTTTGGCATGAAAAAATTGAATATATTTTTGTAGTTTTGTTAATGATTCATAGACAGTGGCGTATCTAGAATTTTGGCCTTCGGGGTGGGGTCGGCTTCATACAAAAGAAAAATACAAGGTATAATTCTCTAACGTATCTCCCAAGTCGGAATTTACTGTAATTGGGACTACTCAAAAATTGAGAAAATGGTGTTATTAAAGCTACTGTAGGTTTTTTTTTTTTGAAGTGGCGGCATTCCACTTTATACCGGAAAAGTAGTCTATGTGGGGAAGTTTGTGTGCCGAACCGACCAACGCCAAACAGGATTGTTATGGGGATTGGTTAACTGGTTTCTTTTTTAATTTTTGTGGCCGAGAGTAGAAAATTCAAGTTAGATGTTTCACTAATAAAAGATGAAATTGTTAATTTGCTTACTTCGGTCAAAGCACACGAAAAGTGCAACTTTAATTGCTCTATGAAGTTAAATAAATTGTATAAAATCATTCATACAGTTATACCAGTCAATCATACCTTGGTGTAATTGTGGACCACAAGAGTCCAGTAATTCCATTTAAATTTTAGATTACATAAAATGTGTACTGTTTATTTTTACAAAGCGTTTGTGTACGTATTAATTAAACGTTATACAGCCTAAAGTTATTAGACTTTGTGTTTTATGGTAGTGGTAATTGTAAAACGGGAGGTTAAGATAGAAAATTGGGGATGTAACTGTATAATGTGCTGTTGTTACTGGATAAGGGCGGAGATTGGGTTGTAACCTCTACCTACGTTAATGCTCATTCTCTATAAAACATTTAATTAATGTTCTTTAATATTTCTTTATGGAGTTAAGAAAATGCATGTACACACCGAAACACGATGTACCCGATTAGCTGTTGGTTACAGACTGAAGCATCGTTCACGCGGCGACACTAAATCGTGACGCTTAGTGTCGTGAGATGAAATGTCGCTTTAGTGTCTGAACAGTCCAGTACTACAGTGTCATCATGCCGTGACACTACCGCGGGCCGTGGCGACACTAACATAATCTCCGCGCCCAATTTCATTGTATGAAGACTCGATAACACTGTACACGCAGTAATGATTACACTAGTTCGAAAACAGTGTTTACTCTGATTACAATGATAATTTAATATCACTGGAATAGTGTTCCAAAGATAATTTTAACTTTAGGGGGGGCCACGGGCGAAAAATAGAAGCGAAAAATTTTTAAAAACCGTTTATGTGTGGTATAAAATTATGAGGAATTTTATTGAAAATACGACTCAATATCTTCCAATAATTTCACAAAATTAGACTGCACAATTTGTACCCCTTCAACAAGTCTGTAAGCTGTGTTAAAAAAAAAAAACTTTTTACATGTTTTTGCAGCGAACTGCAAATGTTTACTATCCACTAAACATTCAGTTGTAGCCAAATTTGCCTTCTCTAGTAAACGCGATTCCATTTTTCAAGACTCCCAGTAATTCTTGAAAAGCCGTAGCAATAAAATACTTGTTGTTGTTCCTCTTCCTTCCCAACAAGAATTAGGACTTGGACCTGTCCAACTTCGTTGGATTTACATATAATTTGTGATGTTATTCAATTTGTTTCTTCTGCAAGTAGTATAAAGTTATATAATACTTTTCTTATACTACTTGCAGAAGAAACAAATTGAATAACATCACAAATTATATAATTACTGCAAGAAACATCGAGTTACTTATATAGAAAATGATATATATAACGCATCTTTACAGCTGTCGCCGTTTCTCCGTCCCCAACTTCCATTGTAATCTATCGTAGCATGTAAGTTCTAAACTTCTCGCAACCATTGCTTTCGCTACGTCATCTCGCCAACTCCTCCGTGGACGTCCTCTTTTCCTCCTCACCGGTGTTATCCATTCCAGTATTTTGCGGGGCCATCTTTCATCTTCCATTCTCTTCACATATCCAAACCAAGTCAATTGTCTTCTTTCTATTTCATCTGTTATTGTCCTGTCAATATTCATCTCGGCTCTAATAGTCTCATTTCTAACCCTGTCTAATTTTGATCTTCTACAACTCCTCTGAAGAAGTCCATTTCCCCTGCCATCAGTTTTTTCTTATTTACGTTTGAAACGTTCCAAATTTCTGCTCCATAAAGGATTACACTTTGCACCATGCTATTATATATATGTTTCTTTGTATTTCTTGTTATACTTCTTTCCCATAGAAGAGAATTCAGCGTTCTTATAACGGTTCGCCCCGTGTTAACACGTTCTTGAATTTCATCTTTGCTGCTTCCCGGTTTGTTGAAAATAACCCCTAAGTATTTACTTTTTTCAACACCTCTTATCCTGTCCACATCCAATTTTAAGTCCTTAACTTCTTCGTTGCCCACTATCAGGTACAGTACTCACATTTTGCCATGTTCATCGTCAAACCAGCTTTCGTTGGATTTATTCCCATCTTTTCTTGGGTCTCCCTACGCTTCTTCTTCCAGCTGGTTTGTATCTACTTGCTGCTGCTTTTGGTAGTCTTCGATCATCCATACCTTCAGATGGCTCTTCCAATTTCTTCTATGCATCTCTGTTTTGTCATTTAAGTATAAAATACTTGTTCAAAACTAAATCAGAGTGTGTGCGGTTATTTTCGATAATGTTTCTACAGGATTTGGCATTTTGTGAGATGGTGTGTACAATGTAGAATCAGTACAGAATTACCTTGTATAGATGAATCAGTAAAAGAGAGAGAGAGAGAGAGAGAGAGTAGCCTAATCTCAAAGGTGACAAACTGTACGTTGACATGTAAACCGTTACATTACGAAGTTAAGAGCTGTAGACTCTCACAACACGAAGGGGGGGGGGGGTAAATACTCCACAGTTAATGAGCGATTGTACTATTAAATAACTTTGGACCGCTACAAGCGGTTATGAAGAAATTAAAAAATAAATCTTTCACAAAGGTGTTCAGGACTAACTAAAAAATTGTTTGACGTGACATTTTTTTATTTTTCATTTTTTGTAACCGACATATGTTTCAACATTCAATTTGATTTTTCGTTTTCACTTGGAAAGTGGAAGTTAATAACAAAAAAATAGAAGTTGGTTAGTAACGTTCAGGAGTCCATTATTTGCACGAAACTTGAGAGATCCGCAAACAGGCGTTGCCCCAGTTGTTTGGAACCAACACTTGCCTTATCCAACATTTTTAATTTAATTAAAAATGTTATCACTTGTGTGGAACGATAAGAAGAACACTGAATGGAAAGTCAGAAGAAAAACTCTTTTGAAATTGTGAAACGTGATGGCAGTGAGACTTGGACACTGAACGCAAAGAGTCAAAGCCGGGCACAGGCTAGTGACATGAGATTTTTACGATCAGCCTAGGAGCATCACGGAGGGATCGGCTAAGAGATAAGGAACATCCTTGGAGTATGCAGCCTACACGAAAGGATAAAGCAATACAGGCAGGATTGGACAGACCATGTTGAAAGGATGCGTAAGAACAGGATGGCAAAACAAATTTTGGTTTATAATACGAAAGGATTGCGGAATATTGGAAGACCAAAGAAAAGATGGTCGGACCAAGGAGTGCGCAACGGGGCGTAAGGTCCACAGCCTGAAGAATAAGAATTAAAAATGTTATGTGAAGTACGTTTTTCCAAATGATTTTTCCGTGTCAGTGAGTAACAAACTAATGTTTAAACTCCCAACCTGTCAGAAATTTAAAAATGAGCTTTGCAATGCGTCTTTTCTATTATTTAAAAATTACTTAGGACGGCTAAGAAAAATTTTTAAACTCGACGCTTCACCTTTCTGGTCTGTCTTGATGAAGGAACTTCTTTAGTAAACTAATGTTTGTTGGGCAGCATATTCAGCAAATTGAATTAATGTTTTTTTAAAAGCCGTTTTTAAAAATAGTTGTTTTGCAGTTCGTTAAGACCAAGAACGAACGTGAATTCATTCATTGCAGGCGATTACCGAGTGACGTAAAGCGTTTATTAGTGTCTGTTAATAGCGAGTGATTCGAAGAAAGATATGACTGCATATCTTTACTGGACAAGGTTGCGTAGTAAAGGCCAAGGCATGCATGTTTTCGTTCTTGCAAACTGTCGACAGTCGTCGTGTAAAGTTATCAAAACTCATCACCGTATTGGAAGTTATGTTGTTAGGAAACGATAGGGAAATTATGTAACGTTTTGATGATATCGCAGTTGTCGTGGTTTCGATGACCTCGAGCGTGTTTTAATACAATCGATACGCGTACGCTTTCGTATTGTCATTCATACAGCGCGTCGAGTAGTAAGAGGGACGAGCCCGTCATTAGTAATGCTTATCGATATTAAAACTCTGTATTCATTTGGCTGTGTGTGTATTGTATTGACTGCGGATCGTATTTCTGTGTTATTTTAAGTGGACATAGTAAATAAATACAACGTATATCGGTCGGTTTTACAACTTTCAGCCTTGAGAAGAAACAAAAATGGTTCCGTAAATATTTAACACACTTTCGTGCGTGTTTGTCATTTTTTCGCGTTCCAGGTGTCGTGCACGGTAATGGTTATTTTCAAACGCTCACATGAGCCATCCTTTTTTTTAATGGATTTTGATCGCGACAAGGCAGTAGGACGGTGAAAGGGAAGAATTTTTGGGGAATTAAGCGCGCAATTGTATAGACTGATGCGAAGGACGCTGTACATCGCGTCTCACTCTTACTCGGATACCCATACACAAGTCGGTTTACTGGCCTTAAAATATTGCAGCTAATTGTGCGGGAATACAGTGAAGATAAGAAGCTTCAGTATCTGGGACATCTCATGAGAAATGAACAGAGATTTTACTTATTGCAGTCCACACTACAGGGAAAAGTACTTGGAAAGAGAGGAGTTGGGCGACCGAGAATATCATGGCTGAGAAATTTAAGGACCTGGTTTGGCATGAATACAACTGACTTATTCCGTACAGAAGTGCAGAAAGTTAAAATAGCTTGTATGATATCCAACATCCGAAACGGATAGGAACTATCAGAAGAAGAAGAATTGTGCGGGAATCACAAAAATAAAAGTATATAAGACAAGTATCAGACCTGTTGTTACTTTTGAAGGTGAAAAAAAAATGAAAGAAAGATTATAAGACGTGTTTATGGTCCAGTTAAAGAAGATGATGAATGGATAATAAGAAAAACCATTGTAAGATTCATAAAGGCTCAGTGAGCTCAAATGAGCCTAGAGCGAATGGATATAATCAGCGTATGCCAAAGAATATCCCAAGGGCGCAAGTTTACAAAAGCAGAAAGAAGGGCCGACCTAAGATAAGATGGTTGGATGATGTGCTGGAAGATCTGAGAAGAATGGATGTGAGGGGTTACCCTGAGTGGGCAATGGATACCAGATATTGGGAAGATTGGTGTTGGAAAGCAGGGCTGTAGTGCGCGAATGTTTAGGTCTCTGTTGCGCTACGCAGGTGGTTGCATACAACCGATTGCAAAGCTTCGTGTAACTAGTTGCAGGCTGCAACTGCTCTGTTTGTTAGAACACATTTTAATTCCTCTTAAGGACGCCATTTCCGAGGCGTGTAGTCTACTGTCTTGTTTCTTGCTTGTTGTCCATAATTCACACCCATAGGACAGTACGGGGACTGCTATAATTTTGTAGAACTTTAATTCTGTATCTTTACATACTTTGTTTCAAAAAATACGGTTGATTGTCTCACAGATCGTCTGGAACTTACTCAGCTTAATATGAATATCAACTGGAATAATCAACTAAATGTCATAATTCCTATCATAGCCAATATAATTTCCCAAATAAAGTGACTCAACCTGTTCTAGAATTCGATCACTAATTATTAATTTTTTTCTTCGTATTTTTTAAATTAGCAGCCATCCTTGCTATTCCTTTTATGAATTTGCTAACTGCTATAATTTTTATTGTTCGACTAAGCTTTTCGTCATCACTGACATCATCAGGTCTTAAACAACGTCTATCAACTGTACGTTGTAGGCTTTTATACTTTAGGCCCCTCCACTTATGTCATCGCCCCTCCTATTGGTTCTAGCTGCTGCCGCTCTTCACGGGAACTTTGTCTACATTTTTCCGTTAGGCATTTTTCTAACGTCCGTCAAATTGTTTTAAGAATCTCCCTATGACATACATAGGATATCAAACAAAAATGTTACAAAAATGCTTCGAAAAATATGAAATACAGATAGGAATAAAGAAAACGAAAAATGTATTCGAATATATAAAAAATGCTAAAACAGAAGAAATTCTATTAACAGAAAAAAGCGGCGTATACAAATTAAAATGTGGGGAATGTAATAAGATATATCTGGGCGAAACTGGAAGAAAATTTAAAATTCGAATGAATGAACACGCAAAAGGAGAAGGGGTTAGAGTAACGAACTCACTATATGCAAGACATTTCAATGAATCAGGCCATAAATCCAAATGAAAATATGGAAATAATCAAAATAGAAAACAACCGCAAAAAAAAACTAATAGAAGAACTAGAAATACTTAAAGTTAAAAAAGAAGATAAAAATAAATTAATGAATATAAAAGTGGATTTTACAAATGAAGAAATATTTTATTGTATATTAAACAATAAACAAAAATAAATTAAAATAATAAGAATAGCACTAAAAATGACGAAATGTAAAAGGTTACAAACAAAAAAATATAAGTCAAGAATGAAGAAATGAACGGGAATTCTTAAAACAATTTTACGGACGTTAGAAAAATGCCTAACGGAAAAATGTAGACAAAGTTCCCGTGAAGAGCGGCAGCAGCTAGAACCAATAGGAGGGGCGATGACATAAGGGGAGGGGCCTAAAGTATAAAAGCCTACAACGTACAGTTGATACACGTTGTTTAAGACCTGATGATGTCAGTGATGACGAAAAGCTTAGTCGAACAATAAAAATTATAGCAGTTAGCAAATTCATAAAAGGAATATTAATTTTTTTGTTCGTATCGGCTACTTGCCTCGAAATGCCGTTACTTTTATTTTTATAATGGAGATTTTCATACTGTTGTTTTGTTTGGAAATCTGATGAAGCGTAAAAAACAGATTTTTGCAAATCAGACTCTGTATTTAGAAGTACAAGCAAGTCGTCAGCAGACAACACTACATTCAAATATCTGTCTCGGGATAACTTAATACCAGGGTTCACGAGATGTTTCCATTTAGCTGTGGTCTGTTTTAGATTCCAAGGTACAACTCCGTACAGAAGTGTGGACCACACATAACACTTTATGTGATACGCTTTCTCAGTTTTAAATTTGGAGCATCGTCGCAGAGTACAGAAGTCACTGGTCCCTTGAAAGGGGTTCGTGATATTTCATTGCGGGTTTTAATTTCCGGATCAGGAACAAGGTTGCCTGTAATTCAGCCACCAGACTATTCAGTTTTGCTTACCTGTTGGATTGGTTTGTGTCTTTGAGTTTTACAGCAACCATTCCATTCCTTGCTTGTTGAAGATCATTAATATTGTTTTGCTCACGTTTATTGTAAGACCCATTTCTTCAACTACATCGAGTTTGTTTAGAGACGTTTGTAAGGTTTCCATATTTTGTTCAAGGATTGCAGTGTTATCTGATGGCACTTGTTGGTTCAGGACCTGATAGCGGAAATGAAACCTGGACCTTGAGGAAGAAGTAGAAGGACCAGGTGACGATACTACAGTTGCTGGTACAAACGAAGAAGGCGCCAGAAAATTGGATAGAAATAAATAAAGAAAGAAAACACGATACCTGAAAAATAAAAGACGGAAGGATACCCGAATGAAATTTTATAAAACTCTGCTGTCCCACATTCCTGTATGCTACTGAGACATCACGGACTCTTGGTAAAAGGGACGTGCAGAGGATTCAGGCAGCCGAAATGAAATTTCTAAGAGTGACGCGAGGTTGTTCTCTCTTGGATCGGAGACGGAACGAGGAGATTAGATGCGATTTAAACATTGCATCATTGCAGCACCAGAGGATTGAAGACCACAGAAAGAGATGGTGTGAACACTTGAATCGTATGCCTGATATCCGTCTACCTGTGGCTGCCTTGGGTTATCACCCTACTGGGAAGAGAGATGTCGGTAGACCGAGGAGGAGATGGGTTCCGGAACGGGTCTAAGGCCTAGTCCTTGCTCCGGTGATGATGATAAGAAAGAAAGAAAGTTGGGTAGAAAGGAAATCAAAATGTTAAAATTTTAAAAGAAATATAAGAGAAAAAGACGTGCCAGAGATGTGTTGAAAGTTTTATCAGATTTTTTGGTGCTCTTCTCTTTTTCTTTCCTTATTAATAAAATATGATTATTACATACTGTCTGACTTAGGCATGCTAAATTAACCGTACTTGTATAAAAGTTCTGTCGAACAACAAACAAAATGTATTTAAAAACGACGAAAGAGAACGGGTAGCGGTTATTGGAACAATTTATTTTATATTTTCATTATATAAGGTTAATTTACTAAAACACAGTAGTAATTAATAGGTTACAGTTGAATAATAAACTGGAGTGCTAATAATATCGTTCAAATAATCTTGTTTATGAAGCGTTCGTTGTTTAACACGGACGCCTGCAGCGCACTAATTGGACGTGCTTGGTATCTGTACAGTCGATAGTGGCGTAACTGCAAAAAGCTCGATTAATCGATTGTTCCCTCGGCTGTTATTCGATTGTTGCGGCAGACCTCGTGCAGCAGCGTCAACTGTTGTGCAATTTCCTGCGTCAGACTTCGATTTCACATCCTGATTAAAGCAGAAAGGTCTTTGTTGGCGGTTCATGGGTTCGATTTCAGTTGTTCCGGTAAAACAGCAGTGGAAACACTGTATTTCGCATTGACAGTCCCAGAGAGCCGTTAATCTCTCTGGATTAATTTCGCGGTGGTGTACGATGTTTGATCAAAAAGTTTATGAGTTTTTGTTTATTTTAAAAATTATGCCTTCATTCATCGACACTTATAGGCCTACTGCTCCCTTCAAAGTAGTCTCAGTAGAATGTAACACGATTAAACCAGCCGTTTTGCAGTCTTCAAAATATTTCAAGCATTCATTTTTGGTACAGCCTTAAGCTCGCGTAGCGATTTTCGTTTTACGTCGTGAACGGTCGCGAAACGTTGTCCTTTCATGGAAATTACTACTATTCGGAGGAGGAAAGAATCCGGTTGTGACACATCTGGTAAATACGGCAATTGCCGTGTCATCATTATAACGTTTTCTTTTGCCTAGCCTGGCAAAATTCTTAACCAGAAATGACGTGCGTCCAGGCGCATTATCGGGCTGCAATTTTCATAAATTATTCTTTCATAAATCTTTCCGTTTTCTACGAATAGCTTCATACAAGTGGCGTAAAATGTCCGAATAGCACTGCGTGCGCCTAGCGATGAAATTTCGTGGATCAATCACAACCATGATCTTCAATTCATTTACGACAGTCTTTGAAGCTTGTAAACCGCTTGTTCACGCACAGCAGTCTCGCCAGAAGCCTTCTGAACACGTTTTACCAGGACAGAGAAGTTTATCTCACGGTTTACACAAAATTTTATCCATGTTCTTCAATCTTGCATTGTAGAACGACAAAAAAAAATCACGTAATACACCTAAGGACGACTCACTCAATTATCTGTGAAATCTAAACTATGCACCCAATAGGGTTCCCATTTTAGACGATTGTCACTAACGTGTACGGACATCACATAAAAACAGTGTTTTAATCGGACACTTGTAGCGGTGGAAATTGCAAAATTGCACGAACTTTTTGATCAGACCTCTTTTTTTTTATCGGCTTTGTAAGGACCACATGCCAATTTCAATTCTTTATTCTTTGTTCGTTCCTTTTTCTCCAATATTCTTTCATCTTTTCACTGTGTCTCTTCTTCCTGTCTTCAGGCCACTTTAAAACTGCGTTTCTCTCTCTTCTACCCTGGACTCCTTCCATTTTTAACACTTTTGCGTGAAAAACGTCTCCTTCAATTGCTTCTTCCGCGTGTATATTATTTTTTTTTCTAAATCCTTTTTGACTTCTTTAATCCAACTTGATATTGACTTCTGTCCCCACAAATACATGAAGATCTGTTTTGTTAACAGAAAGACAGAAATTTACATGAACGACTTTGAAAATAAAATAACGTCACCAGTGAAAAATAAAGACAAAATTAAGAAATGGATGAGGTATGTAGACGATATCTTGTTAATATGGGAGGGCGATGATGAAGAATTAAATGTATTTTTTGAAGAGGTTAACAAATTAGAAGAGAGTATAAAATTTAAAATGGAAGTAGGAAACAAGGAAATAAATTTCCTAGATTTAAACATAAGAATAACGAAAGAAAATAAACTAAAATTTGACATTTATAGGAAAAGCACATATACGGATGTTATAATACCATACCACCCAATACAGTATAAAATGGCAGCGATAAATAATTTCTGTCATAGAATAAACAGTTGTATAGAAGATGAGGAAAACAGAAAGAAAGAAATAGAACGAATAAAAATAATTGTAAAAAACAACAAGTATAATACGAATGTAGTAGATAAAATATTTAATAATATAAAACGAGAAGAGAAGAAGCAAAAAATGAGAATAGTAAAGAAAAGAAGGAGTATAAGGGATCCATATCTTATATACATAAGGGTTATAACACAAGAAAGATACAAAAATGTTTTAGAAAATATAATATAGAGGTAGCGGTTAAAAAATCAAAAACCGTGTTTGATATAATAAAAACTACGAATTTTGAAGAAGAAGACATATTGAAGAAAAGTGGAGTATACCGTATATGCTTAGTTGTGGAGAATGTGAAAAAGTGTATCTGGGCGAAACGGGTCGTCACTTTTGCCAGAGATTTAAAGAACATGGGAGGGGGGAAGGAGAGTTAACGACGAATTCATTATACGCTAGGCATTTCATAGAAGAAGGACATAAATTCATAGACCCAGTTGTAAATTATAAGGTAATAAAAGTGATGAGTAAAGAAAGAGAAAGGAAATTAAAGGAAGAAGTGGAAATATTAAAAATAAGAAATAAAGATGAAAAACGACTAATGAATATAAAAACCACATTTGAAAATGAAGAAATATTTAGCAGCTTATTAGACAACAAAAAAGAGTAGAAAATGAGTTAACGTAAATTGTAACGGCTACAAAATTGGTAATGTAAGACAACCCACTATGGGTGGAGCTAAGTAAGACGCTACTCCGTCAGGGGGCGGGGATAGATAGGTCCGGTAAAACGGTATATAAGAAGTGAACGGTTTCATATTTCTCTGTTGGTAAATGACCTGAAGATGGCTTGACTCCCGAAAGCGCCCGTCAATACCAAAGTTAACATAGTGGTTTGTATAAAATTACTAGTAGAAATTTCCGATTGAAATTCCTCTTGGTTGAACGGCAACATGGGCGAAGTGTAATATTCAACATCCCACCATACAAGGGATGAGAAACTGTAGTCTTTGCAGCTAGGGTGGCAAGTTTCTGCGAAAGAAGACTTCGTTACTTCAGGATTTGTACTTGGGCACATTATTCCTGTTGATATACTTATGGGAAACAAAAATTGTGTGTTTGTGATCTCTCGGAAAAATTACACGAATATCTTGGCGCTCAGCAGTGAGCAGAAACGTGATTATATTAATGATGATTACATGTTTGGCCTATATAGGCCTATACTTTCGACAATAAAATCAGAATATGTAAAACTACAGTCGAAAGTATAGGCCTATATGGAGCAGAACTGTGGGAAATAAATCCATAATAAGAGCTATGGAGATGGATTACTGGCGGAGGTGCTGTTGACTAACAAGACTAGATAGAGTGAGAAATGTAGAGATAAGACAAGCGATGGGAATCGACCTTGACATTATAGAAACAATAGAAGCAAGAAGACTGAATTGGTTCGGACACCTAAAAAGAATGTCGGATGAGAGATGGCAGATAAGGTATGGGAATGGACTCCGCCCTCTAGAAGAAAGAAGGGAAGACCTAAACATTCATGGAAAATGCTCGTCGAAGATGCAATGAATGCTAGAGGACTTGCAGAATAGTACTGTTTAGACGGGCGCCAGTGGAAGCTAGGATGCAAGAGGCGGCGCCAGCCGTAATTAAATCGCAAAAAAAAACTATAAAACAGTGTTTGGTGTACGCACGTAGGCTATATCAGATTAAAGTGCCGTATATGTAAATTGGATGTAGACTAATTTTCAAAATTTCAGAGCTAGTTTCAGCCGTAATTAAATCGACTAAAAAAAAAAACATGTTTGGCATGGAGAGCGTTAGTGTCTCGGGAAAGCCGGATAGCTCAGTAATCGCGAATTTGCAGCAGTTTTTCTTGTTGCTTAAAACTTGTTTGTTATCTCCTGTTTAGTTAAAGAGTTAAGTAAAGCCGTTGTTTTGAACAATGACACTCCTGCCTGAAGATGAATTCTCTAACGAGTGAACTGATCTGAGTTCAGCCATTTTGTCGTTATCGATTGTGCGTAGTATCTGACGATGTAGCAAAATTATTAACTACGGTTGTTAAACCGGTAACCAAATCGTAAAAGAAAACAGGGCTATTCATAAAATAATAAATTAATTTAAACAAAAGACCGACCAGCGTGAATAGTATACATACAATAGAATTTGAGCGTCGTCCAAGCAGCAAGAACTGGAACGAATTGTCGACTGGAGATTGATGTAAACGTGCATAACAACAGCGCTTGCTGCCGTATGATGAGAAAATTAATTTCCGCCATTTGTGCGAAACCGACGAGGAAGTTATTTTAATTTTGTCAGGAATGTAAACAAACAAACAGACGTGCGATTTCTCTACCAGGCAGAGGGTGGTCCTTCAGTGTCGGGCTCTAATGACCGCGGCCGGTCATAATTCACTTCGCGTTGCAATTTCCCAACCATTATTTTCACATCAGTGCCAAAACTTAACCATCAAAACAAGGCACTTGTGTAATCGGCCCAGCTTCTTGTTGCCAATCGGCGGCAGGGTGCGGCGGACCGACTGATCGGTACGTTGATGTGTTGCGACGGGCGGATAAAACCTAGACGAACGAGCCATATCGCAGCACGACAACCGTCTCGTCCAAAAAGGAAACTGAAAAACTACTTGGAAAAACATTGACATCGAATTAATTAACACTTTAGCTCCCAGACACCGGTTACAGGAAAACCTCTCGCTACCAGACCTGTGTAGAGTAAATTTGCCCCCGACCCAGAGATGTTTTCTTATACATGTTATAACAGCTGATTTTGTTGACAGAACAGTATTGCCAACTTAACCCAAGAGCATATTTCTTTCACGCTGGCCCAGAATAATGTAAAACGTTTATCTAATAGCACTGATCTGTGTCCACATGTTGACAAAACCTTCAAAACACAGTCATGCGATGTGTCCAATTTTGGTACACGTGGGCTGTACGGAAAATTTAATATGTCCAGATATGGTACACACGGGATCTAGAAAAAGTGTTGTGTGTCCAAAAATGGTACCCATAGTAGCAACAGTGTTAAGGAATTAATTTTATAACGGTAGGAGGGACGAAGGCAACTGTAGAGAAAGGTGAGGTATTGGTTTAAATGAGACCTATTAAACTTATTGCAATCAGTTGCACGCCCTGCAATCGATTACAAGACAGTTGCAAGCCATGCAACTGCTCGTGCAACTATTAGTTTCACGCGCTCGTTGTGGGACATTAATTCTAATGTAGCCTATTGCACTACGCAACCGATTGCATGCAACACTCCTGCGGACAACGAAAAATTTGATGACATGGGACCGAAACCCCCTCGTAATTCTTTAGAAAACACCGTATACAATTCTTCACAAAACCGCAAATATCACGAAAACGAAAAAGATGATTTTATTGAAACAAAAACAAAATAAAATTTGGAATATTCCCTAAATTTCACTCGCTGACATTATATGGATATATCTTATAGAACGAAAGTTTGTCACTTGCCGAAAATTTCAGTACTCGCAAATTAAAAATACATTTCATGACATGGGACCGTTTTAAGGATCTGTTCTTCGAAATTATTAAACTTGTCGGTTCAAATTTATGTCTGTAACCATCCTCAAACTTCAAGGTGAAAGAATTTTTTTGCCTGATGTGTAGTTTCTGCGGTTACCCCAAACAAACTTTACGACTTTATAACTGTAGTATAGACGACAGGCTTACTCTGCAACTGATTGCAGACCGTTTTTACTACTCTGGAACTAGTTTCACGTAGCCTTGCAATCAGTTGCGTAGAGTAATAGACGCCTGTGGTGTAGTCGGAAGATTGGACGACAGGTTTCGTAGTGCTTGATAAAGGTTATAAACGAGGATGTTGACGTAATTTGGATACAACAATAAATTAAGTTGGAGTAACTCTCGTCTACAGTTAAGTGCGTCTTATTAGAGAATCGGGACGGGATTTTAGAGATCTATTTAATTAGGCGTGTGATTCGATAATTTGGGGTCAGTAAAATACAGTACTGTAGTGTTACATTCTGAGTATTACATTCTATGAACCGGCTGATTCAGTTATCTATCAGTTATCTAGTGATTCAAATAAACGGCACTTACAACAATAATGTGAAAAAAAATACAATGGAAATTTATGAATCTCTCTCTCTCTCTCTCTCTCTCTCTCTCTCTCTCTCTCTCTCTCTCTCTCTCTCTCTCTCTCTCTCTCTCTCTCTCTCTCTCTCGCAGAATATTTGAAGAACACGCTATACGAGACTGATTAGAATTAGTAGAACGACGCTTCACGCTAATCGTGGAGTTACTTCAGTGGTTACGCTGATTGACGTTGAGTAGATAATTTCGTTCGGACTGAAATTGCTTTTCCTGGAATTTGGGTTTCCAGTATTGCTTGTAGCGTCAGTCCGTGGGGATTCGTAATCGGTTTCTGTAGGATCGACCCTTTTCAATCCGGCAATAATACACGACATACACAGTACAGACTGATGGTCTGAAGTAATGAGACAGCGGCTCATTCACATTTTCGAAATAACATATTGTCATTACAGAAGAAACAAAAATTATTTCGTGTGTTGTACTAATTATAATGTGCGTTACTTTCATCGATAATTCAAGTTAAAGTTTAAAGGAAGACTTATAGAAAGGGTTGAGGAATTTTGCTACCTGGGTGGCATGGTTAGTCAGGATGCAGGTGCTCTTACGGATGTGATAAGGCGTATAAATAAAGCAAAAGGAGCATTTGCACAGGTACGACCAGTATGGAGATCACCCCATATACCCAGGAAGACAAAACTCAGAATGTTTGGCTCATAAACCGTTGCCTGAGGTACATAATGAGAATTTGGTGGCCCAAGACCATCTCGAACAGAGATCTATGGGAGGCCACAAGTCAGAGTACCATCCAACTACAGATAAAGAGTAGAAAATTGAGGTGGATCGGTCACACCCTGAGAAGACCGCCAGAAAATATCGCTATACAGGCACTGAATTGAAACCCGCAAGGTAGCCGCAGACGCGGAAGACCGAGGAACACCTGGAAGAGGACTATGGAAAGAGAGCTGGCTGGTGTCAACAAGACATGGAGGGAGGTGAAGGCCCTGGCAATGGACAGAACACGGTGAAGAAATTTCGTCGAGTCCCTATGTTTCACCTAGGAATTTAAGGACTTATGTCAAGTAATCAAAGTTTGAAGGTACGCTACTATAGTTGTAAATACAGTAAATACCAATGTGGATACTAAGAGGATAGTGTAGCTGTGTATATAGCTGCTACCAACCAAACGTCAAGCCCAACAAATGATCCCAACCTCTGATCACTTGCCCACGTTTATCCTATTGTCACAATGAGGCGCCAGCGGCTGAGGCACTACCAGAATAAAACCAATGTGGATACTAAGTGGATAGTGTATATAGCTGCTACCAACCAGACGTCAAGCCCAACAAATGATCCCAACCTCTGATCACTTGCCCACGTTTATCCTATTGTCACAATGAGGCGCCAGCGGCTGAGGCACTACCAGAATAAAACCAATGTGGATACTAAGTGGATAGTGTAGCTGTGTATATAGCTGCTACCAACCAAACGTCAAGCCCAACAAATGATCCCAACCTCTGATCACTTGCCCACGTTTATCCTATTGTCACAATGAGGCGCCAGCGGCTGAGGCACTACCAGAATAAAACCAATGTGGATACTAAGTGGATAGTGTATATAGCTGCTACCAACCAGACGTCAAGCCCAACAAATGATCCCAACCTCTGATCACTTGCCCACGTTTATCCTATTGTCACAATGAGGCGCCAGCGGCTGAGGCACTACCAGAATAAAACCAATGTGGATACTAAGTGGATAGTGTAGCTGTGTATATAGCTGCTACCAACCAAACGTCAAGCCCAACAAATGATCCCAACCTCTGATCACTTGCCCACGTTTATCCTACTGTCACAACGAGGCGCCAGCGGCTGAGGCATTACCAGGCCAACCCCTCTCTACTAGGACGAGTAAGTAGATAACGGTATTCTTTTGTCATTTACGTACGAAAATACTCGTAAAGGCGGATGAATCACATATTGGTTTGTGGCGTAGGATGGAGAAGGCCATAGGAAACCGTTTCATTAAAAGATCCTCGAGGATTTCCCAAAACTAATCCTCTTCGGTAACCAAACTTGCCCTGCAACAACTTGAACCTTTGCTCCCTTCCTTTCCCGTGGTATAGACCTGACGATAGGAACTGATCGCTGGCTTAAAGATGCACAGTGGACAAACGCCTCTTTGTGAGGCTAACAAAATTTTCATTAATTTCGCGCATGCGCACTATAGTCTTGTATAGTGAGTGTTAACATTAGAAGCATGTGTGTGACAGAGACAGAGGTAGTACATGAGTGAGACGGTGTACTGTTATCGCGTTGTCTCCCCTCTCTCTTCTCTATAGCTATATATTGTACTATAAGTGGGGGTAATTCGTACGCTGGGTCGGCGCAGCTTAACGATCGAGAAAGGCTGTTAACGTTTGATTCCTATAACATGCTTCCATCCAACAGTCTGTATCTGCCGTGGTACGCGGCAATTCGTCACCGCCAGAAGTATCTTAGCGTCTCATCAAATGTTCTTCTGCCAGCGGGTTCTTAATATTCTGTTCGCCTACGGGATACTCAGTGTACGTTAAGTGGTGGTCAAGACTACTTAAAATTGTTCATCATAATCATCATCATCATCTTCACGGATTAAACCAAGGATGGTTTGTTCCGGTCGCAAATAGGCAAAGATGAGGTCACTCCAGCGCTTCCTCGGACGTCCCACACCTCTCCGTCCCCTCGGCTTATATTGTTTGGTGATGCGGCAGTCATCCATTCGACAAAGACGTTCCCACCAATTCAACCGATACTGGGCGATCGTGTCGAGTATACGAGTTACTCATAATATTCAGTTCCTGCCGTATATCTGTGTTACTTCTATGATTATGGAGAGTATACCCTGCCACTTGCGCTGAGAAATCTCATTTCAACCGCTCGGATACGACTGGCCTGGCCTTTCGTTAAAGTCCAATTCTCAGACCCATAGAGAAGTGTGGGAAGAGCCATTACCTTGTAGAATTTTAGGCGTGTTCCTTTACTTGCTGACTTAAGGGTTCGCCTAAGGGTCCCGCACATAAGGTTGACGGTATGCAACTTATTGACAACGTCGTTGCATGCATTATAAGATACTTAAAATTGTTGAAAACTTCAAAGCGAGGAAAAAAGAAAGGATGGAAACAAACAAAGGAGAGGGAGGATCAACATTTCGAAAGGGAAGGAAACTGTGAACGACCCAGTGACGGTATTAGTTGCTATCACGTATATTAAAATAAATCAAACCGTAATTTTTAGTACTACTGTATATGCCCTCAATAAATCTATTCGTCATTGCGTTCATATTACTTAATATTCAGATTATAACGTTCGACTGTGTATAACTTTTGTCGCGCACGTGTGACTCTTGACGTTCAAGTTCATCGCTACGTTAACGCTGTCACGCAACCTACGGGGGGGGGGGGGGCTAAATTTGGCGGCAACAACGGCACACTTGGTATAGGCGCCAACACCGAGAGTAAATAATATTACAACAAAATTTATTGTTTCTGAACTCTCTGTTAGTTAACCTTTACTAGTAATAACGAGCATATGTTTTCAAGAGAAAAGTATTGTATACAGTTTCCGTTCTTAGCTTAATCCTGATTTAAACAAACAGGCGTGGCGCATCTGAAACGGTATTTGCTACCTTAATTAGAGGCGTGTCAGTCTTAACAGAAGGAGTACAAACAGGGTACATATAATAATGATACTGTATAAACACATGTCCTGTATTGTAATAATTTGTCCTGACCAAAGTAAAATTTGTGTGACAGTGTCAGCCCGACAGTGAAACATTTTGTAACACCAGTTTATGGCTTTTTTTATTAACCATATAAACATCGCAATAAACAAAAAACTAAAATTTATTTAAATCGAAAATAGAATGTGATAATTACCAGTGTAGTGAATACTATCAGTTGCTGTCAGAGAGAATAATTCAATGTCTTCCATATCTGTGTCTGAATTTGTATCATCACGTGAGTCAGCGTTATTATTGATAATATTGTTCATTGTCCACAACGACGTCGGTAATGTGGACCAGTTCCCATAGCTTATCATGTTTTTTAATTATGATATAATTATGACTCCACTTGTCCGCCGTTGTTTCATTTGCTGCGTTCTCAATAAATTGTTTTATATCAAGCAGCTAATGTTGTATTGTGACGGCAACGTATCATTCAACTGGCTCCATATTAATTCAATACGATTCAGAATACAGTGATAAGGAGGAAGTCTTAAAAACGACGTGCCCCGATTTAAGTGGCAAGATAACTCTCACATGACTATACATACATTCTGCACGTGCGCGTAATACATTACTGTGTGAACAGTGTCAACGCCCCTGACCAATAGCGTTTCAGATTTGCCACGTGGGTTTGTTTACATCAGGATTGAACTGAGAACGGAAAGAGTATAACGTGTTTATTAAATGGCGAATCTATTCTTGTTGAGATAGAAATCTTACCTCCCTTTGTTTTTGTGGGTTCGTACGTTTGTTTCTTTGCGACGAGCGCTGTCTACGTAGTTCCTCAAAAAAGCGTAAGTTTAACATATTTTAAATAGCCTACGCTGTTTATTTGTCCAGCGTCGATCATCCAAAGTAATCACTGTTAATAATTTTAGAGACAGTTTAACGGCTGCAGTTGAAAAGAATTATTTCCTTGAAATAGAAATTTTCCTGAAAGAGTTATTTTTTGTTGAAATAAAATCTTTCCTATGCGGTAACAAATCAGTGTGAAAAGGTCTTATTGCATGATGTTACTGTAAAAGTGCGAAGTAAGGTGAATCTTAGATTTGCCGTTTTATGATGGTAAATGTGTCCGAAGATTCTTTTCACATGTTTGCATTTCGGACATCTACCAACAGTTGGTGGTAAATGTCAAGATTTACCGCTGCATTGTGGTAAAAGCGTAATATTTTTAATTTTAAAGACATTTATACTTAATAATTTCTTTTTTTAAATATTGATTTCCATAAAATCGCATGAAGAAAGGAGATAAAATAAAATAAAATAACGCATTACACTACTGCTTGATTCTGAAATAATTTTTATTTAGCCATGTAGGCCTACAATGAATTGTCGTAAAACTACTAAAAAAACCCTACAGACAAAAATATAAACATTCCTAAAAATTAACGAAGTTTACTGGAAAAAAAACATTTAAAACCATTTTAACAATTTTGTGAAAAAAAAAGAACATTTAAAAACTTTTTAACCATTTTGTGAGAATCTGATCTTATTACTCACAAACTCGAATACCGAGTTCTTTTTACTGCTTTTTTAGTCCAATAATTAATTGATACAAATAAATGAAAAATTAATAAAAGAATAAAGTAATAAAAGTAAAATAAAATAATAAAAAATGAAAAATTACTTGTTGCAGCAGGGTTGACTGTATGACGTTTATAATTGCACAACAAAGAGGAGGCTTTGCACAAACACTTCATAGTACATTTTTCCTTGAACTGAAGTAGTACGCTTCGAAGCCTTGTCCTCGAACTAAAGATAATTTATTAATCACTTCTATAACAGTAACCTCTTCGTTTCCTACTTCTGCAACGCTAATAAAATTTTCTGTACACAGCTTTTACCACAGCGCAGGGGTAAATCTTGACATTTACCACTAGGAGATTTACTATAATAAAACGGTAAATCTTAAGATTTACCTTCCTTCGTAATTTTACAGTAACATATACATTAAAAACATGGTACATGGTCTGTGTAGTAGGTGACAAGAGTGTTACAAAAAATGTTGTGAAAAGTCAGCTAAGGTGGTTTTAGACAAACTTACCTTTCTCAATCCGCTTTGCGATTTCTTTTTTATATATATGACACGTTTCAAAGGATATGCTTCATCATCAGATCCTAAAATATCCCTCGTAGGAGGTAGTCATAGCATTTCCACTGTACAAGAGTCAGCAGGTGCGCACCTAGTCACCACTGACTGATAAAGCAGGTACCGTATAGCGGATTGGATTTGAAGTTCAGCTGGTCATTCAATACGAACCCGCGACTCCTTGTTTTTGTGTATGTTTCGTAAATTTCAAACTCCTCCAAGGCGTTCATATTCTTCGACCCTTTTCACAATTGTGCAGCGGTTCCAAGTTAGACGTGAAATCCGTGTAACTGTGGTCGTGTGTCAGACCAAGTGGCGAGCATAGTTAGACTTTATGTTGACGAAGTTCAACATGAAGATGAAGATGTTGAAGCTTTTTTAGTGGCTTAGGTGTGTGTGTGTGTGTGTGTGTGTGTGTGTGTGTGTGTGTGTGTGTGTGTGTGTGTGTGTGTGTGTGTGTGTGTGTGTGTGTTCAGGGAAAACTCCTCTTCTTTTGACCGATGTAAGAAATATTACACTTCATTGTAAGCAAGATTACATTATATTCATGACGGAAGAAAGAACAACTGGCAGGGTATAATAAACAAAATCAAGGAAGACATGAAAGGAGAATACCAAGGAGAGAATTTAGATACTGTGTATGAAAGAGGAAGCTGAGGAGAGACACATTGAATGGGTACATCGGTAGAAATAAACAGGGCGGCACAAGAGAGAGCGAGAAAAACACGTGTACAAGAAAATTGAAGAAATTCTAGAACTGCAGCATAGTAGTGTAATATAAACACTTTAGAATGCCATATCTGTGTTGCAGTTTGTGTTACCGTATGTTGGGATTTAATATAGGTATCGATCTGCGGGTTGTAAGCGGGATTTTCTTTTCTTTTGTAGTGTCCCCCGTGCTTTGTATGGTGATGGTAACGTTATGTGTATGATTTCCTTACACAGAACAGTCTACGAGAACGATGTATAAAATGACATAAGGTCTGTAATTGCCTTAGATTTTTCCATCTTTTAACATTGAAAATGTTTATAAGTACGTGTCGCACATTTGAAAACGACAGCTGGTGTGTGATCGAAAGTGGGAACCGGTGAGTTTCCATAGAAACTACTTCTTTGTTGTCAATAACGTAGTACACATATAAAACTTCGCTTATGAATGCGACTACATTTAACTTATAATCTGTACATTGGTAAATGAAGAATTAATTCATTGATTGGTGAATGAAGAATGAATTCATTGATTGGTGAATGAACATAAATATATATTTTTTAGATTTATTGAAGCATTTTCAATGCCCTTCTCTGTGCATTGCATTTGTGCAATGCCTGTAAATTTTTCTTTGATTTCTTAAATTGTAAAACCACTGCAGAAGTTGGCGAAGAGTCGGGGGAATGTTCGTGTTTTCTGAGAGATTCGATGGAAAACTCGTCTAACGTTCATATAACATTTCTATCCATTAGTCGCTACTTCGTTTCTTGTGAATTCATTAGCTGATTATCTAACCGTGAGATGTGATGTGAAAGTTCATGCATTTGTTGTTTATTTGAAAAACTATGTCCTTATTCACCTATATTCATATTGTCCCTTTCAACGTAATCTCCATTCGATATGACATAATTATCAGGTTTAATATTTTTTAGCCTCAAAACGTTTCTGGAATTCCCTTTTTGGTATAGGCTTAAGCTGGTGTTGCCCTTTTATAATTTTTTTTTTCGTTTGTGGGGCAAAGAAAATATCGCGTGGGGACATATCCGGGCAATCCAATTTTGCCATATCATTACGATATTTGTTTTTCCGACAAATTCTTGGAAATGGTGTAGTAACTTGTATGCCGATACATATTGGGTTGAAATTTTCTTAAATAATATTTCCATAAATTTGCTTTTTACTAGGAATGGATTCACGCAAGTCGTGTAAACTACTCGGATTATCCTCTCTGTGATAAAAATTCCTGGAACATAATATTGTTTCGACAATTACAGAACGCTGTCGAAGAGTAGAGAGCGTCCTTCTTCCACCCGTTTGTCGGCTAGCCGCGCAGGTGCAGAGGCTGCGCAGTAAAGTATTCCCTAGACCAGGCAGGGGCGAACCGTGCCATCGCCCAGGGCGGAAGATTCCGGGATGTTAAGTTTTGAAATTGAGGGAAAAATAAAACTATTTATTTAATTTCATCACAATGTGTAAGATCAGTAAGAATTACTTTACGTATAAAGTCAGCGGAGTTTAAGGAAGAGTCGAAAACTCGTGAACGAGAGAACGTAAACCTAACAATGAGTGCTGCCTTGCATGAGTCATCAGCAGATAATGTCATGTAAGTAAAGTCAAAGACATGTCACCTGAAGTCTTGTCGGATAAGTGTACTAAACTGTGCAATGGCTTAACTCATGGTGAATCGAAAGACATCAGTGCTATTGATTTACAGGATGAACATCAGTGCTTTCAACAATTGTAAAACGTAAAAGTACTCCTGTCGAGACTTTAAAATTTATTCAAGAGTATGGGTTCGCGCCAAATGTTGGTGTCGCTCTAAGAATTTTGCTAACATTACCTGTGACAGTGGCAAGCGGAGAAAAGACTTTTACGAAGCTCAAACTTATTAAAATCGAGTATGTCCGTGACTCGCGTGACTACTCTGGCGACTATGTCTATATCTATATCTAATAAAAATTACGTGACAGTGGCAAGCGGAGAAAAGACTTTTTCGAAGCTCAAACTTATTAAAATCGAGTATGTCCGAGACTCGCGTGACTACTCTGGCGACTATGTCTATATCTATATCTAATAAAAATTACGTGACAGTGGCAAGCGGAGAAAGGACTTTTTCTAAGCTCAAACTTATTAAAATCGAGTATGTCCGAGAATCCCTGACTACTCTGGCGACTATATCTATAGAAGATCAGTTAGCTGAATCACTTGATTACAACGGTCATAAAGGAGTTTGGCAGTCCAAAAGCTACACAAGTATGTTTTAACTAAGGTAGGCCTATATGATACATTACTTTTGTTATATTTCAATCATAATGAATTTTAAGTCATCACGTAGGCATACATTTTTATTGTCTCACGATTCCTTGTATTGCCTCTACAATGTTTTTTGTAGCCGTTCGCCGCATCGTAAACGCGAAAAAGTTCTAGTTATTTGATAAACACAACAATGCAAACATTCCTAGTCGTCATTTGAAGGCAATCGCCGTATCTTTAGAGTAGGTAGGTCTAGTGTGCGTGAATGTGTTCAGAGTTAAACTGCACAGGGCGGCAGAAGCGCTGGGGCCGGCCCTGTGGCCTAAACTGTTCGACTGCTTGTTAATTACGCAAATTATGCTGGCATGGAAAATCCACAATTATTATTGTGGAACATCTGCAGGCTATATATAAACAACAACGCTTGGCCTAGTTGGTTAGTTGCAGTGACGATTTCATTCAGTGCGGATCAAGCGATTTTGGAAAGTGATTACTGAGCTATAATGTGACGATTTTAAAATAGGAAACGTAATATGGAGTAACATTTATTTTTAAATCGCACATTAAAATTAATATTACATCCCTTGATTAACTCAAAATAATATTTAATAAAGAGTTTTAAATGACAAAAGGAATGCGAGTGTAAAGATAGGGAAACTAGTTAATAATCTACCATGCACTGACGTGCATTAACTGGAATTAACCTGCATACAGATTCTTTTACTAAACAAATAATACTGGTAAAACTTGAAATTATTCAAATAAATAAACAATGATACAGTAGTATACTATTTAATTCTGAAGTAAAGCATAGCTTTGGATAATAAAAAGGTCAAACTTTAAATACCGTGAATAGCGAATAAAGGTGGAACTATTTTGTTGTGATGCGTAAACTCCGCGCAGTTAACTTACCTGCCCTGACATAATAATAATGCAGTCGAGATGGAGCGCTCTCGTAGTAAACACTACACCCTTGAACCATGCCCCGAAGTACTAAGATATTTTAATTTAAAAGTGCAGATATAACAACGTGTAAAGGAAAGTATCAATAAAGTAGTGTTTTATAAAGAAAAATGTAATCTATTAAAATGAAATGGAATAAATAAGTGAGAGGGATGATATCTCTATTGACTATGTGTAAGATCTCCAATGTTTGTTTAAATTAAAAAGGTACAATGTACCAAAAGTGAGAACATTTCATAAGTAACCATGTGACGTGCACTTCTGTGGGAAACAAGAACTTTCACACGAGTTGTACTACTAAAGATGCTTAGCTACCAGACTTCAGTGAACAGCATAACAGCTTCATAATTACCAGCATCTCTTCAGCTGCTTCACCCGGAAAGTAAACTACCATAACCTTCAACCATTTGTGGACACCCCAAGGACCAGGAGACGGAGTAAACTTCACAATATCACAGGTGACACGGAGACTTGTCTTCCGTGGTTAAATGTCATTAAAACAAATTGGTTGCAAAAGACAGTTTAATAAACTATATAAAAGACTTTAATTATTGTCACTTTGTAAATTGTATTATGTCATACGACTAAAATTATTTGTAATAGTAATTAGTGCTTGTAGTATAAAGCTTTTCAGATACTAGAGGTTAAATTAAGTCCATTTTTCAAATCCCCCCCCCCAAATAGTATAATAACTTAACTTACAAACCAAGTTAATATCCCGGATCCGTGGAAAAAGCTAGCACATAACAATACTTTTGTTGTGGCCACCTTTTCAGAAAATATTTTGTAAACTTGTATTTAGAAAACCTTATAATAAAAAAAATCCATGTAGAAGTATAAAGGATAGCACCTAATAAAGAGATGTCATTACTTAACACAAAATACTGAGTGAATAAATCATCAAACACCCCAACAACATTCCTTTCTTTCTAACTACTACTGCTTGTTAAAATCTTCATAAGAAGTTGATTAAGACTATGGCAGCCCGTGCAATTGATCTGAGGCAATTACGCACTGGTTCCCGACGTTATAACGTAGGTAAGACGTTATAATAATTAGTGCGGAACTCTTAATAGTTGATATTATTATTGCGTGTGGACAAATTTAACCGGAATTATTGTACGGGAGTACCTTGTTGATTACAAATTCTTATTTGTGACTACTTAAAGTTGGTAATTAGTGACTTCATTGGTCCTGTACCGTATAGCGATCCGTGACACCGTCGTGTCACGATCTTCAGATCATTCACGTCTGTCGTTGAAGAGTTTATGTCATCTGTAAACCGTCGTTCCTACATGGTAGTAAACTTATGACAGCCAAGAACTGTCAGCAATACTTTTGTGATGTTAGAGAAGTATCTCGTGCTTTACATAAAATCTAATGAAAGTTCTTCGATCGCACGTGATAAAAAGAAATCGCCATATATACCAAAACACAACTTAATTTACTGTAAATAACTGTCGGATTTAAATTATGCATCCAGTAGGGCTAAAAATATAGATAGTTTTTACAGACATGTGTAGGCACAGTTCAAAAACTGACATTTGAATTGGACATTTATAGCGCGGGAAATTCGAAAATTGCACGAATGTTGTCATTAAATCTTGTAGAGGTCCTCGTTTATATGAGTACGAGAGACAACCTCTAGAACACACTCATTTTAACACTCTTGCTACCATTTTTGGACACACAACACTTTTACTAGAGCCCGTGTGTACCATATCTGGAGATATTAAATTTTCCGTACAGCCTACGTGTACCAAAATTGAACACATTGCATGACTGTTTTGAAGATTTTGTCAACATGTGGACACAGATCAGTGCTATTACGAGGGCCATTCAATAAGTAAACAGTGTAGAAAAGAAATTAATTGTAGCAGCTGATTGAAACTTTCAGGAATGTTACCTGGCAACGTCGTTGTGAGTTTCGATCAGCTGTTCAATAATATATTGCATAAACATAACCAATACAGTTTTATTTACGATGGCGTGTCCTCTTGAGGACAGTGCTTTCGAAGAACAGCGTTCTGTTATAAGATTTTTTTGATTTGGAACCACTATAACAACTAACTTGGATTCACTATTTTGAACCTGAGTCAAACTGACAAAGCATGGAGTGGAAGCATCCCAGTTCACCCGCCAAAAAGAAATTCAAAACCCAGCCATCGGCTGGTAAGGTGATGTTAACCATCTTTTGGAGCTCCCAAGGCCCAAGTTTCTGTGATTACCAACAAGACCAGCGTACCATCAGTAGTCAGTACTATTGTGACATGATTGTGAATAAAGTTAAGCCTGCATTGAAGAAGAAATGTCCGGGATGGCAGAGAAAAGTGTGATTCTTCTTCACGATAATGCCCGCCCACACACGGAAAAACTGACGCTCGAAACAATAAAAAAAGTAGGTTGGGAGATCCTGCCTCATCCCCCTTATAGCCCTGACCTTGCCCAATCTGACTTTTTCTTGTTTGGCCCACTCCAAGGAGACTGCGTGGTGTCAAGTTCAACAGCAATGAAGAAGTGAAGGAAAAAGTCCAAAACTGGCTTCGACATCAAGGTAAAGAATTCTTTGCTGAGGGAATAAAAAAGCTTGTAAAGAGATGGGACAAGTGCATAGACGTTGCTGGAGATTACGTTGAAAATAAAAAAAAATTGTATTGATTGAATAAAAAGTTTTTGCTCCACAGCTGATTGTCTGTTTACTTATTGAATGACCCTCGTAGATAGAATTTTACATTATTCTGGGATAGAGTGAAAGAAATAGGCCTATGTCTTTGGGTTAAGTTGGCAATACTGTACTGTCAACAGAATCAGCTGTTATAATGTATATAAGAAAACGTATCTGGGCCGGGGGGAAATTTACTCTTCACGGGTCTGGTAGCGAGAGGTTTTCCTGTCAGCCGTGTCTGGGAGCGAAAGTGTTAAGAGCTCTTGATAATTCACAGTACCCAGCATGATTTTTAGCAGTGATTTTCTCTATATAACGTTCTTTCGTACCTGTGTAGCATTGACTGTATGTAACATCACCTAATTTCTTTTAAAGCGGCACTCGCCCAACAGTGCCGCAGACCTTTTCACCCATAGCCACAGAAAATATCTGCGAAAACCCTTGGCACACGGTTTCTAAACAGCCATCGCTTTTTACGAGACAGTTACTTGTCAACTCGTCTGTATTATTTGGTGTTCTGCCCTAAGGGAGGTCTTCAAATGGTAAGAACTCTCCAAGCTATCCTATCGCATGCCAGTCTTTTCGTTTCTTCGTAACACCCTCGGATTTTAATGCTATCTATTAACCTCATTCTTCTACGCCCTCTTCTTTTTTCTCCTTCTATGCCACCCTCCATGGCAGTTGTAAACAAGCAGTCTCTTCTTAAACAGTGACTTAACCAATTCCTTTTCCTATTTTGTATTACCTTCAGGATTCTTCTCTCTTCCCCTATTCTCCTTAAAACTTCATCATTCCTTACTTTATCAACCCACCTTAACTATTTCCATTGCTCGCCAAATCCACATCTCAAAATCTCAAATGCTGCTAATCTTTTCTCATCCTCCTTCCTCAGTGTCAATGTCTCTGCACCATATAAAGCAACGCTCCACACATAACATTTGGCAAACCTTTTTCTTAAATTCTTTTTAATTTTGCTACACAGCAGTATTTTCTTCCCATTAAATGCCCACAATAGCGTACATATACTCGGAAAACTCGAAAGAGTAATGTATCCTTGTACGGAAACCACTTATTCTGAAAAAAAAAAACATGGAAAAGCAATCAATTTTGAGCAATTGTGAAATGTCTAGCTACAAATAGTCTTGATGTGTTCTGACAATTTTACGAGACAAACCTAGTTTACAAATTGTTTAGCATACGAAATTGCAACTCAGTGTTGTATTAATATTTTATTTAAGGTCTTGACATTTCAAAAATGCGTTGAAGATATCGAGAACTCGAATAGAAACCAAATCAATAGGTGTCATACGAACAATCGATTATAATATATGCGTCGTAATTTACGAATAGTAATCGATACGACAAGAACAAATTTGCCAGCACGAAGCCTGTACGAATAATTCCGTAAAGGAGCTTACAAATTGTACATTACGGGATCCGTAGATTCTCGGCGGTCACACGTTTGATTCTCTGATACACTAATTTCTCACGCAAACTAGTGAAACTGAAATAGAACCGGCGATTTTTCCCTGTTGATTTCACTTTCCGGAACGCAACAATTGCGGATTAACTGTGTAGTGACAGTACTTTAATTAAGTTGGAATTCTTTTTTAATTAACTTAACATGATTCGTTTTACCAATTAAGTTCGTCTGAGGCGTAATTTGTTACAAACCTGTGTCCCCTACTCGCGGTCGCTCACTGCCTCCTGTAGGTCGGCGTATTACAATACAGTAGTTCGTTCTTAGCTAATAACTGTAACAACTTTCCGCAGAGACGAGACTGTTCCTAGTTTCACCACAGCGTGTAGCCTAGTGTCTGTTAAATGAACCTGTATAAATCGCTTTTTTATTACACAAGATAAAATAGAAATTTAACAGATTCCGTTATTCTGTAAAATGAGACGCTAAATTATATATTCTAATTATTGGTTCTGTCACAGTATCGGTAAATCCTGAATCTTTGTAAACTGTTCATTTATTTAACGCGTTCAGCCATGGCCGGCTCTAGTAGAAGGCCGGAATATTAAACATTGGCAACGTTGTGTCTGAGGCCTATAACCATAGTGTAATAAAATAGCTAAAGTGAACATGTTATATTTTGATTTAATTTCATAGCATTACTAAAATCATGAGTAGAGGCCTATTTATAGCTAAATCTAAATTATAGATTTGTGCGCACTTAATACTATACGTTTAAGTTGAAGAAATTAGTGAATTAGTGTTAGGCCTAATGAATTAATTTTATTCGAATTATTGAATTCGTATTATATGAAAGGACAGAGGTAGCGTAGAAATACAAACACCCTTCTGAATATACTCACTCACCATCTCCAGTATGAAAAATCAAGATTTAATTTTATTAAAAGTATAGGTTTCTTATGTTGCTACAATATATTTATTCACATTTTGTTTGTTTCTGAATTGAGAGGTAAAAGGAGGCATTCGATTTTATCCTCTCCATCTGACATTTGTATATAGGCTACTTTTGATAGCGTTTAAAAAATACTAGAATTTTTTTTATGAAAAAAAAAATTAATTCGTTGCATTCGCGTAGATGACACTGAATGAATTAGAAAAAAAATGTGAATCTGTTATCCTGATCAGGAATGGATCGTTACAGTGAGTTTGAGAATTCCAAGTGGATTTCTTTTGGACCACTCAATGGTCCATTAAGCATGGAAAAGGTAGTTTTCTGTTTGCCAACTATAATATTTATCCAGGGAGAAGAAATCCTAAAAGAAAATTAAACAGGAAGATAAATTGGTATTTTTAACTCTTCGCGTGTACGCACACACGCGCGTAAATAATTTGTTTTTATATTTGAAGGTCGTAAATTACGAATCTATAATAATCTCGATACAGTATGTTACGTCATCGTCATACTTCCGCGTCTTACGGAAACTGGAAGTAATATAATTCGTTTAAGATGTTGTTAATTATCTGTTATGGAAGGTAAAATGGTATTCTTTTTATAGCCTTTATAAGCAGACAGCAGTATGACGATACAAAAGATACACAGTACCCAACTGAAAGTATAAGACCACGCACAGCGTGAACCGAGTGTTCAAATTAAACGATCGAGCGACGCCACAATGGGCAACAGACAAATTATCGAATGCACACATCAGCTGATTCTATTGTGAGCCGCGTCAGATTTGGCAACTATCGTATAGGTGGTAATACCAAAGGTCCAACAATAATGTGCGCCGCCCGCGGGTCCGCGCCTCACACGAAATAAGCGTTTTCTTTTTATAGCACCACTTATCTCGTTTCTTTTTATAGCAACAGTTTATGGACTCGATACGTTTTTATAACACAGTTTTCTTTTATAAACATGTATGTTTCTATTTTTATTTTATGTAAAAAAAAACTTTCATATTATGTACGAATGATGTAAATAACCTGAGAGGAGCAAATTTTTGTGTCAGTATTACAGCCAGACAGTTGGCTGGTGACATTTTTATATAAACATCTTTAATAAATCAGTTTTAAGTTATTAGATAATATTACTTAACTTCTCGACCGACTGCTTACTGTAGCGTTGCAACAATAATATACAATTGAATTTATGAGACGTGTGTAGCGCTCGCACATTTAAGAGTCAAAAGTGTGCCGGGGAGCGTAACTCGGAAACTTGCTGCTTGTTCCAAAAACGTCGTTGTTGCGCATGCGCTTTAAATACGGTGTCCAGTGCTCGTAGACGGAAATCTATTCTTTCTAAAATTCTAGTCATGCTGTTATGGTTCGTCGTTCTATTATTCTGATGTCTTTTCCATTGATGACGCTAACACTGTTAGAGACGTACATATTGTTACGACGTTACAGAACAATCCACATCTTTATCGAATGTTCCAGAGGAATCCGGCTGTAATGTGTGCGTACGTGATTTCAACATGCGCTCGCGCGATTTTTCTAGACGTCGCTAGCCACGCGTACTGTGTCAAGGCCGCAATCAATTGCGTCCTAGTGTAGAGCTGATGCGTAGTATGGTTGTTTCTGGATTTCGGCGGGGTATAAATACAAGTACTCAGCGACGCTTAGTTCAGTTTGAGTTGCGATTTATTGGAGTGGGGTTCGTAATATTGTGGCGAAGTATTATGTGCGGGTCAATTTTATAATACAAAATTGTGTTTTACATTAGATGACATTTTATTGCGTGTGAACAATTTTTATTTCATTTGTTTGTAAGAGACTATCTTGTTGATTACAAACTGTTTAATTGTGATAATTAAAGCTGGTAATTAGTGATTTAATTGGTGTCTTGTATTTTATTTTCAACTGTACCATACGACGATCAGTTAGACCATCGTAACAATATTATTATTGGTATCCAAGTCACTTTGTCATTTATAAATTAATATATTACCTTAGATCCGTCGTGTGACTTTGTTTTATTATTTAGTATTACGCGTTTCGGAACATATGTTCAATCGTCAGATTACTTCACTCCGATAGTAATCTGATGCAGATATTTAGCCATAGAAAAGATGCGTAGTATCACACCATTAGAAAAGAAAACAGGTGTAGCCTATATAAATTGTCGTGTGATGATTGCGATTGTTTTTATATTGGCCGGACTGGGAGGATTTCCTAAAGAGATTTAACGAACACACACCAAAACAATTTAAAAAATCGGACTTCACTTAATAACATAAAATCCAACAGTGCGCGACATTTAATTTCAAGCAATCATACTTACACAGACTTCACATGAAATTTAAAACCCTTACACATTTGTAATAAAGGCCAGTAGGCTACATGAACGCTTTAGAGGAGTTCGAAATTTACAAAGCATACAATAATACACAGAGTCGAGATTTCGTATTGAATGACCATCTGAACTTTAAATCGAACCCGCTGTACGATACAGCCTTGAACTTGCAAAAACATACGTAGACAACTTCAATATCCGGGCGGCCTTCATAGGGTGCGCACCCATACTGACGTGTGTTTTTAACAATTGAGTATGTGTTTTACCATTTAACAATCTGAACTGAGTGAGGTAATCTGATGATGGAACATATGTTCCGAAACGCGTAATTCTAAATATAAAACAATGTCACACGACGGAGCTAAGGTTATTTATTAGAGAGCTGTTTGCTAGTCGAAGTAACACACGAATTAAAGGACCGTGGTCAGTTGCGACCGAAAGTGAACTTACAACCCGGTCAGTTGCGACCACTTGTATTTTTACGTTATTATAATAATCAGTAATTACGATTATAATTCTACTCATTCCTAGCCTAACCTAACCCAACCTAACAAAAATGTTGAAAGAAAGAGGTTACTCATATAAGTGCAAAGTTGCAGAATTGAAATTTCGTGAAGTTCAGAATAGAAACGTTTTTAAATGGCAGATTCGGTCAGTGAGTGAAAGTACGGGGCGCAGTTGACCGCGTAAGAACAGGTAGAAACTTTGTTACGTTGCAACTGACCGAAACCGGAATTAAAAGTTTGTCATCGTAACCATCATTCGCACTTTTTGGAGAGCACATCAAGTGCACGAACACCTGGAGGACGCAGATTTCAAAAGGTTGAAAACTTTAAATACTTGGGCTCACTACTAACTTACTAGTAGTTGCTGAGCACAGCATTATGACCGAAGAAATGATATCTGCTGGAAACAGTTGTTACTCTTCCCTGCAAGGAATATTTAAATGTTAAAACATAAGCAGAGCAATCAAGATTCGTCTCTATAAAACAGATTTTAAGCCAGTGGTCATGTAAGGGTCCGAAATTTGGACATAGACAATGACAGAGGAAGCGTGGTTGCGCAGGTGGGAAAGAAAAGTCCTCAGGAAGAAGATATTTGGCGCAGTGACCGTCCAAGGACGTGGAGCATAAGGGCGAATGCAGAAATCCAGAAAATCTATGGAGAACTAGATATCGTCACTGAGATAAAGAAAAGTAGAATCCGGTGGGCAGAGAATGTTTAGAGACATCCACATTGAAGAAAATGTTTTTGGGGAGACCAGGTGGAACACCGAGGTTGAAGGAATAGAAGTTGAAACCAATGTAGGATGGTACGCGTACGTTTCAGCGGAACGTGTCGTTTAGTTGGAGCAGTGTGGAATTGTAGGAAGATCATAAGAATATCAGAAATAATAAGACGAGAAATTGAATCGTTCTGATTGAGAAAAAGACAAGTGTTGTTTGTGGAAGTCTGTACTCGAGGTAGGCGTAGTGTAATTTATTGTGTCCACAGTTTGAAATCTCGACATTTGTTACAGAGAAAACTATTGTAAGGTGTTGTCCAACTTGATTGACGATGTTCGGAGCCAACGAATACACACTAAAAAAAATATCTGGAAGAGTGGAATTAGGTCAGAGCGTGCAGGAAGCCGATCTTCGAAAAAAAAAACGCCGCTGCAAGAGGAAAGATACTGAAATAAATGTAGACGGAAGTCAGTTAGTAATGGGGGGGGGGTCTGTGTTTTGTCAGTGTTTATAGGCCTACAAAGTAAACTTAGTTACTGTCCGGTAAGTGTGTTAGAACGATCAAGAACGAAGAAAGTCGGAGGGATATGAAGCATTGGAACTGTATCATTGTCTTTTCAGAAGGTAATTACATTAAAATTGTTTACATAATAACACACAATGACGTCTGTAATTATAAAAAGTAACTAGAAAATCGTTGACAGAACCACATTCCAACGTTTTTTTTAGTACGATTGGAGCGGTAGAAACGTTGTGTGTGTGTGAGTGTGGGGTGAGGAGGGCCTACAGGCAGATGGTTCGTAATCACGTCCGTAGTTAATGTTATACTACGTTCCTAAAACTAGTTCAGCGGTTCTCTCGTGTGAAAGTCCGGGATCCCCCCCCTTCAAAGGATGTTAAATTTCAAGGGACCCATAAGGCAAATAGGTACAAGTATGAAAAATGTAACTATGGTTAACTACATAAAATAATTTTTACCTTGCTGCCTGAACTAGCTTTCGCTCGTCCCGAGCTTCATCAGAGACAGCTAGAAAAAGTCGTACAAAGAGTTCCAGTGCAGGTCTGAGCGTGTGAAGGTTGAATTTGTGTGGCCCCGTTCAGACCCTAGCCCCATCCGTTACTAGGATTTAGCAACTCACAACGTCGGGAATAGTTAAAATACACGATCGCGGTGTAAGACGTGATGAAATGTAGTGACGCCGCATAATGGAGGACAGGTAGCGTCGTGTAGCAAGTAAATGATGCTATGTTGATCTCCAATGAAGGTAATATAAGTAAGTTTCCTAGTCTTACAAAAATTAAAGATAAAAGCAGGATCAAATATGGTTAAGGTAATGAAAAAAATTGACTTGCAAGAAATCCTTGAGGGAGAGACAGCAGTAGATAAATTGATGGAAAAGGTTAGACGATATTAACTAGAAATGTGGGGAGAAAACGGGAGGACCAAATGGACATAACTGAAGACCCGGGTATGGTGCCCCCCCCCCAAATGGACATAACTGAAGACCCGGGTATGGCGCCCCTCCCTATTTTAAATCAAGTAAAACAAAAATCAGTTTCAGAAACTTTTTTTTTTCCAGAAACTAAGAAACTATCAATCTGAATTTTTTTGTGGCTGTTGGGTTAATCGAGGTATAACTACACTACTAGAGCTATACAGTTTCAAAGAAAAATTAATACGTAAAAAAATAAGTATTCTTTTGTATGCAACTTTTTAGAGCAAAACAAAAAATTTTAAACAACCAGGAAATTGAGATATAAATATCGGTATGGAGAACCATACATGACTTCCATGTTCTAAGATTTATATTTAAAATCATATTCGAAATGAATAAAATTTCCATAGAAACTACTTCTTTCTACTTACTGCTTCACCCTTAACCACACTACTGTGGTCACTATCGTATACCACCTCACGTTTTCGCACTCGATTTTCACTGATGACGGCAGTCGATGGCACTGCCGAAAAGTCTGGTTTTTCAGAAAACATTTCACTATAGCTAAACAGCCCGGGAAGGAATTTTAACAAAGAACTACTTCTTTGTTGCCGATAACGTAGTACACATATACAAAATTCTCCCCTCTCCCTTCAGCTATAATTTTCATTTATAAAAAATTACCCCCACCCCGTTCACGTAACCTCTTCATTTATAGATATTTCATCTACGTTTCTACAGTGGATTATTATGAGCTTCTTATCAGGATACTGTATTTATCAAAATTAAGTACTTTACTCTTGTTAAAACATAAAACGTTGCAGGTAAAGTACCCCTATCTCTTAACCGATCTTCACCAAAATCAATAGACCTTCAGTCCTCTACGATGCAGGGATGCATGCAAAAAAATATTTGATTCTGTTTGAATGTGCGGCAGTTATCGTTCGTCATGGAAACATTTCTCTTGTTACAACATAAAATGTTGCAGGTAAACTACCCCTTTCCCTTAACCGATTTTCACCAAAATCACTAGGCCTTGAGCTCTCTACAATGCGGGAAAGTATGCAAAAATTATTTGATTCTCTTTGAATTTACGGCACTTATTTTTCGTAAAAAAATTACCCTTCTTAAAACATAAAATGTTGCTGGTAAACTACCCCTGTCCCTTAACCGATCTTCAACAAAATCAACAAACATTAAGTTCTCTTTAATTCAAAAAGGTATGCAAAACATTATTTGATTCTGTTTGAATTTGCGGCTGTTATCGTTTGCCATAGAAAAAAATTACCCCTGATAAAAAAACGTTGCAGGTAAACTACTCCTTTCCCTTAACCGATCTTCACCAAAAACAAAAGGTCTTGAGTACTCTACAGTTCAGGGCTGTATGCAAAAAATTATTTTATTCTGTTTGAATTTGCTATTCTATGCAGTATACAAAACGATAAATAGTATTAAATCGTCGACGTTCATTGTGATAGTGACGTCATTGAGGACGTCGTGTTTCCTGTAAAATCTATTTAAATTAACTGTTTCCTGTAAAGCGCGCGCGATTCAAATGTAAAACGAAACGTTTTGTAGAAACGGCGTTAACTAAACGTGTTGAAATCAATAAGAGTTTGTTGAGATTGTGAAAAGGGTAGCCTGAGGGACACTGTCAGTTGGTTTGTCGCCAAACGACGATTTATATAGATACTTTACCAGTTGAGTTCAAACAAAAATAATCTCCGCCAAATTGAACGTACGTTTTGTCGTGGTAAACTCGGAAAAGTCGCTAAACTGTAACTTCGTATTCTCGTCTTTTCCGATACTGTGTAATTTTCGAGATGATTGCGAAAATCAATTTTTTATCTTTAACGCTCATTTGGGGAATTACGTCCGTGTTTAAATGTATTTTATACGGAAAACGTTCTTCTAATATATTCCAGTACGTTTTATCTATAGCGAATATACTTTTGGGGGTTCGTCCTCAATAAACAGTCAATTCGCATATTCTATAAGGCGTCTATTATACTACGCAACTGATTGCACGCCTACATGAAACTATTTGCGCGGTAGTAAAAACATGCTGCAACTCCTCTGCAATCAGTTGTCGTCTATAGCGTGTTGTCTGTACTGCTATTATAAAGAAGTACTATTATAAAGAAGTAAAATTTGTTTGTATCGTTGTCTGGGCTAACCTCAAACTACTGAGCCGATAACAAAATTCTTTCACCACCGTGTTCCTTGAAGCTTCAGGATGGCTTTAGACATAAGTTTGAACCAATAACTTTAAAGAACAGAGATTTAAAACTGTCCCATGTCATGACATTTTTGCCATGCGATAAACTTTTGTTCCATAAGAGATAGCTATATGGTGTCAGCGAGTGGAAATTTAGAAAACATTTCAAATTTTATTTTGGTTTTTGTTTCAATAAAATCCTCCTTTTCGTTTTTGAAATATTGGTGGTTTTGTAAATAATTGTATATTTTGGTGTCGGTCACATGTCATGAAATTTCTTCGTTATCTACAGAATGCGCGCGCATGCGAATTGTATGTAATCTGTTGCGTAATGTGTAATAGATTACATTCGAATCAATGCCCCATAACGAGTGCGTGAAACTAAAAGTTGCAAGAGCAGTTGCACGGCTTCCAACTGTCTTACAATAGATTGTAGACCGTGCAGCCAATTGCAATACGCTACATTTAAACCAATGCTCCACAACGTTTTTTGCAATCAGTTGCGTAGTGCAATAAAGGAATAAAGGCCTAAAAGGTTTGAACAGTTATGGCGCTAAAAGTTTTGGTAAAGGTACAGCGCTGTTCGCGGTTTCGTCACCTTAGTTTTATTTGAATTTTGATACCTCTTTGCGGTCGATTGTGCGGTGTCGGTAACGGAGAACAAAAGGTGACCAGACAGAGTCGTTATCGATCGTTACAGTTTGATACTGGATACGGTTCCATTTGATACGCTGTGATAATTTCGGTGAAAGCTGACAGCGACAAAAAATTTTCAACGAACGCTTTCTCTTTCGACGATTCGTTTCTTTTTTTGTGTGAGTGCATACCTACTACCACACACATTACGTTTCTGTTTATATAACGCTAGACACGTCGTAGTGAGTTTTTATACGATAACGTATTACGCAAGGAATGCGTCGTTGCTGTCGTCCAGTTGTCAGTAATATGAGGTTTGTTTTCGACCTGTTATTAATGAAAATAATATGCTTGTGGTTTCTGTTTTGGGTTCCAACACGGAATAGTGTATACTTATTACGGTTCGATAGTTTCTGAACTTGTTTTTTTTTTTTGTTCGGGTGTAACGATGAATCTCGTTCCTAGTACTTTACCATGCGTGTTAAAAACGACATATATTACACGTATTATAATATAATACTATATAGTACTTGACATTGTATTGTGCGGTTGTAAAAACTTGTAAAACTAAGTAATTTTTTATGACAAAAGCTTGTACCAATTGAAATCTATAATGTAGGACTATAAAATCTACAAAAGCTTGATCAGACCAGTCGTGACTTATGGAACTGAAGCATGGCCACTCCCGGCTTTTTCAGTAAACTCGTTGAGACTGTTTGAAAGGAAAATAATGAGAAAGATGTACGGCCCAGGAGAGTGGAGGTGCCTTCGAAATGCTGAAATTGATGAAATATTGCAACGGGAAGATATATTGCACCGTGCGCCAGGCGAGGAAATGGATAGTTTAAACTATAAGTATTAGTATTACGGTACATGTAGATGGCCGACATACAAATTGCTGGTCAGCTTTTGCACTGAACTGATAACTTGAGACCAAACAACTAACATTCTCATTCAATGAAGATCTCGTAAACGATACTGGCGTTATTAAAATTCGGAAAATATTCTCTTGTTACGTGTTACCGTCATCTTACAGAAGCGTCACGCATGAGTATGTGTGTGTGTCAGGGAACTGTTGAACGTCAGTAATATTTCCAACTGTGTTGATGTCTGCCGTGAAAACCTAAGGAATTCTAAACCGTTTAGTGTAAGAGTTTTTTACGTACGTGTACGTTATGCCTATTTCAAATTTATGAATATTTCTAGTGTTATGAACAAGAATTGAGTGCCGTCAGGTTGTTCACGTTGTGTTGTTTCCTCTGTTCCAGGTACGTGAGCGCAGTATTCTTTGTGATAGTGATAGTGACGGCAGAGTAAGTAGTAAAACATGCAGCGTCGATGCCGTGGCGTTTGTTCGCTGTGACTTTTCCTATACGTATGTAAAAACGCTGTTTCTGCTTTAAGGTAACTGTACCTCTGTGTGTATGTGTGTGTGCCTCCTCGCATCCCCGCTATCAGTACGGGTATTACTTTTGGTGTACTGCAATGAACATGTATACAGTTTCCGTTCTTAGCTTAATCCTGATGTAAACAAACAGGCGTGGCACATCTGAAACGCTATTCGCTACTTGTATACTATCAGTTGCTGTCAGAGAGTAATTCAATCGCTTCCATATATGTGTCTGAACTTGTATCATCACTTGAGTCAGCGTTATTATTCATAAGATTGTTCATTGTCCACGACGACGTCGGTAATGTGGGCCAGTTGCCATAGCTCATCATCTTCCTTGATTATATGCTGCATACAATGACTCCACCGTTGTGCGCCGTTGTTTCATTTACCGCCTTCTCAATAAATTGTTTTATATCAAACAGCAAATGTTGTGTTGTGACGGGCAACATATTCTTTCAACTGGCTCCATATTAGTTCAATATGATTCAGAATACAGTGAGAAGGAGGAAATCTTAAATTCTGCCGATTTAAAATGGCAAGATAACTCTCGCATGACTATACACACATTCTGCACATGCGCATAATACATTACTGTGTGAACAGTGTGTCAACGACCCTGACCAATAGCGTTTCAGATTTGCCACGTGGGTTTGTTTACATCAGGATTGAACTAAGAACGGAAAGAGTATAGCATATCGTTAACCGTATGCTAGACCTGTACGTCCGATTGTTAATCCGTAGACTTGATTGTACTCGAGGTAATTAAGAGCCGTCCTTGTTTCCTGGTGTCCTATTCTGTATGGTTTCCCTACCGGTCTCGCTTCTTACTATCCCCCCCCCCTTATAACAGCCAAAATCATGAGGAAAACTCTCAACTGCACGTTTCATTGTTTTAGATTGTTGTTATTGTTGTCCGATAGTAAACTATCGGAAAAGTGTATAAAAACTATTGTTGTGAGCGTTGCGTGTACATTTTGAGTAGTTCGTAATTATTATGTCTTTTTGCACAAATTTCAGGAGCGGCGTTACTCCTATCTCGCTGTATATGCAGTAGACATAGTAGCGAATATACAATTTCTACGTCTAATAATATAATGTTATTTCCCAGTTTAATATTCCGGGTACTTCTTTCACGCCCACACCTATCTAATTTGCTTCTTGTATTTAATTTTACAAATTGAACATATAAAAAAATAATTCATCCTCAAACACTGATCATCAGCAGTTCCAATCGGATCCGAGGTAGAGTATCATGCTCGAATGGATTACAACAATTTTTTCACCAACTTTGTCACTACTTATTACTACTTGTGTATTTTATGGTGGCCGGCAACCTTGGTGAAAGTGATATGCACAGAACCCTGTTTTTTGTCAGTGTAACGGCACATCTCACTGAGTGCGTAAGTGTTGATGCGTTTTCAAAAACATTTACCGTGAAACATTTACCGTATAGGCCTGTCTTTCAATTAATTATTATTTTCAACACAAAAAACATATCTTACGCTACGAAAACGTCATCAACTTCATTGGTCTAGTGTAAACCTTCAAGGTAGCTTATCATGTTTAAGAAAAGTTATTTTAAACTTAGGGTTTAAATAGAGGAGTATTAAAAATAACAAGTGTATTAAATGAACGTCAAGAGATAAGGGCAAAAAGAATTGAATATCTCAGGAAAATAAAACAATTCAGAACAGAAAAGCGGCCAATACTAGTAATTATTTATTATTTACATTATATAACAAATAACATTGTTCTGGTATTACAAATACATATTTGATACAATTCGAGTAATACTGAGTAAAATTACAAATAGTACTTAGTTGAATGAAATCCGGTAGTCAACAATGTGTAAAACCCGATTTGTAATAATTAAATAGTTAAGGGCACCCATAAAGCCAGCTATAGCAACAGTAAAAAGACGGACGTTTTTGAAATGTAGTGTTACAACTGAGCACACTTAGTTTCCCCACTACCCTCACTTTTCGCGCAGCTATGAAGCGGCCACCGTAAAGTAACGTGATTATACCACACTGCTAAATAAAGGGCTCGTCAAGAACGAAGTGTTTACCAGTGTGAAAATAAGTAGTGACAGAGTTGGTGTTAAGATGGCTGCTAATAAAACTAACAAAACTGAAAAAAATGTTCTATCGCTTACCTTTTCTTATAGGCATTTTAAAACCCCGAAAAGCGGATTTCACGTCAAAGTGTCATTAGTCAGCGAGACTAAGGCTTTCAAAAAACCAGGGAAAAATCTTATAATTTTATAACATCAGTTTAAAAAAAAAATCCTATTCGTTTTATAACAATTCTCGTATGCTCATACAAATAACCATTACACACTATCACAACAAATAATCGTCGAATCAGTAAATTTACTCCGTAATAGTGATTATAGTAAACACTTTGAAGGCACTAGTTAAATACTACGCGCACAAAACGCGGTAAAAACTCTCGCTAACTAAACTGTAATGTCCTCGTCGCTCAGTTAGTGTATATACAGTATATGTGTTTACAATGAGTACGGATTAACTAAGCGTTACAAATAATATACTTGTAAATTTTAAATTCCATTGAGTTTAATATCTAGCATGCATTCAGAAATAGAGACTGACGTTGCCTGTTCTTTTTAAAACTTAAAATTTATTTAAATATACAACTGAATTTTCCCAAACATTCATTTGCGACATGTCGTCTATAACTTTTTGTTTTTGTCATTTATTTTTGTATAGAAGTCAAACCAAACTAAGTTCTCTATGTATTAAAAGTGTTTACCGGGCTGTTTGGCCGTGGCCTAGTGTTTACAGACAAACCATACGTTTCGACAGCACCACTGGCTGCCATCGTCAGTGGAATTCAAAGAAGCCTTTACCACAGTACTGTGGGCCTGACGTTAACAACCCGCGTTCATTTAGTCTCGAATTCTTTGAATTCCACTGATGACGGCAGCCAGTGGTGCTGTCGAAACGTTTGGTTTGTTTGTAATCCATGGACCACGGCCAAACAGCACGGTAAACACGTTTAATACAACTGACACCGGGCGTGAAAGCCTTAGAACAATTTTAAGTTCTTTACGTGTCGGGTTTATCGTAAATACAAAATAAATGAGTAGGCGATTGACCTATATAGATAATAAAAAAATTTATTCGATATAATTGTAAGCGAAATTAATTTGAAATAATTATTGATGTACTAAGTAAGGTTTAAAACTGTGTCGTCTTGACTTAACAATAATACTTACAGCACTTAACAGTAGACTTGATGAAAGATTAATGTAAATAACAGACAAGCTAATTACAAGACGACGTAGTAGTTTGAAACGTTTATAAGTGATTTTAAATAGCCTTTTATCAGTGCCCCACTTCATTGCGTGTTTTATACTACAAGTAAAACTTTTTTTTTAATTATTACTGAGGAACAGAATCGAATCTTTCAACCCTTATATAATATTAGATATCCACCGCCATCGAGTTGAACATCCGTCCAATCTGCCGTTCAGGTTTCGAATTTATGCCGGTTCGATTTCACTGGTGGAGCCACAACATTTAACCACACGATCACTGTGAACATTTACCACTCTGTATTATTGTTGTTGTTAAAGACACATTTATTTTAAAATTTTCACTTAAGCCTATTATTGATCATTTTAACAATAATAACTTTTTTTGTATCGGCCATCTAAGGACCGCATGCCAATTTCAATTCTTTATTCTTTGTCCTTTTCTTTTTCTCCAATATTCTTTAATCTTTTAAAACTGTCTCTTCTTCCTCTCTTCAGACCACTGCGTTTTTCTCTCTCCTACCCTGCACTGCTTCCATTTTTAACACTTTTGCCCGAAAAACTTCTCTTTCAATTGCTTCTTCTGCGTTTATATTATTTTTGTTTCTAAATCCTTTTGGAGTTCTTTAATCCAACTTGATGTTGACTTCTTCCCCCACAGATATTTGAAGATCTGCTTTTTGTTAACCTATTGTCGTCCATTCTATATAAATGTCCAAAAAATAATAGTCTTATTTTTCTCGTTGTTTCTGTTATATTTTCATAATAGAAAATAACAATAAATAAAATAAAATAATTTTATTTATTACCGGTTTTTGGGCGACGGTTTTCTTAGTTCTTCGGAAGGGAGAATCGGAAGTGATTAATCGGAGCATGAACAGAACTTTGTGCGACAACTGAAAGGGAGTTTTCCTACAAACGCGTGAAATAGCGATCCACAGTCGGTTTTATAAAAACGTTGATATTGTTTGTTATACCAATTAAATCAGTCCGACGATCGTAAATTTGAACAATACCCGCCACACACGTGGAACGGAATGTCTCCGCTTAAACGCAATAGTTTACTGCAGGCAAATTGCCAGCCAACAGCTCCTCAAGAAATAACTCATCGGTACGTTGCTACTGATTCGCTTCCGTGCTACTGATCCAAATAAATGATCGCAACTCGTCACACATCTGAATGAAAACTTCATTTCTTTTCTTCTCGTAGATCCTCGATTGGGTTCTATGACACGTTTTTGCCATTCATCGCTGTTATTCTCACCTTGAACTGACGTGTAAGAATTCCGTTCCGATTTCTGCGCAGTCTCGTCGATTGTGTTTTGTCGTTTAATTGGTTTATTTTGTTCCGACTCCCGCTATTCTGTTCAAATGTTTCTTTTCTACTTTCTGTTTCACGCTCTCATGCGAATTTAACACTGTGATGACTTATATTCAGTAGTTACATTGTCTTGAGTTCCTGTGTGATGTTTCGGATAGGAAAGGAAAATATTTAAACCATGCACAATGTAGGCTAATGTTAATTTCGTACACGAATCTAATTTATGATATTACAGTGGAAAACGTTTAACGCCAAATGATGGGAACCAGCTGTTTTTTCGTGATAATTGAAGTTCGTGTTGTAATGATCGAAATTTTAAAAAAATTTTAATTCCTCGATCAAGTGACACGTTCCCACACTCAAGTCGACGGACACAAGCCCAGGTCGTAAATAATGACGAATCGAGGGCACGTCAAACCCGACGACAGAGCGAAGACAAAGAAAAAATGTCTGAGCACTGCACACAATGAGTATTTCAAGGCGTCACTGACAGCTAGCCGTTTGTCAAAATTTACAGCACCCAACAATCTGAAACAAAGACTTCGTCCAGCTGCCGAGTTACACGGAATCGAGATGGAACGCCTGCTGTGGAAGCAAAGTGTAACTGCTCAATTATGAAAGGCTTTACTATGTTACAAAGGAAGTACAGAGCAATTTTAACGGAGAGATAGACAATAGACGTAACTCAGTGAATACTGCCAGTGTACCCTGCACAGCGTGAAAACACATTCTTGACAGTTTACTGAAATTTACGACTGAAAAGTAGAATTTCACCGAAATGAAGACAACGAAGGGTTGATAATCGGCGGAACGAACGTCGTGGAACTTAGACAATTAACCAAGACCTGGAGTCTGTTAACAAAAGCTCAGTCAGAACCTTAGGGAAAGTCTAAACAAAGGATAACAGAAGGCCATGAAATTGCCCTAATTTCTTAGAATCTGTGCTACGCTCGTCACATGAAACACTCCGGGGATGGCGACGACCAACCAGCATCAAGCATCTTCTAAGAGAGCTCGTGGAGAGAGTAGGAAGGGTTCGGCCGACGAATCGTGAAACAGTGGATGAGATCTACAGAAGGGTAGGAATTTGTACGACCAATCAAGAGTTCGAGAAGGCGTAGAGATCGAAACTTAGACTTATGGGTAAGATGTTCCAATAAAACTGTTTGGCGAAGACGCGGAGCAGGCAGTCAAGTAGTTAATCGAGAGTCAGTAATTTTCAATCGGGCAGTCAAGTAGTTAATCGAGAGTCAGTAATTTTCAATCGGGCAGTCAAGTAGTTAATCGAGAGTCAGTAATTTTCAATCGGGCAGTCAAGTAGTTAATCGAGAGTCAGTAATTTTCAATCAGGCAGTCAAGTAGTTAATCGAGAGTCAGTAATTTTCAATCGGATAGTCAAGTATTCAATCGAGTAGTCAAGTCGTTCAATCGAACAGTTAGTCGCAGTTAACAGTCAGTCGGTAGTCAAGAGTATGTAGTTAATAGTAGCAGTTGGTAGTCGCAATTAATAGTCAGAAGTTAGTGCGTACGATAGACAGACGATTGATTATGTCGACCGACCGGATTCACTAATTTGTAAATTCATAAGTGAACAAAGACATCGGTATAGTCACACTTATACACAATTCTGTGCGGAAATATAAACTATGAGTGCGTACGGGACTTGAAATCTCAACTGACGCGCACATAATAATATACTAATTAACATTTAAAGTAGAACAGTGAGTGTCACCTCAAACATTCTCACATCATAACGTATCACCATGTTGAACAATTAGTTGAATAAACTATACCAAACAATTAAGCACGCAGTACGCGATACACCCAAAATAGACGGCACAGTTAACCATGTACACAAATATGGCAAACTTTCAGAACAATTCAAGTTAATGACAACATTAACACCTCACTATTTGAACTCCGGACACTCGACATCAGCGGGTTACCACAATACCATACACATGACGGGAGTGGAGATTTAGTGGAGTGAAGTGAAATTATCAGTGCTCTGCGTAACAGTGATTATGATCTTCGACGAATCATCTAGAAAGTGTCTTCTCACGACGACGGAATTGGATAAACACTCTCAAAGATAAGCTTTATGTCTACTTAATCTTAGTAGTATATACTACACTACTGTTCTGTTGCCTCTTTTCAAAGAACTAACCCCAAGAGAATAATTACATATGAGTCATATGAATCATAAAATCTATAAAATAACACTAACGTAATTCGTTATCTGAGAAATAATGAACGCATTTTAGGTAGGAATAAGTATAATTGTTGATTGTTTATTATTCGTGTATGTTTTATATATGTGCATTATTTACTGCATTTGAATGTACCATGTGTTTATGTTTCAGGAAACATCGTATAAATTGAATAATTGTATTTATATCATGTGCTTTAATATGTATGTAATTTGCAGGATATAGTTACTTACTTCAGTAAGATGTGTAATAAATAAGTAGTTAATTTACAGTATTCATGCGTTCATTATTGAAATTTCACCTTTGTTATTGATGTATTTTCATTCTAAGTATTACACTAAAAATCTCATAACTTATGCTAAACATCAATGGATACAATAAACTCGACCATTGAAACGTCTGATTAATAGACTCATAAAATCGTATTTAATCAGACACTGTGTTGAGTCAAATCTGACGAATAGAAATAATTTTAGATATATCAATTTTAACGTATTACATAAATCTTTAATTAATATGATTCATAATTGTTGAGTAATTAATCCGCGCAGATAATTAGCACAGATTAATATTCACTAGATGTAAATGGTTTACACAATTAATTACCACAGATGTAAATTATATTTACACCACTAAATGTAAATGGCTGCACAACGCTTGGCATTAAATGTAAATGGCATCCAGCTTTAGGGCGAGATACATATGAGAAAGTGATAAACTCACATAAAATACCACTAGTCCCATTTACTAAATGTAAATCATTTATATCACGATTAGCATAATAAATAAACCCCATTTATGCTAACTATAAATGGCGCCCATCGCATGGCAAAAGAGAGCAGACAGTAGTATTTAGACTAATTACAATAATATAGTACGTAAGACATTATTAAATAAGTGTAAGGTTAGCTTGACTGGTAAATGATAACGCGAAGCAAGGCGAAAATGGCTAGCGGTAGTTCTGATAGCATGGACTTTGACGTTAACAACCAGTTAGGCGCACCCGACACCAACGAAGAAAACTCATCAGTCGTCGAACCAAATATGACGGAGGAGACGTCAGAGGTCAGAGCGCGGGGACAGGAGTCACAGCAACCACAAGAGTCCCAGCAATCACATGAAGAGGCATCGCTACGTTCATTGTTGATGGACTTCATGCGCACGAATAATGAAAGCTTCAAGATGATGAATCAGAAATTCGATCAGAAATTCGATCAACATAAAGAAGAAATTAAGGAAGTAATCGATGAAGGGTGTGACAAATTCAACAAAAATTTAGATAGCTATGCAAAAGAAATTACGCAACATATGAATGAGCAGTTCAAGCTGTTTCGTACAGAAATACGTGAATACAAGGATACCTGGAAAGTGGATGGAAACGAAGTCCAGAAGAAGCAAGAAGAAGTGATGAATGAGAATTACGAAGACGTACGGAAAGTACAAGACACTGATAACACTGTTGATTTTACGGATGTATCAGCTACTAAGAAATTATCAACTATTCGATCTAACGTAAGTTCAAGAAACAAATGGATTAAGAAGAAAAATGACTTTGTTCCTTTGTATATGAGGAAGTGGGAAGAGGAGTATCCAGACGTGGATAAAGATAGTAAAATTTTACTACCACCAGGTAGAACGCATAAAAGGTACAAATTAAGAAACGCGAGAATAGATACGGCATCAGTGAATTCTATGATGAAGTATCCAGCTTGTGAAATAAGCATAGACCGGCGAAGTAGTCGAGCTGCATCAATAAGAAGCATGAAGGGAAAGTTTAAAGTTGAAACAAATACCGCATGTTATAAGGCTAAAAGCAAATTTACACAAGCCATGGATGACATGAAACGGAAGGACCTACAAGATCCGTATGCATGTTCATCATGGACAAGAAACGTCATGAGGAAGAGGAGAAGAAGAATCTCTACTAGACGACTTAAAAATGTTGTAAAGGATCGTGATAGTACTGGAGGAAGAGTCCAAGCACTCGGGGTAAGATCTCTTAGGAACCTAAGAAACAAAATTTTATTATGTAAACACACGAGTAGTAAACTGACTGTCGAACAACGGAATTGTATACAGACTTGGAAACGGCGGCAAAAGCAGAACGGCGCGTGTTTACTTAGTGAAAGCTACTGGAAAAAGCGGCAAAAACTACTCACTGTATATGTGAGCAATGGAAATACGGTTGCGAAGGGTTGTCTAAGCCAAGGGAGGCAGTTTAAAGCGTGCTGGCCTGAGGCAGACCGACAAAAAGGAAAGTGGGACACACCTCTCACTCACTCACATAGAACGAGACGGAGAATGGTCATAAATCTTAGGCGCGCAAGTGCAGCACATTGTAGCGGAATAACGGGGACGGCCAACCAGCCATTGGAAAAAATATGTTACACAAAACCCAAGGTCAAACACCTTAATGTTTACAAACAAAAACGCGTGCGTTAGTAACAGCACGATAGTGACGGGACATAAAAGTATGTCATCACAAATGTAAATTAAGAATGAATAAATGAAAACGTATTAAGAAGACGATTTTAAGAATGTTTGAAAATGTAATGATGAAATTAGATAGTACTGAATAAAATACATTAAATACATTGGTTGTATGGGAATACATAAACCAAAGAAAATAATTAAAGATGAATATTGATGAATGAAGAGTAGAAGATTAATGAATGAAATTAAAACAAAGCCACGTATGAGCTTGTACAACATACGGCAAATTAAAGTGCATTAAGCGTATCATGAGCCAGCGAACGGAAGTATAGATAACACGAGTGGTAGCGACGACTCCCGGCGACCAGCAGAAGACATAGTTTAGGTAATTTGCTCGCGCGGCCAGTCCAGCTAACCAAATAATGATATGCATTTTACTTGTTGTGTTTAGTCTGTATTTCAATGCTAACTGTGTTTGTGATCAGCACATAATTGTCATTCGTTATGTTAATTAGACGTATAAATATCAACATATACAGAAAGTGATTTGTGAAATGTACCATGTGTCAGAAGGACAGTGTAATACTATGACACAGGACACCAAAGACGTTAATAATTATGAATAATAACTTGTTAAAATGTAGAGACTCGAATAATTTGTTTATGTAAATAATAATTCAAAATGGACGATTGTTTTATAACTTTAAGAGTATGCATCACGAAGTATGCTGATTCCTTAACTATTTAATTAATATGTATGTTTCTTTTACCAATGTAATCATTTATAATATGTTACGAATTGACCATATGTATATATTTGTTAGTATCAACTGTATTCTAGAGACAGTAATGACAAGTTTAAAAGTATTTTATTGCTATATAGGTCATCGACATAAGATCGATTAATATAATGGGTAGCTAATCTACAGCTTATCTAATACATTGTGTATAAAGAATAGCGAGACAAACTGTCAAATGGACAAACGTCCATGTCTTAAATTCAATTATTTACTCGAAATCGTATTGTACAGTCCGCATATGGACAGACAAAGTGTAAAAATGCGTTCATTCACTCAGATGTGCGGCAATAAATTCATATGACCATATAAAACATTAAGATGGGGAATAACAATTAATTGCTTCCTATGAGAGATAGATGTCAGTCAACCATGTCCATTCCGAAGCAGACATCCACGACTGGGACAGAGCGCAGAAATTGGATCAGATGTCTCCCGAAGTCCAACATCCAATCCAATTTGGGGACAATGTAATGATCGAAATTTTAAAAAAATTTTAATTCCTCGATCAAGTGACACGTTCCCACACTCAAGTCGACGGACACAAGCCCAGGTCGTAAATAATGACGAATCGAGGGCACGTCAAACCCGACGACAGAGCGAAGACAAAGAAAAAATGTCTGAGCACTGCACACAATGAGTATTTCAAGGCGTCACTGACAGCTAGCCGTTTGTCAAAATTTACAGCACCCAACAATCTGAAACAAAGACTTCGTCCAGCTGCCGAGTTACACGGAATCGAGATGGAACGCCTGCTGTGGAAGCAAAGTGTAACTGCTCAATTATGAAAGGCTTTACTATGTTACAAAGGAAGTACAGAGCAATTTTAACGGAGAGATAGACAATAGACGTAACTCAGTGAATACTGCCAGTGTACCCTGCACAGCGTGAAAACACATTCTTGACAGTTTACTGAAATTTACGACTGAAAAGTAGAATTTCACCGAAATGAAGACAACGAAGGGTTGATAATCGGCGGAACGAACGTCGTGGAACTTAGACAATTAACCAAGACCTGGAGTCTGTTAACAAAAGCTCAGTCAGAACCTTAGGGAAAGTCTAAACAAAGGATAACAGAAGGCCATGAAATTGCCCTAATTTCTTAGAATCTGTGCTACGCTCGTCACATGAAACACTCCGGGGATGGCGACGACCAACCAGCATCAAGCATCTTCTAAGAGAGCTCGTGGAGAGAGTAGGAAGGGTTCGGCCGACGAATCGTGAAACAGTGGATGAGATCTACAGAAGGGTAGGAATTTGTACGACCAATCAAGAGTTCGAGAAGGCGTAGAGATCGAAACTTAGACTTATGGGTAAGATGTTCCAATAAAACTGTTTGGCGAAGACGCGGAGCAGGCAGTCAAGTAGTTAATCGAGAGTCAGTAATTTTCAATCGGGCAGTCAAGTAGTTAATCGAGAGTCAGTAATTTTCAATCGGGCAGTCAAGTAGTTAATCGAGAGTCAGTAATTTTCAATCGGGCAGTCAAGTAGTTAATCGAGAGTCAGTAATTTTCAATCAGGCAGTCAAGTAGTTAATCGAGAGTCAGTAATTTTCAATCGGATAGTCAAGTATTCAATCGAGTAGTCAAGTCGTTCAATCGAACAGTTAGTCGCAGTTAACAGTCAGTCGGTAGTCAAGAGTATGTAGTTAATAGTAGCAGTTGGTAGTCGCAATTAATAGTCAGAAGTTAGTGCGTACGATAGACAGACGATTGATTATGTCGACCGACCGGATTCACTAATTTGTAAATTCATAAGTGAACAAAGACATCGGTATAGTCACACTTATACACAATTCTGTGCGGAAATATAAACTATGAGTGCGTACGGGACTTGAAATCTCAACTGACGCGCACATAATAATATACTAATTAACATTTAAAGTAGAACAGTGAGTGTCACCTCAAACATTCTCACATCATAACGTATCACCATGTTGAACAATTAGTTGAATAAACTATACCAAACAATTAAGCACGCAGTACGCGATACACCCAAAATAGACGGCACAGTTAACCATGTACACAAATATGGCAAACTTTCAGAACAATTCAAGTTAATGACAACATTAACACCTCACTATTTGAACTCCGGACACTCGACATCAGCGGGTTACCACAATACCATACACATGACGGGAGTGGAGATTTAGTGGAGTGAAGTGAAATTATCAGTGCTCTGCGTAACAGTGATTATGATCTTCGACGAATCATCTAGAAAGTGTCTTCTCACGACGACGGAATTGGATAAACACTCTCAAAGATAAGCTTTATGTCTACTTAATCTTAGTAGTATATACTACACTACTGTTCTGTTGCCTCTTTTCAAAGAACTAACCCCAAGAGAATAATTACATATGAGTCATATGAATCATAAAATCTATAAAATAACACTAACGTAATTCGTTATCTGAGAAATAATGAACGCATTTTAGGTAGGAATAAGTATAATTGTTGATTGTTTATTATTCGTGTATGTTTTATATATGTGCATTATTTACTGCATTTGAATGTACCATGTGTTTATGTTTCAGGAAACATCGTATAAATTGAATAATTGTATTTATATCATGTGCTTTAATATGTATGTAATTTGCAGGATATAGTTACTTACTTCAGTAAGATGTGTAATAAATAAGTAGTTAATTTACAGTATTCATGCGTTCATTATTGAAATTTCACCTTTGTTATTGATGTATTTTCATTCTAAGTATTACACTAAAAATCTCATAACTTATGCTAAACATCAATGGATACAATAAACTCGACCATTGAAACGTCTGATTAATAGACTCATAAAATCGTATTTAATCAGACACTGTGTTGAGTCAAATCTGACGAATAGAAATAATTTTAGATATATCAATTTTAACGTATTACATAAATCTTTAATTAATATGATTCATAATTGTTGAGTAATTAATCCGCGCAGATAATTAGCACAGATTAATATTCACTAGATGTAAATGGTTTACACAATTAATTACCACAGATGTAAATTATATTTACACCACTAAATGTAAATGGCTGCACAACGCTTGGCATTAAATGTAAATGGCATCCAGCTTTAGGGCGAGATACATATGAGAAAGTGATAAACTCACATAAAATACCACTAGTCCCATTTACTAAATGTAAATCATTTATATCACGATTAGCATAATAAATAAACCCCATTTATGCTAACTATAGTGTTAAACGGACAAAAAAGTGAAACAAAATGATATAAATAAACAAATACAGAGTAGATTACTTACTGTATTGTGTAGAAAATATAGCAATGGAAAATATGCAGAAGGTACTTCCATGTAAACGTTTTATTTATCCTCCTGGATAATTTCGGGTTAATTTTTTTTAAAAAAAAAGATCAGTTTTTCTCTACATGTGCTGTAACTGTTTCTCAGTTAGTCTTACGATTTAGGTATTCTTGTGCATTAATATAGTATGTCTTTTAAAGTTCCTACAGTAACAATGTAAAATCTTTTTAAAAGAGCCTGTTATTATCTTCTTCTTCTTCTTCTTCTTCTTCTTCTTCTTCTTCTTCTTCTTCTTCTTCTTCTTCTGGCTGTGTACCTTACGATCCGTTGCGCACTCCATGGTCCGACCATCTTTTCTTTGGTCTTCCAATATTCCGCCGTCCTTCCGGATTATAAACCAGAATGTCTTGTTTTGGTATCCTGTTCTTATGCATCCTTTCAACATGGTCTGTCCAGTCCTGTCTGTATTGGTTTATCATTTTGTTTAGATTGTCCAATCCTGATTAAAATAGTCCGTAATTTTCTGTTGCACACACAATTCTGCTCTACTACTTTATTCTTAACAAATTGTTTTAATTTATCAATGTAGGTTAAATATCTACGAACACGGCTCAGCAACGAAAGCATACCGGCAGAGGTAGGAACTGGTCAATTGTCACTGTCATCAAGCTCGTCGGCATTATCATCGCTTTCACAGTCCTTAACTTGCAGTTTGAATGTTTCTTTTCAATACTTATTTTAAAGATTTATTATTCTAGTCAATAATTTGTAAAAATGATGTGAATACATCAGTTGGTATTTTCGTCGTGATTTCTATTTTCCGTCACTGATAAAAATTTCCCCGAAATTTCCCACGAACCACGTTCGCGCGTTCGGACATACACCCCTGTAGAAAGTGAGTAACAAAAATTCAGGAAGTTGTGTGATACTTGCTCGGAGGCCGAATGTAGTGACATTTGCTCGGAGAGACGGTGGTTCTAGGAAATCCATAATGATTCCAGGAAGTGTAGTATGGTATCACGCAGTTACATTTGCACAGAAGCCGACGATGAGTTTTAGAAACTGTTACCTGACTGCATAAGCCCAACAATAAGTCTTTATCTCATCTAACAGTTCCTATTCCATCAGTCCAATTCATTTCAGTTTCTATTTCGGCTCTTAAAAAAAACATACTGACACTACTTAATAAAACACAATATCTGTAAATAGGAGACATGCAAGAAGAAGACCCAGATCTGCAAATCTATAGAATCGGAAAGTGTAGCGAATTCAAATATTTGGGAAGCATTATTTCAGAAGATGGAACAACAAATAATGACATCAAAAATGGGATACAACAGGGAGAAAAGGCTGTTCGTTTGCTAAATTCGTTACTTTGGTCGAACAAAATTAAAATTCAAACTAAACTGACAATCTACACAATTATTGTGGAGCCCATTTTAACTAATGGCTGCGAATGCTGGCAACTTTCAGATAAAGAGAAAAGGATGATAGAAACTGTGGAAATGGACTTCTTAAGTAAAGTGTGTAATATTTCTAGAATGCAACATTTTAGAAATGAAGATATAAGAAGGAAAACGGCGCGTATTTACAACAGCAGAAAGAATAGAATCCAGACAGATGCTATGGTATGGTCATGTAATGAGGACGGAGGAGAAGCGATGGCCAAAGAAAGCATTGACTTACACACCACAAAACAGGAGAAGCAAAGGAAGACTGACAACACAATGGAGAACAGGAATTAGGAAAAGCATGAGAGATCGAGCTATTGAAGACGATGACTGGAAGCATAGGGAGAAATGGCGATCGAAATGCGGGATGCGGCTTAGACTGTAGGATCCCCGGTAATTAAAAAAAAATTGACACGACTTACGATTTATTTTAAAATTGAAAATGTTTATAAGGACGTGTCGCACATTTGCGGCCGATCGCTGGTGCGTTTTCGAAAATGGGAACCGGTGAGTTTCCATAGAAACTACTTCTTTGTTGTCAATAACGTAGTACACATATAAAACTTCGCTTATGAATGCGACTACATTTAACTTATAATCTGTACATTGGTAAATGAAGAATGAATTCATTGATTGGTGAATGAACATAAATATATATATTTTTTTAGATTTATTGAAGCATTTTCAATGCCCTTCTCTGTGCAATGCCTGTAAATTTTGTGAAAGCAACTTGTATTTGCAGTTCTTTTTATTTAGCGTGACCAAATTCTCTGCGCCTAAAACCCAGATATTTTTATATTCTTATTGACATTAGGAACTTGATTAAAAATAAACCGAGTGGAACGAACGATTGGAAGTCGATGCGGAAGAATGATCGTCACACGTGTCGTCAAACGCCACACACACTGTAAGGAGTAATATGTAGTTTCCATGTTGCGATAGTAACTAACGATATTTGCACACGTAATAGCGTGAATAGTATTCAGAAGTCAACCGTTCCGCATGTGCTGTGCGTAAATTGTTCAGTAGCAGTCGTGATTACCCGAAGTCGTCGTCTCAATAATCGCGTGGCTGCAGCTCGACCTGCTTGTACTGTACATAAGGTCAGGGGTAACATTTCTGTTGTTTACATTTTCACAAAGCCAGCGTCGTATATTATTAGCGACTTGTGTTAATGAACTCGTAGTAATTTCATGGAGCGATTGTGTTGTATATGTAGAGAGAATAGTCTTTTGATAAATACTCGTCCCCAATTTTATAACAGAAACGGTGTCTTTTCAAGAAAGTGTCTACAAACAACTCTCGCAGCGTCACGAGCCCGCCAAGATCCCCCACAAACGCGCCCGCCACTCCCTACTACTACAGTAGAGGTGTGAAGGAGGGGTGATTACCATACCACTACTACTATAACACATTTATCGTTTCTGTTTGCAGTCTACGATTCTACCTTTACGCTGTGCAGTTATTGTTTTATTTTTCAAAGTTACTCTTTCGTTAGTTATTTACATCCGTTTCTTCTTACATACGCTCATTCTTTCATACGTTTATTTTGTGTTTTGTTTTTTACATTCCTTTCGTGTTTATTATTTACGTTATTACTATATACTTTTATTCTTTATATTGCTTTATTCAGAATGAATCTGATAGAGTTGCTAACTGTCGCCTGAAATGAGGAAAATCCCTTTTTTTTTTCAAAACAAAGGATTTTCACAATTTTAGATTATGTAATTCATGTAATATAAATAATCTTGAAAATACAGTAAACTAAAAAACCCTCCTCATCAAAATAAAAAAAAAGAAACAAAATAAAAAGAATTGAAGGCGTGCGTGCGTTTAATAAATTAAAAATAAAAATAAAAAATAAAAAAGCAGAAACAAAATAAAAAGAATAGAATTGAAGCGTGTGTGCGTGCGGAATTAAAGGCACACGCGCGTGCGTGCGTCATATGAATGTGTGTAATGTATGCTAATCACTCTTCCTTCACACCGCTACTGTAGAGAAGGGATTGGCGGGAACCTTGGTGGGGGAGCTTGGCGGGCTCCTGACGCTGCGAGAGTTGTTTGTAGACACTTTCTTGAAAAGACCCCAGAAACGTTTTTTAAAATATCGGTATGGAGAACCATACATAACTTCCATGACCTAAGTTTTATATTTAAAATCATTTTCGAAATGAAATATATTTCCATAGAAACTATTTCTTTCTTCAGCCTTAACCACAGTACAGTGGTCACTAACTTATACCACCTCACGTTAGCGCACTCGATTTTCACCGATGATGGCAGTCGATGGCACTACCGAAATGTCTGGTTTTGCAGAAACCATAGGACCACGGCCAAACAGCCCGGGAAGGAATTTTAACAACAAACTACTTCTTTGTTGCCGATAACGACATATCAATAAACATGAGTGAGGCCAGAAATAACGCGAATTGTGTGTGTGTGTGTGTGTCTTTATTGCGGTAATCACAATAATAAAACTTAGGAAACGTAAACATTACATAATTGACATATGCTTGCCTGACAGGAACAATATATTTTCACTCTACATGATTTAAATTAAAATGAAAAAAGTCTAATTTTATTTCTGGCAACAAAATTATTTTATTTTTAACAATTACCATTGTTTGAAAAAGTTTAAATGAATTTTCAAGTACTTTACACTTGTTAAAACGTAAAACGTTGCAGGTAAACTACCCCTTCCCCTTAAACCGATTTTCACCAAAATCAATAGGCCTTGAGCCCTCTACAACTCGGGCAGGTATGCAAAAATTTATTTGATTCTGTTTGAATTTGCGGCAGTTATCGTTTCCCATAGAAACAATTCTACACACAGACACGTTTCGAAAAATGACTTTTCTTCTTCATGTTTTGAGGGTAGTACAATCAGAATCAGCCTTTATCTCGAACACGATTTTTTCGCCATCACCGTACTTCCATTTCCTTATGGAACATGGAAGTAAAAATATCTCGCTGTTTTGACTACGGAAATAATTCACGGGTTTTCTTTCACTCGTCCGTCTGCCTAGTCGATGTTTTTCAATAACAATACTTTTCAGGCGACGACTGCGTTTTGTTGATGATGATAATAATCATCTTCGTCATCTCGGTTTAAGCGTTCGTCAGTTCCGCCTTTAAGTATTCACAGGGGCGTATTTACGGGGGGGGGGAGGCGAACGGGACCGGAATCCCCCAGAGGGTCGAAAGTTGATGAATTTTTTTTAAGCCCTTATAGGCTGTTATTGTTTCAGCTGTGTACGCTAATGTAGTAGTAACTGCTTTTTAATTATACAAACAGGTATATTACACAGCGTTTTCGTTTAGCCTACATTTGAAATATGAAATGTATCAGTCCAGTCATTATCTTCTATACAATATTTCAGTAACGCGTGTTTTTATTGTGTTATTACTGTTTACTTTAATGGGACTGAGTTAAGCTACTTTATAGATAGCAACGTTGATTATTAGTCTTAACTCGTTTTTTTTTTGTATGAAACCGACCCTACCCCGGACCCCCTCGAAGGCCAAATTCTAGATACGCCACTGAGTATTCGACTGTCTTTTTTCGTCGTACTGTCCTTCCTTGTGCTTTATATTTGAGAACCTGAAAAATCTCGTATATAACAGCAAGAAATTCTGCACCACATCTTGGGCTGACGGTCGGCGCACCTTGATAACACCCAGTCCCTTTTAGTACTTGGAATCAAAACAGTATTAAAAGTCATTGAAATCTCGTTAATGAGTCGTCACTAACACACTGACTGACGCCCTACGATCCGGAAGAACTGGCCGCAACACAGTAGGCTATAATGCAGTGGCGTGGCGTGGCTTAGTTACGTAACAGCTGTTACCGATTGTGATACGCCTAAACACCCTAAAAATTAATCTGAATTTTTTCTAGTACAAAGTGTTCTTTTTAGATAAAAAATATTCTTTTTAGAGTATTTTCTATCTTTCGTTGGCAGAAGAAGAGCGTCCTTGTTCAACGGGATGTGACTCCATTATACTTACACAGGATAAATGAGGACACAAATAATCGAATTAGTAATAAAGACAAACAGATAAACACATAACTAAACGAACAAAACACAAATAGGTAGGTAGTAACTGCTGCACGTTGGTTACGAAACGAACATAGTTGCTAACTGAACGTTTTGCCGGTTTATACAGCGGCAACACATTGGGCGGACGAGTGTGTGTCCCCTCCATAGTTTGTACAGTGACAACTACTATATGACCCCCTCGAGCATGTGACCCCCTCCACCACTCCTCTATGACGTCACACATCCACTCGGACAGAATGTGCGGGGAAGTGGGCTTTGCGCAGGTTCTTTTGATCGTTGCACCTTTATACTATCAGCAGTTCACCTTTGCCACCGAACAAGGAATGCGGTGACGTATGCCATTCCACTGCACGCATCACTGTAATACTACACATTTAAAATACGTTTAACACAGTTTTGGCGTGACTTGACTGTCTCTCACAAGGTATTTCTTGTAGCGAATAAAAAAAAACACACTTTAACAAAATATTTACTAAATTACACTTACGTATAATGTACGAACGTTCAGTCTAATACGGACACAAAATTACAACTAAATACGTCTTCTGAACGTCTGAATAATGTTTTCAGAACTAGTAATACCTCACCAACACAAGCACGCAGTATCATTCTGTAGACCCCTCCCCCCGCTCCTCAGGCGTCTCGGCAGCAAAACTGGTGTGCGTATAGTACGAGGTCATTGACCACACGCAGTAAAACATTGCCGATGTCTGAGCCGGCAACACAAGACGGTGCAAGTGCACAGCAGTTCAAAAGTAATGCTATGGTTTTCTTCAAGTTTCCCTACTAATATTGTTCGGATTTCAAACCATTCAGTAACTAAACTATTTATTCTGTGATATAATTAATATTATTTTCTTTCATTTCTAGGACTGTTGCAACAGCGGTCACATGGCCTCCACGCTACCTCTGGTACAAGGATACATTATGTAGTGTGTTCATGTAGGTTCATTTCCGCGTTAAAAAGTTTTATTACCAATAATTTAGTAATTACTAGCGTGTTAACGTTTGTAGCGATCGTGTAATTACACGTAATTATGATTGTGGAGTTCATAAAATACACCATAAGTACGCTTGCTGTCTAGTTCGTAACGACTATTAGTTTGGATAAAATCGATTTTTAACTTCTACATATACGAGCTTTTATTATCAAAGGCTTTTACTTTTAACGTTCTTTCAGAATTAAATTATTCCGTAACAGTATTTATAATTTTTAATTTCCGCATTCCTTGAAATCAGTCGTCGATGGGGGTCACTTGATGATAAGTGCGCAATAAAAGCTGTTTCAACCGACCGACCGTCTTACTAATTAGAATTCACGTTTTTACTTCCATGTTCCGTAAGGAAATGGAAGTATGGTGGTCACGAAAAAAACGTGTTTGAGATTCTGATTGTACTATCCTCAAAGCATGAGGAAAAGTCATTTTTCCGAAAAGCGTGTGTTTCTGTGTAGATTTTCTTGTATGGCGAACGGTAACTGCCGCAAATTCAAACAGAATCAAATGATTTTTTTGCCTATGTGCCTGAGTTGTAGAGGACTCAATGCCTATTGATTTTGTGAAGACCAGTTAAGAGGGAAGGGGTAAATTGTCTGCAACGTTTTATGTTTTAACAGTAGTAAAGTACTTGATTTTGATAAATAAAAAGTATTCCGAAAAGAAGGTCATAATAATCCACTGTAGAAAGGTAGGTGAATTTTCTATAAATGAAAATTATAGTTGAAGGGGGAAGGGATAATTTTTTATGTGTACTACGTTATCGGCAACAAAGAAATGTTGTTAAAATTCTTTCCCGGGCTGTTTGGCCGTGGTCCAATGTTTCCTCGAAGCCAGACGTTTCGGCAGTGCCATCATCAGTGAAAATCGAGTGCGCTAACGTGAGATGGTATACGTTAGTGACTACAGTACTGTGATTAAGGCTGAAGCAAGATGTAGTTTCCATGGAAATATTTCATTTCGAAAATGATTTTAAATATAACTCTTAGAACATGGAAGTCGTGTACTATTCTCCATACCGATATTATTCCGTAAATACAGAGTCGCCTTCAGATAAATACAATCGCAAGGAACTCAGAACTACGAAAATATTCTGTTAAAATCAATCCGTTCGCTTGAGACAACAACACGTATAGGGATCCGCGAGATACATCACCGATGTACAATAGTTGTCTGACTTCCGGACAGGAATTAAGGAATCGTAAATGTTCTCCCCTTCGGCAGAAAGTATATAAAACCAAAAACAAAATTAGAAACGACGGCTATACGGATATGAGTTGCTTTATTGTGGAACAGAAACCATTCCCTCTCAACGTTTCCTTGCAGCGGAATCACCAAGGAGACGGGAAGCATTTGGTTGTGGTTTATTACAGTGAGGGTTGATACCCACAGCATACGAAGTTGTTAAAAATTTGTGCTCGGTATTGCGATTATTATCTACCCCTTTGTCACTGTGTTTTTTTTTCGGTTTCTCAGTCTCTTATCTTCCGAAAGTGAGAGCGAGAGAGTGAGAGGGAACGTCCATAGCAAATAAAATTAAGTACACTCGGAATCAAACGTTGCCAATGTAAATAACTGATCCTACGTTCGTGTAATGGGTTTGGTCGAATTCGTTTATACAATAACGAAACCTATATATATACTCGAAGGACATATATAATAATAATATTACATATGTGCATATAATAACATAATATAATTAGGCATATATACATATACATATATGTGCATATATGAAGGACATATGCGTATATAATTGCATTTCCTTTTTTCCTGTTTCAATATCCAATGACGTTTCCTTATTCAGCAAAATGACGCATGTGCTAATATGCGTCCATACTTAATTATTCCACTTAGCGCGCTGTCACTTCCAGATTTTGAAGAGTCGATTAATACGCTGCACAACTGACTGGCCTTGGCAGGAATCATATGCGACAGATTGTAGTAGCAAATGTGTTGTCCGTATTTTTAAAAGCAGGGTGTTAGAAACCTATATGAGAACAGTGTACGAAAATGGAACATGACGACGAAGAAAAAACATTGGCTCCGATTGTTCTGTTAGAATTCGACACGGCCTTCGTAAGGAAGCGGAATAATTTATGCCGTTTGGATCATTTTGAGACAAATTGTGTTGATGTTTGACTTTTACAAGCTTTGATCAGAAAGTTCGTGCTAAAAGTGTTCGATTAAAATGACAATTAATTTGTGACAATCGTCTTAAATTTTAGCCATATCGGATTCATATGGCTAGCCATCTTCTTCCTTAGCATTACAGCCCAACGTGAGCCTTGGCCTTCAACACTGATCTCCTCCAGTGTTTCCTATCCATTGCTATCACAGTGCAACTGAAGCACTGAACACTGAAATAACTCTTCCACTGACAGCTGTACAATGAAGTATATACGTATACTGACGACACAAAGCAGTTGCAGCCTGTTTCTACTAGCCTGCAACTAGTTTCACACAGCCTTGCAATCGGTTGCGTAGCGTAATAGAGACCTAAACACTCGCGCATAGCTCATCTTCCTTAGCATTACAGCCCAACGTTGATCCCTGGTTTCCAATACCAATCTTCTCCAATATCTCGTATCCATTGCACTCTCAGTGTAACCCCTCACATTCATTCTTCTTAGATCTTCTAGGACAATATCTAAACATCTTATCCTAGCTCTTTGTGCTTTTATATAGACTTGCGCCCTCAGGATTTTCTTTGGCATACTCTTGACCATCCATCCGCTCTAGGTGACCAATACATTGTATTCGTTGAGTCTTGACGAATCTTACAATGCCTTCTTCTTCAGTGCTGCCAGCCATATTTGATTTGAATATTGACGAATTGAATAAATTGTTTTCATCTCTGAGGGAATTTTTTTTACCTTTGTACATTATAACACTGATGAATTTGCATTAAATTTTGTTTAAGGAATGAGATTAGTTGCTCTAACGTCGTGAAAGTGTCACGGAGACTTTCGGCTAGTCTGGTGTACATCGGTTTACAGACGCTTCACACACCGTCGTGGTTGAGTTGAAGATCATGAATTTTACGAATTTTTAACTAGGTGCTACAGTCAATGAAGAACAATAGTCGGGGATTTTCAGCTGTCACAAATTGTGTAAAACTCTGGGCGTGAAGATTTTTGCTTTGTTGAATCTGTTGCTTTGTCCGTAGCATACAGACTACCGTCATTACAAAATTTTGACGGAATACTGCACTGTCTAGCTTATGCTGATGACAATAGTACATTCTCAAGAAGCCAGAAAGACCTAATAGAGGTTTTCTTGAGTTTAAAAGACGCCGCAACGAATTTAGGTCTAGAACTACACACTGAAAAGATCAAATACACGTTAACAGGCAATACAATACAAGGTAATTGGAGGACACAAATTTCAAAACGTTGAAAATTTTAAATACGTGGTTTCACTAGTTACTGATGATAACATTATGGCCGAAGAAATAAAAGAGAGGATACCTGCTAGAAACAGATATGCCTATCACGTCTCCCTACAAGGAATATTTAACTATAAAAACATAAGCAGAGCAACCAATATTCGTCTCAATAAAACAGTTCTTAAGCCGGTTGTCATGTATGGATACGAAACTTTGACAATGACAGTGACAGAGGAAGAGTGATTGCGCAGGTGGGAAAGAAAAGTCTTTAGGAGAATATTTGGTTTAGTGAACGTTCAAGGAGCATGGACGAATGCAGAAACCCAGCAAATCTATATGGAGAACCAGATATCGTCACTGGCATCAAGAAAAGTAGAGTCCGGTAGGCAGGCCATGTCCAGAGAATGTTAGACATCCACATTGAAGAAAATTTTTACGGGGAGATCTGGTGGAAGAAGAAGGAGGGTCTCCCCATAAAACGATGGGTGGATGATCATGAGGACGACCTGCGCAGGCTCGGTGTAAGAAGATGGAGACTGAGAGCAGAGAATCGAGACGACTGGAGGCCAAGGCTCTCCAAGAGCTGTAGCGCCAGTTAAGAAGAAGAAGACTCGGGGATTTTAGCCGCTCGCGTGAAGATGTTATTAGAAAACTGCCAGACATGTGGAAGAATAGTTTGTGGACTTCCGTTACGATAATAATGATTTTTGCCAGCACATTGCTGAGTCAAGAATTTTAGGAAAAAATGTTAATGATATAGCAACCGCCTTATTCAGCAGACACGCTCCCATACGATCCTTTCCCAAGAGTAGAAAAAATCGTATAAGGACATATTTAGCGACCGTTGAAGACTAAACAAAAATCCCAGAGCGAGCGCTCAAGGCTATTCTATAAATGTTTTGAAGACTGTAAAAAGTTCTATCTAACAATTGTTTTATATCCTATTGAGATATTTTTTCAAGGGAGCAATATCAGTTAGATGAATAAAGACAATTTTCCAAACAAAAATTACATAAATATTTTAATATAACCTTGTATAGCCTTCTTCTTCGTCTCTCCTTTTCTGGCATTACAACCCAGTTTTTTTTTTAAACCTCGTCAACTATTTTTCTTCATTCAACCGTCTCATTACACAGTACTCTCCATCTTCTTATCCCCATATTCCTAAGACCCCCCCTCAACATCTTCGATCCGTCTCCTCGTCACTGTAATTACGATTCCCTCCAGCGTCCCACATCCGATACGTACGGTTTGTCTGTTTACATCTTCTTCTCCAGCGGCGCAACAACCCATTATTGAGTCAAGGCCTCCTTTAACAGCCTCCCCCAGTTGTCCCGGTCATACATACGTGTAAAAACTGGCTGGCGAAAGAAACTGACAGGTTTCTGCACATAAAAGTTGTACACATGGGCTATGTGAATTCTCCGATCCAACCCCCAACCTGGAGGACCAGGAAATTTGATTTCGGGGTGCTCTTCGCCTAGAGAGTTGCTTTCACCTCAGCTGACGAGCTGTCTCTGCCCGGTCGCAGTAGGCTAACTGACTCAGCCCATGTGTGCAGCCGCTGGGCTACTATAGCCTCCTCCGCCTCCACACTAGATGCACACCCTGCTGCCGATGTGCACCATCTTGCCCGGCCAGGACCCAGGATGCCTCCAAACTGTCCTGACAGAACCCCCATCCCTCGTTTGCTTACCGATCCACTCCGCCGAAGGGATTGGTTACCACAAGCTTGGAGTGGATTGCTCGGCGTAACAGGGCCCACCGACGTGTAGGTGAGAGTGGAGTTGGGGTGGAGAGGCTGGTGCATTTCTCTGAAAGCATATGGTCGCATCACACCCCCTATGGACCCCATGTTTACATCTAAACAGGGAAAGTCCGTCAAACCAGTTTTTACTAGTTACCATTGTTGAAATTACCGTGTAGGTGAGTTGAGGGGGGAGGCAGAGTCATACGAGTTACCATGTAATCAGCTTTTGCAATTCTGAATTGTGTAACATAGGAAGAGGAGAAATGACAGGAAGAGGAAGCTGCTGTAATCATAGTCATTGTGTTATTGTTTTCCCACGCCTTTTAAAATACCGATATAACGTACGTATTAATTAGAAAAAAAACGAGAGCCTTGATGGATATCGCACACATCACCAATACCGTTCGACCTTAGTGACAGTTTATTGTGGGTCTGGTGAAGTGAATAAGCATCGCTGGACCCAATGTGCCATCTTTTCCTCCTCCGCCATGGGGTAGGTAACTCTCCCCCGTTTTTTCAATTTTACATAAAATTACGTGTTTTTTAAGGCAATTTTTAACGTGAGGAATCCTGACTTGATGTTATTAATTTCATTCTGGTCTGGTATTTGTTATCTTGATAAAATAAACCCGACCTTCAAATTAGGCCGAATTAAGTAAAGCATTGATAAATATTGTAAAAATTAGCCACATTTATTTCCATGTTTGTAAATTAAAATTTTAAATTTCCTTATATATAAAATTTAAATACTCTGTATTTTAAAGTAGTATATAAAGTAGGTTTACATTCACATTGTGTAAAATTTCAAGGTCAGACCGCCACCACACGAGACGTGCTGTCTGGGGTTGGTGTTTCCTTTATCACCCCCCCCCCCCGTAGACTTAACGATACTTGCATGAAAGCCGGATATGAAATTTGTATAAACGTTTTTATTATTAACGCGAAAAATCTTTAAGCATAATGATGGCGAAATAACGCATCTTAACGCGAAATAAGATGGCGACAAGGCTTGGCGCCAGTGGTTCGACTCGCTAGTCTCCAGAAGTGTCCAATATAAACGTTACAAATAATTGTAGACATGGGGTCTAAAGTTGTTACAACCTAGAACCCAGAATAAAACCGCTTTCATCGAAAGGAATCGAGAAACATTTGGGAATCAGTATGATTCTCATGAATCATACAATGTTATTTTCAACAACCAACAAAATAAGATATTATCTTTCTTAGAATATCAGCTAAATGACTATGATGATTGCAATCAAAGACTTGCAATTATTCAGGGAAAAGCTGGAACTGGTAAAAGCTGTGTAATTAAGGATATGGTTAGGAGAATTAATTCATATTTTGGATGAACGATGCAACTCTTTTCATGGCTCCCACTGGATTTTGATAAAATAAACCCGACCTTCAAATTAGGCCGAATTAAGTAAAACATTGATAAATATTGTAAAAATTAGCCACATTTATTTCCATGTTTGTAAATTAAAATTTTAAATTTCCTTATATATAAAATTTAAATACTCTGTATTTTAAAGTAGTATATAAAGTAGGTTTACATTCACATTGTGTAAAATTTCAAGGTCAGACCGCCACCACACGAGACGTGCTGTCTGGGGTTGGTGTTTCCTTTATCACCCCCCCCCCCCCGTAGACTTAACGATACTTGCATGAAAGCCGGATATGAAATTTGTATAAACGTTTTTATTATTAACGCGAAAAATCTTTAAGCATAATGATGGCGAAATAACGCATCTTAACGCGAAATAAGATGGCGACAAGGCTTGGCGCCAGTGGTTCGACTCGCTAGTCTCCAGAAGTGTCCAATATAAACGTTACAAATAATTGTAGACATGGGGTCTAAAGTTGTTACAACCTAGAACCCAGAATAAAACCGCTTTCATCGAAAGGAATCGAGAAACATTTGGGAATCAGTATGATTCTCATGAATCATACAATGTTATTTTCAACAACCAACAAAATAAGATATTATCTTTCTTAGAATATCAGCTAAATGACTATGATGATTGCAATCAAAGACTTGCAATTATTCAGGGAAAAGCTGGAACTGGTAAAAGCTGTGTAATTAAGGATATGGTTAGGAGAATTAATTCATATTTTGGATGAACGATGCAACTCTTTTCATGGCTCCCACTGGTGTGGCAGCTAACAATATTGCTGGACAAACTATTCATTCAGCTCTAAGAATAAATACTTCAAAGAAAAGGGGAGGAACTTTCAAAGATTTAGAAGGTGAACCCAAAATTGCTTTTGAAGAAGAATTAAAAGATGTGAGGTTCGTTATTATTGATGAAGCCAGTATGTTGGGTTTGAATTTGTTTTTCAAAGTGGATATGCGACTCAAACAAGCAAAGCAGCGTTCTTCAGCTGTTCCTTTTGGTGGCCTATGCGTGTATTTAGTCGGTGATTGGTCCCAACTTCCACCGGTTTGTGACAGGAGTCTTTACAATATTGGTAATAACGTTCAGACCATTCAATCGAATCTTTTATATAAACAGTTCAAAAAAGTTTTTTTTTTTAACGGAGATTATGAGACAGCAAGGTGATATCAACAACATTTTAGAGAGACTTTAAATAGAGTCGCAAATGATTATTAATAGAGTCACTGAACAAGATTATCAGCTCTTATCTAAAAGATTTTATGTAAACAATAGCTGGGACAATTTCAAAGATAGTGTCTGTATAATGTCGAAAAATGCTGAAATCGAACGCTTTAATTATGAAAAACTAGGATGCAATAAACAACCCGTGGCTCTAATCAATGCAATCCATAATTGCCCAGAAGCCTCTCTAGCAAACTCTGACGATGCTCAGGGATTATTTGCCCAATTACGATTATGTAAAGGTGCTCGAGTTATCCTTAGAAGAAATCTTTGGGTCACAAAAGGACTAGCCAACGGTTCAGTTGGGACAGTAACTGATATTATTTATGACCCGGCAGTTGTATGCGAAAATTATAACGATCACATGCCAATATGTATACTTGTATCTTTCGAAAAATATACCGGACCAGTTCTGTACGAGAATTCAATACCCTTTGTACCAGTAGTGGAGCATCATTCAAGAAAAATGAAATTTCTTGTACTCGCAAACAATTTCCGTTAATGTTAGCATATGGTCAAATATATTGCAACTTACCGTCTGCGACTTTTTGAAACAACGTCTTCACTATAAAGTTGACATGTTTCAGGACACTTGTCCCATCCTCAGAACTTAAAATATTCGTGTATCATTTAATATTGATACAGTTGTCAAATAATTAAAATATTAAAATCCAATATAAATGTTTAAAAACGAGCGCCACGGTTAAACGATGTACATCGTACGGTGACTGACCGCGCACTGAATTACGTCTGGCTCCCACCACGACAATAACGCATGGCAGTGTCGTACAGTACCAAAGATCTAAATACCTAGATCTTTGTACAAAGGTTTACAGATCTTTGCACAATACATTCGACTTGAAAAGCAGTTGGTCATTTAAAACACGCGGCTTGGTATCAGTATTATTATACGCTTTATAAATTTCGTACTCTTCAAGGGCGTTCATATATCGCCCTTTCTTACATATGTGAATAGGTATCAAATTAGTTTTAAAATTAGTGTAATTATGATTCTCGGAAATGAGGTGTTCTGCAAATTTTAACTTGATATTGTCCAAACTGTGAAGGTGTGTAGGCGGCCTATGTTTTGTAAATCTTTTTAAAAAACCACGACCTGTCTGGCCCACATAAAAGGCATCACAATCGTCACATATCAATTTGTAAACACCAGTTTTGTGTTCAAGGCTGGTAGTTCTGCGGACACGAAGATTATTCATAATATTATTAGTGGTTTTGTAAGTGACCTTTATATTGCTGTTTTTATTAAAAGTTGTCCCAAAAATCTTAGGCATAAGGTGTGTGTACGGTGTTGCAATGTATTTGCGTGTTGTATTCTCGCGAGTTTTATGTCCGTTAATGTTTTTATGTTTTTTCTTATGTTTTCGAAGGATGTTGTTCACCATATCGACATCATAACCATTAGTAACTGCAGTGTATTTAATGGTGTCTAATTCCTCATGGAATTCTTCATCACCGAGGAGCAAAGATAAAAGTCTATAAATCATACTATGGAAGGCAGCCAATTTCTGGGATATAGGATGAAAGAACTTAGCATGTATTACGATATCAGTCGTTGTGGGTTTTCTATAGATGTTAAATTGTAGTTTTTTATTTATGTCCTTGGCAACAGTTAAATCCAGAAAATTCAGTTTACCATTGTCTTCACTTTCAAGTGTGAACCGCATATTGCCATTGATATTATTCAAATAGCTATGTAAACTATCAATTTGCCTTTGTGTGCCTTTGTATATTAAAAAGATGTCATCAACATACCTGCCGTAAAATATTATATTATTCTTGTGTCTGTTATTAGTGAAAATGAATTAATTTTCGAAATTATTTAGGTATATATTCGCAAGAAGGCCTGAAAGCGGAGAACCCATTGCTAACCCATCTTGTTGGCTGAAAAATTGATTGTGTGGGTAAAATAGTTTTGATCAAGAACCAACTCTAAAATATACATCAATTCATTTATACTATCAATATCTAGTTTATTAGTATTAATAAGGTTAATCTTAAGTATACGCAGGGTCTCAGCTACTGGTATATTCGTATATAAGTTTACAATATCAAAGGAAACAAGTTTGTAAGACAGTTCAACTATTAAGTTTTTAACCTTATTCACAAAGTCAACACTATTAATTAAACTATGATCATTAATTATTTGTATATTGTGCTTTATTATGTTGACTAGTTTTTTAGCTGTTTTATACCCCGGAGCAGTGGTGAAATTTACTAATGGTCTCAAGGGGATACCATCCTTGTGGAGTTTGGGTAATCCCGTCAAAACGGGTGCTTTTGAATTTATAGGTTTCAAAGATCTTCTTGTTTGCTCATCAAACAAATGCGTGCATCTGTTTATACACTGATTTAATCGTTTTACATAATTTTCAGTTGGGTCAGAATTCAGTATATTAATGTTGTTGTTAACAATGAAATTTTGTATCTTATTGTCATAATCTTCTCTGTCCATAATAACCACAGAAAACGTTAAATAATGTGTAATCAGCGTTAAATGATACACGAATATTTAAGTTCTGAGGATGGGACAAGTGTCCTGAAACATGTCAACTTTATAGTGAAGACGTTGTTTCAAAAAGCCGCAGACGGTGAGTTGCAATATATCTGATTGAACAACACGTGGCACATTAGAAGGATTATCATTAAAACCAGTGTTTAATTTTGATAGACTGCTAAAAATTAATAGAAGTCCATCGAATGGTTGATTGTAGAGATGGGTTGCAAAGGTTGTGGAATATGTCTAATGACAATTAATGTATATTGTACTACAATGTAGTGTATGCAATAAATGTGTGTATCATAAAAGTGTATATATTTTGTTGATTGTAAAAGTATTGATAAATAAATTATTACGAATATCAAATGCTCCGGCCATTTGTGTCAGTGACACTTCTAGTTTGATTCTGTTTGAATGTGCGGCTATCGTTTGCCATAGAAAAAATTCTACACGCAGACACACACACACACAGAGACCATTTTCGAAAAATGACTTTTCTTCATGTTTTGAGGGTAGTACAATCAGAATCAGCCGTTATCTCGAACACGATTTTTTTCGCCATGACCATACTTCCATTTCCTTATGGAACATGGAAGTAAAAAATGAAAAGGAATTAAACTTCCTTTCCTAACAAGTTTAAGTGTTTGCTTTTCCGGATTGTATGTAGGGCCTACATGGTCAAAGTCTAGTAACCATTGATTGTTTCATGTAACTATTGATTGGTATGTATAGAGCGTAATGTTTATGCCTTACGCCGTTTGTAGAGTCTTTTGTCTGAACTCGTACGAATTATGATGCATATTCGTCAGCGGTTGAAAATCGTCACTCATCAGTAAACGTATTCCTTCGTCATCACGGTACCATGTATAACATGGTACCATGTTAATAACATATTTCTGAACGTTTCTGTCCAGTCCGGCAGCCGTTTTATTAGTGGGATGCAGTCATTCAGAAAAAGGTCGTAATCTTCTGTATTTAATTTTGTGGACAGCAGTGAAACTGTTATAGTAACGGTAGTCTGTATGCGTTGGACGAGTCGCTTCAACAAAACGAAAATCGGATCTTTTCGGTTAAGTGGCAGCATGCAGTGAGCAGTTACTCTACGTAGCAATCGCCAGTAACAACGCATTTCACCCTCCACACGAGGGGTAGCGATAACCAGCGACAGTTTGTATTTTTATTTTCATTTTGACATATTTTTTTATATTTATATTTTTTATATTGTATTTTTATATTTATATAAAATGGTCATCACACACTTCCCGCATGTATGAATTCCAATCCATGCATGTGAAGTGATTCATTTCCAACTCATCTTGACAGTATTGCCCGGTTGTGTACTCCTTACTCCAACAGTAAATGAAGTGCACGATTGTGCGGAAATCTAATCGAGAATTATTTAGTAATGTATCCTGTCGCACTTGTTTGTATTCCCGACAGTCCTTTGTAGAACATACCCAACGGTCTTTACCTGTCGTATACTGTTTCATTTGATCGCCGTTCGTACTAATTCTTGGGTTATGTAAAATATTTTTGTCTCTTAGAAACTGTATCGCTGAATCTTTGTCGGGAACCTGTGCTGCTAACTGAAGGAAATTCATGATGCGCAACGATACTACTACACTTGCGATTGCGGCGTACAGAGTCGCAGGGCACGCTGTCACCATGGAATAGTTGCAAAATGCGTTGGAGGAGCAAATGCGTTGCTACTGGCGATTGCTATGTAGAGTAATTGCTCACTGCATGCTGCCACTTAACCGAAAAGATCCCAAAAATCTTCACGCCCAGAGTTTTACACAATTACGTATAATTGTGAATTGGCGACGCTCTCGACCAGTATACGTCATTCACGCCTTCATGTAATAAAAATACTAATATGGCATGTTGAGAAAGCTATTTCATAATGCACGAGCCGTGTAGGCAGCGGAGGTCTAGTTCGCAGGGGTTGATGTTTATGTGCAAACGCGGATGCGAGCTTTCCTGCCGTGGGTTTAGCAAAAGCGGTCTTCGTGACTGCCGATACGAACACCCGATTTGGCTGTCATGGCGGCTGATGATGCATTCTACGTTACGTTTGTATAAGTTGGGTTTATTGGACACGAGGGAAAAAAAATTTGATTTTGTATTGAAGGTCGTATTTGTTTATGAGCGTGCACCAAGAAATAATGTGTGATATAACAGCAGAGTTTAGTGCAAGGTCGCCTAATCTGTTGTAGCCTACGCGTCGGGAACCACACGGTAGTTACGACACGAGCCAGGGATCAGGTGATTCACTGCGCGACTGGTTTGTTGCATCATGTTCGAATGTGTAGGATAGAAAAATATCGGTATGGAGAACCATACATGACTTCCATGTTCTAAGATTTATATTTAAAATCATATTCGAAATGAAATATTTCCATAGAAACTACTTCTTTCTACGTATTGCTTCACCCTTAACCACAGTACTGTGGTCACTAACGTATACCACCTCACGTTTTCGCATTCGATTTTCACTGTTGTTGGCAGTCGATGGACTGCCGAAAAGTCTGGTTTTGCAGAAAACATTGGACTACAGCTAAACAGCCCGGGAAGGAATTTTAACAAAGAACTACTTCTTTGTTGCCGATAACGTTGTACACATATAAAAAATTATCCCCTCTCCCCTACAACTATAATTTTCATTAATAGAAATTTACCCCCATCCCGTTCACCTAACCTCTTCATTTATAGATATTTCATCTACGTTTCTACAGTAGATTATTATGAGCTTCTTATCAGGATACTTTATTTATCAAAATTAAGTACTTTACTCTTGTTAAAACATAAAACGTTGCAGGTAAACTACCCCTTTCCCTTAAGCGATCTTCACCAAAAACAATAGGTCTTGAGTACTCTAGAAATCAGGACTGTATGCAAAAAAGTACTTGATTCTGTTTGAATTTGCTGCTGTTATCGTTTGCCATAGAAAAAAAATCTACAAACACACCCAGACACTTTTCGAAAAACGACTTTTTTTCATGTTTTGAGTGTAGTACAATCAGAATCTGCAATAATCTCGATCACGATTTTCTTTGCCATCACCATACTCCATTTCCGTAAGGAACGTGGAAGTAAAAATACGTACGTAAAATGCTGCGTTAATTCTTTCAAGCGTGGGATTTCCATTACAGAAAAATTCCCTACTTACACAAGATTTGAAAAAAGTTAATGTATGCGTAAAATAACATAAATTTAAGGGCAATCGTAACCGGCTATGCTTACCATGTTAATTTTATCAACTTTGAGACCCATATCTGAGAACCCATAAAAGATAGAAGTCAGAACTTTTAGCATGCAGGTACAATAAGCACGTGATACACTATAAACGCTACTACAGTTATAAAGATATCTCAGTTTCGTGAGTTTCAATAGTTTTGAATGTTTTGCTCTAAAAATGTGTATACAAAAAGTATAGGCCTACTTAATATTTTTTTACATTTTTATGTTTCAGCAAAACTCCATAGTTTTAGTCATGTAATTGTATCTCCATTAACGCAATTGCCACAAAAAATTCAGCTTGATAGGTTACTTGGTTTCTGAAATAATGTCGTTTATATAAAAAAATTAGATTTTGAGAAAAACGCATTTCAAGTTTTTAAAACAGATTTGTATTGTTTTAACTGTTTTAAAATGGTCCAGCTCCATACTTGAGGTCTTCAGGTATGGCCATTTGCACCTCTAGTTTTTCTTCACATTTCTAGTTGTTTGTCTAACCTTTTACATCAATTCATCTTCTGCTGTCTCTGCCTCAGGGATACGTTGGAAGTCAATTTTTTTGTTACCTTAACTACATTTGATCCTAGTTTGATCCCTAATTTTTGTAGGACTCGACACTTTCTTACTTTATCTTGATTTAAAGTCAACACAGTATCATGTACACCCAAAACCAAAGTATCCAGTCCAACAAATATATTTTTTGGCAGTCTATTCCATATCAGACGATTCACCGACTCGTTTGCATTTTGTATGCTACCATGAAGTCATTTTTTGTACAAATTAGGATGACTCAGATCAATATAGCCAATATTGGGTTTATGACAAATATTAGAGACATTGGTACTGAACGTTTGAAATTCCCTTGCCAATGGTAAAAACCGCATTTCTATACAATTTGTTACAAGGGAGTTGCAGATTTGTAAAAAATAAAATATTTAACACATTTTCTTTGTCCAGAATTTAAATGTCAGTTCGTAAAATGAAAACCAACTAACTACTTCGTAGTTGCGGTCTGCAACGATGAACGCTTTCTAAGCACGAATTACTAATAGCGAATGTCTGCTACCGTGAAAAGTTGCAAAAAGTTTTCGGCAGGGAAGCAAGCTTAGAAAGTCGTAAGTCAAGTTTACGTGACACGTCAGCTGCGTTTCAAGACAAGTATCTTCTCCTCCCTTAGTAATGAAAACTGTTCAGTTTTTTACGGTTAGTTTGTATTTATTGTATTCGTTTAGTTGTGCGAGGAAGACCCCAATGATTCTCTCATTTGACCTTTATATATATATATATAAATCGGTTCATAACGTTATCCTAAGTCTTCCGATCCTTATTCTCCATTGGTCTCGATCCAACCAAGATTCTTCTTCCAATTCCCGGTCTCTCATTGCCCGATTGATGCCTTCCCTCCACCTCAACCTGGGTCTTCCTCTTCGCCTACGACCATATGGTGTCCATCCCAAAATTTGCTTGGGGAGTCGGTTATCCGGCATTCTTTGCATATGTCCAAACCATCCTAGCTGTTTTGTTCTTATGTCGTCAGCAATAGAGCACTGTACCCCCATTATCTCCCGGATTCTGACGTTTCTTACTTTTTCCAGTTTTGACCTCCCTGCCGCTCTTCGCCAATAATCCATCGCAGTAGCCTCCAACAACTTTTCTGTTCTTTGTGTTATTGTCCATATTTCACACCCGTATGACGTAATTGGTTTCACAATTGCATTGTATATACGATGTTTATTTTGTTTTGATATTTGTTGCTCCCACAATATGTTGTTCAGCAATGCTATTGATTTTCTTCCCAGGTTATTTCTTTCTCTTATCGCTTTATCTAGACTACCATCTTGTGTAACGGCTGTTCCTAGATATTTATAGCTACTGCAATTGATTATTTCTTGTTCGTCTTCTAAAATTAAATTCTTCTGTTCCCCACCAATGCACGTTTATTGTTAAAAGCCTAGTAAACAGCCTCGGAAGGATTTGACCTTTATACAGTCCAGAAAAGAGCCACATATGAGAATTTCGTTTACTCAGTAAGGAATAAACACCTCTCTTAACATGACTTACATGTTTGTCAAATGTTTAGTTCCGTTTGTACAAGGAAGTTAGTGTGGCAGGGTAGCGTTGGTAGTGGTAGGCCTATTACGGTTAAGTACACAGACTTCTAACGATGTAATCAGCTTTCATAGGCTATTGTCATGACGAAGTGCAAAAACGAATGATGATGACTGTGTACTGTCTAAACAAGAAGTGCAACAGCGGAGGCTGGTAGTTACGAAAATTCCGCCCGTTGTAGGTAAACGTTCGAGAAACGTTTAGTACACAATTTAGTAGGTAACTTTGAACTTTTGGTGTAATTGAATTCGTTGACTGACAAGTTGAGCCAGATTATCAGGCTCGGGAAGGAGGCGTACATTCAGTGTTTTCACGTATTTTAGTTTAGTAGTTGCTGTTTACTGTCTAAATATTCAGTCGACCCTTTTTTATTGTTAATGCGCTTAATCAATGTCAGCTTCTAATCATTACTGAGCCATGTCAGCTGACTGAACTGCTGATATCCGGGTTAACCGGATTTAGTACAAAGTCTGTCGGTAACTGAAAAGTAGAGAATTTAAAAATAGTAGAGCAAGTGAACAAAGCGCCACACTTTTAATTTTCTCCTGCAACTCCTGTTTACGTTTAAATGTTTTTTTTTTTTAACAATTCAAAGATCAATGGTTAAATGATTAAAAAATAATAATTAAATCGAACAAATGAAGTAAAACTCATTTACTGTATTAATTTGCTAGCAAAATATTGGTGCTATTGACTTTTAATAAGAAAATTCCAACAGTCAAAACACGCAACATTACTGTATTAAATAACCAATATTGTTACGACGATCGTCGTATGGTACTGTGGAAACAAAATACAGACACCAGTGAACTCACTAATACCAACTTAAATGAGTCACCAATTCAATTTAAAATTGTCCACGCGCAATAATAATACCACCTATGAGAGTTCCGCACTAATGAAATCGCCCACTGTAACTAAGCCGGCCGCTGTTGCTTATATATGTCCCGCGGAGGTTCCAGAACAATTTTCCATCCTTTGCCAGCATAATTTGCTTAGTTACGAGTGCTCTCGAACAGTACGGAAAGTACTGTAATGCGGCCTTGACCGACACGCGGCTAGCCGAGAAACGGGTGGAAGGACTGGAATGCGGCCTTGACCGCCGACACGCGGCTAGCCGAGAAACGGGTGGAAGGACTGGAGTGCGGCCTTGACCGCCGACACGCGGCTAGCCGAGAAACGGGTGGAAGGACTGGGATGCGGCCGCGGCTAGCCGAGAAACGGGTGGAAGGACTGGAGTGCGGCCGCGACTAGCCGAGAAACGGGTGGAAGGACTGGAGTGCGGCCGCGACTAGCCGAGAAACGGGTGGAAGGACTGGAGTGCGGACGCGGCTAGCCGAGAAGCGGGTGTAAGGACTGGAGTGCGGCCGCGACTACCCGAGAAACGGGTGGAAGGACTGGAGTGCGGCCGCGACTAGCCGAGAAACGGGTGGAAGGACTGGAGTGCGGCCGCGACTAGCCGAGAAACGGGTGGAAGGACTGGAGTGCGGACGCGGCTAGCCGAGAAGCGGGTGTAAGGACTCTCTCGACAGCGTTCCGTAATTGTCGTAGCAATGTAATACACTGTCAGCACAGGTAATATGAAGGAAACTGCCAGTTCATCGTTCTGGCGGTTGTCACTTTATTTATTACTTTGGGTTGGATTACGCGGGGGGCCCGGTTTAACTGTATCCGGATAAACAGACCTTGCTTTAGCAAATAACGGTTTTTTTTGTAATGGTGGAAAACGGGACAGTGTGAATCAGCAGCCGCCGCTTTGTTTACGGACCAGTTTCTCTGGGAAGCGCAACGTTACCCGGGTCCGGCAGTCCGGTAGTACAGTCTAGAACGGATGACAATAATATTATAGTAATAGTACAGTGTTTGATGTAATAACATGTTCTTAAAAGTGCGGAACTTCACGACACTCTCTGTGTGATCCAATCATATTGGACCGTTAGTAAGATATAGGATTGCAGTTTTGAGTCCTCGTAGCCATAATTAGTATTCATTAACCGCAGCTTATCACCTTCGGTGGAGCGACTACCCGGCGTGTCGTCGTTGTCATTCTGCTGTAATTCTTGGACAGTTGGAGAAAGTGACAAGAGAAGACTCCAAGCATTTGAGACCTAGTGGTGCAGAAGAATATTCAAGATAAGGTGCAGGGAGAAAATAACGAATGACGAAGTCTTTAGAAGAGCTTAGGAGGAGAAGAGGTTTCTACGAAATTTAAAAAACAGAAGAGCTACGTTTATGGGGCATATACTACGACACACAATGGGTTGGTTAAGAGAATAATAGAAGGAACAATTGAAGGGAAGAATCACAGAGGACGACCCCGTTTAGACTACATTAAACAGCTTATGGTCGATATGAACTGCATATCATACTGTTACGACACTACAGAACAATCTATGTGTTTATCGAATGTTCCAGAGGAATCCGGCTGAATGTTGGTGGCGTACGTGATTTCAACGTGCGCTCGCGAGACTTGTCTGGACGTCGCCAGCCTCGCGCACTGTGTCAAGGCCGCAATCAATTGCGTCCCAGTGTAGAGCTGATAGGTAGTGTTTTCTAGTAGACGGTCTATTAGAGAATATTCTGGATCCTCGGCGGGGTATAAATACAAGTACTCGGCGACGTTCAGTTTCAGTTTTGAGTTGCGGTTTGTAGCATTCTGGCAAAGTGTTTTATAATTGTGCGAGACCATTGTAATACAAAATTGTGTTTTATATCAGTTGACATTTTTTATTGCGTGTGAACAATTTTTAATTGACATGTTGTAAGAGACTGTCTTGTTAATTTGTTAATTATAAACCGTTTAATTGTGATAATTAAAGCTGGTGGTTAGTGACGTAAATGGTGTCTTGTATTTTGTTTTCCACTGCACCATACGACGATCAGTTAGACCGTCGTAACAATATTGTGAGTTGTAAATAAAAGCAGAGAAGCGTGAAGAATGGCGATGGCGAGCTACTGCCAACTATAGGTGAGCCGATATAACTGTAACAGGTATTTTGGAACGATATTTTTGTGGAACGGAAGTAACAGTGACTGAAAATTGAAATACCTGTTATTCGCGGCCTCTCGCTGTTCCGAGTCGAGGCACGCCCCCTACGCAACTATACACAAGTAACAAGTAAACGAATACGCCAAGGCCAAATACTAGGCGTACAAAAATATCACTGGTACGCAAGGAACAACAAGTACACGAGTATTTCAAATACTAGGGGTATCACCGATACACAAGGAACAACAAGTAAACGAGTATTACAAATACTAGGCGTATCAGAGGAACAGTAGTATTTTAGGAACAACTAGTATCAAGCGTATTTCGAGTACGAACTAGTACGAAGCCACTTTTTGGTCCTGAATACTTCAGTGTGCGCAAAGAGACGAAGCTGTTTTTAATAAATGAAAAAATTCATCCTTATGTTACATTTACTCTCGTGTGATATGCAGATATATAATACAGATTGTATGCTAATAAATTATATATTATACTAGTCACCAACTTGGTAAATTTTGAAATAACGAATTATATTGTGTTATGACCTTTAGATTGGCTGATGTTGATAGGCTTATATTATACTTTTTATTAATGTGATTTTGTTTATTCTCATTCACTCTTGTGGCTTACTGTTATGTTTTTATTATATGTTTCTGATGTTTTTTTCACATTATTTTTTGTGGTATTACGTGTACTCTAAATTACAGTATTTCATTGCCCCGAGTTTCGTAACTGATATGCCTGTAACTAATGTTAGTTGTGTTTACTCCTAGTGAAAACTTAAATTAGTAATCCCAAAGGGAGATAGGCCTATAAATTTTCTTGTTTCTTATTTTCCTTTAAACAGTAATAGTTTAATAAAGTCACAGTGTAAAGTAACACTGTTAATACTTTTAGTTTCAATTCATTTCGTATAACACATTATATAGTATAGGTTATATAATATCTTCAAATAAATACACTCCAAGTAGGTTTATTAATATATTAATAGGTTTATCTAGGTGAAAATAAACCTACTTGCAGTGTATTTATTTGAAGATATTACATAGGAGACCTGCAGGAAACTCAAAACGAGCTACTTACAAAGGATAATATAGGTTATGTATAATAAGTATGTAATAACAGGTATTTGTACCTGTTATACCTGTTATTTTTTTGGAACGGTATTTTCATACCTATTATTTTAAAATAACAGCTTAGCCCACCTCTACTGCCAACCAACATACGGGCTGCTAACATAGAACAAGAACCGCAGCTTATCACCTTCGGTAGAGCGACTACCCGCCGTGTCGTCGTCATTCTGCTGTCTGTGCAGCCGTTGTTTAATGATGTGTAGGAACACGTCAACAACGTGCCTAAACTGATTAGAAGTAAAAGGTTTATTTCGAACTAAACAGTTGCTTTGTTGCCGGCGGAAAACACTTCAGTTGATGGAGTTATGGTTTCAGTGTGTGTGGTTATTTTTGAGCGTCAAATACTTCTGTATAAAACTAGTGTCGTATTGTACACAGAGGACAACGTTTTATCTGTTTGGAAAAAAAAGTATCAGCATTCTTATGTGATAGCGAGCGTGTTGTACATACTAGTACATGTAATTGTTTATATTGTTGATATATGATAAGCTAATCGTGCTGAGTGAATAATTAAAAGTGTCACGTTTTCCGGCACGCGTGTGTTTACTGTCAGTTGTAAATTAATTCGAGGATTATTGTCAAGTTTTTAAAAACCAAGTAACGTGTATATGTTGATAATGAATAACAGTCTGTTCATGATAGGGAACATTGTGTGCTAATGACTGTAGGAACTTTGAATTGTATCTCATTTGAAAACGGGCGGAAAGCTTGCAAAGAAAATCGATCCGGATCGTTGGTGAGCTGAACAAAAATTTCAAATACGAGGATTGTTCAATAGAAACACGTTTGATCTGCGCAGTCGTGACTTTGTCGCCATGGCAGCGGAATTCATTTAACTAATTAGAATTAATATTAGGCATTACCAGTATTAACTTCCCGTCTTGTGACTTATCTGTTTTAATTTCTAAAACGACGCGTTTCGAGGATAAATCCTCATCTTCAGGTTTTAATATTACAAAAACATCAAATTCACCCGAACGGGGTCGTGAATTACTTAAATCACATAAAAACACCATACATAATTTTACATTGATATAGTCTCGGCACAGTCCGATGCACATCGTCTCGTTGCCAACGATTAACTGTTGTACTTTATCCTGTATGACCGTTATCATTGCCCGTGGACACATCGATATCGATGGCTGTGTTGTACAGTAGATTAGATCGAAACGAAACTTTATCATTAAGTAGTTGGTCCGCTTGTAACCTAGAAGCCTTATATATCTCATATTCCTCCACAGCGTTCATGTGTGCACCTTTTTTGCAATTATGAAGCATTTTAAAGTGTGTGTGGAAGTCTGAGTACTTATGATTATACAGCATTAAATGTTGAGCGTAACTAGATCTTGTTTTCGAGATATCACTTTTGGGTAGGTGTTCCTTAAAACGTTCGGCTGATTATCTGCCCGTTTGTCCTATATACAATTTGTCGCAGTCATCGCATTCAAGCTTGTATACTCCAGTTTTCTCTTCATCCGGGATGTGAGTTCTTTGTCCCAAACGTTTTTTGATGTTATTTGTGGTTTTGAAAGCCACTGTTATTTTACGTTTCTTTAACTCATTCTTTACAATGACTGGTAGTACATTCATGTACTCTGTTACTATAAACTTAGTATCTATTTTAGCTGGGCCGGTTAATATGCTTTTACTATTGATTTTTACTGAGTGTTTTCTTACTAGCTTGTCTACGATTTCACCGTTATACCCATTAACGATAGCTATACTTTTGATGATATTAGTCTCTTCTACTCTGTCTTTTTGCTCAAGGGGAATAGCAAGCATTCTATGAACAATGAATTCATTTGTTTATAGGCTACGTCTCACTGACCTGAGGCATCTTAGACCAGGACGAATTAATCGGCCAGTAGCAGCCACATGACACAGTAGACGTAAACTGAAATCCTCTTTTATCTGTTCAACCTATTTCCTTTTCTATTGGCGGAACCGAAATATAGGGTCGGACCACGGGACCCTCGCTGAGCTTCTCCACCGGCTATCGTGCCGAAGTAAGTGGTAATTTGTGTGCTGGGAACAAAGGCTCTTTGTCTGTGATATACTGATTTTAAAGTGATTCTCAGTTAATAATATTAACCGGTTGTATTGAATGTATTATTTTTGTAGTTTTATATTATTAATAATAATACAACTTTTTACAAGAACATATTGTTTATTTTGTAAATTACATATAGGCCTATATGTTTCGATAGTGATCTAATTTAATAAATTAAAAAATTTTTTAATCGTTTTTCAAAACAGCTGTTTATATGTAGACTAAAAAATAAAAAAAATAAAAAAAAATTTTAATTTATTAAATTATATCGGATTACGATAGATCACTATCAAAACATATTATTATATGTAATTTACAAAATATACAATATATTCTTGTAAAAAGTTGTATCATTAGTATATTATTATTATAAAATATAAAACAAGAAAAATTGAGAATTTATGAATACTTTTGTAGTATTCGTGAAAATGAAACTATGATATAACGTATGACGTAGGAAGAATTGGTGGACGAATGTGTTAGCGATTTGATGAAGTGTATACTTGTTTCACATTCTCTGTGGTCGATTTAAAGTCTGAAGATTGTCGTAATTCATAAGTCGTCTCCGAAATAATATTACTATAATACAATAAATTAATATACAGGCATTAATCTGTATTTTCCCCAAGAAAGATTTTTTTTTGTTATACTTAAGGATTAAGTTGTGTTTTCAAACGCTATTTAATAAAACCTCTAAGCGATGGGTGATTTCTTACGTGTAAAGCCTCTATATGGACCGCTTCCATCATAATTTTTTGTCGCTTGACTTTTCGATCCCTGGAATCTGGAAACGTCCTCAGAAGCTGTGAGTGGCGGTTGGAAGACCTTGTTGAAGAACGTAACAAAGCGACAACAAAATTACGATGGAAGTAGTCCGGATAGAGGATTACGATGGAAGCAGTCCGGACAGAGGATTACGATGGAAGCAGTCCGGACAGAGGATTACGATGGAAGCAGTCCGGACAGAGGATTACGATGGAAGCAGTCCCGACATAGGATTACGATGGAAGCAGTCCGGACAGAGGATTACGATGGAAGCAGTCCGGACAGAGGATTACGATGGAAGCAGTCCGGACAGAGGATTACGATGGAAGCAGTCCGGACAGAGGATTACGATGGAAGCAGTCCGGACAGAGGATTACGATGGAAGCAGTCCGGACAGAGGGTTACGATGGAAGCAGTCCGGACAGAGGTTTACGATGGAAGCAGTCCGGACAGAGGATTACGATGGAAGCAGTCCGGACAGAGGATTACGATGGAAGCAGTCCGGACAGAGGATTACGATGGAAGCAGTCCGGATTGAGGATTACGATGGAAGCAGTCCGGATTGAGGATTACGATGGAAGCAGTCCGGATAGAGGATTACGATGGAAGCAGTCCGGATAGAGGATTACCCGCTGTTTAATAAACATGATTTATACATATATCGTGTAAGACAAAAGAAATAGCTAATTAAGCATAATAGTGCACAGAGTGTAATATTTTACAGTATTATAAAAAGAAGTGGGGTTTAGCCAGGGGCAGATCCAACAAACAGTTTCGGGGGAGGAAAGTGTTCACTTTTGGGAGTATTTTGAAAAGTTAGACCATTCTTTTAATGATCTAAAGTATAAATGATAGTAATGAGTGAAGATAAAATACAGTTTGTTACTATCAACGTAATAGATTTATTACTGTAGGTATAAGAATTAATTCACATTAGTGTTTGTTAGTATAGTGTTCTTTTAATAATGTTTACATACAGTTTAAAATAAACACTGCTCATTTAGGTTATCTATTAAACAAAAATTAAGCACGTTGGTAAGGTGCAGTTACAAATTAAAGTAATTTTAGTGGAAAACCATGAACTTACATACTGTGATATGATTTTTAAATCATATGCACAATCATAAAACGACAAAAACTTTCCTCTGAAGTGACCATTTGAGAAGGGAAATTTCCCCCTCCGTGGATCCGCGCCTGGCTTAGCGGACCAGTGACTACGATTTCCGAGTGGACCATAAAACTTGAGATGTGCTTTTCAGGCGCAGATAGACTCGGTTTGTGGAAGTGACGTTGTTTGCGTTAATAGTCGCAGAAATGTTAATTACCAGTACGCCATTATTAGGGTTACCGATTGGCTGAGGAAATGCTGTGTTTTGCAAGTACGGATTCTTGTTACGTGTCATGCTAAGATGCACACAGTCAGGTACTTGTACAACAGTAATTGGCACCTAATCGTGTCCGGTATGGACTTCACATACACTGCTTGTATTGTGTAAAGCCCCGGCCGCGGCGCGCTGCTCTGCGCCGAACCAAGGATGCGCGCCGTACTGCGCAACTTCGAGCGCCAGCGTTCTTCTTGCGTAATGTTTCTCGGAGACCTGCAAGTTCCAATAGGTCCAGAACAGAACGCTCACGAACGAACGGTTTCCTTTGCTGTACGGACACTGTCTCGACCGCGTTCGCTGGTGCTCGAAGTTGCGCAATACGGCGCGCATGCTTGGTTCGGCGCAGCGTAGCGCGGCGCGGCCGGTGTGGACGCGGCTTAAAGATAGTCCTCCGTTCAATTTAGTCGTAAGAGCTATCAAGGTCTCTGCTCCATTTTACAAAGTATGTTAATTTAATAATTCCTCGCACTTGATATTGCATAACTCATTTTATATTTCTTTAAGTAAAACATTTCGAGCACGTGGGAGCTGATATTTCATGTGACTTTCATTGTTTGTATTAAGAGATTCGACAGATTTTATTGGACCTTCAGATGAGGAGAACCCCGGCCAAGCAGAAAAGGAACAGACATTTTGTAATACCGCGACAGTACCAGCTTTAATAATATTGTTACAACAATTATGTAACGCTCTCGAAAAGTCGAGTGTCCTTCTACACGTTTCTCAGCTAGCCAAGCAGGTGGAGGTTGTCGGTCAAGGCCGCGCGCACTCACGCGGCTTCCAGACTGTTCAAGCACATGTAACCTACGCAAATCATGCCGGCACGCCTGCATATTCGGGAACTTCTGCGGAATAAGGGTCTACGGCCGGCATAGAAGTCAGTTACACCTGTCGACATTGTCGAGTGCGGATCAAATGATTGTTGCGCATTAATGGAAAGTGATTATTGTGTTATACTGAACTCAAAACACTTGACGTTATTATTGCACGTGGACAAATTTAACTTGAATTATTTATTGTGTGTGAGATTGTCTTGTTGATTTCGAATTCTTATTTGTGACTAATTAAGGCTGGTAATTAGTGACTTCATTGGTGTCTGTATTTTGTTTCCACTGTACTGTACGACAATCCGAGAGGCCGTCGTAACAGTATTATTGGACTGGACGGACGCGGCAAGCTAGAAGTATGCTGATAATAATAATAATTACTGTTCTCTAACTTTAGTGGTCTTGCTGAACTCGGACAAAGGCACGGAGTATAAGATAACCTGAAAGAAGCGCTGGGAAACGGATGTTAGCGATACACAAAACTGAATCCTTCCTAAAAGCAACAAGATTACTGTATCGGCTCTGACGAGATTGTATTGCTGAACTCGGACAAAGGCACGGAGTATAAGATAACCTGAAAGAAGCGCTGGGAAACGGATGTTAGCGATACACAAAACTGAATCCTTCCTAAAAGCAGCAAGATTACTGTATCGGCTCTGACAAGATTGTATTGCGCGCGCGCGCGCGTGTGTGCGACTTTCCACTTTTATTGAACTAGATTCAATCAACCGAACGCATAGTCGAACAACACCCGTGGTCGACGTCGTAGGGCTAAAGGTCATAGTTCTCAAGCCTTAAACACAAAATTACCGTTTATCCACGGACTTAGTTTAGGAGTACGGCAGGATAGGCCGCCTTATGTGAACCTTTCAGCGTATAAGGATGGGTATTGTTGCCAGAACTGGCGTCAGCTGCACATATTATCCCAGCGATAACAGTTCCACAGGCTGTGTAAATTGGTTATAACGCGCCTTGATTTTATGTTGTGCCGGACATCGAACAACAACAATTGTGCTTTGTTTGTAACTCGATAGGTAACAACAATCTCGGGTATAAGGAAATACATTCTGCTGACGAGGTCACATACATGACTGACTGCGATGTCGGCACTGACATGGTGTAATTCCAAACGTGAATTAATATTTATGGAATTATCAGCTGCAAATTTTATTCGCCTTCTTTGATTATTTGTTAACTTTGCTTTGTATAGGGGACAGGGGTGTACTATTTACGAGGAGTGGACGATCGCGACCGGACCCCCCCTCGTCGAGGGTCGAAAAAGTTGACGAATTTTGTTAATCTCTTAATTTTTATACGATTTTTTTTTTCAGCTGTATACAGTAATATAGTAGTACAGTATTTTTAAAATATACAAACCGTTTTGTTACACAGCATTTGCGTAAATGTTTGAAATATGGAAATCAGTTCAGTCAGTTAGTATCTCTTCTAAAGAATGTTTCAGTAACGCGTGTTTTTATTTTGTTATTACCGTTTATTTTAATGGGATTTATTTCAGAATATTATCACACGTTTTTGACCACTTTAAAGATAATAATGTTGATTAGTCTTCACTTGTTTTTTTTTTCTTTTGTATGAAGCCGACTAGACCGGACCGGACCGGGCCTTCAAATTGTAGATACGCCACTGACAGAGGCTCTCTGTGTGTCGTGAATCGCCTGATTTGATGCGGTCTTCAGACAATCTCTTCGCCTGGCTGCCTTAAGTAGGCTCTGCAGACAGTTCACTGCACCCTTCATCATCAAAATTACTTATCCTGGGTGTCTCAACCAGTGACACCACCAGTCTGCCTCGATTTCTCCTGATACTTCTCACACTTCTTTCTCCGTCTATTTCAAGAACCGGTTCCTCTGCTACTTTGTCATTTCATTTTAAGAGTCTTGAAACTGTAAATTTGTTCAAAAATAGTGTTTTTGTAAGCGGTTTGCTAATATTACATTTGTTATAAATGACATTCTTATTTAAATCTTTAAATTCTTAGTGACCGTCAATCAATGATTTTTTTTTTGCGGTGAAGGGTTTGTGAGGATCGGTCAAAAAATATAACACAAATTTTAAATTATTTGTGTCAACGTTTGGACAATGTTTATTGTCATCATTAGGAGAATTGTTGCTGACGCCAAACACACAACTGAGTGTGAAGTTTATTTTATCACAGTTGTGTGTTTGGCGTCAGCAACAGTTGTTGACAGTAAACATTGTTGAAACGTTGACATAAATAATTTAAAATTTGTGTTATATTTTTTGACCGATCCTCACAAACCCTTCACCGGAAAAATTCAGATATTCTTACTGATTACTAGCATTTGCTATGGCTTGGTATCCTTCCCGCCTGTATCCCTCGTTTGTAGCATGTTATATCCCGCGGTAGTACCGTATGTTAGGTTTACGGTATGTTTAATTCAATGTTCATGATTTCTAACCTGCTGATAATGAAGCCGAATCTCAAGGTAAAGATGAATCGATATTTTGAGCGTAGAGTTTATAATACAACAATTTCAACGAATCAATGAGAATCGAAAAAACTTGTGCAAAAAAGTGACCCCAGCGACCCGAAAAATATTTAAATGGTACCGCTGATTTTTAAACGATCTCTGAGAAATGTAAATAACTGATAACTTACTTGTGTGTGAGTGAAAGATATCTGTTTGTTTGTTTAATAATAAATAGCTGTATGTAGGCCGCGCGTTCGTCGTGTTTCCCATCCGGTGACCCGTGAAACTTGTGTCAAAGTTCAACCTACTGATTGATAACCTTTAAAGGTTGTAGCAGCAGCCCGAGTTGCTTCTGTATGTTATTTCCTGTACATGACTCGTGCTTCCTCCTATCTTGACGAGAATGCAAATCAGCTCGATTCCCCTCGTGTATTAATGTAGGGGTAGGTCGAGGACAGGTGGCGTCTTTTGTGACTTTACGCAGCCCTTCAAATAACACTTGACATTGAAGTGAAGTGACGTTTTTAACTCAGTTCGCTTCGCACAAGGTTTCACAAAAGACCCAAGATTAAATTTCCTTACGATTCACCGCGGTTAGATTAAAAAATTCCAAGTTAAATTTGTGTTATCTCGCTCAGTGGCTGCCAGTGGTTCCAAATTTTTGTGGTTGCAGTAGTTGGTTGAGTGGATGGAAGAGGGGTTAAAAGACATTAAACTATCATAATAACAGTTATACAAAATTATTACTATAATTTTATAACCTCAAACAACGGATAACGTTTACATTGAACCAACGTAAACACTAAACCTGACAGAACTTATAAATCAAGAAGGCTGTGCTGATTTTATGACACAAAGTTGCGCTACAGCGCTACTAGTGGAGCGTTGCAGAAACTTTACAACCGCCTAGGCAACATTGGGAACATAGGGCAGTAGCGCACGTCCTCCCATATGTTTGTGTAGTAAGCTCTGCCGTATAGCCTACTATTGAAGTTGCAAGCGGCGTACAACCATCAGCCTGCGCGCAACATTTGAATTGTACGCGAACATTGCCGCGTAGGATCTAATACGCTGTCCGTTCAAATTTATGATACTTTTAGCTGCTTAATGTTTTCGTATATTATTTTGTAGTTTAGTTATTCTATATTGGTGGTTGTGCAGCCGCCACTTATCCCGCTTGTAAACTTTCATTGTTTTTTGTTAATAATAACATTGTTTTTCGGTTGACACGTGTCTTTTTATTTCTTTTAAAACCAAACGTTTCGCACATATAACGATGAGTCGCATCCTCAGTGTCTCGATTGAAACAGCAGAATAGAGGCGGGCCGATATACCTATAACAGGTATTATGGAACGATTATTTTTGTGGAACGGATATAACAGTGACTGAAAAGATGAAATACCTGTTCCGGTTATTCACGGCTTCCCCCCCCCACCTCCACCACACAATTAACGAATAGTTACTACGAGTACAAAGTCACAGTTATTGGTGCTGAATACTTGATTCTGTGTATGTGTCGATTGTCATACAAGTACGAAACGAAGCAAAAGAACGAGGTTCAGAATATCTCTATTCCAAAGAGATGAAGCTGTTTTTAATAAATGAAAAAAATTTACTGATGTTACATTTATTCTCGTGTGTTATGCAGACATATAATACAGTTTATAATAACAAATTATGTATTATACTAGTCACCAACTTGGTAAATTTTGAAAGCGGATTATATTGTGTTATAACCTAGAGAGTGGATGATAAGCCGTATATAGTACTTTTTGTTATTGTGCTTTCGGAGATGATTTTACCTTCTCTGCGCATCTCACGAAAATGTTTTTGACATTATTTGTTGTGCTATTACGTGCACCCTAAATTTCATTGTCTGGGTTTCGCAACTGTTTTGTCTAACCAAAATTGAATCAATAATTTAATATCAAATCTATGTCAGTTTGTTTACTCCTAGTGAACACTTAAATTAGTATTCCCAAAGGGAGAAAATTCTCTTGGTTCGTATTTTCTTTTAAACAGAGATACTTTTAGTTTTCATTTATTTCGTATAACAAAGTATATAATATAGGTATATGTATAATAGTCTAGTGTTACGACATTACAGAACAATCTACGTGTTTGTCGAATGTGCCAGAGGGATCCACCTGAATGTGTGTGGCGTACGAGATTATTCTCGACGCATTAGCTAGACTGTGACAGAAGCCGCGCGAACTGTGTCAAGGCCGCAGTGAATTACCTCTAATGTTATTCTTTATTGTTAATGCGCAGTATGGAATATTCTATTATTTCGGCGGGGTATAAATGCGTGTACTCAACGACGTTAAGATTCAGTTTGAGTTGCGAGTTATTACTCTGTGCGTTCAAGTGGTTATTAGTGAGTGAAGTGCTGTGTTTTATAATCGGGCGAGACTGTTGTAATACAATTGTGTTTTATCAGTTGACATTTTTTTATTGCGTCTGATAAATTTTTATTTGATTTGTTGTAAAGACACTGTCTTGTTAATTACAAACTGTTTAATTGTGATGATTAAAGCTGGTGATTAGTGACTTAATTGGTGTCTTGTATTTTGTTTTCCACTGTACCATACGACGATCAGTAGACCGCCGTAACAATAGATATATAACAGGTATTTATACGTGTTATTTTTTGGAACGGTTTCGTTCGTACCTGTTATTTTCAAATAGTAGTTAGTACACCTCTAGAGCACAAAGTCTTGACCCATCCCTATGTAAACAAGACCCACCCACAATGGTACAAACAAGAGCCCGTAATTTACAACAAAGTATCCTCATTCAATAATACAAAAAGTTAAAAAAAAGTGTTATTAAATTTGTGTTTTGTGCTTATGTAATCATGACATAAGTCGTCTCTCTAAAAGTGAGCGTTCGTAACATTTCTTGGTCTGTTCATTGTAGATCAACTTTTTTTATTCTAGCGTTGGAAAAAAACGTCTGTGACTAGAAAAAAAAAGCTTTTAGGCCTACACACAGGTTAACCTAGGCATGAACTTTATATTAGAAGCATGTATTAGAAGTCAACTATTCCCCCCCTCAAAAATTAAATCAGATAATTTAATGGCCTGCCGGATTTGCCCCTCATTAAAATTAAATCAGATTAAAAATATCAAATATCGACATGCGGACGTAATGTTGCCAAGTTTCGATAAGAGACAGAAAGAAAACTACAACAAATACGAATATATAGGTTACCCCCCTCTCTCTCTCTCTCTCTCTCTCTCTATATATATATATATATATATATATATATATATATATATATATATAGGTTTGTCGAACCTGAAGAGTACAGACAAAGACAAACTAACTACATTCAAACCAATAAATGAAGAAACCCCACGTTGGCATGGTTGCTGCTGTAAGATCAGCTCCAACTTTAGGAAGGAAACGGCGGTTGAAATGTGAGACCCAGCAAAGGGCACACAACTTTAACAAAAAAGTAGTGCAGTTTTATATGTTGAATAAATCATACAATACTTCTACTAACCAATTGTTTTATCATCAGTAGCTTTCATTAAGCGAGGTTCTTTTAACTGTGAAAATGGAAAAAAGTTTCATGCCTATATATTGTTCTAAGGCGTTCACGGCCAGTGTCAGTATATTAGCTGTATGTACGGGGCTGTTTGGCCATGGTCCAGGGTTTACAAGCAAACCAAACGTTTCAGCAGCAGCACTGGCTGCCATCTTCAGTGGAATACGATTCTACATGAACGCGGGGTGTCAAACGCCAGGCCCACAGTAATGTGGTGGAGGGTGACTTTGCAGACAATGTTACACGAACGTATCCACCAGACAAGGAACGATCTGGCCCGACAACAATATAAAATTGTTCCGTTTACATCTGCAACTAAGCACAGTGTTGTCACCTGGCCACTGGGATCTGGTGGATAGCCTAGGTTCCAGTGCTTCCGAAGCAGTTCGCGTGAGTGTTCGATCGCGCCATGAGACTAAGTACTGGAGAGTCAGTCAGTCCCGAGGAGAACAACGAGGGACATCAGGGACGGCAGCTTAGAGACGGACAGGACGATGGTGAATTTGTCGAAGGGGGGGGTTCATGTAGAATCGTATTCCACTGAAGATGGCAGCCAGTGGTGCTGCTGAAACGTGTGGTTTGTTTGTAAACCCTGGACCACGGCCAAACAGCCCGGTACATGCTGCTAATATACTGACACTGGCTGTGAACGCCTTAGAACAATATACAGGCATGAAACTTTTTTCCATTTTCACAGTTAAAAGAACCTCGCTTAATGAAAGTTACTGATGATAAAACAATTGGTTAGTAGAAGTATTGTATAATTTATTCAAATTATTCAACATATAAAACTGCATTATTTTTGCTAAAGTTGTGTGCCCTTTGCTGCGTCTCACATTTCAACTGCTTATTTCCTTCCTAAAGTTGGAGCCGATCTTACTACAGCAGTCATGCCAACGCGGGATTTCTTCATTTATTGGTTTGAATGCAGTTAGTCTTTGTTTGTAATCTTCAGGTTCCCCTTTTTATTCGTCATTTGGTAGAGCCTCTGATTTGGTTGTCCTGCACGATCTCTTCAGGAAATCCATATTCGCACTCGTAATTTTCTTTCTGTCTCTTATCGACGGTTGGGAGCATTACGTCCGCTTGTAGTTATTGGCTGTACGTTAGTTTTGGAGAGTGATGTTTTGAATCTGATTCAGTTTTATTTTACCAAAGCAAAGACTTGAAGATTCGGACAGAGTGTCTTCCGGTATAAAAGCCAGTGTATAGTATAAGTTAATTGTACCATTTTAAAATTATTACACTAGATATAGGCGATGTACTAAGTTACAAGACATTTCATTGTTGCGGCCCGGCGTGTCTGACATCGAATGAAATATACCGCCAAAGCTTGAGAGTGTAAAATAATATTTTATAACCGATATGACAAATCAGTGAGGGGCTCCTCAAGGCGAGCGGGAAAAGTGTTAATTTTAGGGAATGAATGAGGCAAGGATGATATACCGTAATAAACAGCAAAAAAACTGTAGGTTGTTGTCGAAATTTGTCATGATTTCACTCGTAAAAATACACTGGAACATAGGCATGTGGTTTCATTATGTTTTATTTTATTTTATATATTATAGTTTTATTTATCTTATTTATTTATTTAAATGTATTATAATATTATTTAATTGTATTATATTTCATATAATCATACTTTGATTTATTATAAAAATCACATTTTGTTTTGCCTTAAAATATAGCTTTCTCAGTTACAAATTAGAAAGGTGAAGAATTTACTTTATTAAGCTTATATTTAATGAAGGACCTTTGTATAAATTGGAACGAGAAATGGCATATATCTTCCAAAGATTGCAGAACGTCCTAGAACTTTTTTCTTAAGTTAGACATTTTAAAAGTGACTTTTAAAAATCTTTTATTAATAAATATGTCAGCGATCGTTCGATAGTAGCGTTGACGGGAAGTTCACGGATGTGATTTTTTTTTTGCCACTAGAATTCTCTCCTTTCCTTGTAACAAAAATTTGCGAAGTAATAGAGTATGTAACACTTGTCATGAGCGTAGAAAGTGAAGTCACAAAGGGACGTTGAAATGAACTAAGAAACGATTATTGAATGAAATAAAACTAAATCGGCTGGAATGTGGATTCGCGGAAACATTCGATTTAAACACGATATCGAACGTCAGTCGATTGTTCGGCCCGTAATTCGAAACGGCGAATTACTTCCCATAAAATGTTTCACCAGTACATCCTGTATGCAGTTGATAACTGACATATCCGTACGAAGTGTCTGAAAATGTTATATGGGGAAAGTCAAGAGCTATAAATAAAGGAACAGAGTAAGAAAATGCTGAAGAATTATACAAGAAATTGTTTTAAGTATATTTCATATCCATTCATTAAACTTGAGATGCTAAGAAAGCAGATACAGGTTCTGTGCCTTTCGTCCAATGCAACGCTCAGTAACAAAGCCTCAGAAAATGTTATGACACTACAAGTTGTAAAAGGAGGTCAAGATTAAAAGTTAATTTCCAAGTTAATGGTTAAAAATAATTTTAAAGCTGTTTTTAAAAATAAAACATTTGGAAATTTTGATTAACACTGGTATTCAGCGGAATGGGTGCAAATGGACTTAATTACGTATGTATTGGTGTAGTTCTTAAATGTCTACTGTATGATTTGTAATTACTTCTATGACTTCGGAATTAAATGCCAAAAGCATTTGTTTTTGTAATTAAGAAATACAAAGTAGACAAAAATTAAGTTAGCTGTTATACTCAAACACTGGACATGTGTGTTCTGATTGGAAGCAGTGTTTGGCTGCGTGTGGATGATTTGTAAATGATAAAGATTACTTATTCATTTCTGTTATCGATGAGATCCAAAATTTTGGATACTACGCGTGGCGTTCTTCAAATTGTTTGTAGGTCTTTCCAACCAGTTCATCTTACTTAAGAGTTCACAGCTGTTTTAAAGTCCATTACTCTATATGATTGATAGAAATATATAATAATACTGCACCTTCTCGTTTGGTTTTGTCGTTTAATGCACGAGACGAACGCAGAGAAGGTACTCTCAGGGAGAGAATGTATTGGATTTGTTTCTTCACAAATGGTGGTGTAAACGAGAATGGGGAAGAGAAAATATTTCTGTATAAGAAATCGTTAATTTTGTTTGAAATACTAGTTTCGCTGTTTTTTAATGGAATTTAAAAAAATATATTTAGAAATAAAACTTAGCTTGTCAGTCAAAAATAAAGTACTTTCAGTGTGATTGGGGGGGGGGGGCTCCGACTAGTGCGTTTTGTCAGGAAATGCCCGAATAGTAAATCGCCATACAAAGTAAATATTTAAGTTGGAATGTGATAGCAAATTTTTTTTTGTCAATTTTAGAAATTTCAATAGGTAATTGTAGTATTCATGGACATCCAGTTTGTAATATGCCACGTGCGCAGACCTCTGTAGTATGCGCGCGCGCGTGTGCCTATGTATGCGAAATCTCGTTACATAATACGACTATGAGCGTTTGTTTCGACGCATCTGTATGTTTTGTCATTTCAGAACGAGGCCGACATTGGACGTTGTAGTAATCGATTTCATTCATTTAAATGAACATTAAAGAGCCAAGGTTTCGAGACATGCCAACAGGTTGCGAAGAGTGGAGCGCGCTGGGTTATTGCGACAACGTGTGTCTATGACAACTTCCTGTGCATAAACAAACAACTTCCTCGCTGTTACGTCACCGGCATTGTTGCCCTTGTTCTGTTGCTGCCTACGCCAGCCAGCCACGTTTACGTCATTGCTGCATCGCTGCAGTCCAATTGATTATTATTGATGATAATAATAATAATAATAATAACGGCAGGAATGAGGAAGGAAAATCTTTTTCTATTCAGCTCGTCTGATTGCAAAAAAATCACCGCCGGCTTGTATTGTGCGCTGTTTTGTTACACCTGATTCTTGACAGCGTTTTATCGTGTTTACAGTTTTATTGTTCGCCGATTGGATATTTTTTTTATGATTCATGCAGTCTGGGATATGTTTTTATCGTTTCGGATTCACCGTTTTTTCAACTTTTAATTTTTTCTTGGCTTATTCAATTTTTTAAATTAAATTATTCAAAGTTTTGTATTAAACGCTGAAGACGTCATTCGACAGCACTGGTTCCTCCCAACAGCTGGGCCGCGCGAGAAGCTGAAAAGTGAGCTAGATACAGGTATAATACAGTGGAAAACGTGTAATGTGGCTCAGTTCCCTATCGTTGCTTCTATTTTACAATTAGATCTACAGTCTGTTCTATTAACAGAAAAGATTTGTTAACAATAATTTTTTTGCTGGCTTTTCAATAGCTGCATTGTCAATAAATCCATACATCCACGCCCCGAAACAGTTCAAGTTAAAAACTGAAAGTAATGAGAGACTGAATGGCGACGAACGTGGCATCGAAAATGTCAGTGAAAATTTACGAGCTCTTATCGCTGCCGATATGCTTTCGTTTCTTAGATAGGCGTGTTCGTCGATATTAGAAGCCAACTTGGAAGGTAAGATGTTTGACTACCGGGTTTGTTGAAAATAAAGTAGAGCAGAATTGTGTGTGAGAACGAAAATAACTGACTATTCTAAGAATATTTGAACATTGTCAGTGGAAGGACATTAAAGGGCGTACTACATTGCTGTACAAGAAAACCTAAACCCTAAGACTAAGTTAAGAACAGCTACATTGCATGTGAAATAAAACGTTTACTTCTGAGTATTCTTTGTTGCTTTATTTTACTACACAATACACTAAGTAATCCGTACAGTATTTGTTCATTCATCTCGCTTTGTTCCACTTTCTGTCCGTTTAACACGAAAAAACAGCTGGTCCCCGTCATTTCGTGTTAAACGTTGTTCACTGTGTATGTTATGTTACGTATATAGGCCTATGTTCTTATATTTGCCACTATCCATCATCACTCAGGCATGATGGATAGTGAACACCTGATGACGTGCATTGATCTCTCTGCTACACCCCTGGATCCTGTTCATCGCTACTGGGAGGCTCGACGTCGCATGGCTGAGAGGCCAAGGACAGGCGTTGGATAAAGTAAAGTAAAGTAGTAAGTTATGAAGAAACAATGACTGGTGCATTATCGGTGTGCAATTTACATAAACTGCCCTTCCATAAACGGAAATTTGGCCGTTTCCTAAGGATACTTTCACACGTGTGGCGTAAAATGCCAGACTTGTGTTAATGTTTTTTTTTATTTATCGTTACACTTAATGATCCAAATTTAATGGAAAACAAAAACTACACTCATCATATGATAATCATAATGTTCAGTTCGTTCTCGACAATTTTTGAAGCTTCTGAACTGCTTGTTCATGCATAGCAGGCTTGCCAGAAGTGTTCTGCAACAGTATCCCGACCACAGAACAGTTTATCTAATTGTTTACACAAAATTTACTCCATATTTTCCGATTTTTCTTTGTAAAGTGTAAAAAAAAACTCTCCAAATAAGTACTCTAAAACATTTTCAACAAACCCGATAATCAAACATCTTATCTTTCGAGTTGGCTTCTAAATATCGACTAACACAGCTCAGCAACGAAAGCATATCGATAGCGGTAAGAGCTCGTAAATTTTCACTGACATTTTCGATGGCACTCTCATTATTTTCATTACTCTCAGACTCTCATAACTTTCAGTTTTTAACTTGCATTGTTTCGGGGCGTGCATTTATGGATTTATTGATTATACGGCTATTGAAAAGCTAGCAAAGAAATTATTTTTAACAAAACTTTTTCGGGTTAACCGATATTTTGTAGGAAAACTTTCCTGTTAACCGAACAAACTGTATGCCTAATTGTAACTGAGTTAACTGTCAAAATCTAAACTATTCGTCCAATAGCGTTAAAGTTGTAAGACGATTGTCACTAAGATGGGTAAAAATGTCACATAAAAAACAATTTATTAGTCCGACATTTATAGCGCACGAAATCCAAAGATTGCACGATCTTTTTTGATAAAACCTCTTATTTAACAATTGACACCCGCATCAGATAGGCTCCGTACACCCTGATGAACGATGCTTCCGAATATCGTTTGCGAGGTCTCCGTTTGTTTACGCGGTGACAGTGATGGATGTCGGATTACTCGTGTGAGAGTCCAGTGACATGTCAACAGCGAGCGGGGTCGTTCGACCGCAGTTCCCGGGATCCGAGCGCCGTCAAATAATGATACATCGTAAACGAAGCCTCATCAGGCTTGTGAAAAATGACCGACCGCCACAACAGTATTAGCGTTTGTTGTAATATTTTCACCTAATGTACTGCGTTACGTCGGAAGTAAGCGTTGTTGGAACAGGAAACGCCGCGGAGTCACGCGTGGTGTCAGTTTTAGAAACGCGTCAGTTAACGCGTTATTTTTTACCAGGAAATGCCTTGAATTTTTGTTAGAGACGCGTGAGAAACTGGTTGTTAAGCGTGAAACCACAGCCGTATGTAACCGCATGTGTTTATATATATATATAATTCACACATTTCTTGGCTGGCCGTAGTAGTTGATTTCGTTGAACGATATGTGAAAGTTAAAAATCGGTTGGGAAGAACGAGGGGCGGATCCAGCAAACAGTTGGGGGAGGAAAGTGTTGACTTTGGGGAGTATTTTTAAAAGTTAGACCATTCTTTAAAGTAGGCCTATAAATGATAGTAATGAGTGAAAATAAAATACAGTTTGTTATTATCAACGAAATAGATTTATTACTGTGTAAGAATTAATTCGCATTTGTATTTGTTAGCATAGTGTTCTTTCAATAATATTCACGTACAGTTAAAAAAACGCTACTTATTTAAGTTATGTATTAAACAAAAATTAAGCACGCTTGATAAGGTGCAGTTACAATTTAAAGTAATTTAAGGGTAAAACCTTGAACTTATATAATGTGATATGATTTTAAAATCATAATTCACAATCATAAAACGACAAAAACTTGTGAAGTGACCCTTTGGGAGGGAAATTTCCCCCTTCGTGGAACCGCGCCTGGAAGAACTAGTTGGGTCGTACCGTCGATAGAGTTGCAGGGACGCATAAATCAAACGGATGTGTGTAAGCAACGCAAAAGCGGCGTTACATAAGCAGAACGGAACGACAACAGTAGCGTAGCGACAACAAAGTCTCTATTAGCAACAATAGTAATTACTGGGGCCGCGCGCTAAAGCACGGAAACGTCACGTTAAACTGCAAACCGTCCGACTTAACATCCGGTGCTTGTCCGTCATTGTTGTTCCAACCCTGAGATTACAACAATTACACATTGTGTTGCGAGCAATATAACTGATTAACTCATAACCAGGCGATCCGCCTCGGGTCCACAGTGACGGAAGAGATTGTCTTCAAACTGTTTTTGAACTCTTCGTCCGCGCCGCCGCAGAGTCCTCATCTCTATGCCGAGGCGAACTGGCCAGTGGCGAGGAAACATTATCTCAATCGTGAAAAGACCCAGAACTCTGCTGGACGATCCACCATCCTGCTCCTCGTCCTCCTCCTATGGCGGTACAGCCCGAAGTCGAGCCTTGGCCTCCTCTATCCTGACCCTCCACCTCTCTCTGCCAGTAGCAAGGGACTTCCATCTTCGCACTCCCATCATATCTCTTGCATCCACAGCGACAGCATCTTCTCGTGGACGGCTTTTTGATCTTTTGCCAGGACGATGCACCATAGTCTCTTCTATAGATACTTTCTCCTAAAGAACAATTTCTTTGAACAGCTAAAACCAACTACCAGTCAGTAGCTCCGCCTTCGAATTGCTGTCGTACAGGCGCGTTTCGTGTCAGGTGTGTTACCCTCCTTTCAAAGGACGAGCGGATTTGCAGCGACCACCGCTATCCTGGCGATCAATCAAGCTGCATGACCTAGCCCTCTGATGGACCACGAATTGTCTTCACTGTTATTCATCTTGTTCCGCCTGTGGTTCTGCACCCCAACTAAGGCCGGCCGCACACTTGAGCGACATTTTGTTTCGCGACAGAAACGTTTTGTCGCATCCTGTTGCAAAACGTCGCTTTGGTGGAAAGAGGTTTTGAGACATTGGCTCATGACAAAACTATTTCTCGTCTGTTGTTTTTGAGCTGTAAAAGTGTGGTTCGTGACGGGCATTATTATTTGGCATGAATTCAGCTTCAACTATACACCTACACTTGTTTCCATTTTATATTCAATAAAAATTAATAATAGTAATAAATACACAGCAGTATGCGAGAATCAGAACGAAAGGACAATGCACACACTTTCCACGTAGGAGTAAGTAAGCGTAATATAAACTCCTCGCCTTGTGTGGTTAGAATCCAGCGCATTCGCAGTTCTTGCGCAAGCTGTTTTTTGCGAGACATAATTGAAAGAGCTTCGTCTTGGTCGCGAGGGGCTCGCGATACCTCTAGACAATGTCGCAACCAGTGTTTGTCATTTTATAGATGGTGATGGCAGTAGTCATTTACGACATTTTGTGACACGATGCGCCAAAACGGTTCTGTCGCGAAACAAAATGTTACAGTATGTGGCCTGCCTAAGGCTACAGTCAGACTAGCTGAGCTCCTCAAACTTTCCATCCGATTCACAAGAAAAAATGTTCCATTCTGAAGTGATGTCAATTTTGAAAATCTAGTGCTTTAAAGAGAATTGATACCTCGTGATTTAATGAGTTATAGGAGTCACTCAGGGGCCTTGAGCCCGTCCACTTAAACAGGTTTAGGCTACAGAGAAATAACTACAGGATATTGAGATAAGACATAAGGTAGTGGTAGTGGGTACGAATCAAATACTTATTTAATTTCTTCGTTCATGTAAATTAGTTTTTTTATTCCCTTTTTTCCAAACATAAACAAGGAGTTAAAAATTTTTGATATTCAACATCGCATTGCGGGATTGCTCATCTAAATAGGTTGTCGGACGGCAGATTATCCAAGGAAGTTTGGCGCAGTACAATCCTGTTGGACGAGAGACCTAGGAAGCATTGATGAACTGGGACCGGAATCTCGAAGATATTGAAGACGTATAAAAATGATGCCAAACTTGCCAGGCAAAAATTACATAATTGCCCTCACCTAGGTATGTTCGATTTTTTGATATTTTGTGGTAATATAGTTAATGTCCTTTACGCCAGGGATGTTGTCTATCGCCCACGCTTTTCAAAATTTATACGGAGAAACCAATAGAGACTTGGAAAAGAATGTGTAGGAACATAGGACTTTCACTTGATGTTAATACAGTTTATTCATTACAGTTTGCGGATGACCAGTTACTTTTGGCTCAAGATTTTGAAGACATAGAGTACATAACTAGAAAATTTATACAGGTGGTCAAACTTTGTACTTGTCTAAACTTTGTACTGTAATATCCGCATTGCAGTTGCGTGCAGTGACGTCATTTCTCTCCCGCTATCTGCTGCCGGCTTGATTCAGGCTAGCAGCAGTAAAATTTAGTTAGTTACTTGCAAGACTCCGGACGGGCAACTCGCCTCAGTTCGCCAGCCGCGGCTACATTATTTTCAACATTTCTAAATTTTCGCGTGATCATCATGCGATAATTACTTAGGCGATCTCGGCCTACACACGATTATGGGTGTTCAATATTGAATTCTATCTTAATTCTCAGGCATTTATGCCGCGCTAAACTGCACGCGCCAGCAACTATTTTCTAATAATTCCAATAAATGATTAACTCCAACAAACGTATACAGTCCACCTAATTATTTCATTTCTCACCAGCTGACTCAACAACTAGCGTTCTAAGACTAACTTAAGATTGCTTCGAGAGCGTCTAAGACGCAACAACAGGAATATCAGAAATGGGGACTAAAGGTAAATATGAATAAAACGAAATACATGGCAATAAGTGATCTTCACATCAAGACTTGATATTGGAGTAAGACATAGGGAAGATTTCATATACAGAGGAATACAAGTACTTAGAGTGAAAATTACGGCCAGTGGGAAGCAAGATCTACATTAAAACGGAATCCTGTGGGATAAGCAAATTACGGCAGAAACTAAAACCAAAATATTTGAAACCATTGTTAGAAGTATCATGACTTACGGGTCAGACGTTTGGACTACTAATAAACACACAAGAACAAAATTAATGACAGCAGAGATGGATTTTTGGAGACGTTCTGCAAGAGTGTCCAGACGTGAGAAATGAAGTCATTAAGGACAGAACGAACGTGAAAATTTCAATTGTTGAGTTTATCCAAACAAAAAAATTACAATGGTATGAACACACGAAAAGAATGGCACAGGAAATATTGCCAAGGAGAGTTATACAATGGACCCCACTAGGAAGAAGGAGAAGAGGAAGACAACCTACCACCTGGATAGAAGAAATTCAGACTGTATTGAGGGAACGAAAATTGAAGAAGATCTTTGGATGGACAAGCAGCAGTGGAAGCTGACAATTCAATCACTTCTGTAATCTTTGATTCCGGAAAATGTGTAAACATTGTACAGCCGGAAATAATAAATAATATAGTTAATGTCCTTCTCCCTGAATTCACCCTTATTCTCTGTCACTCAAACGAAACTCCACGACACCGGCCGCCGTGTTTAAGCTATTTCTCAGTACCTTTACGTGACTCGAGGTGTCTCGTATTGTTCTGGCTTGCATTTGACGACCAAAATAACATAAGCCTGGCTGAGAACCGAACATCCGATTTCCGGAAGAAGTCTGCAGCCAGTCGGACATTATTAGTGATCGTCAATTTTGTTGTTGTTTTTGTAACGTTATGTGTGACTTATTTCGTAATTGCGTAATTAATTGTTAATCTCGACACGTGGAGTCGAGTGCCATTATCAGTTTATTTGCGTTAAAATTCTTCCAGTAATTGATGATAAACATTCTTTTAGTCTAATTCCCCCTACATTATGGGATCTTAGATTACACAACAGTTTTTGTTTACGTTATATTTTGTTTAAACGACAGTTTTTATTTTATATTGTTTCCTTGTGCATGTTTTCTAAGGAATTTTAAAAAAAAACTGTATGTCGTCAGCGGTTAATTCACATGAATTCAATACTTGTATTAGCGTTTCAGTTGCATTTGAAATTGTAAACACAATGCTTTATTATTATTATTCCGGCTGTACAATGTTTACACATTTTCCGGAACCGGAGATCACAGAATTGATTGAATTTTCATCTTCCACTACTCCTTGTCCATCCAAAGATCTTCTTCACTTTTTATTTCCCTTAATACAGTCTGAATTTCTTCTATCCAGGTGATAGGTTGTCTTCCTCTTCTCCTTCTTCCTAGTGGGGTCCATTGTATAACTCTCCTTGGCAATATTTCCTGTGCCATTCTTTTCGTGTGTTCATACCATTGTAATTTTTTTGTTTGGATAAAATCAACAATTGAATGGTTCACATTCATTCTGTCCTTAATGACCTCATTTCTAATTTTCGCACGTCTCCATACTCTTTCCGAACGTCTCCAAAAGTCCGTCTCTGCTGTCATTAATTTTGTTCTTGTGTGTTTATTAGTAGTCCAGTCGTCAGTCATGATCCTTCTAACAATGGTTTTAAATATTTTTGTTTTAGTTTCCGCTGTAATTTGCTTATCACACAAGCTTCCATTTAATCTATGTATAGCCGTGTTTCCCAAATTTATTCTGGATTGTATTTCTTTGTCTTGCTTCCCACTGGCCCTCCATGTTTGGGGTTAACGCAATGGGCCAACTCCCCATTCATTGGAAAAAAAAAAGAAAATGTTAAAAAACCAAGTAAAATGAATTAAACCTTTGTTATTATGATAGGTATATGTATGTAGAACTACAATAAGGAAATTTAAAGGAAATAAATTATAGCCAGTGAATACTGTTCTGTGACGATGTAAAGAGATTGGAGAAATATTTGCGTGTCTGTGCCAGCCTTGTCTGTCGATTGTTTAAAATTCGCTTACGCTCGTGTTTTTAATTACGAAATTCGCAGCAGCGGTTGCTTTCATATCTTTTTTTACTGCTTTCATATCTTTTTTTACATTGTACTTTTTTTTATACGTCGGTGTTTTTAATACTCTGTCTTTGTTTCAGGTAAGAAGCGAGAGTTCCGCGTACTGTACACACGAATACGACTTCCGCAGGCATTCACTGTAGTAAGTAAAGCTGAAGTATGCGGTTTGTATTAGACACTCTGTTGCCAATATACAATTGAGAACGTGTTCCGCCCACACTCGGCAATCGAACAAATGATGTCGGCTTCAGTTTATATCTGAATGTTGTTTACAAATACGTTTCAGACGGACAGAGTTTGTGCCTTACTTTGAATACGTGCTAACTATTAATATTCTAATGTAGTATATAGACTATATCTATACATACGTATGCCAAAAATTACAAGCCAGTAGTTGACTTTGATCTTAATCCGTTTTACGTTATTTCTGTATTGTTAAATTGTTGTTTTTTAACTAGGCCTATAGATACAATTTTTTTTTTAACTTAAGATTCATTTGGTGTTGCAAGTATTAGAAGAAGGGGGAGACTTGCAACTTACAAGAACTATACAAAGCCTGTATAACGGAACAAGAATAGCTGTTAAAAATAATTGTAGGATATCTCAACAAATATCTGACAGTCAAGGTGTTCGACAAGGGTGCAATGTATCACCTGCTCTTTTTAACATTTATATTGACGGTCTACTAAGGAAATGGGAACATCTAGTAATAAACACTGGTATTAAGAGATTTACGAGACAGATATTTGAATGTGCTGTTGTTTGCTGACGACTTGATTGTATATAGCAAATCTGCTTTACAAAAATCTGTTTTTAAGCTTCATCAGATTTGCAAACAATACAAAATGGAAATCTCCACTACAGAAACAAAGATAATGCCATTTCGAGGTAAGGAACGAATAAGAATAAAAGTACTGATTAATGATCAAATCGTATCATTTGGTTTCTACTAGTAATTTTATCTTGTTGAACATCCTCTTCGTTCAGTTTTTTAATATTATATATATATATATATATATTAAACTTCCACTATGAACACTTACTTTTTGGTTTTGTTACCCAGACGTTTCGACGCGGTATTCGTCTTCTTCAATGGGATTTAAATACTGAATGTCTGTACAGTAACGGTTATGGGATGTAGGTGTGTGTGGTGGGGGTTGCTGGTGGGAGGGAATCGGCGCTGGGATTCGAATTTTGTCTTGGAATCAGTGTATCGAAAAGTATGTGTGATCTATAATGTAATTGTTCGTCACACACTACAACCAAACAACATATTAAACGAACAATTACATTATAGATCACACATACTTTTCGATACACTGATTCCACAAAATTCGAATCCCAGCGCCGATTCCCTCCCACCAGCAACCCCCACCACACACACCTACATCCCATAACCGTTACTGTACAGACATTCAGTATTTAAATCCCATTGAAGAAGACGAATACCACGTCGAAACGTCTGGATAACAAAACCAAAAAGTAAGTGTTCATAGTGGAAGTTTAATATATATATATATATAATAGTAATTTTAGTAGTAGTAATTTTTCATTTGGGAAATGACATTGGCTACGATAGAAATTATGATACTGATGTTAAGTTAGGTAAATTCCAGACGATCTGTGGAACAGTCGACCGTATTTTTTAGAAACAATGTACATCGAGATACAAAATTAAAACTTTTACAAAGTATGGCGTTCCCTCTACTGTCTAAGAGTGTGAATTATGGACAGCAACTAAGAAACAAGACAGTAAAATACAGGCCTCGGAAATGGCGTTCTTAAGAGGAGGTAAAGGTGCTCTAAACATTACCATATAAAGAATGAGGGTAAAGTTACGAGATTTTAAGTTAAATGTAAAATTAAAAGATTACATCTACGGTGGAAAGAATGTCAGATTGCAGACTGACCAAACAGGTCTGGAAATAGAAACCTGTAGGACACAGGTGTATGGGGAGATTCAGGAAGAGTTGGCTGGAGGATCTTTGAAGGCGGAGTAGTTGTGAAGATGATGATGATGATCTTTTGATTCCGAAAGCTACCTTGTAAGCGGATGTTGAGACAGAAGAAGATTTGTGGATTTCCCTGACTTAAGTTTGAAACTTAAAAGTATCAATAAGTGTTTGCAGTGAGAAGGTGTGAAAATTGATTTGCAGTAATCCGTTTTTTACTGTTAACTGCTTCATGTTGTCCGTCCAATCTTTTCGAAGCTAGTATATTTCCAGTAGCCACTCACTGGGTGTACGCGTATAACAGATTTTCAAAGAAGGGCTGTAAACACAATCTCGTGCAGTCAAGTGTTAGTTTGTCCACTTTGAAATGCGAGAATTAAAACAAAATTATCACAAATGTGAAAAAGCAAAGATCATGAAGTACTGTGAACGCGGCCTAAAGCCCCTGCCACACGTCGGCCGCCGAAAGGACACCTTAGGTTTCCAAAAAAGAGTTATTGTTTTTGACAGATGGGCCTGAGTTCCGGCAACACCGCTCCCGATAGCAAATGCGCGTATCCGGAACGAACAGACACGAGTGAATCTTTACGAAAATCTCAGTTAACGTAATACGAAGAACGGCGCCCACGATCGTTGCTTTGTTTAAGTACGTGAGCGTTTAATGAGTTAATTTCATCGCACAGAGTGGTTGGTCACGTGACAATACAGTGCAGTAGGTACGCGAGGCAGGAGTACTCCGTGCTAACTTATTACAGAGAGTCACGTTACCATCGTCGCTATAATCGTTTAGCATTGTCTAGTTTCTTATTTATTGCGTCACAGAAAACGGCAAAGAAATTTATTATTTTCCTGTAGGCCTACATGGCGCATCGCCAAGATTCAAAACTAGGATAGTTACCATCGCTACTAAGTTAAGTGTCCCGCAGTTAACAGGGAAGATATATAGCGAACGTTCACTGGGTTATGCGCAGCGAGAAGCGAGCGTGTTTTTTTTACTGCAGTCGAAGAAATGTGATTGAATTTTTAGTTGGAAATAAAAGTTACTAAAACGACGTACGCTATCGTAGTTGTGTCTGCTCTATTACATAGCACTGTTGCTGTCGATTCAGCATCTCCGGGGTGGATTGGTACAGTCCGCGGTTCCGACGACCGTAACACGTTTAGTCGGTCTGACCGAAAATTCGCTAATGACGGCTGCAGGGTTCGGGTCGATTGCCACAGGCTGCGGTTATTTTGATCTGTATCTCACCTCGCTTTCCTGAAGGCATCACTGCTGCATTCATATCCAGTAGGTATTTCTCTCAGTCATGCTGGCGTCTTACTGACACTAACGATCCAGCCTTCAGCATGATTGAGAATGGACACGGGTAAATGGCGTTTTAAAAGTGTTTGAATTCGTGTGGTAGATAATAGATACGAGGGTTGTTCAATAGAAACACGTTTGATCTGTGCAGCCGTGACTTCGTTGCCGTGGCAACAGAATTAATTTGTTTTATTGTCTGTTTAAGTACTAGTGACGCGTCTGTCAAGAATATTTGGAGTTTGCTCTTTTTTAAGCGTTGTGACTGGGTTAGAAAATGGCATCTATGATAGAAAATCCGTCCAAAGATAATCTGCGCGCCGTTATTCAGTTTTTGGCCGCCGAGGGGCGTCAGCCAATGGAAATTTATACGAGAATGAAAGCTATATGGTGATATAGCTGTATATGGTGATATAGTTATTCTCATACGGCAGTGGTTGAATGATGCAATAAATTTCGACAAGAAAGAGAATCCACTAAAGAATTGGCCCGTCCCGGACCTGAACGTGTTGCAGTATGACAGTATGAGATGAAAATGTGAGACAGTTGGAAACTGCTTTACGCGCAAATAGGCGCATCAAAGTTCGAGAACTTTCTCAAATGTTGATCAGCGTGGGAACTGTTCATTCCATCATTCATAGTCTTTTTTATTATCAGGGTGTGCTGCTCTTAGATTTTGAAGAACCTGGTGTCAACATCAACGCGGAGCGATATGCAGACAGCTTAAAACGCTTACTGGTCAGCATCGAGAATAAACGTCCCGGGAAGCTCACACATGGTGTCATTCTTCTGCACGATAATGCTCGGCGCCATGTAGCGCAGATGATCCAAGATCTGCTTGGTCGTATGAAGTGGGAAGTCTTACAACATACACCTTACAGTCCCGACTTGTCTCCGTGCGATTATCACGTTTTAGGCCCGTTAATGAAATCACTAAAGGACGGCGGTTCAAAGCGGACGCTGAGGTAGAGTTTGCTGTTAGCGAATGTTTCCGCAAACAGCCGCAAGAATTTTATCAGCAGGGAATCGACAAATTAGTGCAACAATGGGACTCGTGCCTTAATGTTAATGGAGACTTCTTTTAAAATCGTTGAATAGAAAATGCTTTACAGCCTCTAAAGGTGTTTCTATTGAAAAATCCTCGTATTTACAAGAAGCTAACAAACGTGTAACCGACAAGTTACTTGTAACTAACCAATAGTAATTAACATATGATCGTAGAATACAATAACTGTACGTCTGCAGTGAGTAACGCTTGCTGAGCAAGGATCAACGTGCAATTAATCATGAAGATTTAGATATTGGGACTTTGTAAAAGCTTCTGTTTGGAGCACCGCACTTTAGTTTCACTATGGATCCAGACCAATTTACTGATTTCTTGCCTGATTTTAAACTAATTTATATAGACATGTGACAAAATAGTTGACGTTGTATCATCTAAGTGCGCGACTGCTCTTCCATATCACGATGACAAATGACGTGTCACAGTGCTGTCATCTGTAACAATGCTCTCTCAACCTCGTACAAAAGGGAAGACAAATCTTCCGGTCACACAATAGGTCTCATGATTTTCGTTGTATTCTGTTTATGCACTTTTTTTTTTTTTTTTTTTTTTTTTTTTTTTTTTTTTTTTTTTTTTTTTTTTAGATCTTTACGATTCCGAAAATCTGCTCCAGATTCAAGTGCTTTCCACTGGGTCTTCCCCTAACCACGATCACATATAATGCAAAAGCAAATAATAAATAACTTGCACGTATTTTGATGCGTGCTGACCGAAATGAAAGTTATGTTTTGAGAAATGCGTGAAGGTGTTCTTTTTTTAACTTATAGTTCACCGTAATTTGTTTGCGAGTCTTTTGCACGCCTCGTTTGAAGTAAACAAACATGTGTAATAAAGAGTTTTTAACTAATTAGTTAATTAATTAATTACTTATTACCTAATAACTGTCTTGAGACTTGATGAATAAAGTTCTCTTAGTGGTTGAAATCACAAGCAGAACGATCACTGTTGCACACCACTATATAAAATTATCCCGATTAGCGCTTTCAAGCTTCACAGCTCATCGTCAGATCGGAATTAAACCAAAAACCTGAAAAAAACCCTTCACTCACATCTCACCCCACCCTACTCACACACAACAAGCTATAATTGAATGTCCCTTCCCCACCCTCAGCCCTGTCCCACCATCTGGACAGTTACATACAGTTACAGTTATATTTGCTAGAAAAATATGTAACTGTCCAGATGGTGGGACAGGGTTGAGGATGGGGAAGGGACATTCAATTATAGCTTGTTGTGTGTGAGTAGGGTGGGGTGAGATGTGAGTGAAGGGTTTTTTTTAGGTTTTTGGTTTAATTCCGATCTGACGATGAGCTGTGAAGCTTGAAAGCGCTAATCGGGATAATTTTATATAGTGGTGTGCAACAGTGATCATTCTGCTTGTCTTGAGACTGTTTTCAACTACTGACAAGGGTTTCTGTTTTTCTGTGCCGAACATTTTGGACAGATTAACGAGCTTTAGTTAGATTCTCATTATTGCACTTTACAATCAATGTCCAAGTTAGTTAAAACATTGTAATTTTGTTAAAATATGTACTTCCGGGCTGTCTGGCCGTGGTCCAAAGCTCTTCATACCAGTAAATGTTTCAACCGGGCGTTCGCCGGCCATCTTCAGTGCTAACGACGAGCTAGCAAACACTAAGGCAGATGTCAGTTAGTGACCACAGTACTGTGGTAAAGGCTGTAATTATAATATAATTTCAGGGTGTAATGTTATAATTTTGCCACGACTTTAAGATCGGGCTTTGGATCTCTCGCGCCTACAGTGAACCCTTACTAGGCGTCCAGTAAATTTAAAATGTATTGTACTGTTCGTATGGTACATCATGGTGTTTTCATTTTTATACCGGACTTCACAACTTGCCGCTTTATTTGATAAGCTGACTTTATGTAGCGTGTACAGTTCACTTGAATCTGTCGGCGAGGGAGGTTATAAGTAGGTAAAAAGAAAGGTGAACATATGAGACCGTAGAAAATTTCAGAGTTCAGGAACAGCGGTGAATGAAAAAAATAAAAGAAGCAAGGTATATATGCGGGGAAAGGAGCAAAGTAGAGATACTAGATTAGTAGATGTAAATATTATTATTATTAGGAGATGTTCTTGTAAGTACATGAGTGTATACACGCCAATGATAAGATATGCACGAGCGTATGCTGCTAAAATGCCGATTTCCGTGATGAAGGTAACCTGAATAACTTTAAAACGAAATTGATGAAGAGACCACAAACAAGGATAACATTGTGAGGAGTGTAGAAGTTTACAAAAATTAAGAAGTAAAAGGATTGTTTTTTCTCCTCCTTCTCCTCCTCCTTGTTCTTGTTCTTCTTGCACTTCAGGGATTAGGCTTGCAGCCTGTTCTGTCTTTACAGCCACCGTTTGCTTGGTCTGCCTGTATCTCGTTCTCCAATAGGCTTATACTGGATGATTATTATTATTATTATATATATTTTTTTTATTCTCGAGTCACCCATTCTATTTATGTGTTGGATGCAGTATCCAGATGTTTAATTTTATCGTTTATAGAGTATATATTCAGCTCTTGCCTTATGTCTGCATTTCGTATGTGATCTCTTAGGGTGCGCCGTGTGACTATCCTTAAGAATTTCATTTCAGCAGCTTCAATTCGTTTTCTCTGATTTTGGGCGAGTGTCCACGATTCACTCCCGTATATCAGTAATTTCAATTCTGTACCTTTTCGTACTTTCTTTCCAGATAAAATATACCGACATTGACAGATAAAATACGACATGTATAAAAAGCACAATTTTAAGATGGTTTACAGGCGTAGAGAAGAGCACTGTAGGTGATAAGGGCAGACCAAGCACGTGAGGAAAGCTTTATAAGCACATACCGAGAGGTTGGGACTATCAGGTGCCGACGGATGCTAAGGAGGTGGAGATATACAAACTTTGTGCAGATAGAACTGGCAGATGAAGACAGAGAAGAGTGTAAAGTATGTAATTAGAAAATAGATTATTCACCACAAGTAGAAACATTAGAGCTGCAGGAAAGTGGCGTGGTGTATATTCAACAACAGTGTATATAATTATTGTGTCAGTATTTGAAATATCGGTATAGAGAACCATACATGACTTCCACGTTCTAAGATTTATTATTTAAAATAATTTTTGAGATGAAATATTTCCATAGAAACTAGTTCTTTCTTCAGACAGTACTGTGATCACTAATTTATACCACATCATGTTAGCGACCTCGATTTTCACTGATGATGGCGGTCGATGGCACTGCCGAAACGTCTGGTTTTGCAGAAAACATTGGACCACGGCCAAACAGCCCGGGAAAGAATTTTAACAACAAACTACTACTTTGTTGCCGATAACGTAGTACACATATACAAAATTATCCCCTCCCCCTTCAACTATCATTTCATTTATAGAAAATTACCCCCTCCCCTTCAACTACCCTTTTCATTTATAGATATTTCATCTACTTTTCTACAGTGGATTATTATGACCTTCTTTTCAGGATACTTTATTTATCAAAATTAAGTACTTTACTCTTGTTAAGATATAAAACGTTGCAGGTAAACTACCCTTTCCCTTAACCGAAAATGACTTTTCTTCATGTTTTGAGGGTAGTACAATCAGAATCAATCCTTATCTGGAACACGATTTTTTTCGCCATCACCATACTTTTATTTCCTTATGGGAACATGAAAGTAAAAAATAGTATTTTAATTTTTGTATTTTTTTTTTAATTTTGCCGTATTTCTTTCAGGCACCAAGTTTCCATACAGGTCAATGGATCATGTGTAATTTTGTGTACATGTGTTTGCTGAACACTATAGGATAAATCATTTACCAAATGAATAACAAACGCCGGCCGAGTGAGTCAGTCAGACGGCTACGCAAGCTTGGAACCGTTTCCCGCCTATCGGCGATTTATGGACAACAGATTCATAAACAAACTAAACCGCGAGTAAACAGTCTGATAAACATTTACAGATAGCACAATTTATAGCCGTATTAAAAAGCTCATCAGCGTTGTAAGCTCATTTGTTGCATAGACGTCCTTAATGCACAGGGTATTAATTACTTAAAACATGAAGTGACGTCAATAAATAAAAAAGAAAAAACTGTAATGAGGTCAACGCATGTAAATGCTTATTAACAGGGCATTCAAAGGTCGTCGGTATGATAACTGAACATTATATATAGGCCTACGAATTGACTTCCAGGAATTCAATAGCACGCTATTCGTACTGAATGCAAACGTGTGTACACATCTGTGACTTGTTACGACTATAAACTGTCGTAATTTAGAATGTTTACTCTTCCAGTGACACTTCTGTTTAACAAAACTGTTTTTCGATAAAACAAGAAACCAACACATGGTCGTGTGAAAAGTAAGGACCGCTGGACTCCAGATATTTCCGACATAAATAATTATCTTCCCTCTGCCAGCCGTTTCGAGTGCAGAGATTCAGTGTCGTCAGAGATCATCTGTTTAGGTGTCTGTATTTTAATCTACGTGACGCTCAACTTTGAGCCATGATACAACGTAATACGAGGATTGTTCAATAGAAACACGTTTGATCTGCGCAGCCGTGACTTCGTCGCCATGACAACGGAATTCATTTGTTTATATTGTCTGTTTAAGTACTAGCGACGCGTCTGTCAAAAATATTTCCAGTTTGCTCTTTTCTAAGCGTTCTGACTGGGCATCTAAAAATGGCATGTATGATAGCAAACCCGTCCAAAGATAATCTGCGTGCCGTTATTCAGTTTTTGGCCGCTGAGGGGCGTCAGCCAATGAAAATTTATAAGAGAATGAAAGCTGTATATGGTGACTGTAGTTACGGCAATGGTTGAATGTTGCAATAAATTTTGACAAGTAAGAGAATCCACTAAAGATTTGGTCCGTCCGGACCTGCACGTGTTGCAGTATGGGATGAAAATGTGAGACAGTTGGAAACTGCTTTACGCGCAAATAGACGCATCAAAGTTAGACAACTTTATTAAATGGTTAGCATCATTGTGGGAACTGTTCATTCCATCATTCATAGTCCTGGCTATCACAAAGTTGCTGCTCAGTGGATTCCACGACTGCTTACTGATGAGCAGAAAAATCTGCGTTCGGCCTTATCATTACAGCATTTGGTGCGCTATCAACAAGTAGGTAATGCCTTTCTACACCAGATTGTTGCCGGCGATTAGTCTTGTTGGTCTTATCACTACGAACCAGTATCCAAACGTCAGGTTATGCAGTGGAAGCATACACAATCTCCGAAGGCGAAAACATATCGGTCCCAACCTTCGGCAGGAGGTTGGTGACCGTATTTTTTGATTATCACGGTGCGCTGCTCTTAGATTTTAAAGAACCTTGTGTCAACATCAACGCTGCGCGACATGCAGACAGCTTAAAACGCTTACTGGTCAGCATCGAGAATAAACGTCCCGGGAAGCTCACAAATGGTGTCATTCTTCTGCATGATAATGCTCGACCCCATGTAGCCCAGACGATTCAAGATGTGGGAAGTCTTACAACATACACCTTACAGTCCCGACTTCTCCTCGTGCGGTTATCATGTTTTTGATCCATTAAAGAAATCACTAAAAGGATGGCGGTTCAAATCGGACGCTGAGGTAGAGTTTGCTGTTAGCGAATGGTTCCGCAAACAGCCTCAAGAATTTTACCAGCAGGGAATCTACAGATTAGTGCAACAGTGGGATTCATGCCTTAATGGAGACTTCTTTTAAAACCTTTGAATAAAAAATGGTTTACAGCCTGTAAACGTGTTTTTATTGAACAATCCTCGTAATAATAAAGAAAGTTAATAATAAAAAAATTCTAATAATAATAAAATAACAAACAAAATTTAGTGAGATCCAGTTAGACGGACATTTGTAGTGTAATATGACCACAGAATACAGTTATTAAACAAAATTAATTACCTCATTAGTATACTGATGAAACGAATTTTGCTTTGCGATAACAGTTCTCTCGTAACTGTCTGGTGTAGGCCTTTGTTTAAGTGACATGCAGAAATTGTCAACAGCGCACTACCCTGGTGGAGCTAAAAAATCATTTACCACTGATAATATCCCTTTATTGCCGACGTTAACGTTAAAAACGAGGCAGTAATATCTGCCCCCAATACGAATGCTTCCCCCGGTCACTCTCCGAAGACGGTACTTGACGAAAACCCCATATTTAATTGTCGTTCCCTACAGTAGCCATCGTGATCAAATGCCCCGCGGCGCTTCATGGTACGTTTCTTAATTCAGTAAATGATATCACAATTATCTAATTAGACTGCATATCAGTTCTGTTGTTTCAGATAAAGTTACTCCACGCTGGCGATTGGATTCCAGATCTTCTGTAAAATGGTTCAGTGATTTTTCTGCTCCATCATAGTCTTTTCTTTTCACGGAACCTTTTTTCCCCCATCAGTAGGAGGACTTCTCCCAATATAATATGTACAACCTTCTTCATATGTTCGCTCATCTTCCCCCATTTTTGAACGCTCATTTTATGTAGCATTATAAATACGCTGTATAAAATTACATTCCCTTCCACTGTCAGTCAACTCTCTTAAAGTGTTGGTTGAAGCGACTCGTTTCCGTCGTTTGCTAATATGTTCGTTTCTCTTCACATTCCGGATTCCACCACTACAGTAATCTAGCTTACGTATTTCAGCCTTTGTCTTATTGTCTGTATTATCACTTCATGACTTCTATATTTATTGTATGAAACGGTCTTATTGTGTAGGGACCTACAGCAGATTATGCGCATCAATTCTGTGTACACTTAGTAAGATATCTGTTTTCAAGAACGCGAACCTTTATCCTTTTTATTACAATTATTATTGTTTTATTTTATTTTTACTTTTTTATAATATAGAGTTACAGCTGTCGCCGTCTCACGTCGATCCATCCATCCCTACTACCTTTCTTCTTCGAATTGCACCTCTGCGTGGATTTATTTATTTTGTTTTCGTCCATGACATTGTACGGCATCCTTTCTTTTCTGAGCCAACCGCTCGGGAGATCGTCGAACTTATATTCCCAATTTTTTCCTAATTCTTCATTTGATATTTATCTCTTCTAGTTGATTCACAGCACCCTCCAATATTCCATTTCTGCTGCAAGTATTTTTTTCTTTATGTTTTCTGTCCAGACGTCCGCAGTTTATATTAGAATGCCGCGCACTGCGGCTTCGTGTATATTTCTGTTTTTATGATATTTCAGACCGCATAGAAGCGGTCAGAGGTTAAGGAGATTTCATTTTGTCTTCAATAGGAAACATAAGCTGCACACGAAGCACAAATTAGCTTGCTGTTGTAAGATAAATAAATAAACGGGAACATGTCATCGTCATCTCCAAGGATTAAAGCAAGGATGGTTTTTGTTTCGGTCTCAAACAGGCAAAGTCTAGAGCTGGTCACTCCAGCGCTGCCTCGGACGTCACACACCTCTTTGTCCCCTCGGCTTATAGTTCCATGGTTGTTTGGGGATGCGGCTGTCAGCCATTCGGCAAAGATGTTCCCACCAATTCAGCCGATACCGGACAACCCTATCGAGTATACTCATAATATTCAGTTCCTGCCGTATATCTGTGTTTATTCTATGATCATGGAGAGTATACCCCATCACGTGCGTGAGAAAACTCATTTCAGCCGTTTGGATACGGCTTTTCGTTAAAGTCCAATTCTCAGACCCATAAAGAAGTGTGGGAAGAGCTATCACCTTGTAGAATTTTAGGCGTGTTCGTTTACTTGCTGACTTTGGAGTTCGCCTCATGGTCCCGCACAAGATTAAACTTATGCAACGGGAAAATTTCATTAAAAATAAGCCAAAATATCCTCTTGATAAGCGTTTTATTGAGGTGATCTGTGTGTAACACGCGATTATAGGGCACGCGTAACATATGCGTAGGGTCGTTCGACAACATTCGTACTGGGTGCAGATAGCCCGCAACACGTGCGACAACTAATTGCGTTATTAGCGTACGTCGAGCAGTTGTGCAATTCAATAAGCAGTTGCTAGGCATTCTTCGGTTCAATTTAAATTCCATACGCGTTGAACTAATATGACAGTGTGCATTCCAGAAGCCGTACGCATGACTAATGACGCTGACTGCGGTATGCCGTCGTCACTGCTGCTTCTCCGGCTTATCTGTAGGCGCTGACCACTCCTGCCGTATTGTCTTGCTCCGATCGTAAAGCGACAACGGAAAATAACATATTCCCGTTGATGATTTTTGAGGTTCGTACAGCCCATTTGAAATAGTTAATGAATTTTCTGAAAATACTGTGTTTTCACCTTACGGTTGTACATTCAGTTATAATTATGACGTTATGTTGATTGCAATTTAAAATGTTTGAATTGCAGAATGACAGGACGATTTGAGACTGCGCCCACCAACGTCCGAACTCAGCTGGAAGAAGGGTTTCATTCATGACAGCGTTTTGTGATGGTTGATAGCGACTTTCCTTTAGACGTAGAAAGTAATCACGTGCGTATAAAATATTTATTCACGTGCTGAACAGTTTCTGTAACACGAAGACGTTCTTGTCGACATGGAAGTAAACTACAGTGTTCTCAGATACGTTTCCACGTGAGTGTTTCTAATTAAGGCATCATTTTCCAGTTAAATTGAAAATTGCCAGTTTCACCACTTAAGTATTTTTGGATTTCGAATCAGTACTTTATGACATCTGTAATCTTTGGGGTTTGGTTGCGGTTACTCGAAATATACTGACGGTCGTATGTACAGTGCATGTACGAATTATGAGTGCAATTACAGTAGTTTATACATTATAATTATAATGAATTATTTTCACTGTGAGCCTACAGGTGGTCTAGTGGCTGGCACGCGCGATTCATGTGCTTGTGGTCGCGGGTTGAATTCCTGTGCACTCAGCGTCGTGAGGCAAAACTGAGTAGACGTGGAGATAACAGCGCCGCCTCCTGGCTGTGAATACCGGAACTAGCAGCTGGCGAGGCGTTGTACTAGCCATGCAACCGTCACACTATACTCTGATTAACGAAAGAAAGTGACTGTCGGAGCGGCCGCGCGGCCACCGAGTTTGTAGTAAAAACATTCCACTTAATAACCTCGTGGAAACGTAAAATACAGGGCTAGAAATGTCTAATGAACTGTATTTTAATCATCAATTAAAGACGTTTTTAACAAACTTTTCTAATTTTTAAAATCTTTTTTCAATTAATTTACATTGAGAGTTAAAGAAACAAAATGCACGAATTTGAATTAAAAATTTAGGGTTTATCGTTTTTATTACGTAAGAACTCGGAGGTTAAACATCGGAAAAAAATTTCTTGTAGACAAATGGTAGTCCACCTTCTTTAGTAAAATACAGTATATCAAAAATTGAGATTCCTACGAATAATATTAACGACGTTATTAATTTTTTCCTAATGTCCTGTTAACTCAGTTGTTAAAAGTTGTACATGAATGAGATTTGCGTGACGCTCTCGTTTAGATAACTGAGTGTAGAAGACATATACAACTTACACCTTGTACGTGATAGGAATACTGCAATGGATTAATATATAAAGTGAATTTCACAGAGAGCAGTGCGCGGCGCTCTGCGGCGGAAGTACAGTCAGAACCTAGTGGACCCATTTTATTCGCGCGCTACCGTCTTCGTTTGAAGATTTACTAACTCACAGCTATAAGTGTTTTTATAGAGTGTTTTAATAGTGTATTTTTATGATTTATACACATATTTTATGAGCATTTGGACTTAACAGTACATTTGGAAAAAATTAATAACGTCGTTAATATTATTCGTAGGAATCTCAATTTTTGATATATTGTACTAAAGAAGGTGGACTACCATTTGTCTACAAGAAATTTTTTTCCGATGCTTAACCTCTGAGTTCTTACGTAATAAAAACGATAAAACCTAAATTTTTAATTCAAATTCGTGTATTTTTTCTTTAACTCTCAATGTAAATTAATTGAAAAAAGATTTTAAAAATTAGAAAAGTTTGCTAAAAACGTTTTTAATTGATGATTAAAATACAGTTCATTAGACATTTCTAGCCCTGTATTTTACGTTTCCACGAGGTTATTAAGTGGAATGTTTTTACTACAAACTCGGTCGCCGCGCGGCCGCTCCGCCAGGCACTCTCTTCCGTTAATCAGGGTATAAACACAAAACCCCCACGGTATGCATTGGTCCTTTACGGACTGTTGAGTAGAGGTTTTTTTATATAGGCCTATTTATTATTTCCATTAGAAAAGATTAATTACTAGTTCTTAATTTACTAGTGACCGTCGATCAATAAATTTTAGTGATGAAGCGTGTGTTTGGCTGTGTAACAACTCAACAATAATAAATGGTGACAATAAATATTGTCGAAACGTCGACAATTAAAAAAAATTATGTTATAGACCTACTTATGTTACCGATCCTGGGTAAATTTTTCATAATTAAAATTAATTACTAATAATTAACTCACATGTTTATTATTTATGACTATTTATGTAAATAATGACGCAAGGGCGAGCAAGTCGCGCCCTACTGACCGAATAGTCGCAAGACGTTTTCTTCAGTCCAGCTCAATTCAGAGCCGGCAAAATATGCTTACAGCATTCCTCCGTCTGTAAAAGGGAACAAGCCAAAGTATGCTACTCGATGACCAACACGATGGCAGACATTGGGTACGCAGACCGTTGAGGGCACGTCGTAGTTCTGCCCGTTGGGAATTGTGGACCTGAACCTCCCGCGTTCACGCTCGTCGCAGGAATGTCATTTAAGAAGGTGTAGCTGAACGTCTGCATAAAAGGCACATCACTCGGACTGTCCTACCGGGAAACACGGAACATTAACATATGTCAAGACTATTAACAGATTATGAAACTGTGGTATATTTTGTTCAGAGCGTGTGTACGTATATTTTTCTACAACATGAATAGCCTACTTCGTATTAATAAGCGGTTACTTCTTTGTTGTTGTTTTACAACTAAAATCAGCATCGTGAGTTGACGACCGTGTGGAGAGAAAGTCGCGGAGTATAATTTAGCGCCTAGTACCTCACTTCCGTGACAGGAGCAGAAGACGTGATTACGCCGACGACGCACAGTGGGCTATTTCCACTAAAAATGTGCCAAAAAATTGTTTTTTATTAAATTCATTTAAAAAGTTGTAAAAATTAGCTCTGTACAATTCCCATGTATTTTATATATATATATGATTTCTGATTTTATGTACGAAATTTTATGTTTAATTTTATGCTTTTGTTTTTCTTCCGAATAATTCCCACGGCTTAGTAGAACATTTTCAAAATATTCCAATTTCTTGTTAATATTTTTACCTTTACATTGGTTCATGATGTCATAAAGTTGTCTGCGTGTCATAATGGTCACGTTTGATAATGCTAAGAAACAAACAAAATGCTTACAATAAAATTTACACAAATCAATTGGATTTTACAATTGAAAAATTGTCCCGATTTTCAGGTTATGTTACTCAATACCGGTCGTGTCCGGGTTTACTTCTTGTACTGTTGTAAAATATAATACTTATTCTATATATCCATGTAAAAATTAAAGCCGGGACGCACCCTGAAGTATAACAAAACCTTTCGTGTTTACACGGAATAGGTATAAACATGTTACGTCATAATTCAAAACGTTTGTAAGTAGGTAAAATGAAATGCAACAAACATCGAAAGGTTAATATATACAGTATTATACATACCTGCCTCGCTCTTGATTTTTAAAGACAAAGAAACTCCACCGGAATTTTTTATTTAAACAAATGCTGTAAACGCAAATGTTCGTCAAAGTTTAAAATTTCGACTCCGCTGGCTGGGCACCAGATAGCGCACTAAGGAAAAAAAAGTGGTGTACCATTGTTGCTCGTCTATTTAACTCTCTCAGGGAATAAATTATTTGCAGCTATGTAGTTTTTGAGAATATTGACTTTCGGCCACAAATACCCCACTGTGCGACGCCTGTACGTGTCGTTTCCACGATGGAAGACGTCGGCAGCGCTACATAAACAGAAGGAAAGTGCGCGCAGTTTAAGCGTAGGCGGATACAGTGACGTGCTCGCTTTGCGTAACTCTAGGACCCTCCCGGTTCAGCCGACCGTCGTAAAAACACCTTTTCCGTTACTTTTATTATCGATCTTTTCTTTTTTACTTCCGTCAGCGCGTAGGTAGTAATTAGTTTTATTTCTATCCAGGTTCTCTTTATTATTATCATATTCCGTTCGCGTGCCTCCTCCGTATCCACATCTCCACTGCCTCGAACCAGGGCTTCTTCATTCCAGATTTCATTCAGAAAAGTAAGGTGGGAAATACCTAACCATCCTAACTTTTAAATCCATATGCTTATTTTGAAGCAGACTTTCTAAACTTTCATATAATTCTAACGTATAAAATTATTAGTGTTGATGGAACTTTCACTTGTAAACTTTCTTGTTGTTTTCACTCATACGGTCGTTTCGGAGTGGTGTGCTCCTTCGTCGGTGAGTTTTTTGGATACAGAACGTGCAAGCTGTCGGTAATTCTATGTGTAACGGTATTGGTTAACAGGCCATACGTAGGCCAGACAGGAAGATCTTTTTCATCCAGATTTCATGAACACACCAAAGCACTCACCAATAATAACATACAATTCACATTTGCCACACATATCCAGACAGAAAACCACAGTTACACCAGTATAAAAAACAACCTTAAAATTTTACACTTCCTACCCAAAAGTCGTAAACTTAACACCACAGAACAATTTGAAATATACAAACACAACAAAACACAACCCAACAACATACTCAATGATCAATTACAATTCAAATCAAACGAACTATTTGACACAGTAATAAACAACACCTACAACAATTCAAACTCCTGCGCCAATCCTCTCCACTTCCATCCACACACAACCTGTTACCAATACCGTTACCACAGAACAATTTGAAATATACAAACACAACAAAACACAACCCAACAACATACTCAATGATCAATTACAATTCAAATCAAACGAACTATTTGACACAGTAATAAACAACACCTACAACAATTCAAACTCCTGCGCCAATCCTCTCCACTTCCATCCACACACAACCTGTTACCAATACCGTTACACATAGAATTGCCGACAACTTGCACATTCTGTATCCAAAAAACTCACTGACGAAGGAGCACACCACTCTGAAACGACCGTATGAGTGAAAACAACAAGTAAGTTTACAAGTGAAAGTTCCATCAACACTAGTAATAATTAAGTGCTGTAAACAAAGAAGAGATGAACATTCAAAACAATTCTAACGTACTGTATAATTTTAATCATACTGTTCAAGTAGCAAAATGTTTTCGAAGTTTGTTTAGTTTCTTAAAGAGGCAGTTTCACAGTTTAATATTTTCCTCCCTTGGATTTTATCTACAGTCACTAATTTAACCTTCTTAATATTTATGATAATTTCTTTGTGCTTTACAGTGTTGCTACGACGTTTACGTAACGCTCTCGAAAAATTCGGGAGCGTCATTGTACACGTTTCTCGACTAGTCCAGCGTGCAACGTCTGTTTCAAGGCCGTGCACTACAGACTATTCGAGCACTTGTAACTACGCAAATTATGCCGACCCTCCGTCAAGAGAATGGAAAATTAAGCTCAAGGCCGGGTTACAAGTTATAGTTACACCTGACGAAATTGTAGAGTGCGGATTAGTCGTGTTAATTAGTGCGTTGTTGTAATAAGGTGACGTTATTATTGTTGAGTGTGGACTAATTTAACTTGGATTGTTGTATGAGCGTGCATTGTTGATTACAAATTGTAATTTGCGACTAATTACAGCTGGCAGTTAGTGACTTCATTGGTGGCTGTATTTCGTTTCCACTGTACAATACGACGATCCGTGAGACCGCCATGCGTCCCGGTTTGACCGGGATAATCCCGCCCAGTTGCCAAATATCCCGGTCGGTGCATTTGGTTCCTAGGAAAAATAATGGGCGAGAGAGTGTTCTCATTGATGAACAGCGCTTGGGCAGGTGGCAAAGGTTTAATGCAGGAGTTAATGCTGTGTAAAGTAAATTTTGAACCTAGTTGTAATGAATTTTTTGACAAAATAAAAAAACAATAGGGACATATTGAGAAAGGTGCATTGAAGTGAAAAATATGACTGGTTTAAGAAACAAGTTTAAGTTACACCTTGCAAATTCTTAATGTAATGAGTGATTTTTTCATTGAACCAAATTTAAAGTACTGGACTTGAGTTTGTAAAAAAAATTTATTTATACTTTATTATGTATTAAATATTATATTTATAAATTATACACATCCAATAAAATAAAAATAGCAATGTAATAAACACAGTAATGTTCATAGTTTAATTCCAGCCTCTCTTTTAAACACCACCCCCCTAATCGGTGTCACGGTTGGTCAATAAAAAAAGTATGGCAAGCCTAGTCATAACAGTATCATATCACGTTTTTTCTGATGGGTAATATAATTTCGTCTGGCAAGCAAATGTTGTGCACTTAAATTCCACAAATTCCTTTTCCTATTCCGTTTTTCCTCTTTCATTTGAATGACTGGATTGATTGTTGCAAACACACAGTTGAAACCACCAATCGCCCGTTCTTGACTTTCGCGTTACTTTAAGAGAACATGTGCGTACTCTCCTCGGTCCAATAATCACTTAACAACTTTCCATGTTATGTAAATTTATTCTAATTTTTGTAAAAGTACTCGAACTGAGCGTTAGCGTGACATTGGCTTTGTTGCACCTTGGAATCCGTGCGGGGATTAACTTAATTGTATAATAAAAGCATGATGTAGTCTGTATAACAACACTTGACGTTTGCGTGACTGTTCATCGAAGGTTACCTGTACCTACTCGCACGTATGTAGTAATCATAATGTCACGACAGTTTGGTACTTGCAAGGGTTTTATTACTGTCTTATGTATAATTTGTGTTGTTCAGACCAAACCGGTTGTGTGATGTTCACAGTTCTCAGTCCAGGAAAAACTGCTGCCACCGAGTTTTAGATAGATTTTTATGCGTTGTCGATGCATACAGCCTAAGGCGAGAAACAGACCGGGTGGGGGGGGGTCAATGGTGGGACCCTCATAACGCAACATGCCATCAGTTATCATGCGACGACCCAAGTCATCGCATGAAAACTGATGGCCATGTTGCTTTATGAGGGTATCTTCACCTAGTACGCTGCGGTGAATAACGCGCGTCGCCATGTGATGCAATGACGGATGAATAGCTCGAGTGACAGTTGGTGTCCGATCGTTCAAGAATCATCATGGATTTAAATGAAGAAAACTTAATAATTGAAGTAAATTTATAGGAATAGATTTTTCCTTTTAAATATTATTGCCTTATTTAATTAACAATTATGAACTTTTTATTTTGTTTTTATATAGTATCCAAGTCACTTTTTCACAATAATTTAATTACCTTGTATCCGTCAGTGACTTCGTTCTAGCGTTTTTTATATAGACGCGTTTTGTGACATGTGTCACATCATCAGTAATCCTCGTCAAATGTTAAAATTCACATAAAACACATAAAAACACATTTGCACATATTTACTAAATCACAATAACGACACACACATAACACGATGTAACTTCGGCTCCGTTGGACCGGTCCGATCGCGCGTGTAGTTGCCGAGCCACAGTTACATACTGTTATGTGCGTGTCGTTATTGTGCTTTAGTAAATATGTGCAAATGTGTTTTTATGTGTTTTATGTGAATTTTAACATTTGACGAGGATTACTGATGATGTGACACATGTCACGAAACGCGTCTATATAAAAAACGCTAGAACGAAGTCACTGTTGGATACAAGGTAATTAAATTAATTATGAACTACCGGTGCATTATTAATTAAATCTATGATTTCTGTCAAATATAAAATATGATAGGCCTACATATTTTGATAAATGTTAGACAACTATATAAAGTGTTTAATTTTCGTTTTATAGGTTCAATCAAGACCTATATTTTAGACAATGGCCTAAATGATTATGAAAAGAATAATGAAAGGGAAGACGTGGCCCTTGTCACGGAATTTGGCCAACACTCCACGCCTTCGATTTATAGGATGAACCCACCATCAACTTCTTAACTTTTGCACTTTTTTTAAAAGTAAATAGGCAGATAATGCCTTTTTCTGACTCCTAGATAACATTACTTTTAGAAAACAGAAACTATACTAATCAAACGTGACGGAAGCCCACTTAATCGTATTCTGTGTGGGGCCCCTTCCGTTGCGATGACGTACGTCAGGGGATCGCATATTTCCATCCGTTATCGCGACGCATGGCATCGTACTCGGTCTGTTTCTCGCCTAAACACAGAGAAAGAAAACGGTGCCACGTACAAATGTCGAATTCTTCGACCCTTTCGTTGTCTTGAATCGAGAGCAGCTTTTGAAGAAAGAAATGTATGATGTGACGTGAAGTTTGGCGGGGCCATCGAGTCATCATACTCTTCGTTTCGAGTTCCACAGGTGAATTTTCGTTTAACTGTGTTTACCATCCCGATACTTGGATCATTGTCGGGAACTGAATGGAATCTCTGAAGACCAGCTGTGACGGTTTCTTTATAAGAATAAAGTACCAAATTTGTATAAAGTGACTCGAAAATAAAATTATATCAAACGATTACCCCATAATAACAAAAAGTCTATAAATAGAGAAAGTAGTTTGAGGGTGGAGGATATTTTTTTAGAAATTATCGAACCGAATTCAAGTAAATGATTTTACATATAAATCTGCTTAGAACATGGAAGTCATGTATGGTTCTCCATACCGATATTTTTTGTTTGTGTTCTTATTACTAGTATTAGTTGCTACATACGCGCCATGGCATAGGACTTTATCGTTATGATCCGTGTTTTCATTCAGTCTGTTCTTCTTTCGAGCGTTGGTACAGAGTTTAAAGGAACGAAAGTCGAAAATAATGCAATTTGGTAACCAAGGTAAAATAAGCCAGCCTATATGAATAGCATGTTGTATAAATTAGATGCCATTCAATCATCAACCGTGGGTCTACAACCCGTGGTGGGTCTTGGCCTACTCCAGGAGTCGATTCCATTACTCCCTATTGCATGCCTTGGCTTTCGAGTTTCTTATGTTCAGCTTTCCGAGGTTCTCCTCTATCTGGTCTTTGAATCTACTTCGGGGTCTTACCCTTTTTCTACTACTCATTGGTTTTTGGTAGAAAATATGTTTCGCAGGCTGCCCTTCCTCCATTCTCTGTACGTGTCCAACCCACCGTAGCCTGTGTATTTTGATTATCCTGACAATGTTCGGCTCTTTGTAAAGGTGGTGTAGTTCATAATTATAGCGCCTGCGGCACATTCCATTGTCTTGTACTCGTCTAAATATTGTTCTTAGAATCCGTCTTTCACAGCAACATAGAAGTCTCTATATTTTTTGTAATTGTTCAGGTTTCTGAAGAATATGTCAGCATTGGCCTAATAAGTGTTTTGTAGATTTTGCATTTCGTGCTTCTTGAGATGGAGCTAGGTGTCAGGTGCCTTTTCAATCCATAATATGTTTTATTTGCGAGATATATTCATCTTATTTCAGTGTTGATGTCGTTAGTGCTTTTTATCTGGGAACTAACATATATATGAACTCTTTTACTGACTTTCCTGCATTAATATTGGAAATATAAAAAGCACATCAGTTGCTGAGGCTCAGATTTTAACGTCGTAACCGTGCTATCTATACCCTGATTAACGAAAGAAAGTGACTGGCGGAGCGGCCGCGCGGCGACCGAGTTTGTAGTAAAAACATTCCACTTAATAACCTCGTGGAAACGTAAAATACAGGGCTAGAAATGTCTACTGAACTGTATTTTAATCATGAATTAAAGACGTTTTTAACAAACTTTTATAATTTTTAAAATCTTGTTTTAATTAATTTACATTGAGAGTTAAAGAAAAAAATACACGAATTTGAATTAAAAATTTAGGGTTTATCGTTTTTATTACGTAAGAACTCGGAGGTTAAGCATCGGAAAAAAATTTCTTGTAGAAAAATAGTAGTCCACCTTCTTTAGTACAATATATCAAAAATTGAGATTCCTACGAATAATATTAACGACGTTATTAATTTTTTTCTAATGTCCTGTTAACTCAGTTGTTAAAAGTTGTACATGAATGAGATTTGCGTGACGCTCTCTTTAGATAACTAAGTGTAGAAGACATATACAACTTCAAATAGTAGTCCACCTTCTTTAGTACAATATATCAAAAATTGAGATTCCTACGAATAATATTAACGACGTTATTAATTTTTTTCTAATGTCCTGTTAACTCAGTTGTTAAAAGTTGTACATGAATGAGATTTGCGTGACGCTCTCTTTAGATAACTAAGTGTAGAAGACATATACAACTTACACCTTGTACGTGGTAGGAATACTACAATGGATTAATATATAAAGTGAATTTCACAGAGAGCAGTGCGCGGCGCTCTGCGGCGGAAGTACAGTCAGAACCTAGTGGACCCATTTTATTCGCGCGCTACCGTCAACCCCATGCTAATAACAGGTAATTTACTAATTGTTTTTACATTTCAATACATTTTAACAGTAAAATACTGTTATAATTATGCAATATCTGGTAGACCGAGCTTTGCTCGGTAGTTTTAAACTGTAAACTGTATTTCATAGTTAAATAATTAGTTGTTGAGAAATTTGAATGGCATTAACAATTTCCCAGTAATTACATTGCACTTCAATTAGCAGTATTAAAGCTGATCACAAAACAAAAACAGTTTATTAACAAGAAAACAATAAATACCGTACCGCAAAAGAGTGATAAACAATCATTCAAGACACTCCATCTGTTATAAAAAGCATGTAACTTAGTACAACTAAACCACAAAAGTCTGGTCAGATGTAAGTTTTTGACAGATCTCCAGGTAGATAGATTAGATTAAATAAGTAGACCGATAACTAAAATCTCTGTATCCTACTTATGAGAGGTTGGTGACTCGTAGCAAGTTGGCTGTGTCAATGTGTGAGCCGTGAGCGTATGCACCACTTTCTTTGGGCTGTTACTGTACTTTGTCTCGATCGCGCGCAGTTGAGCGATGTTAGTTCTGATTTTCCTATATTAACTGATTGCGGTTATATTTCGTAATATTTGAAGGTTACATACCACTTTGTATTGATGAATACAATTTTGTTATGCTTATTGTGAAAAAACTCGATGAAAAAAATTATTAATAACGGAGTTAACAGTACATTTGGAAAAAATTAATAACGTCGTTAATATTATTCGTAGGAATCTCAATTTTTGATATATTGTACTAAAGAAGGTGGACTACCATTTGTCTACAAGAAATTTTTTCCGATGCTTATCCTCTGAGTTCTTACGTAATAAAAACGATAAACCCTAAATTTTTAATTCAAATTCGTGTATTTTTTTCTTTAACTCTCAATGTAAATTAATTAAAACAAGATTTTAAAAATTAGAAAGTTTGTTAAAAACGTCTTTAATTCGTGATTAAAATACAGTTCATTAGACATTTCTAGCCCTGTATTTTACGTTTCCACGAGGTTATTAAATGGAATGTTTTTACTACAAACTCAGTCACCACGCGGCCGCTCCGCCAGTCACTTTCTTTCGTTAATCAGGGTATAGTGTAGTGTAATGTTGTGTATAGAAGACCCCTGACGTCGTCAATTAGGTAATCGCATTAACTCAATTCCTGTCAACAAATATTTCTTCACAATCTTACAAAATAATAGCAACTCGTCTCGGGTTTTTCTACAGTATTGATAGTATATTTTTATTATATTTAATATTTATAATAGCTGTACCTCAAGAGTTTTTTCCGTATTTGGAACATGTTTCAGGACACTTAATGTTCCCATCCTCAGCCTTCTTAATTTTGAATCTTGTGGAGGACTTGTGTGTTGGTTGGTTGGTTGTTATGGTTTCCTGTTGGTTTTTGGTATTTTAAATTGGTATTATTATGTGTGATTGTGGTGTATATATTAGTATTTTGTGTATCTTTGATGTTGAGTGCTTTGAAAATTGTGTCATGTTTTGTATTGATTTTTATTCTATTCACGTTGTTGTTTGAGACGGGATGTTTTTTCATTCATTTTAAAGTTATAAATTCATTTGATAACTTAAGTTATGAAGCTGTAAATTGATTTTCATTTTCTTAATTGAAAATATTTCTTATTTTACTAATTCGCGTTTACATAGCTTACATTAATTTAAAATATTTTTGTTTAACCTGACCATATTTCATTGTAATTCGTAACCTTCGGTAAATATGGTGTAATTTATTTGGGATTTGTCAAATTATCGGATTAGGCTGAAACTCCATTCGGATTACCAGATTATGTATGGACCGTCAAAGTTCTACAGTATCATAAACCCCAAGTATTTCAATTTATTTTTTCTTATTTTTTTAGTTTATCAACCGTTTGTTAGAAGGTTGCCAAACTTTGTTTTAGTAATATTTATTTATCAAATTGTCATTACTTCTGCAAGTAGATTGTACTGTTTTTTTTAAATCGTATTTAATTAATCTAAAACAAAACAAGATGATCTATTTAAAATTATAAATTTATTAAATTATAAATAGTAAATAATTAAAAATTATAAATAATGTGTAAACGTTAAATATTTTCAATGCAACCGTCAAAACAGCTGATTCGGTAAATAAACATTACAGCAGTCGAAAATTTAAATAATATTAAGTCGATTAGTCGTTAGGTTTTATATTGAAATCTAATCAAACCGATTATTCGTTAAAGTCATTTAGTAACGTCTGAAGGTACTGATACGTGCTACAATCTACTTGCAGACGTAATTACAGTTTGATAATAACATTTATTTGTAGTCTTTGACAGTGGTTGGTTTCTAAAATTATAGGCACCGGAACGCATCAATTCAAATGTTGTACAGACACAAATATACTTATATTTTGTATTTAAGTATAAAATATACTTATGTAGATATAAACTTACTTATATTAGATGAACCAACAGAATTCTTTCAATTTTTAGAAATTCAGTTTCCAGCAAACTCGCACACACTTGTAGTTCTCTGCTGTTTTTATGATATAAAACATATAACTTATTGATAAAAGATTTAAAGGTGTTAAATCCCGAAACTGACTTTACTGCATCGAATACTGAAAGTTCAAGTCTGTGATTAGCACAGTGCCGTACAATAAGAGTCGGATATTTTTCTCTGAATAATGCTCCAACACCCTTTCTGTTTCCAATCATCACAGCAGCACCATCACATGACAAGCTTATTAAATTATTACTTAAAAGTGAGTCTGTCATCCCCGTAAGAGTGAAGTCAGTCAATCATACAGTCAAATATGCCCCTAGTGGTAACAATGTCGAGTTCAACGAAATGTAAGAACAGATTAATTGGGCCATCCATACCAGTTTGAGATTACAAAATCGAATGTATACAACCAAACTAGACTTATTACAAAGACAGATGTTTAGTTTTGTAGTGGGTCTGATGAGGGGCACAATTTAAAAAGTAGTAGTAAATTTTTGTAATAATTAAGTTTTCTTTTCATAATTTTTTCGGTAATTTATTTTTGGATCCTGGAGGTTCCGGCGCGTTCCCCCCCTGAAATCACGCTCTGGTCTTGGAAGCTGATAGTTCGCATGGAACAGTAAAAACGACAATACGTAGGTCGAGTTATTAGACAAGACATCGTCTCTGCGTTCCTGTACTGTGCCGAGTTTGTAGAATTTCTATTATTTGTTTCTAGCTGAGCAACTCGGCGGCAGAATTTACTGGTGTCGAAATAACTAAACCCGTTGCAGAAGAATAAAAGAAATTAAAAGATGGGGTGGTAATTAATTGAAATATTGAAGCAACCGCAAACAAAAGCCACGTAGCGAAAGAGATTATGTGTGAAACGAGAAGCGATAAACGTGTCACGTGACCAAAAGGAAATCACTACTCGAAGCTGTCACGAAGGACAGGAAGAAAACCATCAACGCCGTATGTACGCGTGCGCGTCTGCTTCCTTCTTCCGTTCAGCTGTCGCTTCTTACAGCAGCGCGTAGACAAAGATTGCTGTCCAATTATTTTGTAATAAACTTTGCCGATTTTATTTGGTGCAGTTCTGTTCTGATGCCTGCAATTAGGTTATAACAATATTAATATTGGAAAATACGGGTTAAATAATAGAACATACATGAATAGAATGCTGTTTGGGGACGATCAAGTAATCATCCAAAGCAAAGATGCGAGCTCTAGGAATGGATGTTCCAGTTACAGCAAGTCTGATCAAATTACAACACAGAATTGTCTGTGCAGAAGACAAAAACTGTGGCGTTTATGGGCAAATACCCCCATGCGAACTAAGATTATGTTGGATAATAAGAGTATAGCAAGAGCAGGCGTCACATTTCCGCTATCTTGCCTGTGACATCAATTATGATTTTATAATCACAAGTTGTCCAAGTTTTAGTCAATATGTGGCACAATTCGGCCAGTTTTATCGAGAAAAACAAGAAAAGAGACTCGAATAAAATTTCCATAAAGTAATACAATAAAAATTATATTTTTATGTCACTATGCCTTTAAATTTACTATCTCACCGTTATTGTATGCTGCTGAAACTTGGGTTGCGGCAAAAAATCATTGAGTTGGATATAGACATAGGAAACGAGATTCTTGTGATGTCTTAAAGACTGTGCACTCGAATAAAAATTATAAAGAGAGAGAGAATATGAATCGCTACAGAAGATGAGAAGTCTTCATCTGTTTACGTCTTTTGAATCAGTCTCCGTTCTGAAGATTCAGCTTCATAATTTCATCCACTTCATCCCTGTATAACCTTTTATTTATTTTATTCTTCAATTTCTTTATATCCGTCAATTTCGATTTTTTCTTGTGGCATGTCCGACTGCGTCAACCTTTTCTTTCAGTTTGATGCACGCGTCTCTTCTACTTCCAGTCACTTTTCTAATTTCCTCGTTACGCCGTGACTTATCCGGTCAGCTCTCGAATCTCTGCGGCTCCTTCTCGTGATGTTCTTTTCAGTTTATAGTAATTTCTTTTTTATCATTTTTATTTATTACTCAGTTTTCTGTTCCGTTCGTAATTGTATACTTATACTACGCCGACGAAAAGAACGCTAGGCAATTTGATTGTCAAAATGCTACAGGCCACACTAAAAACGTGACACCTTATATCACGTACAACCAGTCAAACAAAGCGCTCAAAGCAGGGGCGTATTTACAGGGGGGAGGGCAAACGGGACCAGACCCCCCCCAGAGGGTCGAAAAAGTTGACGAATTTTGTTAATCTCTTAATTTTTAGGCCATTTTATTATTTTTTAGCTGTGTACCATAATATAGTAGTAACTCGTATAATATACAAACAGGTTTATTATGCAGCATTTGTTTATACTTTTGAAATATGAAATTAGGAAAATCAATCCAGTCAATAAGTATCTTGTAAACGGAATTTCAATAGCCCGTATTTTTATTGTGTTATTGCTGTTTACTTTAATGGGACTGATTTCAGGATTAGACCATTGAATAAAGAGCAGATTTTGTGAAAATCTGGACAAAAATCCTCCAGACACGAAATTTGGTAGAAAGTTAGGTTTTGGGGTCACTTCAATGGGGGAAAAAATCGGACACTCCAGCTCCCCGTGGGGCCCCCTGGGGGGGGGGTTAAAAGGTGGGGAAAACGGTTTGTTGTAAATATCTCAAAAACTAAGCAAGATATCAAAAAAAGTTAAATACAAAAGTTGTAGCTGACCAAATTTCCCATCAAAATGGTCCTTAGTAAGTTTTTCGTCAGACGCACTGGGACAGAGATATGATCGCTCAAAGTTGAGACCTTTTTTTGCAATTTTTCGTATAAGGCATTTTTACGAAAAAAAACTTGAATTTTTTTGAGTTTAGGCCGATTTTTGTATAGTAAAAAGCGCTAAATATGGGTATGTAAGTGTTTGTACATGTAATACCAAGTATTTGGATGTAAATTTTTGCATGTATATATTTATGCACACATATACACACGCACTACAACTATAATATATATGCATGAAAATATTTCTACACATATTTGCACATATATGTGTGTGTATATACATGTATACAACTAAAAACGCTTACGTTCAAAAATGCACGTTTTTGTAGTTGTAGTGTGTGTGTATATGTGTGCATAAATATATACATGCAAAAATTTACATCCAAATACTTGGTATTACATGTACAAACACTTACATACCCATATTTAGCGCTTTTTACTATACAAAAATCGGCCTAAACTCAAAAAAAATTCAAGTTTTTTTTCGTAAAAATGCCTTATACGAAAAATTGCAAAAAAAGGTCTCAACTTTGAGCGCTCATATCTCTGTCCCAGTGCGTCTGACGAAAAACTTACTAAGGACCATGTTGATGGGAAATTTGGTCAGTTACAACTTTTGTATTTAACGTTTTTTGATATCTTGCTTAGTTTTTGAGATATTTACAACAAACCATTTTGCCCCACCTTTTAAACCCCCCAGGGGGGGCCAGCGGTGAGCTGGAGTGTCCGATTTTTTCCCCCATTGAAGTGACCCCAAAACCTAACTTTCTACCAAATTTCGTGTCTGGAGGATTTTTGTGCAGTAAAAATCTTTATTCAATGGTCTAGATCACGGTAAGTATAGAACAACGGTAGGTGACAACGCTGTGTGCGCAGTAGCATTACCGAGTGCGTGACGTCACATTCCCCACTAGTGTCTAACAGCGCATTGCTTTCTTACGAGTACATGCCGTGTTTATTATCGTGTTTTGTGTGCCTTTATGTGTTTTTGTGTATGTTACAAGTCTTTAAATTTTGTACTGAGTGTTCTGCGAAAAATGGCTTCCACTTGTGCTGTTTCAACGGGTAAAAATAATTATAAAAACAGTAAAGCGAGAGGTATTACCTTACACAGATTTCCGAAAGAACTAAACGTGAAACGTGCCTGGGTTCATTTGTGTAAACGTAAAGATAGCTTCAACGTGCAGAAAGCTGTGTTGTGCTCTGAATATTTTGATTCAAACGATTACGAACGGGATTTACAGGCCGAGTTGTTAAACATTTCCTCTAAGTAAAGATTAAAGAAGACGGCAATTCCTCACCTAAATATTCCGCAATCTTCAGAAAAATGTGCTACGTCTTTGTTAAATGAAACTGACCGTAAAAACAGATTTGAAATTAGAAAAAGAAAGCAGGATATCAGCGATTTATTAAACGATAGTGTAGAAAAAAATATTTTGATTGAAAATGTAGTCAACGAAACCCGTGAGTTAGGCCTAAGTTGTAATCAGTATGAACACGAAGTGCCTTTACTAACAAATGAAAATACGAATTTAAAATTAACTATTTTAGTATTAGAGGAACAGATTACTGCACTCAGGGAAGAAATTGCTTTGTTAAAAAGTCTCTCCGTTCAAGACAAAGCATATTTAAATGTTTATGAAAATATTTTTACACGTGGACAGGTAACATATCTAAAATCCGGAAAATGCCTGAATTGGGATTCCGAAGATATTGCAAAAGCAGTAACTCTTAGATCGCTGTCGAAAAAAGCATTTCATTATACAACACGTGTTTTAAATTACCCTCTGCCGAGCGAACGTACGATTCAACGTCGACTTTCTGTTGTGAAATGTCAGCCTGGTGTTACTGAGTTAAGTCTGCGGATTATGCGAGAGCAGGTTCCTTTTTTCAATGACGGAGAAAAAGACATAATTTTGTCATTCGACGAAATGAAAGTACAAAGTACTATTTGTTATGACAATGTAGACGACTGTTTCATTGGACCTCACACAAATGTACAAGTGATAATGGCCAGAAGTCTTATGGGAAAATGGAAACAACCTTTGTTTTATGACTTTGATGTGCCCATTACTAAAGATTTATTGATAAACACAATAATTTCTGTTGAATCAATTGGTTTCAAAGTGCGTGGTTTCGTATGCGATATGGGTTCTTCCAATCGTAAGCTGTTTTCTGAACTGCTCATTACACCATCGAAATCGTACATCACTAATCCCACTTGCGACGAAAGAAAAGTTTGGGCTTTTTGCGATGTGCCTCATTTGCTAAAACTCTTGAGGAATCATCTTATAGACCACGGTTTTGTTTTACCCATTGGTAAATTAATAACAAAGGAAGTATTTGAAAAGTTAATTGAACTGAATTATAATAGATCAGACCTTCAGTATTGTTATAAATTAAGTAGTTCGCTTGTGATTATTTCTGGAAGTGAACGGCAGAACGTCAGGAAGGCAGCAGAATTACTCTCGGAAACAGATTCGAAAGAGATTTTACATAATTTTCCTGAACAGTCTCATGTAGGAGAATTTGTGGAAACAATAAACGATGGTTTCGATGTATTAAATTCTAGATGCGGTATGAATGAAAAAAACATGATAAAAAGTGGATATGGAATCGATTTACAAGTACAAGACGAAGCTCTAGAAAAATTATTGAACTTATGCTTACAGATGCGGGTTATGGGAAAAACTGCCCTACTTCCGTTTCAAAAAGGCTTTCACATTTCAATTGAAAGTTTAAGTTAAGAGGTTTATTTAACGACCTGAAAAAAACGGGTATTTATTTTTAATGACGTCAAAGTTAAATCAAGACGTTCTTGAAAGTTATTTTTCGGAAATTCGGGGCTTAGGTTTGTTTTACGATCAGCTAAATCCAGTTGCAGTTATTCAAAGAATTAAGTCTTCAATACTGGGTAAAAACACCTCAATAGTTTTAAACAACAGCAACATACAAACTGTAAATGATGACACAAGTGAGAACATACCGTTAACAGCACACGTAATGAATAAAGGTTTTCCTACGGCTTATGACGATAATTTGCTTCCGAATAACAGTGGTTTTCCTGAGACAGATGTGATGGACTTCTTGAGTTCATTAAAACAGTCAAATTTAGAAGGAGAAAAATCCGACTCTTCTAAAGAGGAACCGTTAACATCAGATCAGTCTACAATTAGGCCTACTTGTGGCACAGAGCTGAATGAAAATGAGGAACTTCTAGAAATCCTTGCTGGATACATACGTTACAGATTGTACAAAAAATTCCCAAAATATAAAGAACATATGCGTTACGGTAAATGTGCAGACGATATACAGAAATCGGACTGGTTATCGGTTCTTTCAAGAGGAAAACTTATGAGACCTAGTGAGGAATGGCGTGAACAAATTAGAAAATTGGAAACAGACTTTCAGTTGTTTCATGGGACAACATTAAATCGCTCTAAAAACGTTATAAAAAATTTTTGCGATGTCATAATCAAGAAATATCCCCATTTTGAGGAATTTGCCTTGCGGTGCTATGCAAGAACAAGATCGTTTATTAGAATGAAAGTGTTAAATAAGAAAGCCCAAAATAAAAAACGTAGTTATGAAATTTCAAGAAAACAAACGAAAAAGTTTAAAAAAGTAGTTACATAAATAAATAGGCGTGTTACATAGCAAACAGTGCGTGTAGTTCTGTTGTAAATAAAAAGTGTATATACAAATTTGTGTAGTGATATTGTTTGAAGAAACAGCTTAGTGAGCTTGTAGGATAGAGACTTACGTTATCCGAAATGAAAGAGTTACAAATGAGGACATGGAAGAAGGTAAGTTTGTTTGTTGACACTAGGTCGATATTTAAACTAATATTGTAAGCATTATGTGTTATTTTCATGTGTGTAATTATCTTTCTAGCAAGTAATTATAATATCAGTTTATTCTGTGGTGGAAGCATTCTTAGTTGAATTATATGTAGCATGCAATAAATTCTAAACGTATACTCGTAATACAGTATACACTGCTGTGGTGCGCTGGTCGAGTGGGGCATGTGACGTCATCAGCTGTCAGCAACATGCTCGCGTCACCTACCGTATTCTCTACTTACCGTGGTCTAGATGTTATCACACGTTTTCAGCCACTTTAAAGACAGTACTGTTGATTAGTCTTGTTTTCGCCGGGCTAGACGACGGGGCCTTCCCCAAGGTCAAATTCTAGATACGTCTAACAGTTCCCTGACATATACATTCGTAAGTGACATTACTGTAAGGTAGCGGTAGTATCGAATTCCAATACCGGCAGCATCATTTATGAGGTCTTTATTGAACGAGAATGTCGGTTGTTTGTTCTCAAGGTATCAGTATTCGCGCAGAAGCTGGCTGGCAAGCATTCGTCTTTACGTCGGCCGTCTATGCGTACCGTGATACTGATATTAATTATGTCTGTTCGTAGTTTATTTCCCCCTCAGAAAGATGAAAGACCAATGATAAGTAAATATTGTAAAGAAGACAGACCGGTCGGAAAAATATAAGAGTTGTAAACATCCTGACGAGTTTGGTGGAAATATTATGTGCCGGACTGTTAGTCCGTGGTCTACTGCGTGTGTGCAAGCGAGACGTTTCGGCCCCACCATCGTAGGCCACCTTCAGTGTCAGAAACAATTGGCACGGTGTCCGCCAGTTACCCCAGTGCTGAGGTGGAGACCGTCAGATTGTTTCTGATACTGAAGATGGATTGCGATGGTGGGGCCGAAACGTCTCGCTTGCACACACGCAGTAGACCACGGCCTGGACGCCGGTCGTCAAAGTCGTGACGACTGTTACTGTACGAACGTCGTTGTACTCTTTGATAGGTTTTGAAGATATATTATCACGATAAGATATAAATAACAAGTACTAGCACAAGCCATGAAAGGGAAAAAACTTATTAAAAAGTATGTAACTAACATTAAATTATCAATTCCAACATCCAACAAAAGTTACCAAAGAAGATTATATTAATATTATGTAAGAAACAGTAGTTATAAAAAGAAATTCAGAAAAGAACAAACAAAGAAAAATTTCTAATAACGTGGCAAAACCCAATAGTTATGGTAGGTGAGGGGCATGAACAGATCTTATATGAACAATAACACGAACTACAAATGGACTGATAATAAAAGAAAAATGAAACGGGCGACTATGAATATCACAAGAAAAATCAACATTGAATAGAAGAAATGAGAAGAGGCAAAGGACCAGAATTAGAACTGAGAAACAGAAGTTTGTACCAAAAAACACGACAAATTGACCCAACTTAATGAATAAACTAATCCCATTCTTTTAATAAACAATACAATTGATAGGAGTACCCAATAAAGATAATATAAAGTTAAGAATGCAATGCAGTAGAGTAAATAATAACAAAATATGTAATAATTTAAGAAACCAGTGTAAATCTATGAGTTCAAACAAGTGAAAATAGTGAGAGCCCAAAATAATTAAATGATGATCAAAAGATCATAATATAAACCAGTGGGGAAGTGAAAGCCAGTGGGGGTTATCATTAAAGTGATAAAGGTCTTATGAACCACATATATGGAAATAAGAACCAAAATATAGTGACAAAGTATTTTTGTATTAAGTATTTTGATAAAATCCAATGTTCTATGTCATATATAATTATTTATTCATAAGGATTGAACACTTATTCATTTTTAAATAATGCACAGTTATTGTCTTATGCTATAATTTAAATAATAAGATATAGTGACATATAAAAGAGTTAGGGTAATAAACACCCATGTTCAGTTATATTAGAAATAGTTAATATGGGAGCCTGTGTGCACCATTAATTTATGTTATAAAAAGTTTTGTTAAAAAAATGTTAGTTATTTAGTGAACAGAATGTTCATAAACTGTTCAAAATGTTAATCAGGTTAGATGGGATAGATCTAATATTATAAAAAGGATATTGTACAGAAATAACTGACTGCTAGACACATAGGCCCAAGGAATTGAGCCAGACCCAAGCAACATTGAAATAGTTAGGTAAACACTACTAAATTAAATAAAACTAAAAACAAAAGCTTGGTTTTGATAAAATATAAAGATGTTAATGGAGGGAGATGTATAAACCATCCATTGCTATCATAATATAGATAATGAACATAATTGTAAAGTGTTTAGTAAGCCACTAAGCTGACATGGCTTCAGTATTATTGTTATTGTCAGAAAAATAGGTCTAGATATTTAAATTAATGATATTGTATGTAAAGTAGGAATACTCAGAATTATATTTAGTAGTAAGAATAACAATATTAGAAGATATTAGATGTGTAAGACATACAACAAAAATGTCAAACAAGATTAGGTCAATGCCTCAAAACACAAAAGTATAAACCTGACAAAACAGTAGATAAGAGGCCAAAATGGGGCGAGATTAGTATCACAACTATTTAATTTTAATGAACAATAAAATGGTACTAATTAAAAATAAATTTAAATCAAAATAAATGAAACGTAATCTGAGGTGACAAAATTAAAAACGCCAATTTTCAAAAATAACTTAGTCACGTGACGTGGGGTCAAGGCCCAAGACCAATCAAAAACACCAAAAAGCTAGGTCACCAAGGAGATTTAAATATTTTTAGAGAGACAGTTGATTGTTAGATATAAAACTGAAAACCTCAACAGCATATTGCTGGCAGTAAAAAATTAATATTAAAAGAGTGAAAACTTACTCCAGGAGAGGCGATTCCGATAAAAGTAATACCGAAAAGATCGACAACACATGACACGACACCAGAACCAAGAAAAACCAACACACTAACGAGAATCTGAGAAAATAGATACCCAACTCAAAAGCGTCCATTCCGAAGGCAACGGTGAGAAATTTTGGTTAATTCCAGCAGAATACTACATAACATCACAACACAATTTCCACTAAAAAACATAGCTGTTCCAGATAAAGGAGGCTATATACAAACTATTACTATAAACTACTATAACTAAGACTTTATTTAAAACACTTTAATTGGAACTTAAAAAACATATTTTTCTGAGGTGAGAACTCGATAGTCCGCCATGTTGTATTACTGAAAGCACTGTTGCAAACTGAAAGCGAACAATTTTGGAAAACATTATTATATACATTTTGTTAGTCGATAAGAAGTAAATATATCTTTTGTAATGCATTGTATTTTTAAGTGGAAGCATATTTCCTATCTTTCCTAGCAACTCCAAGTACCCATTACTTGAGAAACATAAAATATATATATTGTGAATTTTTTTGTTATTACGGACTATTTGTTACGGCGGATGAACTCATCCAATTGTAAATCCTCGACTAATGAAACGGTAATTTGTCCAATGTTTCAAAGAAATTACGAATAAAAGATATAATTTGTCAATCGTACCAGTCCTATTTTATTCCAATAAAGACTATTAATTACAGGAACCAGAAGAGAAAATTTGAAGTGGGCGCAAGGACATCCAGACACGAAAGTAGATCCAGTGGGCTGCTTACACGATCTATTTGACCATTACTGAACAAATATTATTCACGCGCCGATTTCAAACGGACGGTGACACACTAAATTCTCGTTCCTATAAAATCGTTGCTAATCAACGAATACTGAAAAACAACACTGTAAACGATAACAAAACAACTAATATAAATAATAGTCGCAACACCAGGACATTTACGAACCGATTAACGAGTACAACCAAGTTTTGAAGGGTAACTTAGTTCGTTATCCGCAGTTCGTAAAACACACCCGTAACATTACAAATTAAACGTTATAGATTGACGCATCCAACGTGGGCTTTAAGTCTCACAAATACACGCGTAATAGAACTTATTGTTACAATATATATATAAATCGGTACATAACGTTATTCTACGTCTTCCGATCCCTAGTCTCCATTGGTCTCGATCTAACCAAGATTCTTCTTCCAATTCCCGGTCTCTCATTGCCCGATTGATGCCTTCTCTCCAACTCAACCTAGGTCTTCCTCTTCGCCTACGACCATATGGTGTCCATCCCAAAATTTTCTTGGGGAGTCGATTATCCGGCATTCTTTGCACATGCCCAAACCATCCTAGCTGTTTTGTTGTTTTTATGTCGTCGACAATAGAGCACTGAACCCCCATTATCCCCCGGATTGTGACGTTTCTTACTTTTTCCAGTTTTGACCTCCCTGCCGCTCTTCGCCATGAAATAATCCATTTCAGTAGCTTCCAACAACTTTTCTGTTCTTTGTGTTTTGGCCATATTTCACACCCGTATTACGTAATTGGTTTCACAATTGCATTGTATATACGATGTTTATTTTGTTTTGATATTTGTTGGGCCCACACTATGTTGTTCAGCAATGCTATCGATTTTCTTCCCACGTTATTTCTTTCTCTTATCGCTTTATCTAGACTACCATCTTGTGTAACTGTTGTTCCTAGATATTTATAGCTACTGCAATTTATTATTTCTTGTTTTCGTCTTCTAAAATTAAATTCTTCTGTTCCCCACCAATGTACATATACTCCATTTTCTTTGTGTTTATTTCAAGGCCCCATAGCTTATATTCCTCTATAAGTTTTCGTGTCATGTATTCCGTGTCGTGATAGTCCTGCGCTACCACGACTTGGTCGTCAGCGAAACACAGTGAAAGACAGCGAAACACAGTTTTGAAGATTCCCTATGAAATAGTTGTAGGTATAAAAAAGTAACCCTAGTTGCACACACATCGATTTTGATCGTACGGAAAAATATCGTACGATATTTTATCGTGTGTGCGTTGCTTGTACACACCACGGCTTTTTTTCGTGTAGAGTGCAGTCGTTTTAGCTCGAGATCACTCACAGTTGTATGGAAAATGAACCCAAAACATGTTGTTGCTATGTGGTTGCTTATTTAATTCACAGCAGACGTCTTTCCATGCATTTCTGTCTTTGTAAATGTCTAATGTTTTGTCCCACAGCACTGGTCTTATTTGTACCAATGAAATAAAGATTTCATTATCAATATTTTCAGTCATACTTAAAAAAAAAACTAATTAACTACCGTATCAAAAACTAAAATCAATATATGAATACTATACAGAATAGTGATTACTTTTAACTGTCCGTTAAAAAATTTCACTAGTTAACATGTAACCTCGGTAGAACCTCCTCATTATTAAATTAATAATATTGGTAAAGGATTTTAAGAGTTCGATTGAAATGTTTATAAAGAAACAAACCTAAACTAATATTATTAGTTAATAAAATTTGCTAATAATTTACTTTTATGAAATAGGTCCCAGTTTGGTCAGAAGCAACAACTCAAATGAAGACAGGTTTTTACCGTACGAATATAACTCGAGTTGTACAATCACGTTATTTTACGGTGGCCTCTCCAAAGCTGCACGAAAAGTGGGGGTAGTGGAGAGACTCAGTGTGCTAAGTTGTAACACTTCATTTCAAAAACGTCCGTCTTACTGTTGTTACAGCCGGCTGTATGGGTGCCCTTAACTATTTAATTATTACAACTCGGGTTTTACACATTGTTGACATTTCCGGATTTCATTCAACTAACTACTATTTATAATTCTACTCAGTATTACTCGAAATTGTATCAAATATGTATTTGTAATACCATAACAATGTTATTTGTTACATAATGTAAATAATAAATAATTACTAGTGTAAAGCAAGCAAGTGGAATACTAATAGAAGAAATAGAGAAATCTAAATCTAAAATGACCATAAATATGCTTTATGCAAGTGCTGCTAAAATAGGACCTAAACGAAAAAAGTGGGTAACCACGCATAAAAATGTCCATACTTTATATAAAATATCACATAAAATCGAGCCCATTAATTTTTCTTGCATTTAATATAGTTATTAATAAAATTTTAAATTTTATAATTAATATGTAAGTAATGAAGGTAAGAGTAAGTAACTTACCGACTTATAAAGAAGTATATACGAAGTCAGAATGAACTGGGAATTCAGTATCATTCTCAAAGTCCGGCGATGTTTCTCTCTCCAAAATTGCTTCAACACCGGAGATATAGCTGCCATCGTCTGAAGAAGATTCAGCGCTTGATAGGTCATCGTCGTCGTCGTCGTCGTCGTCATCATCATCATCATCTTCGTCTAAGTTAATTACAAGCCTATCTTGCATTTCATCTGTTACTCCTTCTCTTTCCAAATATTCGTCTTCAATTTTAATTACATGTTCACATACTGATGTCCATTGTTGTTTTTTTTTTAATTGGCATGCTTGCGTAGTTAAATTTATTATGTTTTTATTATCAAAAGTGGTGTTGTTTTTTGCAACAGAGTGTTTAAGTTGAGCCCAAATAAGTTCTATGGGGTTTAGATCAGGATGATACGGAGGTAGACGAATAACAGTGTGGCCGTGATTTCCTAAAATACTATCTATTTTATAGGGTTTTTCTAACGGTTTATTCATTTTTACTAACTTATGTAGCTCTGGTTTAAACATATTAGGTGTAAAAGGAATTTTTTTATTAGATAACCACTGCATTAACTCACTTTTTGAAGAATTTGATGTGGGACATTTTTCAGATTGGTAATTGTGGTATGGTGCATTATCTAATACTAACACCGAGTTTTTGGTAATCCCGGAATTAGCTTTTCAACTAACCATTTCTCGAACTTTGTACTATTCATATCCCCATGATAATCACCTGTTTTCTTTCCCGATTTAAAAACCAATAAGGCACCATCGATGAACCCTTGATCTGTACCCGCGTGAACTATTATGAATCTGTCTCCTTTATTTAACGGTACACTCGCTCCTTCACCACTTTCGTCGTACCACGACTTTTTTACTGCATGAGACGTGTGTATATACGTTTCATCTGTGTAAACGATTGGCCGGTTTTCTGTCCTGAATTGTTTTATTTTCCTAAGGTATTCAATTCTTTTTGCCCTTATCTCTTGACATTCATTTAACACACTTCTATTATTTCTAATCTTCTTCCACTTAAACCCTAAGTTTATAATAACTTTCCTTAAACATGATAAGCTACGTTGAAAGTTCACACCAGACTTCAGAAGTTGATAAAGTTTTCGTAGCGTAGGATATGTTTTTTGTGTTGTCGTAAAATTGTAAATTGTTCGTCTTATCACACATTTATCAAAATCATCAATATTAGATTTTGTTGACCTCCTCTTTCTTTCTTTACGAGGTGTTATAAAGTGTGGTGACTGTTCATTTTCTATTGTTATACCCTCACTTTTATACGGCGAATCGTTCTTTCAGAAACTCCTGTTGCTGACGCTATTCGTTTTTGAACCTTTTTTATTGGAATACTAATTCCATTTTTTTCACTTTCCATAAATTTACATACATTAGAAATGACTTCCCGGGCTTGGCTATGCACAATTTTTTTACCTAACTTCGATTTAATAGGAGACATTTTTTCTGATTACGTAATGAAATAAAATGTACTGTTAAAGGAACAATACGTTAATCAAAATAAAATTCAGTTTAACTTAACGTGATGTCTGAAAACACAACCACAGACAATATTGAATGATATTGAAATGTAATTAGATTATTTATCACATGTCACAGTCCCAAACTAAACACTATTAACGATACAAACTAAATAATTAAATGAAATACAGGCCTACACGGTAAATGTTTTTGAAAACGCATCAACACTTATGCACTCAGTGAGATGTGCCGTTACACTGATAAAAAACAGTGTTCTGCGCATACTGCTTTCACCAAGGTTGGCGGCCGTCATAAAGTACACAAATTGTAGTGTTGGGTCACGTACGCCACTGAATTCACGGAAACGGCACGGCGGCCGTCTTTGTAGTGGCAGTGGACGGACTATGTGCAAGCTCCCATGGTCTTCTTCGTTCCACTAAAAGAAATTGATCGTACGATATTTTTCCGTACGATCGAAATCTATGTGTGTGTGCAACTAGCGTAAGACTCTTATAAATTTCACGCTGTGTGGTCTTTGCATCTTCTTCGGTGGCGTCTTCCCCTCCCCCGTGATGTTACAAGCGGATTTCCTCACGTCACTGCATGTGTGTGTGTGGTATGTTATGTATACAGACGAGAATAACACTGTATATTGTCCGCTGAAGACAGGTCGGTCTTCTGCTCTTTGAAACACTTTTTTTCCCTAGAAGATTGAAACTTGGCCACCGTACAAAAAAGTAAGCAAGAAGATTAATAAACAAGATGCCGGCACGCGACAGGTGTGTGCGTGTACGTGAAGGTCGCCGTAGCGAACGGTCGGTCAGACACCTTTCGACTTCTCGATAACCAGTTGTGTACGCGGGCATTGTTGTTTCCGAAAAATTGATTAATCGATAATGTTGTTGTATTGTATAGCGGTCCCTACCGCTAATGAAAAACGGTAGTGAATAGAGCTGGTATTCGGTGTATGCTGAAAACGGTTGTTGGAACGTGTGCTTCTGTGTCGTGAGCAACTTTTTTGTTACGTAGATTCTACAGATAAATTTCAGTAAAGAAGCTTAGAAAGCCATAAGGAAGTGTGGGGAAAAGTGACACATGTGGGTGGGGCCCTTATTAGGGTGCAATAAAATAAACCCAAGAAGAGTACTTTACAGCCTCCTCTGTACCTGACACATCTGCCCACAGTCATTGTTGTAGGAAACGGTTCTACTACTGAGCTCTTCCAAACTAACAGTTCACAATTCACGCTCAGTAGCAGGCGCGAGGTTCACATACGTACAAACACACAACAACCAACAAATGAATAAACGAAAGTACATGTCACACATGCGCCCCGCGACTTATGTTATTGTATTGAACTTGACTTCGAAATAGTATTCATCTATTGTTAGAATTAGTGATTGTTAGGCAATGGTCTAGTGATGTTTGCTACAGTCGTGTCGGCCCCACCATCGAAAGCCATTTCCAGTAAAATAATCCCAATACTCAGTAGCTGCCGAACAGCTACCAAATAATCCCAATACTCAGTAGCTACCGAACAGCTACCAAATAATCCCAATACTCAGTAGCTGCCGAACAGCTACCAAATAATCCCAATACTCAGTAGCTGCCGAACAGCTACCAAATAATCCCAATACTCAGTAGCTACCGAACAGCTACCAAATAATCCCAATACTCAGTAGCTGCCGAACAGCTACCAAATAATCCCAATACTCAGTAGCTACCGAACAGCTACCAAATAATCCCAATACTCAGTAGCTGCCGAACAGCTACCAAATAATCCCAATACTCAGTAGCTGCCGAACAGCTACCAAATAATCCCAATACTCAGTAGCTGCCGAACAGCTACCAAATAATCCCAATACTCAGTAGCTACCGAACAGCTACCAAATAATCCCAATACTCAGTAGCTGCCGAACAGCTACCAAATAATCCCAATACTCAGTAGCTGCCCAACAGCTACCAAATAATCTCAATATTCAGTAGCTGCCGAACAGCTAGCAAATAATCCCAATACTCAGTAGCTGCCGAACAGCTACCAAATAATTTTTTCCACTGAAGGTGTCCTCCGATGATGGGGTCGAAACGTCTAACAAACATCCATTAGACCACGGCCTAACAGCCCAACAATCACTAAGTCTAACAATAGATGGGTACTATTGCGAAGTGAAGTACAATACAATGATATATGTCGCGGGGCGCATGTGTGACATGTACTGTCGCAGCAGCAGCACCTTTGCTACCGAGCAAGGAATGTGGTGACGTATGCCATTCCACTGCACGCATCACTGTAATACTACACATTTAAAATACGTTTAACACGGTTTCGGCGTGACTTGACTGTCTCTCACAAGGTATTTCTTGTAGCGAAATAGAAAACACATTATAACAAAATAATTAATAAATTACACTGACATATATAATGAACAAATGCTGAATATAATACGCACACAAAGTCACAACAAAATACGTCTTCTGACCAACACAAGCACGCACTATGATTCAGTAGACCCCCCTGCTTCACAGGGGTCTGTGCGCGTACACTACTTCTTCGTCGTTACAGAACGGTCGTTAACGGAATGTTCTCTCTTTTGTTTTTGTTTGTGTATGTAATGTGTTCGTATTAACGTTTTGCTTTTACATTTAGACACACAGGTCTGAACCGTTTTTGTAAGACGAACGCCACGAACAAGAGACACGATTTCAGCCTCCGACTCACGACCGACGCGGGCGAATACAGACGCGAAGATCGTGTTTCGTATAAATAGACTTCATTATACGCGCTGTATGCCGAACATTAACGGTGGCTATAGAGTAATATTAGCGTCGTGTTCAGTTCGCGTGCGCTCAAGTGCGTGTCTGCAGTGATTTATGTCATAATTACGGGAGTTCAGCCGATACACTTGAAGTTCCGACCAATGGAAACGCATTTATCAAAGGTATCCCGGAGGTGATTTTTGTAGATTTCTCCGGTTTTTAGTTTTTTTTTTTTTTTTTCGTAAACAGTGTACAAGCTTTCTTTTTAAAAGTAATGCAACAGCTGGAGGTTTGAATAAAACTGGAGATTTGGAAGAAGGAACGGACAAATCGTTCGGTGATCGTTGGTTCTGTGTCCTCGAGACGGTTGTTTTTAAAACACAGTCGTTTTCAGTCACCGATCATACGTGACTAATAACAGGAGTGTAATCAAGTTTTTTGAGGTGGGGGGGGGGGGGTACTTACTAATCTACATATCACACTGACATATCAAAGTAATGTTACAACGGTCTAGTGATCGTCGTATGGTAACAGTGGAAAACAAAATACAAGAAACCAATGAAGTCACTAAAACCCAGCTTTAGGGCTAATTATCACAATTAATAGTTTGTAATCAACAAGTTGTTCAACAAGATTATACTTGTACAATAATTCAAGTTAATCTGTCCACACAAATAATACTGTCAACTATAAAGAATTGTGCACTATTATCACTTTTCACTAATAGGCTTACGCTAATTGAGACGCACTGTGTAAATCGCCCGACAATAACTCGAACCTCACTTGAATAAATCGCCACTTAAACTGAAACTAAGCGTCGCTGAATGTTTATATTTATACCCCGCTGAAATTCCAGAATAATCCGTAATACGCGTCAACACTACTTAAAAAAAAAAAAAACAACTAGAGCGTAATTGCTTGCGGCCTTGAACATAGTGCGCGCGACCCGGTGAAGTCTGGAACAGCCTCCTTAACGCGGGTTAAGAGTAGTCACGTACGCACACAACATTACAGCTGGTTCTGCTGGGATAGCCGAGAAACATGTAGATCGAAAGGCCACATGAAATTAGACAAGCAACTTAGCTGTCTGAAGGTAATGTGTTTATGGGTATGTATAAATAGGATTCGAATACTGGATAAAACAGGTACATCCCGATAAATAAGACAAATATTCGAATCACACGTTCAATAATAACAGGTGCCATCAGAAATAAGTAGTTATTTGGCATGGACGAGTCCCAAAACAAGTGTTTCAGCAGTAATATGAGGGACAGGTACCGTGAGAATTACTTATGAATTCAGAATGTATGTTCTGTGTTTAAAAATGCCTGCTGAATGGGAAGGTCTTTGAGTCTAAACTGTTATTTTTTATTTTATTAAAAAAAAATTTACAGGCATTGCACAAATGCAATGCAGAGAGAAGGGCATTGAAAATGCTTCAATAAATCTAAAAAATATATAATATATTTATGTTCATTCACCAATCAATGAATTTATTCTTCATTCACGAATCAATGAATTCATTCTTCATTTACCAGTGTACATATTATAAGTTAAATGTAGCGCCATTCATAAGCGAAGTTTTATATGTGTACTACGTTATTGACAACAAAGAAGTAGTTTCTATGGAAACTCACCGGTTCCCATTTTCGATAACGCACCAGCGATCGACCGCAAATGTGCGACACGTCCTTACAAACATTTTCAATGTTAAAAATTGTTCTCGGTATTGTACGTTCAGTTTTTACTTATGTTGCGTTCATAAAATAATGTATAAAATGTTATTTAATAGTATTACGTCTTGTTTCTTGGAAGCTGTAATATTGATGTTCCTCCACTTCCTTCTGTTAGTTCCTCAGAATTTCAGTTTGAACTGTCGACCCGTTTCCATAAAAATTTTATTACAATTTTTAAAAGTTTATTGTCATGCGCACTTTATGGGCAATTTTAATTTTTTAAATATTTTTTTACCCACCTTCCGTTGGATCGATAACATGACAATAGTATAGTGTCCAGTGTCGGCTTACTGTTTTTTGCTAAACAGTTGTCAGTAGTCGAATCTTATCATGTAAGCCTTATCTTGTAATGTAGGTCTTGGTGGGAGACCTGTTCTGTTGTGTATTTGGTTAGCAGGATTCAAATGTTATCATCTGCCAGTGGACGTTTTTGCATATTGTTATCCTTCTCTTTCCTTTCCCTTCATAATGGCATTGTTCCTTTCATAATCACATAGGTAATTTGTGTTCTGCCCAAAATGCCTGTTATTAAATTCCATTGTGGTCGTCTGACGATCTTAACATTTAACACCCCCCCCCCCGCCCCCAAAATATATTCTCGACCTTATCGATGATAAGGAGGCCTATATGTACATTTTTTTCTCTTTATTACGAAGCCAATAGAAAGTTACAGTAATAAGTTCTTATCTTGAGGATGTTCCAAGATTAAGTCAGCTGTAATGCGAGAGTTTGGAAACGAACAATTGTGTGGAATGTTTAAATGATTACTTTCGTGAGGAAGACAACTAATCGAGCCTCCGGATCGGGATTCGTTCGATCTCACGTGTTACTTTTTAAGTTCTTGTAAAAAGTATAGCAGCTTAATGGCTCAAGCTTAATGAGGTGTTAACAAAAGACACGGCATATTTCCTTATTTTATTTGGAAATAACTCTAAAATGAAAAGCAGCAGATGTGAACTACTGGGGAAGCCAAGTAGAGTACGCAACGAAGGGATATTATCGGAGTACACTTTGATATTGTGGATGCTATAGATGGCAAACGATTGTGCTAGCGTAAACACGTACTTTGTGTATCGGAAGACAGATGGCCTGTTCGAGTACGGCATTGGATCCTGAAGCAAAGAAGAAATAGAGAAGCGAATTCTGCAAAGATGAGTAGAGAGAAGTCTTACAAACCGAAAAATTGGAAAACAAACATAGATAGGAACTAGGATACGAGAGAACGCAGCTCACTTGTCTATGTACACCTAAAATAATTAGACATGAAACGGGTGCTTGGTTGCGCAGAGTGAAAAGATCTCACTGCCTATGCGTAGCTTCGACGCGTTGTTTCGGAGCAATCATTTTGTGTTCAGAACAGCTACATGATCGGTGCGCGCACTCCACTTCTAGCACTGCCTTACCCGTTCCCCGCTTCACTCTCCGCGAACCATTTCATGGCTTACCATTTCATCTGTACAGTTACCGATGACAGTGTTTAGGGTCAGACTGTATTGTTTAAGCGAAACGGTACACAGGATATTGTAGACAGCAATATACTTGCAGACATTAACTCAGCCGATGGTACGCGTGTGTTTCTTACAACATGGCATCTCCAGAATCCTACTGGACGTCTGGAAGTCGAACTGTTCCAAGGTGGAATCGAATCACCGCGCTCCGCGTTGTTACCTGACCGTCCGACTGAGTTCCATCTGGCAGAAAAGAAGTTAATTCATTTAAAAAATTAGTTCCCTCAGAAAGTATTAAAATTGCAATTGTCTAGTCTATAAAACCGAAAACAGTGCACAAGCGGTTAAATCATTTGTAATATATGACCAAACACATTTGTCATAGGAACGATACAAAATAATAGCGTAATTTGTAAAACTAAAAACCTTAATTCCCATTTGGTGGTGTAAAGGTCCAGCATATAACGGGTGAATCAAGTAATGAGTTCAAATCCCGATACAACATAACGTTATAATTGTGAAATTTCCGCAACCCACGTAGTTGGGAACGGCAGAAAAATACTATCATTCGTTGTTAAATACGGAATGTTTCAAAAAATGTGGTTGCTGTGGTTCTTAAAATTAGTTGTCTTTAACGTCCGTCAGGTGGTACATGTACATTTTTTTAAAGAGCTTTGAAAACTATGTCTTCGGATAGACAATCAAACGTCAGCAGGGGCGAATTTACGGTGGTGACGAGCGAGACCCCCCCAGTTATTTTTCGAAAAGTGTGTGTGTGTGTGTGTGCGCGCGCGCGCGCGCGCGTGTCTGGTGTAGAATTTTTTCTATGGCAAACAATAACTGCCGCAAATTAAAACAGAATCAAATAATTTTTTGCATACAGTTCTGAATTGTAGAGGACTCGAGACCTATTGATTTTGGTGAAGATCGGTTAAGGGGAAGGGGTAGTTTACCTGCAACCTTTTACGTTTTAACAAGAGTAAAGTGCTTAATTTTGATAAATAAAGTATCCTTAAAAGAAGGTCATAATAATCCACTGTAGATAGGTAGATGAAATATCTATAAATGAAAAGGGTAGTTGAAGGGGAAGGGGGTAATTTTCTATAAATTAAAATGGTAGTTGATGAGGGAGGAGATAATTTTTTATAAGTTTTATATGTGTACTACGTTATTGACAACAGAGAAGTAGTTTCTATGGAAACATTTTATTTCACTTTGACAAAATTCTATATTTTTTTAGGAATTATCGAGCCGAATTCAAGTAAATGATTGGAACCCGCAATACATTTCGATGTTTTTAATATGCGATTGTATCGATATGTTACGGTGTGGAAAAGAAGAAGTGTACTAATTGTAAATTGCCCTATTTCTTAATGTAAAGGAAAAATACGTGTTGTTTTCATTTGGTAGTTACTATCATGTGTTAAGCTTTGCAACCCAACAAGGAATGCGGTGACGTTTGCCATTCCACTGCACGTATGACGGTACTCTACTACACATTTAAAATACGTTTAACACCGTCTCTCGCACGGTATTTCTAATTGCATATAGCTTACTGAACAATGTTTACAGAACCAGTAATACCGCACCAACACAAGCACGCACTATCACTCAGTAGACCCCCCCCCCCCGCTCTTCAGGCGTCTCGGTAGCACAGCTTGTGCTCTTGTAGTAGGTAATAATGGTTTTGGGTTTTTAGTTTACTGCTAAAATAAATAAAAGCTGTGGTTGAGAAAACATGACATTAAACGTGTAATACAATGCGTATAACGGAGTACCACTTAAAGTAAAGAACCTACCGTTTTTAAGTTTACAAATTGGAAAAAACAACAGCAAATACAAAATGAAAAATAGAAATATTTGTGGTTTATGAAAAAACAAAAAACACTGTATTAAGGAATGACAACATATGCTGTACAAATTGTACATAATGGATGTTTGTTTTTGTTAGTCACAAAACGAGTACTTGTCGGAAAACGAATTTTACCAAAAAAACGAGTTCTGACACAAAAAAGTGACATGTAGGCCTATAATAATAGGCAAGGGGTTGACCCTTGGGCCACTCCCGCCTTACTTCGAGTTGGGTTTTTCGTGATTTAAAAAAAAAAAATAGTTTTACATTACACACGTATTGGTTTCCATGTATAATTTCAGTTTTCATGTTAACCTAACATAATCAATTTTTGTGTCACATCCACGACCCGGTGATAAATTACTACTACTATATAGTCATTTTCCATTAAAAAATGACAAACGAAATCAGTTGCAATCACCAGCCAACTATTTTGCAACATACAAAATTAAAATTTGTATAATTCTTTCACTACATAAAATTATGTGCGATATTCACTACATATCGAAGCCCAAAAATCGCATTATCGAAATAACTGCGGGTACGCATAAAGGCAGTACCAAATGATTTTATATATATAATCTGAGAACAATGGAAGTCATGTGTGGTTCTCCATACCGATTTTTAGACTCTGTTTTATTATTTTTTCAGCTGTGTACACTAATGTAGTAGTAAGTCTTTTTTAAATACACAAACAGGTTTATTACACGGTGTTAGCGAATACGTTTGAATATGTAATGTAGAAAAAATAAGTTCAGTCAGTAAGTATCTTGGTAAACAATGTTTCAGTAACGCGTATTTTTATCGTGTTATTACTGTTTACTTTAATGAATGGGACTAATTTCAGCCACTTTAAAGTTTTTTTTTTAAGTGGACCCGACCCCGGGCCCACCACCACAAAGCAAAATTTTAGGTACGTCACTGAACAAAAAAGTAAATGGTTTTTCGTTTTCTCTTTCTTTACCGCAATTATTGACATAAGAAAAGCTAAAGGTTTACAACAAAAAGATGAACCTTTCAACCGTAATGGATTTAGGGCACATTGTGTGATTCATCTATTTGATAGCACTTACTTCTGTTTGAGAACGTTTCTTGGGAATTAATTTACTTTTTAAAACTTAACAGCATTGCGGTACAAGTTATACGATGTCGAACATTAGACATCGTTAGTTAAAATTGACGTTTCGACGTGTATAGAATCAGATGTCGTCTTCAGGCGACAGTACATTAACACAAAGATAAATCTATCAATAACAAATAAATATCGTCAAAACTCCAAACCTTAGTTATACAAATATAGTGTTAAAATAATAATAATAATAATAATACTAAAACAGTACTCACCATTACATCAAAGAAGGATTCCTCCCGTGGTTTGTAAAATCAGTTCAGTTGTTTACGTTGCAACCACGGGAGGAATCCTTCTTTGATGTAATGGTGAGTACTGTTTTAGTATTATTATTTTAGCACTATATTTGTACAACTAAGGTTTGGAGTTTTGAAGATATCTATTTGTTATTGATAGATTTATCTTTGTATTAATGTATTGTCGCCTGAAGACGACCTCTGATTCTGTAGAGGTCGAATCGTCAATTTTAACTAACGACGGCTAATGTCCGAAATCTTATAATTTGTTATGAGTATATTGCGCCATCGGTTAATAATAATTTTAAGAAATTTAATTAAGAAAGTTGTGTTAGTGGTTATAATCGCAAACAGAATTATCACTGATGCCACACCACTATAGAAAAATTATTCCGATTAAATCTGATCTGATGATGGAGCTGTGAATCTTGAAAGCGCTAATGGGAATAATTTTTCTATGGTTGTGTGCAACCGTGGTAATTCTGTTTGTTTACTGGAATTATTGACATAAAACGGCTAAAGGGTTACAATTGAACGATGAACCTGTCTATCGTAATGGATTTGGAAAACACTTTGTGTGATTCAACTATTTGATAGTACTTACTTTTGTTTCAGAACGTTTCGTGGGAATTAATTTACTCCTTAAATCGGAACCGCATTACGATAATATCGGTGTGATGTAGCGCGTCTGCTAGATCAGCCTGTAGGTGGCTACGCTGGCGTGTGCAAGACGGAACCAGATAAACTATAGAAACACGAACACGACTAGAATAGTATCGTCGACAAATTGCGTTGTATTGTAAATGTCGGGATTGTTTTGTCCCCACGTTCAACTACTTGTCATCATTCCTACAGTACAGCACTCATGTTATTGCCGGTACTGCGTAGTTGTGTTTACCCTTTTGCTAAAAATAAATCGCTGCCGCCCTCCCTTGTCATCCTACTTCTCTTTGCTAATATCTGTCCTGTCTGTCACACCGTCTCGGCTTCTCCTTTATTTTTGTCGCGTCCCCCCCCCCCCCCGTTGATTCATTGTGAATTGTGTGACTCATGCTACGGAGGGAGACGTTTTGCGCGGCCTAGGTGACTGGAGAGCACATCCCCGCTAACAGTGCGTCGTATTTTAGTCGTTCCGAGAAACATCCCTTAGCTCATATTACCGTTAACGAATTATTATTGCGATTTAATTTTTCAGATCCCATCATTTGCCATTTAATGATTATTGTTACAGTTGTTGACCGTACCCCTGGTGTTATCGCCATGTTGTAAACAGTTTTCGTGCACAAAATTAAAGAGGAAAAAAATACTTGTCTCCCTTTCACCCTCTGTACGTATTATGCGTGTACTGGAGTATATTTAGTTTCTTTTGATAATTTTATGTCGTGCCATTCGGTCTTAACGTTCAGACAGAATGAATGTTGGGTTCCTGTTCGATTTTAATGGCGATCACATCATGCTTCTTGCCCCTTTGATACAAAAACGCGTTTGAGAGAAACGTGTGATTGAAATTGACGACACACGCTCAAAGTCACGGTACTTAGAATTATGTTCTGTTGTATACTGTGGGCGGAAAATCTTCAAGTGATAAGTTCAAACCCTTCTCCGAAATTTTCCTACTCAGATAACAAACAAAGTAATGAACGAGCGAAAGACGTACTCAGTTTCAACTCGACCGTTTGGGGTCCCGCCTTACGATAAGTTTTGAACGCATCAAACGATCTTCGTAAAACTTGGCACGCGTGTCCATACTTTTACCCCACAGAACCCTATTGTTTTCGCGATTGATGCCTCCAAAAATAGGGTGGTGAGGGGGGTTAAAATTGTGAAAAAAATCGCTAACGCCCATATGGGGTATCAAAATGAAGGCAATTTGAACCAAAAACTTAATAAAAATGTTAATTTTAGAAAATTAAAATATTTTTGGAGGGCATGGGCCCAAAAAGTGGGTAAAAAGTTTGATAATATTGCAAAACTTCATATGGGGAATCGAAAAGAATTTTCGCTGATATCTGAGTGTAGTGTTAAGTTTTGGAAAGTTCATAATTTTTGTGACCCCAGGGCCCAAAAAAGAAGTAATAATTTGAAAAACGTCCTGGCTGTGTTTCGGGCTCACTAGCGGCTGGCGACGCGTTGTACTAGCCATGCAGTCGTCACACTAAACTCAAATGCCGCGCGGTATGCCTTTGGTCCTTTACGGACTGTTGAGCAGAGGTTTATTTTATTTAATTTTAATTAAAAAAAAAAAATGTGAGCATCCAGCAGGGTGTCAGACTAAAAGTGATTGTAACGCAGGTGCGAATGTTTCAAATGTTTATTGTATGATCGTGTGCTCTTCAGTTGTTATGTTGTATGATCGTGTGCTCTTCAGTTGTTATGTTGTATGATCGTGTGCTCTTCAGTTGTTATGTTGTATGATCGTGTGCTCTTCAGTTGTTATGTTGTATGATCGTGTGCTCTTCAGTTGTTATGTTGTATGACCGTGTGCTCTTCAGTTGTTATGTTGTATGACCGTGTGCTCTTCAGTTGTTATGTTGTATGACCGTGTGCTCTTCAGTTGTTATGTTGTATGATCGTGTTCTCTTCAGTTGTTATGTTGTATGATCGTGTGCTCTTCAGTTGTTATGTTGTATGACCGTGTGCTCTTCAGTTGTTATGTTGTATGATCGTGTTCTCTTCAGTTGTTATGTTGTATGACCGTGTGCTCTTCAGTTGTTATGTTGTATGACCGTGTGCTCTTCAGTTGTTATGTTGTATGACCGTGTGCTCTTCAGTTGTTATGTTGTATGATCGTGTTCTCTTCAGTTGTTATGTTGTATGATCGTGTTCTCTTCAGTTGTTATGTTGTATGATCGTGTTCTCTTCAGTTGTTATGTTGTATGACCGTGTGCTCTTCAGTTGTTATGTTGTATGATCGTGTTCTCTTCAGTTGTTATGTTGTATGATCGTGTGCTCTTCAGTTGTTATGTTGTATGACCGTGTGCTCTTCAGTTGTTATGTTGTATGATCGTGTGCTCTTCAGTTGTTATGTTGTACGACCGTGTGCTCTTCAGTTGTTATATTTTATGATCGTGTTCTCTTCAGTTCTTATGTTGTATGATCGTGTGCTCTTCAGTTGTTATATTTTATGATCGTGTTCTCTTCAGTTGTTATGTTGTATGATCGTGTTCTCTTCAGTTGTTATGTTGTATGATCGTGTGCTCTTCAGTTGTTATGTTGTATGACCGTGTGCTCTTCAGTTGTTATATTTTATGATCGTGTTCTCTTCAGTTGTTATGTTGTCTGATCGTGTGCTCTTCAGTTGTTATGTTGTATGATCGTGTGCTCTTCAGTTGTTATGTTGTATGACCGTGTGCTCTTCAGTTGTTGTGTTGTATGACCGTGTGCTCTTCAGTTGTTATGTTGTATGATCGTGTGCTCTTCAGTTGTTATATTAGTAAAGAAACAGTAGCGGAATCGGGATTTTTGTAATTTTTTCCATAATTAATATCGCAATGTATGTAATAATAAATGTATTCGCTCAAAATAGTGAGCGAATTCTCCACCTCAAGGAGCTTAACTAGTTTTATTTACTAGTAAATAAGCAGTTTACTTATGAAGTAAATAACTGTAGAAAGAAGTGTTTGAATGTGCGCGCGCGCGTGTGTTTTAAAGTGTAGCCTATATTTTGTAGCAAAAGTGAGATTATTTTACTTGAGTACGACAATTCGAGGATTCTCGTTTATACAGTATACTAACACATAGTGCTACCAAATGCAGTTTGAGAATTCCCCTGTTCCCCGCAAACACGCACACACTCGAACACAGTAGTCACAGTTTTATTATGTTTGTTTTATAGCTCTTAATGTAGATTTTAAAGGGGATTACCTCTAGTTCGATAAGGATACCTCGAGAGCGAATTCGGAATCGTTTTTACAAGTAACCCATTCTGAGGGTTGTAAGAGAACAAAAATTTGCATTGCGTCGTCTCCAACTTGCATTAATTAATTGAGAATAGGTAGATACCTGATTATATTTTCCTTCAGGCAACCTTCAGTCGTTAGGTACGACGCGTTTCGGGCTCACAGTCCCATCTTCAGGAGAAAATTACTCGAGGCGAGCTCGTCAGTACATAACAATTAACACGCACGTAAAAACACTGAATCCATTACGTACTCGTATCGCGCGAGAACACGATGCGCATCGCCGAGATGTACGCTTTTATTTTCTCGACGATGCCATCGTGTCTCGCGCGATGTAAGTATATAATGAATTCAGAGTTTTTACGTGCGTGTTAATTGTTTTTTTTAATTGTTTTGTAGTGACGAGTTATTGTTTTATAAGCAGTCTTTTTCTATAAGGATTTAGTTTGACAAATTGTCTAAAAAAAAGTCGATATTTGGTATTTCCTTTAATGAAGCGTATATTTTGGTATGTGACACGTATCCAGTGGCTTATCTAGAATTTGCCCTTGGGGATGATCCGGTCGAGTCGGGTGCATACAAAAGAAAAAACAAGTTTAGACTAATCGATATTACTATCAGCGTGCTTACGTCACCGTACATTACCCTTACGTCGTCGTAAGGGTGCACGAGAATTGCCGTTCTGTCAATTTGTCATAGCTTTAAATGGGTTTACCTGTTTCCCGTATGAGAGTATGATACCAGAACTGAAATATGTTTTTTTAAGTGTTTGAAAAACGTGTGATAATGTCCCAGTAAACACAGCGAAAATGTTATCGAAGCATTGTTTTGAAGTCACTTATTGACTGAATTGATTTTCGTATATTGCTAACGTATATGCAAATGCTGTGTAATAAACCCGTTTGTATATTTCAAAAGAGTTAGTATTATATTAGCATACACAGCTGAAAAACAAAATCAAATAGGCTAAAAATTAAGAGATTAACAAAAATTATTCAATTCCTTCGGGAGATTTTTTGGCCCTCTGAGGGTGGTGGGTCCAGTCCTTCCTCCTCGTACACGCTCCTGGACGTATCTAATATTGAGGAATGTAGGCTCAGTTTGTTGAGAAGGCCACACGGATTTCTTGACGGGGCACTGTACTACTCATATGCTACTCTACGAATACACAAAAACGTCAGCACGCTTTCGTACTCCGGTGTTTCCAGTGGGAATAACTTGAATTTTATTTTGTTCATGTAAGATTTGAAAAGCTGGGTAAGGTCGTGAAAATCCTTAACGGTATTAACATTAAACCAATTTTGATTATTACAAAATTACCGTGTTGTTAATAATTTATGAAATTGTATACAATACCCTTGTCGACACCAATTTTTTTTATACGTCTGTGTTGTATTCGTTTTGTTAGGACAGGCACTGTTGGAGAAAGATTTTAGATACGAAAAACAGTATCAGTGATGGAATATGGAAACATAAGTATAAAATACAGTAGAACTCCATTTATCCGTTCTCAGTTATCCGAATCGATATCAGGAAATGGCATAGAATAAAATTAATGGAATTTCGACAAAACAACAAATTCAGGAAGAAAACGATGACGCAATGAACAAGAAGGAAGAGGAAAAAAGAGCCAAAGAAAGTGTCGAAGAAAACGAAGCTGTATCAACTGAAGACATCCCGAAAATCATTGTACAAATTCTTGCCTGTTCCGAGTGTGACGTGGACGACATAAAGGTGTGGTTGCAGTGCGATTCACCGGACCCTGGATATCAATTTTTGGACGATGATGAAATTATCCAAAATGTAAACGATGAATCTCAGTAGGTGGGGGGAAGACTATGACAACGTTGATTCAGTTGAACCGCAAAAGGAATCTACGGCGATTGAGGCATTCGCTTGTTTTGACACTGGCTTAAAGTGGATGCAACGGCAGCCTGAATACGACCATGTGCAGCTTCTTGCCGTCAAGCGTTTGCTGGACCTGGCTGCACGTAAACGAGTTTCTACGTCAAAACAATTATCTGTGGCTGACATGTTCAACTGAAAAATTATAATTGTGTGAGTATTATTTTTCATAGTAAAAGTTAATTTTTTTCAAAACACGTGTGACCTCTGGTTTTTATTAAGATACTATAGTCATATAATAAAAATAAATAAAAGTGATTTTTCAGCAATTTTCGCGTTTTCTTTCGTAACATAACCTTTTTTCATGTTTGTTCCAATTATCCGAATTTCTGCATATCCGAATTACGTCTGGGACTCATTAGTTCGGATAAATGGAGTTCTACTGTATCTGACATTACTGTCGAAGGTAAATACAAAATCAGACAGGTTTACCACTGGATGGTAAAGAGCTCGTACGATGTTTTTGCAGAAATTGATTGTCATGTTTGTAACACTACAATTTTTTAAGCTATTTTCTTGACAATCTTATTGTTTCAAGTAGTACGTTTCAAACGAATGGCTATTGACCTTTCGGTGACCTCCCTGCGTGTGTGTGTCACACAATTGAAAGAAAAACTAGCATCGTCAGATTTTTAACCCTACTGACGTTCGTCGTGTATTATGATTGCAACACCGACAAAATACGATTGTAGTGTCTCTCTGTAAGCGAAAACTAAGTTCGAGATTTGTGTTAACAGAGCTTAGCACTTTCAGACGTGGGTCGTAAGGGTGCACGAGAATTTGCCGTTCTGTCTGATGATGACCGTCATAGTCAATGATAGTTCTCCAATCCAATCGTGGGGCAGCTAAACTGGACGTGCCCCAGTGGTTGCAGTGTCCCCGATGCAACAGGTTACCTGAGTAGCCATGCGCATGGTTTAGGAATGAGTCATTCTACTTTGGAGACTCTTGTTGTGATTGGTCTGAACCGCAGAGGAATTCGCAACACCTTTTTTTATTGAAAGACACGTTTGAAATGGTATCCAAGTCACTTATTGACAAAATCTGTATAATATTTACCTTATTCCGTCGTGTGACTTCGTTTTGCGTGTTGGTTTACTTTACGCGTTTCGTGACATATGTCCCGTCATCAGAAAATAAAATAAAAATTCACTCTTACGAGGTCGTTACACATTAAAATACAAAAATACATTTGAGTGTCCGATCAGTCCGACTCGAGTGCGCGCTCAAGTAAAGCGGGCATGTGTGTAATCGTTTTCAAATTTTTGTATTTTAATGTGTAACGACCTCGTAAGAGTGAATTTTTATTTTCTTTTCTGATGACGGGACATATGTCTCGAAACGCGTAAAGTAAACCAACACGCAAAACGAAGTCACACGATGGAATAAGGTAAATATTATACAGATTTTTTTATTGAGTGGATGAATAGGGAATGGAGTGGCGGTGAAGATTAATGGATAGGTTTGTCATAACTTTAAATGGGTTTATCTGTTTCCCGTATGAGAGTGTGGTACCAGAACTTGTATATGTTTTTTTTATATAAAATGGATGATGCTGAATTTGTAAGTATAAGCAACGAGCATTGTGATTGTTAACATGGTTTTTCATAAAGCGTCCTAGACTTGTCCGTTGTATAGCGTGTGTTGCTCAGATTTTTATGTTCTGTCACAGAAAATATACTATTCATTGTTGGAAGTTGAGTTTTTTATGGTTAGAGACTTCAGGTAACAATAGATAATATAAATTAACTTGAAAATGACAGTGGATCGGAAACGGATGATTATTTAATGGAGACCACAATTTTCAAAACGGTTCTTCCAGTGATGAGTTCGATACATATTTATTTCTATTGAAATATTTTTATCTTTGAACAAATATGTTATTGGCTGTGCTGTACGTTGTTTTGAATCCCGTTTAGTTCCTGTTTTATGGGTTAGTAGGAAGCAAAAAGTTGCTGGAATCCCGTTTAGTTCCCGTTTTATGGGTTGGCAGGAATCAAAAACTTGCTGGAATCCCTTTTAGTTCTTGTTTTATGGGTTAGTAGGAACCAAAAACGTGCTGGAATCCCGTTTAGTTCTTGTTTTATGGGTTAGTAGGAAGGAAAAACTTGCTGGAATCCCGTTTAGTCCTGTTTTATGGGTTAGTAGGAAGCAAAAACGTGCTGTGAAACATAACATACATATTTTAAATGCATCCTAGACATATTTGCACTTCTTTTAAGTTAATATATTTTCATTTTGTTTTATTTACTACTGGTATTCCTACATTACTTTTCTTTGAAGATAATTTATTTAAACTGTAATAATTAACTATCATAAATATGTAACTGAAAGTAAGTTAAGGAAATAAATTGTACTTGAATTTTGTTTTATGTTTTAGTTATTTATAAAAAATGTATTACAAAAAGCAGTGAACAAAAGTATACAATTGTATTTGAAATATCTATACCGGGCTGTTTGGCCGTGGTCAAAGGTTTACATTAAAACCAAACGTTTCAGCAGCACCACTGGCTGCCATCTTCAGTGGATATTCGAGTCTAACGCATGGTGTTGTACGTCAGGCCCACGGTACTGTGGGCCTGACGTACGACACCATGCGTTAGGTAGACTAGAATATCCACTGAAGATGGCAGCCACTGGTGCTGCTGAAACGTTTGGTTTTAATGTAAACCTTTGACCACGGCCAAACAGCCCGGTATAGATATTTCAAATACAACTGACACCGGCCGTGAAAGCCTTAGAACAATAAAAGTATACAATACCATACACCAAATTTAAGAGAAAGAAAGAGCTAAAAGAAAGTCGACAAAATAATTTTGGCTGAGTTGTAGCATACAAATTAAGTCCACTAAAAAAAAAACCCAGTACGCTGTAGGTTAACACTCAATAAAAGTCCAGTCTGAAAAGTGTAAATAATAATACAGTATTATGGTCGTGGGGGGGGGGGTTGTTGCGTAAAAAATGTATTTCAGTTTTGTCAGCACATGTGAGGTGGAATTGCATCAGCCACAGAAACGCAACGACTACAGCCGACACGTCAGTCTGCAAACACTGGCCGTAGCCCACATCAGCAGAATTTAATAAAAGTTCCAGATAAGCGCAGCGTGTTTTGTCTATTAATTGTTTTGGCTAACACCAGTTGTCTCGTTCGCTGGCTTCAGCGTGTTTAGTCTGTAAACTGAAAATCGTCTGTGCGAACTAGTATAATATATAATTTATTAGCATATAATCTGTATTATATATCTGCATATCACACGAGAATAAATGTAACATCAGGATGAATTTTTTCCTTTATTAAAAACAGCTCCGCTCTTTGCGCAGAATGAAATATACAGGACGAAAAAGTGGCTCATACTATTATACTTCCTACTTGAAATATGCTTGATATACCTGTTCCTAAAACACTAGGTGTTCCTAAAATATTATGTGTTACTAAAATACTACTGTTACTCTGGAACGCGTTGTTCCTTGTGTATCGGTGATACCACTAGTATTTGAAATACCTAGTATTTTAAATACGCGTTACTGGCTGTTCCTTGCGTTCCAGCGATATTTTTGTACGCCTAGTATTTGGCCTTGGTTTACGTGATCTTGCGTACATTTTGTGTGTGTGTGTCTGCGTAGGTGCGTAGGGGGTGTGCCTCGACTCGGAACAGCGAGGGCGGCGTGTCTCGACTCGGAACAGCGTCGCCGCGAATAACAGGTATTTCAACTTTTCAGTCACTGTTACATCCGTTCCACAAAAATATCGTTCCAAAATACCTATTACAGGTATATCGGCCCACCTCTACTTCAGCGTGTTTAGTCTGTAAACAGAAAATCGTCTGTGCGGACAACAACCACAGAATAGTGTAATGTACGGTTATCATACGTCCTCTTTTTCCCGGCCACGTTCTTTTTTTAGTGTTATAAACCTGTCCGGGAGGATTTAAAAAAAAACAGGGAAATGTTCTCTTTTTTTTTTTGGTTCGTAAAACTGAAAAATGTAGTCACCCGCAAGAGCGCTCCCAGCGGCGCCGCTGAGAAATGTATCATTGGCGTCATGTTCCATGCCTACAGCTCTTTCCCGCGTATTCTACAATTCTAATAGGCGTCTACATTCGTTAGTTTTTAAGGTTATTGGTACTTCTGAATTAAGTTGCTTATTTTCGTGGATATTCTGAGTAGTTAGTGGTAGTTATAACTTGTAGCCAAGTAGAATTTATTATTATTAATATGCCAAAACGAAAGTGTGTGTTAACCGAAAATTTATTAAAAGACTATACTAGCTTTAAGAAACGCCGGAACGATAATGAAGCAGAATGCTTAGTCCGTCCACCTGGAACATATAGGCTTATATCAGTTCCAAAAATTAAATTGAACATTGTATAAACTCTGTAAAAATGCTTAACTTAATCATAAATACCTTCTTATGCATAATGTATGATGTTTTTACTGTCAAATTTTTTTGAATCCATAAAGTAACGATCATGCTATTAAATTTTCAGGTTGTCCTCTTTTTTCACCTAGGTCATATGGTAACCCTATGTAATCTGTTAAAAGTCGTTTATTTGTTTACTTCATGGTTGGTGTAATTTTCTGTTCAAATGCATGTACACGGGTGTGACTGCGCGTGCTCCCGTGGACGTATCACGACGGTCTGCGAGTTTAGGGCCTCGACGAAATTTCTCTTGCGTGTTCTGTCTATTGCCAGGGCCTTCACCTCCCTCCATGTCTTGTTGACACCACCCAACTCTCTTTCCGCAGTCCTCTTCCAGGTATTCCTCGGTCTTCCACGTCTGCGGCTATCTTGCGAATTCCAATTCAGTGCCTGTCTAGCGATACTTTCTGATGGTCTTGTCGGGGTGTGCCCGATCCACCTCCATTTTCTTCTCTTTATCTGTAGGTGGATGGGACTCTAACTTGTGGCCTCCCGTAGATCTCTGTTCGAGATGGTCTCGGGCCACCAAATTCTCATTATGTACCTCAGACAACAGTTTATGTTTATGAAAGTCTGTAGGCTTGTGGTGATGTCCTTTGTCGCTTTCCAGGTCTCACATCAATACAACACCGATTTGACATTTGAGTCAAATATTGTGAGTTTTGTCCCCTGCGTGCGGGGTGATCTCCATACTGGTCTTAACTGTGCAAATGCTCCTTTTGCTTTATTTATACGACTTATCACATCCCTAAGAGCACCTGCATCCTCACTAACCATGCTACCCAGATAGCAAAATTCCTCTACCCTTTGTCTTTTTATAACTCTTCCGTCTAGAGTTTTATACCACTTTATATAATATTACATTTTTAACAAATTAACAGCGGAGCATTGAAACTGAATATCTAAAGGTGAACTCGGAGAGGAAATTGATAGTGCTAATCGATAATGATGGTGAAATAATACAAGTTGATAAATTCAAATATTCACAAGTTTACATTGATAAAAAAGTATTTAGGCGAGACAGGAGTTTGACGAGTCATCAAAGTCGATAAGAGTTATAAGGTGCTTGAACTCAACTATGGTAGGATAGTATCATCTCAAAAAGAAAACCAGTAAGCGATTTGGGTGACTGATGGTTGAATTGAAAGTAAAATAAGGTAAAATAAAATGTTAGAACAAGGTTCTTCTTCTTTAGCACTGGAGCCGGATACACAAAGGTGCAGACAGTGGTACAGTCTGATACCTGAGGAGGGTAGACTGCGATTCCACCCCATTTGACATGCAAAGAGTGTGGACACTACCTCGGACTATTTGGGGATGGAGGTCAAGTAGAAACACTACATATTTTTCGTTTAGAAATCTGCAGCCGAAGGCTATGCCCGACGGTGGAGCATCCAAGGTCGATATCCCAGCAGTACCGTACGAGTCATCTGAATGCTGAGTGGACCAGGAGGACCGGACGACGGACTCTAGGAGGATCAGATGACAACGGAGGATCGACAGGTCGCAGGACTCAGGATCATGACATGGAATCACTGAGTATCACCGCACAGCAATAAGGTGACATGAAACCATTTTTACTCGTCAACCAACGAGTCATAAAAGACATTAAAAAGAAAAGAGTAAAGAGTCATTGATAAATTTTAATAGTGTAAATAATAATTGTAAAATTTTAATTGGTTAAATTGTAGTAATTTATAATGATATTTAACATTTAAGAAATTATTTTTGAAATTATAACGTAGCATAAATGTTTAAGTAATTCTAAAATTGGTTGATATTTCATGAATACGATATTCATATGTAAGCACACAAAGGAAAGTAGTAATAATAAAAATAATATGGAATTTAGAAAGAAATACAATCTGAGCAAGTCGAGAACACATTAAATGTTATTAACAATTTTCTATTTATACATGTCAATTTATATTTTGTGTATTATATTTATGAATATGTGTGTAGTGTTATTTGTATAGTGACAATAATTGTGTGTATGATGAGCATACACAAAAGAAAAATATGCGAATAATAATGACGAAATTTCAATTCGTAATTTTTGAAAATTTTATTTAATAAAATTTTGAATGATTTTTACAAAGTCGATATGATATAAGAAGTGTTGTTATTATTTTAAAAACACACCATACACCTTTTCTAGTTATAATATATTACATAATATAATATTATACATAATACATAATATTCTGATATTAAATCGGAAAGAAAATCTTGAGATTTCTAAAGATTATAGGAGGAAAGATACATTGTATTCTTTTAGTATGGAAGTGGATTAGTTTCCTGGAAACTGCGTAATTGTTACAATCGTTACAGTTATCTTATCCTAAGTTAAGAGTTTTAGACACCAGTTTCTTCTAGTAAGTGAATCTAGAAATTGGTCGGGTGGGGGGGGGGGACCGAGTCGGCTTCATGTAAAATAAAAACAAGTTAAGATTAATCAATATTACACCCATTAAGGTAATAACACAATAAAAATAAGCGCTATTGAAACATTGTTTGTAAGATACTTTTTATTGACTTAAATGATTTTCCTATATTTCATATTTCAAACGTACACGTAAATTCTGTGTAATAGGTAAACGTGTTTGTAGGTTTATATTTAAAAAAGTGCTCCTACTGTTGTAGGCCTATTAGCGTACACAGCTGAAAATTTAATTATTAATAAATAAATAAATTAATTAATAAAACAGTTAAAAAACTGTTCTTATTAGGCCCACGAAAAACTTCAGAAGTAAGAGAAGTGGAAATTGAGAAGTAATGATGAAATATATCAAAGTATAGAAAATATAACAGAAACGATGAGAAAAAGAAGACTATTATTTATGGACATTTACATAGAATGGGCGACAATAGGCAGATCTTCAAATATATGTGGGGGAAGAAGTAAATATCAAGTTGGATTAAAGAAGTCCAAAAGGATTTAGAAAAAAATTATATACACGCAGATGAAGCAATTGAAAGAGACGTTTTTCGGGCAAAAATGTTAAAAATGGAAGGAGTCCAGGATAGGAGACACAAAAACGCAGGTTCAAAGTGGACTGAAGATAGGAAGAAGAGAGACAGTGAACATATGAAAGAATATTGGAGAAAAAGAAAAGAATAAAGAATTGAAATTGGCATGTGGTCCTTAGGTGCCCGATACAAAAAAAGCTTAAAAATTAAGAGCGTAACAAAATTTCTTGTCAACTTTAGACCCTCTGGAGGGGTCCGGTCTTGTTCGCCCCCCCCCCCCCCCGTAAATACGACCCTGGTTTCTTCGGCATCTAATTAAACTTGCATCATCATGTACTGGTTACATTCTTTACCGGTCAATACACTGAAAGGTACACAGTTCGAACAAGGGAGTCGAGACGGTGTGAAGGAACAGCTTTGACTTTTAGTCCGCATTGTTTAAATAGCGTCACGTTTGCTGACCCATGTGACCGAAATATTAAAGTTGCACATACACGAACGGTTCCGACCTCGAGGATTTAAATACTCAAGGCCGTTTTGAAATACTTCTGAATAAGGTTGCTGCAAGCTGTAGAGGTATGCTAAACGAGTATTTGAAAATAACAGGTACGAACGAAACCGTTCCAAAAAAATAACTCTTACAAATACCTGTTATTATATACCTATTATACATATACCTTTATTATATAATTTGTTATAAGAAATAAATTGAAACTAAAAGTATTAACAGTGTTACTTTACACTGTGACTTTATTGAGCTGTTAGTCTACTGTTTAAAAAAAGAAAAGAGAAACAAGAGAATTTATAGGTCTATCTCCCTTTGGGAATATTAATTTAAGTTTTCACTAGGAGTAAACAAACTGTCATAAATTTAATATTAAACTGTTGATTCCATTTTGGCTAGACAAATCAGTTGCGAAACTCAGGCAATGAAATTTAGAGTGCACGTAATAGCAAAACAAAGAATGTAAAAAAAATTACATGAGATGTGCAGTGAAGTTAAAATCATCTCCGAAATCACATTAACAAAAAGTACTATATGACCTATCAGCCACTCTGTAGGTTATAACACAATATAATTCGCTTTTTCAAAATTTAACAAGTTGGTGACTAGTATAATATGTAATTTATTATCTGTATTATAGATCTGCATAACACACGAGAATAAATATACATCAGTATGAATTTTTTCATTTATTAAAAAACAACTTCGTCTCTTTGGCATAAGGACATTGTGAAACTCGCAGTTTTGCTTCGTTTGTACTTGTCTGGCAATCGACACATGCCCAGAATCATGTATTCAGCACCAATAACTGACTTTGTACCCGTAGTAGGCTACTCGTTTATAGAGGTGGGCGTTTTTGTTGTTTTTGCAAAACGAAAACGAACTGTTCGTTAAAAAAAAAAAACTGTTTTTAAAAACAGTTGGAAAAAACAGGTTGAATTAATGAACTGTTGCTATTTACATTTACTGATTTTACCATTATATTGTTAAAACGTTCTGTTTGAGCATTTCGATAACTGTTCATTTTAGCCTTTTTTCTTAAATGGATGGTTATGTAACTTAAACAGTGGCATTAAGTCAATATTTCTCTTATTTACCAGTATCTTAAAAGGCATTTTTTGTTTTAAATTGTTTCATCAAAACTCATGGGGAATATCTGAATAAAATGTTTGTAGTAACTGAAATAAAACTGAATACAGCTTAATTCTGCGCTAAACAGAACGAGGACAGTACAATAATCAATATATAATAATAAGTATAATAAGTCAACGAACGTTACAGTAAAAACGAACATTTTACTCGTAACAGTTCAACAAACGTTGCAATGAAAACGAACAGTTTACTCAAAACAGCTCCACTGAAAACGAACTGTTTGTTCCGAACAGAGAACTGTACTAGAACAGTTGCGTTGCCAATACTGTTGTCAACGCCATGTCCGTTTTTAAAACGGAGAACGGTTTGTCTCCGTGGAAAAGAACAGTTCGTTTTTTTCTGAAAACTGTTTTTTCAAACAGTTGTGCGTTTTTGTTCCCAGCACTACTCGTTTAATCGTTGGTTGCGTAGGGTAGTTGCGCGAGTAAAATCGGAATGGGTATTTCGACTTTCCAATAATCGTTGAATCGGAACACGTATTTCAACTTTTCAGTCACTGTTATATCTGTTCCACAAAAATAATCGTTCTAAAATACCTGTTATAGGTATATCTGCCCACCTGTAGTAAGCTGGTTCAGTATTTAAAGTCGTTGTGCGAACAGCATTGTGTCACTCCAACAACTTTTCCGTCGGATGTCGAAACTCACGTTCCAGAGTGAAAGATTGCGATTGCGATTGTTACGGACGTCTCTCTCTCCTAAAGTCTGTAAAATGAACGGTGGCGGTTGGGACAGGGCAGACCGACTTCACCCTCACTAACACACACGCAGCGGCCCTTGGTGACTCACATACTGGACATTTCTAAGCGCAAGAGCATTTTTTTACTGTGCTAAAAAATTGCAAAACCGTTATTGTTTTTGAATTCTGCGAAAAATTTTAAGAAAAATGATAACAAACAACAACTATCAACAAGCAATAACAAACAACAACTATCAACAAGCAATCACTGTCCTTTACAGTCATAATGAGGTCATTAACCTGTTATGAATCACTGTTGTAATCACATTTAAAAATTATAATAGGTTTGTTTGCATTGACGATAAATGTCATACAAGGAAAAGTTAAACCTATTATTACTAAGATTAAGACTATTGGTAACATGAATAATTTCGGCTGTAGGAAGTAAGATTTATTGTTACTTATGTAGACCTATAATTGTATGTATGTCTAATTTGTGTACATATTTAGTTATTTATATTTTACTGACAGTTACCATGTATATTATTGTATGAATACGAAAGAATAAAATTTGAATTTGAGTGTAACAACATTTTATTTTTTCCACATCAACATTAGTCGCTTGATCAGATTTTTATAGTGTTGAAAACAGAGATTTGTCGCAATTGTGTCGTTGTTTAGACTCATTTTTTCTTAAAATTTCGTGGAGGTTACAAAAATGGTAATCTCGTTTGGCATTAAAATCAAATTTGAAAAGTTGTAATTATGTAGCTTTGCGAATCATACCTGTGGCGCGCGGGCCGGCTGTGAGTGTGCGTGCGTCAGTGAGGGCACCTTGGGGAGTGTGGCCGGTCCCACCTCCACCGTTCATTTTACAGACTGTAGTGTGTTGACTGTTCGCGAGCGAACTCACCAGCCATGTCTATGGTCGGTTATCATATGTCTATGGTGCTATCGGAAAGTTCCCGGACTGTACTTGGCACGGCTGTTGGACGTGACTGTACAACCTGGCGTCCCAGTGTCCGATTCCGTAATACGTAATGAGTCAGTCTGCCGAGTTTCGTTGCATTGTGAGGTTGTGTTCGGTCTACGCGTTGTGTTTTGTAATCGTGTGTTAACGTTCATTTGCGAATTTTATGATGGCTGATAAATTCGAGCAACGGGCGTGCATTAAGTTTTGTTTTGAACTTTGTAAATCGCCTACTGAAACTTTTGCAATGCTTCGAGAAGCTTTTGAAGAACATTCCCTACACAGAACACAGGTTTTTGAGTGGTACGCTCTTTCAAGGCCGGCAGAATGTCACTTGAAGATGATCACCGTTCAGGACGACCTTCCACGAGAAAAACGGATGAAAATGTTGAAAAATTCGACAACTCATTCACGAAGACCGTCGTCAAACAATCCATGAGTTGTGTACAAGTGCCGGAATAAGCTATGGAAGCTGTCAAGAAATTCTAACTGAAAATTTAGGCATGCGTCGTGTTGCTGCGAAATTCGTCCCTCGGCTTTTGTCTGTGGATCAGAAACTGCGCCGTGTTTGATGTGTGCAGTGAACTCAGAGAAACGTCTGAAAATGACCCTACCTTCATCTCCAGGGTCATAACCGGTGATGAAAGCTGGTTTTATGGTTATGATCCAGAAACAAACAGCAGTCGTCACAGTGGAAAAGTCCACAATCACCGAGACCAAAAAAAGCACGGCAGGTCAGAAGTGCAACAAAAACCATGCTCATTGTGTTTTTCGACATCAAAGGCATTGTCCATCGCGAGTTCGTGCCAGCTGGTGTTACAGTGAACTCAGATTTTTATTGTGACGTTTTGAGGCGGCTGAGACAAAATGTGCGACGAAAAAGGCCCAAATTGTGGAAAGACCAAAACTGGCTGTTGCATTACGACAATGCACCTGCTCACGCTTCACTGAAAACAACAGAGTTTTTGACCAAAAACAATATGGCCACCGTCCCACACCCTCCATATTCACCAGATTTAGCCCCCTGTGATTTTTCTCTGTTCCCGAAAATAAAAATTCACATGAAAGGTCACCGTTTTGACACTGTAGAAGACATTAAGACAAAAACGCAGGAGGTGCTTGACAGCCTTCAGCAAAAGACTTTTTTTTGTCACTTTCCAGGCATGGAAACAACGCTGGATTCGTTGTACAATTCGCAGGGAGACTACTTTGAAGGAGATGGGAGCCATTAATGGCCTAGGTAAGCAAAAAGAATTTATTAGACCTAGTCCGGGAACTTTCTGATAGCACCTCGTATATTTCCGAATCCCACGGTACAGCGTTCTGGGCTTTTCTTTTTTTATATGTATCTCCTCCTGTTCTTAGTAGTAGCATGAGCCAGACAAACCTTATACGTGTGCCCTACCTCGTAGCAGTTTTTCATCAAATAAATACATTCATTTATAGTAAGCTATTTTTTTGGGCAAAAGTAACACGTCTGCGGCCAGAAAGAATTTCTCGAGTGACCAATTAGGGTGCAATAAAAATAAGCCCAAGAAGTGTGTTTTACAGCTTCCTCTGTACTTGACACATCTGCCCACAGTCATTGTTGTAAGAAACAGTTCTAGTACTGAGCCGTTGTAACAGTTCACAATTCACGCTCAATAGCACGTGCGGGGTTCACACACGCACAAACACACAATATTTAACAAAACAGTTAACAGCACGAATATTGTTCTAGTGGCCTACACAATATACGTACACATGAACAGTATACAGACGCGCGCGTTTCATTTTAAATATAAATGTACAGTGTAGAGGAACGGAAAATCCCGTCTACACGAATCATACCGGGGGCGCGCGTACATACAAACACACGCATGCATTCGCATCCTATCAAAACCACATCAAAATATACACATTTTGATATGTCTTAGAAGGTTGAAACTGTTAAGTCAATGTGATGGGCAAAATCTATTATTTCAGTAGAAAAACATTACTTAGTGAAAAATAAGTTATTAAGAATAAATAAGTGTCGCTCGTACCGTTAGACTGAATTTGTTTGTGTCATTCATATGACGAACAAATTCCCTGTCAGATATTAATTTGTGTGTCAATAAAAACTGTAGTAAACCTACTCGAGACAAATAAGCAGAGCACCGTGACAAACTATCTTAAGAATTCCATCCTAAATTACGAATGAATGTAACAGAGCAGTGTACAAAACGTCGAAAGTATATCGGAACAAGCAAACGGGCCACAATTGAAAGAAAGGTTTTTCTTTGCATGTATATTACATAGTGTTGAGAGGGTAGTTGAGGGTAGACGTGAGAGAAGTAATGGGTACATTAGGGACAGAGAGAGAGAGAGATGTTTGTACTTAAGTTTATGTACTTCTAGACGGTAAAAGTGCGTGTGCGTGTACATAATCAGAACAATGACTATTCAGACGTATCGGCTCAGTATTAGGGAACTAGAGCCGATAGAGCTTCCGTTCCCAAAATGATGAGTGCAAAGGCAATACTTGCAGGAGGAGTAGAGGCTGTAAAACTGTTCCCCAAGATTTCTCGAGGGTCACGTTTATTGCAGGCCTATTGTTCACGCAAGGAACACTTTGGGGGCCCACACGTATCACCTTTGCCATTTTTTTTATAAATTTAATTAAGAAAGTTGTGTTAGTGGTTATAATCACAAACAGAATTATCACTGTTGCACACCACTATAGAAAAATTATTTCGATTAGCGCTGTCAAGCTTCACAGCTCATCGTCAGATCGGAAAAATGAGCTGTGAAGCTTGAAAGCCCTAATCGGAATAATTTTTCTACAGTGGTGTGCAACAGTGATAATTTTGTATAAGTTGTCAGGCCCTCTAATCTCGACAGTTTACAGGAAAATTACAATTCAGACTCATCTTGTTTGTTGGTACCCGTATAACCAGCTCAATGCTCTGGATTCCACTAAATGTGGTAGGCCTACTCCGACAGCATTAATTCCAAGCCAGTATTTGACAGTTCTCTCTTACGAAACAAAAAGCTCTCTTGAAAGTGCTGTGTTTGTGGGCTTGATTGAAACGATGCTCACGCTCATTCGGTGTCAAATACTGTGAGGCCTCAAAATCGTATGACTTTCTCTACTTTAATCTTAAGTTTCGAAGAGTCCGACTGCCCTGTTTTGTTATATTTTTCTGTGATTGTCACTCTCTTGTACATGTGTCGATTTTCAACCGAGTCCATCTTCCATGGCGAATAAACGGATAGAGGAACACGACAGCACCGGCTTGTTCTATAGGTGGGAAATCGCCTGTAAAAGTGGATGAAGCGAAATGTAAGTTGGTCAGCAGAAAGAGCGTGCAGGGTAGAAAACCAGTAGGACACAGCTGCATTAAAGATCTTACACGACAAAGAGACTGCCATAACGTTTGCACGACCGGTGTCAGTATACTCAGATATTATCTCTAAAAACCGGGCTGTTAGGCCGTGGTTCGGTTGCTATTAAACACCGTTACGTCGACAACCGGGCTGTAAGGCCGTGGTCGGTTGCTATTAAACACCGTTACGTCGACAACCGGGCTGTTAGGCCGTGGGTCGGTTGCTATTAAACACCGTTACGTCGACAACCGGGCTGTTATAACAGCCCGGTTGCCCACGTAATGGCGTTTAACAGCGACCGACCACGGCCTAATAGCCCGACGTAATTTTGAGTATAGAAACTGCCGTGGTTTCCTGTTAGGTAAAGTGTTGCGTAGTTAGAGGACTGCCCAGATATTGATTATCAAAAGAGCATAAAGAAGTCAACCCGATTTTGAGTTTTTTTTTTTAACAAAGATAAACTTAAATTGTCGTGCATTCTATTGTTGCTGTTGCCTCATAGCCGTGCAGCTGGTCTCTCTTCACAATGCGTGTCTTTGACCACAATTGCGCCCTTTGTTACGTACAATATGTTGTTAAAGCGATGTAAAAATTGCGTGTTATTGTAGCGAATACACTGGACTTGATAATGTGCACGTGCCCGTTAGTTATGATGTTCGGTTCTGACAGCGTGCAAGCCGTGGACATTGTTGTTGCCAAACGATGCGGTTGCATTCTTGGCACAGCCACGGCAAGTGCACGATAATGTTTCTTCAGCGATTCTTTTCTTTGTTTTACTGATTTAATTGCGTACGAATTTAATTTGTTGCAATTTAAATACTAATCTTCATTCAGAAGTCGCACGACACATGGGAAGATAGAGGAAAGAAATACATTGAGAGTTTTTCGCTAGTATGTACTGCGCGACTTGAAAAGTTTGTCATCTAAAAATTAAAATGACAGAATTGTAGTTTTAAAATTTTTATAATGTAAAAATCCGCCCAGTATGGGCTGAACTGGTGGGAACATCTTTGCCGAACGGATGACTGCCGCATCCCCAAACAACTATGGAACTATAAGTCGAGGTGTGGGACGTCCGATGAAGCCCCCAAAGCTATAAAAAGTAGAAAAGCAACAAACTATACGTTTCGACAGTTTATTGAAATTTAAAACATAACTCGTTGTATTTCCGTTCTTAATCGGCGTAAACGGATACTTTTTTCTTCAATTTGTAGTTTACTATACCAGTAAGCAGGGGGCGGATCCGTAGAGGGGACAATTGCCCCCCCCCCAAGAATCTTACTTGGTAAACAATGGCCCTATTTACACAGAGTGAATTTTTAGTAGGTTGGTAACTAACTAACTAACCAAGTACCAGCACAGCGCTGTAACTTTATTTTATGCGTGATCTCTTAGAATGTTAAAATATTTAAAAATGTATTTTCTACACATATAGGCCTATACAGTAGCCGCCAGTGACTTTGATTCTATTAAGTGGCTGATTCTAACAAGTCGTAAGAATACTAATTGCGTTAAACGGCATAGGAATAAATCGGTAACAGTAACTGTGATCACATTAAGCGGCGGGCACTGTATTTGATTTTTATTATTTTTAAAAATATGTTCACCGTCCATTTAATAGTAATTTTGTATCTGTAAAATTTTAATATAATTTGTTATTAAAAAAAAAACGAAATTTCTTCTTTTATTAAATAGAACTTATTATGATTCATTCCATCCCATTCTATAGCTATTACCTATGACATTTATATGTCATACCTTTTTTTTATAAAAATAGGTTTGAAGGTATGAAGGTAATAACCAATTAAGCTATTACCGTGATCTACAAAATTAGTGCAAATTTACTGAAGATTAACATTTTGAAGGGCAAACATATTACTACAATCTTTCTGTAACACTTGTATGAGGTAATAAAGAAATGTATTATATGTGATAAAAGTTAATAAAGTTTACGCTTATACATGATTTTAATATGCATAAGTAGACAATAAATTGTACTTTTATGGCTATGTTTACGAAAAAAATTCGGGGGGGGGGACCCCCCGACCACCGGTTTGCCCCTCCCGACAGCAACTTTTGGATCCGCCCATGCGGCAGTAAGGCGATGGAATACTCAGTTTTTGTCTATAGCCTACTCTTCATGCATGTGAAAACAAAATTTTATGTAACGTTTGGATACGGTTTTTTTTGGAATTACGACATGAAAAAGTGGGTCTGTGAGAAACCTTTTTGTTGTTAGAGATAGTTACGTAGTGTAAGCGAATGAAATTATCAGCGTCTATTGAATTTATTTCTACTAGTAATTTTGTACAAACCACTATGTTGTCTTTGGTACTGACGAGCGCTTTCGGCAGTCAAGCCATCTTCAGGTCATTTACCAACGTGAAGGTTAAAACCTTTTACCAATAAAAGGTTGGTAAATGACCTGAAGATGGCTTTGACTGCCGAAAGCGCTCGTCAATACCAAAGACAATATAGTGGTTTGTATAAAATCACTAATAGAAATATTTGAGACCACTAACACTCCAATACAACAATAAACTATTGAATTTAGTTGTTATCCAATTTGCGAGCTGTGTAGCGTTCAGTGAACGCGCGGAAGGTTCTTGGCGCCGAAAGTTTGCAAACGCGACATAACGCCTACCTATAGTTACTTATTATAATATTTACCAGAGTACTTTATACGCGTAACTTTTAACAACTGCTCTACACTGAGTTATACTCGTTGATTTAAGCACTACGTAAACGTAATACTTCAACTATACACTACACTAAACACTATAAGTGCTTATGTAGCACTGAAGTATATATAATACTTCAAAATCCGTAAAGTTCTGCCAGCAGCGTACATGGAACGTGAATGAATGGTATATAACAGAATGGCGATAACAAGTTGAAAGAGGTGAAGTCTACTTTTCACCGGATTGAAGACGTGTGTCGAATTGCTAGCTCGACCCACTGAATTGTGTTGCAAGACAGATTATAGACTCCCGTCTTCAGCTGAAAATCCTATTAATAAGAAAAAGTACCTTCTTCTTCTATGCCCCGGCATGAGACACTTTTCAGCAAACGTTCTTGAAGGAAAGATTGCGGGAGTGGCCTAGTTTGTGGTATTTGGGAATCAGTGAAATGGACGTGGTTCTTATGTGGCAATGAAGAGGTACGTAGCGACAATGCTTTAGCTTTAGGAATAATTGTAATTAAAATCGTTTTCACTGTGTCTCTGTCCAATTTTTAACAAGCAAAAATAGTTGCCCGAACCCTTAAGTCAGCAAGTAAAGGAAGACGCCTAAAATTCTACAAGGTGATGGCTCTTCCCACACTTCTTTATGGGTCTGAGAATTGGACTTCAACGAAAGGCCAGGCCAGTCGCATCCAAGCGGCTGAAATGAGATTTCTCAGGGACGTGGCAGGGTATACTCTCCATGATCATAGAAGAAACGCAGATATACGGGAGGAACTGAATATTATGAGTATATTCGACAGGATCGCCCAGTATCGGCTGAATTGGTGGGAACATTGTTGCCGAATGGTTGACTGCCGCATCCCCAAACAACTGTAGAACTATAAGCCGAGGGGACGGAGAGGTGTGGGACGTCAGAGAAAGCGTTGGAGTGACCAGCTCTGATCTTAGCCTATTTGAGACCGGAACAAACCATCCTCGGTTTAATCCTTGAAGATGATGATGATGATGAAAAATAGTTGCCGTGGATTATCCTAAAAGGCGTATTATCCGAAATGACTGTACTTGTATTCTGGTTAAAATGGGGTTCTGCTGTGTGTAATCCGTAAAGCACGTGATGTAGGTCTATTGCGCTAAAGTACCCACTATTTAAAATTTTCCCACAAAGAACTGTGCAGTGTCAAATTTCTGTCAATCGTGTAATTATGCGCCGATTCCCTACTGGCCTTGGTTACACGTGGAGACCTTGGCGAAGCTAACTGCAGGCGGGCCATAGCGTCTATGTATCGTCAGTGAATTTGTTGAAACCGTGTATTAATCTTTACAAACATGCAACAGAGGTACACGCGGTACTTACGAGCAGTTCCTGTCGGTCATCTAATGTTTCGGTGTTGTGCGGATGTCCTCCGATATCTAATCTCGTGTGTGTCGTGTGAGTCATTTGGAGTAACGACTCATCAACCGGTTGGGATTGTAGTGCGTAGGCTTTTGTTTCTGTTTATCAGCTGTGAGTCACAACGTACCGATCGGTTGTGTGACCTTCTAACACCGTTCAGGCGGTTAACTAACTTTCTTTCGGCCGTACGTACAGTAATTATTTTTGTTATTGTTAGCCTACTTTAGCTCCAGTTGCTTCTTGCCCTTACCCGGGCTGCATTCTTTGGACTCTTTTGTCTTCTTTCTTTTGTCTCCAACACTATTCAGATTTGAAAGTATTGTACAGCTCAGTTGCAGTATACTCATTGGGATTATGATCTGACCGTTCACGTTAGTTAACGGCCTTCACGAAACGACGTCTGAATTCTTTTAATTTAGTGTATTTTTATTACTTCTTCTTCACTACATGGCTTGAGCCATATCCGGTTCCGACTTCACAGAGTCTCTGGCTATTTTCTCAGGGTATTCCACGATCTCTCGTCCCCACTGGGCTATATTCAAACGCTTGTTTAGGAACGCGTGTTTACTATGCGTCCCACATGGGACTTACAATTCTGGCTGTATTCCTTTATTCTATTCAGAAGCGGCTGTAACTTCTGGTCCTTCCTTATATCGTCGTTCCGTAGATGATCTCTCAAATTGCATCCCTTAACTGCTCTTAAAAATTTCATTTCCGAGGCCTGTATTTTTGGAATGTCTTATTGCTGGAAAGTCCATGTTTCACATCCATACATTAAACTCGGCACTAGTCTATTTTTCGTTTTCATAAAGAAGCCGCAGGGCATCTTAAGGTCCAGGAGACTTGTAATTTTGACTGTATCAGAAATGTAACGAGTTGGCAGATTTGGAGGTGCAAAAGCATCGTATGACAGGGAAGAATTAATTCCGAACTACAAGAGTAATATCTTCATCTTATCCGATACAAGATGGTATGAATGTCATTGCGAAATAATAATGTTATTAAGTTTTGACGATGCTGTTAGAGAGTGGAAGCAAATGCTAGAAATACTGAACTTCAGTGACAGTTTCAGTGAACGTAATTTTGTCAAAACTGTGATGTTTTCTGACGATCAGGTCATAATAGCAGACAATGAAAATAGCCTGCAGATGGGTCTCTATGAATTGCAGTAGATAATCAGGATGTATCGTCTGGAAACTTCTGTTATCAAGACTAAGTCCATGGCTTTTTTAAACGTTGCTTCCCTGTAAGGTGCAAACTAGTACTGAATGATCAACTAATTGAGCCAGTGCATTCACTCAGGTTCCTTGGATGTGACATGTCTTTTGTTGGTGAGGTAGATGTGGACAAAAAAAAATATAGAAGTTTAATCACACGTGTGGAACGATGAGAAGAACACTGAACGGAAAGGTCAGAAGAGATACTCTTTTGAAACTTTATAAAGTGCGGCCTTTATGGTAGCGAGACTTGACACTGAACGCAAAGACCCAAAGTCGGATACAGGCTAGTGAAATGAGATTATGATATATTATGATATAAGGAACATCCTTGCAACGAACAACAAACTAAAGGATAAAACAGTGGAGACAGGATTTGACAGACCATGTTGCATAATAACAGGGTACCAAAACAAATTTGGTTTATAATCGAAAGGACGGCAGAATATTGAAAACCCAAAGAAAAGTGGTCGGACCAAGGAGTGCTCAACGGGTCGTAAGGTCCGCAACCTGAAGAAGAAGAATATTAAGTTCGAGTTGGTAGTGACGGACTTGACTGTATGATGGCAGAAATGAGACGTACTCTGTGGGTTAGAACTCATTCAGCGAGAACAGATAGCAAATTGATCACATGTGCATTTATTGCCGTGCAACACGGAGACCGAAGATGTGCTAACTAAAACTGGTGAGTGGTGGCAATACACGTTTCTCAGTGTTTGTTGGAGAAACTATAAGTCTCGTAGGCCACTTCCGACGCTGCATTTCGAAAGGAGATACAAAATATTATATGCTTACGTTTACGGTAGGCTCAAGAATGCGGAGAGCGTTTTTGATCGGATTTTTTAGAAACAGAGCATTAGAACTCAACTGCAGTTTATTCGTCTTATTACCTGATTTACGTGTAGGCCTACATAAAATGGGGGCAATTAACTGCCTTTCTTTTTCTGTTCTTTACCAATTATTGTTTTCAACAAATCATCCGATTTCCATCGTTTTTTATACATATTAGATATCTTTGTCAGATTATAATTCAGAGTTTCAAAATTCTTGTAAACTTTTCATCCATCCGTACTCAGCAATATTTGTAATTTTCTGAAGAGAACAGATACTCTCGTTTTCATTGGCGAATGGCCGGCTGCGCCGTCAAGGGACCTATTTCCATTTACATGTTACCCGCTCGTTACGAAAAATTACGTTTTTGGTAATTTGACCCAAGAGAACACATTCAGTACAATTTATTGCCGGTGACGTTTTAAATTTATACTTATTTTTCTGCTTAATATAATAGTATGCTTGCCTGCCACGAACGATATATTTTCTCTCATACATGATTTAAATTAAAATGAAAAAATATAGAATTTTGTTAAAGTTAAATGAAATGTTTCCATAGAAACTACTTCTTTGTTGTCAATAACGTAGTACACATATAAAATTTACCTCCTCCATCATCAACTACCATTTTAATTAATAAAAAATTTACCCCCTCCCCCGTCAACTACCCTCTTCATATTGATATTTCATCTACCTTTCTACAGTGGATTATTATGACCTTCTTTTCAGGATACTTTATTTACCAAAATTAAGCACTTTACTCTTGTTAAAACGTAAAACGTTGCAGGTAAACTACCCCTTTCTCTTAAACCGATCTTCAGCAAAAACAATAGGCCTTGAGTCCTACAATTCATGGCTGTGTGCAAAAAATTATTTTATTCTGTTTGAATTTGCGGCTGTTATCGTTTGCCATAGAAAAAATTCTACACACACAGATACTTTTCGAAAAATAACTTTTAACTTCCATGTTCAATAAGGAAACGGAAGTATGGTCATGCCGAAAAAAATCGTGTTCGAGATAACGGCAGATTCTGATTGTACTACCATCAAAACATGAAAAATGTCATTTTTCGAAAAGTGCCTTATCCGAGGAGATACCTAACAGTTACACAACGAGTTTATAACTACAGATTACTTCTCCTTCGCAGATAATTCACTCGAATTTCGGATTACATTTACGCACACTTCGCCCCACAGTTTTTCTTTTATATTACGGTCGCTGTATTCTCTTAACCGCTTAGCGAACAGAGCTGGTCGTTTTTCAACTTCAATGATAATTAGCTCTGGGTCTAGGACACAATTTACAGCATCATCAGATTCGGTGCCAGACATGGTGCTAGTCTACTCAGCAATACACTCGTCTCAAGACTAACAGCCCAGCAATCGTGGCTACAGAATCGCAAGTAGGTGCAGGTCTGTACACATCTGTGTGATTCATTTGAGCCAGTGACAATCGCGTCGCTGATAAAATAGAACATGTTGCTGTTTTTTAATCGCTGCGATTTCTCAGTCGCAAGTGAGTGCACTGACATTTAAAACTATGTCTTCCATTTTTTGCGATTAATCTGCCGTGCGACAAAAAATCGCAAGTGTTTGCCTAGGCTAAAAAAAAAAAAAATAATTATGTTCTAAGGTTTTTCGCGGCCCGTGTCAGTTGTATTAGAAGAGTTTACCGGGATGTTTGGCCGTGGTCTATGGTATTAAAGTCAAACCAAACGTTTCGACAGCACCACTGGCTGCCATCGTCAGTGGAATTCAAAGAATTCGAGAGCTCCTGAACGTGGATTGTTATCTTCAAGCTTTACCACAGTACTGTGGGCTTGACGATAACGACACGTTCAGGAGCTCTCGAATTCTTTGAATTCCACTGATGATGGTAGCCAGTGGTGCTGTCGAAACGTTTGGTTTGTCTTTAACCATAGACCACGGCCAAACAGCCCGGTAAACTGTTCTAATACAAATTATTTATATGTTTTCGTATGACAAATGTAAAACGATAAGAAACGGCAGTCAAACAAACGCATCAAACTGAAAGAAAACTCCCTACATAATGTCATTGTCACATAAGTAGGCTTCGTTGGGTTTAACATAATTATTGTTATCGCACGCTGATAAGATATCACTAATTATACTTTAAGAACAGCTACTTCTACTGTGTTTTTTCCTCTTCAAGTAGAACACAACTTTAATTTTGTACGGTTTGTATGCGTTATCGTCTTTGCACAGTGATAAGGGAATCCATTTATGAGGTGTACAGAAAGAGTAGTTAAAAAATAATACAGGTTTGTTGTTTAAAATCTGTTACACTAGTATTAACGATGTCTGTGGTTTTTATAACGAGGTGTTTGATTTATAACAGCAGGTTTCCAAGGCAACAATAATGCCGACGACTCTGAAAAAATCTGTATGGAAAACCATACTTGACTTCCATGTTCTAATTAATTATAAAATTATTTTAATATGTACACTCAGAACGAAACTAAATATATCAGCATGTTTTTGGTAAAAACGCTGAAAAAGATAATCAAAATACGAATTATACCCACTGTAGTTGTTAATATTTTAAAAATAAAGAATTAATTTGATTAAATTATCTTTTAATTAAAACAACGCTGAAGAAAGCGAATACCGGCCAGCGTTTGTAATCTGTGAATTTCTGAAAACGAAAAATTATTTTGTTCACGTATCCGTGGTTAGGATATTTTGTTTACATGGAACGATATCAATTGTTAATATTTTATTGAAATTTTTTTTGTAAGTTTTCGGTCGAATAAATTTATAACATCAATTCAAAAAATTACCCTTTCCCTTTTCAACTACCCTTTTCATTTATAGATATTTCATCTATAGTGGATTATTATGATCTTCTTTTCAGGATACTTTATTTATCAAAATTAAGTACTTTAGGTCTCGAGTCCTCTACAACTCGGGCACATATGCAAAAATTTATTTGATTCTGTTTGAATTTGCGGCAGTTATCGTTCGCCATAGAAAAATTTACTACACACACACTTTTCGGAAAATGACTTTTCTTCATGTTTTGAGGGTAGTACAATCAGAATCTGCCCTTATCTCGAACATGATTTTTTCGCGATCATCATACTTCCATTTCTATACGGAACATGGAAGTAACAATTCAGTTTTAATACTTTCGTTCAGTCGTGATTGTTTTTCACCTCTTTCAGTGAGTTACTTGTTCGCCATCTACGATCCAACGTCTCCACTTTCGTGGACAACCACTTCACTTAACAGTTCAATCCTCATTTGTAAGCATTGCCAAGAGTGCAGGTCTTGTAGATAAAATTAATATAATTTTACTTAGATGTCTTTCATGTAAATACCGCTATGAGAGAGTTGGTTGACTGGCTGTCAACTGTGGACGAGTCTGTTGTCGAGGTGAAGAAGAAGGTTGCGATAGAGGTGCGTTGTCTTTTTAACACCAGTCACCAACATCCCTCAGTGGACACACGTTGACTATGCTGCTGTCGGTATCTATATATATATATATACTTTTACGATGTAAACCTAGAACAGTAATTGCTCCGTGTGGTTCCTCCAAGTAGCTTTAAGAGAGCCAGGCAGGGTAAGTGCAGGATATAAATAGGAAATAGGCATATATTATGCCAACAGTAGACTATTGAGAAGCAAACTCATTAGTCCTAATACGAAAGTGAAAATACATAAGTCACTTATCGTAACGGTTATTACTTATGGAAGCGAGATGTGGACATTGACAAAAAAGGAACAAGAAACACTAAGAAAACATGTTTATGGGCCGCTAAAGAAGATGACGAATGTAGATTAAGAAATAACCAGGTCCTTCTCGTCTAGTGAACCTGCCTTTATATAGTGCAGAAGAAAAACTACCGCAAACCACGTGGTCTGTTTATTGTTTCGGTATGGTGAATAGATGGAGGTGCGAATCCAGACAGGAAGAATCAGGGAAATCCCCTCCTCGAAAAAGGGTTTGGAAACTTCCATAGTCTTATTTTGGGAAAAATCGTTTTATTTTTATCTGACAAGCTTAGTTTTTATTTTAAAAATAATAAACAATTTCTTTTAATATTCTGGCTTCTTGCCGGGGATGTTAGGGCGTGGTCTAATGTTGGCGCTGGAAACAGCCGTTTCGGGCCCACCATTGGAGGCCATCTTAAGTGTTATGATTTATAAGGCAACTGGTACGCAGTTCCACAGTACTGTAGCAAAAGATTGAATCATCATAACACTGAAGATGGCGTCGAGTGGTGGGGGGGCGAAACGTCTGTTTCAAGCGCCGGCATTAGACCTCGGCAAGCCCTTGCCTAATAGCCCGGCAAGCAGTAAGAATATTATAGGCCCCCCGCCAGCCTTTCCTGAACAGTCATCTGCGCCGACCCAATCCATGAATTATCCCCACTTTCAAGTGTAACTAGAGGTGGGCCGATATACCTGTAATAGGTATTTTGGAACGATATTTTTGTGGAACGGATGTAACAGTGACTGAAAAGTTGAAATACCTGTTATTCGCGGCGACGCTGTTCCGAGTCGAGACACGCCGCCCTCGCTGTTCCGAGTCGAGGCACACCCCCTACGCACCCACACAGACACACACACACACACACACACACACAAAATGTACGCAAGATCACGTAAACCAAGGCCAAATACTAGGCGTACAAAAATATCGCTGGAACGCAAGGAACAGCCACTAACGCGTATTTAAAATACTAGGTATTTCAAATACTAGTGGTATCACCGATACACAAGGAACAACGCGTTCCAGAGTAACAGTAGTATTTTAGTAACACCTAATATTTCAGGAACACCTAGTATTTCAGGAACAGGTAGAATCAAGCATATTTCGAGTAAGAACTAGTATGAGCCACTTTTTCGTCCTGTATACTTCATTCTGCGCAAAGAGACGGAGCTGTTTTTAATAAAGGAAATAATTTATCCTGCTGTTACATTTATTCTCGTGTGATATGCAGATATAGAATACAGATTATATGCTAATAAATTATATATTATACTAGTCACCAACTAGTAACTAAAATCGGTTGGTAAAACTTTATGTTTTTACTCAAAAAAACTTTATGTTCCGAGTAGTTAGTGAAATCGTTGTATTTAATTATATTGAGTTATAACCTATAGAGTGGCTGATGTTGATAAGCTATATTATACTTTTTATTAATGTGATTTTAACTTCACTACACATCTCACGTAAATGATGAGATTGTTGTAATGGATATTTATGCACTTTATCTAGTCCTGTTCCTTAAATATCTGTAATGCATTAATTTACTTTCGTTGTTGCTTATTATTTATAAGTTTTTATTTATGTATTTATATTTATTTTATTACAATTTGTTTTTTATTTGTAAAATTTTGTTTATTCTCATTCACTCTTGTGGCTTACTGTTATGTTTTTATTATACGTTTCTGATGTTTTTTCACATTATTTTTTGTGGTATTACGTGTAGGCCTACTCTAAATTATTTAATTGCCCCGAGTTTCGCAACTGATTTGTCTAACCAATGTTAGTTTGTTTACTACTAGTGAAAACTTAAATTGGTATTCCCAAAGGGAGATAGGCCTATAAATTCTCTTGTTTCTTATTTTCATTTAAACAGTAATAGTTTAATAAAGTCACAGTGTAAAGTAACACTGTTAATACTTTTAGTTTCAATTTATTTCTTATAACAAATTGTATAGTATAGGTTATATAATATCTTCAAATAAATACACAGCAAGTAGGTTTATTAATATATTAATAGGTTTATCTAGGTGAAAATAAACCTACTTGCAGTGTATTTATTTGAAGATATTACATAGGAGATCTGCAGGAAACTCAAAACGAGTTACTTACTAAGGATAATATAGGTTATGTATATATAGTATATAATAACAGGTATTTGTACCTGTTATTTTTTGGAACAGTATTTTCATACCTAGTATTTTAAAATAACAGTTTAGCCCACCTCTAGTGTAAAGTGATTGAAAATTTTGTTAGCCTCGCAACGAGGTGTTTGTCTACTGCGCATCGAGACCCTAGCCTCTAACAGAGTTAACGCCGCCCGTGAAAGCCTAATCTACCAATAAAAAATTTCGTAATTAGGTAATAAATGTATGAGATGGTGGAAAAATCGCGCAACTAAAAAAAAACAGTGTAATAGAAATAAATTAAAATGAATAACTAAATAAAAACCTTCTCGATTTATTCGGCATGTGGATGTCATGATACTTATTCCGAAATAAGTTTTGAGTTTGCGTATAAGAATTCGTTGTCAGATAATGTCCCAAATTAAACACACGTTTCTGTTGTGAAAAGCTCATTTTATAGGCCGGTATACAAACAGGACACGCTTTGAAAACATCTATGCTGACTATACATATATGAAAAAAAACAACCTTTTGTTAAACATTATGCCACGTCAAATTTCATCATATACCCCTGCTATCGAGAAAAATTTTCAGAATCTGTGTTGCGCAACTTTTCAATCGCGGGATGTTTCAAAGAAGAGACTGATTTTGCTTCTAAAGAATCAATTTTAAAAAAGAAACAGTTTGTCCTTCCTACACATTATTGTTCCCAGCCTCAAAGCGTAATTCTCGGAATTCGTTACTGATATAATGTATAAAGGATTCTGTAATTCAGTGGGTCTCAAAGTGGGGCTCCGCAGACACTTTTAAGAAAAAACAGAATATACCGTAATTTTCTCCGATTTTTACGCTCTAAAATCTAAATTTTAGAATCTTAAAAAACAATTAGTAGAAGATTTTACTATTTTTCTTTTATCAAACTAATTGTAACTGTAAAACTAACTAATAGCTGTAATAATGTGTTTAAATCATGGTAAAATTTAGCAGATCTGTTTGTCAAGACCTCGCTCTTACACTACAAAAAGAAAATTATTGGCAGAACTTTCGACTGACAGTTCATTAAAATTATAGTTTGTAATGACTGACTATCCTGAACTCGCAAAAAAGCTTTCAAGTGTTCAACTCTGCTTATTTGTGTGAAACCGCAGTCTCTTTGCTCACGTACTGAAAGTCAAAGCTAAGAAATAAACTTGATGTCTAAAGTGACTTAATATTGAAATTATCAAACATTAAACCCAATTTTGCAGAGCTAATTGTTCAAAAGCAGCTTCATTGTTTACATTAAACTATGTTTGATATCATTAATATTACAGTTTTGCAAGTTAAGAGAATTTTGATCGTAATACATTTTAATTAAAATATAAAAGTTTCTATTTATTGTCTTTCATTTCAGAGCTCAGACGAGGTCCGTGAATTTTTAAATTATGAGGAGGGGGGTCTGCGGACTGAAAAGTTTGGGAATTCATTCTGCTGTAATTCATTTTATGCCAATCCAGTGAGGAACAATTGATTATCAGGATATGTTCTTAACTTGAAAACATTGGCAATGTACTGTTTAATATTTTAGTTTTTGTTGTATTTTTTGACGTATATAATCCGCGTGTATCGAGTTCACGAGTTCTGTTGACCTTTATTTTTGACCCACAGAGAATCGCGTGTCTGAAGTGACCAAGAAAAACATTACAAGGTTCTGTTGTGCACGTACAGTGCAGCCAACGTCATACCATTTGTAGTTGGTTGTAACGTGTTGTATTTTAGTCACAGATATAAAACTCCGGCGGGCTGTGACATTGGCCTTGAATTTGTAGGCGCCGCTGTCTCGATCTCGTATCCCACTTGACGTAAGTTATCGATGCGGTGACAATTAATTACATATCGCGAACGTAATCGAGTGCATATTTCTGTCCGCAGCCGACCGTTTGATGAAGATAAAATGACAGAAATTACTACTGTTTGAAGGAAATATTTTTCATCCCAGCGTGAGAGCGACAATGAGTCGCTACGGTTCGAAGCCAGAAGATCGATACAAGATCCTACTAGTAAAAACGTCTAATTATTAAAAATCCATTCAATGGCGGTTTTGGGTTTAACGTAGACAGAGCATATTTGCCGTTTTCTACGGGGAAATATGGTATGGAGAACCATACATGACTTCCATGTTCTAAGATTTATATTTAAAACCATTTTCGAAATGAAATATTTCCTTAAAAACTACTTCTTTCTACTTATTCCTTCAGCCTTAACCAGAGTACTGTGGTCACTAAGGTATACCACCTCACGTTATCGCACTCGATTTTCACTGATGATGGCAGTCGATGGCACTGCCGAAACGTCTGGTTTTGCAGAAAACATTGGACCACGGCCAAACAGCCCGGGAAGGAATTTTAACAACAAACTACTTCTTTGGTGCCGATAACGTAGTACACATATAAAAAGTTATACCCTCCCCCTTCAACTATAATTTTCATTTATAGAAAATTACCCCCACCCCATTCAACTAGCCTCATCATTTATACATATTTCATCTACGTTTCTACAGTGGATTATTATGTTCTTCTTATCAGGATACTTTATTATCAAAATTAAGTACTTTACTCATGTTAAAACATAAAACGTTGCAGGTAAACTACCCCTTTCCCTTAACCAATCTTCACCTAAATCAAGAGGCCTTGAGTCCTTTACAATTTAGGAAAGTATGCAAAAATTATTTGATTCTGTTTGAATTTGCGGCATTTATCGTTTGTCATAGGAAAATTACCCTTGTTAAAACATAAAACGTTGCAGGTAAACTACCCCCTCTCGTAACCGATCTTCACCAAAGTCAAAATGCCTTGAGTCCTCTATAATTTAGGGATGTATGCAAAACATTATTTGATTATGTTTGAATTTACCGCAGTTATCGTTCGTCATAGAAAAACTACCCTTGTTAAAACATAAAACGTTGCACATAAACTACCCCTGCCCCTTAACCGATCTTCACCAAAAACAATAGGCCTTGAGTCCTCTACAATTCAGGGCTGTATGCAAAAAATTATTTAATTCTGTTTGAATGTGCGGCAGTTATCGTTTGCCATAGAAAAAATTCTACACACAGACGCTTTTCGGAAAATAACTGTTCTTCATGTTTTGAGGATAGTACAATCAGAATCAACCCTTACCTCGAACACGATTTTTTCGCCATCACCATAATTCCATTTCCTTATGGAACATGGAAGTAAAAATTATCCCCTCCCCCTTCAACTATCATTTTTATTTATAGAAAATTACCCCCTCACCCTTTCATAGATAGATACTTCAATTAATAGATATTTCAGTTGCCTTTCTATAGCGGATTATTATGACCCTCTTTTCGGGATACTTTATTTATCAAAATTAAGTACTTTAGCCTACTCTTGTTAAAACATAAAACGTTGCAGGTAAACTACCCCTTCCCGTTAATCGATCTTCACCAAAATTAATAGGCCTTGAGTCCTCTACAACTCAGGCACATATGCACAAAATTATTTGATTCTCTTTGAATTTGCGCCAGTTATCGTTCGTCATAGAAACAATTCTACATAGACGCACCGACACACACACAGACACTTTTCAGCAAATGACGTTTCTTCATGCTTTGAGAGGATAGTACAATCAGAATAAGCCCTTATCTCGAAGACGATTTTTTTCGCCATCACCATTCTTCCATGTTCCTTATGGAAAATGTAAGTAAAATGTTAAACCATTCGTAATGGTCCCGTTTGTCCATAAAAACCGTAAATAATCTTTAATATTGGTCAATCATAATTTTTATTTCTAACCTAGGGTGATCGATGTACATGCCATGATACCTGTAATTTGTATTACCATGTAGTCGATATCTACACTGAAGTATTCAAAGAACATAAATAACCCATTATGACATTTGCGCGTTTGAAATGCAGTTTATTTCTCATTAGGTTTTTCCAGTAATATAACCGAGGGCAGTGGTTTAAACTTCGAGTTTTCTTTTCAAGACTTTTAAAATTTATCCTTGTAGTATTAGGGAGGCGAAACTCAAGTTTTAAAACGATATCCAGACAGGGTTCAAACTTATTATACTCGATAAGCTTTATAGCCAGTGTAGAGAGTATAGTCTCCATTTTGTAATAATACAATGGCAATGACATTTCGAGGCAAGGAACCAATAAGAACAAAAGTAATGTTTAATGATCAAATTCTAGAACAGTTAAGCCATTTTACTTCCATGTTCCATAAGGAAATGGAAGTATGGTGATGGCGAAAAAAATCGTGTTCGAGATAGGGGCTGATTCTGATTGTACTACCCTCAAAACATGAAGAAAAGTCATTTTTCAAAGAGTGTCTGTGTCTGTGTGTAGAATTTGTTCTATGGCAAACAATAACAGCCGCAAATTCATACAGAATCAAATAATTTTTTGTACACATCCTTAAATTGTAAAGGACTCAAGGCCTATTGATTTTGGTGAAGATCGGTTAAGTGGGAAGGGTAGTGAACCTTCATCGTTTTATGTTTTAACAAGGGTAATTTTTTACTTCCATATTCCTTAAGGAATGGAAGTATGGTGATGGCAAAAAAAATCGTGTTCGAGATTATTGCAGATTCTGATTCTACTACACTCAAAACATGAAAAAAAGTCGTTTTCCGAAAAGTGTCTGTGTGTGTGTCTGTCTGTCTGTCTGTCTGTAGATTTTTTTTCTATGGCAAACGATAACTGCCGCAAATTCAAACAGAATCAAATAATTTTTTGCATACAGCCCTGATTTGCAGAGTACTCGCGACCTATTGTTTTTGGTGAAGATCGGTTGAGGGAAAGGGGTAGTTTACCTGCAACGGTTTTTTTTTAGCAAGGGTAATTTTGTTTGTTTGGCAAACGATAACAGCCACAAATTCAAACAGAATCAAATAATGTTTCGCATACAGCCCTGAATTGTAGAGTTCTCAAGATCTGCTGATTTTGGTGAAGATCGGTTAAGGGAAAGGGGTAGTTTACCTGTAACGTTTTATGTTTTAACAAGGGTATTTCCTATGGCAAACGATAACAGCCGCAAATTCAAACAGAATCAAAAGATTATTTGCATACAGCCCTAAATTGTAGAGTTCTCAAGACCTATTGTTTTTGGTGAAGTTCGGTTGAGGGAAAGGGGTAGTTTACCTGCAACGTTTTTTTAACAAGGGTATTTTCTATGGCAAACGATAACAGCCGCAAATTCAAACAGAATCAAATAATGTTTTCCATACAGCCCTGATTTGTAGAGTACTCAAGACCTATTGTTTTTGGTGAAGATCGGTTAAGGGAAAGGGGTAGTTTACCTGTAACGTTTTATGTTTTAACAAGGGTATTTCCTATGGCAAACGATAACAGCCGCAAATTCAAACAGAATCAAAAGATTATTTGCATACAGCCCTAAATTGTAGAGTTCTCAAGACCTATTGTTTTTGGTGAAGATCTGTTGAGGGAAAGGGGTAGTTTACCTGCAACGTTTTTTTAACAAGGGTATTTTCTATGGCAAACGATAACAGCCGCAAATTCAAACAGAATCAAATAATGTTTTGCATACAGCCCTGATTTGTAGAGTACTCAAGACCTATTGTTTTTGGTGAAGATCGGTTAAGGAGAAGGGGTAGTTTACCTGCAACGTTTTTTTATCAAGCGTATTTTCTATGGCAAACGATAACAGCCGCAAATGCAAACAGAATCAAATAATGTTTTGCATACGTCCCTGAATTGTAGAGGTCTCAATGACTTTCGATTTTGGTGAAGATCGGTTAAGGGGAAGGGGTAGTTTACCTGCAACCTTTTACGTTTTAACAAGAGTAAAGTACTTGAAAATTTATTTAAACTTTTTGAAACAATGGTAATTGTTAAAAATAAAATAATTTTGTTGCCAGGCAATAAAATTATAATTTTTTCATTTTAATGTAATATAATATTTTTCATTTAATACAGCAATAAAAAGGCAGGTAAGACACAGCCTGGCTGTTTGGCTGAAAATGATTTTAAATATAAATCTTAGAATATGGAAGTCATGTATGGTTCTCCATACCGATATTTCTATGACGAACGATAACTGCTGCTCATTTAAACAGAATCAAATAAGTTTTTTCATACGTCCCTGAATTGTAGAGGACTCAAGGCCTATTGATTTTGGTGAAGATCGGTTAAGAGAAAGGGGTAGTTTACCTGCAACGTTTTATGTTTTAACAAGGGTAATTTTTTCTACGACGAACGATAACTGCCGTAAATTCAAACTGAATCAAATAATTTTTTGCTTATGTTCTCCGTTGTAGAGGATTCGAGGTTTATTGATTTTTGTAAAGATCGGTTAAGGGCAAGGGGTAGTTTGCCTGCAACCTTTTGTGTTTTAACAAGAGTAATTTTTTTTATGGCGAACGATAACTGCCGTAATTCAAACGGAATCAAAAATTTGTTTGCATATGTGCCCGAGATGTAGAGGACTCAAGGCCTGTTGATTTTTCTGAAGATCGGTTACGGAGAAAGGGTAGTTTACCTGCAACGTTTTATGTTTTAACAAAAGTAAAGTAGTTAATTTTGATAAATAAAGTATCCTGAAACGAAGATCATAATAATCCACTGTAGAAACGTAGATGAAATATCTATAAATGAAGAGGCTAGTTACTTCCATATTCCTTAAGGAATGGAAGTATGGTGATGGCAAAAAAAATCGTGTTCGAGATTATTGCAGATTCTGATTCTACTACACTCAAAACATGAAAAAAAGTCGTTTTCCGAAAAGTGTCTGTGTGTGTGTCTGTCTGTCTGTCTGTCTGTAGATTTTTTTTCTATGGCAAACGATAACTGCCGCAAATTCAAACAGAATCAAATAATGTTTTGCATACAGCCCTGATTTGTAGAGGACTCGCGACCTATTGTTTTTGGTGAAGATCGGTTGAGGGAAAGGGGTAGTTTACCTGCAACGGTTTTTTTTTATCAAGGGAAATTTTTTTTTTGGCAAACGATAACAGCCGCAAATTCAAACAGAATCAAATAATATTTCGCATACAGCCCTGAATTGTAGAGTTCTCAAGACCTATTGTTTTTGGTGAAGATCGGTTAAGGGAAAGGGGTAGTTTACCTACAACGTTTTTTTAACAAGGGTATTTTCTATGGCAAACGATAACAGCCGCAAATTCAAACAGAATCAAATAATTTTCTGCATACAGCCCTGATTTGTAGAGTACTCAAGACCTATTGTTTTTGGTAAATATCGGTTGAGGGGAAGGGGTAGTTTACCTGCAACGTTTTTTATCAAGCGTATTTTCTATGGCAAACGATAACTGCCACAAATTCAAGCAGAATCAAATAATTTTTTGCATACAGCCCTGATTTGTAGAGTACTCGCGGCCTATTGTTTTTGGTGAAGATGGGTTGAGGGGAAGGGGTAGTTTACCTGCAACGGTTTTTTTTTTATCAAGGGAAATTTTTTCTTTTGGCAAACAATAACAGCCGCAAATTCAAACAGAATCAAATAATGTTTCGCATACAGCCCTGAATTGTAGAGTTCTCAAGACCTATTGTTTTTGGTGAAGATCGGTTAAGGGAAAGGGGTAGTTTACCTGCAACATTTTTTTAACAAGGGTATTTTCTATGGCAAACGATAACAGCCGCAAATGCAAACAGAATCAAATAATTTTCTGCATACAGCCCTGATTTGTAGAGTACTCAAGACCTATTGTTTTTGGTGAAGATCGGTTGAGGGGAAGGGGTAGTTTACCTGCAACGTTTTTTATCAAGCGTATTTTCTATGGCAAACGATAACTGCCGCAAATTCAAACAGAATCAAATAATTTTTTGCATACGTCAGTGAATTGTAGAGGACTCAAGGCCTTTGGATTTTGGTGAAGATCGGTTAAGGGGAAGGCGTAGTTTACCTGCAACCTTTTACGTTTTAACAAGAGTAAAGTACTTGAAAATTCATTTAAACTTTTTCAAACAATGGTAATTGTTGAAAATAAAATAATTTTGTTGCCAGGCAATCTGAAAATTTCAGATTTTGTACCACAAAATCTGAAAAGATTATACGATAGTTTATGAAATGGTTAATAATACGTCAGTGGAAGGTGTAATGAGAAATTAGCAGAAATGGAAACCTGGGGAATGTTAACTGTTCTGTAGATACAATTTTGTCAGAATGTTTGGAAATGATCATCAACATTGAAGAAAAAGTAAGCATATTAAGAAACATATGTAAGTACTTATAAAAAAATAATGTTTGTTTTTTGATAAAGTCATTTTGATTATAAAATATAAATATTTACAACAAGAAAAGAATTTTCAGTTTTCAAAATTTAAATATATTTTTATAAAACAATGGGTTCTTCATTGAGGTGGGGACCATGTCACTCACTCCATCTCAAGCCTCCTCTCCCATTTTGCAGAAAAAGAGGACCCTGTCAAGGCTGATACTTTGACGACAGTGACAGGGCTTTCCACCAAATTCAGCACAGTGACAGGTAGGCCCAACTCTGATTGGCTCCTCAGATTTCCCCAGCGTTAGTAGGTTCTATGAAAATATTTTATTTCAAAAATAATTTTAAATATAAATCTTAGATATGTTTTATAAATCTCATGTTTTATGTTTTAACATGGGTAATTTTTTATATGACGAACCATAACTGCCGTAAATTCAAACAGAATCAAATAATTTTTTACATATGTGCCTGAGCTATAGAGAACTCAATGTCTGTTGATTTTGGTGAAGATCGGTTACGGGGAAAGGGCAGTTTACCTGAAACATTTTTTGTTGTAACATGAGTAAAGTACTTAATTTTGATAAAGTATCCTGATAAGATCTTAATAATCCACTGTAGAAACGTAGATGAAATATCTATAAATGAAGAGGCTAGTTGAACGGGCTGGGGGTAATTTTCTATAAATCAAAATTATAGTTGAAGGGGGAGGGGATAATATTTTTTATATGTGTACTACGTTATTGGCAAGAAAGAAGTATTTTTTTGTTAAAATTCCTTCCCTGGCTGTTTGGCTGAAAATGATTTTAAATATAAATCTTAGAATATGGAAGTCATGTATGGTTCTCCATACCGATATTTGAAGAGGGTGAGGGTAATTTTTACTTTTATTTTATATGCTATGTGTACTACGTTATCGGCAACAAAGAAATAGTTTGTTGTTAAAATTCCTTCCCGGGCTGTTTGGCGTGGTCCAATGTTTTCTACAAAACCAGACGTTTCGGCAGTGGCATCATCAGTGAAAATCGAGTACGCTAGAGTGAGGTGGTATACGTTAGTGACCACAGTACTGTGGTTAAAGGCTGGAGAAAGAAGTAGTTTCTATGGAAATATTACATTTCAAAAATGATTTTAAATATAAATCTTAGAACATGTATGGTCCCCCATACCGATTTTTAATTATTTGGGAAGTGATAGGAATTATGATATTGATGATGTTAAGTTACAAACAGAATTAACACTGTTGCATACCACTATAGAAAAATTATTCCGATTAGCGCTTTCAAGCTTCACACCTCATCTTCAGATCGGAAAGTGGGAATAATTTTTCTATAGTGGTGTGGAACGGTGTTAATTCTGTTTGTGGTTATAACAATTAACACAACTTTGTTAATTAGATGTTAAGTTAGGTAAGTTCCAGATGATTTGTGGGACAATCAACCGTATTTTTAGGAACAGGGTACGTCGAGATACGAAATTAAACTTTTACAAAGTTATGACAGTGTCTGTACTGCCCTATGGGTGTGAATTATGGACAAGAGCTAAGAAACAAGAGACAAAGAAAATACAGGCCTTGGAAATGACGGTGTTAAGAGGCGTTAAAAGGTGTTTTAAACTCGACCGTGTAAAAAATAAGCCCATAAGAGAAGAGTTACAAGTTTTTAACTGGAATGAAAAATTAGAATATTACAAACACAGTGGAGAGAACACTTAAAAAGAATGTCAGCTTTCAGACTGGCACAGGTGTGTGGGTAGACCCAGGATGAGATGGCTGGAGGATCTTTGGAGGCGGAGCACTTTGGGTGTGCCGTGTTGTGAAGATGACGACGCTTTGAAGCTCATAGATTTTATTTCGCCTTGCTTTTTCATGAATAGGAAATGTTACATTTGTGCGACTCGTTTTCGCCATCCCATTTTTCTCCCCCAAAGAAGTATAGTTAGCATAGGCTAACTCGAACAGTGTGGTGAGCTCCAAGATCTTTGGGCTGTCCGATGCAATTGTTTATTATGAACTCTAGAGTTTTAGCGTGGCAACAGAAATGACGAGGCCGCCCATCGACCGCACGGACTTTAAACACTTCAGCACACGATAATAAATATAAATTTTAAAAAATCTGTATAAGATTCATCATATATCATTGCAAGTTTTTAAAACAGAAATGATGATGAGGTTGAGGAGGAAGAGGAGGGATAATGGTGACTCTTTTTGATGATGATGATGATGATGGTGATGGTGATTTAATTGCATCGGTGGGAATCTTGCGGTGTTTGTCATGTGACTGTTCTGTTAGTGAAAGCACATAAGTAATTGTTCATATGACACTTTTTGTTTGGCAGAATAGAAACGAAGAAACACGTGTAGTAATGTGGTGTACTGTATATTGTGATTTGGGGCGGGGATAATCGGAGAACTGAATTAGAAAGAAACGGTTTTCCACATTTCAAGATCAGCCCACGTATACGTTAAACAAACAGTACCTTTACACGTGAAGTTGCTGTTAGTTACATATTTAGAGTATACGGCCCCAATTTTTGGTTTATCTTACACTACTACTTAACGTAGGCCTATATCTACGCGTATCTCATTAGCGGTCCCATAGCTTCATTTTGAAAATATTAAAATTCACTTTAGTGAATTGCCCAACACATCGATGCTTTAAAATTTGACACTCAGTACTGTAGAATCCAAGAATTATATCTTTTGAGTCTTCTTTTATTGTTGTTTTGGTGTGTTAGTGGTCTCAAATATTTCTACTAGTAATTTTGTGCAAACCACTATGTTGTCTTTGGTACTGACGAGCGCTTTCGGCAGGCAAGCCATCTTCAGGTCATTTACCAACAAGGTTGACTGCCGAAAGCGCTAGTCAATACCAAAGACAACATAGTTGTTTGTACAAAATTACTAGTAGAAATTTTTGAGTCTTCGTACACCATGACCGGTTGGCCAAAACCGGAGGGTGGCTGTCTTGACTAACGTTCAATTAAATTTCAATCTAAGTAAGAACGGTTTTATAGTCTCTAGTGGATTGTAAGTGCTGGAGGTTTAAGAGAAAAAGGAGGCGTGAGAAGAGAGAGTGGATGAGAGACAGGTAAGTTAGCACGTTCCGTAGCAGAAACAGGTCACGTGGGTCACACAAAACTGGGGCCTAGTGTCACTGCAATACGATGCGCAGTGCGGAAATCGGTTCCGTTCCAACCGGTTGCACCGACTTCACAACCTATCTGACAAAATATCGTTGTTTACTGCAAAAACGTGAACCGAGTTTATCAAATTTAAAGTTCACAGCGGTGTATTTAAAGAACATTTGGGATTTAAAGCGTGTTCATAAGACTTTTAACTACTTCGCCCTAAATCTTTTTTCTGTTACTGATTTATAAAACAAGTTTAAATTTGTGTCAAATGTTAAACGGTTTTCTCTTGTATAGAAGAAAGTTGTATTCTATTAAACTTTATTATATTGTATTATTAAACATTATTGTATAGAAAAAAGTTCCGTAAAAGCTGTGTAATTAGTTGCGTTCCAGACTAGTAATAGTTTTAAACCTTTGTTATTTATCGATCCGAGACTCGAGGATGGTACTAAAAAAATATTTTAGCACAGTAGAACACCATTATAAAGTTCAGTGATAAATGGCACAACAGAGGAGTTAGATGTGTTTAAGAATGTAATAAAGTTGGTCGGAGAAATTCGCTTTCGTCACAGGTAGACTACTATCCTTAAATAATCAAACTACTCTCTATGCTATTTATAACAAACCGCTTTACTTGTTTCCTGTACTAAAATTCCACCCTCTTATCGATCCACTCTGAGACGACTCTTATCCGCGATCGATTTTTCTTCCCATTAGTTCCTCTGCATTAAATCACTCTTACTGTTATGTTACAATAAGATATTACTGTCGGTCAGTACTCTATTAATGGAGAGGTGTGTTGTGATTGATTGCCGTGGTTTTCTTTAGAGTGTACAGTGCTTAGTGTTGTTTTAAAAATACTTTGTATTTTGTATTGACTTGAATTTGTTCAGGTATTGTTGTTTTTATGTTGGTAGGGTACATATGCAGGTTTCTCAGGTTTTCATACAGTGACTTTGTATAGTGTTTGTTTTATTAGTGCCGAGTTATTATCACCTGAGAATTCTCGGCCTCTGTAACGACATGTGTTGTTAAATTAGATTTGTAAATGTTTGCTTCTTTATGCATTTAAATGGTAAAAGTAGCAATTTTTACTTCAATGTTCCATAAGGAAATGGAAGTACGGTCATAGCGAAAAAAATCGTGTTCGAGATAATGGCAGATTCTTATTGTACTACCCTCAAAACATGAAGAAAGTCATTTTTCGAAAAGTCTCTCTGTGTGTCTGTGTGTAGAATTTTTTTCTATGGCAAACGATAACAGCCGCAAATTCAAACAGAATCAAATCATTTTTTGCATACATCCGAGAAATATAGAGGACTGTAGGCCTATTGATTTTGGTGATGATTGGTTAAGAGAAAGGGGTAGTTTACCTGCAACGTTTTATGTTTTAACAAGGGTAATTTTTTCTATGATGAACGATAACTGCCGGACATTCAAATAAGTTTTGCACAAATCCGTGAATTGTAGAGGACTCAAATCCTATTGATTTTGGTGAAGATTGGTTAAGAGAAAGGGGTAGTTTACCTGCAACGTTTTATGTTTTAAAAAGGGTAATTGTTTCTATGACGAACGTTAACTGCCGCACATTCAAACGGAATCAAATAATTTTTTGCATACGTTCCTGAATTGTAAAGGACTCGAGGCCTGTTGATTTTGGCGAAGATCGGTTAAGGGAAACGGGTAGTTTACCAGCAACATTTTATGTTTTAACAAGATTTTTTTATGGCGAACGATAACTGCCGTAAATTTTTTACGGTAACAGAATCAAATAATTTTTTACATATGTGCCCGAGTTGTAGAGAACTCGAGGCCTATTTATTTTGGTGAAGATCGGTTAAGGGGAAGAAGTAGTTTACCTGAAACGTTTTATGTTTTAACAAGAGTAAAGTACTTAATTTTGATGAATAAAGTATCCTGATAAGAAGATCATAATAATCCACTGTAGAAACGTAGATGAAATATGTATAAATGAAGAGGCTATTTGAACGGGGTGGGGGTAATTTTCTATAAATGAAAATGATAGTTGAAAGGGGGAGGGGATAATTTTGTATATGTGTACTACGTTATCGGCAACAAAGAAGTAGTTTGTTGTAAAAATTCCTTCCCGGGCCGTTTGGCCGTAGTCCAATGTTGTCTGCAAAACCAGACGTTTCGGCACTGCCATCGACTGTCATCATCTGTGAAAATCGAGTGCGCTAACGTGAGGTGGTATACGTTAGTGACCACAGTACTGTGGTTAAGGCTGAAGAAAGAAGTAGTTTCTGTGGAAATATTTCATTTCGAAAATGATTTTAAATATAAATCTTAGAACATGGAAGTCATGTATGGTTCTCCTGCCGATATTAATTGTTTTCTGTACCACCGACATAAAGTTTGTTGCGTCTTTACATTCAACATTTGTAAATGCCACTGTTTACACCCTATTTATGGTATATTTATACAGCTTTTCGTCTGACCAATGTACATTTGACGCGACGATGCTCGAAACTTGTCTCGAGTAAAAATCATTTTGGTCATACGTTGCCGGTGGGGGGGGGGGCTACGATTCAGGCGTGTTTACGTGTGCGTATGAGGATAGATCACTTGGTAGTTTATCGTTTATGACACTTGGACACTGACCAACGATGAATCTTAAAATATTGTTAGGTTTATTGCAACTAACTATTACTCGTATTTTCATGTAACAGCAAGCTTTCCATCCATTTGGCTACTGAACGTTTGGTATTGATGAACGTAAAACGTGCATTGAAACCTGAAAACACTGTTGTTTGTAATTACGAAACCCCTGAACACGGCTCATCTCGTTAGTTCAGGTGTTAATGAGGGGTTTACAGTCCCAGTTTAAAACGAAAACACAAAACTACAGAAAACGTCCTAGACCTAGAAAAACTATTAGCGTCGCGGTCGATACGGATTTAGCGTCGGCTATTTAAAGACGTGCAGCAGAGAAACGGAACGACTCACGGTGGGTCTGTTGACTGCGCGGAGTAGGTCAAGCGTCGTCACCTGAGGCGACTTCGACCGAATGCGTTGAAATGTAAACGACTTTAATTTCTCATTAAAAAAATAATTGTTCTAAGACATAAGGAAAACGAAAATTCAGAAATTACATTGCTAGGGTAACCCCTTTTTCACGGACCCATCTACGGAGTGGGCGAGATGGCTTCCGCCCCTTCCGAAACGTCAGCGGATATTTCGAGAAGAAAACGTTATAAGCAGTGTTAATGAATTACTTAAATCGTTAATAATTTAGTATGCTTAATATGAATTTACTTCGTGTTTCAGATAAACATTCGCCGGTCAACAAAATAATGAAAGTTACCTCTTTCCTTTGCCAGAATAGTGATTTCTAACCACAAATGTGGCGAGAAGTCAGAATATGAAGTCAAAACACCTTTATTAGCGCTTGGTATCATAATATGGAGACTGATGTGAACATAAATAAGTTTACGCCTACCGTTAGACATATATGGAACTTTTAATTACTCACTTACTTACTCGATTGTTCCTGTATTAATTTTTTCATTTGTATGTACAGTAGGTAGTAGCATCGATTTTCCGAACCTCTCGGTACGAGGGCCCGTTCGGACAGTCGGTATTTCGGATAATAGATCGTAATTGAAAACATTATTTCTATTTACAAAAACTAAGGTTTTTATTACAAAATCATTTCTAACATCCTATTATATAATTACAGCAACCTGTATACTGTACTATAATGCATTCTAAGGCTAAAAATAATTGAATTAAAACTGAGTCGTATTAAGTTGATGTAAGTGTGTTTATGGATTGTAAGGCTGTAGAGCTACACCGTTTATTTATTACTCTACAGTACTGTACTAATTTATAGTATACAATTCTGTATGTTCAATAAATATCCAATACGCGTACACGTGTCCAATACATTACTGTACAGTACAGTACATAAGTATTGAGTTGTACTTTTCATTGAGTTCGGATAATAGATCGTACGGTTAATGGATGTTCGGATAATCGATGCTGTACTGTATTTGTGGAATGTCTCTTGTCACACACCAACAGGAGTCAGCAACCATAGATCGTTCTCAGGGGTGGATCCAACAAGCAATTTGAGAGGGGGAATATGAAAAGTTGGCCGTTCTTTAATACGTGATAGAGGAATGACTCCACTAGAAAAGGTAGACTCCGCTAAGTGCAGAGAAAAGGATTTAACAAAGAAAGGATGAATGGCAATGTGGACAAGGTTTTACAAGGATCGAAGCATAAGGGAGTTGACGAGGATGATAGTTACGGACTGGTGTATTACAAAGGCTTAGTGCAGGAGAGTCCTCAGTACCTGTCATCAAGTGTAGTCAAGATGGTTCCACAAGTACCATAAACCAGCAAGCAAATGGGGGGGGGGTAGAGTTGACTTTAAGGGGGATATGAAAAGTTGGACCATTCTTTAATGGTCTAAAGTATAAATAATTGAAATGAGAGAAGATAAAAATACAGTGTTATTAACAACACAACAAGCTTATTAACGTTCTAGTATAAAATCATATCTGTGTTTGTTAGTTCATTATCCTTTTTGCACACTACTCATTTATGTATCAAACAAAAATTAACATACCGGTAAGGTACAGTTCAAAGTAAAACCATTCTACAATCACAAGAGAACGAAACAAATTTCGTCTGATGTGATGTGACCATTTGGAGGGAGATTCCCCCCCCCCCCCGTAGATCCGCGTCTGTCTGATCGTTCCACTTGTCCCGACACCTTCTTACCATCGCTGAAATTTCTTTGTGGAAGCACTCTCCACGCTCGTTGCCCACTGTACCGCACTTGCTTGGAAAAAATCGAGATGTGAATAAAGAGAGCGTATGTACGAGGGCGATTAGAAACGTTCGCGGCCTACCGTAGAAACGAATGTGTGGTGTTTCCGTTTTTTACCGCATCGTGGCGCCACGTTCGCCCCACGAACAGCTGTGAAGCGTCAAGACATTACCCCGTTGAGGAAGTCCGATTCTTCTAGGTCTTCAAAATAACCGTTTACTGCCGCTTTCAGCTCGGCATCTGAGGAAAATCGCTTCCCCCCCCCCGAAAATTTTGGAAGTGAATCATTCTTTTGAGGTTTGGGTATAGATGAAAGCAGATGGCGCTAAATCAGACGAATAAGGCGGATGGTGCAACAGATCGTAATTCAACTCGCGATTTTTGGCATAGACACAACGCATATGTGAGGGCGTGCATTATCCTGATGGAAAATGATATTCTTCTTTGCTAAACCTAGTCTTTTTTATCGAATTTTTACGTTTAATTGGCCCAAAAGGTTAGCGTAATGCTCTCCATTTATCGTTTGACCCTTTTCAAGGCATTCTAATAACAGTATCCCCTTAGCATCCCAGAAAAATTGATCTATACACTTTCCAGCCGACAAAATTGATTCTACCGTTTCTGGAGGCGGAGAATCACTATGTATCCATTGTTTCGACTGTTGTTTTGTTTATAGAGGTTTATAGAGTGAACCTTTTTTTTTTTTTTTTTTTTTTTTTTTTTTTTTTTTTTTTTTTTTTTTTACGGACTTGAGAAATATCACCGAATATCTCCAAATATGACCGACTTTTGTCATAAAAATTAATATTTGCAATAAACATTTGCGAAAGGTAAATAATAAAACGTAAGGTTTTAATACATACGACATGCGTACTACATTCCTTTTTATTTTAACGATTAGAAAGGGTTTGGAAAGGGAAATCGCTTGAAGCATTTGGTACGGCAGTGCCACTCTAAAACTCCCCTTCTCGGAGGATATATATATATTTTAAAATATTGACCTTAAGAATAGGTTTGAGTGTCGTAGGGAAAAGAAATCACGTTTCCAGCGTGCAGTTTTAATGCTGCGTTAATGCGGTGAACGTAGACGAGCGGGAGATTGTTTTCCGTCGACGCGAACACTAACCATTAACGGTCGTACGCGTAAACACGGGAACTCGTCCTGGGTGTGCGTACGGCTTTAGAATTATTTATATAATAAATGTCAGTTATCAACAACGATTTTGAATACCTGTTCTACAGTGTGTCTTATAATGCAAGCAACGACGTTGTGTATAAGTTGCTTAAGTTCAGCCTTATGTGCGGGACCATTAGGCGAACCCTTAAGTCAGCAAGCGAAGGAACACTCCTGAATTTCTACAAGGTGATGGCTCTTCCCACACTTCTTTATGGGTCTGAGATTTGGACTTTAACGAAAGGCCAGGCCAGTCGCATCCAAGCGGCCGAAATGAGATTTCTCAGGCACGTGGCAGGGTATACTCTCCATGATCATAGAAGAAACACAGATGTATGGCAGGAACTGAATATTATGAGTATCTCGACAGGATCGCCCAGTATCGGCTGAATTGGTGGAAACATCTTTGCCGAATGGATGACTGCCGCATCCCCAAACAACTCGTGAACTATAAGCCGAGGGGACGGAGAGGTGTGGGACGTCGGAGGAAGCGCTGGAGTGACCAGCTCTAATCTTTGCCTGTTTGAGACCGGAACAAACCATCCTTGGTTTAATCCATGAAGATGATGATGATGATGATGATGGTGATGGAATATCAGTGGTTTGAGAATGGATAAACACGGTGTACTTTACGGACTCGTTAATGTTAAGATCCGGGAACGTACATAACGAATGGTGCGGTAACTTAAAGAAGAGATCACTATTAAATGTCTAGTGCTGTAATTTTACAGGCCGTCTGCTCCATCGATGTATCTGTATGGATCGTGTGCTGACAGGCAAAGTGAACGGCAGAAAACTTTCCGAAGCATGTACAGCTTCCTCCACCACGGGGGGGGGGGGATAAAGCGTTTGGCGCTAAGTTCTCAGTAATGCACTTGTTTTGACACCTTACAATTATTACATTTGGGACAACAGTTCTACTGAAAATTTATGCTTATAAAGATTTTATTCTTCTAATAGTTTGTTTTTACTTTTGCCTAACTGATAACAGATGACAATTACTTGAGCGTTTTACACTCAGCTTACTGACTTTGTGTTAAGCGGAAAATTAACTGGAGCGTCATCATACGTTTTAAAGATTGTAAAATATATGTATAATTTATTGATTATATCTTAACAGTAAACTTAATACCAAGAAATGATTATATCAGCTTGCAAAAACTTTGCCGGCACAGTGTTTAGAAAACATATTTCAAACGATAATTTCTCTGAAGACAGCCATGAAGTGAAACTTATCAAATTAATAGCGACATTATTTTATAAAATCTTGTGCTATGATACTGCTAAGGAAAGAACCGCTGCAGCTACCTTCTTCTCTAAGCTTGGTATCCGCCAAAAATTAAATAAATTTGTATTATTTAGTCATGTTTATGTAAACAATTTTCATACAATTAATATGTAGCTAATTAAATAAAATAAAAAATTTTAATGTAAATTAGCATTGCTAATTGAACATTTTAACGACCATGGCGAGCGTATACGCCAGCTTCTTTTACGCAATAAAAATTTTAAAGTTTACGTCTCGTCTTTTATTCTTTGTTTCCTTTATTTATATCTTTATTCGTCTGGCTTAAACATTAAATGTTCACAAATAAGTATTTATGAGCGGAACAGAACTAAGCGATTAACAGAAATAATGTGTCAGAATACTGAAATCTTACAGTGAAACAAATGTGTTTATTTTGGAAAAGAACTATTTAAAAACCTCCCACTTTGGAGTCATTAATTAATGTTAAAACATGACATGGCTATACCATTGAACGCAAAATATGCTCCGCTAAAGCAACAACAACTATAACAAAGCAGAAAAGTCAGACTTTGTACAGGTACAGTGTATAGAATACGCAATATTCTTGCCCCCCATTGGTGCAGTGGTCTGACCGAATTCAGTGAATGCAGCACGCGATCCATATAGTATACACCGATGGTCTGCTCTTAGCCCAAGACAAAGGCATCCGCCCCAAATATAAAATATTTTCACAGGTACATACCGCGAACGATTCGACAGCGGCGCAGGATAACGAACGCCTAGCCAAGGTTAGCTGACCGGGTGATGTATCAGAAGAAGTTCATTACTATAGACTGGTGATAGTATGTGTTTTGGAATCTTGCAATTTTTGGACCGATTTTGTGTAATAAACTCTCAGAAACGGTGGATTTCCTTCAACCAGCAGAAATTTTGAAAACATTCATATTCCGTCTCGACCGTTAGGTCATACATTAAATCTGTCGCTCTACTCGGGCGGTCCTTACCATAGCTGTGAACCTCCTCCCAGAAATCCTCGCCGCCATCGCCATAGAAGTAGAAACACCCAACTCCCAACTTCAATCATACTCAACCTGCATTCCTTCCTGATCACATAACAACTTAAATTTTCCCTAACTTAATGACACTTCTATCAGCCACTGTATGGCTACAAACTAGATTTAAATACAAATACACACACACACATGCACTACTTTACCTTCAGTGTGCTTCCACCTTCGTCGCTTCCGGTCTGCACTGGCGTGCGTCTCCCCACATCCTACCATTCGGCTGAAGGGGGCTTCCCCACATCACCCCGAGACGTGTCCAAACTCGGTCGACCCCATACTTTTAAAAGTTGACGTCATCCACCATCGTCGTTTTCAGCTTGGCCTCGGTGGTTGGACAGTTTTCTGTCTGACAAGTTAACGAAGCACTTGCAATTGTAATGAAATCTCAGTCTGATGATAGTGTGTCTATACAGAAGTTGATCAACATTCGTCACTAGAAGGAAACTCATAACACCAGCCAAATTGAGCGAAGACTACACACGCATTTGGTACGTTAACTGTGGACGACAATTTTACCCCGAACGCTGAACAGATTCGGTCAAGTTTATCCTGTAACCTTCGTTTATAGTCTTTCGCTGTGTTTATTCGCGTCTCATTGGTAATATCTTACTATGAGTCATGCAAGTGAGTTTAACTGTAGAATTAATCCAGACTCTTCCTTTGACACAACTTTGTTCAGACAAACCGAACAAAAGTTTGTTTATTTCAGGAAGTCAAACCGCCTGAGTTAACTGCACTATTTGATCGAACAGGCTGTCGTTTTTATGTCATTTTGTTGTAATAACATTTCACACTCTTTTTATTTGGCTAACACTGAATCCGGAATGCCGGTGGTGGCACTGACTTTGATATCGCCCCCTGCGACCGGGTCTTGCGTCACGGTGCTCTCCCGTAGTAGTAGTGGGTGCTGCGAGCCACTTCGCTCCGCCCGTGTAGTGTCTAAATCTAGGAACGGGCAAGTACGGCGCCCGAGATGGCACCGTGTATTCACACAAACGAAGACTGAGGACCATTTTCTTTGCTGGGGTCATACGGGCTGCTCGTAAATACAATAACAGAGAGGCAGAGCTACTTTTTCGTCTCAATTAAAAATTCGATTAACACTTGAGGTTGGTAATATTTCTGCTTTTTTTAAAGCTCCGAAATTTTAAGATGATAATGTTTTTAGGCTGGGGGTCATTCCACAAAAATCGTCATCGAAAAACGTAACGCTTCCACACTTTCGATTCCCCACAGTCTAGAAATTTGATATGTAAACTCATCAAGACAGAAATAATCGCTGCTGACATTGAGTTTAACAAACGTTTTAGTGAGAATAAATTTGGTTTTACATGCTCTGTTTGTGATCGTCTGTGGTTTGGAAATGATTTACGTAATCCACATTATACGTTTCAAAAGCCTAAAAACCGTATCATGCTTCGATGTTTCGGTTTCGTCGAAATTCTTTGAATACTTAGGTGTATTAATAGAGAGAGAGAGAGAGAGAGAGAGAGAGAGAGAGAGAGAGAGATTTTGTAAAAAACACGTTTGTATTTTTTCTTGTAGCATTATAAAAAAAATAGCATTTAAATTATTGGGGTCACTCAATTTACATCGATTTATTTACAGTTTAAATAGTCTGTAAGGTAGTTTGAGTATAGTTGCAACGGTCTCGGTCAATTGCGACGAAACAACGTTTTTACCTACTCTTACGCGGTCAATTACGCCCCGCGCCTTCACTTACTGACCGAGTATGTCATTTAGAAACGTTGCTGTTCTGAATTTCGAAGAGATTTTCTGCAACTTCTTATTTGTGCGAGTAACCTCTTTCTTCAAAAATTTTTGTTAGGTCAGGTCAGGTCAGGTTAGATTAGGTTAGGTTAGGTTAGGTTAGGTTAGGTTAGGTTAGGTTACGTTAGGTAAAGAGTGAATAGAATTATAAAGGTAATTTCTTTTTCAATAACGCCTATTTTTGTTGTGTTACCACGCGTTACTTTAATTAGACTGATTTCAGCCACTTTAAACATAGTAATATTGATTAGTCTCAACTTGGCTTTACTTTGAAGCCGACCCGACCCCCCTCCTCCAGGCCAAATTCTAGATACGCCACTGACTTCAGTTGATATAATTGTCACAGATTCGGCAAGTCGGGGATAATACGTGTACGTTCTCTTGTTCTCTTGAATAGTGGTATATTTAGATGTTGTAGGCAATGTTAAAAATCATTTTCCACGCATTTTGTAGTAAGCGTACACTGTACAGTGTGCACAGAAAAGGTTTACATATGATAACACCGCCGGCGTTGTTTTCTTTATGTTGGTTATTTCAAATTAGTCATAAACTCGTGCTTTCACAGTCCGCGATAAGTATTTAGTTCAAGGTTTTCTTTAATTGCCAACGAACACGAGTTAGTAGTACATAGTGGGAGAGAACGAAGCGCGACACTTCCTAGCCCGCTTCTGACAGAATTTCTCGTCGCACCGTATTTGTCTTGTCTTTGCTGTTGTTTATTGCTGGGCGTGACAGTTGGCTTTTGTAGTTCACGCCACGAGTTTGGATATTTTATTGTATGCTAACGATGCAGTCTTAATACAGAAAACAGGGGATGAGTTACAGTTTTCTTTACATCGTTTAAATCATATCGGTAAACAATATGCTTTTCAAATATCTAAGCAGAAAACAAAATCATGGCTTTTTGGAGAAAGTTTTCCAAAAAAATGTTCTTGGTGGAACAGTTTTGGAACTGTCTTCCAAAACAATTTTTCCGAAACACTGTCTTCAAGTCTCTGACTTCAATTGCACTATCAGTACTGGAAATGACACAGGCCGAGATATAAAGACAAGGAAAAAAAGACAAGGCATAAATTTTATAAAACAATGGCAGTGCCTGTTTTACTGTGTTGGATGTGAAACATGGGTTCCTACAAAGAAGATTAAAAACTAGATTCAAACTTCGGAAATGAAGTTTCTCAGAAGAACAAAGGGTTGCACGAGACAGGAACGATTGCGCAATGAGGATATTATAGAAGAGCTACAGGTATTCTCCGTAAGCGATAAAATCTAGACATATCGCAGAGAATGGTTACAGCAACTGGACAGAATGGAGGATGGACGACTACCTTAGGTTGCGTTTCGATATTGGCCCATTTATAACAAGATATGTAGGAACACCGAGAGTGAGTTGGAGAGATACTCTGCGAAGACGGAACAGGCAGAGTGCCTACTTCGTGAGGTGCAGAAGAAGAAGAAGAAGAAGAAGAAGAAGATACGTATTTACACTTAGTTGTATATGACCAAGAAATAAAGTTTTTCGTAATGTAATTTCAAATTTGCGTAAATATGTTCAGACCACTCGTCTGCCGTGTTTGTATAAATAGAACACAGCTGTTTGTTAACAGCTGTCCATTGGATTTGGCATCAAGCGACAGTCAGATGGATACAGAGTTTTGTGAACTGGTACCGTAACTACATCACCTGCAAACGTTTATGTGAACGTTTAAAGTAAACTCACTTAACGTGAAGTTTTTTAAACTAACTACCTTAATTGCAACGACGTCGTAAGAAGCAGTAACAAGGTAAAAGTTACGATCTAAAACACACGAAACTTGTATGAAATACTCGAGTTTTGCTAGTAAAACACATAATGTACTCTTAATTAACGTAGCATACAGTAGAGCAGGGGTTTCCAAACTTTTTCACTTGAGGGCCGAATTGAAAAATTTTGGAAGTCAGGCGGGCCAACAACAACAACAACACACACACACACACACACACACACACACACACGTGTGTGTGTGTTGGCTGAGGATGGGAACACAAAGTCCCGAAACATGTTCCAAATAAGGAAATATATCTTGAGATAAAATCATATAAATATTAAATATATTATATACATCAAGAAATAGACTGTAGCAAAACGTTTTTGTATATACACTAAAAACTCGTTTATCCGAATCGCGTTTATCTGAAAATCCGGTTTATCCGAAAGAATTTTTAGTAAATTTTAAAAATACACAAAAGCATTTTCCTGACGCTATAATCTATATTTAATAGCGTAGACAAGCGATTCCACGTGATATAAAGTAAAGTCAATAATCAGAACTAATTGGGATAAGGGGTACTCCAAAGTATCGATTTGTTCGGATTTTCGAACATTTACAACAAGAAGACGTATCCGAGTGGATGAATTCGGAAAAAGACGATCCTGGATATCAGCTGTTGTCCGATAACAAAATTGTTGCACAGTGTTCACAACAGCCTGGTGAGGACAAAAGCTCTGAAGATGATGTGGAAGAGAAAACAGGAGTCAACCATACAGAGGCAACATCTATGTTTGAAGAGCTACTGTCGTATTTGGAGCGACAAGACGAAATTTCCCCTGTAGAACTTCTAACAATGAAACGACGTCGAGATAGGCAACCAGCAAATGAGCTTCAAAGCTTAGGCAAAAAACTATGATTGATTACGAACAAGGAATAGGACTGTTCCAGTACTGTAGAGACTATAATTTACAGTGGGGTGCCGTTTTATAGTTTATTGTGTCATATTCACTGTAAGTAACTTTTAGATTATTTTTAAATAGAAGTTTCGGTTTATCCGAAATTTTGTTTATCTGAACGGGCGCGGTCCCATCAAATTCGGATAAACGAGTTTTTAGTGTATAGTAAACATATCTTTTTTAAGTTTACGAAATAATCAAGTCAATAAAATAGGTACTGTATTTAAATAAAAATGAGGGGAATAAGAATATTCGCTTTAGGTTCATGCGAGTGAAAAGCGTGTGATTCATTCAAGGCAGACAGACGAAGAAGCACATTAACCACGTAAATGTTTTAAACTTGTACAAAATAATATAACATTTTACTGAACTTATTTCTTGTTTAGTTATTTTAGAAAAATATTATAATATTTAAAGTATTTTGACGATCAACTTAAAAACTACACGCAGAATCGGCCGGGTTGCCGCGGGCCGGACAATGACTCTTCGCGGGCCGTAGTTTGCAGACCCCTGGAGTAGAGTAACAATAATTGTGAGTGAAGCTTGACATACGGCTACATTACTTAAACGCATTTTTTTTCCTTTAATCTAGCTACAGAATTTTCACCATTCTTTACATGAAGATACGAGCCAAACATTATCCATTTCTCTCGTGCCTCAGCCCCCTGGCGCTGCTCACGAAAGTCGCCATTTATCTCATGTTCCTCAGGTCTGTACTGACCTATGCGGCATCCGCTTGGTGGTCACTTTCATCCACCACCAACAGGCGTAGACCGGAAAGTTTCCAATCGAAAAAACCCTCCGTTCCTTGTCGGGATCTCCGTGGTTTGTAAGATATGATGTTATTCGAGTAGGTCTTCGAGTTCCTACACTCTCAGCCTTTGTCTGGTCGTTAGCTGCATCTCTCTTTGCTGCAGCTGTGACCTCTTTCTTCCCTTACCTACAGGCCATTAGCACCACGCAACCGCCTCCTCCTGTCTGGGTCAAACGCCCTCGGACGATTCTTGATGACCCGCCATAAACGCAATACAAATTTTAACACCTGCCCCTGCCCCAAAGTTTACCTGGAATCTGTCCTTCCTTCCCTCCTTGCACACCGACCGCGCTGTTACGCCTATCACTGGCACGGAGGCTCTCTGCCTCGCGGAGAGCGACCGACGCCTCATAGCGTCTGCTCGCTGGGCTAGAGACAGGTGACATCTGTCGCCTGAATCGGCTCAAGTGGCAGTGCCCAACGATAAATTAAATTAAAATAAATTAAGATTTCGTTCTCCCTGCCTTCTGAGTTAACTCGTTGGCGGTTGTCCCTTCCAGTTTCAGGAACCGCAGCCCTAAGTATATCACCAGGTATCCATGGGGTCGACCCAGATGCTGCACCGGGTGCAAAGGTTGATCTATCATAGAGGCGTTCCAACACTCACTGATTCAACATATAGCCATGGCAGTTCAGTAGATGGCAATTTTTCAAACAATAAAAATTATGGGTACTCAAATAACACTCCTGTTCCATATGAGTTTAATCATTATCCACCACCATATAATCGTATACAAAATAGACCTCCCCTTCCGTATTCGTTACCTTCTATCTACTACTGATAATGCCGGTGCCCCTAGAACGCTGCTGAATGTGGGAAAGTTAGTAACCTAAGTTTGTCCAGCTATAAATAATGACAATGAAGTCTTGTCTGAAAAAAATGTATTTTTAAGAATACGTAGGCCTACATATGCTTGGGAGCATCAAAAGTATATATGTATTTACACATGCGCGATCATCGTAAAGCAGTATTGGGATAGTTCTAATTTGTGGTCTTTTTAAACAGACTTGTCTCGTTAATGTGAACAGGACCCATATGTTGTGTCACTGATAGGTACAGCTGTACAGTTTTCATTACTTACCAATCAAAAAGACAAAAGAAAGATTATTGGGCGCTACCAGTACGTCGTGCTGTCGATAGACGCTCAAAACATAGCCGCCCTGGACACAGACTTCGACGGTCGCGAAGAAATGATGCGATAATAATTGAAACTCGACGCATTTTTCCTCACTTTCAAAGGGCGAGACAGGAAGTGAGACGGAGAGGCGGTGTAGGTTAAGTACTCAAGTAAGCAATAATAGATCGCGCCGATGTCCGTTACAGTTAAAATAAGCGTAGCTTTGAAGCACGGAACGGTCTTGGCGTCAGTACAGTAAACAGAGTGCTATGTTTGGGCCGCCGCCGTACGGAAGTGGCGGTCAGTATTCTCTGCAGCTCCAGTAAGACGTTTCTATTTGTAGATACGACGTGCTGCTGCGGCGGGTTCACGAGGTGTGCGCACCCTTGTCGTTCATGAGCCGGACGGCCTGCATTGGTGACACCTGCTGCACCATCGTTCTACATTATTAATGTAGTCTACGACGCGTTTGTAAATTATTGATCCCAAGGTATACACGGCTCTCAGGGGATTCCGTGTTCAACCGCTACATACGTGCACAGTATCGTCACCTCGGTAAGCCCTGCAGAATTCCCATCTTCATTATTCTTTGTCAATTTTGAATACCTAGGCTACAGTGTGTCTTATAATGGAAGCAACGACGTTCTGAATAAGTTGCATAAGTTCAACCTTATGTGCCGGACCATTAGGCGAGCTCTTAAGTCAGCAAGTAAGGGAACACGCCTAAAATTCTACAAGGGCATGGCTCTTTCCACACTTCTTTATGGATCTGAGAATTGGACTTTTAACGAAATACCAGGCCAGTCGCTTCCAAGCGGCTGAAATGAGATTTCTCAGGCACGTGGCGGGGTGTACTCTCCATGATCGTAGAAGAAACACAGATATACGGCAAGAACTGAATATTATGAGCATACGGGACACGATTGCCCAGTATCGGCTTAATTGGTGGGAACATCTTTGCCGAATGAATGACTGCCGCATCCCCAAGCAACTACGGAACTATAAGCCGAGGGGACGGAGAGGTGTGGGACGTCCGAGGAAGCGCTGGAGTGACCAGCTTTAAGCTTCGCCTATTTGAGACCGGAACAAACCATCCTTGGTTTAATCCTTGAAGATGATGGTGATTATTCTTTGTATTCTTCAGTGATGATCATTTAACGCGAGCCATAGCATAGAGTTCGGTACGGTATGATTTAATTCTTCCGTATGTTCGCTCGAGAATGTCCCTTTTCAAAAAAAGATATCTGTTAGGTTTTTTCTACTACCGTAGATACAACTTTTTGTTTGTTAAAAATTAATCATATTTAAACGCTAATTATCGAATGATAAACGTGAGAATCTCGTTAATCAAGACACGAAGAAGAAATCGTAACTTATACAGAATTCATCTTAAGCAAGTTCCTCGCCGCCGATCGACTTTTAGCCTTCAATACTGAAAAAAACCGAGTCGAGTGTAATAAAAATATTTTTTCTCCCCTTCAGTCAATACATTAATGCAACCGTAGTCTCAAGGATACATAGACCAGCAAGCATACAAAAACTAATTTCATTTAAGTGTATGGCATCCGAGTAGTGACGAGTTAAGTTTCTAAAGAAACTGCAACTTATTTTTTTCTCAGTATAGCAATTAAATTTTTTTTTAATACTTATATTTGTAATTGTAAATTTTTTAAAGTAACCCAAAAGACGCAAAGTAACAGTATTTATAACGCATGACAGTATTTTAGGATTATTTTGAAGTTAATTTATCATCATAATCATCATCTGCAAGGATTTAACCAAGGATGGTTTGTTCTGGTCTCAAACAGGCAAAGTCTAGAGCTGGTCACTCCAGCGCATCCTCGGACGTCCCACACTTCTCCGTCCCCTCGGCTTATAGTTCCGTAGTTGTTTGGGGATGCGGGAGTCACCCATTCGGCAAAGATGTTCCCACCAATTCAGCCGATACTGATCAATACTGTCGATTATACTCATAATATTCAGTTCCTGCCATACATCTGTGTTTCTTCTATGATCATGTTGGGTATACCCTACCGCGTGCCTGAGAAATCTCATTTCAGCCTCTTGGATACGACTGGCCTGGCCTTTCGTTAAGTCCAATTCTCAGACCCATAAATTAGTGTGGGATTGGCCATCCCCTTGTCGACTTTTAGGCGTGTTTCTTTACTTGTGACGCAAGAGTTCGCCTGATGGTCCAGGACATAAGGTTGAACTTGTCCAACTTATTCACGTCGTTGTTTGTATTATAAGACACACTGTAGCCCAGGTATTCAAAATTGCTGACTTGTTCCAGGACAGTACCGTCTATAACAATTTTTGCCCGTACGGTATTAATACTACGAATAGCCATTACCTTGATCTTAAGAGTGGATATTTGTAATCCAGAGTCTTTGCAGATTCGATTTAATAAATGTATACAGATCTGCAACCTGTTTTACGAGTCCGACAGAATAGCCTGATCGTCCGCAAACAACAAAGTGTCTATTGCAGAGTGACCAGTCATAAAATGCTCCATTTTAGGATTAATTTGAAGTTAATTTTTCGATTAAAAAATTGTCAAGTTAGGTAGTATAGGCGAGCAGATTCTCCATAAGACCTGATAGAGGTATTTCCCTGTCTCTCCCATAGACTCATGTGACTTTTGGGGAAGGTACAGAGACTTCATTTCGTAGGTTATCCACATTGAATTTTGGGGGTCTTTTCAAGAAAGTGTCTACAGACAACTCTCGCAGCGTCACGAGCCCGCCAAGCTGCCCCACCAACGTTCCCGCCAGTCCCTACTACTACAGAAGCGGTGTGAAGAAGGGGTGATTTACCATACATTACACATTCATATGATGCACGCACGCGCGCGTGCCTTTAATTCCGTACGCACGCCTTCGATTCTTTTTGTTTTTTTATATTTTTATTAGGTGGATTTTTAAGTCTATTTTCACGATTACATTTATATTACATTAATTACATTATCTAGGATTGTGATTGAATCCTTTGTTTTGAAAAAAAAACGAACGGCATTTTCCTCACTTCTGGCGACAGTTAGCAACTCTTATCAGTCATTTTGAATAAAGCAATATAAAGAATAATAAAGAATAAAAGTATATAGTAATAACATAAATAATAAACACGAAAGGAATGTAAAGAATTAAAAAAAAAAACAATATAAAGGTAAGAAAGAATGAGCGTATGTAAGAAGAAACGAATGTAAATAACTAACGAAAGAGTAACTTTGAAAAATAAAACAATGTAACTAACTGCACAACGTAAAGGTAGAATCGTAGACTCCAAACAGAAACGATAAATGTGTTAGTAGTAGTGGTATGGTAATCACCCCTTCTTCACACCGCTACTGTAGTAGTAGGGACTGGCGGGCACGTTGGTGGGGGAGCTTGGCGGGCTCGTGACGCTGCGAGAGTTGTTTGGAGACACTTTCTTGAAAAGAGCCAATTTTTGAAGTATTTTCAATGTTGCATGTAATTCACATTGTGTTTGACGAAGAAGACGTTTGTTTCAGAACACGTTCGGACGGCCGGACGACATCGTGGCGGCGGAGACGTTGGCCAACCACGTGCGATGTAACAACAGCTTTGTGCACGCCGTGTTCCAGGCGCAGTTCAGGTCGTCCTTGACGTGTCCGCGATGCAAACGACAGTCCAACACGTTCGACCCGTTCCTCTGCGTCTCCGTTCCCGTGCCCCAGGACCAGTTCAAGGCGGTGTTCGTCACCGTGCTCTACACGTCGCAACAACCCAGACAGGTAAGTGTTAAACACTGATTTGACTTAGTAAACGTCAGGATCGCGAAGACGAATCTTCTCGTTCTGGGGTTCGTCATGTTTCGCTACCGTTTTAACACGATTATGTTTCTAGGCTGGGGGTCATTCCACAAAAATATAACGTCATCGAAAAATGTAACGCTTCCGCACTTTCGATTCCCCACAGTATAGAAATCTTCGGTCTCTGTCGTTTTAACATGATAATGTTTGTTATATAGTAAATATTTGTTATATGCACTGTGGCAACAGCGATTCATTACGTCTGCTCTCCGGTACCAGCGACACAGCGCGTGACACCTGAAGAATACGAGGCGAGCCAATCCGGCATCCGCCGAGACGTGACCAACTACGTGTTCGGAGCGAGTCAATCAGCGATCCCGGTTAGTTAATAAAACCCGGGCCGGCAGAAAATTTTGCACACACTTCATCGCCACGCCATCGGACGCACTTCACCCTCACCTCACCTCTCTCGGACGACATCGGCGGGGACTCAGCCGGAAGGAACGGCCGAAGAATAGAACCGCCGCCGTTCTTGCGTCTTCGCACTCCCGTTCCGCGCCAGCGATGGACGTCGCTGGGCCGGCAGCCGACTCTACAACCGGTGCCGAAAGAAGAGGAGGACTGCAGTACGCCACGATCAGCGACCGCAGCCGCCGAACATCTCAGCGCGGAACGACCAACATCAGCATTCTCACCACCAGGTCCTTTTTAGGGCCACCAAAAACACTAGAGTGTACGATGGGGCCTTTTGACATGCGGCAAGCCTTTTGTCCTGTGACAGCACATTATACGTTTCAAAAGCCTAAGACACGGTATGCGCTTACACATACTGTACGCATACCAGTTTTGCTGCCGAGACGCCTGAGGAGCGGGTGGGGTCTACTAAATGATAGTGCGTGCTTGTGTTGCTGGGGTCTTACTGGTTTTGAAAACATTGTTCAAATGATCAGAAGAATATTTAGTTGTAATTTTGTGTGCGTTTGGAGTGAACGTTCGTACATTGTATGCAAATGTAATTTATTGAATATTTTGTTAAAATATGTGTTTTAATTCGCTACAATGAATGCCTTGTGAGAAACGGTCAAGTCGCACCGAAACTGTTAAACGTATTGTTACATCACACAACAATCTACGTGTTTGTCGAATGTGCCAGAAGAATCTCGATGTAACGCGTGTGGCGTACGTGCTTATCGACCCATTTTCGAGAGGTTTCTCGAAGGCGTCTGCCGGCGCGGACTGTCCGCGTAGCCCTCCCCTGGATTTTCAAGGTCCGAGGGGAAGATTACGCGGACAGTGTTACGACATCACAGAACAGTATTTTAAATGTGTAGTGTTACAGTTATGCGTGCAGTGGAATGGCATACGCCACCACATTCCTTGTTCGGTAGCAAAGGTGAACTGCTGGCAGTACGTTGTCGTTCTTGCACGCTGACAGACACCAAATCAAGGCGTGTAGACTAGATGACAGTTTGAGCCGTGGATACCGACAACGAGCCGCTGTGGCTTTCGACTTCCGCGTTATAGTGGTGATAGCATGTAGACTTTCATTCTGTTATTGGATCTTTTCCAGTAAGTGTCTACAAACAACTCTCACAGCGTTCACGAGCCCGCCAAGCTCCCCCACCATCGTTCCCACTAGTTCATACTCCCTACAGTAGAGGTGTGAAGGAGGGGTCACTACTACTAACACATTTATCGTTTCTGTTTGGAGTCTATTCGTTGTGCAGTTAGTTACATTGTTTTGTTTTTCAAAGTGACTTTCGTTAGTTATTTAATTCGTTTCTTCGTACATACGTTTCGCTTATTCTTTCATACATTTATTTTGCGTGTTTATTATTTACGTTGTTTACTATATACTTTTATTCTTTATATTGCGTTATTCAAAATTATAATCTGATAAGAGTTGCTAACTGTCGCCTGAAATGAGGAAAACAAAGGATTAATTCACAATCCTAGATTATGTAATTAATGTAATGTAAATAATCGTGAAAATAAACTAAAAAAATCTCCTAATAAAAACTAAAAAAAAAAGAATAAAAATAATTGAAGGATTGCGTGCGTTTAATAAAAAATAAAAAAAATAAATAAATAAAAATTACAAACAGAAATTTGAAACAAAATAAAAAGAATAGAATTGAAGCGTGTGTGCGTGCGGAATTAAAGGCGCGCGCACGTGCGTGCGTCATATGAATGTGTGTAATGTATGCGAATCACTCCTCCTTCACAGCGCTACTGTAGAAGGTACTGGCAGGTACGTTGGTGGGGGAGCTTGGCGGGCTCGTGACGCTGTGAGGGTTGTTTGTAGACACTTACTGGAAAAGACCCCTGTTATTAACTATGACATGTTGTAAACGGTATTTTAGTGGTTATATATTTCGGAACTGCCGCATGCGTGGGAGAGCCTTTAATAGCGAAAACAGTAGCGGGCCAACGGTGGGGCGGGGGGCGGACCGCCTCGGGCCCCACTTAGTTGGGGGCCTCCAGAATTGGAAAATTAACCCTTTTTTATAATTTTAAATGTATTTGTAAATGTTCTATTGTCACGAATTTTATGACAAATTGTCTAAAGACGCGATTACACCATAAATAAAAAGGCTGAGACAGGAATTCAAGCAACAGAGGAAGCTAAAACTGGTCAGCTCTTCAAGTTGTACAATTCATTGTTGAGATGGACTTTCACTAGTCGGATCCAAATCTGTCTTTGGCCTTAAGTTGTTTTTAACAATTTGTATTTCAGTTTCTACTTGTGAAAGGGGCTTCTCTAAACTGAAGCTCATTAAAAATTATTTGCGGTCAACCATGAGCCAAATCAGATAAATGGACTACCAACTTTATCGATTGAAAACAAATTGGCAAGGAAAATGAGCTTTGATGAATACAATAAGAAAATTTTCCGAGGCCAAAACTAGAAAGCAGCCATTTTAGAAAGGTCACCTTATTTGTACTGAAACTGCTAACTGACTAGTATCGTTTGCAGCAATGATAAAAATTTGTTTTGCAGAATATAAGTTTATTGTATATTATAAACTATTGTAACAAAAATGCAGTCTGTAAATAATACTACTTCCATTATTTCTCTAAACTTTGTGTATTTACAATATGAAAGTGGATTTTTTTTATTTCAAATATTACTACAGCTTCTTATAAAGTTACCTAACTAGATGTATCAATACAGTAATTAGACAATAAATATAACAGTAAAGTGTATTTTCTACGTATTACTTAAAGATAAATTGGATTACGAGTATAAACACCCGTCTTATGGTAGGGAAGGCCTCAGAAAGAAATCTGCCCCGGGCCTACGCCACTTAGGGAGGGTGGTTAAATTCGTTGTTGAATTTCTCAAAATAAAAATTAAGCTGTTGGTTAGTATACTGTATATTATCTGGTAATATTTTTCTTTATGGTAGAAACGTGTGTCTTAATTTGTTTTCATTTAGATGTGACCTTCATTTTAAGCGACCTTAGAACAAATTATCCTTGGATCTGGTAATCCTAACGTGGAGACTTCTGAGACAATAAAATGCAGAGTTATTGTAAAGCCGCGTTTACACCGGTGTTAGTAACACGTCTTACAAACGATTTTAAGTAACATTTTGAAAAAATCGGTATGGAGAACCAACCATACATGACTTCCATGTCGTAAAATTTAATTTAAAATCATTTAAATATTAATTAAATAAGTGGATGCTAGAGTTCTGAAGAAATTACGTATCAGCTAAAATGGTACCACCATGTCAGGTGGATTAAGACTATCCTCAACCTTCGTGAGGAAGGACTGTAATTTTGGATAAAATGTCTGTAGGTCGAACGAAGAGCTAGGTAAAGGTAGCTGCGATTCCTGTAATGAACTGGACTCTCGCCGCGAGGGGCCGAGCGATGTCTATAGTGTTATCAGTCTTTCCTGTCAATACTATACTAGTAATTTTTCTTTTTTAAAATCGAGTCTTGATTTCTTTCTTTCCATTTGTCTTCTGATTTTCTGAACGACTATTCTGGTCACCCGTAGTATAATTATAAATTTCTCAGCAAAACATTTCTTCCTCAATACGTTTGTGTCTACTGTTTAACACCCACCATTCTGATCCATGTCATAACGCTATATATTCCACACAGGCTAGTAAATAACTAGCCATCAGGGAGGTCAAAATATTTTCAAGGAGGGGCAAACAATTTTCCAAAGGAGAAAAATATTTATATATTTTTCATACATACACACATGCACATGATAATTCTCATATCATAATAGAAATAAGTACAGATTGTATTAATTCCTTTAATACAGCAACACTGCCCAGCGATCCACAGGAAGCAAATCGATGTCCACCTTTTCGGCTTGCACGCGTTGTGTTGGTGTGGGTTTCGGCACTTTCCATTAAAAAGCGTGCAAACATAAGAAAATAAACATGAGTGAGGCCAAAAATAACGCGAATTGTGTGTGTGTGTGTGTGTGTGTGTGTCCTGCCGGCCTTTTTATTGCGGTAATCACAATAATAAAACTTTGGAAACGTAAACATTACATAATTGAGATATGCTTGCCTGCCAGGAACGATATATTTTCACTCATACGTGATTAAAATTAAAATGAAAAATATAGAATTTTGTTAAAGTGAAATGAAATGTCTCCATAGAAACTACTTCTTTGTTGTCAATAACGTAGTACACATATAAAACTTATAAAAATTTACCTCCTCCATCATCAACTACCATTTTAATTTATAAAAAAAAATTACCCCTCCCCCTTCAACTACCCTTTTCATTTGTAGATATTTCATCTATATTTCACCTATCTACAGTGGATTATTATGACCTTCTGTTCAGGATACTTTATTTATCAAAATTAAGCACTTTACTTTTGTTAAAACGTAAAACGTTGCAGGTAAACTACCCCTTTCCCTTAACCGATCTTCACCAAAAACAATAGTCCTTGGGGAGTTCTCTACAATTCAGGGCTGTATGCAAAAAATTATTTTATTCAGTTTGAATTTGCGGCTGTTTTCGTTTGCCATAGAACAAATTCTACATACAGATAGACACACAGACACTTTTCGAAAAATGGCTTTTACTTCCATATTCCTTAAGGAATGGAAGTATGGTGATGGCAAAAAAAATCGTGTTCGAGATTATTGCAGATTCTGATTCTACTACAATCAAAACATGAAAAAAAGTCATTTTCCGAAAAGTGTCTGTGTGTGTGTCTGTCTGTCTGTCTGTCTGTGTGTCTGTCTGTCTGTAGATTTTTTTTCTATGGCAAACGATAACTGCCGCAAATTCAAACAGAATCAAATAATTTTTTGCATACAGCCCTGATTTGCAGAGTACTCGCGACCTATTGTTTTTGGTGAAGATCGGTTGAGCGAAAGGGGTAGTTTACCTGCAACGGTTTTTTTTTAGCAAGGGTAATTTTGTTTGTTTGGCAAACGATAACAGCCGCAAATTCAAACAGAATCAAATAATGTTTCGCATACAGCCCTGAATTGTAGAGTTCTCAAGATCTGCTGATTTTGGTGAAGATCGGTTAAGGGAAAGGGGTAGTTTACCTGTAACGTTTTATGTTTTAACAAGGGTATTTTCTATGGCAAACGATAACAGCCGCAAATTCAAACAGAATCAAATAATGTTTTGCATACAGCCCTGATTTGTAGAGTACTCAAGACCTATTGTTTTTGGTGAAGATCGGTTAAGGGAAAGGGATAGTTTACCTGCAACGTTTTTTTAACAAGGGTATTTTCTATGGCAAACGATAACAGCCGCAAATTCAAACAGAATCAAATAATGTTTTGCATACAGCCCTGATTTGTAGAGTACTCAAGACCTATTGTTTTTGGTGAAGATCGGTTAAGGGAAAGGGATAGTTTACCTGCAACGTTTTTTTAACAAGGGTATTTTCTATGGCAAACGATAACAGCCGCAAATTCAAACAGAATCAAAAGATTATTTGCATACAGCCCTAAGTTGTAGAGTTCTCAAGACCTATTGTTTTTGGTGAAGATCGGTTGAGGGAAAGGGGTAGTTTACCTGCAACGTTTTTTTAACAAGGGTATTTTCTATGGCAAACGATAACAGCCGCAAATTCAAACAGAATCAAATAATGTTTTGCATACAGCCCTGATTTGTAGAGTACTCAAGACCTATTGTTTTTGGTGAAGATCGGTTAAGGAGAAGGGGTAGTTTAACTGCAACGTTTTTTTATCAAGCGTATTTTCTATGGCAAACGATAACAGCCGCAAATGCAAACAGAATCAAATAATGTTTTGCATACGTCCCTGAATTGTAGAGGTCTCAATGACTTTCGATTTTGGTGAAGATCGGTTAAGGGGAAGGGGTAGTTTACCTGCAACCTTTTACGTTTTAACAAGAGTAAAGTACTTGAAAATTTATTTAAACTTTTTGAAACAATGGTAATTGTTAAAAATAAAATAATTTTGTTGCCAGGCAATAAAATTATAATTTTTTCATTTTAATGTAATATAATATTTTTCATTTAATACAGCAATAAAAAGGCAGGTAAGACACAGCCTGGCTGTTTGGCTGAAAATGATTTTAAATATAAATCTTAGAATATGGAAGTCATGTATGGTTCTCCATACCGATATTTTTTCATGTTTTGATGGTAGTACAATCAGAATCTGCCGTTATCTCGAACACGATTTTTTTCGCCATGACCATTCCGATTTTTTTTGTTCCATTTCCTTATGGAACATGCAAGTAAAACGCTTCTGAATGTGTTACTAACAAGCTGTGTTATTAACAGAAATACCATGTTATTAACAAGAATTTTGTTATCCACTAGAAGTCGGTGAAGATCAAAGAATGTTGATAACATTTGTTAGTAACACTTGTTACCCGCCCCTCTTCGATGTTAGTAACATTGCCTCTCCCTCCTGCCGCCTGTCAATATCCTATCATTGATATTAAATATTCAAAGTCACAACTAGTCATTCTTAAAAAGTTTTTAAAGCTTCCATCACACCTTAGTTCGCCTGACAGAAGATCAACCTCGTCTTCGTTCAAGTCACTTAACAGGCCACTTCTACTGTATCTACTTCTTGCCTGCAGTGAAGGTCTCACCCAGAATCTTCTTGGTCTTCTCTGCTTCGCCAAAATCACACATGCAGCTGCAGCGAGAACAACGTTTTCAATACTCGACATTTTTCTGCCAACTGACGAGGCGCGGCGCGGTGGCGTGGTGTGGTGATTTGACAAAATATTAATAACAAACAAAAAGTCAACTAGTGTTCTGTTAGCAACATTTGTTACTAACCCCGGTGTAAACGCGGCTTAAAATAGAGATTTATAACAATGTTGGTGTACTAGCGGATGCGAATCAACAACGGTTACTTGATAAAGGTCAGTGTGTACGTTATCTTATCCTTAGAGTTTTGTAACTCGTGATAACTGCGCCTATCGCATATCCTGTGACTGGTGATATTGTAGACTGCGCTGACGAAGCAGTACACGTGTTCTCGTTCCCCGCGCATTCTTGCGCTCTCCTCTCGTTTCTGATTGTCACGCCGCACGCTGAGCTTTGTTGGGATTTTGTACGAGATTTGTTCAAAATGATTGTGCTGTTTTACTTCCATGTTCCATAAGGAAATGGAAGTATGGTGATGGCGAAAAAAATAGTGTTCGAGATAAGGGCTGTGTCTATGAGGAATTTTTTCTATGGCGAACGATAGCTGCCGCAAATTCAAACAGAATCAAATAATTTTTTGTATATGTGCCTGAGTTGTAGAGGACTCGAGGTCTATTGATTTTGGTGAAGATCGCTTAACGGGAAGGGGTAGTTTACCTGCAACGTTTTATGTTTTAACAAGAGTAAAAAGTACTTAAATTTGATAAATAAAGTATCCTGAAAAGAAGGTTAGTATAATCCACTGTAGAAAGGTAGATGAAATATCTATAAATAGAAAGGGTAGTTGAAGGGGAAGGGGATAATTTTTTATATGTGTACTACGTTGTCGGCAACGAAGAAGTAGTTTGTTGTTAAAATTCCTTCCCGGGCTGTTTGGCCGTGGTCTGCAAAACCAGACGTTTCGGCAGTACCATCGACTGCCATCGTCAGTGAAAATCGAGTGCGCTAACGTGAGGTGGTATAGTTTAGTGACCACAGTACTATGGTTAAGACTGAAGAAAGAAGTAGTTAAATGATTTTAAATATAAATTTTAGACATGAAAGTCATGTCCGATATTTTAAACTTGCCGTTGTATAAATGTCCGATTAAAATAACTGTTTTTATTTTGATCTTAGGTTGTCACGGCATTCTTATTCAAAGTATCGAAAGCCGGGCTGTTAGTCGTGGTTTGTGAGTGGAGACGTTTCGGCTTCGCCATCGGTGGCCAACTTCAGTGCAAAATTTGTTTTGGCAGTTGTTCGCCAAATAACCCCACTACTGAGGTAGATTGTTTTTTAATTTGATCTTGGTCACATGTTTGATCTTCTTTTTCACATGACAGTTGTTTGAATTTTAAACATATTAGATCCATAGTAAGAGATTTGTTAATCGGTAAGAGACAGACGAACAGACGTGGGTGCTTTGGAGATTTGGTGTTGAGGACGGCTCCAAAATATTTCATGGAAAGAGAATGATGGGGAAGAATTAAGAAATTTGTAAGACGAATGGAGTGAAGAGGTCCTGAATAAACTAAATGAGGAACATGTAATGCGGAAAAACTAAATAACAGAAGAAATAAATGGTTTTGACATCTCATAAGGTATAATGAATGTCTGGTAACCATCATAGAAGATAAACTAGAAAGGAAGAAATAGAGACAAGGAAATAATTCATGGAACAAGTAACTGGGAGTGTATTAGGAGGAGGAAGGTGAAGTGAAGACGATAACATGGAGACGAAGCTCTGAGGATTGAAAAAGATGCACAGTTTAGATTCTATTGGTAATTGAGTAAGTTGTGTTTTGGAGTATTCGTCGATTTTTTAATATTCTACAATGCATCATTGATGTATTTGCATTAGCGTGTGTGTATATACAATAATATTAACCACTGTTACGTGATGAACGTGTGCAGAAGGCGTTTGGAGACTTAAGTATGCATGAACGTGCAAAAGATAATAAAATGTTTGAAAGATAGTCATGAATGAGTTGGATCGTGGTAATAAGATGAAGATTGTGTTGTTCCTTCAGGTGTTACCACTAAGTGGTATGGTCAGTAAAGAGTACTAACAAGATCCTCTTGCCCCAGTCCTATGGAGTTTCAGAAATTTCTCCGCAATCAAGGTTCGTTTTGCACGTTTTCAAGACTTTTTCCCAGCTAACTGCAGTTTTCTTTGGAAAGATGCCGTACGTAACATAAAGTTGTATGAAGCATGTTAGAAAAAATGTTTTTATTCTTAGAACGAGGCTATATATTGGTTTGACGATTTTCGCTAAAAAAATGTCCTAATGAAATATTTTCAACCCCATATTTATGTCCGACACACGTATCAACGTAAAAATTGCACATGTTGTTGTGCTTGTCTCAAAACAAGGATTTTGGTGATGTTATTTATGGGAAAGCGTTCCTCTAAAAGTGAACTGAGTTTTTACCAGGACACAGTTCCAGTTCTTTTTGAAATCTGAATTCTTGATTAAACACTCACATCATCACCTGGTCACATGTTCACACCTGTTTTCTCTGAACTATAAACCTAGAATCACACTGTACTTGCCATATTTTGCGCACGTTGGCTGTTAGAGCATTGAATAAAGATTTTTACTGGACAAAAATCCTCCAGACGAAATTTGGTAGAAAGTGCACGTTTTTGTAGTTGTAGTGTGTGTGTATACGTGTGCATAAATATATACATGCAAAAATTTACATCCAAATACTTGGTATTACATGTACAAACACTTACATACCCATATTTAGCGCTTTTTACTATACACAAATCGGCCTAAACTCAAAAAAATGCAAGTTTTTTTTTCGTAAAAATGCCTTATACGAAAAGTTGCAAAAAAAAGGTCTCAACTTTGAGCGCTCATATCTCTGTCCCAGTGCGTCTGACAAAAAAATTACTAAGGACCATTTTGATGGGAAATTTGGTCAGCTACAACTTTTGTATTTAACTTTGTTTGACATCTTGCTTAGTTTTTGAGATATTTACAACAAACCGTTTCCCCCCACCTTTTAACCCCCCAGGGGGGCCCAGCGGTGAGCTGGAGTGTCCGATTTTTTTCCCCCATTGAAGTGACCCCAAAACCTAACTTTCTACCAAATTTCGTGTCTGGAGGATTTTTGCCCAGATTTTCACAAAATCTGCCTTTATTCAGTGGTCTATGTATAAAAGTTAACACAATTCTTTTAGTTGTGTATTGTGCCGTTTGCAGGAGTTAAATTGGAATAGTGAAGAAAATGAAAGTTTCAGCGCGCACGTGTGTGAGTGAGAGAGGAGATAAGCATGGGTGGGAGAATTTGTCTTGTGTTTATTTTCGCAAAGACGTTGACATTACATGTTTGTTACTTGCATCTGTATGTAACACATTATAGTGTTTATGGTAACGGTATAGGCCTACTCGTATAGTGAAACCCGAAGTTGCTTTGTCTGATTAAGGTAGTGACTACCTTATGATACGACTGTGTACTTGATGTACGAGTCAGATTGGGCAAATTCCAGCCGTATATGCGGTATGTTGTCGGCAGTGCAACGTAGCAAAGCAGAACTCGATAATCTACTCGGTAACGCTCTCTCTCTCCCCACGGCAGATTCCTAGTTCTGTCTCGATTAAGTTGCTTTGTTGCAACCCATAACCCCCCATGGACTTACTAAGGCTATGGAGGAGGCCCGGGGCTATTTAAGAGCAGGGGCCCATGTATGAAATTTTCGCGTTTTACACAATACTTTACTTAAATCGTATGTTATACTTTATTGTTCTCAAACCGTATGTTTACTCACGTATTTTTTATTTTATTTTATACTGATTAAATAGATGGTGAAACTGTTTACTATTATTTTATTTCGCAGATCTTTTTACAATAGGCACATTAAAATATGAGTTATTGAGTTTCAGAAGGTCGTATACTTTTCTCGAGCCTCCTTCTCCAAAAGTCATCATAAAACAATTGTGATAGCTTATAACTGGGGAAATTTTGAGCGTTAAACTTTACTGCTTTGGCTTGTACCAAAACCTTATGTACCTAAACATGTCCCCAAGTTTCATTTAAATCCGTGATCCGCACTTTAGGTACTCTCCTTGTCAGTGCGGTTTTTAATATTTCGCTTGCTCGGAAAATCGCAACAAAACAAAAAAGTAATGTTTATTTAAAACTAAAATAGAAGCCGTGATAATTATTATCAGTATTAATTATTGTATGTTATCAGTTGCTGCAATTCAGTGTCTTCCACATATGTGTCGAAACTTGTACCATCACGCGAGTCAGCGTTATTATTGATAAGATTGTCCTCAACGACGTAGGTGATGTGGGCCAGTTGTCGTAGCTTATCTTCTTCCTTGATTATATGCTGGACACAATGACGCCATATTTGTCCGCCGTTTTTAATTTACCGCCTTCTCAATAAATTGTTTTATATCACGCAGCTTATACTTGTTTTGTTACGGGCAACGTATCCTTTCTACTGGCTCCATATTAATTCAGTAGAATTCAGAATACAGTGACAAGGGGGAAGTCTTAAAACGAGTGCCCCGAGTTAAGTGGTAAGACAACTCTTACATGACTATACAGAAGACATTCTACGCATGCGCGTAATACATTACCGTGCGAACGGTGTCAACGCCCCTCACCAATAGCGTTTCAGATTTGCCACGTGGGTTTGTTTTCATCAGGATTGAACTAAGAACGGAAACAGTAAAAAGAACAATGAATTGACAAACACAGATGTGGTTGTATGTATTTTTATGTACGTTAATAAACGGATTGTGTTGATAATACCACACTGTATTCTTATCTTCACTCACATTTCAATTATTTGTACTTTAGACCATTAAAGAATTGTCCAACTTTTCATATCCCCCGTAAAGTCAACTCTTCTCCCTCCCAAATTGCTTGCTGGTTTTCCCCCGGTCACGGCCAGTTGCGACGAAACAACATTTTTACCTATTCTCACGCGGTAAATTGCACCCCGCGCTCTCACTTACTGACCGAATCTCTCAGTTAGAAACGGTGTTATTCTGAATTTCGATGAGATTTCAATTCTGCAACTTTTCATATGTGCGAGTAACGTCATTCTTGCAATATAGTTGTTACGTTTGGTTAGGTTAGGTTAGGTTTGGTCTGGTCTGGTTAGGCTAGGAATGACTAATTATAACGGTATTTTCTGTATTATAATAATAAGATGAAAATACAATTGATCGCATACAATTGAATGGGTTCCGATTTCTACCTCGGTCGCAACTTGGGTTTTATACGATTAGGTCGCAACGTACCGTGGTCCGGATCCACCCATGGTACTTGTGGAACCATCTTGACCACTCTTGATGACAGGTATTGAGGACTCTCCTGCACTAAGCCTTTGTAATATACCAATCCGTAACTATCATCCTCCTCAACTCCCTTATGCTTCGATCCTTGTAAAACCTTGTCCACATTGACAGTCATCCTTTCTTTGTTAAATCCTTTCTCTGCACTTCCTGGACCTATACCTTCCTTGACATATCTATTTCCACGTGATCTTCCTTTGAAACGTTTCGCGCCCTATTATTATTTCTTGATCTACATCTACTTGTCTTATCAACAACTGCTCTTCTTAATACGTAGTTTGCAATATCGTTTTTCACAGCTGGATCATATGAAATGTGAATGTGGACTACTCAGTGTATGCCGATGAAGAGGAAAACAAAAGGACGAATTGTTGGTGAAACATGTGTCGAAACAATTAAATATAAAAAATGTTTTTGAACACCTTTTGAGAATGCGACGGAAGTGTTGACTAAAACTCATTTAACAGTGAAGTGTTGACTAAAACTCATTTAACAGTGAAGTGTTGACTAAAACTCATTTAACAGTGAAGTGTTGACTAAAACTCATTTAACAGTGAAGGTTGCCAGGAAGATAGGTAGACACGTGTGGGATAACAGCATAAGGGAACCAATATCCGTGCGTGCCTCGAGTCGAGACGTTTGGTGTAGGAGTTAGCAATGTGGCAGCAGCTTAGGCCTACCGTGAATTTCCAATGAAGTATTATTTCCATGTTCCATAAGGAATTAGAAGTATGGTGATGGCGAAAAAAATTTGTTCGACATAAGGGCTGATTCTGATTCTACTACCCTCAAAACATGAAGAAAAGTCATTTTCCGAAAAGTGTGTGTGTAGAATTTTTGTATGGCGAACGGTAACTGCCACAAATTCAAACAGAATCAAATAATGTTTTGGTTACGTGCCTGAATTGTAGAGGACTCCAGTCGTATTGATTTTGATGGGGTAATTTTCTATAAATGAAAATGATCGTAGGAAGGGGGAGGGGATAATTTTTTATATCTGTACTACGTTATCGACAACAAAGAATAGTTTGTTGTTAAAGTTCCTTCCCGGGGTGTTGGACCGTGGTCCAATGTTTTCTGCAAAACCAGACGTTTCGGCAGTGCCATCGACTGCCATCATCAGTGAAAATCGAGTGCGCTACCGTGAGGTGGTATACGTTAGTGACCACAGTACTGTGGTTAAGGTTGAAGAAAGAAGTAGTTTCTATGGAAATTTCTTCGAAAATTATTTTAAACATAAATCTTAGAACATAGAAGTCATGTATGGTTCTCCATACCGATATTTTCTGTTTCGTGTATGCTTGAAACCGTTGAGCAATACACGTATTATTTTACTTCAGTTTCTCTCTCTCTCTCTCTAACTCTCTCTCTTTAGTACAGGCTAATTAGACGAAAAATGGGCGATCAGTGGAAATAATTCATAACAAGCTGAAATTTGATACACATGTCTGGGTTAGGCCTAGAAACAACCCAGCAAAACTCAATTAAAATCAATTGGTGGGTACAGCCGCCATCTTGAAAAATTCATTTCCGGTTTGTGTTTTTCAGCATATTTTTGTTTTTTGTGCAAAAACCATTCAAGATAGAATCAAATTGTACTGGACCTTTTTTGTAGAACATAAAATTTCCTATGTATAGAAAAAAAAAAATTTTTTGTGGGCCATAGACTTTACGGCTGGGAACGGCCGCCATCTTGAGAAATATATTTCTGGTTTCGTGTTTTCCAGTATATTTTTGTGTTTTTATGAAATACCACTCAAGATACAATAACATTGTAGCCTACTAGACCTTTTTTGTAGAGCATGAAATTTTCTATCAAACTGTAAGTTTTTGTGTGTGTGGGCCAAATACTATTATTATTAAACTAGTGAACCTGTGCGGTATAATGCGCTGCAATAAATCACCATTGGGTTTGCTAGACTAAGTTTTAAAAATGAACTGGACACCTTAGATTACTGTTTCACATAATCAAAGAAGACATTTTTTTAAGCTATATGGTGAGGCAAAAATTGAATGGTTAACAAAAATAATAATAAAGAAATTAAACATACAAATGATTATAATATAGCCTATTATGGGTTTAAGGTTTGATTACTGTTTTTTACAAGGGGAAAAAGCGGTTTGAAAATATCAAATTTCATATTTTGTTAATATTGAGCGCTTTCTTACTTAATTAATTTCTCTTATTTTTATATTTAGTTGATGTCATAAGGTTTTACAAAAAAGTAAAGAGAAAAAATTAAGCTGTTCTAGCACAAATAAATCTCTACAATTCTTAAGTAATGAAATTTAAATTTTACATCCAAGATACTGTACATTTTTTGTAGAGCAAGAAATTTCCTTGGTTCGGCTATTCATCCAAGTTGAGCGCATATGCGACTGAAATCTGCATCTTTAATGTGTGGGGCACATGATCCCATTGTTTCATGCTGCTGGACATTTACATTATGCAAAAGCAACACGCTTATATTTGCAGGAAATGGTTGAGCTCCAAGACAAATTGACTCCTTTTGAATATGAACAATTCGTTGAAAAGGGATACTTCTCAATATGTAGATCAGTAAAAGCTTGGGCAGGTATATGGTCACATATAACTATAGAACAGACTCTGATGAGATCTATGAAGACTTCAGGGGGGTTGACCCATGGCAGAGGAGTATCGCCATCCACTTTAGCACAATGGATACTGGAAATGCCAGTGTGTGTTGAAATATGCTCTCAATTAGAAGTCTTCGTCACTCATGAGTACACTGGAAGTGATCATCTTTCTTCTGTATGCCACTCTTCTGTCAAACGTGATGTACAAGATCTGGAGATTTTTTAAAAGTGGCTTAAAGATCCCCAACCACTGGTTCCCAGAAATCACAACGTTATGTCCCTAGCAACAGGTATTATTGGGAATGAAAGCATCAGCTGTCATCGCAGTGAAGAAGAAGTTGGCACAGATCTTGTCAAAATAAATGCTGGAAACAACTTTCATGATGTCAAATTCAAGCGTAAAACGAGAGTTTTCCCACTCTCTGCAGTTAACCCACACTCTCGAGTAAACGATACTGTGTTACCTTTGACATCTACTGTCCTGTATCAAGAATGATTAGAACTGTGAAAGACAAAAACGAAATATATTGAATGTGAGCTAACGCCAGTGCCATTGCCATTGCCATTGTTTGATGAAAGCGGTATGAGGATGACCCGCAGATCTGCTCTTTACTCTATTTTCAGACGGATTTCGGATTTTCATCTACAGAACTGCAAGTATGTAGTTGACGGGGGCCATCTTCTACACAAAGTGGTCTGGCCTTCTCAAACGACTTCCGAGTGTATATATACAAAGCGTACAGCAATTATGTGGTAGAACACTATGGTCATGATGCGATAGTCGTGTTTGATGGTTATGATTCTAGTTCGATTCTAACTAAAAACATGGAAAGACAGAGACGAAACATCTCCTCCCCTGACATTCTCTTTGAAGAAACTATGAGCTCAACTGTCGAACAAAGCAAGTTTTTGTCGAATTTGACTAATAAAAGCCGATTCATTAACCAGCTGGCCAAGAAACTTGAAGATGAAGGCGTTACTGTTATCCAGGCCAATGACTATGCAGACACACTCATCGTCCAAACAGCCATAGTAGAGTGTCAAAGCAACACCACAAGCCTGTCGTCGTAGTGGGAGAAGATGTGGACTTGTTGATTCTGGTGACTGGACTTGCACCCCAACACAATTCTGTCTACTTTTTGAAACCTGGAAGGAGCAAAATTCCCGATATATTATTCCACTCAAAAGACAACCAGCAAGACTCAAAGACATCAAAGACCAACTACTGTTCCTGCATGCATTAAGTGGCTGTGACACAACTTCGTCATTATTTAAACAAGGGAAAAAGAAAATTTTCAAATTAGTCCAATCTGTCCCTGGACTTAGAGGTGTGTTGTCAGTTTTCAATGATACGTCAGCACAGCCTGAAGTCTTGCAAGCTGCCGGAGAAAAATGTCTGCTGCGCATTTACGGAGCAAAGGATAAAGAAACTTCTTTAAACAAGTACTGATACAATAAATTCTGTCAGTTGGTGTCAAAAGGAAGACGTGAAGTGAACTTGGCAAGTCTTCCACCGACAACTGAAGCTGCCCATCAACATATATTAAGTCTTTCACCGAGTGCAGCTGTGGTACGGAAATGTTCTGGATCCTGAAAAGTGGGAATGGCAAAAAACAGCATGGGAATTCCTTAGTTCCAGTTACCACCTTAGAGCCTCCCGCACCTGAAAATCTTTTAAAGTTGGTTGTGTGCAGATGTATTAAAGGTTGCCACTCAGGATGTGGCTGCGTGAAAGCAGGTTTAAAGTGCACCATAGCATGCTCTCATTGTAGAGGATTGGTTGCCAGAAATCACCACAGCCTGTAGGAGAAGTGGATGAAGAAAACCTTGAAGAAGATTATGATGAAGATTTGAACCAACCTGAGGATGCAACAGCAAAGGATCACACCAAGGAAGATGAAAGGGTGTCGGCCATTGAAATTACTTCCCATTTGATCGGCCGAGCGCATCAGTAGTAACAACAAAAATTTTGTTTTGACTTTATATTTTTTTTAGCCAATGACTTATTATTACATTTTGACTTATTTTAAAACATTGTCACATTTTATTTCATTTAAACTACTAAATGTTTGTACTTAACACCAATAAATGTATTGAATATCTACATTTTTGTTCATTTATTCTTTGCCAGAATGCTCAAATAATGCTAGCAAATAGTACGATAACTAAAATAAGCCAGACAGACATGGCAGCAATATATGTAAATAACATAATATTACAGCACATCTTGCATGTAAATGTTTTTCCCCTTGTAGAAAACAGTAATCAAACCTTAAACCCCTAATAGGCTATATTATAATCATTTGTATGTTTAATTTCTTTATTATTATTTTTGTTAACCATTCAATTTTTGCCTCACCATATAGCTTAAAAAAATGTCTTCTTTGATTATGTGAAACAGTAATCTAAGGTGTCCAGTTCATTTTTAAAACTTAAAGTCTAGCAAACCCAATGGTGATTTATTGCAGCGCATTGAACCGCACAGGTTCACTAGTTTAATAATAATAGTCTTTGGCCCACACACACAAAAGCTTACAGTTTGATAGAAAATTTCATGCTCTACAAAAAAGGTCTAGTACAATGTTATTGTATCTTGAGTGGTATTTAAGAAAACACAAAAATATACTGGAAAACACGAAACCAGAAATACTTTTCTCAAGATGGCGGCCGTTCCCAACCGTAAAGTCTATGGCCCACAAAAATTATTATTTTTTCTTTACATAGGAAATTTTATGTTCTACAAAAAAGGTCCTGTACAATTTTATTCTATCTTGAATGGTTTTTGCACAAAAAACAAAAATATTGTTACGGCATCACCAACAATCTACGTGTTTGTCGAAAGTTCCAGAGAGGTCCAGAGTGTAAGCGTGTGGTGTACGTGCTTGTATACGGATCTACGAGAAAGTTCTCGATGCCGCCAGTTGTGCGGACTGTGTCAAAACCGCAGTTAATTACGTAGTTCATACGCACGCTACGACGCAATTAGGAATCGTCTAAATATTCGACTAGCTATAAATACCGGTACTCAAGCGACGTTCAGTTCAGTATCAGTTGCGATTTTGGATAGTGCGGTCCGAGGGTTATAGTAGCGATATTACTGTGTACGTTCAGGTAGTTATTAGTGAAGTGTTGCGTTTTATAATCGGACGGTATAATTGTAATACAATTGAGTTTTAATATTAGTGGACATTTTATTGCGTGTGAACTATTTTCATTTGATTTGTTGTAGAGACTGTGTTGTTAATTACGAACTGTTTAACTGTAAAAAGTAAAGGTGTGATTAGTGACTTAATTGTTGTCTTGTACTTATTTTGTTTCCACTGTACCTAGTAGACCGTCGTAACAATATGATGAAAACAACATACCGGAAATGGATTTTCAAGATGGCGGCTGTTTCCACCAATTGATTTTAATTGAATTTTGCTGGGTTGTTTCTAGGCCTAACCCAGACATGTGTACCAAATTTCAGCGTGTTCCGAATTATTTCCACTGATAAATCTCTAATTTGCCTGTAGCCCTACTATTTACATACGTAAAACACTCGCGTGACTACTGTAGTTCCCCACTAGTAAAGCATACAGCCGTGGACGACCTTGTTGTGTCATGTTCACAACACGTAGTTTCCGAAAATATGAAAATTTTTAAATTTGAGAAATTTCAGAAAAATTGCAATTTCTTCTTTCCTTGTTTGACGTGGAGGCTATCCTAACCAATTGCATTCCTTTTCTTAATACATCTCAATCATTTTCCCTTATCCTCAATATTTTTTTGTATTACTATACCTCTTTCATTATCTTATACGTCCAGCGTGTATTCTTCATTCTTCTCCAGACCCATATCTCGAATCGTTTATATAATTAGCCTGGCGACATCCGATGGTCCATGTGCCTACTCTGTACATCTCCAGACAGCTTCCGTAGTCTGTCAACAGCTTTCTCTTTAATAAACTATTCAGTCTGCTAGTAGACAATTTTTTGTTCTTCCTTTTGTTTTGCCATTGCCGTCGTGACTTTCATTTCTTTTTCACATCTGCCGTTATTATGCTACACAAGTATATAAACTGCTCTGCTTCTTCCATGTAAATTCATCATCATCTTCAAGGATTAAACCAAGGATGGTTTGTTCCGGTCTCGAAAAGGCAAAGATTTAAGCTGGTCACTCCAGCGCTTCCTCGGACGTCCCACACCTCTCCGTCCCCTCGTCTTATAGTTCCATAGTTGTTTGGGGATGCAGCAGTCATCCATTCGGCAAAGATGTTCCCAACAATTCAACCGATAGTGGGCAAGCCTGTCGAGTATACTCATAATATTCAGTTCCTGCCGTATATCTGTGTTTCTTCTATGATCATGGAGAGTATACCCTGCCACGTGCCTGAGAAATCTCATTTGTGCCGCTTGGAAGCGACTGGCCTGGCCTTTCGTTAAAGTCCAATTCTCAGACCCATAAAGAAGTGTGGAAAGAACCATCACCTTGTCGAATTTTAGGCGTGTTCCTTTACTTGCTGACTTAAGGGTTCGCCTGATGGTTCCCCACATAAGGTTGAACTTATGCAACTTATTCACAACATTGTTGCTTGCATTATAAGACACACTGTAGCCCAGGTATTCAAAACTGCTAACTTGTTCCAGGACAGTACCATCTATAACAATTTTTGCCCGTACGGGATCAGTTCCACAAAAAGCCATCACCTTGGTTTTAAGTGTGGATATATGCAATCCAGAGTCTTTGCAGGTTCGATTTAACAAATGTATCCCCATCTGCAATCTGTTTTCAGCGTCCGACAGAATAAGGTGATCGTCCGCAAGCTACAAAGTGTCAATTTAGAGTGGTTTCAGTTAAAATTATCCTTTCGTTGGGTTATTTATAACAGTCTTCGTTCGTTCTGTACGGAGCCTTTGCAGAAATGCTACGATTATCTTTTTCACTACGTTAACCTTCAGCCGATTTTCACCGCACATCTTCGTTCGTATTTTTCGCACCGATAAACTTCTCTCGTCGTTATTCTCATCCAAAAGTGCAGAACAAAAGTCAAACTGGTCACATCAGAGTTCAGTGCCTGTGCGCACTTTGTCATCCAAAAGTGCAGAACAAAAGTCAAACTGTATCCCTTTCTCTCACATCAGAGTTCAGTGCCTGTGCACACTTACTCATCCAAAAGTGCAGAACAAAAGCCAAACTGTATCCCTTTCTCTCACATCAGAGTTCAGTGCCTGTGCGCACTGAATTCGCCATCTACTTGCTCTTTCGCAGAGCAGTTTTCACGTACGCGGCCCCCGCCTTTTGAGCATTACACACCCCCACCGTTGTCGCCCCCCCGAACCCTCCGCTACATCTCCAACTCTCCCTGATTTGTCAGAAACGATGCTATCAGGCGAGGGTTGAAGGTTCCTTCTGTCACCGAATTCGTTCGGACCCTAACCGTTAACCTATTTACCCGAGCCTCCACCCATCCTCACATCCGTCGACTCAGTGTAGCAGTTCCTACCTCTCGATCGAAAGGTCCCTGAGGTCTCCCCCATTCTGCCGTCGCTGGTCTCTTCGAGAGGTCCGTGGAGCCAAGTAAATTCACATCATCTTGTCCCTCCAAAAATAAATGAACGGAGATTCCATTCCTTGAATAGCGCGAGATCGCTAGTCATGGTAACAAGTAGGCATGGGACTCGCCCGGACACTGGGACCACCGAAGCACGTCAAGCTGCTACCTGGACCTCCATTTTTTTGTCAGTTCGTATCTTTAATCTAAACTGTGCTCCCATAGTATTGACTTGGTTCACCACATTAGTATGCGAGAAATACAGCAAATGTTTGCGGACAAAGCACCAAGCGGGATGCCGTTTGTCGCCAAAAATGTTCTGCATGCATTAACATATTGACGTGTAAACGCAATTATGTAGCGATTGTATGTTGATTGTCATTGAAATACGTCGGTAGCGTACGTCAGCGGGACGGAGTATAATTAGGCAACTTGCATCACAATGCCGTCTTTTCCTTTTTTTTTTTTCTTTAATTTTCTTTCCGCTTTGTTTTTATGCGTGTTCCGTATCGAATTCCTTACAATAAAAATAAACCGTCACTTCTATATATAGCTTAGCGATCGTGCGAGACTTGTGTTAGGAATATTTTTTTTGCGACACCGGTATTTCAATTTTCAGATTTTGTCAGTCGATTTCCGTCTGTTCTGGACTATCTCTTTGGAATACATAAACGCACGTGCAGGCTACTTTAATATTATTCATTACTTTTGTTTAACCCCGATAGAAAGTTTTATTAATTGTCGCCAATGAGGATGCTTCATCGCAGAGTAAGCGAAGCGTTGAAATTACTCTAAAAATAAATCATTTGTTAAACGTAATAACAGCTTGGGTTTTGTTGTCTATGAGGTGTCCGTTGATTAACTAATTACAAGTATAAAACTACCGACTGGGAGCACAAAAGTTTCTATGAGTGAAAACGTAAAATTTTTACCTTATAGCCTGAACAAGTTTTCGCTTATTATAAGCTTCGTCTGAGGCTGCCACTGGGAACGCTGTCCGTCTTGTTCTTGGCGACGACGTCGACTTTTGAAGGATCGATGCTGTGTGTGTGGAGGGTGTGATATGTTCGAATAATGCGTGTGATTTGAATTGTGTCTGTTCGTTTAGGATGTCGTTTTTATGTGTTTTTGTGTGTTTGTATATTTCCAATTGTTCAAGAGTGTCTAGTTTTCGGCCTTTTTGAAGACTATCCATGTTATTGTCGATGTTTTTCTATATGTGGTTTGCTTCAATGAGGTGGTTTGCAAAGGTGGGTTCGGTAGTGGAGTAGTAATAATCCACTTTTGCAAACCACCTCATTGAAGCAAACCACACATACACAAACATAACCGGTAAAATGGATATTCTACACGTACACACAAAAGGCCGAAAACTAGACGCGTCAATTTTTAACAGCTTCTAAACAATGAATAAATTGATAGATAGATTTGGAAATTAACAGGAGTCGACATAAAATACAAATCTTGTAGAACGCTAGTTGTCGCTCCGTGAAACTTTTCAACTGACCCTCGTAGTTGTTAGAATGAGCGGTAGCCGGGTGTTTAGGCTGTGGTCTAATGTTAGTTGTTACAGACGTTTCGGCCCACCATCGGTGGCCACCTTCAGTGCAAAAAAAAACAATTGTTTGTCAGCTGTTCGCCAAATAACCCTAGTCCTGAAGTAGAGTATCATAGTACCATTTGGCGAACAGCTGCCAAACAATTGTTTTTTTTTTTGCACTGAAGATGGCCTCCGATGGTGGGGCCGAAATGTCTGTAACAAATATCTTTAGTCCACGGCCTAACAGCCCGGCCGTGAGAGCCTCAGATCAGTATTTAGTTAATGGACTTAATTAAGGGTTTTATGCAAACTGTACAAAAATAGATTGAGTCTACTTTATACATTGATGTGTTTTATTTATTAATCTTTACAAGCTTATGAATTAATGTTCCGTTTCTTTTGTACGGTTAAATAGGGTTTTTTTTTAAATCCATTTGGTAAAGGAGATTGTGATTAACTAAATAAATAATTATTTCTACGATTTTTAAGACAGTTATACAATTTAGCAGTGTTATTTGTCATCGTATTCAAAAAAATAAGGATCACTATGAGTCGCAGCAAGATGAGTACTTTAAACTCTCTTTTCAGAATAGATTAGTTGTGACTTTACATAGACGTCTGCTTTTTTTTACCTCTTATTTTTTTTTTAATTTTTGAAAGATTTTTCGATTTCCGACTTACGTCGTGTACCTTCTCCACAGTTTTCCCTACAATCTTCTTGTGTGTTAATATAAGCAAAGTTTGTATCATTTTAAAACGTCGTGTTGAGTAAGTATGTACCGTAGGATTGACATTGACAGAATGCTGAGAATTCGGCTTAGCCAGTGCGATAAGAACGTTATTAACGGATTGTGAAGTAAGTGTTTTATCAAATCAAGGTCTTGATTAACGGTGACACCGAAGCGTTACATTTATAACTGTAATTCCAAATTGGCAAAAACTATGCATCGTATTCTTCACGTTCACCGGTTCTAGGTTCTGTTTATTTTCTCTTTTCTAATTCAGTTCATTTCGTTGACGAACACGTAATAATGATGTATGTGACTTGCATGAGTGAGAAGGCAACGACTTTCATTGCTAAGTCAGTTATATATAGATAGTACAGGTCCAGAGCACTTGGCGGCATTAAATACGTAGCGTTTCTTTGCAGACGCATGTTACGACAATATTCTATCAGAAGTGATGGTCGTGGTTAGCAAGATGTTAATCTTTGATTGTGCTGCTAAGAGCATTTCGGCCTTTGCGGTCTGGGACACCCTACATGAAGTTTGGTCAGACGCGGCGGCTGAGATGGGCGAACAGTAGATCGTTTCGGTCTGGGACACCCTACAGGAAGTTTGGTCAGACGCGGCGGCTGAGATGGCCGAACAGTAGATCGTTTCGGTCTGGGACACCCTACAGGAAGTTTGGTCAGACGCGGCGGCTGAGATGGGCGAACAGTGGAGCGTCCGAGCGTCGAAACAAGAGTTAGAGGAAAGCGAATGTGGCCCACCAAAGTCCAGAGGATCACAGAACACACACCCGAACTCTGAGAAAGATCAGTTTTAAGGAAAATCTACTCTAGCTGGGTCAACCACGAAACCACACTTCAACTCGTGAACACGGGGGGGGGGTTCGCGAACTCGTGGCGCCATTTCTGAATACGATGACTACCGAAGTCCAGAATGGTCGCGGGCCAGACCTCCGGGGTCGATCCACAGGAGGTCGGGCTTTTCCTCCACCTTCTGACGGCGGCAGGGGAACACTACCCTACCAGGCCAGTGGTAAAAGGCAGGTTGCCTTATCCTCGCCCGCTGGCTCGGTCCAACTTAGTACTCCGCCGACTCAACCCAACCGACGCCCTCGCCGATAATGCGAGAACAAGCGGCTCGAGGCCGATGCTGTGCGCACCACGGTACCCATTCGCAGTGCGCTACTAGGAATAAGGCAGCGGATCCTTTGCCGGTCGCGCGACCAATAAGCACTTTTCCTAACCATCAGTGCACAGGGGTAGGTACCCCGTGTGCTCAAAGCAGTGTGTATCTGAGGTGGCCACCGTGAATCCCCGGTGTCCCTCCCCGGCCGCCTGCAGTGGTCGCTACTCAGTCACGCGGGTTTAATCCGCGCGCCTTTCACGGATGCGTCTTTTGGGTTCACCCGCCAGCTTTCAAATGTGATAGGAGAACCGTGTTGAGGAGTTTACAACTGCTCACCTATTTGTCACCCGCCATTTCTGAACAGAATTGACCGTCACACTATCGCCGTATCGAATATCCACTGTTGTGAACGTTCGCGGCCAGCGTTCTTCGACAGCGAACAAGATTCGTCCATTTCATCTATCATACGGCGACCGCGTTTTGTACTTCTTAGCGAGTGGTTTGTCATTGGCGGGGAATAGGTGAAAAGACTCGCTGCATTTCGGCAATTATAAAGTGGAATTTTGAAGAGACGGCCTAAGAATTCATAGACCGAAACGCTAAGAAAAGATATGACACCAAGTGAAGGTGAAGAATTGTTGGACAGCTAAGGTAAACAAATTATTTAACTTTTTCATTCCCTACATTACATTATAATTTGTATTTTTTTAAATACACACAAAAAGTGGAATTCTGTGCTTCCTTAACGTTGAATTTCCCTTGTAGAAGTATGCAATTTTGATTTTCAGCTTTTATTTCATAAAATAGATGAACGTAAAAATTGTGTCAGTGCAGTTCAGTTGTGCATATCGCGTGCCGTTTAATATAGTAACGACGGAGCGCACTCGAACACTCGGGGAGTGTCGTGCGTGTTTCTGTCAAGGCCGCACCCAATTACGTTCTAGACTTTGCAAGCGCTTGTTAACAACGCACATTATGGATTATTCTGGAACACCTGCGCTACCTAGTTAAGCAACAGCAGCTGGCTTTGTCAGGTAGTTTACGTTGGGCGATTTATCAAGTGCGGATATCAAGTGGTTGTTGAAGATTAGCGAAAAGTGTTTACTGTGTTATAATTAGTGTGGAACTCTATTACTTGACATTATTATTGAGCGTGGACAAATTTAACTTGAATTATTGTACGAGAGTAGGGGCTACCTTGTTGATTACAGGTTGTTATTTGTGATCAGTTAAAGCTGGTAATTTTTGACTTCATCGGTGTCTGTGTTTTGTTTCCACTGTACCATACGACGATCAGTGAGCCCGTCGTGACAATATTACAGTAGGGTAGGGCTGCGTTCCTTCATCACTGGACATCGTATTAACATCAGTTGATGTAATAATAATAATCGGATCGTGTCGTTCATTGACCGAACCCATGTAGCCAGCGTGTTTACTATGTAACGCTTAGGGATTATGCGCGAGCGTCGGAGCAAAAAGTAAAGGGTAGCGGCGGGGAGGGGTGGTGGTGGTGGTGGCCTGAAAACTTTGACAGTGAGTTATGATTTTATAATCTAATTGCCGCTGCGCACCCTTTGTCGTAAATTCAAGTGTGCACCTGCTGTAAATCGGATTAGTAAACTTTTTCAAGCAGGCGGGGACTCTTCCCTTCGGCACCGTATCTGTCAGCCGTTCTCGTCTGGAGAGTTGGCCTGAGTAGCGTATTGCATTGCCTCTGGCCCCGTAACTAGAACGCTGTTTTCAAGGAAAGAAAACCCGAGTCTTGAGATGAATTTTTTTAAACCTCTAAACTGCATTCTAACTTACGTATAGATAAAAAAAAAATTTTCCATATACGTAACTCAAAGTTTCTTGCAGCAATTATATAATTTATTTAGAATTACGCGTTCCGGAACATATGTTCCATCATCAGATTCTCCTTTACTCAGTTGAGATCGTCATATGTTAAAAATCACATACTCGATTGTTAAAAATTGTTGCGCACCCATAATGACGTGTGTTTTTAACAATCGAGTATGTGATTTTAACATTTGACGATCTCAACTGAGTAAAGGAATCTGAAGATAGAACACGTATGTTTCAAACGCGTAATTCTAAATAATAAAACAATGTCACACGACGGATATAAGGTAATTTATTAATTTATAAATAACTAAGTGACTTGGATACCAATAATAATATGTATGTCAATTATATAATATTATGATATTATTCAATATAGTTTCTTCTCCAAGTAGTTTATTAAGTTTTTGTCGTTTCAATACTTGACGTACGTTTCACTGAATCATACCAACATCATCAGAGGTTTGTAAACAAATCAACAGCAATCGAAATAATCAACAACGAAAAGAAAAAACTACTCGATAGATTCCTTCAACACCGCAATTCATTTTTAAAACCAAGTATTCATAAAGCTAATTTATCTACACGTTGTCTAAATAATAACCACTAATTTCCAGGTATTGAAAATATAAAGTCAATTAAAACCACACAAAAAGGTGAAAAAATGAATATTTGAGAAAATCTTATAACGTTTATAAACACAATAACAAGGATTTATTAATTGAAGAACAAATTTCAAATAAAAACAAAATTAATTATAAGTTTATTAAAATTAATAAAATGTAAACATTAAACATTGTCAATATAACCGACAAAACAGCTGCTTAAATAAATAAACATTAAAACAATCTTTAATTAATCGAAACAAATTCGATTATTTGTTAGTTTCTGCATTAACTTAGAAGTATTTCGATTGGTGTTGTTGATTTATTTACAAACCTCTGACGATGCTGATGTGTTTCACTGAAACGTTCGTCAGGTATTGAAACGACAAAAACGTCATACACAACGTGCAGAAGAAACTATATTGAATAATATCATGTTATATAAAAACATTTATAATACTTTTTTAAATTTAATTAAAATTTTTTTAAATTCATTATTAGTCTGTAAACTACAGTATAGTATATTGATTATACGAGAAAATAAATATGAGTAATTTAGTATTTATTCACAAATGCATATGGCTTACGAATTTTTAATTATGACAAGTGGAAAGTAGTAAATATGATCTTTGGACCTGTTTTTTATCACAAATAACAGTTTATAATCAACTCGTACAATAATTCCAGTTAGATTTGTCCACACGCAATAATGATGTCAAATATAAAGAATTCCGCGCTAATATAAAGAATTACTTTTCACTAATACAACACTTGCGACGCACTGTGCAAATCGCCCGACAATAACGGGCTAAGCGTCGCTGAGTACTTGTATTTACACCCCGCCAAAATTCCAGAAACATCCATACTGCGCGTCAAGAATGCTACTAGGAAACACCAGAACGTAGTAGTTGATTGCGGCCTTACACACAGCGCGCGCGGAATGGTGAAATCTGGCGGGCGCGTGAAAAGTGTCACGTACGCACACAACGTTACAGCCGGATTCCACTGGAACATCCGAGAAAAACGTAAATTATTTTGTAATGGTTTAACACTTTTTCCTCATTATGTAACAATATTTTGTGTAGAACGTCTCTTTGTACGGTTGTATACTTAGAACCGCACTGTGTAAATCGCCGACAATAACTGGCTAAGCGTCGCTGAGTACTTGTATTTACACCCCGCCGAAATTCCAGAAACATCCATACTGCGCGTCAAGAACGCTACTAGAAAACACCAGAACGTAGTAGTTGATTGCGGCCTTACACACAGCGCGCGCGGAATGGTGAAATCTGGCGGGCGCGTGACAAGTATCACGTACGCACACAACGTTATAGCCGGATTCCACTGGAACATCCGAGAAAAACGTAAATTATTTTGTAATGGTTTAACACTTTTTCCGCATTATGTAACAATATTTTGTGTAGAACGTCTCTTTGTACGGTTGTATATTAAAAGTAACCTAAATGGTTCGAACAAAAATGTCTTAAAACCACTTACGTGTATTTAGTAGCCTACGTAATAAATCAGACTACACCACGTATCTTTTTATGACTTTTCGACTTCACAGTTCGGAAGGCGTCTTCAAATCAGTTCAGTTTTATACTACTAGGGCCTAAGGTCCCTGGACTTGCAGAACACGCTGTATATTGTGAACGATTTACATTTATTATTAGGGGAATTTCAACACTAGGTAATTTTTAAATTATCAGAAAACGTGTGACCGTAAACTCGGGCGCGCGCGTGTGCTCACAAACTGCATACTCGTATACACGAATGTATTGCAGTGGACATTCTAATTGCAATATGGAATGTAGCAGAGAGTAAAGTGTATGATAGCATGTAAAGACGCTGTATGAATTAAGTAGAGATTGCAGATTTGAACATTGTAAATTTTGGTTGATAAGGAACTGTGTGAAAAATGTTAGTTTTAAGTATTTTGGAGTAGTAAAAACAACTTTTACGAGATAGTAAGTGCAGTGAGATGGTGCGTAAGGTTACTTACTCATGTGTGTGTGTGAGAGGATACGAAATTATTGTACGGGATATTCATTAAAAAAAAAAAAAACACTTTAAGTTAAATAACTTTCGAGATATGGGAAATTTTGAGATGGGACTTGTATCAGAATATTCACAATAAAAACCCTAACTGATGACAGTAGCTGCACATTAATAACTAAATGTATGCGTTTTTTAAGTAAAAAGCTTTTATGGCAGATAATTTCGATCGTAAAATATATCAGGTTTTTTTGAACAAGAATTATTCTATACAGGAAGTGAATTTTATTTTGTATTAGATAGGTCAACGGAGACTAATTATTTTTCATAAACTGTATTAAAAGCTCAGTAGATTGTAAAAAATAACAACATCTTTAACAAATCCACTTCATTCCAGTAATTTATAGCTCGTCTACGTATTTCATGACACACCAATTTGATACATTGTAATATATAGAATCGGCATTTTTATTTTATTTAATTTTTTTTGCACAGTATCTCTTTTAATGTAGTTATTTATCGCTTTGAAACCTTTCAGACCGAGTTCTCTCGCTTCTGTTCGTGTTACTTAAGCTAGAGTATTCTCGTATTGGTTAAATCTACAAGCTGTTTGGAGATGCCTTTTGAGAATTGAAAGGCAAAAGCCGGTAAAGGGATTGAAAACCGGTCGACTACGTCAGAGGCACGGTGCATATCGCCCTTTAAAGGCCAGTTTTGAACAGATGGCGACATAATTTTGTATGCTATTTAGGTTGTGAAATGCTTAGCTGTAGCGTTACCGTTTGAGGAAAGGAGAACACAAAGTGAGAGCCCTGCAAAGGGATAAAAGCGGTCCACCGCCAGCACTGGAAATATTTCACTCTCTAAGCGCTAGTAGCCCTTATTTAATATAGTCTTTTGATGTTTTGGTATAGACAATATACAGTACATTTTGTCAACGTCACAACTTATCACAACCTAAATAGTTAAAATTTGAGGTGTGTACCAATACTTTATCCTCAATAATAATCTCTGAGCGAACTGGAAATTTTCCGCAGTGAGCTATAACTTTGGTTTTGTTGGTAGATATCTGTAGTCTGTAGTATTGTCGTCTCCACAGTTTATGTAGTGTGTACACAGAGCGTTGTAAGTCTGTTTTATTATTTTGTAGTATAATCACGTCATCTGCATACAGCAATACATTTAAGTGGTAATTCCTTTTCCGTTGAACGCCTATTCTGTGTGAAACTATAAATAGAACAGTGAAAAATAAAACGAGACGTGAGACAAAATTAAAATTGTACAAAACAACGGCTGTCTCAGTGCTGTTATTTGGCAGTAAATCCTGGATTACAAAACAAAGAGATAAACGCAATGTAAAATCAGCAGAGTTGAGATTTTTAAGAAGCGTCAAAAAGGCTGCACAAGAAGGGATCATATAAGAAATGAAGATATACGGGAAGAATTAAATATATATAATCTAAATGAGAAAATTGAAGAATACAGGGTAAAATGGAGACAGCGTTTAAGTCGCATGGATGAAGATAGAATACCAGTACAGGGGCGGATTAATGAAATTTTGTTGGTGGGGGCGGTTGCCTGGAAGAGAAAGAAGATCCAGGGGTCCTCCCCTTGAAAGTTAAGGAAAAAACGTTCAAAAACTGTTTGAAGCTGTTTTGATACTTAAAAATATCAAAGAAGTGCAAAAATACGCTTTATTTTAGACAAAAAAGTTTCAAATTTGTGGAAATGTGTAGCATTCATAGCCTTTTTCTAAGTAGCTTCATTTATATAATTGTTAACATGAAACCACAAGCTCTATATTTTTGTCAACACAGAGCTGCTACGCAAATTAAAAGCGAATAAACTGAAATTAGAATAAAATACTTTTAAAATTGTAGTTTTTAATTTGTTGACAGTTACATTTTTGCCAGTTTAGTTCATAAATATATATACTTATATTTTAAAATAATATTTGTAAAGTCTTTAATAGATATTTAAATATTTTTTTCTAATTTTTATTTTCGATACAATTTACAACGATACTCATTTTGAAACAAACATAGTAGGAATAAAAATGCAATATCCATATTAATTATATTAGTAATTTGAGACTAATACCTCCAAAAAAGTACAATGAAACAGTGAGAATGATATTACACCGTTACAGTAAATCGACAGCTTACTTAAGGTGCATAAAACAGTAGTTTTTAATGTAATATTGTATTTTTTTAATACACTGAGTGGTTAAAATATGACATAGAAGACCTTTTTACAAAAAATTATCGTGTTTATATTTTTCATTTTAGTTCTCTACTCATACAGTATATATTTGGCGTGCTTCATGCATATTAGCATCTGATTTGCACTTTTTTCAGTTTGTATATTAAATTGTAAAGAGTAATCTAAGTGTGTGAATGCTAATTACTCGATCTTTTTACATCACAGAAGAACAACTGGCTTTATATTATCTGTACTTAAGAAAACATATCTTGTCTGTTCTTTCCACCCTTCTCAATATACCTTTGCTAACATCAATAGTCTCAATAATCATCAATAACTTTGACGCAGATTACAAAAAAATTACCATTTGATTTGAATTTAGTTCCCCCTCTCGGGGGGGATCACCCCCTCCGCCCCCCTTTAATCCGCTCTTGTACCGGTAATTGTAACAAGTACAAGCCTTCTGAATAAAGGGATGTAGGAGGCCAAGAAAGAAATGGATCTGATAATGTGAAGTCGAAACATACACATTGCCTAATCCTTGACGTGTATTAAAAAAACACACATTACATTATGGGGTATCCGCTCATAATTATCAGTATTCAGTGTTGTATATTATAAATCTAATATTGAATTCATATTAGTTTATTTGGTTAACATAAAAACAAACAGATGCCAGAATATGGGGTAACTCTAACAAAAGAAAGTTAACGTCCAGGTTATTGGTTACTGTCATCGTACGTCCCCCGTAAGACAAAAATTAATAACCGGTCTATTTATATCGTGTCGATCCTGTGGTTGTTTTACAACAGGTAACATCGTTATATTCAAAACCAGTTGTAGAAAATAAAATTTGTATCAGTGGAATAGTATAAAGCAGACGGATGTATGGGGACAGGATCCGGAGTAAACATTTGAAGTTCTGATTGACATATTCTCGCCGACTTACCCGTGACTTGAAAGACAGGTTGTGTGTACTTTGGACTCGTTTGTGTACTGAGCGATGGGCGGTGCATCGTCAATCGTCAGCGTTGTTGTGACGGTGACGTGTGGAGCAATCGTGTCGTAGGCGTTGTGTATGGCAAACAGAGCGCGTCCGTACATAGCCGGTCTCGTGTCGGAAAAGGAAAAACAATGATATACGTACAGCTGTCTGTTGCCGGTTGGGGCTCTCGCTGGGATCACCGAGTGCATGCTGCTGCTGCGGTAATTGATGCTCGTGAACCGTGAACCGTGTAAACGACAAGTGCGATTCAATATTAAACATGGACGTAAGCGTGGCTTCCCAGTTCGCACCACATAAGCAAGCAGGTTTTATATTTAAACATAGATATAACTCGTAAAATTATGTCTGTATTATATTAGATTATACTGTACGTATATGTTCATAAAATGTTAGTGATTAACTGTACTTTCACTTGTGAAAACTTACGTTTCTTGTTGTCCTCGAACGTTTCGGTGTGGTGTACACCTTCCTCAGCGAGGTTTGAATACAGAATTCTGTACAATAAGAAACGTAAGTTTTGACAAGTGAAAGTACAGTTAATCACTAACATTAAGTGTTGTGAATGAAGAGGATGAACCGTCAAAACAACTATAAAATATTTGTACTCGGGTCGGTATACAACGTTTACAAACAGTCCCTCCCCTTCCTCGATTCTTATCTGTTTTCCTTGTTTTACGCGCCTTTATTCTTTCTTTATTGGCAGGTAATATTTATTTGTGGGGGTGGCTATGCGGACGCATACCCTTGACGCCACTTTGTAACTTAGACGCTTCCCTCCATCTTTAGCATCCTGCGCTGCACGACCTGCCCGTTTGGCAGAAGCTCATTCAACTCACCCCGTAACCAATTCGGTTGTCCTACACTACATACGCACAAACAACCACCCTTGAACTCATTATACTTGATGATTCCATCTTCATAGCGACCGACCTGCCCTCTCGGGTGTCCCAATAATTAATTTTCAAACCAGCTGAAGGGGGATTTTCCCAAAAACAGCCCGAGACCACCCCATATGGACAAGCCGCAAAAATGACGGAAAAAACTATGCGGAGGTGCCAAAGTTATCCCTAAGCATTCTGTACTTATCACAATTTCGGTTTGTTATCATCTCTGTGTAGGATCTTCCGGCTGCTTTGATTTCGGAAATCTATTCCATTTGCTCTTATTACGTTTATCTTTGTACTCTTTCAGTAAACATATCTCGGACGTATTAGAAACATTCTACTTTAAATTCGTTTATAATTTTCATTCACGAGTACGTGTATAAGCTTTAAGCTAGAGGAAGAATTTTCCAAGTGGCACTTCAGAATAAACTTAAACAAGGTCGTAAACCTTTTGGGAGAGGGGGTGGAAGAGACCAACACCTACAGCTGCCGTACGGAGCTTCCAGAAGTTATATCAGTTCGTACGAAACACAGCTACTTGTGTGTATCCACATACAGCTGCTGCCGTCTCTTGCGTCGTGCGCGCCACGTGTTTTCTTGTTGTAAACCTAGTTTTTCCCATTTCTTCGTATATAGACAAAAGTTACAAATTATACCAATGTCTCGGAAGAAACGAATGCCAAACGAGATATTCAAAACAAAGTAACGCAGTGGATAAAATGCATCCAGATGCGAAGCTCCTCACTGAGGTCAAACAAAATGAAGCGAAAACTAAAATAATGATAGTTCTAGGCCTATATAAAGTAGTTGTAGCACGTATACTGACATACGGTGACTATTGGCCACTGGGAGTAAAACTAAAATCCCAACAGCTGAGATGGACCGTCTACAAATATCATGTGTAGTCTCACGAATGGAATACGTCCGTCGTCGTCATCATCATCATCTGCAAGGATTGAACCAAGGTTGGTTTGTTCCGGTCTCAATCAGGCAAAGATTAGAGCTGGGTCACTCCGGCGCTTCCTCGGACGTCCCCTCGGCTTGTAGTTCCCTAGTTGTTTCGGGATGCGGCAGTCATCCATTCGGCAAAGATGTTTCCACCAATTCAGCCGATACTGGGCGATACTGTCGAGTCCTACTCATAATATTCAGTTCCTACCGTATGTTTGTATTTCTTCCTTATTGGGGAGTCCCCATGAACAGAACATCTTTCTGTCAGTATAACAACGAGGCAACCTGATTGGCGGCATATACGGACAGTATTACTGTTTGGGAACACATTACACATCGAAGTGCTCGGTATTTAAACGTGCTAAGCCCGCGAACTGAACATCACTTCGCATGTTACAAAAAGCGTATCATATCCTGCGTCGTGTCCATAACACAACAGATACGACGTATTCTACACTTAAGTGCCTGTATTTGCTTGAGCATCGTTCAGTATAAAGTTTAATTTAGAGATGAGATTGGTACTTCCACCTCGACAGTAACTCTGTTGGTAGGCAAGCAATTACTGTACTATCGATCGTCATTAGGATAGTGAGACAAAATCTTAATCAAATGTATGATGAAGATGTGAAGGTTGCAACAAATAGTCAGATACCACGGAGAATACAGAAGTAGCGTTGGACTTCACTCGCATTATCTCTCATTCCTGTTTCTAGTAGACGAGTTTTTTTAAATCCCCCAATAATTTTTTCTCATACAAACATAATACATATGTGGTGTCCCATAAGGAACGCACGGTTTGAATTCCTCACAGTTTCTCTGTGTCAGGTTATCGCCAAACTGCGTCGAAAGAGGAAAGACGCGAGGAAATTTGTCTCATACTCTGTTCTAAAATTAATCGCAGTAAGTGCATTTAGTAGTAATATAATTAAAATATAAAAAAAAATGGTCAGAGACTGTGTGAAGTCGGAACGGGCTATAGTCCAAGCCATGTAATGCTGAAGCAGAATTAAAATATCTGCAAGTTTTTAATAAGTGATTCCGTTATTAAAATATTAACTCTTACTCTGTTTATGGGACCCCTATAGTATTTTTTAAGCATAGTTAATTGAAGGGTAATAATTTCAGGTAAGGGTGACTCGCATCGCGACGCCGTGTGCATGTGTACCGTGTTCTGTAGAAGTCGGGAAAAAGCGTTTAACAGGTACACTATAACGCCATGAAAGCCTCGGAAGTCTTTGATGTGCGCTTAAACGTGCAGCACTTCCCGAAATTGTTACCGTTACCGGAGATTACCGTTACCGGAGATTACCGTTTTCAGTCTACGTTGGCGCGACGTTGCCACAAGTAGTATTAATCAAACGCAGCTTACACGACAGGTAACGGCTTAAGTGAGGGAGTTATAGTGGGTGATAAGTAAGAAGCAAGCACTATTATCCATTCGCCAAGCTAAAGCCCTTGGCAAGGACGATTATCACAGATAGGCCTATAGCCGAAACACCTGTCCGAACGAACATACAACAATGCAGCACAGCCTGGATTCCAAAAATTCAAATATTTGGTTTTATAAAGATTAAGAAGTGAAAAAGACTGTCTGTAACGACCGAACCAGACAAGTGAGAATAGAACTAGGGAACGATTCCAGGAGTACCGTGTCCTTACGTAATTCTTCTGTCTGATCGGTTTTAACAGCTGGTTCATCAAAGTGGACGGTTTCTTCCGTATCAAGTTAACACAAGAACGGTAAAGATGTCTACCGTTTTCTTCATGTTTAATGTGGTAATGTGAAATCGATAGAACCGCGTGTCCCTCGAACGAAAATAGACGAGATCAGCTGAGGGTAGTCGTCTGATGTATAGGGCTATTTAATAGTTATGTGCCGTCGCTATAGGCCCAGTAGCGACGGTTCGATTAATTAAAGGCGGATCTCGGACTGTTCCAAGGTGTCGCGTGACTATATCGTTGAAGACAAACCACTTAAACGTTAACAAATACTTGAATGTAGACTTTTTGTACCGTATACATAAGACGATGGAGAAAGTGTAGGTCTGTCTTCAAATCCGGCGAGCGTCATTCATTCATGTAGACTTTCCGTTTCCGTTGTTATGTTTGAAATACGTATTGTTACGTCGGTCTCCTTGATCGTCGTACGATACAGTGGAAAACAAAGCACAAGACACCAATAAAGTCACTAATCACCCGTTTTTAATTATCACATTTAAACAGTTTGTAATCAACAAGATTACAACAAATCAAATTAAAATTGTTCACACGCAATAAAAAAAAAAGTCAACTAATAGAGTACTGCCCAATTTATAAAACACATAACACTTCGCCACAATACTTCGAACCGCACTGGAATAAATCGCCACTTAAATGCACCGTGTAATCGCCCGACAATAACTGAACTAAGCGCCGCTGAAGTCTTGTATTTATACCCCGCTCTGAGATTCCAGCACATTCCATAATATGCGTGTACTGGAAAACACTAGAACGTAATTGATTGCGGCGTTGGACAAAAAGCGCGCGCGGACCGGTATGATGTGGAAAAGTCTCGTCGCGAACCCGCGACAAGTGTCACGTAATTGACTTTCAACGCAAAGTACCAGCAGTACGTACGCGCGCACTCCCAGAAACACGTAGCATGTTCTGTAATGTCGTAACAATATTTTCGTATGTTTTTGAAGAAACTGCGCCGCTCGAAGATTAAGCAGTAATGTATTTATAAAGTAAAATGGTGTTACGTTTTAAGAGCTGTCATACAGTGTATTATCATCGTCGTCGTCATCCTTTACGGCTTAGGCTAGTAGCCTGTTCCGGTCTCAATGGAAGTCATCCAACCATCGTTTACGGGGTCTTCCCACACTTCTCTTCTCCCTTGGATGATAGTCAAGGGCTCTTCTTGAAAATCCAGTTAGATCCATTCTCTCTACGTGTAACCGCCACTCCGTTTTGTACCGGGAGATTTTCTCATTTTATAACATCTTAACTTGTGTTATAACCTAGGGAACCTGCATTAATTAGAAATGCCAATCATACAGGCTGCCTTTCGTTGTGACGAGCTGAAAATTAATCACAACAAATAAAACAATTCTTATATCAGGATATTGGGAAAGGGAGACTGTTGATTTATGCACTCAGTTTACTCGGTACTCAGATGACATCTCTTTATTACATTATGAGATAAGGTTCTCTATTTAAAGTTCTCAACATATATAGTTTACAGTATAATTATATATATTACTCTTTCATAAGGGCCCTCAAAATATGATGTACATCTATTTAATTTATTCCACGGGTCCGGGATTGAATATATATTAAGTTAATAATGGTCACCTTGCCATATACAATATTGAAAATTGAGCCATTTGAAGAATGGACTTTATTAATCTTTCAAAACAAGAAAACTTTTAGTTTAAACATTTACTCTTTTGCTATAACCAGTGTTATTAGATTACAGACTACATGTTACATATAATGTCTGTCTTTTAAAGTCTTAAAAGTGGGTAAATATTTTAGTAACTCATAACCATGGAAGACAAGCCTCCATGTCACCTGGTTTTCAGTATTTGCTGCAGAATTGGTTCTTCGGTCCTCGTGCGTTTCCTGAAGGTCTGTCGTTGCCGTAGTATCCGGTGACGGTGAAGTTCCTGAAGTCTGTTATATCATTCGGGCTGAAGTACTCTCATCTTAGGCGACTGTAGTAATTCTTGTAGGATACTCTCATCTTAGACGACTGTAGTAATTCTTGTAGTTATAATAAATAAATAGAAAGTTTGTTTCACAGTAATACACTTCACATGATTATAGATTAGTTGAATAGCACCTTCATGTTTGTAGTAATGTATGAACTGCATAGTTTGTTATTTATTCATTGAGAGAGAGATGTCATCGCCGCACAAATTTAGTTATTTAAATATTCATTGAACCAACCATTCACATAATTATACACGCGTCGCGAAACAACGCTGTACGCAGCTTACGGCGTGAGCGCTCCATTGCAAGTGGGCAAAAATAGTAAGGGGGAGGGTAGTAATCTCGCGACAATTACTAGTCAACATAAAAGTAGTTCCATGTTTCTAATTTAATTAAAGAACTAAAGTTTGATTAAATAATTAAATAGAGATATTCTTAGTTACAGACGTTATCAAAGTACATTACAGTGGTCTTATTTAATTATTTAAATAATAACAAAATTTACAATTATATTTAGTTTGTTTAGGGGTCAGAAAACAAGTTAATTCTGGTCAGTGCCTGTATATGCAGGATTAATTAACAAGCTTTACCCTTTCTGTACAATTGTATTCCCTTTTATTTTATTATTATACTTTTTATTAAATATTATTATTATTTAATGATAGCAATAAGATTTAGTTTAAAATGTGAGATTTTATTAAAATTTTAAAATTTCTCAGCTTATACATTAACAATTTAATTAATTAACATATTTTTATTAATGAAATCGTCACAATTTAAGCTTTCAGCTGTGCAGGTCCACTCTGATATGGTCATTTCTGATGCGAGCTCTCCTGGTACAACCCTTTACAGCCCTCAAGAACCTCATTTCCCCGCTCCTTGTATCTAGATATTTATCAATAAATAGCTCCAATCTGTTAACAAACGAAACTGTACAGATAGCCGCATATGCAGATGACATTAACATCATGTCAAGACGGATCACGACAGCTAAAGAAATATTTATAGAGCTTAAAAACAAAGCCAAGGAAGTTGGGCTAGCTATAAATACGGATAAAACAAAAATGCTTGTCCAAACAAGAAGGGACCAGGTTCATAACAACATTGTGATAGAGGAGGACACAATTGAAGTGGTGGACAATTACACGTACTCGGAGTGAATCTAGCAAAGACTGGATCAGAGGAGCCGGAGATCCAAAGACGGACCACCATGTCTAACAAGGCGTACTTCGCATTGCTGCCATCATTTAGGTCTGGGGATGTGCACAGGGAAACAAAAATGAAAATATATAGGACTGTCATCAGACCGGTGTTATGCTACGGGTGTGAGGCATGGACAAAACAGCCGACATAGTAGACACCTTTGAAAGGAAACTCCTCAGACGCATTATAGGCCCAGTACAAGAAAATGGCTCATGGAGACTGAGATACAACAACGAACTGTATCAAATATATAAAGAGATACCAGTCTCAATATTTATAAGAATTCAAAGATTGCGTTGGGCCTGACATGTTATGAGAATGGAGGATGGCAGGAACCCTAAGAGGGCTTTGCTGGGTACATGGGAGGGAACGAGACCTAGAGGTAGATCGAGGAAGAGGTGGGAAGATGGCGTTGCAGAGGACGCGAGAGACATGGGGATAAGAAACTGGAGGAGGGTTGCAGTGGATAGAGTGGATTGGAGGCGGAGATTGGTGGAGGCCAGGGCCCGATTTGGGCTGTAGCGCCATAGGAGAGAGAGAGAGAGTATCTAGATATACCTTTGGCCTTTCTAATCCAAGTCTCACTGCCATACTGTAGTTGAGATATGGGCATTACAGTATAATATTTCAGTTGCGTCTCTTCCCTTGTATGTTCTGTCAGCGTAGCACACAACAGTACACTGAAAATTTAGACTGCATTGTACTGGATCTTGTAGTTTTCTTCATGCAAGTGTCCTCAGTTGGTTTCCGTGATCTTAACATTGGGTGAGCATGCAAAATGGGCCTCATAACTTTGCCAAAACTCTTTTAAACTTCTGCCTCTAGTGTCTGTATTTTAATGTACATACCGTTTTTCTTTTTTGTTTCTTATATACTGAAGGGAATAGACTATACTCCGCAGTACCTTGTTTTAGAATCTCTGTAAGGATTAGCGTTCGATGGTGTGGTCTTACATCCCCCAGAGGTGTGGTCTTATGAAGTTTTTATAGGACGTGCTTGCATAGCAATCATTATGAAATACCGTACTCTTAGTTTTTCAAATATTAACTTAATTTATTGTGTAATAGACTATACCCCGCAGTACATTTTTTTAGAATCTCTGTAAGGGTTAGCGTTCGATGGCCTGGTATTAATACATCCCCCAGAATTGAGGTCTTATGATGGTTTTATAGAACGTGCTTGCATAACGATAATTTATTAAATACTCTTAGTTTTTCAAGTATTAAATTAAAATATTGTCTATGTTATTACAATTGTTTCGCACACGCCAGAGGCGTCTTTATTAAGGGGGGGGTGCGACCGGCACCGGACCTCCCCCACAGGGTCGAAAAAAGCTGACGAATTTGCCAATCTCTTTAATTTTTATGCTCGTTTATATTATTATTTTTAGCTAGTAACTCTTTTTTTAAACATAAAAACAGGTTTTATTACACAGCATTTGGGTATTTTTAAGTTTGAAATATGAAATATAGGAAAATCAATTCGGTCATTATGTCCTAAACAATGTTCTTGTAACGCGTATTTTTATTGTGTTATTACCGTTTACTTTAATAGGATTTATTTCAAGATGTTAAAACACATTTTTCAGCCACTTTCATGATTGTAATGTTGATTAGCACACACACTACATAATCATTGCTTACTGCGCCCTTATCTTCGCACAGTGTATACATTTCACTTAACATATTTATCTCAGTATATTCAGCCATATTTATCTCGATAATTAAAATTCAGCTCTTCAGCTTAACGAAAACTGTCGCGGAAAACTCTGCTTCTATGGTATAACTTTGATCTCTGTACAGTCACTTTTTGAACCTCATAATTACTTCATTTATCGCCGTTTTAACTTCTTGTTTTTGAAAGCAATGTTTAATAGCCTAAAATGTTGCTTTCTTAAAGAATAGTATTTTTTCCGTTAGCCGCTTTTGGATCCACCCCTCCTCTAGTCAATGGTGTTAAAAACTAGCAATAATTCATTCGTAGCTTTTGGAAAAGCTCCTTTCTTTCAACGAGGCGTTCTCTCTCTCTCTCCCCCCCCCCCCCCGAAGGGAAGGGAATATATATTTAGGGTATAAGTTGAAATCATCTAATTTTCATATATATTTAGGGTATAAGTTGAAATCATCTAATTTTCATTTGCATTCATTGCATAAAAACATTCGTTCATTACATAATTCCTTTTAATAACAGTAATAATCATCATCCGGTACATAACATATTTACATTAACATAACAGAAATAATTACGCGTCCTCTACTACAAACTTAGTGCATAAATACAGTACAACAAAATCATATACATAGCTGATTCCAGACATTAATTTATGGAGAAAAAACGTGGGGTCCCTGAGGCTTTGTGCGGTGCCATCACTGACATACGTATGCTACCAGAAGATCACGTGTTTCTTGAGGTTACAGATCATATAACATACAATTATCCTTTAACAACGTTGTTTTATAAAATGCAAACTAATTTACAATTATACTTATAATATTCATGCTGTTTATAAGGTAAAGAACAAGATTATTCACAAAATTTTAAATGTGAATGGCTGCTTTGATACTTTTATATCAGGAAGCTCCATAATTCTTCCACATCTCCACATAACACTTCCAAACTTACACATAATAGCCAGTTTAAATGGGAATGGCTACTTTGATACCTTTAGGCTATATCAGGAAGCTCCATAATTCTTCCACATCTCCACATAACACTTTCAAACTTGCACATTATAGCCAGTTTAAATGTGAATGGCTACTTTGATACCTTTAGGCTATATCAGGAAGCTCCATAATTCTTCCACATCTCCACATAACACTTCCAAACTTACACATAATAGCCAGTTTAAATGGGAATGGCTACTTTGATACCTTTAGGCTATATCAGGAAACTCCATAATTCTTCCACATCTCCACATAACACTTTCAAACTTGCACATTAGGGCCTATAGCCAGTTTAAATGTGAATGGCTACTTTGATACTTTTATATCAGGAAGCTCCATAATTCTTCCACATCTCCGCATAACACTTCCAAACTTACACATAATAGCCAGTTTAAATGGGAATGGCTACTTTGATACCTTTAGGCTATATCAGGAAGCTCCATAATTCTTCCACATCACCACATAACACTTTCAAACTTACACATAATAGCCAGTTTAAATGTGAATGGCTACTTTGATACTTTTATATCAGGAAGCTCCATAATTCTCCCACATCTCCGCATAACACTTCCAAACTTACACATAATAGCCAGTTTAAATGTGAATGGCTACTTTGATACTTTTATATCAGGAAGCTCCATAATTCTTCTACATCTCCGCATAACACTTCCAAACTTACACATAATAGCCAGTTTAAATGTGAATGGCTACTTTGATACTTTTATATCAGGAAGCTCCATAATTCTTCCACATCTCCGCATAACACTTCCAAACTTACACATAATAGCCAGTTTAAATGTGAATGGCTACTTTGATACTTTTATATCAGGAAGCTCCATAATTCTTCCGCATCTCCGCATAACACTTCCAAACTTGCACATTATAGCCAGTTTAAATGGGAATGGCTACTTTGATACTTTTATATCAGGAAGCTGCATAATTCTTCCACATCTCCACATAACACTTCCAAACTTACACATAATAGCCAGTTTAAATGTGAATGGCTACTTTGATACTTTTATATCAGGAAGCTCCATAATTCTTCCACATCTCCACATAACACTTCCAGACTTACACGTAATAGCCAGTTTTTTTACGTGGAAAAACGCTTTTCAAAAATACTTCTATATTGTTTAGATCCTTAACGTTCACAGGCTAATTTATTAAAAACTTGATTGCAAAATAGTTATAAAGTTTTAGTATAAAATGTTGTAGAAGTTCGCGGTACCCTGAAAACACGAAAAATTCTCAATTTTTTTCGATAAATATTTTCAGCGTTCCCATCGTTGTATTTCTGATATAAAATATCCTGAGAACTTTGAATGTATAAAGATTTTTTGAAAACATGATTGGAAATGCTCCCGTTAGTTTATGCACACTAATTTTTTTATCAATCTCTTTTAATTATCTAGGCGCCTTGGAATCAAATGATAATAACATTAGGAGAAGTATAAGAAAAAGGATACAAGCAGAAAATAGAGCCTAGCTTTACTTTGCAAATTTTAACATCTTTGAAAACAATCTTGTTAGAAAAGGTATAAAACTTAAAGTATATTATTCTCTTGTGCGACATACGGATCCGATGTGTGGACTTTGACAGAGAATGACAAAACTGCTTTAAAATAATTTGAGCGCAAAATATCGCGTAACATTCATGACCCAGTAAGAGAAGAATGCAGTTGGAAAGTACCCAGTAATAATGAAATATAGGCTCTCATATATGGAAAAGACAGTGGAATTCATCAAATCACAGAGATTGCGTTGGCTGGGACAAGTGGAAAGAATCCCTAAAGGAGTCCTCAAGGGAAAATTATATATACTACTAAACGTAGAGGCAATCCAAGAATGATATGGTTGGATGGCGTAACAGACGATCGTGGTAGCATGGGAATCAGAGGGTGGAGAGGAAGGACGGAGAACAGGGAAGCGTGGAGGAGTATTGTTGATGAGGCTAAAGCCCACCAAATGATGCAAGTCTAACGCCAGGAAGAGAAGAAAGAATCTTTTATCAAGATTTTAAAAATTCAAACAGAATTCTGATCTGACGATGAGCTGAGAAGCTTGAAAGCGCTAATCGGAATAATTTTTCTATAGTGATGTGCAACAGTGATAATTCTGTTTGTGATTTTAACCACTAACACAACTTTCTTCATTAAAATTTTAAAAACTATTGTATTCATAGACACTTGAGAGAAATGAAACAGCTCGGTTGCTGTTATTAGCATTTAACGTTGTAACGTGACAGATATAAGCATAATATTGAATGGCAATTGATCATTAGAATAATGAAGTTATAATGTTTAAATTTGGAAGAAAGCATTACGTTTAATATAAAAAGATTAATTCATAGCAACTGTGGAAAGAAATCATTATTATAAAGAAAATACAAGTTCAAATAAAAGGAGTTACTAGTGATGAGTCATCCAAGACCAGTCTCATAACCAAAGGTTTTCAAGGAATAACCCAGGAAGGTAAAAAAGTAAATAACAAAGCAGTACTGAATATGACCAAACCCACAACGAGGAAGAATAAATAGAAGAGAAACCCTAAAATAAGCCAAGATCAAACAACACAGGTGGTGTATTTCTGAAATAAAGAAGAAGATGGAGAAGATCCCAAGAAACCTGATGGCACAAGAAGAAGATGGAGAAGATACCAGTCCCAGAAGGCAGGAGAAAAGAAGACTGATGAAAGAAGAAGAAGGCAGCATCCTGAAGAAGATGTCATGCTCTTATAAAAGACACCCAAATCCCTATATCCCCAAAATAAATATTTTAAAATAAAAGTATAACGAAATGAAAACCACGTGTATATAAATTTAAGAGAGAGAAGTGTATAAAGTAAAAGTTGCCTGTGAACTAAGATGAAACAATAATATAGTACCCATAGAACAAATCTCCATTGAAAAAACGCTAACCAATTTATTATGTTAATAAGACTATACGACCATTTAGCATTAACAATATATAAGTGCAAAGTGAACCAGTGATAGTTTTGGGTATTATAAAAAATGAACCTTGTGTTTCATTCTTGGCAATCACAAACATTGAATGCAATGAAATATGCAATTTTCAATGACTTGAAATGTATACTGTGACAATATGTTGTTTATAAGACAGAAATCTGTTTAAAATAACATTTTGTTTTATATGCAAAGAGAAAAACAGATTTCATAATACTTTTCGAACAATTCATACTAGTTATTTATTAATGACAGGGTACAATTCCCCAAAGACAATGTGTAAAAGACGGTATAAAAACTGTAGAATCCTACTTATAATAATAGTTAGAAATAAGAATATAAATATAAGGTTTTTATGTATATAGTATAAGAATGTTTAAAAATGTTTTAGATATAAGGCCATTTGTTTGGGTCTGATACAACTAACATCAGAACTATAAAAATAGTTACTGCTTGTAAATAGTAGAGAATAATTAAGGTGTTAGTTAGTAAAAAACCTTTTTTGTAAACCATATTTCCATGTTAGAAATAAGGATTTTGTTGTAAAATGTCTGACTTGAAGACAACCATTTATTTAAAAAAAAAAAAAATTCTTTATTTGTTTAACTATTATTTGTATTGTAACCAATACTAATTGTTATTGTGTAATTTGAAAACATGTTTAATTTATAATACTATATGTAAAAGTCAGAGAGGGTATCACACATCATATATTGTTTGTAAAATATTTTGTAAGAAAAATTGTTAAAAAATCATAGGCCAAAAGAATGGAAACCAAACTTCATCAAAACAGAGAAATTGCTCATTTAAATGCAAATAAACAAAAGGGGTTTAGACAAAATAAACTTGAGATCAAGCCATATAATTGCACATACCATTTAGAAAGATTTTAATAAATTATATTCAGAATTATAAATAAAAATGAAAATGACTAAACTCAGAAATTTAGACATGGGAGTCATATATTCCAGAATAATGTTTCAGAATACAACTAATTCAATTAATTACCAGAAAATCAGGGAATATAAACCTTTTAATACAATATAGGATTATTAATATTAAATATAACGGATAAAATGGATGAATTTTATATAATGACAGGAAGTAAATTTTGATGTTTTGACTTTTCAGAGAATAACAAAAATGAAAGTAAAATTACTAATTTTGGACAGAAAACACTATAAAACGGCATTATTTAATCAGAAAATAAGCTGAATGAACTGAAAGATTAATTTAAATAACATCTAGTGAATAAAATTGACAAATAACCAAAGTTTAGGCAATTATATAGTGAACTTTAAAGTGTGCACAGGATGTGAAAATATATTTGAACAATGTTAAGGATAATATTATATGGGCTAAGAGTTTAATTGAAACTGAAGGAAACAGTTAGTTGATTATTGGTATTCGAACGATTAACATGACGAGAGTTTTGTGACGATCTAACCTATCTTATAACGGTAAAGTTGAGCAGTGAATAGTACGTTATTGTGAAATCGAGAGTGATTTATAAAATCCTTCCAGAACATATACATTGTGACAAAAACAATCAAGAAACACTAATTAACACTAAACAATACATATCTACTCCGAAAAACACCAGAAAACTGTATAATACATTAACCAAATTAGTGTCGGAATTGGGAAAAGTGTTTTGACTTATAATTACACGGATATACTAAATACAACCCAGAAACATTACACCAGTCACTACACAACATTTAACAAGAGATTTGCAGACACCAGAACAGGAATACTGCCAGAAAATACATTATTTGGAACGCAGCAGGAACGAGCGACATTTTGGTCAACTTGACGGCAGCCATCTTTCTTTGACAATCCCAGTGCCTTCTCCGTGCTCACATATCAGCTGTTGGTGAAAACAATTATATTATTTTCAAATTATTATTCAATGTCTGTATTTAGTAATAATTATTAATTTGTTGTAACGTTATACTTTTTAAATATTGGCCCGATTTCTCTGACTTTGATAATAATTGGCTGTTTAAAGAACCCTGTATGATTTTTATATAATATAATTTGTAACTTTTTCGATATCCTGAGAATCGATATTATAATCGATAAGAGTCTATATTGCTATTAATTAATAAAACATTAATATTCTTCAACACTAAATAGTTCTTTATTTCATAAGTATTACTAATTATCACTAATATAATTCTAATTAATAATCTATCAGGACTTTACCACCTATAAGTGAAGATAACCTAAAAAATAAAAAGGTAAACAAGTATCGATTGGTTTGAAGACAATCTTATGAGTGGTGATAGTTTATTTAAAATATACCAAAACTTTAATAAAAATTTTCAGAAGAGCATTAGACTTTTTAAAACTTCACAGCCCTATATTAATTAATTGATTATAATTAATTAATTAATAAAATTAAAAAAAAAAATTTATTATTTTTTTAATAAACAATTTTTTTTACAAAATTTTCTTCAAAACAATAATTTTTGTTTTGAAACTTTCGGTGAAGCTGAACATATATTTCTTCATCAACATTACGCTACTCGACCGGTCTTGCTACCATTGAGACTCGACCAGCTGGGAAACTTAAGGAAGTGTTTCAGGCCAGTAAGACGTCGAGAGCCACACCAATTACACACCAATTAAGCACATTACAACCTACAGAGTCACACCAATGTAAACACACCAATTAAAGAACATACAGACTCAATCTAAATCAATCTTTTTATTTTATTACAAATTGGCATCCCTGGTATAATAATGATTTCTTTCCACAGTTGCTATGAATTAATCTTTTTATATTAAACGTAATGCTTTCTTCCAAATTTAAACATTATAACTTCATTATTCTAATGATCAATTGCCATTCAATATTATGCTTATATCTGTCACGTTACAGATTGCTCTCCTCCAGAAGTAATTATTTCAGACATCTTTATGGATGAAATAATTTCTTATGATAATTTCATCATTTCTTATAATTCATTTTCTTCTCCATCTTTATATCGACTTTTTTATATTAGAGTTTTATTAATTTTATATATATGGTTACTTGTCTTACTACTGATCCTTTTCGGATAGTTAGTGTCTTCTGAGATATTATTATTGTTGTAATACATTTTCTTTCTATATCAACTTCGTGTTGTATCCTTGGGATATTATTTCCCTAACATTCCCTATCACGTGGGCTGGGGCAGATCAGAGGGGCACTGTACGCTACTTCTCTGCTGGCCATACACCACTTCTATAAATTGAGTACAGAGGCATATCCATCCCTGCTCAAAAACATAATGCTGCTGGAATTATCTTCAGTCAGTCATCGAATAAATAAATAAAAAGTAGTCTCATTTTCGAATAATAAAAATATCTTTGGATTCTCCACTTCGTAGTCTCTCAGATTATCTCACATTTTCTATCTTAATAAATCTTCATAATCATTATTATACTCATTACATATATATTTTTTCAAAACTCTTAACTTGTCTGATATATTTAATTTAATTATGGTTGAAAACCTTTCTTTTAATAATTCTGGTTACTGTTTACAGTGTAACTCTCTTTCTTCTCCATCTGAATTCTCTTTATATTTTCTTCTGGTTACTCATAGTATTAGTATGGTCTTTATATATAGTCTTTCTTATTCATTATTTGAATGGTCTTAATATATTATATTTAATTTTTTAACATTGTATCTTTACATTAGATATACAGGTTGTTATATTGATCATTTTATTTAAACATTTTGGTTCTTTCCTTTCTCTTAGAAAGTTATTAATCCGCCTTCGCATTCATTAACATTAATTCATATATATCATATTTCATGTGGTATATCTTCTCTTTGCATTTCGTATAGGTTTTATTATGATCATTTGTTCGAAATCATCTTCTCCATATGTTTGGTATGAGTTGTTCTTCTTTGCTTCCAAATTTTTTCTTCTCTTGCATATTACACTCTTTTTTGTTATTCTTCTCTACTCCTTCAAATGCTATTGTGAATGTCTAGCATTTATTCTGGATTAAAATTAATTCTCTTTTCTGAATTAATCACTTTATTTTCTTCTCAATTCAATCATAATTGACACATAATTATTTTTTGGAACTTGGTTAGTTTTAATGTAATATTCAAACTATTCTTTTTATTTAATTGCAAAATATTTCTCATAAATCCTTTTATATGTTGATCTTATCTTGTTTCAAAGTTCTGACGTTCTATCAACATTCAAATTCTGTTTAATTCATTTATTCCCAGAATTGTTTCATTCAGAATTGTTTATAGTACTGTGATTTTACTATTATTTCTGAATGTTTTGGTATTTCTCCAAATTCAAATTCTTCTTAATTATTTACCATAAAGTTTTCTCATAATTCAGTGGTAGTAAGCTGTGCTTACTTAATTTTAAATTTTTTAAAATTAAGTTCAAAATTCTCTCTCTTTCTCTTTCTTCCATAAAGTTTTGTTCTAAATTATCAGGTTGTAGTAAGATGTACTTGCATATTTTAGAAGAAGTTATATTCAAAATTCTTTCTTTTTCTTTCTTCCATAAAGTTTGTTCCAAAATTATTAGGTTGTAATAAGATGTACTTACTCATATTTAAATTTTTATAAATAATAAGTTCAAAATTCTCTCTTTTTCTTTTTCTTCCATAAAGTTTTTTCTTCAAATTATTAGGTTGTAAGTTGTTCTTACATATTTTAGAATTTTTTCAAATTATTAAATTAAAAAATTCTTCTTTTAATTCTCCAGAATGTTCTTCTCAAAATATTAGGTTGTAAGATGTACTTACTTTATTTTAAAATTTTTAAAATATATAAATTCTAAATTCCTTCTTATAATTCTCCAGAATGTTCTTCTCAAAATATTAGGTTTTAAGATGTACTTACATTATTTTTGAATTTTTTAAAATAAATTCAAAATTCTAAAACTCACAACTCATTCTTCATAATATTTCTTCATAGAAGCTTGATTGTACACTCCTTTGATTTTCCTGAAACGATTTCCTTCAACTCATATGTATTGTTATGCTTATCATTTACCACAACATATGGACCAGTGTATAGTAATAGTAGTTTTTTGGTTATGCCTTCTAAGGTGCTAGGCAGCTCTCTATTTTTTAGGAGGACTTTTTCACCCTCTTTATATGTTACAATTCGCCCTATTGCCTTCTGGTATTTGGCTTGCCGTTTTTCCTGATCTTCTGCTACCTTATTGTAAAACTTCAACTGGTTGAATTTCCTATTGTTGTTCGTTGGAAATTCAATGATTTGTTCAATGTCTCGGGGAGTCGGCTTCTCATACATGGCTGAGTATGGTGGAATCCCTATAGCTGGATGGTGGGCATAATTTAGGAATGTTTCTGTCGCTGCTAGGTACTCTTGCCACTTTTTCTGTTGGTTGTGACAGTACGTGCGCAATATCCTACCCACTTCTCTCAGTACTCTCTCAGCCGGATTGCTACTTGGGTGGTAGACTGATGTCTTATACGTTTTGACCCCAAGTGCTAATAAAGTGTCTCGCCATCTCCTCCCCTTAAATTGTGTACCATGGTCGGTAATAATAGAAGATGGTCTACCGATCTCTGGGATATACAAATCGATAATCACCGCCAAAACCTTTGCTGTTGTTGCCCGATTAACCGGATATAGCTTTATATACTTGGTGTAGTGATCCATTATGATTACCAAGTATTTATATCTGTGTCGACCACCGCTACGGGGAAATGGCCCGCATATATCCAAAAACACTTTTTCCAGTTTTGTGTTGGAAGTTATTGGTATCATGATACCCTCTGTCTTTTCATTGTTTATTTTGGCACATTGGCAGATCTTACAGGATTTGATGTATGTTCTCACCTTGCGGTTGATATTCTTGACCTTACAGTTTTCTTCTAGAGCCTGTATCACTTTTAACGCTCCCATGTGACCATACCTGACATGGTAATCGATGATGACCTCCTTTTCGATTTGGTGTGGGATTATCACCTTCCATGTCTCATCGTCTAAGGCGGTTTTTATGAATAAAATTCCCTTGTTAAGGTGGTAATATTTAGAAGTGGTTTCATCATTGGCTTCCAAACGACTCACAATGTTTTTCAGCTTAGGATCAGACTGCTGATGGATTCGGATATTTATTAACAAAGCTTGTAAATCGGCTCTGGTCGTGAATATGTTATAAATTTTTACTAAGCTCTCCTTCTCTCCCTCGAAAGTGTGATCTTCCAGATTTATACGTGACAACACATCCGCTACCACGTTCTTCTTTCCTGGAATGTATTCCCATTTCAGGTCATATTCTTGTAGGGCGAGTACCCACCTAGCCAATCGGCCGTGACTTAACTTGCACCTACGAAGGAACGAGATGGATTTATGATCAGTTCGTACTGTGACTTGATATCCGAGAATGTACGTCCGGAACTTGCTGCATGCGAACACCACGCTCAACAATTCCTTTTCTGTCACACTGTAGTTCTTTTCGCACTGGTTTAGTGTGCGACTAGCGAAGCTTATTACCAGATGTTGTCCCTCCTCATCTTCCTGGTATAATGTCGTTCCAAAGCTTAGATCGCTAGCGTCACAGTTTAGAAAGAACGGTTTCTTAAAATCTGGGTGACGAAGTATCACACTCTCCAGAAACTTCTCTTTTATCAAGCGGAAAGTAAGGTCTTGATCTTCACCCCAAGTCCATTTGTTCTTAGCAGATAGCTGTGGTTGAAACTTGGCGGTCAACTCGGAATATCGGCTCTGAAACTTCCTGTAATAGTTACAGAGTCCGAGGAAAGATTGTAATTGTTTCCTGTTTCTTGGTTGCGGGAACCTCTGAATTGCCTCCACTTTCTCTGCTGATGGGGTAATACCTCTGTCGTCTAGGTTGAAACCCAAGAATTGTACCTCGCGCGCTATGAACTTGGATTTCTCCAACTTCAGTGTTATGTTGTTCTGCGCTAGTTTGTTTAGTACAAATTCCACTCTGTAACAGCGCTCCTCCCAGGTTCCGGATGTGATGAGTAAATCGTCAACATAGACGGTGGTAAATTGGAGCGCTTCTTGTCCAAGAATCTGGTCCATGCATGCCACAAATATGGCGACAGAATTGACAAGTCCGAAGGGCAGTCTCTTGAACTGGTAATTGCGCCCTTCGAAAATGAACGCTACATACTGGCGGCTTTGTGGATGCAGCTCTACCTGCCAATAACCACAGACCGTATCCCAGGTGCTAATAAATCTAGTACCATGAAAACGCTTTAAGATTTCTTCTATTTCACCGGGAGAAGTTCTGTCATTCACAATTGTCTTATTCAACTCACGCGCATCTAAACAGAGCCGGACTTGTCCGTCTTTCTTCGGAACCGCAATAATTGGACTAGTGTAAGGTGATTGACTAATCTCAATTATGTCGTTTTCTATCATCTTGTTTATCTCTGTTCTCACGGCTTCTTTGAGCGACTGCGCTATTGGATATGACCTCCGGTTAAACTCTACGTTTTCTTTAAAACGAAGTTGGCACTGGTAGTTTTTCACCTTCCCTGGTTCATCAGAAAACACCGCCTTGTATTTCTCATATATAGCGATTAGACGATCAGCCAGATGTGTTGGTATTTTCTTGTTATCGCTTCCGCACTGGAAATTCCGTATTTCTTGGATCTTAACTGACCATAAATCCTCTCCTCCATGATTGTATATTATGGGTTTATAAAGAGGGCTGTTTCTAATAACATTTATTTTACGAAGTTGTTGATGTATAGGGCTGGGAAGTATAGTTGTGCTTCCTACCAGATCTGCGGTCCATGTTACTCCGTCTGGGAAAAGTGATACTTTATTTAAATTAAGATCGATTACTGCCGAATATCTACGAAGAATATCGCAACTGACTAAGATGTCAAATGGTAATCCGGTGGCGATTAAAAATTCCATTTCCAAAGCTATATCACGGCTAACGACACTTAAGGAAACTTGCTTCCTAATGGTTTTATTCTGGCGGCCAGTTGCACCTACCAACACAATGTTGTTGACTGGTAACATTGGCAAAGTTTTACCACATGTACTCTGTATTCTCTCCAACTCATTGGAGTTTATTATTGAAATATTAGCTCCTGTGTCTATCATTATTTTAGCGGGAACTCCTTCCACCTCCGCTGTTATATAAATTATCTCATTATTACTGTTGCTGAGACTCTTCTCGTTCTCTTCCAAAAGTTCAGTTCGTATGTCTTTCAGATAATGGTTACTTATGATAGTGATATTCTTATTATTGTTTGCTTGTTCCAAATCATCCTTTTCTAACCCAGTAACGGGTCATCGTTGTTGATTACTGCCTCCTCTCGTTTAAAGTATTTTGGTCATTGTTTATGTTATTATTGACTGAGGCATCGTTCGGGAAACTCTGGTTTGTTTCCTGACGTTCTGTACCCTGGTTGATGTTTAACGCCCTGTTCTGTTGTCTGCCAAGATCTTCCAGGCTGGTACTTCGTCTTCCCTGTTCGTGTCTTGGGCCGTCTCGTTCCGCACTCCTCCATCTTCGGTCGGCGCCGTGGAAGCTGCTCCTCCTCGGTTGATAATATCTCCTGGGTCCGCGATCTTCTCCTCTTATAAAATTTACCCTAGGACGCGACACTCGGTTATTACTATTGCTATTATTGTTATTACTAAAATTATTATTATAGTAATTTCGGTTAGGTGGGTAAGGTCTGTCACCATTATTGTTGGGATATGGATTTCTCTGACTGTATGGGACATTATTATTTTGTTGATAAAAATTGTTTCTGTTATTTGGGTAGGGGTTGTTATTCCTTACGCCGTTAAAATTACCGTTAAACTGGTTATTACGCGGCTGGTTGTTAGGGCCGTCGTAATTACTGGGCTGGTTCCGGTTACTTGTATGGTTATTGCCGTTATTGGGGTAGGTAGTCGGCCTTGCTTCTGGTCTCTCATTTCTCTTCCTGCTCTGCCGATAATACTCCTCGTTCTCGTATCCCTCTAGTAACTCGGTCATTCCCTGGATCGTCTTGATCTGACTACCTCTCCGGGCCCTGATAATGTCCTCATCATAGTGATACGATATCTTGTTCACTAAACATTCTTCTGGGATTGCTGGCTCAAGGTGTTTTGCCATACACACCTTCCCCAAGAAATATGCCGTCATACTGCTACCTAATTGTGACCTGTATCTTCCATTACAAATATTGTCACGGATCAAGTTCTGGGTGCTCTCAGACCAGTATTTTGTCTTAAACATTTTCCGGAACTGTTGGTAGTCGGAAATTTCACTCCGGTTGGCCATCCACCAATTATCTGTTATGTCTCGGAAAGACTCGTCGAATATCTCCCTGCTATGGCTCCATTGGGTAATTTTATGCTTGGTCAAATATTCTTCTACCCTAGCCAGGAACTCCATCGGCTTGCGTTTGTATTGCCGGAAGTTGAGCCACTCTCGGCTTTCGTTGACAGGCAATCCGGTGAAATGAGTCGGTCTGTTCCTTATTGCTTCCATCTCCTCTCGGCTTTGTCGCACCTGTCCGGTGATATTGGCCATGGTCTCTTGTATATCATTACATCGCTCTGTGACTTGGTTGCGTACTTTTCCGAACTCTCCTTGATTTTCCTTCCTCTGTTCTTCTACCTTCCTACGACTATGTTCTTCAATATTTGTGAACTTGATGTTCACCACTTCTTTAAACTCATTCACCTCCTTTTCGGTCTGGTTGCACTTTCCATCAATCTCTCGAATCTGTCGATTGACCATTATATTTTCTTCTTCCATCTTCTTATTCATCGCTTTTTTGTTAACATTGATTTCTTTATTCAGTTCTTCTCGCAACAATTCCATCCTTTCGTCCAGTTTGTCCAAATTCTCCTGATTGACCTCTCTTAATTCTTCTCTTAAAATTTGATTGTCCTCTCTCAATTCTTCCAGCTTCTCCCCCATCTTCTCTTCCAACTTCTTATTATCTTCTTTCAACTCTTCCTTCAATTGTCGGTTGTTCTTCTCTATCTTCTTCCTGGTTTCATCGATTTTCTGATTGGTATTTTCAATTTTATTAATCAATTCTTCTTTAGTCGACTTGAATTCTTCCTTGAACGATTGGTTGTCTTCCTTCAATTCTTCTAACTTCTTCCCCATCTCTTCTTCCATCTTCTTGCTGTTTTCTTCCATCTTCTTCGTCAGGGACTGGTTGTCTTCCTTCAATTCTTCTAACTTCTTCCCCATCTCTTCTTCCATCTTCTTGCTGTTTTCTTCCATCTTCTTCGTCAGGGACTGGTTGTCTTCCTTCAATTCTTCTAACTTCTTCCCCATCTCTTCTTCCATCTTCTTGCTGCTTTCTTCCATCTTCTCTTCCAACTTCTTATTCAGGGACTGGTTGTCTTCCTTCAAATCTTCTAACTTCTTATTTGTTTCTTCCTTGCCGGATTTGATATCTTCTTTCAAAGACTGGCTATCACTCCCCATTTTCTTACTCATTTCCATTATCATTCTCATCACATCTTGTATACTCCCCTCCTCCATTCGTGTCGGCTTTTCCAATGGTTCCTTCTGGGCATTGACTTCCCCTGTTTGCGTGGGTATCTCCGGTTGTTCAGTTTGTTTGGACAACACCGATTGTAATACCTCTTCCACCTCTACTGGCGTTGCCTCTTTGTTGTCCATATCGATTTCTATTTCTTTTTCGGCCTCCGCCGCCCGTTTCTTAGATGTCGCACGTCGTTGCATTTTCCCTTGAAATTCTCTGGCTTTGTAGCTGTTGCCTAGCTCCAACTAGTGATTGGGCAGAATGTATTGGCCTTCCAATCGCTAATTAAAGCCCCTAAAGTTGTGCGCCAATTTGTAATAAAATAAAAAGATTGATTTAGATTGAGTCTGTATGTTCTTTAATTGGTGTGTTTACATTGGTGTGACTCTGTAGGTTGTAATGTGCTTAATTGGTGTGTAATTGGTGTGGCTCTCGACGTCTTACTGGCCTGAAACACTTTCTTAAGTTTCCCAGCTGGTCGAGTCTCAATGGTAGCAAGACCGGTCGAGTAGCGTAATGTTGATGAAGAAATATATGTTCAGCTTCACCGAAAGTTTCAAAACAAAAATTATTGTTTTGAAGAAAATTTTTAAAAAAAATTGTTTATTAAAAAAAATAATAAAAAAATATTTTTTTTTAATTTTATTAATTAATTAATTATAATCAATTAATTAATATAGGGCTGTGAAGTTTTAAAAAGTCTAATGCTCTTCTGAAAATTTTTATTAAAGTTTTGGTATATTTTAAATAAACTATCACCACTCATAAGATTGTCTTCAAACCAATCGATACTTGTTTACCTTTTTATTTTTTAGGTTATCTTCACTTATAGGTGGTAAAGTCCTGATAGATTATTAATTAGAATTATATTAGTGATAATTAGTAATACTTATGAAATAAAGAACTATTTAGTGTTGAAGAATATTAATGTTTTATTAATTAATAGCAATATAGACTCTTATCGATTATAATATCGATTCTCAGGATATCGAAAAAGTTACAAATTATATTATATAAAAATCATACAGGGTTCTTTAAACAGCCAATTATTATCAAAGTCAGAGAAATCGGGCCAATATTTAAAAAGTATAACGTTACAACAAATTAATAATTATTACTAAATACAGACATTGAATAATAATTTGAAAATAATATAATTGTTTTCACCAACAGCTGATATGTGAGCACGGAGAAGGCACTGGGATTGTCAAAGAAAGATGGCTGCCGTCAAGTTGACCAAAATGTCGCTCGTTCCTGCTGCGTTCCAAATAATGTATTTTCTGGCAGTATTCCTGTTCTGGTGTCTGCAAATCTCTTGTTAAATGTTGTGTAGTGACTGGTGTAATGTTTCTGGGTTGTATTTAGTATATCCGTGTAATTATAAGTCAAAACACTTTTCCCAATTCCGACACTAATTTGGTTAATGTATTATACAGTTTTCTGGTGTTTTTCGGAGTAGATATGTATTGTTTAGTGTTAATTAGTGTTTCTTGATTGTTTTTGTCACAATGTATATGTTCTGGAAGGATTTTATAAATCACTCTCGATTTCACAATAACGTACTATTCACTGCTCAACTTTACCGTTATAAGATAGGTTAGATCGTCACAAAACTCTCGTCATGTTAATCGTTCGAATACCAATAATCAACTAACTGTTTCCTTCAGTTTCAATTAAACTCTTAGCCCATATAATATTATCCTTAACATTGTTCAAATATATTTTCACATCCTGTGCACACTTTAAAGTTCACTATATAATTGCCTAAACTTTGGTTATTTGTCAATTTTATTCACTAGATGTTATTTAAATTAATCTTTCAGTTCATTCAGCTTATTTTCTGATTAAATAATGCCGTTTTATAGTGTTTTCTGTCCAAAATTAGTAATTTTACTTTCATTTTTGTTATTCTCTGAAAAGTCAAAACATCAAAATTTACTTCCTGTCATTATATAAAATTCATCCATTTTATCCGTTATATTTAATATTAATAATCCTATATTGTATTAAAAGGTTTATATTCCCTGATTTTCTGGTAATTAATTGAATTAGTTGTATTCTGAAACATTATTCTGGAATATATGACTCCCATGTCTAAATTTCTGAGTTTAGTCATTTTCATTTTTATTTATAATTCTGAATATAATTTATTAAAATCTTTCTAAATGGTATGTGCAATTATATGGCTTGATCTCAAGTTTATTTTGTCTAAACCCCTTTTGTTTATTTGCATTTAAATGAGCAATTTCTCTGTTTTGATGAAGTTTGGTTTCCATTCTTTTGGCCTATGATTTTTTAACAATTTTTCTTACAAAATATTTTACAAACAATATATGATGTGTGATACCCTCTCTGACTTTTACATATAGTATTATAAATTAAACATGTTTTCAAATTACACAATAACAATTAGTATTGGTTACAATACAAATAATAGTTAAACAAATAAAGAATTTTTTTTTTTTTTAAATAAATGGTTGTCTTCAAGTCAGACATTTTACAACAAAATCCTTATTTCTAACATGGAAATATGGTTTACAAAAAAGGTTTTTTACTAACTAACACCTTAATTATTCTCTACTATTTACAAGCAGTAACTATTTTTATAGTTCTGATGTTAGTTGTATCAGACCCAAACAAATGGCCTTATATCTAAAACATTTTTAAACATTCTTATACTATATACATAAAAACCTTATATTTATATTCTTATTTCTAACTATTATTATAAGTAGGATTCTACAGTTTTTATACCGTCTTTTACACATTGTCTTTGGGGAATTGTACCCTGTCATTAATAAATAACTAGTATGAATTGTTCGAAAAGTATTATGAAATCTGTTTTTCTCTTTGCATATAAAACAAAATGTTATTTTAAACAGATTTCTGTCTTATAAACAACATATTGTCACAGTATACATTTCAAGTCATTGAAAATTGCATATTTCATTGCATTCAATGTTTGTGATTGCCAAGAATGAAACACAAGGTTCATTTTTTATAATACCCAAAACTATCACTGGTTCACTTTGCACTTATATATTGTTAATGCTAAATGGTCGTATAGTCTTATTAACATAATAAATTGGTTAGCGTTTTTTCAATGGAGATTTGTTCTATGGGTACTATATTATTGTTTCATCTTAGTTCACAGGCAACTTTTACTTTATACACTTCTCTCTCTTAAATTTATATACACGTGGTTTTCATTTCGTTATACTTTTATTTTAAAATATTTATTTTGGGGATATAGGGATTTGGGTGTCTTTTATAAGAGCATGACATCTTCTTCAGGATGCTGCCTTCTTCTTCTTTCATCAGTCTTCTTTTCTCCTGCCTTCTGGGACTGGTATCTTCTCCATCTTCTTCTTGTGCCATCAGGTTTCTTGGGATCTTCTCCATCTTCTTCTTTATTTCAGAAATACACCACCTGTGTTGTTTGATCTTGGCTTATTTTAGGGTTTCTCTTCTATTTATTCTTCCTCGTTGTGGGTTTGGTCATATTCAGTACTGCTTTGTTATTTACTTTTTTACCTTCCTGGGTTATTCCTTGAAAACCTTTGGTTATGAGACTGGTCTTGGATGACTCATCACTAGTAACTCCTTTTATTTGAACTTGTATTTTCTTTATAATAATGATTTCTTTCCACAGTTGCTATGAATTAATCTTTTTATATTAAACGTAATGCTTTCTTCCAAATTTAAACATTATAACTTCATTATTCTAATGATCAATTGCCATTCAATATTATGCTTATATCTGTCACGTTACAACGTCTCTGGGTAAATTTCGTATTAAAAAAAATGTATATATATGTTTTTCACGCGCTTCGTTATCTGGTCTCATGACTGGCACGTTGGGTGTAGTGACGTGACTGATAAGAATGAAATAAAGTACTGTGTCTCGAGTGTAGTACTCTGCATATATTTAGAACGGAATGAATATCACGTTCCAAAAGTAGCGGCACTCGTAAAAGTTTTTATACCGTAGCAAATGCTAAAGAGACTCGATTATACAGCGTAGTGTCACAGAAACACGCGTCCAAACACGAGGTGTAATTGTCGCTACATTTTATTGCAAACGTGAAACTGTTTAATTGTAATTATAGAATTTACTGAGATAAGAGTATATGCATCCTAACACTTAGATTCTAACACTTTAGATACTGGCAATATAAACAGTACCTACTTGACTGTGTAGGTATCATGTATGACTTTGCCAGTTCGCCGTGAACTGTCTGTACTCTTGATTAGTAAATGTCATCATCACCCTCAAGGTTTAAACCAAGAATGGTTTGTTTCGGTCTCATATAGGCAAAGATTACAGCTGGTCACACCAGCGCTTCCTCGGACGTCCCACACCTCTCCGTCCCCTCGTCTTATAGTTCCAAAGTTGTTTGGGGATGCGGCAGTCATCCATTCGGCAAAGGTGTTCCCACCAATTCAGCCGATACTGGGCGATCCTGTCGAGTATACCCATAATACTCAGTTCCTGCCGTATATCTGTGTTTCTTCTATGATCATGGAGAGTATACCCTGCCACGTGCCTGAGAAATCTCATTTTAGCCGCTTGGATGCGACTGGCCTTTAAAGTCCAATTCTCAGACCCATAAAGAGGTGTGGGTAGAGTCATCGCCTTCTAGAATTTTAGGCGTGTTCCTTTACTTGTTGACTTGAGGGTTCGCCTGATGGTCCCGCACATAAGGTTGAACTTATGCAACTTGTTCACCACGTCGTTGCTTGCATTATAAGACACACTGTAGCCCAGGTATTCAAAACTGCTAACTTGTTCCAGGACAGTTCTGTCTATAACAGTTTTTGCCCGTACGGGATCAGTTCCACAAAAAGCCATCACCTTGGTTTTCATTGTGGATATCTGCAATCCAGAGTCTTTGCAGATTCCATTTAACAAATGTTAAACATACCCATCTGCAATCTGTTTTCAGAATTCGGATTAGTAAATGTTCTGCATATAATTTTTATCTTGAGTAGTCATCATCGTCGTCTAAGGCCATGCCTTGCGAGTTAGCCACGTCTCTCTCCAGCATTGTCCTCTTTCAATCGCAGTACTATAGGATGTTCATCTCCTTTCTTATGTCTTTGAAGGACGGTGCTCTAGGACGTCCTCTTGGTTTTTCTCCCAATACCTTTCCTTCGAAAATGTTACTTAAGAATTGATTCTGTCGCAACACGTGCCAGACCAATTTCCCCCTTCTTCTTCCAATCATTTTTAAAATTGATCCATCTTCGTTCACTTCAGCGAGGTTTTCTTTAGTAGTAAGGTATTTAAAGTATAAAAGTGAACAGAGACTATTACGAACTGTCGATGCAAAAACGTTTTTAATATCAACCTTTCGAACCTTAGACTTTTTGCCAACATACGGCGTTTTAAGGCTTGTGAGCGATTATCTCTTGACTTCCGCGTACAGACACGTACGCCAATTAAACGATAAACATTAGTAAAACGCAAATGAATATTGACTTCGGCGTAGGCAGAATACACTCGCTTGTGTTTAATCGACGAACGCCAAGTAGGCCTATAGTAATTGATGGAATATTCACGCAACAAGTGGCATCAGTTGGGAAATATTGCTTGTCGCTTCCAGAACGTATAGGTGTGTAGAGTACATGAAACCAGTCAGGTCTTCCGTTACATTAGATATTTCGTTTTTACCTGAGATACAGAAGGTTTTTACCATCGGATGCACCTCGGCTGGTATTATAACGTCACACACAATCGTGACTATGATCTGAACACAGGTGCGTTTAGAGGTGACCCCGATTGTACGAGCAAACACGGAAAGCAAGCTGCAACGGGAATTACTTCAACTGTGTTCAGTTTTTAAACGTAACATTTAAAAATAGTTGCTGAAAAAAAAAACAAAAATGTAAATAATTTACCTTATATTCAATCCGCTAAGCGACCTTGTGTTATTTATATGTTTTTACAACATGTTTCGGGGATAAATCCCCATCCTCAGGTAAAATGTTTATTCACCCTAATGCATAGGGGTCGTCGAAAATGTTAACGCACATAAAATGTAACACATAAAACTAGATAAAAACACGTACAACACACAAGCGCGTGATATGTGACCCAGTGCACTGGTCGGTTTCCGATCGTCAACTGGCTTTTACGCGTGTTTCACTTCTTATTTTCAATGCGGTCTCATAGAGCGCGTTGGACTTAAATATCAGCTGGTCATTAAGTAATTGTTCTTTATGTATTTTTGAGGCCCTGAAGATTTCAAATTCTTCTAGGGCATTCAAAAGATGACCTTCATTACAGATGTGTATAGGTTCCATGTTTTCTTTAAACCCGGTGTAATTATGGTTTTTATTTATAAGGTGAAGTGCGTAATTTGATGTGGTTTTGTTAGGGTTCGTCTTTGGTAGATGTTCTCTAAATCTATCGATGAATCTTCTGCCCGTCTGTCCGATGTAGAAATTATCACATTGACTACATCTAATTTTGTACACACCTGAACAATCTTCTGTTAAAGTTGGAACTCGTGGTTTAAGTATATTTTTTAATTTATTAGTGGTCCTGAAGAAACATTGATATTTAACTTTTTTAACTCATTTTTTTTTATATTAGGGAGTATATTTGTGTATATTGCTGAAACATATTGAGTTTTACTTTTTGCAACATTTTTACTATTTAATTTTTTCAGGTGTATTATTTTATCAACCATTTCACTTTTATAACCATTTTTTATGGCTATGTGTTTCATTGTTGACTTCGTCATTATAATCTTCAGTGTTCATAGGTATATTCACTAATCTGTGTGCAAGTGCATTAAACGCTGCCATTTTTTGTGTATACGGATGATTTGAATTAGCATGTATAACCAAATTTGTTGTGGTGAGTTTTCTGTATATTTTGAAAGTGAGAAGAGTGTTTCGTTTTTGTACAGATACGTCAAGGAAATTCAAGCAGTTATTGTTTTCCATTTCCATGGTGAATTTAATGTTGTGATTAATGCCGTTCATAAATTTGAAAAACATGTAACAACCAAAAATTTAAAAAATTTTAGTGTGACTGAAAAGACGTTACATTCAGCATGACACACCTACTCAGCCCACGAGCAATAAATAAAGAAATGTGTGTAGAAGTGTCAAGTGAACGTTTACTTCAGACAATGCAAGTACGTTTCACATAGTTGTACAATAGGGCACAGGGTTGGCCGTGACAGACTCGTCTAAAACACGAGATTTACAGCCTGCAAATATAAGATAATGTAAATTGTGTCAAGTACCAATTTAGAGGAGAAACTGTGACGGACACACTGCCGGGTTAATTTGTAAGAGTACCAGTAAAGAATAAAAGAGTGTAAGTCACACAATAGTATATACCCTATACGAGGACGGACATCGATACCTAAAATAATAGAATCGAACTTGTAAACAGCAGGGGAACGACTTACTGGCGACAACGGATATTTACGACAGGCGGTAGGTGTGCCGTTTTGGAAACGACGTCACGCTGCGCCAGGATAGCGTTCAGGAAAAAAGGGTCAAACACAGCGAACAATAACAAGAGACGACACATTGTTTTCGTGAGAACTGCAGCGAGACCCGGAGTACGCTTAGACAATAGCATGATAGACGAGCATGAAATTTCTCCTGTTCTAGGAAAAGAGTACGGAGGCTTTCGACGCGAACCCGTGGGGAGACAGGATATCCAATCACAACCCAGCATCTACCCAGAGAACTGGTGGAGAGGACCGTCGCCAGCATAGCAACGGGAACGTCGAATGAGAAGTGAAGAACGACACTCTGGCTTAAGGGTAGGAGATCTTCCGTCCTATCATGTTCAACTTGAGGCGTGTTTTCCAGAAGGGTGCATTGTGGTACACGATGTTTGATAAAAACTGCTTGCAGAGCACGCGGGAGGACAGTCTCATAATTTTTCAACCATATACTTTGAGCAGTCAGTCGATCGTCAAAGTTCGCTTAACATACGGACGGCAGTGGGACTTTGAAAGTTTGCCACGCGTCATATAACTAAGAGACTTAGACATTTCGATATTGGCGCGTATCCGGTAATAGTGTACTTTCAGTGTCTAAAAACATGCGACATACGCCAGTGCTTAACAATTATAGAATTCTTCATTATACTCTAATTCAGAATTGAACTAACCAGTCACACTTACATCAATAATCTACGCGTAGAACTATCGTTGTTGTAATACCGGACGGCGAAATAATAACATTATACAGTGTTGCGGTGCGATTCAATATCATGTGGAACAATTACACCGCGGCATCAAAACACTAACAGTAATGAACATATCAAACGTTGAACAATACACAGACATATATATATACACCATAGTTAACGATGAACTTTAATACGAACACACAGCGCGAGTGAATCTGTTTCGCGTGTGTTAAGTGTCAGTCACAGCACAGCTTCCCACACATGATCCAGCAGAGAGGAGTTACGCCGATGGAAATTTCGGATAATTCATCTAACAAGTAATCTTTATGCTATTCTTATCATAAGGAACTCTACTGTCCTGTCTCTTTTTCAAGAAACACCCCTTGAGCATTTAAATTAAACATGATAAACATAATTTAACGCCATCCATCTGAGGCATACAATGAACGCATTAGTATAGGATTTATTGTTTGAATATTTGTGTTTCTATATATCGATTACATTATATATATATATATGTGTATGTTTTTCAGCAAACAACGTATTGGATTACCTTGTAATTTGATGTATAAACATGTGTTCTTTTATGTTCTTTTCATGAGTTTATGAATGTATGTATTTACAGGGAATCATCCATATTATATATATATTGAATTTAATGAATGATATAATGTTAATAAATAAGTGTTTATTTTATCAATATGCGTTCATCATTGTCAAATTACCTCAGAACGAGAAAGTAATGACATTTGAGTGATTTATGGTAGTTTATTTTATTTTCTTTATTAATGCAACAACTAGAGTCTCCATGCAATAGTTATGCTAACGTAAAGTAATTAACGTGTTATTTATTGATTACACGAGCTCATTATGCAAATTAATATATTCAATAATTACTTAATCACAGATTAATTAATCCATTATTGCTAGCATAATTACTTAATGACTGCCCAACACGTGGCAAGTGTAGTATTTGGCTCTCAAAGAACGTAAGGATCGGCAATCACAGATTAGTTAATTCAGTAGCGTAATAGCATAACACCCCACAGTGTTGTAAACATATCTATTTGTCTGTGAGTGCCGTTAAATACTAAGAATGTGTCGTCCACGTAACGTGTATACGAAATTATTTTATCATAAAAACGGTTATGATCAGATAATAAATATTTATTTTCATAATAGTTAAGATAAATTTCAGCTAAAAGTCCACTGAGAGGTGAGCCCATTGCTAATCCGTCTTCTTGTTTAAAAACCGACAAAAATATGAAGATTGACGGGTAAAGAAACCTTACGATCAAGTATTGTGTTAAAAAACAAAGTATTTGTGATCAAGTTAGAGATTTTTTATTATTTGATCTGTCACCTATCCTTTAATAAATAAATCCGTAGAGTAGAAGAAGAGTAGCATAAGTTTCAGAAAATTTGGAGCCTTTCGAAGAATTCTTATACGAGAGGTGAGTAAGGAAGGACACTGTTTTTTGGATTTGCGCTGTTATTACTTGGATCCTCACATCACATGAATGTCGAAGCATTGGAACTGCGTTTCCAACGCACAGATGCGTTTTTACGCAGAATATTAAGGTGCGTCCAGACACGCAACAACGTATCGTAACGCAACAGCGTCGCGTGTCATATTTAAGGCTCCGGCACACAGAACGCGATATGTCGCGGGCGGTCAGCGATACTGGATCGCGGCGGGAAGGCGGTAAAGTTGTATTGCGTAATGTTGCATCGTGTCCGTCACATACAAGGCGATCTGTCGCGACGGTCTAGTCTAGACCCCGACGACGAGCGACACGGCTGTACAATTTTACAAAATTACCGAGCGGGCAGGGCGATATGGCTGACGAGATGGGTGCGCAGATACCAGCATCGCCCGTAGACAACACCAATAGTTCTACAGCCAGTTCCCCGTTTTCTGTACATTCTGAAGAACAACTGGATTCACAGCAACCAGTTTGTGCAGCACTAACGCATAGCAGCAACGCACATCCATTGCCGCATTCCACTTACATCCCACCGACTTCGACGGCCAGTTCCCCGAGTTCAATAGGAGGACACCTGGTTTCTCAGCAGCCTTCACCAAGCAATGCTGTGCCATCATTCAGTTCCTACATTCTACCAACTTCACTGAGAGATGCATATGAAAGTCTGTCCAACTTATAATATGAAAAATAATATTCATATTTGTGACTTTAGTGTTTGGTGAACTATTGGCCTACATGATGATTTGACAACTTCCAGTTGTACCTACTTCACTTTTTGTTTGATTATAAAATACATGACGTATAATAAATTATATTTTTGCTTGTGTCTACTTTATTTTTTGTTTGTTTACAAAATTAATGTTTCAAAATAAATTATGTAAGTTGAAAAAACTTACCTCATACAGATGGCTAATCTTTCCCTTGTACTAACTGGTTCTCTCCAGTTCGTGGTGCACTTCGCTATAGTTGGTTTCAGTAGGTCGTGTACTTGCTCGAAACATTCTCGAGACATACGAAAATATGTAAAAATCTCTCTTCATGTGGCGCCAGTTCTCGGCAAAGGCAGTGGCCTTCGCCAAGGCGTTCTCTCTTTTTGTTGATATCGTGAACCCAGCATCGTCTTTTCTTTCTGCTTAGTGCAAACAGAAGAAGCAGTGTTTCCTCATCGCTAGACATGCTATGAGAATTTATTACCGTATCTTGAGAAAACGTATTTGAAGTTCGAGCAGATGGAATGGGGCAGAATTGATATCTTCGCAAGAGGGGAACACACTACACTGGCACTAGACCGCTGAGAGTTGTCGTATCGTGTGTGGCATAGCCACATCGCTGACCGCCGCGACGATCGCGCGATAGTTGCCCGCCAACACACTACACTAGCACTAGACCGCTGAGAGTTGTCGTATCGTGTGTGGCATAGCCAGATCGCTGACCGCCGCGACGATCGCGCGATAGTTGCCCGCCAACACACTACACTGGCACTGGACCGCTGAGAGTTTTCGTATCGTGTGTGGCATAGCCAGGTCGCTGACCGCCGCGACGATCGCGCGATAGTTGCCCGCCGCGACAGACCGCGTTCTGTATCCCCGAGCCTTTAGACTGCACACTGCAACCGCAACATTGTAACGTCGGAGCGCGACGTCGCGTCGGGGCGTTCCGTCGCTTGTCGGTTTTCCAGCGTCGCTTCAAAGGAATGTTACGCACTGGCGTTACGCATGCTCTTTGCATGTCTGGACGGGACTGCGTGACCAGTGCTTTATCAGTAGCCTAACCAACGTGGAGCCCTATAAAATTAATCAAAAATTCAAAGTTTGTCGGTGGCATTCTGGTAAAATTTTTGTAGAGCCCACTAACTGATTGAAATTTCAAATCTGAGAGTAACTGTTTACCACTGTACGTTCTTCTGTTATACAACTGCGTATGCCACCATCGTCTTTCCCGACGTTTCTTCTGTTTTACTAAATAGTCCATGACTATACAGGCTGCCGTAGCATATCCATACGTACACGTACACGTACACTACACCTGTACACGTTTTCAACAAGAACTGACGGATGGAACGGCGCAGTGTTGCGAACGATGTATGTGTCACGACCATGTTCTGTTGCGATGTTATGTTACGCGTCGATGTTGCGTTACGATACATACGATGTTGCATGTCTGGACGCACCTTCAAGAGTATCGTTGAATGACGTCACGTCGTTAGGCCTTGTCGTTGAGTGATGTTACTCGACAAACTTTGAGGAGAAAATGTATTGTAATGCAGCAGAAAGATACAGGGAAGCATAGAAGAAACGTGTCAGTAGTTTGAATTGTGATAGAATTATTCTCTGGACCAGTGAAGCTTTATTAAAATAACAGGATGTGTGCAGTCTGTACGTAAAATTTATGATGATGATATTAGCGGATGTCAAGTAAGATAGATGGAACTTCTATCACACCATCCCGTTTTGCTCTTGGATTTACTTGAAGAACAGAGGGCTGACCAGCCCGTGTCAGGAAGGGGCAATGGAAGCATTTAAAAAAATATTCCTCTATTGTCTTCTGTTATTTTTATAAAACAGTTGAAAAGATTTGGCGATTTCAGGTCAGATTCGGCGATTCTTGGCCGCATTGTTTTCTTTCGGGTCTTAAGCCCTTGGTCTGTACTTCTTTGGCCTTCAGCCGGGTGGCCGTTAACGCTGACGGGGTTAAGAGAGTCGCCGAAGATTACTACCACAGTTGTTGTAGTGAAAGCGAACTGAAGATCGCACGCCAGACCACGGCGCAACACTTGGTTAAACAAACGCAGCAAAGCTAAGATTTATAGATATTAATCACAATTACTGGAATGTACACGTTAAGATGTCTTATAGTCGTGGTATTTTTCGTTGAAATGTCGAGATAAATATTTTAATCGGTATTCTCATGTAGGCTTCCGTGGCCGGTGTCTGTCCTTGGCCGAGGTCACGAATGCACCTCGTAAAAAATGTCTTGTCTATGCCATTTCGACCTGAGGATACTCACTGTAATATGAGTGAGACGTTGTCATACGAGACATTTTGGACGCGGTCCATACCGGAAGAAGACTTCAAAACATTTTTAATCGGTGTTCATAATTAGCCCAAATCTGATAATTCACGTCGCCGTCCCTGATTAGTCCTGTAATGAAGCACTGCAGGAAGAAGACTTCAAAACATTTTTAATCGGTGTTCATAATTAGCCCAAGTCTGATAATTCACGTCGCCGTCCCTGATTAGTCCTGTAATGAAGCACTGCAGATTAGGAGTGTTAAAATAATTCGAACCGTATTCAGATGCAATTCAAAGCCTACCTTAAAAAAATGCTTTCAGGATTCAGCCCTCACACTGCCGATTCTCATCGTACGTGTACAAAATTCGCGGCGTCTGATAATATCGCGGGCGCTTCTGTGAGCGCGGCGCAAGGCTTTGCGACTAGATAAGGGAGATAGTTGCATGCATAAATAATTCGTAAGGCGATGATGTTATCTCCAACGAGACAACAATAGAAATGCCTCCGCGTATCGCGCGCAGAGACGTGAAGTGCATCTCTGGGGAACTTTTCACAACAACCCCGCCGCTGTGTACTTTTCTGGGCGAGGTTATTCACCCTTAACTCCGGGTGACCTTTATTGTGTAGGGGCGTTTCTTTAATTCCGGTTTTAAATTGATGTGCACTTGCGTGTCGTCCATTGTACTTTTCCTCTTTACATTTTGCAAAGCGCTTTGCTGGCTTTTTATCGGCTGTCGTCTATGAGAATCTATAAAATAATGTATTCACCGTAAATGGTTTATCAAAATGTTTTAACATTGTAAACGAGTTACTGTTATTGTAACATCTTGGACGTTAATTATTATTGAGATAATAGTATATATATTGACGATGTTCTTAAAAAATGACAATCAAAGGAATATGCTGGAGTCCAGCTAGACCGAGATACGAGTACTTACCTGAGTACTTTACTATTTGCTGACGATAAAATAATAATACAAGAGAGTGAAGATAAATTACAACTGGCAGTGCACCGACTGAATTAAATATGTCCAGAATATAATCTTAAAATTTCCTTGCATAAGACAAAATTTATGGCTTTCCAAGGCAAGTATCCCGTTAGGTCGAAAATAATTGTCAACAATAAGCCAATCGAACAAGTATCAAATTTTACATACTTGGGCTGCGACACAAGCTACAATTATGACAATGACATGGAAAATAAAATAAATAAGTTCCAGTCAATATGTGGCACAATAAATAGAACATTAAATAACAAAACACGAAAAGACTCGAGGATAAAATTTTATAAAACGATGGCTGTATCTGTAATTATGTATGGGACTGAAAGTTGGATAAATACCAAAAAAGGAGACAGCAAAATACAGGCAGCAGAAATGAGATTTTTGAGACGGGTCAAATCTATATGCAATAAATGAAAAAATAACTGAATATAAAGAAAGATGGAAACAACACGTAAATAGAATGGGAAATGGGAGAATACCCAAAAAAATACTTAACTACAACCCAAGAGGGAAAAGAGATATAGGAAGACCACGAAAACGGCGGTCGTAAGTTTGTGAGGACGGAACAGGCAGATGCCTAATCCTTGTAGTGCAGAAGAAGAAGATAATACTGTAGTTTGAAAAATCGCTTCCTAATACCTCCATTTTCAATATTTGAAATGTAAATGATGTTGGGGATTATCGTGACAGTTTGATGGTTATGATGACGGTGGTGATAACGATTGTGATCTTTAGTTATTTCAGAGGTGTACGGTTGCACTATATTACATTGTAAAGACTTATAAGGCAATATTAAAAGAGAATTTGGGCATGAAGCATAGCTCTAAATAAAATTAATGAGATTAAAACAAAAATAATGATAACTGCTGGTATAAGAGAAAATATAAAGTAGAAATTGAGGGATCAGCGATAAAGCTTTTATCAATATATGGTGATGGTTCATATAGAAAGGGCTCTCAGGAACTGGGAACACCCACCCTCCACTTGATAGCTCTCCAATGAAGATATCTATAAAACTGGAGGCACAAACGGTCATACATCTTAGCTGCCCAGATGTAGCTTACATAGTTGATGGCTAGAACCCACGAATTTCTTTTACTGCCTCTAACGCCCCCCCCCCCCCCCCCCCCGCTTATCATCAGTAACCTAACCGCCGTCGAAAAATCCTGGTCTATAACCCCATGATGGAAATATATTGGTCAGTAACACCAAGGAAAGATGTTGGCTACGCTGTATTCGTACTGCCGATGTGGCAGAATCTGATGGCCGTAGTTTCGTGGCTTGGTATGGCTATCCCATTAGGCTCACTGGGAATAGTGTCGACACCACTTATCTGAAACAACGATCGGTCTGATCCTGTTCTGTCGTCGATAATAGGAAGCAGCGTTTCTCCAACAGCCAGGGGCGTCTTTTCGTTTCTCCAAAGTAACCAGGGGCGGATCCAGCAAGCAATTTGGGGGTATGAAAAGTTGGACCAGTCTTTAATGCTCTACGCAGTGGTTCCCAAACTTTTCAGTCCGCGGACCCCCCCCCCCAAATAAATTATAAATTCACGGACCCCGTCTGAGTTATGAAAAAAAAGGAAAAAAACAGTAAATATGATAAACACTCTTATATTTTAATTGAAATGTATTAAAATCAAAGTTCTCTTAAATTGCAAAATTATAATATTAATGATATCAAACATAGTTTAATGTGAACAATGAAGCTGCTTTTGAACAATTAGCTGCGCAATATTGGGTTAAATGTCTGATAATTTCAATATTAAAGTCACTTAATTTCGACATTCAGTTTATTTCTTAACTTTGACTTCAAGTACGTGAGCAGGGAGAATGCGGTTTCACACAAATAAGTAAAGGGAAACACAGTTAAATGCTTCAAAGCTTTTTTTTTGCGAGTTCAGGATAGTCAGTCATTACATATAACCAGAAGTCATCTAGCTGTAATTGCGAAAATTGTAATTTTAATGAACTTTCAGTTGAAAGTTCTGCCAATGAATCTTCTTTTTCTAGTGTAAGAGAGAGGTCTAGTCAGTTCGGCTGACAAACAGATCTGCTACACGACATGATTTAAAGACATTATTGAACCCGTTAGTTTTTTAATTACTTTTACAATTACAATTAGTTAGAACTAAACAAAAATGGAATCTTCTACTGATTGTTTTAAGATTCTAAAAGTTGGATTGTAGAGCATAAAAATCGGAGAAAATTATACGGTATGTTCTAATATTTCTTAAAAGTGTCTGCGGACCCCCTGAAACATTGTCGCGGACCCCCAGGAGTCCACAGACCCCACTTTGGGAACCACTGGTCTACAGTATAAATGATAGGAATGAGTGCAGATAAAAATACAGTATGTTGTTATCCATATACAGTTTGTGTTTGCCCGGTCATTACAGTTTAAAGTACACACTACACTACTCATTGAAGTTCCTCTCTCCTCCTGGAATCGTCAGTCTTTCGACTGGTTTGCACGCTCCCCGTGGTGCGTGTGTTACGGAGTCTCTCACAGGTGTATGGGACCTACAGTTTAACGCCGGATCCGAACGGCATAGTTGGGGAGGGTTTATACTAGGCAGGATACCTCTCGCTGGTTTGCCATTCCCTTGCGAGGGGGAACGGTCGTACCTAATTCAGATGGCCCCGGCGGGAATCGAACCCGCGCCGACAGCATTGCAGCATCACACGCTACCCACTACGCCACGACCGCTCCTCATTTAAGTTATGTATTAAAAATAATAATAATAACGGTGGTAAAGTACAGTTACAATTTAAAGTAATTTTAGAGATAAACTATAAACCCATAAAACACGTTATGAATGTTGTATCATATGTGATATGGCAGATTGTGATCATTTGGAGGGGAGAGAATTTCCTTCACCCCCCCCCCCGTGGATACGTGCCCGAAAGTAACCATCGAAAAGCCGAAGCCGTTGCTGGGTGTTTTCAAATTAAAGGAGAAAATAAAGTGTCTATGAAAATAGATGGTGATGTTGGGAACCAAGAGAAATCCATTTTATTGACAGATGTCTGATAAGATCCCTATTTTTTAATATCAAACTTAAACAAAAATAACATAATATTATTGAATGTGAAAGTTTTTTAAAAAAGGAAATTCGCAATCAAATATTTCAAGTGACTACCGATAATACGCGCTTTCGAGTGTTGTCTCATATTTTTTCGAGGATGAGTAATACTCGAAGCGCTTATCGATAGTCATTTGAAGTAGTGAACGGCGACTTTCCTTTCATGTGTGACTTTGTTTTTTTTTTAATTTCTTTTAAACGTAAATACGTATGTTAGAAAATAAAATAAAACGCGACATTGTCTCAGCAGATTTGTTGTGGCAAATGTATTGTCGATGTTTGGTTTTAATTTGCAATTTACATTTATCAGCGTGGCATTTGTGCATCGTAAGGTAATATTTCGAGAGTTCCGTAACTACGTATAAAAAGTGAGGAAGCGGTGACCTTAGCGGCGAGGTACTCCAACGTTACCTTCATTGTGTCACACGCAATCCCTGTTATCGCCTCCGTGCATGATAAAAGCACCGGGTGACTGATACGGTTATGCTAAAAAAAGAAACAAACTGATAACATAACGTGGTTAAATAAAGATCAACGCAGTTTAATAATAGCATCCCGAGATAAAATTATATTATTACTTGCTGTTTATATTTCTAAGCGGAGTGGAAATTTGACTTCGGAATCAAAAATCTCGGGCGAATATGTGTGAAGTGTTTCGGCATACTGTGGTTCCTATCCCACGAAATTCTGGAGCAGCATTTCCCAAACTTTTTTAACCCACGGCACATTACAAATAAATAGGAGCCGCGGCACCGTATACACCACTCTACATACCGACCCCCCCCCCCTCAATATCAGAACCTTTCTGTGATGTCGTTAAAATCACACTGCAGCGTATTAAAAATCCCGTAATAATGAATGTTACTTACTTACCTCAGTACTACTTGTGGTTTCCCAGTTATGTCAGTGGACTTTTTCATCTGTAATACAAATTTATTAGGACTACATTTACTGTTCAAGACAGGACTGTTAACTAAGTAAGCAAACAACTTTCTGATTTCTTTTTCTTTTTTGCCGAGTTAGAAAATTCTATTTTATATTTTTATTATTTTTCCGAGATTTCGCGGCACACCAGCCGGCCTTCACAGCACACTAAATAAATGTATACAACGTTGAAAACGACCTGCGCAGAATAAACATTTTTTTTTCGCTCTGGGCTTTGCGGTTGTGCGTCGCAGAGACGAACCGCTCGGTATCTGAGTTCCGAGCTGCCTTCTGGAGCTCCTCCCTCGTGGCCCTGCCCAAGTAGGGCGTGTGCTCTATAGCAGGCCGATTCTCGGCTGTTGTGCTAGCCTACACTAGCGCAGTATACACCGAGGGCGTTTCCACGAATCACCTGGACGTATACGGTACCTTCCCAGCCCAGTCACTAGAGGATTGCCTGGGAACCTCGCCGCACATGCATAAAATTTGCGTGCAAGCCGCCTGAATGTGTCGTCTAAGGAGCGGACGCCAAGTCCTCTCCTTAGAAGGCGAGATGAAAAACGACGGGGGACTTTGGCCGCTGGCCGAAGACCCCTGTCGAGGACGCTCTGCAACTTCTTTTTATGCACTGCGGCGAGGTAACCCCAGACCGGACAGGCGTAGGTAATGACCGGCAGCAGATACGCGCCGACGATCATCCTACCCAATTTCCTGGTCATGGCTGAGCTGATCAGGAGTGGAAACAGTGCGCACAGGCGAGTGGATGCTCGCTTAAGAACTGTCTGTGCGTGGGTACGCCAGGTGAGCCGACGGTCAAGGTGTAAGCCGAGGTACTTGACCTCGTTGGACCAGCGCAAGTACGTTCTGCCGATACGTAGCTGCCTAACAGGGTTCTTCCGTCGCTTGGAGAATTCGACGGCTACACTCTTGGTAGCGTTGAGTTGCACTCTCCAATTCTCAGTCCAGTCCACGAGCGTGTCGAGCTGGCGCTGCAGTCGTAGGACGGCCCTTTCCACGTGACGATCGGCCGTAAATACGGCCGTGTCGTCAGCAAAGAGGGCCATCTGGACTCCAGGCTGTCTCGGCACGTCGTTGACGTAGATCGAGAACAGAAGGGGGCCTAGAACACTACCTTGAGGGACAGAATAAACATTTTTGACACGCCTGGGACATTTATAGGAGAAAGTCACGTGACGCAAGGCAACTGTGTGGAAGGGATCATTCACTCGCCGAACACTGTATGTGAACTATACAGCGTGCCGTTGATTAGGGGGACAATAAGACTGATAAAGTGGAAGAGGGAAGAGCATTACTTCTCCACTCTCCGCGTACTGAAATCGGTGATGGCTTTTTTAAAAGTTGTCAGGCTATAGTGTACCGCACCACACAGTTTGGGAAGTCCATGCTCTAGGGTCATGACTGAGAAATTCAGTTTCTCTGCCAGCTCAACTTTTCAGTGATCGTTAAGGTCGAGGATTCTTATGTACTCAGATTGTCGAAAATATTTACAGACTTATGCAATATAAATCGAAAATTGTGAAAATATGCGTTACTAATCTTTAAGCAGAATTGGAAAACGGGTTGCTAAGGGAACATCTGTTGCAAGTAGGTTTCTCGCAAGTCCATAAAGTAAGATGTATTTTGAGATTTACTGTTTGAAGTAACAGCAAAGGCTTCTGCTACATGTTATTATCTGTGCACGTGCATGTTAGAACACATGAGAATGTTGGTTGCAGCTGATAGGTTATCCACACAGCTGACACAACGGTATTTTATCACCGAATATAAACTGAAAGCCTGTGGCTGCATTGTGAATCACCGGGAATAACCGTAGCGGACCTCTGTCCCGCGGAAATAACCAGAGGAGGAATTGTATCAGTAGCGTTATCAGTAAGTGGCTGATTTCTAACCACTGTCTTCAGAAGTAAGACATTAATCTAAAATATGTGGTCTTATGCCCTTACAATAAAATAAAGCTTTGTTTGCAGAACTGTAACTACGAAACGTTGAATTTGTTTTATACGTTATTTTATTTAGTATGCATTTTTATGTAAATAAAAATCCACTTGCAAACGATGTTAGTGATTGTGATAGAGATGTCTGACATTAAGATAAACAAATTTTGAATGAATAGCGGAACTATCCTCAGAACAGCAAAACATAAGGTTAGGAAGGACACAAAGCTGATATAAGACCGTAATGAATAGCGGAACTATCCTCAGAACAGCAAAACATAAGGTTAGGAAGGACACAAAGCTGATATAAGACCCGAATGAATAGCGGAACTATCCTCAGAACAGCAAAACATAAGGTTAGGAAGGACACAAAGCTGATATAAGACCCGAATGAATAGCGGAACTATCCTCAGAACAGCAAAACATAAGGTTAGGAAGGACACAAAGCTGATATAAGACCCGAATGAATAGCGGAACTATCCTCAGAACAGCAAAACATAAGGTTAGGAAGGACACAAAGCTGATATAAGACCCTAATGAATAGCGGAACTATCCTCAGAACAGCAAAACATAACGTTAGGAAGGACACAAAGCTGATATAAGACCCTAATGAATAGCGGAACTATCCTCAGAACAGCAAAACATAAGGTTAGGAAGGACACAAAGATGATATAAGACCCGAATGAATAGCGGAACTATCCTCAGAACAGCAAAACATAAGGTTAGGAAGGACACAAAGCTGATATAAGACCCGAATGAATAGCGGAACTATCCTCAGAACAGCAAAACATAACGTTAGGAAGGACACAAAGCTGATATAAGACCCGAATGAATAGCGGAACTATCCTCAGAACAGCAAAACATAAGGTTAGGAAGGACACAAAGCTGATATAAGACCCGAATGAATAGCGGAACTATCCTCAGAACAGCAAAACATAATGTTAGGAAGGACACAAAGCTGATATAAGACCCGAATGAATAGCGGAACTATCCTCAGAACAGCAAAACATAAGGTTACGAAGGACACAAAGCTGATATAAGACCCGAATGAACAGCGGAACTATCCTCAGAACAGCAAAACAATGTTAGGAAAGACACAAAGCTGATATAAGACCGCGGTCACACCTATCTTACAGTTTGGCTATGAAAGTTAGCTTTATAAGGAAGATCAGTTGAGGCATCCGTGATCGTTTTTGTGGAATGTTAAAACGTTGTAGTCTGTTGGTTGTAGAGAAATGTCGTGGGAGTTAGCGTAGTCACATGTCGGAGGAAATGAAGAGAGCATATAGAGAAGTTACCCGTGGAACGAATTACAAAACGCAGCGTTGGAATGTAGACGAGTAGGGCGAAGAAGTGTTGGAAGACGGAAAAGATGGAAAGGTAGCCTTTAAAGTCGGAACAGGTCTAATTCCTGACGGTGTAGAACAGGGGTCTCCAAACTACGGCCCGAGGAAACCCGGCCGACTCTGCGTGCAGTTTTTAAATAGATCGTCAAAATACTTCAAATATTATAACATTTTACTAAATAACTAAACAAGAAATAAGTTCAGTAAAATGTTATATTTTGTACAAGTTTAAACATTTACGTGGTTAGTGTGCTTGTTCGTTTGGCTGCCTTGTATGAATCACGCTTTTCAGTTGCATCAACCTGAATAGAAAGATTCCTATTCCCCCCGTGCGGTAGGCAAGAGCAATGCTTTCAATCTTTGGATCGACCTACATTGCGAATAAGCGTTTTCAAAAATGAACTTTGTAAAATCAAAGTACAGGGCTAACTTGTCAGACAAACACTTGTAATCGACTCTAGTAATAGGAGCATCTAAATTTGACCCAAAATGGGCAGACATTATATGTCAGAAGCAACTCCACACATCCCATACGTACATAAGAAAGCCAAAAAATAATACATAAGAAATATCTTTGACTGTTATTTTTTCCTTACTTTTATTTACATTATTTTGAATAAATGAATTTGTTTTCTTTGGATAAGTCTGCTTAATTTTTATATAACTACCTATTTTATTGACTTGATTATTTCGTAAACATAAAAAAATAATTTTACTCTGTGTGTGTGTGTGTGTGTGTGTGTGTGTGTGTGTGTGTGTGTGTGTGTGTGTGTGTGTGTGTGTGTGTGTGTGTGTGTGTGTGTGTGTGTTGGCCCGCCTGACTTCCAAGATTTTTCATTTCCGCCCTCAAGTGAAAAAGTTTGGAGACTCCTGGTATAGAAGAAGACATGAAAAGGACTTTCATTTCGCAATTGTTGGGGGGGAGTAGGGTTGCCAACTTTTTTTAGAAGAAATAGAGTATATCTGATTTTAAAGGAGGTAAATAAAGAGTACGGACTTACAAAAAAGAGTATCATTTATTTTGTACTTTTAAAAAGGTATTTTTTTATACTTTTTGCAGCACATAACAATTTTTCATTGTTTTTAAAGGAATTGTATGAGTCCAAACATTCCAACTCTAAATTTATATATATCAAGAGCTCATTTTTGATCAATTTCAATGAAGCTCTGTTTCTCTCTTCTCGCCACTTCACATTCATGACCGAAAAGACTCTTTCAGTAAATGCTGAAGTGGCGGGAACAGAGAGTATATAGCTAATCATTTTTTTTAAACAATCAAATTCTTCAGGACATTTTTTAAAAATAAATTGCCATTTTTCTGCAGTGGATTTTTGCATAAAATCTGTGTTATTAAACAATTCGGCTTGGAGTTCTTTTAAAATTATTACTTCTGAATATAAACTGTCCATGTGTATGTTTAGTCTTTGTAAATTAAGTTTTCCTTCTATAATTTGTTCTAAATGATTAAATTCAACATTAGTTTTTAAAGATATTGTATTTAGTGAATACAGCCAGTTATCACTACTAAAATCAAACCATTTTTGTAAATAAGTTAAACATTTGTCTATACACAATGAAAAATTAGTGTTAATTTGATAAAACAAGTCAGGTGATGATTGTTCAAGAGGTTTTAATTTCTGTTTTGTTGTATAGCCAAAATAGTTGTCTTTCTGTCTTTGCAGTAATTCTGATTTTAAATTTTCCATTAAACCAAAAACATCTACAATTGTGACAGAGTTACCTTCCAGAGATTTAATAGTTTTGTGAAATATGTTTAAAATATGGCTGGCAAAATGTAAGTAAATTTCAATTAAATCATGGTTACAATCTAACATCAACAGATTTTGAATTATCATAGGGCAATCCTCATCAAGACTTTTAAAATAATCGCATATTGGATGCCAATTCAATAATATAGTATCAATACAAGGTAGTAATGATAACCACCTAGTGCCAATATGTCTCTTAAGCTCATGAAAGTCTCCTTCAACTATTGCAACAAACATTTTCAATTCTTCTCTCCTACAAGCTGACACAGAAAAATGGCTATATATTTTTAATATAACATTTTCAACATCATAAGTTAGAAAACCCATTCCATGTTTCACACAGTTGTGCACAATATGTGCATGACAATTACCCTTAACAATATCAGGTACTACATCTACCATGTTAGTGTATAATGAGTGATGCACACCAAAATTTGAATTTGTGTTATCTGCACTAAGGCCAGATACTCGATTAAAAGGGATATTATACATATCCATAGATTTTTTTATAGCAGCAAACATGCCATCAGCACTCTCATTAGCATTTTCATAAAAATCTAAAAGTTTGTTTTGTATTCCCTTTTCCACAGTGAAATATTGAACTACTAAAGGGAATAATTTGATGTTTTTTTTATTGGATGCATCAGTTTGCAGACAGAAATACATATTTTCATCTTTTAAATCATTAACTACACTTTCAAGAGCATGAGGTCCGAGAACTTCCATAACCAGAGCTTCCATTTTAGTCCTGGCTAATTTGATGTTAGTAGCAGTTTTAGAGTCAGCATATATTATTTTATCTAGTTTAACGGAGCAATCCATGCTATTATATGACAAATTATGTTTAACTGTATGGAATGATAAAGCTAATTCAGCAGCTGTAACATTATCATTTTCAGATACTGGTCTTGAAGTTGAAGCTGGAGTCAAAAACTTTTGTAGGACTCCTGATGTTCTTTTTAATTCAGTTTTGGCTTTATGTTGTTTTGTATCTTGATGCTGTTTTATCTGAAAAAAATTAAATAATCTACATGTTGCATGCACCTTAACCAAAACAGCACATACACAAAACATCTTCGTCGACATGAATAAGTCCAATTAAATGACTGCCAGTACCACCATAAGCCCAATTCAATGACACATATTCACACAACCAACCGACCCACCACAAAGATAACACAAACAAAACAAATTAAACATTCCATGAACTAAAATCGTAATAAACAGTTTTACGTACGTGTCCAACTCCAGCTGATGAAATAGAAAAAATTACACCACAAATTATGCATTTTGCATTTGTATCACTTTCTGGGTCTTTCCTCAGCCAAGAAAATTCATTTTCCCAAGATTGTGTGTACTTCTGTGACCTTTTTTTCCTCGTAACAACTTTTCGCTTTTTAGGTGGGGTGCTTGCGTTATCAACACAGGATTCTTGATCTGCATTATCTTGTTCGTCAATTACGTCATCCATTACGAATTGGATAAAAGTATTCCAAACAAACAAAAAACAAAGTCACAACACAGTGGAAACAAAATCAATGTAACGGGTAACCTCAAAGACTACTCAAAACAACTTCTGACATGACATTGACACGTTTAACTTAATGACATTAGTGGGTGCGTTCAGGAACGTTCGAATATGGTTTGGGGAATCGGCGATACCAACATATTAACAGTAAATAGTAGACTTTTTTATTCTGATTATGGGTTTTTGCATATTATTACAGACTGGCACTAGTTAAGTAAACATTGTGTAAAAAAGAGTATTTTAGCGTACTCTATTAGTGTTATAGATTATAGAGTACGCCTACATGATATAGAGGACAATACTCTATTTTAGAGTACGGTTGGCAACCCTAGGGGGGAGTATCTTTCCCCCATCTCGTAACAGTTTTGTAGATACACTGAGGTAATTATTATTGTCTATTATAAATAACATATAGACCTAACGTGTATAACAGAACCTCAGTATTATGTTTTTGTTAGTCGTGTGGGAAATTTCCGGAGGATTGAACCACCCAAACTCGCCTCTGTTTACGGCCTACCCCCGGCTTTCGAAATATGCCGCCCCTGCGCACAATTTTTATGGCAGTCTCCCCCCCCCCCCCAATTCTGTAGAGATCGTTCCTCCGTCTAAGACAAGAACGGTGCCGACCTAACGCACATAACCTAATGCAAACAGCGCTGGTAGACTTGTACAAATTAAATAAACCAAATTTTCTAATTATCCCACACTACCATAAAAATAATAAGAATCTTAAGAAGAATCGTACGTATAATAAGGTCGTATAACAGAAAAGGCCCCAGATTTACGAAAAAGCTTCAGAGTCTGCAATTATGAGAAAATAAATCACTGTGCATGTGAAGAATTAGTGGCACATTGCACTTTAATAAGGTTGATATCTCGAAAACGAGGAAACTTGAAGTCACCGACACAGTTAGTACTGGGAACAAAAACGCACAACGGTTTGAAAAAACAGTTTTCTGAAGAAGAAAAAACGAACGAACTGTTCTTTTCCGCGGAGACAAACTGTTCTCGTTTTAAAAACGAACGTTTCGTTGAACTCAGTATTGACAATGCACTGTTCTGGTTCAGTTCTCTGTTCGGAGTAAACCGTTCGTTTTCATTGGAAATTTCGTTGATTTGTTTGGCTAAACTGTTTTTATTGTAACGTTTGTTGAACTGTTAGGAGTAAACTGTTCGTTTTCATTGCAACGTTTGTTGAACTCAAACAGAATTATTACTTTTGCGCACCACTATAGAAAAATTATTCCGATTAGCGCTTTTCAAGCTTCGCCGCTCATCGTCAGATCGGAAAAATGATCTGACGATCATTGATCTGAAAAGTGTTCTGACGCTCCGTTCATTGTCAAATCGGAATTTTCCTATCTGACGATGCGCTGAGAAGCTTGAAAGCGCTAATCGGAATAATTTTGCTATAGTGGTGTGCAACAGTGATAATTCTGTTTGTGATTATAACCATTAACACAACTTTCTTAATTAAACGTTTGTTGAACTGTTAAGAGTAGTAAACGGTTCGTTTTTACTGCAACATTTGTTGACTTGCGTTTGATTATTGTACTTGTCCTCGTTCTGTTTAGCGCAGAATTAGGCTATTTTCAGTTTTATTTCAGTTACTGTAAAATATTATTCAGATATTCCCCATAAGTTTTGATGAAACAATTTAAAACAAAAAATGCTATTGTTTAAGTTACACAATCATCCAGTCAAGAAAAATACTAAAATCAATGGTTATTTATTTGAAATGCTCAAAACAAAACGTTTTAACAATATATTATGGTAAAGTCAGTAAATGTAAATAGCACCAGTTCATTAATTCAACCTGTTTTTTCCAACTGTTTTTAAAAATCTTTTTTTTTTTAACGAACAGTTCGTTTTCGTTTTGCAAAAACAACAAAAACGCCCACCACTAGACACAATTGTACTGACACTAAATTAAAAAAAATAAGCTTTGTAAGATTGCCAGCCGAGACGCAACTGTGCCTGTATAGACTTGTCGTCCGCCGGCCACTCAAAACGTCAGAATTATTCGTGCTCGCTGATTAAAACAGGCAATAACTTTATTTAACTGACCTGAAATAGCATTAAATATATACCATAGTTAATATCTCCCACAACGTATTAAATAATAAAGCCTTTTACTTTATAATAATTCAAGAGAATGGTATTGAAAACTCTGCTATAGAAGAAAGGATTCATAAAAAGGAAAGAGTAGGCTATATGGTATAACTAAAGATATTTACAATAAAAAGTGCATATCTAAAAATGCGAAAATAAGGCATTACAGTACAGTAGTGAGACCAGAATGCCTATACGAGTATGTAAGTGAGTCTAGCATTGAATTATGATTTAGACAAACTAGAAATATTGGAAAGACGAATTATTAGGAAAACATTAGGTCCATGAAAAACTTCACATGGTTGGAAATTAAGAAATAATGATGAAATATAAGAAAGTGTAGAAAATTTAACAGAAACAATGAGAAAAAGAAGACTATTATTTTTTAGACATTTATATTTAATGGACGACATTAGGTTAACAAAACAGATCTTCAAGTATCTGTGGGGAAAGAAGTCAACATCAAGTTGGATTAAAGAAGTCCAAGAGGATGTAGAAAAAAATAATGTAAACGCAGAACAAGCAATTGAAAGAGAAGTTTTTCGGGCAGAAATGTTAAAAATGGAAGAAGTCTAGGGTAGGAGAGAGAAAAACGCAGGTTCAAAGTGGACTGAAGACAGAAAGAAGAGAGACGGTGAAAAGATGAAAGAATATTGGAGAAAAAGAAAGGAACAAAGAATAATTGAAATTGGCATGTGATCCTTAGATGGCCGATACAAAAAAAAATTGTATTAGTGGTTATAATCACAAACAGAATTAAAAGTGTTGCACACTACTATAGAAAAAGTTCCGTGCACTGTATTTTTCCAATCTGATGATGAGCTGTGAAGCTTGAAAGCGCTAATCGGCTATGGTACGAAGACTCAAAAGATATAATTCTTGGAATTCTAAAGTTTTGTAGAGTCAAATTTGGAGTGTCAAATTTTGAAGTAGAGATGTGCTGGGGAGTACACTAAATAAAAGTGAATTTTTAATATTTTATAAAATAAAGCTATGAGATATAGGCTATCAGAGTATAGAAAATATAATAGAAACAATGAGAAAAATAAGACTATTATTTTTTGGACATTTATATAGAATGGACGACAATAGGTTAACAAAACAGATTTTCAAATATCTGTGGGGGAAGAAGTCAACGTCAAGTTGGATTAAAGAACTCCAAAAGGGTTTAGAAACAAAAATAATATAAATGCAGAGGAGGCAATTGAAGGAGAAGTTTTTCGGGCAGAAGTGTTAAAAATGGAAGGAGTCTAGGGTAGGAGAGAGAAAAACGCAGGTTCAAAGTGGGCTGAAGACAGGAAGAAGAGGACTTAGTGAAAAGATGAAAGATATTGGAGAAAAAGAAAAGAACATGGAATAAAGAATTGAAATTGGCATGTGATCCTCAGATGGCCGATTCAAATAGAATAAAAGCCTTTTACTTTAGTTCCATAAATAATTTCTATCATGTGAGCATTTTTTTTCAATTTTGTTGAAATATTTTTTTATTTGTGCCGCCCCCAGGCACGTCTAGTATACGTAGTTACAAAGCCGCCCTTGCCTCTACCCCCTTTAAGTCTAGGCGCACATTGAGCTGGTTGACGTAGTAAGGGCAGGGGAGGGCAGCACGAAAGAAAACTGTGTGGCACAGTTGTCCACGTATATTGGATAGCAGTTTTGTGCGTGTAACCAAAAACACGTTGGCGGAATATCGTGATTTGAGCTCCGAGTCAGATTGGGATGGGGAGTTAGAAATATTATTATTACTCTATCAGAAGTCAAGGAAGGTAAAGCTGTGGAAAAGTGAGTACATGAAAGAAAGAGGAACTCACGGGGAATTCGCTCAATTTTTCTTCAAATGATTCCATTTTTTCAAAAAAACACCCAATCAAAAAAACGCAACTAGGGGCACGATGGATAGCGTGTCACACGTTTTCTGTGTCAGATCCACAAGTCTGGGAAGGGCCACGTGTGGCCCAGTGCTGCCCTGCCCTCCTTTGCGTCTCAAATCGCGGGACTCCTCTCAAAAGATGGACTGAGCTGCCCCGGCTTCGTCAATGTGCGCCCGCTCTAAAAGCGAGGTCATTGGCCACTGCATCATCCGAACTGGAGTTGTTAAAACGTTGATTATATAATATTAATTAATTTATCCACCCAGTCCCGTTGAGGCTGTAGGTCTAATCATGAAAAGTGTATGAAAGGAAATAAAACCGGCGTCGCGGCGTCATCGATGTCGTTTCTATTTTTACAATTTACCGTGTGCTGGTGGCTTTTAACAGATTGTATTCGCGTATTGTTATACAACCGGTTTTCCTTGCCTACATATCGTGCCCTCGCATGCGATGAACGGACGGGCGCCCACAATAGTTCCTGTGCGAGATAAAACATGTTAAGTAACACTGACCTTGGCAGATAATAATACAGTGCTGTGCGATATATATATATAGTTTGGCCGTAAATCATTGTTTACATTCGTAATCGTTGTGTGTTATTTTTACAGACATTAGTATGAGACTTTTAGATCACGATTTGTGTGTTACGTTTCACTTAGAATTAAAATACGCGTTGTGCGAAGAGCTGTGGACACACATCAGGAGCTTTCCTATACAGCAGTGGTTCGTGCCTGAGATTGGTTAACCCTTATATTATCTTGCAGTTTTTTTTTTATCGGCCGTCTAAGGACCACATACCAATTTCAATTCCTTACACTCTGTTCTTTTCTTTTTCATCTTTTCGGTGTCTCTCATCTTTCTGTCTTCAGTCCACTTTGAATCTGCGTTTTTCTCTCTCTCCTACCCTGGACTCCTTCCATTTTTAACACTTTTGCCCGATAAACTTCTCTTTCAATTGCTTCTTCTGCGTGTATATTATTTTTTTTCTAAATCCTTTTGGACTTCTTTAATCCAACTTGATGTTGAGTTCTTCGTCCACAGATATTTGAACATTTGCTTTGTCAACCTATTGTCGTCCATTCTATATAAATGTCCAAAAAATAATAGTCTTCGTTTTCTCATTGTTTCTGTTATATTTTCTATACTTTGATATATTCCATCATTACTTCTTAATTTCCTCCAACCTTCAGAATTTTTTCGTGGGTCTAATATTTTCCTATTAATTCGTCTAATAATTCTTGCAGTTTTATTTTTCAACGAATTGTTTTGCGTGCATTATTTTCGTGTGCATACTCCGTGAAGTAGAAGAAGACGTTATTTTCTTATTTCTGGTTTGAGGCTCTATAAAACTTCTTCCTCCACCTTATGTCAGTTGTAATCAGGGCCGGTGCTACCATATGTGAGAAATGTGCACCGCACACGGGCGGCCATACCAAAGGGGCGGCCGTAGACTGCCAAATTCATCACCACATATTGCAAAATAAATTAAAACAATTAATACCGACTAGGTCTACGTATATGACAACGTTAGCCATTGTTATAACATATATCTAACCACTGTTATTCGAATATTTCTCACATTGACGGTTACAGTGGCAACAGGCGAACTGTTCATTTTCTAAACTAAAAATTATAAAAAACTATTTACGTCTCCCATGAGTCATGAAATATTATCAGCCCTAGCTACTCTATCCATAGAACATGAAATGTGTGAAGCAATCAATTTGAGCAATGTTATTAAAAAATTTTCTGAAATCAAAGCGCAGAAACCTCTCTTAATAAAGTAGGCCTATAATGTTATAAAAACTCTGAAAATACGACCGCGGAAATAAACTTATTATATTTTTGAAAATGTATTCAACACTTTTACGAGCGCATCTTCCACTTAGGTCATGTAAGTACTCAGCTAAATAGGTTTTTTGAAAAATACAGTAAGTTATATGCATTTTTTTTCAATTTTACTATTTTATGTCTGTATCAATTTTTAATTAAAATAATATTAAATAGTGTGGCAAAGTAGGGATATGAAAAGTATATTCAGGAGGGCGGCAGGCACCCTATCGGCGGGCCTGCTTGTAATCGGGCCGTAGAAGACAAATCATCTTCGTTTCTTCTCATGTCCATTTCCTTATGTTCACTAATTCTTCCAGCCAAGTTGTACGTGGCCATCCTCTGGTTCCTTCTGTGAATCGGGAAGATTTGATTACACGAATGTTTGGTCCAACCATGGGTTCTTCCGTAACCCTAAAAGATACGTGCAAACGTTATACCCCTACTTGGTCCTCAGTAGATGTTAGCCATCAAGTAGTTTACATCGTGGATGTTACCTGCTGGGAGTTACCTAAGTGGGTTAAGGGAAAGTCTCTGGTTCTCCCATATCCGACGCAACCAGCACAAATTGCTAACAACAATCGGAAGAAACTAGTTTGGGACATACTACATTACTGTGGCCTAAGCTCCTTCTTTCCCAATACGAGATGGACGGAGCCCTTTCTTTCACTGTACACAGTTTTTTTAAAAATCACATTTACTCAGGACTGAGGCCGTGTTTCCCCAAACCGATTATGCCATTTTAAAGAACCTTGTCAGTATTATAATAATACAGCAAAAGCACGTTTTTCGATAAATTGGACTTAGCCTCTCTTCTTTTCCTGTACCCTTCAAAGAGATTTCGGCAACACAAAAATGTGTGTGTAAAAATACTGTTCAAAGCGAAAAGTGAGTTGTCACAAAGAGACATGTATAGTAACTCCCAAGGGCCAGCACGTCTTAGTTCCAGTTGTGGGTTTTTTTTGGGGAGGGGGGAATTTACATGAAAAAGCGAGTATTATTTTAAAAAGGTGTATTGGTTTTCCTCAGCCTTTCAATTTGTATGTTAACTTAATAACACCAACTTTTGTTGCTGCAGGCGCATGTTTAACTTATTGCTAAAAACGCTTTGCATAAAAACATATGACGACAATTACAACCGCAAACAAAAAACTGTATAACATAAACTAATAAATTAACACGCTTTGTATTTACAGTATTTTACTAAAATTTTACTCTATATTCACACCGTATCGATACCAATTATTATCGGATAATCGAAATATCGAAAATTAGTGCAGGCACTGTTATTGGGAAAGTACCAGTTTTTCGTTATTACCGATCCGACGAATGCTGCGTAATTATTATTCTTTCTCTGGCCTGCGTATGTGTACTGAAGCGCTCTGTACTAGGGGTGGGCCGATATACCTATAATAGGTACAGTGGCCACTCTCTTAACCGACCATTCCATTAACCAACTGTTTCACTAGAGACTGTGGAAAAAATTAACTATACATACGTACGCAATTAATACGTTATTAATAATTTTTTAATAAAGATTATGCACAGTACGTACATTATATTCTATTCACGACGAAATACTGTACCGTGCTTAATGATTACAGTATTTTGGAACGATATTTTTGTGGAACGGATATAACAGTGACTGAAAGGTTGAAATACCTGTTCCGATTCAACGGTAACTGAAAAGTCGAAATACCCGTTCCGATTACTTGCGGTTCCGAGTCGCGGGAGCTCCCCACGCAACTAACGAATAATCAAGTAAACGAGTACATGAGTACAAAGTCCCTTTTTGGTGCTGAATACTTCATTCTGCGAATACTTCATACAAGTACGAAACGAAGCAAAACAGCGAGGTTCAGAATATCTCTATGCCGAAGCGACGAAGCTGTTTTTAATAAATGAAAATAAAATCATACTGATGTTACATTTATTCTCGTGTGTTATGCAGATACAGGCCTATAACGCAGATTATACGTATATATAAATTATATACTATAGCCTACTAAATCTAGTCACCAACTTGGTAAATTTTGAAAAAGCGAATTATATTGTGTTATAACCTACAGAGTGGCTGATAGGGCCGTATAGTACTTTTTGTTCATGTGATTTCGGAGAAGATTTTAACTTCACTGAACATCTCACGTAAATTTTTTTGACATTCTTTGTTGTAATACTACGTGCACTCTAAATTGCATTGCCTGAGTTTCGCAACTGATTTGTCTAACCAAAATGGAATCAATAAGTCAACATTAAATCTTACGTCGCTTTGTTTACTCCTAGTGAAAACTTAAATTAGTATTCCCAAAGGATTTGTATAAATTCTCTTATTTCGTATTTTCTTTTAAACATTAGCAGCTTAAAAAAAGTCACAGTGTAAAGTAACACTGTTAATACTTTTAGCTTAAATTTATTTCTTGTAACAAATTATATAATACATGTATATGTATAATAGGTATGTAATAACAGGTATTTGTACGTGTTATTTTTTTGCAACGCTTTCGTTCATACCTGTTATTTTAGCACACCTCTACTCTGTACCAATAAACCGGATTGTTTGGCCAAACAAGGTTCGGTGCTTAAGACTGAATTACTCGATAAGTAAACACTGTTAATACTTTTAGCTTAAATTTATTTCTTGTAACAAATTATATAATACATGTATAATAGGTATGTAATAACAGGTATTTGTACGTGTTATTTTTTGCAACGCTTTCGTTCATACCTGTTATTTTAGCACACCTCTACTCTGTACCAATAAACCGGATTGTTTGGCCAAACAAGGTTCGGTGCTTAAGACTGAATTACTCGATAAGTAATAAAACGAAATGCAGGCAAGGCCAAGGCGGCCGGCTGTTGGCTTTATGCGCGGTGTATTGTTTTTGTAGCGCGTGCTTTGGCGCGAAACCAGCAGCTACTTGTCTTGTGTGCTGTGCTGTGCTGGCGGTGCGGTGCGGTGGCTTGTCACGCTCGACACCAGTCTGAAATTCTCTCGTTCCATTATTTTGAAGCGGCACCGTACAGATTTATTCGATAACTCCGTACAGATTTATTTCTCCCGTTTCCATGCGTAATTTGTTGTTAAACATTTTCCGGTCGTTACGATGTTGTCGAGTGGCGTGTCTAGAATTCGGCCTTTGGGGTGAGGTCGAGTCGGCATCATACAAAAGGAAAAACAATTTAAGACTAATCAACATTACTATTAATATCTTTAAAGTGGCTGAAAAACATGTGATAACATACTGAAATCAGTCTCATTAAATAAAAAACGTCAATAACTTAGTAAAAATACGCGTTATTGAAACATTGTTTACAAGATACTTACGGACTGAATTGATTTTCGTATATTTCATATTTCAACGTAAACCAGATAAACTTGTGAAATAAACCTGTTTGTATATTATAAAAAAAAATTATTCTTCGTATTGTTTAAATTAGCAGCCATCCTTACTATTTCTTTTATGAATTTGCGAACTGCTATAAATTTTTATTGTTCGACTAAGCTTTTCGTCATTACTGACATCTTCAGGTCTTAAACAACCTGAAGGTCTTGTTGTTTAAGACCTGAAGATGTCAGTAATGACGAAAAGCTTAGTCGAACAATAAAAAATTATAGCAGTTAGCAAATTCATAAAAGAAATAAAAAAAATTATTGCCGAAAAACACAGCTGGTAACGCATTTTACCAGCCACAGTTAATTGTGTTAGATTTATTATCCTATCATCATCTTCACGGATTAAACCAAGGATGGTTTGTTCAGGTCTCAAATAAGCAAAGATTAGAGCTGGTCACTCCAGCGCTTCCTCGGACGTCCCACACCTCTCCGTCCCCTCGGCGCATAGTTCCAGAGTTGTTTGGGGATGCGGCAGTCAGCCATTCAGCAAAGATGTTCCCACAAATTCAGCTTGTACTGCGAAATCCTGTTGAGTATACTCATAATATTCAGTTCTTGCCGTATATCTGTGTTTCTTCTATTTCATTATGCTGTACAGAATGAAATTCAGTTGAAACAGAACAGGTGTACGCTCTTCGTCCATCAAAATACTGTGTATAAAAATGTAGAATATCGTATTTTTAGTTTTGGTAGTTTTAAAGGTATAACGTACATTTCTGAATTTTTGAATCTATTTCTGAGAGCATATAAACATTTTCAACCATTTTTGGGCGTCTATTACAAATTTTTAACTGGGGCCTACATCATGCTGAGCCTGTTTTCTTTGGTAAAATTTGTCACTACATTTCATATTACCTTGTAAATGCAACTAACGTTTGGTGTCTTCTGCGTATCTATATTTGCACGTTCCCTTCTTTGCTACATCCCTTGTGTTCATCACTCCACTGTTTCAGCCTTCAGTATCCTGTTTAACTAGGGTTGCTAATCAACTCTTTTAAGACAATGGGATACCAAAACTAGGGCAGTGCCAGACATGAAGCATATAGCTGTATACTTAAATTTAAAAAAATCCAGCCTTTTGATTTAGCATTAGCATGTCATTCATAGCACATTTACTATGTTGTTAATAAAAATAATTTTTTTACTTTATCTTAAAAACAATCTGTAAACATTCTTTTAGTGCTTATTAATAACAAAAATAGTAATCGAAAGAGTGAGGCGATTCTCAGTTTTGACGCGACCCTTTGGCATTTGTCTGTCTCATCTCTTTGGGGTATGTCTCACGATAACTTTTGAACTGCATCAAACAATTTACATAAAACTTGGCATGCATGTCCATACTTTAAAAAACCCTAATGTTTTTGAGATTTTGATATTGATCCCTCAAAAACTAGTGTGGTGGAGGGTCAGTATTGTGAAAAAACCGCAAACGTCCTTGTGGGTGGAGTTTTTAAATGAAATTTAAACTCCAGCCTGAATATGGTGTTAATTTGTAAAAATTTAAGAAAACTTTGGACGACGGGGCGAAAAAAGTGGGTGAAAATTTGTATAAAATCCCCCAAAAATACATGTGGGGTATCAACTAAAAGAGAATTTTCACTAACGTCCCAATATAGTAGTGAGTTTTGGAAACTTATAAACTTTTTGACTCCAGGGCCCAAAAAGTGATAAAAAATTTGAAAAATTGTGAAAATCCAGCAAGATAGAACAAGACTATTAATTGTAGCACAAATCCGAACGTCTGGAATTTTTAGTATTTATTGTATGATTGTGTGCTCTACAATTGTTATATTCAAAGAAATTGTAGATAAATCAGGGTTTCTGTAATTTTTCATATTAAATTTAAAAATTACTACATGTTGAAATTTATGTAATAATAAATGTATTTCGTTCAACATAGGGAGCAAGTTCTGCAGCTCAGGAAACTTACTGGTAGTAAAATACAATAATAATAATAATAAATTCTGGAAAAGTTTTTTAACTGTCTGTACTGAAAAAAAAATTTTTTTTTAAAGTAAATTTTTAGGAGAAATTTCTAAGTATTTTGTTTTTTTAAAACACATTAATTTTTTATAATTTTTGGTTATTTTTTCTATCGTTTTGATGTTCTGTAAATACACTAATTAGCTGTACAACTGTAATAAAATTCCAGTGTTTTAAAGAAGCAGGTAAAGAGGTGCTTAAATATTGTAAACTGTTGTTTTTTAGGAAACTTACTTTATTCTTACTGCTAAGATAGGTAAAAAACGAATCTAAAACAGTCGTCCTGTGTTCTGTGGGTGTTTTTCATTTACTTCTGCTTTCTTCTTTTCTCTCATCTTTTTCATTTGTGTTCTACCTTATTTTGTCCTGTCCATATCTTGTCAGCTTCTCTCCAACTCCAGTCATTGATTTGTCTCAGATTTGCTGGGCATCACTCACTTTCAGTTTCAATTTCTTCATCACAATATATTTGCTGCAAGTTCTACTCTTGAAAGCAAGCAACACACCATGTACTCCCACTTTCATTGTTTTTTTGGGGGGGTTTCATGTTTTGCCAGAAAGGCATTTGCTCAGTAACGTTTTATTGCTTTGGCCCCCTGAGTACGTGTTTTATTTCATGAATACAGTAAACGATAATGTTTGTATATATGAAAAAGAACGAAATAAACTAAATTTTGAGTTTATCTAAAAATGAAACTTTTACTTGTGAACTTTTTTTTTTCTTCTCGTCGAACGCCTGAAAATACATCATTCAGTGTAAAATTTTGTGGTTTTTATTTATTTATTATGGTAATTTTTAATTATTGTAAGTAAACAAATTTGTATCTTTACTTCAGAATTAAACAATGTAGTTTCTGAAGCTGTGAAAAATTGAGAAAACATTTAATGGAGATGGGCAAGACTAATATTTGGCACTACAAGATGATAGCAAACAGTCACGAAGGTTGCAAAATTGGTGTACAGAGACACAACATAGTCACATGACAGACCTTTGGAAGACGTAGGGATGAACTGGTTAAGACAAGGGGAAAAATTTTTGAAAGGTGATTCAGAAAGACTCCACTTAACAGCAAACACATAGTTGCTAGAAGTCTGCTCTCATTCTGAAGTCTGTTGGTTGCTTATATTTGTCATCAAGCAGTAGCCAGTTTCAATACTAGGAAGGGCAGTGGGGTCAACATGTGCTTATTGTCAATGTGTGCTATGGGGCGATTCACACCAGTATTTTATTAACAGGTACTAACCAGATACATATATGCATATGTAATAATTCAGTACACGGTATCTCTTTTACAACATTAAATTTGTTGGCGATTGGATATGTGGCATACGCCTTGTGTAGAGACAAGATAATAAAGTATGTTCTAGCGAGCCTGAGAACCGGTTCAGTCGGTCAGTGTCAGAGGTTGATAGAACAGGCAGGCTGTTGTGATAACTGGTATTTGTGAATGTATCTGTGAAACCAGTTTTGGTCATTCATCAGTCACCTGTTCATTTGTATGCGCGTTTTGTTTCAAATGTTTCTGCGATTTCAAGCCGTTTCTCACAAGTCTGTCACATCAGTGATATTCTTCGTTTAGAAAGTTGCCATTTGGTGTGACAGGTTTTAAAAAATTTAATTTTTAAAAGACAAAATGTGTGAAAGTTGTTTAGTGTTTTTGTGTCCCATATTCAAACCATGAAAATAGATTTAGTCTCTCTGATAAGCTGCTTCTGACATGAAGTCTTAAAATTATTTGTACAGTTGACAATTTAGACCAATAAGGAAGCCAGTTGACACTTTAAAAAGCAATGAACAGTTTTTTTTTTGATAGATTGAACTTCTTTATTTGTTATCCAATCATTTCTTATCTTTTCATTCTGGCTTATGGTCAGATTTCTTGTACTCATAATACTCTACTACTTGTTAAACATTTCGCTTATAAATTAAAACTTCATTAAGGGAGAGGTTCATATTTTCAGACACTCATAAAACTGGTGGTGAAGTGGTATAGTGCTTTGAACAGTATTGAAAACAATTAGGTTTGAGGGGGGGGAGAGAGAGAGAGAGAGAGAGAGAGAGAGAGAGAGAGAGAGAGAGAGAGAGAGAGAGAGAGAGAGAGAGAGAGAGAGAGAGAGAGAGAGAGAGAGAGAGAACACCTGTGCTTGTATTCAGTGAAAAATCTTTGACATTTTGAGTTATTAGGAAAGTTTTTTTAAGACAAAATACAATGATAAAAATAAGGAAAATTTATAGAAAAATAAAGCATGTTTACAGCAAAATTTTGTATACATTTCAGAATATTTATGGATAAATATGTTTATTATTAATTAACATCAGTTTTTCAGTTGAATATTAAGTTGTCTTTAGATAAAACTATTTGTTTATCATTCTTATCATTTTACATTTGAGTGCAGACAGATTCCAGAGAAAGTACCTTCTGCAGGATTTTACACACTGTGTCTTAATGCTTATCTCTTCCATATCTTGATTGATCAAGGTTTTTAAAAACTATTCTTATTGATAACTAGTCATCTAGTCTTCCTCTGTACTTGTGTTATTTCTAGTAGTTAGTTCATAGTGTGTGTTTACAATTTCTTTAAATCCAACTTCGTCATGCTTATTTACTAAACTGCTAAATGTCATGTTCTGGACGAGGCCTTTCCGTGTTTCCACCATTTTCAAGTCCTAAACTTGAAACCCTTGTCGTAGTTTAGCCATTTAGCACATCCATTTAGCAGTTTAGCAAATAAGCATGATGAAGTTGGAGTTACAGAGACTGTTAATTCAAATAACAAGATTAACAGTTTCCTTAAAAGATATCAGGGATGGGTTATTGACATTAGGCCTCCTAGCGAGGTGGACTTCTTCCATCATTCTTCCATAAAAAAAGCAGTGATGGAATGTGTACTTTATGTTTGATATTTTGGTCGTGTGAAGTTGTATGTAGATCACTTTCTGTTGTTTAGGAATGTGAGTAGATCGATTTACTCACTTCAGGAGTATGTCGTGTCGACTCACCAAAAAGCACTTTGCTTAACTTAGAGATGTTTGGTAACCAGGAGGTGACCGAATCACGCCCCCTCCATACTTTTCGTGATAACCAACCATCATTATAAGTGTATTTATGTAGATAACCCAATCCTTTAAACTTTCTTCTTTTAATGAATATGTAAGTAAATGAAGGGACTGATTCCATATCAAGTTTCACAAATCAGATACGAGATAAATCATAATTAGAAATTAATAGAGTCGATTAGTAAAAAATTAAATAAAATTAATAGATTTCAATCTCTCATAGGATCGATTAGAAGGAATCTGCAAGGGAAAACACAAAGGGACACTCAAATATGACTGTAGGAAGTTATGAAAATTCCTGTGTTGTTTTATGGTTTCGGAACACGGGTGCTGTCGTGATAAAATTCAAGTAGTGAAACTGAAGCTGCGGTGTTTTTTTCTGCAAGGTGTATGTGATGCTTCAAGGAGGAGGGAGGGTTACGGAGTTACTAGAGGAGATTTGGATATGGGAAGAGCATATGGTGACGATGGAGGGAGGAATGTTGCCTAGGGAAGTTTTACCTTCTACATCCCAAAGTAGGAGAGTTGGTAGAAGATAGTTTTGAAATTTCAAAGAAATATTGTTTAAACTTAAAGATCTACCTTCTTGGGAGAAAAAAATATCGCTGCGTTAAATTATATTAATTCAAACACTTTTTTGCTACAGTCTATTTCTTGATGTCTATAATATATTTAATATTTATGATAACTAAATGTTTTTTCCTTAATTGGAACATGTTTCGGGACACTTAGTGTTCCCATCCTCAGCCTTCTTCATTTTGAATCTTGTGGAGTACTTGTGTGCTGGTTGGTTGTTGCTATGGTTTCCTGTTGGTTTTTGGTATTTTAAATTGGTATTATTGTGTGTGATTGTGCTGTATGTGTTAGTATTTTGTGTATTTTCGATGTTGAGTGCTTCGAAAATTGTATCATGTTTTGTATTGATTTGTATTTGTTCAGGTATTAGTTTGTTTCATGTTTTGTGTTTGTATAGTTGTAAATTTTCCAAAATGTTCATTATGATGCCTTTTGTGCGGTATGTGTTTTATTAGTGTCATGTTGGTTATGTCTGGGAATTCATGTCTGTAATGTGGGAATACAAATCAGTAGGCCTACAAAACATGACACAATTTTCAAAGCACTCAACATAGAAAATACACAAAATACTAATATATACACCACAGTCACACACGATAATACCAACTTAAAATACCAAAAACCAACAGGAAACCATAAGTACAACCAACCAACACACAAGTTCTAATCCACAAGATTCAAAATGAAGAAGCCTGAGGACGGGAACACTAAGTATCCCAAAACATGTTGCAAATAAGGAAAAGCATCTTGAGGTAAAGTTTTACTATAAATATTAAATATAAATTATATTAACATAATATAATATATTGGTTTCATCAGAAGTCCAGAAGTATCTCACTTCTGAATAAAGCTATACTGTTTTATGAAAAATTAATTCTATATTTTGTGCTAAATAAGTAATTTAAAATTCTAAAGTGTATGTTATTAGGAAAGTAAAAGACAGACTGACTTAAATGCATTAATTATGTATGTAGGCATATTTGAAGGGTGTGGAGGAAGCGTCGATGATTTAATATTTCCTGTGAAGTTGTATAACTTAGTGTATGCTTTTTTTTTTAAGAAAAAACATTGCAGTAAAGTGCGGTGGCATAAACATAACAAAGAAATATGATGATCAGCTAATTATGTTTATAGTGTAAAGTAAAATTATCCATGTGAACAATGTTTGATTATGGTGATGCATGGTTGGCAATTTCCTTGACAGCACAAGCAAAGACACTTGACGATAATTGTTGCATTATTTTTCTTGTCAATGTGCTGCCTCATGGTAATTGTCATAAGATCCCTGTCTATTTAGTGTTTCATTAATTGTAAGTATTAAGTGCCTACCAACAGGTTATTTGTCCATTTGACCGTATATAATCTTTTTCATTTTGTGTAATGATATGTCAGCTGTTTATTATGATATCACGTCAGATAAGCGACGATAACTGTAGTTGTAGCATGTTTGGTTTGTGTGTAAATACAGTCGAACCTACAGTCAATTGACCAAACATGGTAATTCAGAATCTTTCTAAATAAAGTGTAGTAAATTTGTGGAAGTTACAAAAAATTGAAATAGACCTGTAGAATTAAGTAAAGAATGCTAAATTTAATCCGAGTAAATTAATCACTAATATAAAAAATACTGTAAATTGAGAGAGACAATATCGGTTTACAACTTAAACATGATGAAAAAAGTGTTTGTATAAATGTTGTAAACAAAAATATGTATAGAATAAAAACATGTAATCAATACCAGTAGAAGTCTGTGGACACTGTAATTATTTTATACTGGTTACAGTGTTAATTATAATAATAAACTAAATAACTCAGTTAAACTTGAATTGCATTTGTTTGTTTTTTTTATGTTTGAAAATGGTAATACAGTAGTCTGACATATAAAAAATTGTATTTTTTGTAGGGTAATACAATTATCTTGATTACAAAAATGCTCAAGTTGTTGTGATTTGGAGTTTCATTCCTTTAAATTTAATTTAGGAATTACAATTCCACATGTTTCATTAATACCTCTCCTCCTTTTTGGGATGATTGTATTGGTATAAGTACGATTGGGAAACTTAACTTATACTGCTAGGTATCTGATTTTATTCCAGCAATCATCAATTTATAAGACAGTAAAGCTTTTATGCTCTCTGATTGTTTCAGTATCATTGGAAATAACTTTTGTCTAAAGCTTGCATGCCCGGTATAAATATATTCAAAATGATTTCTAACAACCAGGCTGTTAGGTTGTGGTTGGTTCAGAGCATATTTTAAGCAATAAACTAGGTGGCACTAGTGCCGCATAGTGGCAGGTATTAGTGTCGGTGCCGAAAAGTGAGAAAAAAGGGGAGAAGGAAGAAAATGAAGGAAATATTTTGTTACTAGCATACTTTTTTCTTTTTCTTTCTTAACTAACTTATTTAGTTGTAAAGCAATTTAATATGAAATGTTTATGCATTTTTCATTTTAAAAATTACTTTAAATTAAACAGACTTTATACATTTTTAAGTAGACCAGTTATAAAGGCCTTGAATTTGTAACAGGCCTCCATGTAGTAGTAATGTGCACATCACACTGTAATGTATTTATTGAATATTACATAATTAATTATAATGATTCCATTTTAGACTTTGTGGTGTTTTTTTTTTTAATTTTCCTAATGTCTAAAGCAATTTTTTCTATTTTTACAGTTAATTTCACGTGTAAAGAATGAACATGATCATGGTCAGGTTAAATTCAAATTACATAATTTTCAATATTATATAAAAATCACACACACACACACACACACACACACACACACACACACACACACACACACACACACACACACACACACACACACACACACACACATTGGTTGGTTTAGTGCCGCCTAGTGCAAATTCCGTAAAATATGGTCTGGGTTGGTTGCTATGAAACAACATCTTATCGGCAGTGTTTTGATTCCCCCCCTCGGGGATCTTCCTCAGGCCACCAAGGGCTGTTTGAAAATGGTATGCTTGTTGCCTGAGACAGGTATTGGGTATTGTTCGACAAACATCTGCTGCTATTGTTTTCGTATGCTCTGTCGGTTTTTAGTGGCCTGAGGAAGATCCCCAGGAGGGGGGGGGGATCGAAATGTTGCTGACAAGATATCGTTTCACAGCAACCGACCACAGCCTAACAGTCCGGTTTTTAGAAATAATTTTGAACATATCGTTGGAAATGATTAAACCAAAGAACAAAGCATCAAGGTATTTTTCTGACTAACATAAAAAGATTCAGTTATGTTTAAAAGAAGAAATTACCTAATCAGTTACATAAAACCACTCCAATGTGAAGTCTTATCTAAGGAAAAGATTAATATCATTGTAAGTTTAATTAAGAAAGTTGTGTTAGTGATTATAATCACAAACAGAATAATCACTGTTGCACACCAGACACCACTATAGAAAAATTATTCCGATTTTTGCTTTCAAGCTTCTCAGCTCATCGTCAGATCGGAACTAACATCAAGAGGATAAAACCAAACACTTCACCCCCCCCCGCCCCACTATCCCCCCCCCAACAAACAAGATTTAATTCAAATGTCCCTTCCCAACCTCCGAGCCCCGTCACCCCCATCTGGACAGTTACATATTTTCTAGTACAGTCCTTGTGTTGTGTGTGTGTGTGTGTGTGTGTGCGCGCGCGCACACGCGGATTCTTTCTAAAACCTAACATTGTAACGCCTTTCTCATTCACACTTGTGGAGAAAAAAGGTTAGACAATTTAATGAATACTAAAACTATATTTGATAATGAAGAAATATTTTATAATATAATTAAAAAGTAAAAGATAGAGGAGGGATAGATAACATAAGAATTAAATTGCATGGGCCTATATGAATGTTTTTGAAATAAGGGTGAGTGACTGCTCCCACAAATGTGAATGAGAAAGGCGTTTCAACATTAGGTTTTAGAAAGAATGTACACACACACACACAACACAACACATAAACACAAGGAGTGTGCTAGAAAATATGTAACTGTGCAGACGGGGGTGACAGGGCTTGTAGGTTGGGAAGGGACATTTGAATTATAGCTTGTTTTTTTTGGGGGGGGGAGGGTTTGGTTTTATCCTCTTGTTGTTATTTCTGATCTGACGATGAGCTGAGAAGCTTGAAAGCGCTAATCAGAATAATTTTTCTATAGTGGTGTGCAACAGTGATAATTCTGTTTAATATTATCGTAGTTGATGGATGCAATAGTATTAACAGAATCATTTTAAGAAATTTTTCACCTACATTCAAATTTGTATTGTGTATTGTTAACAGGTGAAGTTGGGACTGTCGTTACCTTTACACGCTGATGTGAAAGACTTGCGAGAACTGCTGTCGTCGGATACAGGAATACCTGAAGCCCACATGCTTATTACTGAAATCGATGATCTGGGGTTCCACCGCACATTTTCAGGTAGTTAATAAATTATAATATATTTAATATCAGGTAGTTCCTTAGTATATTTAAAATTTTCAACATACACTAAGAACTCGTTTATCCAAATCGCGTTTATCCAAAAATCCAGTTTATCCAAAACAAGTTTTAGTAAATTTTAAAAATACACAAAAGCATTTTCCAGGAGAGAAAGAGTTAAGAAATGGAGACATTTTTTTTAAAGTTTTCCCTCCAAATGTCATGTCTCATATCCAGCCAATGGACCAGGGCTCAATTGAGGCTTTGAAATGCAGGTATCAAAGGGAAATTTGTGGAGTTAAGGAAAATTGTGGAGGAAAATGACAAAAGTAACAAAAAAGACATTTTGACAATTTTAAAGAAAATTAACATCAATAATGTGATTACATGTCTGCAGCTGCTTGGGAAGAAGTCACACCGAAAACTTTAAGGAACTCCTGGAAAAACCTATGGCCAGATATGCCAGTGGAAAATCAAGACAATGCCAACGAGAATGAAGAAGCCATTGAAAATTCAAAATTTGTAGAAATATTAAAAGACATTGAAGGGTGCGCACAGTTACAAGAAGAAGACGTATCCGAGTGGATGAATTTGGAAAAAGACGATCCTGGATATCAGCTGTTATCTGATGACAAAATGTTTGCACAATGTTCACAACAACCCGGTGAGGACAAAAGCTCTGACGATGATTTGGAAGAGAAAATGGGAGTCAACCATACAGAGGCAACATCAATGTTTGAAGAGCTACTGTCGTATTTGGAGTGACAAGATGAAACTTCCCCTGCAGAACTTCTAACAATGAAACGACTTGTAGATCGGGCAGTCAGCAAACGAGTTTCAAAGCTTAGGCAAAACACTATGATTGATTACTGTATGAACAAGCAGTAGGACTGTTCCTGTACTGTAGAAACTATAATTTACAGTGCGGTGCCGTTTTATAGATTATTGTGTCATATTCACTATAAGTAAGTTTTAAATTATTATTATTAAGTAATGTTATGGTAATTACATATATATTATTATTTAAATAGAAGTTTCGGTTATCCGAAATTTCGTTTATCCAAAACGGGCGCGGTCCCATCAAATTCGGATAAACGAGTTTTTTGTGTACTTAATTATTTTAAAAATTAACCAATCAGTTGTATTTTTCTAAAAAAAAACCCATTGTTATGTGGCACATTAGGTATTTTTGGCTTGAGCACTTAGCTTTCATTACGATACTCTGTAACATGGGTCTCCAAACTTTTTCACTTGAGGGCCGAATCGATAAATCTTGGTAGTCAGGCGGGCCAACAATATATATATATATATATATATATATATATATATATATATAGTGTAAACTTATTTTTTTTAAGTTTACGAAATAATCAAGTTAATAAAATAAGTACAGTATTTAAATGAAAATTAAGCAGACTAATCCAAAGAAAACAAATTCATTTATTCAAAATAATGTAAATAAAAGGAAAAAAGAACATTCATATTTCTTATGTATTATTTTTTGGCTTTCTTATGTACATATGGTATGTGTGGAATTGCTTCTACATATTAAAATTTGTCCATTTTGGGTCATATTTTGATACTCCTATGACTAAATGGATTTCAAGTATTCGTCTGACAAGTTAGCCCTGTACTTTGGTTCTATACTTATTTCTTGTATAGTTATTTAGTAAAATGTTATAATTTTTGAAGTATTGTGACAGTCTATTTAAAAACTGCATGCAGCATCGGCCGGATCCGTTCCGGCCCGTGGGTCATAGTTTGGAGACCCCTGCTCTGTAAAGTGGAGTCGTAAAACTAAATTTTTATACATTTCTCTAAAATTAGTTCCTTTGCTTGCCACAAAGGAACACTTTGTATTTTTGCGTCTAACAAACCTATTTTTTTTTTTTGTCTTCAGTTCTAATGTCATCTCCCTCTGCGTAAAACAAAATGTATGAGAGTTTTGCACTGTGCGTTTGTGGGTTAAGGAAATAAGAGGTTGTAACTTTTGCCTGCTTAGTGTAGATTGAATGCAGTTTAATTCTGTTTATTGTAAAGAGCAATACCAATTTAAAAAATGCTAAAATAAAATAAATCCCTTTATGCAACTATTGACGTAACTATTCAGGGTTTGAATAAAGTGTAGCAGGAACTTTAATGTGACAAAAGGCCAAATTGTAATATGCGGTGCAGTTGAACGCACTTTTAATAAGCTTAACTAAAATCTTATCAGTTTTTTGTAGTATTGTTGTTATTATCTAGAAGCAAATGTATATAATGTGTGACGCATGTATTTGTGAAAACACATGAACTAATTCATTTATTAAAATTAATTGTGACTAGTAACAAATCCATGTTAATCTTAAATAATACAAATTTTAAATAACAGTGGCCTATATTCAAACGCTTGTTTAGGAATACGCGTTCCACATGGGACTTCCAATTCTGCCTGTATTCCTTTATGCTCTCCAGAACCCACTGTAACTGTAGGTCTTTCCTTATGTCGTCGTTTTGTAGATGATCTCTCAAACTACATCCCTTAACTGCTCTTAAAAATTTCATTTCTGAGGCCTGTATTTTTGATGTATCTTTTTGCAGGAGAGTCCATGTTTCACATCCATACATTGAAGTCGGCACAGCCACGACCTTATAGAACTTTAGCTGTGTCTCCCTCTGTGTTTTATTCTTCAATAGTCATCTTTTTGAAGAGACAACTTTCTCTTGTTATCCTTCCTGTATGAGATATCACATCCCAAATAATCAAAATGTGATACCTGCTCCAAAACACTGTTATCAATTACAATGTGATACCTGCTCCAAAACACTGTTATCAATTACAATGTGATACCTGCTCCAAAACACTGTTATCAGTTACAATGTGATACCTGCTCCAAAACACTATTATCAATTAGAACTTTTGTTCTTACAGGGTCCTTCAGCCAATCATGATGTCATGATCTGAACATGAGCAAATACTGCATACCCAAGAGTTAAAAAGTATGACAGTATGTAGCAAAAATTATTTAGGGGGGGGGGTTAATGATAAAAGGGAATTATAGAATTATGTTGGTAGATGATTCACCAATCTCTACCTTCTTGTATGTACTAGAAAGCTGGTGCTGCTTCTGTTCCAGCTGGCCCTACCTGGAGTTGTGGACTGAGTCTTGAGTCACCTACTGGTTGTTCTATCCTGTTTATACAACCTTTTTTGCCCTCCAAGGTGTTTCAAGTTAATTATTTTGTAATATTTCTATGAGTTCAGCAGCCAAACGGCTTCTACGACTGTCGAAAATAGAAACAAACTGAAAACAGTTCATTTCAACTGTTTAGTCTCTGGATCAGTGTACAATATACTGTACAGAGGGACATCTTTTAGTGTATAAAATATCTTTGCACCTCAAGCGTGCTTCTGTAATATAACCTGCTCACCCAACGCTTAAACAATAGACCTCTATAGGTTCAGAATCAGCATTAGTATTGGCATTCCCACAAACTGTCCAGTGTCATTGAAACTGTTTATATTGGCTTTCAAACGGCCTCTTTGTCATTTGTAATTAATTTTTGTAGCTCCACCCATATAGTTGACTGTTCATGTATTGCTAAAACAAAAGCCTACACTGATAGCAGAATGATGACGACATTGGCTTCATGAAGGCAATAAGCTGTAGTTGTTGAATGCTAATTGAGGCAAACTTAAGGCATAGTCGTTGATTGAACAAAAAAAAAAAACAGTTTTACTGACGGGACAATCTGAGAGACATACACAGACAGTATCACTTTACTAAGAACACGTTAACACATCCAAGTACTCTGCGTCCTCCTGTGCGTGCAAGCTATATGTGAAAAGCTATACCTTATCTGTATAGCGTAATGTCCTTTAATACGGTTTTATAAAACATTTGTTGTATGGCCCTACTTACCAAACCAGTTGTGATGTATGGAGGCGAAATTTGGGCATTGACGTTAAAAGTATAAGAAACACTAATAAGGTTTAAAAGAATGATTGTAAGACTTGTTTATGGCCCAGTTAAAGAAGATAACGAATGGTGAATAAAAAATAACCAGGAGACAGATGAGGTATTGATGCATAAGGACATTGGAAGATTCATAAAAGCTCAATGAATACAATGGCTAGGTCACCAAGAGCAGATGGACGATCACCCATGCCAAAGAAAATCCTGAGGGTGCAAGTCTGTGAAAGCAGAAAGAGGGGCCAACCTAAGATAAGATGGTTGCACGACGTGCTGGAAGATCTAAGAAGAATGGATGTGAGGGGTTACACTCAGATGGCAATGGACAGGAGACTTTGGAGAAGATTGGTGTTGGGAGCCGGGGCTGATTTTGGGCTGTAGTGCTAAGGAAGAAGATTTGTACAACCCTGCTGGCAACTTGACCTTTAATAGCCCCCTTTTTCTTTACCACTAAAGTCTCACCGGTATCAAAATATGAGTTATCGAGTATTTCTTGTATAACTTGTAACTGTGGTTTTATGATGTTTTATTTTGGAACCATGATGATTATGATAGCTGATTCTGTGAGTATGGATATACAGTATATGGAATATCTTATGTGAGGATCTTTTAGTCTGTTGTATTCTTTAAAAATGTTCTCCTCTTTGAGATTTTTATGGCTTGTCATTGCTTGTCACTTGTAATTCATTTGTTTAACTCCACCCATCAAATTGTATTGTTGACACGTTCCTGTAGTGCTTAACACTTTCATTGCGGGACTCTAAATTATAAACTTGACTAGAGGAGCTGAAAATATTTTTGTTGATACACTTACCTTTTTGCCTTGAATAATCATGGGTGATGTCAATAATATTTTCCAAGAATTATTTTTGCAAAAATGTGACACCATTCTCTGTGACCCGCCGGCGTACCATCCCGCTCCTGAGGGGTGTCTCTGCCCGACTAAAATTACTTATCTTTTCAGTAAACACTAAAATTATAAACACGTTTTATTAACTATTTCACTGGTTGTGTATATTCCATTATCACTCCATGTTGTAATGTCCATTATCACTGAAATGTTTTACCATGATATATTTATCTATCAAAGTCCGGTCACTTATGAAATTCGATCATATAGGACTAGTTCATTATTGGTGCTATTATAACTATTATTCTTCGTATTGTTTAAATTAGCAGCCATCTTTACTATTTCTTTTATGAATTTGCTAACTGCTATAATTTTTTATTGTTCGACTAAGCTTTTCGTCATTACTGACATCTTCAGGTCTTAAACAACCAAGATTCGTTGTTTAAGACCTGAAGATGTCAGTAATGACGAAAAGCTTAGTCGAACAATAAAAAATTATAGCAGTTAGCAAATTCATAAAAGAAATAACTATTATTATTAATACTGCAGCTAATAACGTGTTATGATTGCTGTTATTTTATTGTCTATTATTATTTATTTTATTGTTTACAAATCCTTGTGGTACTCTTTGAAACAGTTTCTCTGGGGCATAGGCCAGGCGCATAGATGCCCGTACAATGACCGGAAACATAACCATAAATACATAACCAAAGTTATATAACAAAGAACAACAGTGTCTTGGGGAACGATAACACGATTGCAACCACTATCTATGATCACTAAGCTCAAGCTAACTCGTAATGTTTTTTGTTGACCATGTGGTACACCGGCGTACCACCTGCAGCGAATGTGTTAAACAAAAGCCTACACTGAAAGCAGAATGATGACAACCCTTTAATCTATACCCCCCCTTTTCTATACCATTGAAGTCTGACCATTATCAGAATACAAGTTATAGAGTATTTCTTGTATAATTTGTATCTGTAGTTTTATCATGTTTTATTTCAGAACCATGATGATTATATGATAGCTGATTCTGTAGGTGTCCATACATATGGAAAATCTTCTGCAAGAACACTGGAGTGTATTCTATTTTTGCCATTTTTCTCGCTTTTTTTAGGTTTTTATGGCTTCTGTGCCATTTGTTTCAGTCATCATCAGGAATTTAAGCTGTTTGCAAATTGTTGAAAATGAAACACATGGACACACAGAGAACGAACAGAAATCGTATACATAGTTTTAGGTGCAGTGAAAGAAATGATACATTGTAGTGCGTTATGTGCGGTAGATTGTATGATTCATGTGTTTTTTTTCTTGCACTGAGATATGATTCAAGGGACAACCTAGGCCTCCTTTGTCTTGACCTGATTGATTTCTAATCAGGATGTCCTATGACTCATGCTCTCATTGTAGTATTTTTTCCCTTTACACTGTGTTCTAACAGCTGTGTTTACAGATCTCTTGTTTGGCCATGACTACACCAGAATGATTTTTCACATCGTTTTAAAAGCTAGGGTAGTGTAAGAAAGCATTCATACTATGGTGTAATATAAATTTGGACATTTTGTATATTTTTTAATCATTTTTGTAACACTTATCAAAAGAGTTTTTGTTATATTTCTGTGTAGTGTCTTCCTTTTAAAAACTCAAAAATATCTTATATAAAACAGTTATTAGCTAGGCCTGGTTTTCTTGCCCCTTAGTACCAACTTGCTAAGAGGCTAAGACTGATGAATCCTCTATTACCACACATCTCTAGTCCCCTCCTTACCATTAACCCCAGTGAAAAGAATTCTGGTGTTTCATTTTTTGTCATTTTTTTACTTGTTTTTCAGATTTGTTATGTTTACTTAGTTTTTTTTATTACCTTTGTGTTGTAATTTATTCATCTAAATGCTTGTATGCTAAGTATATGGACATATTCTAATTAGATTGTTGAATAGGTTTTCAGCTTTTGAAGTTCCATTCTAGAATAAATCAGTCTTTATTGTGTTTGACTATGTAATAATGAAATTTGTCTGTTACCAATCAGCTTATTATAGAACATCCTAATATCCTTACTATAGAACATGACATGTTCAATAGGAATTATACATGTATTATTAGAAATGACTGAAGCATTATTGAAGAACAGAAGATTACTTTTTGCATACAGTCTCCATGTTGTACTTGAATGATGCTGCATTGTTTTGTAACACAGTAGCAATTTGTATATGCAGTTATTCATGAGGGAAAGACCGACAGCGACAGCGTGGCCAGACTGGCATTGTGCCAGGAAACCACCTGTGATTTTTCGGTGACTATTAATAGTACATAAAGTGTCTGAAAACAGAAATATATGTTATTTTTGTTTGCAGATTGTATAGTTGACCTATTCCTTAATATGGCCACTTTGTCTACTGCAAGGTAGAAGTTCTCTTTGCTACTGGAAGGTAGCAAAGCAGATTCATTTATTATATGTACTTTCCGCTTCATTTAGAATTTCCTAAATATAAGTATATCACTACCAACTCAGAACACAACGTTTTTTTATTGGTAAAAATGTAAAAGTTTTACCTTATACCCTGAACCAGTTTTCGCTTATTATATAAGCTTCGTCAGAGGCTTGTGTTCCAAGTTGGTAGTGATATACTTATATTTAGTCAATCAACAGACACGTCGTGGACAACAAAATCCAAGAATTTAGGATTTCCATTGGTACTAGGCCTTTTTTTAACAAAGAATTCAATCACAGGGCAATGTTTGATTTTGTCTATTTTGTAGTTTTCAAAACATGCGTGACATGTAAACTTGGAACAGCTGGGAAACAGTATGTAAATTGACAGCTGATTTGTATATCACCAAGCGTTTACATAAAATATGATTTGTAACAAATATGAATTACATAATAAATTTAACACATATAATTTATAAATTTTAAATGTAAATTGTATAACAAAACTATATAATTTGTAACACACTACAAATTTTAGTTCTACCACTAAGCAGTAGATGTCACTCCACGAACTTTCTAACTAACCTTCATACATTAATATTACACTGACAGTTTAACGTAGTTATGTCTAATTCCTGTAGCTACTGTTATTAATACGTGTACCAAATGAAAACAAAATCAAAATTTATTATTACAAGAGTCAACTATCTGGAACACAGTTTCTTGTGCAACATAATGATGTGATACAGAGATTATAATCGTTTACTAAGAGAAAAAACATGTTGCTGCTAAGGAACAGAAAATTTATAATTTTGTAAAGAATCATTCACTTTTTTTGTAAACATTAAAACATATTTTATGATTTTCTTGTAACAGTGAACAATTTATGTTAACACATCATATTATCCACTCTTACTTCAATATACAGGATGGACCTTGGCCTCCCTAATGACCCGCCTCTAGATAGCCCGATCATGTGTCCTGGTCTTCCACGTGCCGACACCCATCCTTGGTCTTCTTCGACGTCGTCTTGCCATTGTTATCTTGGCCTGCCTCGTCTTCTGCGTCCATCTATGTTCACATTCATTATTCTTTTGGGGAGTCTGGTTATCCATTCTTTCTACATGTCCTATCCAGCTGATTCTTGTGGACTTTATAAATCAGACGATATCCCTCTGTTTTGATTAGATCTGATCCTCCATTCGCCACTACAACATACTGGTCTGAAATTTGTCTAATAATGTTTCTTTCAAACATCCTCAGAGCCTGATCACGTTACTTCAGTATGTTAAGATTAAAATCTCTTTCAGTTGAATCACAGAATCACTTTATTTATTGATTAGGAGTTTATTGATGAACATTAATATTTTTTATTGACTGAGATGTGGTGCTGTCTTCGTTTTACTATAAGTGTTAGTATGAAGTAACAGAATTCAATAATAATTGTTGAATTATTCATTTTAACAGTACTTGGAATGGATGTGTTAGGAATCACAAATTGTGAATAAACAGTTAAGGGTATTAAATCGTTAGTTGTGGGCTGGTTTTGCCATTGGGTGTGTGTGCGCAACCTAAAACTAAGATACAGGTCTACCTGTTTTACTCAGGAACTAACAAAATGTAATTAGCTAATTTTTTTTAATTTTATCAAAACGGTGTTAATTGAATATTTTATTTATTTTATGAATTGTCAGAAATGGACTGAACAAAACAACTAAAATGTAAAGATTCCAAACTTAACGGGAAGGGAGAATGTGGTAATATGGACTAGGTGCCAGCATTTTTTTAATAGTTTGGAGGATAAAAAAAAATTCATATTTTTCTATTTTAGATGTTATACTTTTATTTCTGTACAGATATTATAAGAAATAATAATATATTTATTAAAATTCCTTAATGTTAATTAATATATTTTTTTAAACACACTGTATTTTCGTCATCATCATCATCCTCATCTTCACGGATTAAACCAAGGATTTTAGATCGGTCTCAAATAGGCAAAGGTTAGAACTGGTCACTCCAGCGCTTCCTCGAGCATCCCACACCTCTCTCTCTCCTTGGCTTATAGTTCCAGAGTGTTTGGGAATGCAGTAATCATCCATTTGGCAAAGATGTTCCCACCAATTCAGCCGATCCTGGGCGATCCTGTTGAGTATACTCAGAATTCACAGGTGTGGTCAGCAACTTTTTGATCCATCCACATAGTCCTTATTTGAGCCAATTTAGTAGTGAATATATGTCGCCTGGATATGTTACTAGCACATCGGAGGGTGAGGCGTATGGTGGGGCTGCCACCTTCAGGCTTAACGTCAAGCCTGATTTTCTGTCTGGGTGTTCTCCCATAAACTGGCTGTCTTACCAGACTAAAGAGACCAGTTTTCCCTGTTTAAATATCCATAAGGATCTGTTATGTGGTGGTTTCTCCTTGCCTCCCACGTTCTAAGTTGTTGACCAATGGAAGGTCATCCGTCTTTAGGGGCAATTTCTCACACCAAGGGCAAGAGGGTGCCCTAACCTCTACTTGACAATGACAAATAGAGGAGGGACAGCTTAATACCAGCTGTCACTCGATGTCCAATGCGCGTTAGCCACCTGTAGGTGTTGCCCATCCCCCACCACTTGGAGGTGCAGCTGGATATTTCCTTTCATCAAGGTATGAGACCATAAGGCATTACTCATCCTTTCCAGTACTTTGGGGGACACATTGTATTGTATTTCTATAAATGTACATCAAGGGACACGTGAATTATCTTCCCCTAAGGGCAGAGCTAGATATTCTTGTGTCAGATCTGACTGGTTTTTATACTTTACTGTCATCTTGTCGCTGGTACAGATATTTGAAGCTAGTATTGTATGAACTAAATGTTTGTTTTACAGTTTTTTGGTTATTGTGAAATTACAGTAATCCGTCCTGGTTTTTATTCAAGTTTACAAATACTCACAGCACTGCCGTTTTATTGTTTGTTGCAGACAAGCAGCCTATAAGTTGTATAAAGCATACAGATCCTATATACTGCTTGGAATTACCTCAGCTCAAGGAAGCCAACCAAGACACGGGCGAGTACATTCTTCTGTGTTGGATAAACGTGCTCATACTCGATGACCAGTGCGCCAGGTGATTACATAATAACTATAAAACAGTATGTATGTTGAGGACACGTGATACGCAGTGTTGTAAACAAACTTACATCATAACAGAGGGCAACAAAGTTTATATTATAAAAAATGATTTGACTGCTTTATGGTGACAATGATTAATGTCCTGTTATGATACTGTGAACTTCACATTTAATAAACAAATAGTATTTGGTTTATGAAGTGTTGGCTTATGAATAATAAGTTTTGGCAATTGTTTAATTTCCCAGGCTGTAAGCATCTTATTAAAAAAACTGTTCCTGTTTTTGTGTCTTGATGGCACACATCATAGTAGCAACTGTCTAAAAATTTTACCTCTATCGGATGTGTAGGTTAGGTTTAACTGCTAATTGAGCAAGTTGCAATTTTGGTGTGTTAGAGGATTTTGAGGGCATTCTACAATACAAGAAAGAACATGAATTAAATTTTGTGTAAAGAATGAGATAAATTGCACTGTTGTGGTGAAAGTGTTGCAGAAGGCTTCAGACGAGTCTGGTATTAAACATTATCTTCTTCTGATAGTTCCTATCGATTTCGGATGTTGGATATCATACACACTATTTTAACTTTCTGCACTACTGTACAGAATAAGTCATTTGTATTCATGCCAAACCAGGTCCTTAAATTTCTCAGCCATGAGATTCTCGGTCGCCCAACTCCTCCCTTTCCAAGTACTTTTATTAAACATAATAATACCCATTTATTATTTTATTGCCAAGGAGACGAGCATGTCACTGTATAATACAATACGTTTTTGGGTTCAGAGATATGAGTCTAACAAAACTAGTCATTTACCAAAGAATGCATTCAAAAAAAGTATTGAAAACTGAAAAAAAAAAACTGTGAAAATAATGTTAGATATATCTCTCAGACTACTTTGACAGGGGCAGTGTAGGTGTAGTAAATCAAAGCATAATTTTTCAAGTAAACTAAAATTGCATGAACTTTCTGATCAAACTTCGTATATCAGTCATATTAAGAATATGTACAAAATGTCATTTTAGTGGCTAGCAAGGATCCAGATGATATTGTAAAAACGGTAACCTGTCCCAGAAAATACTTGACTATGAAAGTTTTTTGTCAAGTATATTTGTATAAATAAATGTTAAGTAAGTGGTTATTTCCTGCAGTGAGTTTGCATATATGTTTCTGTGTGTATTAATCAGTGTAGCTTCTGTGTACTTCAAATATTGCCTTCTTAGTAGATCGTAAAAAATAAAAACGTTAGAGCAGAAAAACAAGATAATAGGAGTGTTAAATTAATGTTTTATTATTGAGCATATTTGGTAAAATTGTGCATAAACTTGAATAGTTTATTTTATGTGTTGACACTAGTCTCTTATGGTATATCAAAACTGGTCTAACCAAGGTAATGAATTTGAGACTTTGGTTTAAGTGTAATATACCAGTGGAACAGTGAATCTAAAATGTATGTGATTGAACACAGCAAAATACATTAAACTTTTTAGTATTCTTTTATATTCAGATTTAACATCTTTTACTGGCATTATAACCCAGTATGGGTTTTAGGTTTTTCAACAGTTTTTTTGCGATATATAATTACCTTAATATCCACTTTAGTGATACACAGTTTCGTCACTGATGACGCGTTTCGGGACTAAGTCCCATCCTCAGATACATAATTAATAAACTAAAATATTAAAATCACGACCATGATACTGGTCAAGTCAAAAATAAATAAAATAAATTATAAATCGCATGTAATAAGTTTTGCTAACCACGGCTGGAGCTCCCGCATGCGTTCACCCGCAACCGCGATTGTCACGCGACTCAGTTTTTTTGCATTCATCCCTCTCATTACACAGTCTTCTCCAACTTCTTATCCCCACAATCCTCAGATCCTCCTCAACATCCTCGATCTATCTCGATCTCCTACCTACTGGTCTTCAATTCAGATCTGACATGTTTATACAAACTGTAAGGTTATAAATCATTTTAAAAACAACTTAGTGTAGTGAACCAAGTCTAGACAAATTTGATTCCACATAGTTATTGTTGGAATGCTGTGTACTTGTTTGTGGATTCATTCAAGTGCAGAGAAATGAAATTCATGTTTTACAAAATAATTAGAACACTCTGAAAAACACTGTTGTTGTTACAAATTATTATACTCAGAGGATTGTTATAAAATTATGTAGTGTAAGTAAGTTAGAAAGTCTTGTGATTTGTGGTCAGCTTTTGTTTCAAATTCCAAGTGTTTGTGGTTAAACTAAAACTGGAAACACAACACAGTAATGAATGGAACATTTTCACTTAGCTGTACAGATTTGAATGGCTTTTTTTAATTGGTACAATTTTTTATCTTACTCTCTGTCTCAATTATGAACTACTTGCTATGTAATAGGTACTATTTTTTCAAGATTTCACATTGTATTTTTAATTACTTCTGTTCTTAAGTTTTAATTACTAATGAGCTTTCTGAACAGTATCACTTGTTCGTTGTTGTTGAAGATGGTATTATTACATGTGAGAACAATACTAAAAGACGTAAATTTATAACATGGTTGTTTAGTAATATATGGTAGATAGAGTGATATGAGGTAGTAGCGAGCACTCGTAGTACGTTCTGTTACATGTTAAGAAACTCTAGATGTTTCTGAGGACAAACAAATTATTTTTCATGTGATGATTAAAAATAATACCTGTTTACTATGTTACCTGCTGTGTGGCAAAATTAATAAGAATTTAAGGAAAAGGTTGGCCAAATGTTATGTGTGGAGCGTTGCTTTATAAGGTGCAGAGACACTGAGGACAGAGGATGAGAATAGATTAGAAGGATTTTAGATGTGGGTTTGGCAAGCAATGGAAAAAGTAAGGTGGGTTGATAAAGTAAGGAATGATGAAGTTTTAAGAAGAATAGGGGAAGAGAGAAGAATCCTGAAGGTAATAGGAAAAGGAATTGGTTAGGTAATTGTTTAAGAAGAGACTGCTTGCTTACAACTGCCATGGAGGGTGTCATAGAAGGAGAAAAAAGGAGAGCGCGTAGAAGAATGAAGTTAACAGGTGGGATTAAAATCAGAGGGTGTTACGAAGAAACGAAAAGACTGCCATGCCATAGGACAGCTTGGAGAGCTTTTACCATTTGAAGACCTGCCTTAGAGTAGATACCAAATAAAAAAAACTATGTTACTATGACACTGTATCATCCAGATACATTTATAAATATTCACAGTCCCATATATGAGTCTAAAAAAATTTACCAAGGCATGAAACTTTGATTTAATGCTTGGGAGTACTCAGTACTTTGATATACACAACATTACTTAGTGTGCTTTCTAAAGTGTGTGTACCCAATCCTAATTATTATAGCTACAAAGCTTAGGCATGGTGGATTCACTTGTACTGATAATGTTGTGTTGTACTGTATTCTCCAGTGTTGAGAGTGCTTGTTACTCATTAGATATTGTGGTGTTAAAGCAGTACGAGTTTAAAAATAAATATTAAAGTTTATAAATCTGTTTATAAAACTGAAACTCTACTTGCTTTTTTAAAACAACATATTTAAAATGTCTCACTTACCTTTACCACCAATAACCAGGGTGTCGTCTGATGTACTTAGGCAGAGAAAAAACAGGTGAATGCAAACTAATACACATATGTTACAAACACAAATAAATGGTATTTTATTTTTCTAGCATGACAATTTTTCTGTTTACCTTCCGGTTTAAATTTACTAAAATATGCTTTATGACTGAATTGTGAAACTGCGTCAAATTATGATTTCTACTGTAGTTATAACATTTCTTTTTCTAGAAATAACATTCCGAACAATATTTGATTCACCTAGCCATACTATCAAGATTTATTTATTTGAATACATATATAACCTTACGACTAACTTATTTCCTACTAAAAAACGACCCAGTAATGCGCACGCTCAACTCACATACTATTTTAATCCCTCCCCATTTAATTAATTGCGAGCTCTTTGAAAGATAAAAATTTGGATATTTAATGGATAGTTACGTCTGTAGACACTGTTATGTCCCAACAGTGTTTCTGCTGACCACGTGTTGTCTCCACATTGTTTCACTCATTGTCCCAAAGATATTTCACGGTTTTAAATTTGGAAAAGTTCTTTACTCACTGCCTCAAAATGTTATAAATTTCACTGTTCTATGTTTTTTGGATTCACATTTTTTATAATTAAAAATTGTTTCTTTAACACATGATACTATGGTACAGCCTGCCGGCTATAGGTGTTGACAACGACAACGTAGTTTTCTAAGCGTCTATATAAACCACGCCTTCTTCACCCATGGCAACTCTGTTCGTGATTCATTGTTAACAATCACGTGACTCTATAATGAGTCGTCACGTGATATCACCTGTGGAGCGAGTACATGTAACTTTGTCCTGTTTCTGGGCTCGCTAAAAAGTTTTATTTATCCACCAACGGAAAATACACGTATGTGCGCATAGGCTGACATTCCAACGCTGTTATCTTTGTGCGCTAGGCAAAGCCCGGCACAGGATTGTATACAGGGTGTCCAAACAAACATGTCTGAGTTACCGTAAAGGGTGTCCAAACCGATCAGTCCCCAATAATTGATAACTTGAAAATAAAAAAAATATACCGTTCAGAATAGCCCCATTACAGTGTGAATGAGCAGAATAAGTTCTTGAATCAGCAAAACTTTTTTTTTCACGTGGAACTAAAAAAGTAAAAATACATCTTGTTTCCGATGCATTTCTTCAAGTGTGTACCATTCATGTAAAACAAATTGTTTTTCTGTTAAAACAGACTAGTTGTAGCAAACCAGAAGATGGATGAGTGCATAATTATCCTATTTATATTTGGTTGCCAGTCTGATCTCTTTTGATTAAATTGCAGTATTGTATATATTGTGACGTAGCGAGGCGAAGATCTGCTCTCGGCGCCAGCCGAGACGTGACACGAGAAGGCGAGGCGAGCCAATCAAGGATCAGCAGCAGCATGATTGGCCTCGACGTGACCATCTAACGTGCTCGAGGCGAGCCAACCAGGGACCAGCGGCACTCTGATAGGTTCATGGCACACGACCTGTCAGGGCATAAAAAGAGCGCCGCTAGAATTTTTGGCGCATTCCATCGGACGCCTTGAAGACAGCCGGAAGAAGAGGAAGAAGGAAGAATGGAGAGCACAGGAGAGCCAGTGATGGAAATCGACTGGGACAGCAGCGGGCTCTACATACCGCTGCTGAAAGAAGAGGACAGCAGTACGCCCGGAACAGCGGACGCAGCCGCCGAACATCACAGCGCGGCTCGGGCGGCGTACGCAAATGATGTAGCGTCCTCGACAAACGGTCCTTTTAAGGACCACAAAAACGATAGTGTGTACGATTGGCGCCATTTGTCCTGTGACAAGTGGCGCCCAACGTGGGGCGACGATCATCTTGCGGATGCAGGATCCAGCCACGCCAGAGAACTACCAGCCGGCACACAAAACAACATGGCGCCCAACAGCTACACCCAGCGGGACACCGGGTTCGAGGTAGAGCAAGGCTTTGCGCAATTCGCCGCAGCTCTGAGGTGCACGTTGCCACCGGTGATCACCGCTACATACCATGGCCTCAAGTACGAGGATCCAGAACGATATCTTCAACAGCTAGAGCGACAGCTGCGGGACTACAGAGACCCACCTGAACAGTGGGCAGATTACGCAGTGCGGCAGCTCCGAGGAGAAGCTGCCACGTGGGCAGAGAGATACACGGGATTGCAGATAAATTGGCCCGAGTTCTGCGACCGCTTCCGGCATCACTTCTGCGGGATGCAACGCGACGCAGAGCTGCTGGCCGAGCTGTACGGACAAACGCAGCAGCAGGAATCGGCGGAAATCTTCATCCTGAGAAAAATCAAGCTGTTTCGCCTAGCCAAGCTGTGTATAGGCATAGCTTACACAACAGCTGCAGCCACGCCTTCGACCCGCGCTGAGGTTCCCGCTGCCTACGACTTTAGAGGAACTTTTACAACGGGCAATGAGCATCGAGGCGGACTTGGATCAAGATAGTCGTGCGCGAGGTCGGCATGACTCTGCTGAAAACTCCCTGGATCGAGTAGGGGAGTCGAAGCAGTGTCGATCGGCCTCAAGCACGAAAGAGGAACAAAGATTGAACAGCCTAACGCCCAAGTGCCGCTACTGCCCGGGAAGACACTTCCATCGGGACTGCCCTGTGAAGAACCGGCAGGGAAACGACCAAGCGCCCCGGTAAATAGCCCACCGGGGCGCGTGAACCAACTAGGTGTGGACATACCGCGCATTCCAATAGAGATCGCCGGCCGGAAACTGACCGCAGCCTTGGACTCCGCCGCAAACTACGACTTCGTACGAGCCGGTCTGCTGCCCGGAGGAAGGAAGACGGATCCCCGAGTTGTCCAGCTAGCGCTACATGGTCAGCAATGTCACTCAACGGCCGTCGTCGTCGCAGACGTTATAATTGGAAGCCTCGCGACCACCACCAGTCTGCTAGAAGTGCCCGGACTGCAAGAAGAAGTTTTATTGGGCCACCAATGGCTCACGGCCAACCAAGCAGTTGTGGACTACCGACGGGGCTGCCTTCACATTGGCAGCGAGAACCGACAGACGGTCTTCTGGAATGACCGCGCGGAGCCCGAGGAAGAGGACATTGACGAAGCTAGCCTTCAAACGTCAGCAGGTGGCCAACACCATAAACGGCTTCTGGAAATGTTACACCGTCATCGCAGTTTGTTCTCCCGTGGCCCGCTCTGCACTACATCTGCGGCCAAGCACGAGATCCGGCTGAAAGAAGGTAGCCAGCCATTCCGGCTCCCAATGTACCGGTACTCCGACGAGAAGAAACGCACCATTCGGGAACAGGTAGAAGAGATGCTGAGGCAGCGTATCATTGAACCGGCCACCTCGCCATACAGCTCTCCGGTGGTGATTGTGAAGAAGAAGGACAGCACACCCCGGTTCTGCGTAGACTTCCGGAGGCTGAACGATCAGACCGAGGATGTGGACTCACCACTGCCGCTGATATACGAAACAATCAAGGACCTCAGCGGGGCCCAAGTCTTCTCGACCCTAGATCTGAAGAGCGGCTACTGGCAAATCCCGCTGGAGGAAGAAGCAAAGAAGTACACAGCATTCTCGGTGCCCGACGGAGGTCGCTACCAGTTCCGCGTGATGTGCTTTGGGCTGAAGAACGCGCCTAGCACCTTCCAACGGCTGATGCAGGATGTTCTCACGGGACTATTACGGGAGTGCTGCCTCGTCTATCTGGATGACATCATTGTCTACTCCCCCGACTGGGAAACGCACCTGCGACACCTGGATCAAGTCTTGGAAAGGCTGCAGATGCACCAGCTGACCTGCTCGCTCAACAAGTGTCACTTCGGCCGGGAAGAAGTCGCCTTTCTGGGCCACGAGATTACTCCGGACGGCAACCTCCCGCAGCAGCAACATCTCAGAGCGATTGAAGACCAGCCGGCCCCCAGCAACAAGAAAGAGCTGCAACGCTTCCTGGGAACCTGCAACTGGCTGCGAGAGTACATCCCCTGCTTCGCCATGATTTCGGAACCGTTAACGGACCTGCTGTGGACAAGAAAGTGGCATTGGGACGACACAACTCAGCGAGCCTTCGAAGAGGTTAAGGCCGCTTTCCGGCAGCCATTAAAACTCTCACGACCGGATCGAGACTTGCCGATGTTTCTGCAGACCGACGCCAGCCAAAAGGGACTTGGAGCGGTGCTTTATCAATGCACCGAAGCCGGAGAGAGGCGTATCATCTCGTACGCCAGTGCCAAGCTCCACGAGGCGGAGAAGAACTACCACTCCAACGAACTGGAGTGTTTGGCAGTCGTCTGGGCCATCAAGAAATACCGGCCATACTTGGAGGATCGCCATTTCACCCTAAGGACCGACAACAAGGCGCTAACTTGGCTGAAGCAGGCGACGGGGCAGAAGACGAAGTACGCTCGCTGGGCTCTACTGATACAGAGCTTCAAATTCACCGTCGTCCACTGCCCGGGCAAGGAGAACGAGTTGCCGGACTTCCTCTCGAGGGAACCTGGGCTTGAAGATACTGCCGGCATCCAAGAAGAACCACGGATGCAGCCTGAAGAGAGGCCACTTCGCAGTGTTGCGGCAGCTGCACCGAGACTACAAGAAAGCACAGCTGTCGGCATCCATCAGGCAGTGCAGGAGGCGCAAGAAGGCGACCAGGAGTGCCAAGCGTGGAGAAACGACCCTGCGGCGGCTACAGCGAGAGGATACCGGGTGGACAACGGCCTGGTTTGGAAGGACAGACGCAACCAGGAACCAGGATTGTACGTGCCGCCGAGTGTCCGCATGGAGGTCATCAGGCACTTCCACGACTCCCCTGAAGCCGGTCATCCGGGAGCCGAAGAAACGTTTCGGGCCATCGGCAAGGACTTCGTCTGGACCGGCCTAACCATTGATGTCCGCAGATACGTCCGGAGTTGCAGAATATGCGCCCTACACAAGCGCGGCGCAAATCCCGAACACGACCAACAGCGACCTCACCGACCCAGGAGATGTTGGAATATTGTCGCCCTGGACGTCATGGGACCATATCCGCTGACTCGAGCTGGCAACCGGTACATCGTAGTGGTCACGGATATGATGTCGAGATGGGTGGAAGCAAAGGCCGTGCGCAAGGCGGACGCCGACACCATTATCCGTTACCTGGAGAAAGAAGTGTTCCCTCGTTGGGGATACCCAGAGGCGTTGCTCACCGACAACGGGAAGCCGCTCACGGGCCACAAGTTGAAGCAGATGTGCGACAAGCTGCACATACGACCGTGGACTACAGCCAACTACCATCCCAGGGCGAACCCGACCGAGCGGCGCAACGGCGAGATCAAGAAGGCGCTGCGGATCCAGCTCCATGACTGCAAGGACCATGGCGACTGGGACAAGCGGTTCTGTTCTCGCTGCAGAATCGTGCAAACGCCGCCACTGGAGTGACACCGAGCGAGCTTCTGCTGGGCAGAGACCTACGCCGACCAGGCGACTGGAGTCGGCCACACGCAGAACAGGACGTCCGGCCAATTGAGGAACGAGAAGAGGCAGCCAGGTCACACCAGACCAAGTATCAGCAACGGCGGTATCCGGAACGGAGGACACAGGATCCTACACTGGCCGTAGGGCAGTTGGTGTACGTCAAGAGCCACGCCGGACCAGCCAAAGGACGGAGGTACCCTGGATGGGAGCCAGCCTGGGAAGGTCCCTTTAGTGTTGCCGCAACCCTCGGCGGCCTCCATTGTACAGTGGAGAAGGACGGACGTCCATACAAGGTTCACCGCCAACGGCTCAAACCCGCCGGAGAAGAACAATGGGCTGGCCACCGGAGAGCATTCAAGACCCGGGGGAGTTGTGACGTAGCGAGGCGATCTGCTCTCGGCGCCAGCCGAGACGTGACATGAGAAGGCGAGGCGAGCCAATCAAGGATCAGCAGCAGCATGATTGGCCTCGACGTGACCATCTAACGTGCTCGAGGCGAGCCAACCAGGGACCAGCGGCACTCTGATAGGTTCATGGCACACGACCTGTCAGGGCATAAAAAGAGCGCCGCTAGAACAGCGGGCTCTAGAAGCGGGAGTCTACCTAGAGCATTTGCCCGGGTAGGCTGTGACTGTTTTTGCTCTGAAAAATTTTTCCAATTTGTGCGGAAATATTCAGTTTTCACCATTTTTCTTATCATCATCGTATTCAGCATCATCATCACTACAGATTTCACCTACAGTTCAGTGCGACTCAGCTTTATTTAATCAGTGCGGGAGTGTTTTTGTTTCCGTGTGCTGTGCGGTCTGTTTCGTGTTCAATTGTGCCTGTGAATAGTTTTCAGTGTCTGGTGATCCCTCAATCCTAGACCTGCGTAGACGTTCATTTCGGCTTGTCCGAAATGGCGTCGATTACGCCCCCGAATCCTCTGCCGGCGCCGCTTGTTTCCTTAATGGAAACATGTTCAACCGGCTTCCGTTCCACTCCACTTCCTCACGACAGTGAAAGTGATAGTGAAAGTGATCAAAGTGCGGTCGATATGTGCAGTGTTGGGTCGGGGGACGGACAGTTCTCGCTTGTGGAGGGCAAGTCTGCCAAACGCAAGCGAAAACTGGCCCAAACTCCGCCGCCCGCCTCAGCTGCAGATCAGTCGTCTAGTCACGGTAACAGCGGCACTCAGCGCGAGCGTGAGTATTCAACTGGAACCCAAACTGTGTCTTCCCCACGCATTCCACCGATTGTAATTCCTGATAATAGGAATTACTCTCAGTTATTGCGTTCTCTAACCCTAGCTCTTCCTTCGGTCAAGGTCGAGGCGAGGTGCCAAGGCGCCTCGCTAAAGCTGACGACCGCTACAATCCCGGACTTCCGCTCTGTCCAGTCATTCCTGACAGAGCGTAAGATATCATTTCATACTTTCGCCCTCCCGTCAGAGCGAGAAATCAAGGTCGTTCTGTCGGGAATTCCATCCTTTACTGAACCTGATGCCATCAGGCAGGAACTTGTTGCGCTCGGCTATGCGCCGACCGCGGTAAGCGTTCTGCATGTTGGCAAAGGCGATGACCGCCGTCCTGTCAACAGCTTTCTTTGTAAATTACTGAAAGTAGGCCCCTTCGAGGAGATTTACACTCTCCAGAATCTTCTGCACCTACGGGTGCAAGTCCGCACATTTGACCCGCGGCCCGGCCCCTCGCAGTGTTTTAACTGCCAGAGGTTCGGCCACAGCAGTCTTTTTTGTCATCAGCCCCCGCGTTGCGTGCGTTGTGCTGAACCTCATCGTGGCTGTGATAAGCCTACGACGGGGTACACAGCTAAATGCTGTAACTGCAAAGGAGCCCATCCGGCTAATTACCGAGGCTGCCCTAACTTTATCGCTGCCATGAAACCGCAGCGACCTCCTGTGCGCCCTGGCGCGCAGGCAGGCCGTGTAGCTGGTCCTGGCCCTAACCGGCGAGCGGCTTTCCCGCCTCTCACCGGTTCATCTGCCCAGGTCCCGGCAGCAACTCCGGTTGCTTCCGGTGCCGCTGTCTCGCCTGCAGTCGTCGCTTCGGCGCCGCCTGCAGCGGCCTCAATCCCGGCGCCTACCGGAGCGCCCGCACCTTCCTACGCGGCCATGGCCGCTAAATCAGCCCCGCCTCCAGCCCGATCGGGCAAATCTAAGCGCTCTCGTCGTCGCCGGAACTCCGCCGGCCGACCTACATCGTCACAGGTTCCACCTGTACCCTCTCCGCGGGCTCGACCCGCCCCCAGTCATCGACCTCAACCTCCCAGCGAGCAGTCTACAGCTCAGTCCACCAGCCCCGCGCCATCTGCTACCCCTGTCGAGGCCAGTCAGGCTTGTCCTCCTGAATCCCGGGAATCTTCCCGGGCTTCGGCGGATCCCCTGACTGCCTGGGCAGATAATCTTGTTGCATCCATCAGGACTGCTCGCGACACGACCACTGTGCTTGCCCTGGTGTTCCAATCATTAGCTGCCCTCTTTCCTCTACTTCCCCTAAATGGCTAATAGCCTGAGGATCGTTGCGTGGAACGCCTTCGGGCTACTCCCCAGGCGATCTGAACTGATGACTTTTGTAACGGAGTATGATGTTGATATCATACTTCTTTCCGAGACTCATCTGGCTCATTACCACTCGTTTTCCCTTCCTGCCTATGCCTGTTATCGTCAGGATCGTCCCCTACGGCCTCGCTGTCCCCCCTCGGGGGGCACAGCTGTTTTAGTCCACAGGCGGATATCCCACAGGCTTTTGCCTCCTCTAGATACATCTATTATTGAAGGCTGCGCGGTGGCGGTGGACGCCGGCGGATCGGAGCTGCGCGTTGTTTCTGCGTACCTCCGGCCTGGCCGGCGAACTCCGCCACCGCCCGAGGAGTGGGACGCCCTCCTCGACCACCCCCTCTCAACCATTGTAGCCGGCGACTTAAACGCCAAACACCCTTCATGGAACAGCCGCGTTGTCAACGCCTATGGAAATTCTCTGTTCCGGTTCGTCTCTGGCGACCCGGCACTTAATGTCATCGGCCCTGAAGACCCTACCTACTTCCCCTTTCACGGCCATCGGCCGGACGTTCTTGACATAGTAGTTGTCAAGAACGTTGCCCGCAACATCGAGGTCTCGTCTGTGTCGGACCTTTCGTCCGATCACAATCCCCTTGTTATAACTGTTCGAGAGCTGTCGGCGTCACCCCGACTTCCCGCTCAGATTGTTAGGAGAGTCAACTGGCGATCCTATCATGACGAGCTCTCTCGAAGGTTACCATCTCTCCCGGCGGACCCAATCGTCACTCGTGACGATCTGGATCTCCGCGCCACAAATCTTCAGGAATTGGTCCAAGGTGTCATGGATCGACACACCTACGCACTCGAGGTGAATCATCGTAAATCGGCCTTACCTGCGGAAGTACTCCACGCCATCTGGCTACGGCGCCAGCTCCGCCGCAGATGGCAAAGAACCCGTGACCCAGTCGTTAAGCGACGATTTCAACAACAGTCCCTTTACGTTCAGCAGCTCCTGCGGGACGTAAACTCTGATCGATGGGACTCATACCTTGAGTCTCTTGAAGTCGACCACGCCTCCGTCTGGAGAGCGGCGAGTAGACTGACCCGCGAGAAGAGAACTCGCAACCCACTGGAAACCCCGAACGGGGTTGTGTCTTCATCAGAAGGCAAGGCTGAGGTCTTCGCCGACTGCATGGAGTCGCAATTTACCGTTCATCGAGGCGTTTCGGACCCTGCCCACTCGGCAGAAGTCCGGGACTTCCTATCTGGTTATTTTTCTCGCCCTCCCGCTGGCCCAGACCTCCCGTTCGACAGAGACGAACTCGTTTCGTCTGTCTGTCGACTAAACCGCCGTCGCGCCCCCGGTCCTGACCGGATCGGGGCCGCTGCATTACAATATCTCCCGGCCTCAGGCGTTGACCTCGTTCTCGAGCTGTTCAACTCTTGTCTCCGGCTACAGTACTTTCCCCGCCTGTGGAAAAATGCCAACATCGTTATGATTCCTAAACCCCGCAAGCCGCGCATGCTTCCTGAAAGCTATCGGCCAATATCTCTCTTGCCAGTTATCTCGAAGGTGTTCGAGCGGCTCCTGCTGGCCCGCATCTCGCCGTTGTTGGATAATTTTATCCGCAACGAACAGTTCGGGTTTCGCAGAGAGCACTCGACCACGCTTCAACTAGTCCGCGTGGTAACGCAACTCTCTGACGCCACCAACAGGCGAGCGGCTACGGCCGCCGCACTGCTGGACGTGAGCAAGGCCTTCGACAAAGTCTGGCACGAAGGTCTTCTCTTCAAACTTGCTAACTCCCCCTTACCATCGTCCATAGTGTTTTTCCTCCGGTCGTATCTCAGCGACCGAACCTTCAGGGTTAGCGTCGACGGAACCTGCTCTGCAGTTCGTCCTGTCGCCGCTGGCGTACCCCAGGGATCTGTCCTCGGCCCCATTCTGTACCTCGTGTACACGAACGACCTGCCTGTTTTGCCCGGAGTCACGTTGTCTTTGTTCGCTGACGATGCAATGTATCATTACAGCTCTGTGTCCCCGCATTTTGCGAGTACACAGTTGCAGCGTCAGTTGGACCAGCTTCCGGACTGGCTACGGAAATGGCGGGTGACGATCAACACGGAGAAATCCGAGGCGATCTGTTTCACTCGTAAGTCCATCTCCCGATGCCAGCCCCTCTCCCTTGAAGGGAGGCCTATCGCCTACAAAGAGTCGGTGAAGTATCTAGGCATTCGGCTAGATCGTCGCCTATGCTTCAACGCCCACGTGACGGACACCCTTGCCAAGGCTCGCGGCGTCCGAGCCAAACTTTACCCATACCTCGCGTGCCGCAGCCCCCTGGCGCTGCGCACGAAAGTTACCCTCTATCTGTTGTTTCTCCGGTCTGTATTGACCTATGCGGCACCTGTATGGTGGTCACTTGCCTCCGCCACCAACAGGCGTAGGCTGGAAAGTTTCCAATCCAGAACCCTCCGTTCCTTGTCGGGATCTCCTTGGTTTGTTAGAAACAGTGTAATTCGAGGAGGTCTACGAGTTCCTGCTCTCTCAGCCTTTGTCTGGTCATTAGCTGCGACTCTATTTGCCGCAGCTGAGACCTCTTCCTTCCCTTACCTCAGAACCATCAGCACCACGCAACCACCTCCCCCTGTCCGGGTCAAACGCCCTCGGGCGATTCTCGATGACCCGCCATAAGTTTAAGTAAACTGCTTAAACCTCACTTTGTATACTCACCATCTGCCCATGCCCCAGAATTTACCTGCAAAGCTGTTTCCTTCCTCCCTTCCTAGTATGCCGACCGCGCTGAATGCCGCTGCTACGCGCTATCACTGGCACGGAGGCTCTCTGCCTCGCGGGGAGCGACCGACGCCTCACGGCGTCTGCACGCGGGACTGGGAACGGGTGACATCTGTCATCTGAACCCGTTCATGCGGCAGTGCCCACTGATTGCAAATATTTTAAAATAAATAAAAATTAAAACCTTTCTCCCCCGCCTTCTCAGTTAACTGGTTGGCGGTTGTCCATTCCTGATATTAGGCACCAGTCGAAGAACCAGACCTATGTATATCCACAGGCAGCCATTGAGCTCGACTCAGATGCTGCAGTCATGCACCGGGTGCAAAGACGCCCCGCTACTACAGTGCTACATGCTACAGCGGGCTCTACATACCGCTGCTGAAAGAAGAGGACAGCAGTACGCCCGGAACAGCGGACGCAGCCGCCGAACATCACAGCGCGGCTCGGGCGGCGTACGCAAATGATGTAGCGTCCTCGACAAATGGTCCTTTTAAGGACCACAAAAACGATAGTGTGTACGATTGGCGCCATTTGTCCTGTGACAATATATATATATATATATATATATATATATATATATATATATATTACATTTAATATTTATAAATAAATTTACTTCAAGATATACCTTTTTTTCCTTATTAGGAACATGTTTCGGGTACGATCTTGTGCCCATCCTCAGCCTTCCGGTTTTTTTCACCAGCCTTCTGGTGAAGTACATATGTGTTGTTGGTTGACTATTATTACTGTGGCTTCCTGTTGGCTTCTGGTATTTCAAATTGGTTTTATTGTGTGTGATTGTGGTGTATGTGTTAGTTTTTTTGTGTATTTTCAATGTTGAGTGCTTTGAATATGGCATATTCCATATTCCAATATATATATATATATATATATATATATATATATATATATATATATATATATATATATATGGCTGCCTTTCATTAATGGCCATTTATTATTGAACTTGTGTACCTTCATACAACATTCCTAGTCCACATCGACATTTAATCGAAAACTAGTTTTGACACTTTTTTTAGAAATAGCATTTTATATAAAAATGTTGGCTGACCATTAGAAACTTCACTCGCGACTTGATTAATTAGGAGAGATTATATGTAACTAATATTTGTAGAAATGCTAACACATTATTATTTGTGTTTGAAGAGCATCTTTATACTAAACATTTTTTTGTGACTCCATATGTTACCATCCACCCACCACATAGGCTGCTTACATCAGTGGCATAACTTTGGGGGGAGGGTAATCAGGAGTTCAATCCCCCCTCCATAGCTGTTAACAATTTCAGTGAAATTCTCTAAATATTTATTGTAGGACTATTTCTGAGCCAGTTAAAATACGGCTTATTAAATAATTATATGGGGAGAATCTTACTTATCTTGAGGAAAATGGGAAATCCAACCTTCTAGTTAAGCTCAATCCCCCTCTCCCCAAAATCAGATTCTAGTTGCAACACTGGCTTACATGTTATGTACTATACATCAGTGGCGGCTGGTGTTATGGTTGCAGCGTTGCACAACCACCAGTATAGAACAACTAAACTATAAAATAATATACAAAATCATTAAGCAGTTAAAAATGTCATAAATTTCAACAGAAAACGTATTAGATTCTATGCGGCAATGTTCATGTATACAATTCAAATATGGTGCGCAGGCTGGTGGGGTTGTAGGCCGCTTGCAACTTGAAGAATAAATGGCAGAGCTTACTACACAAGCAAATGGGAGGACGTGCGTTACTCTTCACAGTTGCCCTATGTTCCCCGTGTTAGCTAGGCGGTTGCAAAAGTTTCTGCAACGTTCCACTAACAGCTCTGTAGTGCATCTTTAATTTTGTCATGAAGTAAGCACAGCCTTCTTGATTTGCAAGTTGTATCAGGTTTAGTGTTTATGTTGGTTCAAAATAAACGTGTACTCGTTGTTTTTGAGTTATAAAATTGTAGTTATAAGTTTGTATAACTCTGATTGTGACAATTATGTATCAATCAATTGTTATTATTTTTATTTGTTAAGTGCTGCTGTGTGCTTTTGTGTTTGTGCTTTTTGGAGTTAGTGATTCTTTGTGCTTTTAAACGTGTTTTTTTTTTTGTTTAAAACGAATAGTGTTAAGAACCTTTTAGAAATTCCCTTTCTGCAAAGACCAGTGGAAGAAAAAATTGAAATGAAAAGACTAGCACGACCAATGCCTCCCTCAACAATAAAGCAAATTGTAAAGTCAGGCGGTTGACAATTTAATCGAGCATTAAAATAGAATATTATAAAAATACTGACTGAAACATTGTTTTACACAACGAAAGAGTACAAAATAATCGGTATGTCTTAAATATAATAATAAACTGTATCCGCTTCTGTGGAGCTTTTGAATTAGCTTTGCGGGATCATGATGAGACTGAATCTTCATCAAATCCTGGTGTTGAACTTGACACGGTTCTGAGAAAGCAACTGTATTTAAGGGTGTAAAATGTTTAGGTATAAAAAGAGCGATTCTGTTTATCTTTTTTGTCTCTGCACATATAGTATTTGATTACTGCAAAGTTAGTGATGCTTGTAGCAATCATTCATGAGTACGTGGGAACATGGAATTTGGCATAGGTAGACATACTGATAGAATCATTCCATTATCATTAGCAGCTCTCTTTTGGGGGAAAACAGTAACTTTCTAATTTTTTTGTCCATACGACAGCATTCTGTATGATGCAGATATGTTGGTCTGTGCCCTGTTTAATATGTCCTTTTACCCCCTCCCCCAAACCAACTCAACAACTACTGCAACCACTGCTATACACCATATATAGTGACTGCTTTATGTGTGTAATATCTACTGAACTTTTTTTAAGACTTATAGAGTTATATATTTTGCATATAGGTTCTGCAGCCCATTCACGATGCAGGTGTGTAGAGAGACTTCCTACTTAGACCTACAGAAACTGTTACTGAAAGAAATGGCGTGGACTCTGCACGACGACATCCTAATGACTGACCAGGAGGTGCCCTTATTTCGGATACGAGTATGTGATGCAGGCGGTGAAGCCGGTACAGGAGATCACAGTTACCTTGAACCTGCCGTAGATCATCCGCTGTACACACAACCGATTGACCAGGCGTTGGCGGTGTGTGACCCTGGATCTGGACAGCCTCATGTGAAACTTGTATTGGAGTGGGATCTTCAGGCAAAAGAGAGGTTACTCATTTCCCATAATAATATGTACTTAACAGATCTATTAAGCTAAGGACTACATGCCAATTTCAGTTCTTTCACTGTGTCTCTTCTTCATGTCTTCAGTCCACTTTGAACCTGCGTTTTCCTCTCTCCTACCTTGGACTCCTACCATTTTTAACACTTTTGCCCGAAAAACTGCTTTCAATTGCTTCTTCTGCGTTTATATTATTTTTTTCTAAATCCTTTTCGACTACTTTAATCCAAGTTGATGTTAACTTCTTCCCCCACAGATATTTGAAGATCTGCTTTGTTAACCTATTGTTGTCCATTCTGTATAAATGTCCAATTCGTTAATAGTAAGTTGGTCAGGATTTATTTAATGCATAACAGACAAATATCAGTAATAAAATATTTCAAGTTTGTGTGTAATGAAACTTATTAATTTGCCAACTAGAACGTATTGTAAGACGATTAACAAGTTTTTTTTTGCTAATGTTAGTTCCCCATAAAAATATATAATACCTGTGTTTGAAATTATTTTGTATCGTACAGCGAATTGCAATTCACATACATAGAAAGCAGTTGCACATCCACTTATGAAAAGATTATAAACTAAAAATCTTTTGTACTTGTGTGATTCATTCTTTGTTGGAAATTTTTTACATTAGAATATTTTATTATTCTAGCGGACCATTAACATTGTATTGCTTAAAAGTTATTTTATCAGTATAAATCTCAAGACTGGTTTGTTGACAGCGTGTAGTTACATACCGGTATACGGTTTGTAACGGTTCACTTGCATTACTTTTCACCCTCATTTCGCACGCGGGTAGGTTATTGTTGCACTGTTTTACCTTTTATAAGACACACAGGGCCAGTGCCGCATAGAGTATTTGTTTATTAACATAACAAAAGTCAGCAGCATGGTGAGACTAAAACCTTTAGACATCATTCAGTAGTGTGTTTGATCGGAGAGTGTCTAGGACATGTTGGGGATTATGCTAGAAGGTTAGAAGGTTGCAGACCAAAATTCGGGTAGAGCCTTGGGGAAACATTTTAATAATATATTTTAATGCGTTAAATATAAGTTTTCTTTCAAACTTCTGCATAGACATTATTGGATTGAAACGATTTATTCTGCTTTCCGTAAAATTTCACTTCTTTTTTAAATGCAGAACGGTTATTAACTGTCACTCTTGGTGATATATAATTTGTTGTAAGTCCCCTACGAAGAAACTCCTGAATATGCGCCCAACTCTTAATGGATTTAATTATTTATTTAGCTATCAGAAATTGACGAGTTGCATCAAATAAAAAATTAAATATACCACATAGAACATAAGTTAGTGGTAAAATTAAATCAATTCCTTCATAATAATTAGTATCATTGAATATATGAATTGTACATTGAATAATCAATAAACCTACTTAGCGAAACATTTAAGCTTAAGTACGAATAAAAATTGATCGTTTTAAATAGGCTGTTCGTGAATATAGTCACATTCACCATGTGTACACAGGTTTTCAGGATAAAATACGATTTTTATGTCATACTAAAGAAATTAACATTTCAGTGTACTGGGTTTGTGACAGTGGGTCATGCTCATGTCTGGGTACGAGTTCACACGTTTTGCTTAAAGTTCTACTGTCCTATTCCTGCTACTAGGACTGATAATGTTGGCCTGATAAGGCTGAAAAGCCTAACACTCGTTGAGTTAGACAAATTATCCTGTTTGTATATGAACTAAATATGTGTTGGCGTATGGTAACATTTTTTGGACATGTGGTTTAGCGTTGGTCTTCTTTTTCTCATTGTTTCTATTATATTTTCTGTACTTTGTATATTTCATCATTACTTCTTAATTTCCAACCTTCTGAAGTTTTTCGTGGGCCTAATATTTTACTAATAATTCGTCTGTCCAGTATTTCTAGTTTGTCTAAATTATAATTCAATGCTAGACAGTCACTTGCATATAGGCATTCTGGCTTCACTACTGTACTGTAATGCCTCATTGACGCATTTCTAGTATGCACTTTTTATTGTAAATATCTTTAGTTATACCATATTCCCTTTCCATCTTAATGAATCCTTTCTTCTATAGCAGATTTTTCTAAACCATTCTCTTGAATTATTTCTCCTAGATACTTAAATTTTCGAACCCTCTGTATCGTCCAATATCTGTTACCAGGAATTTTGACGCATTTTTAATGTTTGTGAGAAATTTGTTTTTTTCTGCAGAAATTCTTAAGCGTGTTTTACTGGCTATGTCCTCTAAAAAATTTACTTCTGTTACTGCAGATGTCAGATGTTCAGAAAGTACAGCAAAGTCATCTGCGAATGCCAAACAGTTTATTTCAATATGTGTGTTCCTTCTTCCTAACATGATTGGTGATATTTTGCATTCCTTTAATTTTTCATTCCAAATTCTCACTACTTTCTCCAGGACACAGTTGAAAAGAATTGGGCATAAACCATCGCCCTGTCTTACACCTGTATTAATTTGGAACGGTTGAGATATTTTTCCCATGAATTTTGTTTTTGAGACTGTCCGTAAGGGTTTCATGGATTAGATTTGGCAATTTAGATTTAACACCAAATTCTCGGATTATTTTATCTATATTTTCTCTATCAACAGAATGAAAGGCCTTTTTGAAATCAACAAATGTTACTACAATCTCCTTTGAATTCAGTAGCCGGTGACAGATTATTGACTTCAGAGTGAATATTTCTTCTGGACAGGATCTACCCTTCCTAAAGACGCCCTGATATTCACCCAAATGGCTATCCAATGTTTTTTCTACTCTGTTCAATTAGAATCTTTGGAAATATTTTATACGCAACTAGAAGTTAAGATATTCCTCTGTAGTTGTGAACTCTTGCTTATCACCCTTCGTATGCAGCAGATGTATTAAGGCCAGCTTCCATTCTTCTGGGATTTTTTCTGTTTTCCAAATTTCTTCAAAAATTAATTGTAGATCGTATTAATTTTGATCTTTGGTAGAGACCATTTCAAAAGTTCAGCTGATATGTGGAGTCTTCTCCACAAGCTTTATTGTTTTTCAAAGTTTTAATTACTTCTTCAATTTCTTCGATAGTCGGAGGTGTATCTTCTTCTAAATTTTCATAAATGTCTGACAGTTCTAACTTCTGAATCGGTTCTGGGCAATATAAAAGTTGATCAAAATATTTTGCAAGTATTTCACCATTTTCCTTATTGATTAGGCCCATTCTACCACTTTCATTTTTAAAACAAATACTTGGTGTTTGGTAAGTCTTTAGTTTATTTTTAAAAGTCTGATAGAAATCTCGACAATCATTTTTTATAAAATTTTCCTGCATTCCAACAAGTTTTAATTTTTCAAAAGATCTTTTAGTTCCCCTTATTATCCTTGCTGCTTCCTTTCTTTGTTGCTTAAATTGCTCGTAGTGTTCAGTTTTCCTTGAGCATTTCCACTTTTTCCATTGTTTTGCTCTCTCTGCTAATGCTTCTTCACACAGTTCATTCCACCATACTTGCCTTTTATTTTTAACTAAACCAAATGTTAGCTTTGCTGCATTATTGATTTCTGTAGATAACTCTTGTCAGTTACCATCCTTAACTGTTTTAATTTCTTCTTGATATTTTCGTATTGCTTCTTCCATTATGGGAAGTTGTAAAGATATAAACTGATTTAATAAACAACTACCTGCCAGAATCTTACCTACCTTATGCGATCTGCCTTACGTAACTTACCTTCAATCACCATCAGAAATTTATTGGGCCGCCACCTATATTTTTAAAGTGAAATATGGAAAACTTTTGGACTCTCTCCCTTATAAAAACACTTAGATAATTTTAATGCATCTAACTCCCTTTAATCAGAAGGCTCACAGGGTTGTGAGACGAATTTTGATTGGCACAGAACATAGGAGATGTTTAATGGTGAAATAACTATTCTAACACATTGTTATGCTGACTAAACCAAATATTTTCTTTTATTCAAAAAATTTCTCTTCTCTACTATTATTTCCCTCAAATCATCAGACTCTCGCCTTTCTTTTAACACACTACTCCATTTTTATAACATGAAAATCGTAGATATGAAACTATAAGTGATTAATTACAATAAAATTATACATGATTAATTAATATATATTTAATAATGAGAAACCAGTACTTTTAATATTTTTTTGCATTCTTCCCCACACACCCTCTCATTCTTAATATGTATTTTACACCCCTTTTTTCTTTTTACTCGAGCTCTTTCATCTGTTGAATTTAATTAAAAAAGTTTTTGGTTATAGATATGGCCAATTGAGTAGTTAGGTACTTATCCAGTTTGTGGAAGTATCCAATCTGTTGCACCACTACCGCTAATTTACGATTTTCACGTAACACTCCGAAAATAGTTTCTCAACTGTCACATTTCGAAAAACTGTTGTTGATTAATTTACATTCTGCACTACATTACCACAATTAAAATAACATTTTTGTCGGCCGACTTTAAATTTTCTCGCGAGCACTGGCTTACTGAACTGCGGTTCTGGAGTTGAATGGCGACTGGTGGACCAAGCGAGGCTTGGGTACGCTCTCCCTTGGGTGTAGCCGGACACGTGGGCACAGACTTGAGCTCTGATTGGTTGTCTCCGTCAAATGTTCCAGAAGCTTGTCTAAAGAATTTCTTTTAATTTCCCACGTGGTCGGTTCTTTGAATTTCCAAGGTGTATTTTTCTGCGAATTCACATTCCGGTACCAAGTCGTACCTCGCTCAACGATACAAGCCATTCACAAAAGTCACACACTGGGTGGGTATAAAGTGTTGGCTAGCATGGTTTGCTACTGATTATTAAATATAAAAACCCTTAGATCCCTTAGATTTGTCCCGTTACAAAGTAACACAACTTGTGTGTTTATACAGTATCAACATTATATGTACGTAGTGTGGCAGAAAAGTAATGAGACTGGGAACACTGCAAGCGATCTGGCAACGCTGCGCTGTTGTCCTTGACAGAGCACGTGTATCAGCCCCCTCCCATCTCTCAGTGCGAGTTTCAACTCCTTTCGTTAACTACGTGATTGTTGTGACTGCTATTAGTGAAGTTGTGTTTTGGTTGTGCTTCACGCAAAATGGATCAGTGTAATTTGGAGCAACGTTGTGCCATTAAATTTTGTGTTAAGCTTGGAGAATCGGCAAGTGTGACGTTTGAAAAGTTAAAACAAGCGTATGGGGAACATTCTTTATCCCGAGCTCAAGTTTTTCGCTGGCATAAATCATTTTTGGAAGGCAGAGAACACGTTGAAGATGAACACCGCTCAGGGAGGCCTTCAACTTCTAAAACCGACGAAAACATCGAACGTGTGAACACTCTTGTGAGATCAGACCGTCGATTAACATTAAGAATGTTGAGTGAAGAATTAAATTTGAACAGGATCAAATTTTGACTGAACATTTGCACATGCGAAAGGTCTGTGCCAAAATGGTGCCGAAAAACCTCACAATTGAGCAGAAGGACAATTGAAAAAACAAGTGTCTTGATCTTCTTGACAGAATCGCCAATGAGCAAGATTTCTTTAGTCGTGTAATCACAGGTGATGAATCATGGATTTTTCAATACGATACTGAGACCAAGAGGCAAAGTGAGGAGTGGCACACTGCGAGTTCTCCTCGACCAAAGAAAGCTCGAATGAGCAAATCGAAGATCAAATCAATGCTGATTTGTTTTTTGACAGAAGGGGAATCATCCACAAAGAATTTGTTCCTCCAGGACAAACTGTCAACCAAGTTTTTTATAAAGACGTCCTTGAAAGGCTCAGAAAAAGGGTCATTCGTGTGAGACCGGACATTGCAGACAAATGGATGCTCCATCATGACAACGCCCCATGTCACACTGCCCTCTCCGTCACAGAATTTTTGACCTCAAAAGGCATTCCTGTGGTTCCCCAGCCCCCCTATTCACCTGACCTCAGTCCCTGTGACTTTTTCCTATTTCCTAAACTGAAAAATGTCCTCAAAGGACGGCATTTAGGGACTTTAGAAAACATCCAAAAGAGTGTAACGGACATGCTACAGACCATACCGGTTGAAGACTTCCAGCGCTGCTACCAACAGTGGGAACAACGTCTCCATCGGTGTGTAGCTGCCCAAGGGAACTACTTTGAAGGGGATAAGATTGATGTTTGAAAAAAATAAAAACTTTGGTAAATAAAAAATCAGTCTCATTACTTTTCTGCCACACCTCGTATTCTGTCTGTACTGCTTCTGTCAGAGTGACACGCCTCTAATTCAAGTAGAAAATAGTGTTTCAGATGTGCCATGCCTGTTAGTTTACATCAGGATTAAGCTAAGGACAGAAACAGTATAAGTAGTGAGTGACAACACTAATTAACAACTCATTTTAAGTTATAATAGGAAATTGTCTTTTTGTTAACAGCACAATAGCTGACGACAGTGATCAGGTGGAAGAGCATGCAAGTGTAAAGCAGTTGAAGGCCAATGCAGAACAAGGAAGAGCTGTCACACTTGAAGAATGTTTTGAAGTGAGTTTGTTATTAATTTGTAATATGATATTACTGAACTATTATATTACTGTTTGGGTGTATATTTAACTTCAGGTACTGTATGTAAAACTACCTTATGGGGAAGTAGGTAAAACAGTTTATTATTAATTTTTTAGTATAGTTTTATCACAACGCTTCGAGTACCATGGCATTTGTACATAGACCATGCCCTATGACCAGTGTTGTTTTTTTTTTTTTTAAAGCACTGTTGTTTAAACATTCATAAATACTTAATACAATTTAATACTATAAAAATAATTATACCACACTTTTCCTAAACTTTCCTCTTATGAAAATAGTCATAATATTTTTATTATTGATTTTGTATATAGAAACTGAAGCTGTTTAAAAATACGTTTCATGTAATTTTAACCACAAAATTCTGTCAAAAATTGTTTGTAACTAATAATATAGTAATTAAAACAAACACACTCGGCTACTATCAATAACACACAAAATAACTTCAGAAAACTCACAAACCTCATGTAAACAAAAACTGCAACTTCCACCTTGAACATGCAAAATGTAAACAAAGTCACAACGCTTGCCAGCTGTACAAATTATTTCATAAAATCTATTTTCCTCAGTCAGTGCTGCAATCTGAAGACAGAAACACAAACTAAGATGTCAAATAAAACTTCTGCATTCATTCTGTGGCATAATAGTAAGACGCGAAGCGTTTGAAAGCATTGAAAAGTGAGTGGCGTAAATGTGCGCCATCTTTCAAAATACCAAGTCCACTGGTGGCGCAGTATTATGCCATTGGCCCTCAAAGAGTTAACTGAATATTATGCGACAACCATTACTTGTAAGTTTATGTAGTTTCCTTCACGATTGTTGTAATGTAAAGTTTCTCTTATCTCAAGGTTTTGATAATCAAGCCAATTTCGCCAACGGTTATTTCCATTAAAGTTAGTCCACACTGCACTTTTAAACAAATATTGAATATAGAGTGGTATGAATCATTTGAAGTGACTTTTGAAAATGCTTAAATACCTCAGGCCTATATACTCTGAGAGTATTGTGTACGGATGCTGCACAACCTCTCACCTGGTATTGTGCACCAAAAAGGTTAAGACATGATAACTGATAATAAGACTTGGGTGTATGGTCTTGGTATAAAAACAAATCAAGCCTTAGTTGTTACAGTAGAAGTTGCCATCATTCCAAAGCCCAAAGCAATGAAGACAAGTGAGAAGCAAAGTGAAAATGATGCTTTCTTTACTGCAAAGTTCTGCATCACAAACATGCACCAGAAATTGCTTATTACATTGGGATTAGCTAAGGTTTTGCACACATGATTGTAATTGACAATTTGGGCATATACAAGGCAGTGGCTATGAAATTCATGGCAAAGTTGCTTTTTATTCAACAGAAATAGATCATACAGAACATACTTGTGTGTGCTAATAGTGATCCAGACTTCGTGTACTTCATTATGCACACATCGGTTCAATACAAACCTTTGTGTAAACTGTCAACAACAATTCTGTCTGGAGATTTTGCAAAGTCTTCATGATACAGTTTGTTCCAAGAGACTAGACCTTTGGTAAACATGCAGTTGGCAGTTCCATCTCAATACTTTAGCCCAGCGGTTCCCAAACTTTTCATTCCGCAGACCCCCCAAAAAAATTAAAAATTTCACGGACCCTGTCTAAGAAAATTATGGTGTATATTCTATTTTCTCTTAAAAGTATTTGCGGACCCCGCTTTGGGAACCACTCACTGCTCTAGCCCATTCATCACGTCTACATCTGATCCAGGATTTCTTGACTACTCCTCAGGTTCACCAGGTTTCTTACTCGCCATATGTGCTGATTTGACAGCTAGGACATAACAAAAAATGTTTCCAGCAATGGAAGGCCCACTGGGATAAGTATGTGAAGTCAGAAGAGGACTACTTGAAGATTACTTGGAAACTACTTAATATCCTTTGCTCTTCTGTTGATGGTCAGATAATTTAAGAACAGACGTAATGTATATCTAATAAAGTGGATATTGTATTGTTTGTTTAATCCCAAGGCTCTTTGTAGCAACAAGACAGCACGGCCTGCAATGTAAATGTTTGTAAGTTTTGATATTATTTCAAATATTTTTTACAAGGTAGGTTTCCTTTTTTTGTGTTAACTTTTAAAAATATATTGAAAGTCTTAATTATTTATTCTGTTCCAAACAGTCTGCATACAGGTGTTAATTTAGAAATAAAATTCATATTCAGAAAGGAGAGGAAACTCTAATTATTATTTTTTATTCAAAATGAACCTTTGAGATGTAACATCTAAAGACAGACAGTTTACAGAAAAATAAATGTCTGCCATTAAATTTGTTATCCAGTTTTTGATGTTGTCATGTTTGGATGTGGAGAGAATGGACCTATTTTGAGTTTTGCTGAGGGTCCTGAGTGATCTTAATTATGCTTAAATTTGCTTAGAGAAGCTGATGGAGTTATTTTTCAAAGTCCTTTGCCACTTATGTTTGTACTATTAAATTAATAATATGAAATGTTTCTAATGAAATCTTTTCATTGGGTGTGTAGTTATACACAAGAGCGGAAGTTTTAGGAGCCGAAAATGCTTGGCACTGTCCTAATTGTAACTTGAAACAAGAGGTAGAAAAGAAATTAGGACTGTGGTCACTTCCTGATATTCTAGTAATTCATCTAAAGAGGTTTCGGCAGTCGGGAGCTAAACACAATCAGATATCTGCTCGGTAAGTATACGTGTTTTAAATTGTATAAATATACTTTTACTCAAACTTTTGCAATGGTAATAAGAAAACTGTCATGAATGTAGTTGGGTTTGTTAAATGTTAATAATAGCAGTTGCTACATCAAAAATATTAATATAACTTTTTTGAGTTGCAGATCATAATGTAATGATTTAATGAACTTTTTGGTGACGGGTTTGTGAGGATCGGTCAAAAATATAACACAAATTTTAACTTATTTGTGTTGATGTTTCATCAGTGTTTATTGTCATCATCAGGAGCTGTGTATGAATACAAAAGAAATGTCAAACACAACAGAACAATTATTTGGGTGAACGTGTTTGAGTATGTGAGTGTGTGCATGTGCGTGTGTATGTATGTATCTTTGAATATATGAAGGAGTTGAGATAGTTTGTTTTACAGCTTCAAATGTTTTCTTTAAAGGCAACAAGAAAATTATATCACAGAACTTAATTTATACAATATTACAATTTAAATTACTCATAATGTAATGGTATTTTTAATTAATTAAAAAAGCAGTAATCAACAATTAAATATTAGAATTGGTACAGAAAATGTTTTTATGTATACCAATTAACATATATGTATAAACTTTTTGTGTACCAATTAAACTTTCACTGTGAACACTTACTTTTTGGTTTTGTTGCCCAAACGTTTCAACGTGGTGTCCGTCTTCCTCAGTGGGATTTGAAATACTGAATGTCTGTACAAAGTAACCGTTATGGGTTGTAGGTGTGTGTGGTGGGGGTTGCTGGTGGGAGGTGTGATGGTACAATCATGGTACATTTCATAATTACCTAAAATATGGTAAAGAGATCATAAATATTGTATTTTCGTATTTTTTGACATACCCAATCCAACCTCAAACACCCGATATAGAATGTACGGTGAGTGGACTATATTACAGTATTTGCCAGGATTTGAACTAATTCATGACAAAAAACGGTGTCACATCACAAAAACAGTGTGCAGTTATTGAGATAAGCAGAGCCAAGCCTTCGTTACGTCAGAGGCGGAGAATGTGTTGACAGCAACCAAACTGCGATGTCAACACGTTAGACAAAGGAATGTGACGTCAATACACCCCACTTCCGCAGATTTCAACCAGAAATTGCCGTCATTTCATCTGCAGCTCTGATTTGAGCCGGCCGGCCCGAAACTCATTCACTCACGGGTGAATTTTTTAACTTTTTAGACCACTGTAGGTGGTTAATAAACAATATTAATATATTAACTACAGTGCGCCAACTTCAAGATGTGACCGGGAAAAACTCGCCGAACTCGCGGTGCGCGAAGTTCGTGCAAACCGAGAACAACCAGCAACACTACATTGGTGAGAACGTTCTATTACATCTTCAATCCTTTGACTCATTCCCAATACCAAATTTTGAATCAATGTAAAATCATTTTAAATTCAATACTAAAAAATCAATTAAATTTTTCAATATATAAAGGGAGCTCCACTATGTATAAAATTTGTACCATGCGTATGTAAGAGTGAGTATTTGAGTGTGTGGGTTAAAAAATATTAAGTGTTGGGTTGTGCTTAAATAACGATTTTATTTACGTTTAAATAATTGTGACATATTATAATGCAGCGTATATCTTTTGTGTAGAGTAATATCATGGGGACAACGCCCATGGCGAAAAATATATATCCATGTAACATCTATTATGTTTAATGTTAATAAATACTTTTTATGTGTTATTTGCAGTTTCGTTATTTCAGGTAATGAGTTTCACTGAAATGGTACGTGTTAACCGAATTCTGGCCCTCATAGTAAATGTCGATCATACACAGTATACAGTACAGACACTTGCACAACATGGCACCCTAGATTGTTGTACAGACAAAATACATTGTACATCGTAATCAAACATTCTAAATTAATATTAGAGATTACATTTGCGCCCTTAAGACAGGGACTAATAGATTACATTGGCGCCCGAGAATAACAGGAACTCGGTATAAGACTTAATTTTATATGGAGTAATACCTACCAGGAAAGTGGAACGGTTACCTGAGGTAATTGCGTAAGTACATACACACGTGCGTAGAATAGGGTTAAGTTCCTAGGTTATAAATATCCATGTTTTAGCAAGATAGAATAACAAAGATGAATACCAATGATAATATAACTATAGAAATCAGTGCTACTGACATAAATTTAACCAGTGAAATGGAGGTTCAAATAAACCCCATTAGTCAGAATGACGAAGTAAATACGCCTGTGTCTGTCGAAATAAAGCAAACTGACACATCCATTTCAACTAATTTAGACAGTAGGTCAGATGAAACTAATGCAATGATGCAACTTTTATTAAATAGATTTGCCAGTTTTGATAAAAAACTAGACGAACAGAAAAGAGATACTGATATTAAATTCACGCATTTGAATGACAAATTCGATAAGTTACAAAATCATTTAGAAAACATTGAAATAAACGTGATAGATATCACTAAAAATTGTGAAACTATAGATAATCTAAATAATACAGATAGTAAGATTGTGGGGTTAGAAGAGGATAAACCTGATAATGAAAGTGTAATGAATGATAATGAAATATTTGAGTTTATGAAGTCAGAAAGAAAGTTAAGAGAAAGTATTTTAGTACAAGGAGTGCAGGGGGTAGAATTTTCTTTTAATGTTGTATTAGGGGGTGAAGACAAGTCTTCATGTAGTTTGATAGACGATAGTTCTACAAATAAAGTTTCTTTTAGTTTTTGTGTACCTAAGAGGTGCAACGATTTTATGATAGGGATCCCTGCATATCTGGAGAGAGAAAGTGTATTTTGGTGTTATGGAGAGAAATGTATTAAGAGAGAGAGTATAGAGAGATATGGTGAGAGTAAAAGAGTAATAGAAATATTTAAAGTAAACAGAAATTACAGACAACTGTTAGAAAGGTTAGGGTTAGATGTGGTATATGAAAATGATGACTACTTACCTGATAATAACAATAAATTGACAATAACAAGAAATGAGAATAAAGACATTAGGTACTTACCTGTGGTGGAATATTATGGGGATAATTATTATATAAACCGATTAATGACATATGATACTAAGACAAACGGAACTCTACTTGATCGTAACTGGAAGTATTTGATTAATAACAATTGCATACAGGAATATAAATATAATGTTGCAAATAATAAAATATGTTTATTAAATAAGAATTTATATAGACCTAAGATTCGTTTGTTGTTTAACGATGGTGGATAGACTGTTATATTGTGAAATGAACATTAAATAATAATGTGCAAAGTGGTTTTGAATTGGACTGTTATGGACTGATTTCGATTAATGACACAATAATGAAGTTGGAGTGTATATTTTTATTGTATTTATCCATGTATTTTGATATGTATTATGTATTACAGGTACCCCAGTGTGTATTATTATATATATTATATATATATAACATGTTTAATAATAATATTTTAATTAATTACTAATGAATAATAATGAATGTTTAAATAAATAATTATATTTGAATTTTGAAAAGAGGTATTGTTATAAGTAGGTAGGAGAGGAATTTTATAAGACAATGGTAAATGATTACAGTAAGGTAAGTGTTTAAACAGGAATATAACCTGGGTATAGATAAAATGCAGGTGAGTTATTTAATTAATGTAAAGGGAGTTAGAAAGATAAGAATTTTTAAGGAAATACAAAGAGAATTATTAGATAGTTAGGGACACAGTAGTTAGTTATTATTTGTAGAGAAGGTGTAAGTAAAGGTACATACATATATTTATTGTTGATGAATTCTGTAGTGGGGGTGAGGTGATAAAGAGTAGCCAACCAATAGTGTTGTGGCAGTTAATAGAGTAGTTTTAGGGAGTGTTTGCCGAATTATTTGGAAGGGCAAAATATTAGAGATGTATATAGCCAGTTAGGGAACACCCAACCCAGTGCAAAGACGAGCGGTGCCATATGATTTAAATGGAAGTAGTAATGGAGTATATAATTGAGATATTGGTGTCATTGATAGGTAAATTTGATGGTTAGTTAGAAGAAGGTGAGTAAAATTAAAATATAATGAAGTATAGTGAATATAGGAGTTATCCAGACTAAACAATGATAGAAGGTGAAAGGTTAGGTAGTTAGGGAGGTAGAAAGTTCAGAGGAGAGAGGTAGTAGAAAATGAATAATGAAATAATAATGTAATATGAATAGTAACAATAAGTTCAAAATGTATTTTATTATTATAAATAAATAAATTTGATGTTTAATTAATAACTGCAATGGTAAATTTTAATTTAAATACAACTTTTAAGTAAATTATACAAATGTTAATGCATATCTTAGAAATGATTAAATATGATTGAGTATTTAAAATGTATTAACTGTATTATTAATATATCAGTGTTAATTATTAATGTATTATGTATTTATTTGAAAACTTTTTAACATGATTTTATAATATGTGTAGGAAGAAAAAAAAAAAAAAATTTTTAAATGGCGCTGTTAATAATATTTATCAGCCAGATGATTAACTGTTAATAATAATAATAATAATAATAATACTAATAATCATAATAAAAGTTTATTTTAAGGGTTATAAATAAATAAATCGATTTATTAAATTTCTTGATTTGTTTTCTCCAAGTTTGGGAGATATATAATTATATTTTATATTATATATATTTTATATTTTCAATTATATTTCATTCAATTTTAATCCTTTTAATCCTTTTTCATATTCTTTTTAATCCTTGAGATTTATTATTTTTATAATTTTTATACTTTCTCATTTTATTTAATATAATTTTATAAATAGTAAGCCAACCCAGTGCTTATTGGCACAAACCAGCACTTAGCTAAAGGGAACCATATCAGTTGAGGATGCAGTGATTCAATAAGCCACTATATTCATATTTTTTATAAATTGTTTCAGTGTTTGGGGTGTGACAGCGGTCCTGAGCTGGCTAACTCGTCAGAGCAGGGGCGTTAAGAGCCTAAGTGGCCTTATGGTGTTGGGATCTCGCAGGAGAAGTCCAGTAAGGTCATGAAGGTACAGTCATTATCACCAGACCAAGGGTGAGTGATTATTGGTTTTTATGTAAAATTGTAAGGGGGTTGTGGCGACTTGTCCTGGCTGATCCCTTTAGGAAGTATGAAAGGGTCAATGAAAGTTTGTGTGCTTCGTCACACCATCTTTCATTGAGGGGGTTTTGTGATGGTACAATCATGGTACATTTCATAATTACCTAAAATACGGTAAAGAGATCATAAATATTGTATTTTCCTATTTTTTGACATACCCAATCCAACCTCAAACACCCGATATAGAATTTACGGTGAGTGGACTATATTACAGTATTTGCCAGGATTTGAACTAATTCATGACAAAAAACGGTGTCACATCACAAAAACAGTGTGCAGTTATTGAGATAAGCAGAGCCAAGCCTTCGTTACGTCAGAGGCGGAGAATGTGTTGACAGCAACCAAACTGCGATGTCAACACGTTAGACAAAGGAATGTGACGTCAATACACCCCACTTCCGCAGATTTCAACCAGAAATTGCCGTCATTTCATCTGCAGCTCTGATTTGAGCCGGCCGGCCCGAAACTCATTCACTCACGGGTGAATTTTTTAACTTTTTAGACCACTGTAGGTGGTTAATAAACAATATTAATATATTAACTACAGTGCGCCAACTTCAAGATGTGACCGGGAAAAACTCGCCGTACTCGCGGTGCGCGAAGTTCGTGCAAACCGAGAACAACCAGCAACACTACATTGGTGAGAACGTTCTATTACATCTTCAATCCTTTGACTCATTCCCAATACCAAATTTTGAATCAATGTAAAATCATTTTAAATTCAATACTAAAAAATCAATTAAATTTTTCAATATATAAAGGGAGCTCCACTATGTATAAAATTTGTACCATGCGTATGTAAGAGTGAGTATTTGAGTGTGTGGGTTAAAAAATATTAAGTGTTGGGTTGTGCTTAAATAACGATTTTATTTACGTTTAAATAATTGTGACATATTATAATGCAGCGTATATCTTTTGTGTAGAGTAATATCATGGGGACAACGCCCATGGCGAAAAATATATATCCATGTAACATCTATTATGTTTAATGTTAATAAATACTTTTTATGTGTTATTTGCAGTTTCGTTATTTCAGGTAATGAGTTTCACTGAAATGGTACGTGTTAACCGAATTCTGGCCCTCATAGTAAATGTCGATCATACACAGTATACAGTACAGACACTTGCACAACATGGCACCCTAGATTGTTGTACAGACAAAATACATTGTACATTGTAATCAAACATTCTAAATTAATATTAGAGATTACATTTGCGCCCTTAAGACAGGGACTAATAGATTACAGAGGGAATTGGCGCTGGGATTCAAAGTGTGTGTTTGAATCAGTGTATCGAAAAGTATGTGTGATCTATAATGTAATTGTTCATTTAATATGTTGTGATATCACACACTACAACCAAACAACATATTAAATGAACAATTACATTATATATATATATATATATATATATATATATATGTAACACTATTAATTGTCAAAACACACACTAATAGTCACTATTAGTTGCTTCACTCTGGGACCTTCACCTCTACTGTTTATTAAATACAGTATAATATAATATTAAATATAATAAGAACTACAAAATCACATTAAATTACCCTGTGTAACCCATATTTATCCTAAACCCGTATCTCTTCATGTACAGTCAGCCATGAGTGGTGGTCACATCCGTACACACCAACTCCACATAGTCTTCGTGTTGGTTGGACAATTCAAGAATGGTCTATTTTGGTCATCCCTGACTACTGATAATCATTGATTGTAACTAGCAACTTTCATTCAGACTTTTGTCTGAAGTTGGCATGGCCGGTGTCAATAAATTCAAAATTACAACTAAAACCTGGGCTGTTAGGTCGTGGTCGGTTGCTATTAACTGCAATTACGCCGTTATGCCGACAATGGCGTTTAATAGCAACCGACCATGGCCTAACAGCCCAGGTTTTAGTTGTAATTTTGAATTTATTTCATTAGCCGTGTATTCACATCATACTTTGTAATAATCTCATTCTGTGGAAAATATAGTAAAATGCTTCTTCATTATTGATTTCCTTCAATGATTGTTTTTTCTTGCCTAATATCTCTTAATTCTTCCAAGTGGTTCTATTTGCTTGCATTGCTTTTGGATTGTTATATTCAGTGACTTCTTTATATAATTTGTGATCTTTTTTTTTTGTTAAATGCCGTGTGTATAGTAAAATTAATATCTGTTGATTCCTCTACTCAGACCACCTTCATCATTGTAATTTTTCACACTTGATTTTTAATGTCAGAATAATCTGTAACTTTGTTAAACAAACAGGCGCTCTTGAGAATTCACTTGAAACAGTGTCCTTGAACACACTGCGCTGATCGGTATGGTCTGGTATAGACTCGATAGTTGACGCGTAATTGTCTTTCACCGGAAAGTAGCTGCATTACACACACACACTTTGCAACTGGAATATTCGAGATACTTATAGAACGTTCTGTATTACGTAACAATACATTTCTGATCCTTTGCCACAGTCAATATTACCTTGATCTTCTGGCGAGGATTAGAATAGCTTGTGTGTGGTGGCTAATTTCACTCTCCATAGCAGTGCTAGAACTCAGAAACTGGAATCTCCTTAAACTGGTCGGTAACATTTTTATAATGTTGTGTATCATTTTAAAATGGTGTCCTTTGAGATGTTTTTCCAATTTCGGGCGAGAGAAAGTAGTCACAGGGACTCAAGTCAGCTGAATAAAGGGGTTGAGAAACAACATGAATATTTTTCTTTCCGGCCATCTGAAAATGCTTTAAACTATCTGAAAATCTGCGCTCTTGACAAAGCTTCATCTCCATATAGCTTTGTAAGAGTCTCAGTAGCGTTGTGCCCAAGTTTAACACAAAACTTGATTGCACAACGTTGTCCGTAATTGATGTCACTCATTTTTATAACCCACAACAAAAACTCACTTCATGAAAAGCTTGTTTACGTTTTACGTGGCAACAATAGACAGTAAATATTAATACTTAATATCAAACAGCTGTTTATTTAACCATATGTGTTAATGGAAACCTTACAGTGTTGCCATATGGACTGCTACATGATTAGCCTTATTTCTTAATTTACAGACCTTGTATTTCAGCAAAACAACAAATAAAATAGTGGAATTAAGATCATTTACAAAAAAAGGATAGTTTCACTGTTCTGCACACTACTTTATAATAATATTTTTGTCTTTTGTTTTGGACAGGTCTACAGTCAAACTGACCACGTTGGTAGACTTTCCACCATATGGCTTTGATATGTCACCACATGTGTGCCCAAATCAGTACAGCAGCAGTGGAGGCAGAACTGAACAGCAGGGACCAGGACTTCTGTGGTCACCGTGGAAACGACCACGTTCGCTGCCTCCCCCATTGGCTGATGAATACACATACGATTTGTATGCTGTTTGTAATCATCATGGTCAGGATCTGCAGAGTGGCCATTACACAGGTAATTACTGTTGCTGATACTGTTAACCTACTATTTTGTGCTATATTAAATTGTTAATGTTGTCAAGTTCAAGATTACTCAGCTTGCCTGAGATACATTTCAAGTACTAATATCATGGCTATTATAAGACATGATTTTTCATCTGGTGAAGTAATTATTCATGGGTTATTTTTTATTGTTAGTTGGTATCAGTGGAATTGAGTGCTGTATTTTAGTTGCTTTACATCTTTATGGTGTATGTTTTGTACAAAGTCTACGTTGGAAAAGCCACATACATAGAAATATAAATCAGTGTTTAATAGCTGAACATATCAGTACAAAACTTGGCAATTTTTAAAACACTGAGGCATTAAAAATAAAAATATCCACCAGACCTGTTTACAGCATCATAACCGACATACAGAATTTGATCCTGTTGTTATTAACACAAAAGGTGTTCTTCCAAGACTCAGACTTTTGTGGAGATTTCAACAGCTGAGTAAGAGTTGTGTAATTTTTTAACAGCAGTGAAAAATCAGTGCTAAACATTAACTGATCGTGAGACTTACCTACCTAACTACTAGTAGACAAGTTTAACAAAGGATGCGGGGAAAATGTGAACTACAGGAGTTTAGAGACATACGCCCAAGCGCGTCTCACACTAACGAGTAATCTACAGTCATACTCAAAAGTTTGTCATTTGAATGTATGTTTCCCAGCTGTGAATATCGTGAGCATTGATTTGTAATACAGGTATTGGCTAATATTTGTGCGTGTTCCTGTTACAAAGTATGACAGTGGAAAATCATGACACCACAACATTTGAAATGATGTAGAATAACAAAGGACAAAGTTTAAGTATTCTACTGCTCTTACTGTCATTTTCGGACGCGTAAATTTTCAAGTTGCTTGTGAGTTGTACTTTGACTGTACAAACGACAAGCAGTGTAGGGGACTCATAGTGCTAGTGCTGCTATGCTTCCCCTCTCCGGATCCAGTGTTAACGTAGCCGTTTAGTGCCTACCTTGTAAGATGGTCAATAACAAGACCTGTGAACCCACCTTACAATCCCAGAAAACCTAAAAACACAAAATCCCAGGGTCACCATCCATATTTTTAAAGCTGATATATCGAGACTGAAGGTATACAATGAATATCATTATCCCAGTTAACACATTACTGAGGGCCAGGGCCCGGGCCATAGAGATATAGTCACCACCACGCAGGCCACAGCTTGGGCTGTGTTTCTCTCTATCCAATGTATTGGTTTCAGTGTGCCTTAGCACCTATGGAACATTGTTAACCTTGTTTCAGCAGTCACTGTGTTAAACAGTACACAAACTTTTATGACAATAATTTACTTCAAAAGAAATATCCCCAGGCCCATTTATGGTTAGACCCATTGAAGATAGATTAGAATATAGTAAGGTGACTTTTGAAATACTCATGTTCATCTTAACATATGCTTTGTTTATACTAAAATATCTTGGATTCCTTTCATATGTTTCATGAGAGTGGATCAAATATAAACTGGCATTGTTCCTTTTTTAAATTTCAGGAGCTTGTAACTTTATTCTTCTCGGTATTTGATTTATTCAGATTAAAACTCCCACTTACCTTGAATCTTCGATCTGGCCGGATCGTATAGCGGGGACGAACCCATTTCGTTCGACAAACTCTGACAGTACATAAAACGAACTAAGGTTTTGAAAGAATCTAACTCTCAATTTTTTGGAAGAGAAATTATTTTTTTGTTTTGGTTTATTAATCCGAAAATCATACAGTTACATTCTTTAATCGTTTTTTAAACTCGACCGCGGTCACATAAAATTTTCTCCTGTGATTTTTGACTATTAAAATATCAAGTTTTGTGACAAGCCTACTTGGCTTGTTCCGGCGCCGGAGAGTTCAGTTAGCAGACTGGGGACGATAATGTAGCAGGTGTTGCTGATGTGATCTCATACTTTTTACGGAAAGCACTGCCTTTTGCTTCGTCGTAGAAGCTTAGTCCCATTCTATGCATGTAGTTTTTTGGAGTGACGATAACAGACGATTTCAGCTAGGCACTGGCTGACATCATTAAAGTGGGCAGTCCTTAGTAGCATTTCCTGAGGATCGCTAAGGAGACGATGAATAAATTTGTTCTCTAGCCATCTTGGTTTTCGGGCTGACCGCGTCCCCCGAGCGCTTGCTTGAGTAGTGGCGCGCGTGCATCGCCACACATATACAGAGTTCTGAGAAATTCGAAGGGGGTGCGAATTCCTTACTCAACACGAACTGCGTCTCTGCTTTGTTACAACAATGTTCCACTTGCCATGTGTTCTGTGGTACTGGAAATAACGTTGGCCGTATAATAAAACTTTCACAATAAATTTATAAAATCCCACACAAAATGAAATAAATGAAAATGCCAATACCCTATACTGTAATAAATAAAACAACCCAATTTTGGACACGTTACAAGCTGGGAGTAGAAAGGGCGAATATGAAACTCATGGTGTTGGGAAAGTTTATACTTATATTTTTAAATAATTAATCATAAGTAAAATAAAAAAATTATAATATAAAATGTATTCGCCCTTACTCCCCCAATATTACAGCACTAAGCTCTCAGCTGGTTTTATGCAGTCCATACATTTCAAGGCTATTTACAAAATACTGAGGGTGAATATATACATGATAGTGGTATTATCGTGTTCTTAACGTGTCAGAAAATAGGATGCTATAAAAAAATTGATATGAATGGATGGGGCCTAGCATTGTTATGAAGGAGAATGACTCACGCGTTTGCCACCAACTTTGTTTGTTGTGATAGGCAGCTTTTGCATCTTCCAGAAGCTTACAATAAGGGGCGGCATTCACTGTTCTTTATTCATTAAACAAAATATGTAACAGAATGCCCGTGGAGATCGCAAAGAGGGGTCACAATCAACTTTCCAGCTGACAAGTGTGTTGCACCTTGACTGGCACAGCATCCCCGTTACGTCTGCCATTCTGTGCTTGATTGATTCAATTTGGGGATATAGTGTTGGACCACCATTCCATCACACGTGAGAATATGGTACAAATATCCTCCACTTCCTCCTCAAAGCGAGTCAGGAGGTTTTCAAAAATATCCAAATGAACATGTTTTTGTTTCTGGTTAAGGAGACAAAGCACCCACGTGACAGACACTTTCTGATAATTTAAGTTATGGTTAATAATTGTTTGAACACTTCTGTAGCTTATTCCTACTGCTGAAGCAATTTTCTGATATTTTTATACATCAATCTGAAACAATAAGGTTATGACACTTAATGATGCAACTTGTACAATTTATGTTCAGTAATCTTCTGAATATTCACTGAATTGGGTGGCACAATCATTGCAGATAACCAAATTCTGCAGATATTCCACAATATGTACAAAACAGGGGCAGTAAGTAATGAAAATATTTTAACTAAATATCACTATAATATTGACGACTCGGAACACTAAGTTTTTTATAAGTAAAAACGTAAAGTTTTACCTTACAGCCTAAACCGGCTTTCACCTATAGAAGGCTTCATCAGAGGCTGTCGTTAGTAGCGCTGCTCGTCTTGTTGTTGGCGACGAGATAGTGTTTCGAAAGATTGAAGCTGTGTGTGTGTGGTGAGATGTGTTCGAATAATGCGTGCGATTTGATTGTGTCTGTTCGTTTAGGATGTCGTTTTTATTTGTTTTTGTGTGTTTGTATATTTCTAATTGTTCTAGAGTGTCTAGTTTTCAGCCTTTTGTGTGTACGTGTAGTATGTTCATGTTATTGTCGATGTTTTTATATGTGTGGTTTGCAGAAATCCAAGAAAATATTTTAGTAACGTTAGCTGTTTACAGTAAAACCCCGTTAAGACGCTCACAAGGGACCTCATGAATACCGCGTATTAAGCGGGATATTACAAAGTAATGATATATACATACTGAAACTGTGTAACTGATAATAATCACATTTTCTAAGCAGTTTTAAATACTAATTCATACAAACTGACATTTCATTAGAAGAAATTGTACTGATAAATTGTCTTATTCTTATCATCAGCATATTGTCTACAGTGATTATTTCTGAAGTTACTGTAGGCCTATAGAAAATACAAGGGAAATCTCCCATGTTTTTATGCACAGCAGGGATTAGATACAGGAATGAATGAATGCAAATGTTTGATTAAAAATGTCAGTGGTCACTGCTGACCTGTCGTTAAGCCCGGATGACTCATGGTAGCCAGCTGCCAAGCAACAAACATTACTGTACCTGTCGGGAAGCGGTGATGCAATCCATCACTCGGATATAACTTACATAATTTTAAAACAATATTTGTTTATGGTAGTTAATAACAAAATATCTTATTAAGATTAATGGAACAGATAGTTCTCATTATTCAGCTGAAATTTTATTTCCTCTTATACAAAAATCTATGGGTTGTCGTGGATAATCCACAATATGGATAAATCGCTCGCAGATAATTGGGAGTTTACTGTAGTTTAATTCAGAAACAGGTTCAAGCTACATACTTATATTTTCTTAACTTCACTTTATGGTTAGATATGTTCTTTTCTACATTGGATATTTATTTATTTATATCAGTTCAAATCAGTAAGGAAGCTACCACACTCTCTTCACACTCACACCAAAGTTACACTACTGTGTTATCAATTTTACATCTTATATTCACATTACATGTAAATAGTTATCGAATGTATAGAACCACATGTTCACTGCATACTGGATTGAGTTGCTGCTTTCGCATGTGTTCTGTCTTGTGAGTGAATAGCAACTGATGTCTCTGCCTTTCGGTGTGCCTTTCTTGGACCTCACACTAAACTAGTTAATTTCTGGTTGGTTATTCTGTGAGACCTGTAACACCTGTGGGTCCTGTTTATCTGATAACGATACTCCCAGGCTAAAGTCATGTGCATAAATTTCATGTGATCCAATGTTATGTTTCATATGCGAAATGATACTTTGAAAGTTTTACTGCAGAAAAAACCCTGTTATACAACTTACATCTATAACTTATAGAATGGACAGAAGAAAAAATTCTAGTTAAGAAACAATGGAGAATTATGACTAAAGTTTGTTAAAAAAACAGTAGTCTTATAATAGAATTGTTAACGACTGCCCAATTAAGTTTCATGTAACATGTGTTAAAGTTTAGTGTAGAAATAAATTTTTGATTTGTAATTTTTATTTTTGTTTGTATCGGCCATCTAAGGACCACATGCCAGTTTCAGTTCTTTACTCTTTGTTCTTTTCTTTTTCTCCAGTATTCTTTCATCTTTTCACTGTGTCTCTTCTTCCTGTCTTCAGTCCACTTTGAACCTGCGTTTTTCTCTCTCCTACCCTGGACTCCCTCCACTTTTAACACTTTTGCCCAAAAAATGTCTCTTTCAATTGGTTCTTCTGTGTGTATATTATTTGTTTCTAAATCCTTTTGGACTTCTTTAGTCCAACTTGATGTTGACTTCTTCCCCCACAGATATTTGAAGATTTGCTTTCTCAACCTATTGCCATCCATTCTATATAAATGTTCAAAAAATAATAGTCTTCTTTTTCTCATTGTTTCTGGTATATTTCTATACTTTGATATATTTCATCGTTACTTCTTAATTTCCAACCTTCTGAAGTTTTTCGTATGCCTAACATTTTCCTAATAATTCGTCTTTCCAATATTTCTAGTTTGTCTAAATTATAATTCAATGCTAGACATTCATTTGCATATAGGGATTCTGGGTTCACTACTGTACTGTAATGCCTTATTTTTGCATTTTAGATATGCACTTTTTATTGTAAACATCTTTAGTTATACCATATGCCCTTTCCATCTTATGAATCCTTTCTTCTGTAGCAGATTTTTCCAAGCCATTCTCTTGAATTATCTCTCCTAGATACTTAAATTTTCGAACCCTCTCTATTCGACCAATATCTGTTACCAGGAATTTTGGCGTGTTTTTAATGTTTATGAGAAATTTGGTTTCTTCTGCAGAAATCCTGAAGCCTGTTCTATTGGCTATTTGTATAATTTTTATTTTGTTATTTATTTTTTCAGCATTCTGTCGCAACCCGTATGACACAAAATGGTACTGTTTTGATGATGCCAAAGTGTCACCAGTTTGTGAATCACAGCTGGTGAGTTCAGCCGCGTACATACTCTTCTACCAGAGGCGTGGTCTCGTGTCTCAGTCGTCGGCATCATCAACTAGTTCCACAACTGGGCCAGAACACTGGGCAGCTAGATTGATATCTAACCAAGAGCTGACTGAAGGTAAACTTTTACATAATTTCCAATGATTTTTCAATGCAAAAAGAAGGCGAGTGAATGTGGGAGGGCATATATACAAAGTGTCAGAGGCAAAACAAACAGTGAAACCATTCAAATTTATATAATTTATTCCACAATCAGTCTACTAGTTATTGGTGGAGAATAGTGTAGAATAATACATACACTAGAGTCCCGGTTAACCGAATTTTGACACGGTAATTTTCTTTTTCCAAGAAGTTTGCATATTTAAAATTTTTACACCATTTATAACTCGTGTGACGGACTGTACTGTATGCATGACCGATTGGACTGTTACTTCACGAGTGAGTCACTAACCCCCCCCCCCACAACCATAACGCTAGTCCTAGAATAACTATGGGTATTACATAATAGACAAACACCAGTCGCACGCTTCAGTTCTGATTTGGACTTTAATCAGTTTGGTTCGTTTTCAATCAGCAAAGGTTTATTGTATTGTTCTTTAACAACTCAACAAAACGAATCTGACAACTCTGGTGTCGATGAAGTCAAGGAATAAAAAGAGTCCAACCCATTCTGTAGTGACAAAAATATTTGAATTTGTAATGGTATACATGGAGTAGCAAGACGACACTTCCCCTGTGGAATTACAGCTAATGAAACGACTTCGAGATCGTGCAACGCGTAAGTGTTCATCAAACCTCAAACAAAAGAAGATTTCTAATTTTTTTTAAAAGTTGAACTAATGAGATTAATAAGGTTTCTTTCGTATTTTTCATTTCTTTCATTCATTCATTTTCGTTGATTTTTCTTTGTTAATTGTTTAATGTGCACCTACTGTAATGACTGAAATACATACTACAGTATTTGAAAATGTTGTTTGAAAAATATGTTTTTGTTTGATTAAAGTAAATTTGTGTACACTAATTTTGTATGATTTAATTACAGTATTTAAACTCCGTTGATTTTAAAGACGTCTGCATTTTAATAGAAGTATGTAATAACGGCGCGTGAGTACTGCTAGTTTCCCTAAAAAACAACTAAAGGCGCTTGTTGTTCTTTAGCGTTTTTCCTCACTAAAAAAGTGTAAATTACAGCACTGTACTATGTCTCCAGTTTAACAGAATTTTTGTTTAACCGAATCACCCTTGGTCCCATTAAATTCGGTTAAACGAGACTGTAGTGTATTTATTAAGTGAAGATAAGATAGAAAGTTTAGCTTAGTTAAAGTAATGTACAAGTTTGTAATGCATGGAATTAGGATTTAATTAAGACCATTAAAGATGCCTTTAAAGTAAAAAAAGAAAGAATATTAAAATCCTATGAATTATTTGAAGTCATGTTATACAAAATTGGTTTTGTAGACAAAGAAACAAATCTTTTGATCATTAATGAAATATGATACTAAACTGTTGACTACTTGGGCTTGACTTTGTGATTTATTATCATATTTTACAAATAAAATGATTAATTTATATTAAGAAGTAAGATAATTTGAAGCTGTTGCCAACCTGTATTCTTTGCTTTAACATAAAAGATAATTTAAAATAATGGAAAACATGTAAGTGTTGTAGGGCATATTTGTTTTAACATTATTGAATACTTATTATATCTGTGATGGCAGAAAAATTGTTGGTTACAGAAAATGAAGCAGATGACGATACGCAGAACACTGGTTTGCAGCCTTCTGGTAAACATTCAGTAGCAACTGAAACCTCCGATGACTTGATAGAACCTGTACGGGACAATATTGTTGTAAGTGTACACTGTAGACTAATTAATGTAATTAAGAAAACCAATTATTTATTGGTTACAATTAATGACATACCATTAGTGTGTCTTGGTTTATGTGCAGCCAGTTGGAAAGTTTAATATGCCATTCCCTCTGTGTATCAGTTTATATTTTTATTTGTACTTAATTTATTTAGTACAGGTTTTTGATTAGCAAAAACATCTTGTGGAGTGTACTTTTTGAAATGTTTTATTAAAAAAAAAATTGTATACTGTACATACATATCTGGTACATTTCAAAATTGTGCGAGTGTTTACATTTTTTGTGGTTTAGGCTTTTAACCTTTTTAATTGTAATCCATAATTTTTATTTCTTAGAATAATAATGGCAAGTGAAAATGTATGGTTTATTTTTTGTTTATAAAAGATCATTTTGCTTTCAAGTCGAGTTTAACTGAATGTAGTGTACATACATCGAATGAGTAAATAGGTTATTTGGTGCCAGGTATAGAACTTAAACATGATTTATCTTTCCTTATGCTAAAAATATAATGTTCATTTTTTTTCTCATATTTAGTAAAATATGATATTAAATAAGGTACATTTTATAATTACCGCCTGTTGTGGTAAAAAGTGAGATAGCAGTTGTGCTATATTGTAATTTGATGTAATACTCAGCTGTCGGTATCAGATATGTCATTGTGGTAGTGTGAGTGATTTACATTTGGTGGTACAATATAAATCTTGCCAACTGATGAGCTCCACCCTGTGATATGCTTTTTGCTAGAAGAAAACAAAAGTTCTTTTGAAATTTAGTGGCGATGTTTGTGAACATTGGCAACGTGTTTATATGCCAAATGTTGTGAGGGGTAGTGAAGTTAGGAAAGAGTGTCATTTGTTTAGGAAAGGACAGTTGAACAGTCGTGATGAAGAAGGTAACAGTCGCCTAAAAATAAAGGCAGATGGTTTAGTGGAAGGAGTAAATGCAAAAATTTGTAAAACTTGGGAATTTATTTTTTATAATAATTGTCTATTCATTGTTTTTAGTGTTTCATGGTCAATAATATGTGATATTATGACAAAAACGTTTTTTTCTAAAAAATTGTGTGCCAAAAATGTAAACCATTACATATAATATATAAGCAGTAAAGTCTGGTTTAATTTAAAACATTTTTTGTAGCATTTGAAAATGAAGGGGAAGGGTTGTTTAAATACGTCATATCACTGGAGATGAAACGTGAGCTTCCTACAGAACTTTGTATCAACAGTTAGAAATGAAAATGAACTGAAGAATGGTATAACTAAGTGGTTCAAGACACAAGTGGCAGACTATTGCAACAACAAAACAAAGAAGCTGTTGAAAACATATATGGAAGTTGGTGGTTATTTCATGGAAAAATGAAGAAAGTTCCATAGATTTGTTTGCCATAATAAATCGTGTTCATCATTTGGTGTGTTCTTATATCAAAATGGACCTTACTTAATGCCGTGCTTTGTATATGAGTGTATTAAATATGTTGCTTTGATGACCCAGAATTTGCGTTATAATTTAAAGAATAAATTAAACTTGATTTTCCCCCATACATTTCATTTGCAGTTAAACATTTTATTAATATCTATAGAAAAAAATTAATCCACAGCAATATGCTGTACTTGTACTGCTTACTGACTTATTACTTAAAAAACATGTATCATACATGCAAGAGGATGAAGAAAATTTACAGGCCGTGAGGCGAGTGATGAAACTGTCTTGGTGGTGCGCAGTGGCAAAGAGAAAGAATGTGCATGCGCGGGACAGCGGCTAGGGACAACAACCCATCAGTTGGCTTAGGTCTCCATGCATGGTGATTGTGTTATTGCCTTTCTGAAAACATTTCAGTGTATTTCCAGTGTTGTGTAGCTGTTGTCTCCAGGAATGTCTGGGCCGTCATCATCACATCATACAACGTCAGCAAGTAAGTCTGTTGAGAGAAAAGTGATCCACAGCCAGAGCAGGCAGATTATTCACAATGTTTACGATTATATGAAAAAAGAAAATGGCAGCTTAAGTGAAAAAGCTTTACAAACTAAAGTGGCCGCTGCTTGCGGTGTATCTTTTAGTAGTGTTAGAAGAATTATCAATGAGCATAATAAAAAGTCCGGTACATCATCGCCTAAGTTCAGTACTGCAAGAAAAAAGAGGCCTAGAAAAAATTTGAAAACTACATTCGATGATTTCGACTTATCTTTAATCCGCAAGACAATTCATGAATTTCATGTAAGTGAGGGTGAAAGACCTACTCTCAAAGGAAGTGTTTGATGTGTCCGGAAGGTTGTAAAAAAAATAGGTTTCCGCTGGAAGAAAACAGAATCCAACAGAAAATTACTTGGTGAGAAAAGCGATATCTGAAATTTAAGGTTAAACTATTTGGTGAATGTTGACAGATATAGGAAAGAAAAGAGGCAGATCGTATACATGGACGAAACATATTTCCATAGTACAACAACGACTGAGAAAACCTGGACGGACAGCACAGTTGGCGGGCTAAAGAAACGCAGGAGGCGAGGAGGGATTTGTAGCCAACTGTTTATTAATGTTCAAGTCTGGATTAAAAAAGGGAGACTACCACAGGGACATGAACTACGATAACTACGAGAAGTGGGTCAAGGAACAACTTATCCCAAACCTGAAGCCTAACAGTGTGTTAGTTATCGATAATGCGCCGTATCATAACAAACAGGTCAACCCGGCGCCAACCTCATCATGGAAGAAACAAGATATGCAAAAATGGCTGACTGACAATGGAATTCCTTACTGTGAAAGTATGCTTAAGCCCCACTTATACTCACTAATTAAACTGAAGAAACCTCAGTTACAAATACAGTAGAGTCCCGGTTATCCGCCATAAACGGGCTGGCGGAAGGGCGGATAAGCTGGAATGGCGGATAATAGGGAGAGTTAAATAAAACGCAAATTTATCATAAAATTACGTTGTAATTTTGTAAATGTAATTAATAAACATCACGTTTTACAACAAATCAATAGGGGAAACAATACAGTACTGTACAATTATATTACAAAATTATAGTAAAACATTTTAGAGAACAAGCAACAATATTAAAGTTATACACTTACAAAAAAAGAGAAAACAATTACGCCTACTTTAGTACTTCACGCTTCAAGTTTAAGAATTCAGTAAATTTTAACAAGAAAAATTTACTAAAAATAAATATAGAATCAGACTAATGTGTACGTAATAAAATTGACTTACACTGTCAGAAATGTTGGAAGTGAGAGTTCAGTTCATGATGAGTGAAAAAAATTAGTGATCTTCGACTGCCTCCCTGATGATTCCCGCTTCTTTGCTGCCAAGTCTCGCCATCTTTGGATCATCATTATGTCGACAACCCTGGCTTCCTCTCGCTGCTCAACGTACTGAATGGCTGCTTCAAGAGCTTTAACCCCTTCTTTGTGTGTGATCTTTTGGGGCTCAACAGTTTCAGAGTCTTGATCTTCAACAACATCATCGCTATTAACAAGTGTTACAATTTCTTCGTCAGTTATTCATCTCCTGAAAGCCAATTCCTTATTTCATCTAACGATGCATCCTCACATCCAGGGATACGTTGCACCAAGGGCAAAATACTTTCATGAAGTTCATCCAGCATGCTTTCAGTCATATTTTCGTCCTCGCCCAACAGCTCACGACTTCGCAATTGTTTGTGCCCCGACGTCGGCCCAGGCCCTTGTGACCCAATAAGCGACATCCTTCAAATTTATACTTTTCAACTTCTTAATCAAGTTTTGCCCATCTTCAATTTCTTGTATGGCTGTTGACAGAAGCTTTCTTCGATAGTTTCGTTTAAGTGTTTCCAAAACACCCTGGTCCATAGGCTGACAAATGGCAGTCACATTTGGTGGCAAAAACATAGCCTTTATGTCCCCATCTCTAAGTTCGTCTGGATCAGGGTGAGTTGGGGCATTGTCTAGCAGTAAACTGCTTTTCTGGGTAGGTTGTTGTCTTTTAAAAACTTCTCTGTAGAAGGAACAAACTCTTTAAAAAACCATTCCTTAAAAATTTCACTAGTCATCCGTGCACTTTTTTGATTGAAATATTTTACTGGAAGAGCATGTTTTGAAATGGTTTTAAAAGCCCTAGGGTTTTTGACTTTCCAATCATTGCCAGGTCCGTTTTATGGTTTGCTGTGGCATTACTGCATGCTAAAATAGTTACTCTCTCTTTACTACGTTTATAGCCAGGGGCTGCAGCTTCAGTTCTAGCTGCAAGGCTCTTACTCGGTAACATTTTGAAATTAAGGCCTGTTTCATCACAATTAAATACTTGATCTCCTGTTAAGCTTTCAGTTTCAACAAAGTCTTGAAATTTTTTCTTAAACTGCTCCATTTCTTGAAAGTTTGATGAGAGTTTCTCACTGCAAATATTCAACTGACGGATTCCATAACGCTTCTTCCATCTATCAAGCCAGCCAACGCTTGCTATAAAATCTGCATCCCCTTTGTTAAATTCTTTTTGAAACTGCAACGCCTTTTCTTTTAAGATAGGTCTTGAAATAGGCACCCCTTTCTCCCTGAACTGTGTAAACCAAATGTACAACGCTTCGCTAACTTTTTCATAATCACTATTTTTCATAGTTTTTCTATCTTTAAAAGCAGTCTCAGTAACTCATGAGGAACACCATTTTTCTAATTCTAATCGTCTCTTCTTCCAATCTCCAACTGTGCGATGACCGACGCCGTAGTGGTCAGCCACCTTCTGCAGCGTTTCCCCTTTATCCAGTCTTTTTAATGCCTCAAGCTTGTCTTTTATTGATAAAACAATTTTCTTCCTTTTCGTAGCCATAATCGCAACACTATTAACAAGACTACACTACGATACTTTCACCAAAACTGCACTAGTCACTCACGGACACACCGCGTAAAAATAGCCTCACTGCTCACTACAGCACACAACAAGAAACTCCAGTCTACTAAGCGATGAGCATGTGAGCGATAGCGTTGGATGTTGGGGGTGGGGTGGGGTGAATGACACATGAGTCACAGATAGGCTATAATAGGCAATGGGCAGTAGGCCAAATTCCTGCGGTACAGTCAGGAGCAATCACAAAGAGAGCACGTACACTCACGCCCGCAAACTATTGGCACACTATTTTCGTTGCAGTAATTAAAGAAAATATTTTTTACGTTTACGTTTTTTTATGCCGCTTGGGCGGCGGATAACACGAAACGGCGGATAATCGAAGGGCGGATAACTGAGACACTACTGTATACAAGATCGATGCAATCTTAGCCCAGCACGGTCATTCTGTACTCAGACTACCCCCTTACCATCCGGATCTGAATCCAATCGAGTTAATATGGGCTACAGTGGAAGACTACATAAAACAAAAAAATGTCAAGTTGTGTCTGCAAACCGTCCTCCAGCTTGCAGCCGAGAAATTCGCCCAAATCACTCCAGAAGACTGGAAGAAGCGATGTGAACATGTGAAGAAAATAGAAGAGGACTATCTGAACCGTGAACATGTTATCGACCAAGCGACTGAGCTTTTTGTTATATATGTGGATGATAGCAGTGATAGTGACAGTGACAATGATTCAGTTGCCAGCAAAGAAAATATGAGTGGAATAGAAGAACTAGACTAAAGCCCAATTGACTCGACCGTGTAAGTGTATGACATGACAAACTGTATGTTTTTTGCTTTTTAAATGTTCCGCAATGCATTAGTAAAGTTTAATGTGTAAATATTCTGTGTAAATAATAAACACTTTTTTTTATTTTTGTAACACAATTACTTATTATTACTGCTTCACCTGATATTTTTAACAACTTAATTAGTCGCATACCATTTATTTTATAAAAACATTTCTTAACCTAATGTTAAGAACAAATATAAGAATTTTATTAAGCATACATTTTCGTAATCTTATGTGAATAATTACAATGAATAAAGTTTCACTTGAACAAGTTTTGCAAAAATGACGTAAATTTTAAGGCATACTAATCAGTTCTAAGAAATATTTATGACAAATTCGCTAATAAACATATATTCCCAGTTTATTACCATACAAGGATATGTAAAAAAATTAGTTCAGAAAGTCAAAAGAAAAAAGTTATAAGTTTATACAAAAGGTATCTGCGAAAACGCGGTTTTTTATTAAAGAAATTAAATAAAATCATCACTATCATTCAGTGCTTATACATGAAAATGAATCTTTAGAATGTCTTCTTTCTATATCTTTTAAAGCAGTTTTAATATTTTAAAACTATTTAAGTACCGGTTGTCCACTTCTGTTATCTTCAATGCCTCTACGGGGCACTAAAAGGACAAACAATAGAACCATCAAAACTCTGTTTGTCGGTGGTGTGTGGGTTAATTCTAATATTTTTGTATACATTTTTAATAAATTTAGATACTTATAAATAAAGATACAACAAAACACTTGAACTTTCGAGAAAAGTCCTGTTATACTATTTTATTACTGCCCAATAAATCTTATATGTAATATCAATAATTTTATTCAACTTTTGTTCCGGGCACCATCTCGTGATATGATACAAGAATATTTACTTACTTTAAGTCCAGAATTCGTTTAAGCGAACCAGAAGATAGCGGAATGTGTTATTTGAAATAATAACTCTTGCTTGAAATGTTTACCAAATTACATTACCTTTTAATAACATCTTACTACAAAACATGTGACTCTATCGTGCGACATAAGCACGCAGCTATATACCCTTAGGTGTTACGTCATGAGACGCAGTTACATTATTTAAGTCAAAAAAATCCCCTTAAAACATTTCAATAGGCCCTCCAAAATAACATTCAATTATATTTTTTATGTTTTAATAACATATTACTACAAAAACATGCGACTCTACCGTGCGAAAACAAGCACGCTATTATATGCCTTTTGGCGTTGCGTCATGAGACGCAGTTCTACTGTATAAGTTTAAAAATTTCCCTTAAACATTTCATAAACCCTCCAAAATAACATATTCAATTATATTTTTTATGATATAATTATAAATAATTTCACAACCCAGCACTGCTTAAATTTTATATTTATATTATGTTCACGCAATCACACACTCATTCATGCAGTACAATTTTGTGGACGTCCCTAACTGAGCTCATTTTATTTGAATTTAAATAGAATATTGAAAATTGTTTTTATAAGTTTGCTACTTAGCTGCAAATCTGTCCCGAAGACGTCGCATCATTACATGCACTAATAGACGTTAAAAACTTTAACGGAAACTTTTGTTTATGTTTTACGTTGCACTGTTATTTCATGTTTATATGAATACTGCACTTTTACATTAAATATAACTACACTTAGTTGTGTAAATTTTAGATGGAATTAGCGTTTGGAGAAATACCGGCCAGTACGGTACGCTTCTGAGTCAAGACTGCTTTGTTTGTTACGCAGCAATTCAGAGGTGGGGGACAAACTACATCGTCATTCCTTTGTGTAACTCGCCCTTGGTTACTTGCAGGCGTAGAAAATGCGTAGTTGCATACCTTGGCTGATGTAATTATGTGCGCAGCTTGTGACACATTTGTATGATGACTGTTTTTGCTGTTTCTGGACGTCTATCCCTGACCTTGATGCAATCCTTGTTCACTCCATATATTGCGCAGTTGCAAACTCTCAATACAACTTTACCAATTTTTTTTATATGGGACTTTAAAATAAAATACACTTTATATCGATTATTCCCCAAAATATAATAGGGCCAGAATTGTACTGTTACAGTCCTCTGGATGAAATTAAATCTCCAAATGTTTTTATAGTATAGGATGTCAGTGGCATCGTACGGGCTGATGTTCGGCAGGTGGCTAGTAGAACAATAGCCACCGGCTCCGGGAGGGGAAGCTTCCTCCCCAACCTGCTACCTCCCCTCCTACGCGCATAGACAGTTTCATCACTCGCCTCATGGCCTGTACAGTGAGTGGAAAAATGGCAAAAACTGCCCATGTTTTTTTCACACTACTAGTTCTAGTAATGCTAGTCTTGTATTTGCGTAAATTGCAAATACTCAGAGTTATAAAAGATGTTAATTTTTTTAATACCTGGGGACAATCAGATTTAGACAGTGATCAAAATAAGGCATTGGTTAAAATTGAACAGAAGGTACCATCCATCTCAGTGATTGTAACGTGACAAAAGAGGGATTTTTATGTTATAAAAAATGGGGTTTTATTTTATTAAAATTTCAACACTTCATTTCATATGTGTGGCCAGTACCCGGTTCTCCGTTAAGTAGTTTCTAACAAAGGAGCTGGGTGATGAAACAATACAATGGAATGTGCGTGTCGCATACAACTGTTTGAATTCTCGGAACGGCAATACTGTGGTACGCGCAACCACGACCATGTGCGCGGACGGGGACGCGAAGCAGATCAACCGACGCTATCGAAAATGGCGCAGAGACGATGTTTTGTGAAACTTACAATCCGAGGTGAAGGAAATGTGGCTAAGTCACGCCTACTCCAGTGAAGTAAACCAGTGGCAGTGTAATTTCGCCAACGTCCGACTCACGAGAATTGCACGTAGTTCCATGAGCAGTGACTATGATTTCGAACCAGCAGGCAGTGAGTTCCCGTATTGTAAAACTGTGGAGAGGGAACCGAGAGAAAACTTCTGCCCAGTGCCTCTTACCAACAGACCGCATGCGGTCCATCTAAATTTTGTTAAAAGTTTTCTTTTCAAGGTCGGCCGACCTCACCAGTAAAAAATGGAATATTAGTCAAAAGTGCATTAGTGAAATCACAACCGTTATAAGTGATTCGAAAGGAAGAAGATGAACTAATAGTTTTTTTTTGTTTTGGACATGTGAACGAGGACTTGGTGCGGGCCATGCTACTAGATCGCAGGAGACGCCGTTACCCAAGTAAAAGTATTTTTTACATAACGATTTAATGGGGCCAAAAATTTAATAAATGAAATAACTCGGGTTTTTTAAAATTAGTGTGAATGAGAGAGAGAGCAGGCTGGGCGGCCGACATAAGTATAAGATGTTTTAGGTTAATTGGTATGTATACTTTAATATTATGGTCTTAATGATAAACAAGTAAATATTTTGTACTCTTGTTAATATATAGAAAGAAATAATTCTGTTTATTTTGGTAGTAACATGTTGATAAAACTTTAAATGGTAAATATTTTAATTGATTGCACAACTACGCCACATGGCGAGGCGCATGCAAATATGTGGGTGAAATTTGGAGTAACAGCAATTTTTAGAAAATAAAACAAAATTTTCTTTCTTTTCACTGCATATGTTGTTATAATAATTATTTCGTAACCCCACACTGTTTCTGACCTCGCTTATGAAAGAACCCTGGGACCCAAGTAGATAGCGGAATAGTGGTAAGTACGAGATATGAAATATAATTATTAACAACCAATAAAAAGTTAAATAATATGTTTTTATACATGATGGGTGACAATGTACCATCAGAAATTAGATTTAAACATTTTGTTGTTTTTGTGTGTAATATACAAATTGTTTTTATATTATTATTATTGCATCCTTCAGTCTTTTAACTGGTTTGTACCCTCCCCGCATATACCCGTGGTGCGTGTGTTATGGAGTCTCTCACAGGTATATGGGACCTCGGCTGTTCGATAGGGTTCACATTACAATATTATAAAATCATTTATAAATTTATGGAGTCATTTGTAAATTAAAATTTTTAATTGTGATTTCGTTTTGTGATTATTTATATGTAATTATGACGTTTGTGGTAATGTCATATGCATTTCTAATTTTTTTTTTATTTATTTATTTGATATTCTGCCCTAAGGCAGGTCTTCAAATGGTAAAAGCTCTCCAAGCTGTCCTATCACATGCCAGTGTTAATGTCATATGCATTTCTAAATAAATGTTTAAAGTGATTTTTGTTTTTTTATTTATTCTGAAACTTAGTTCAAGGGATTAAACATATTTTTCTATATTTAATAAATAAGAAAATGGTATTTTAAACAAAAGAGCAAGTTTCAGCAGCAGCATTAATTTTCATTTTTTTGTTTTGTTTAGAACTCCCCCACTTGTGAAAGAGCTTCGCCACTGAAAGTAACAGCAGCTGTTGAATCCAAAATTTTAAACAACAGACTAGCAGAAGAGGAATCTGAAAGTTGTACAGAAACCACTAGTATTAAAGACGGAGAAATCATTTCAGAATCAAGAGTCTAGCTGTAAAGTGATTTTTTTTTTAACATGTATTTTATACATATTTGAAATTCCCAAAGTTAATGTTAAAGTTACTGTATTATTATGATTGTTTAATCATTATTCTATTATTTATTTTTATTTTACATAATATTAAAAGCCGCTGTTTTATTAAGGTTATTTTAAAATGTATAGTAGATTATTATACAATTATGACATTTGTGTTTGGCGGCTGCTAAGACTGTAGGTCGCTTTGTTCATATACATATTATATTATTTCTTTTGTTTATTTAGCACGTTGTTTTAACTCTTTAAGTGTTTGATGTTTATTTTTCATTGTTACTTATTTCAAAGTGTTTATTTTTTTGTATCATTTACTTGTGGGACCAAATCAGACCAGATTTGGCAACTGTGTAGTAATTATAATCTTTATTACATTATTGTATTATTAATTTTATGATGAATTTTATTATTATCATTATAGTACATATTATCATTATTATTATTTTTATTACAATTATTATTATTATTGCTGTTATAATTGTTCGTAAGCAAACTATATCAGTACAAAACAGTGTCTACCATTTGTTAAAAAAGTTGCCAAATAAACAAACACATTTGTGTTTTTTGCTCTCTTTTTGTAATAAGTATAAAGCAGATTATTTCTGTTGTTATAGAAGTCATTACATGGTTATTTCTGTAAATGAAGTCATTTTATCATACGGTATGTACATTGGATACACACAGAAACCAAGTGAACTGTTTATATTTCCAATGTTTGTATAAAAAGAAAATGAGAAATGCCTTTTTCATAAAATAAATAGTTTCTGATGTGTCACTGGTGTTGAAGTACTTTATTTTATTTATTTATTTTTCTTTGTTCAAAATCCAGAGTACAAAAGAGCATCGATTATCCGAACCTCTCGGGACGAGGGCCCGTTCGGATAATCGATATTTCAGATAATACATCATAAATTGAAAAAAATTATTTCTCTTTACTAAAACAAAGGTTTTTATTACAAAATCATTTCTAACACACTGTTATATAATTACAGGAACCTGTATACTGTACTGTAATGTATTACTAAGACTAAAAATCATTGAATTAAAACTGAGTTTAATTAATAAAAACGAAAAGTTAATTTAAACAAAATTAGAGTTTAATGAAAACATTGTACTATAAAATTAATTAAAAATAAAAAAAAAATTATTTTCAATAAATATCCAATACACCTACACGTGTCCAATATATTACTGTACAGTACAGTACATAATTGTACTTTTTATTGAGTACATAGATAATAGATCGTTCGGTTAATGGATGTTAAGATAATCGATGCTCTACTGTATTATATGTGTAAAGTCGATAAAATTGAAGTCTGAGATGTGTTTATTATTGTCTTAAGCGTAATTTGCAAAGATTTGAAGTATATGTATTATTAAAAAAAGGTCTAATTTTTTTTTAATTGATTGTATACAACAATAAAGAATTTGTTTAAAGTGTTCTGTTTGTACGATAATACATACAAAACACATAGTAGGCCCTTGATTTCACTCAGTCCCAACATATTATGGATTTTGTGGACAGGTGTTTAAACTCTCATCAGAGTTTCATAGATATTTTTTCTTGAGCTCTGCCATGGGAAAGGGTGAAAAATCCATAAAACTGGGAACAGTTTTTTAATTATGTGTGTAACAAAATTTTTGCTACAAAATATTGTAATTGTTTGTTATAAAATATTGTAATTTCCAAAAGTGACTGGCTTTTTGTATTAGAATTTTCTATTAATTTTAACAAATGCAGTCTTATGCTCTAATTAGTCTGTGGCATCAAGGGTCTGCTACTTTTGATACTGAAAATGACTGAAATGAATTTTGTTTTGTAGTTTATTATAAATAATGGCAGTTTAGTTTTATAACAGTTAAATAAAGATGAAAATGTTTTTGTTTCCAGAGTTAATTGAATTATTTGTATGTTGGGAGAACAGGTGTTGTATTTACAGTGATGCAAATGATGTGTGTTTTTGTGGGTATTATAACCCATGTTGCTCATAATTAAAAAAAAAAAATCCTTTGAAAAGTGTTCCACTTCTTGAAGGCTTATTCTTGGAAGTTATTAAAGTGACTTGAGTCACTGCAGTCATTCAGGAGTAGATAATTTTTTGATTTATAAAAGACAGTGAAAATGAATTTTGTGGATGTTTACCGTATTGTTGCAGATTGTGAAATAATGGTATAAAATGGTCAATTTCTAGTAAAAACATCATACGACATAATTGTTGCACAACCATAACTGAAATGTGGTTGTATAATTTATAACTGTTAAAATAAAAGATTAGTCATAAAGTCATTCTAAGCAAGTTATTTGGTAGTTATTCTACCAAAGGAACATGTCATGATCTTGTGAGATCATATTTATTATCAGTTTTACATCTGTTTGTAAGAACATCAGAATTAAAAAAGTATGAATGTATGAAAGTATGTGCAGTATGAATATTTTCTATGATCAGAGAGTAGTGATATTCCCTACCTAGGTAAAAGTACAGGTTTCAGACCCTAATTGTCATGGTATGGGTTTGTGTCTGTCTGTATTACTGTATATTAGACTATATATTAGGGAAGGCATCATATTAAGTAAAGAAAATAAAAAACCAATGGTATTGTTAGGAAAGAAGGCATGTGCACATGCACACATACAGGCGTCGTCGTTCATCCAATCGTTTACATCTTTCTCTGTGACTGTTTCTGTAACTGGAAGCATATTTAAAAGGTGGCTTAGGGGCAAATCATCTTCGTCATCTGAATCGTCTTGGTTTTCAGTTGGCCCAGTGGTATCATTTTTCGGGGTGATGTTTTTCCAGCTTTTCTTCAGTGTAGATTCTTTCACTTCACTCCATGACTCGCCCAACCAGTAAATGACATCTTTGAGGTTAATTTTCTTTAGGCTTTCAACAACGGTTATATCATTTTCTAGGTCCTCAAGCAAATGTTTCAACAGTCTTTGCCGGTAATGGCGCTTTAGATTTTCAAGACCCCTTGGTCAAGGGGTTGAATTAAAGAGGTAACGTTAGGGGGCAAGAAAAGAGCTCTTATATCACCACTAACCAATTCGCATTCATCTGGTGGGTGAGTGGCCCACATTTTCCAGAAGGAGAAGAGCTTTGTGCAAGATTTTTTCATCACAGAATTTTTTTACACTTGGCACAAACTGCTCAAAAAACCACGTTTTCAAAATTGAAGATTCCATCCAAGCGTTTTTTTGGTTTGTGTACTTTACTGGAAGATTATCCATGTTCACATTTTTGAAAGCCCTGGGTTTTTTCGCCTTGCCTATCAATAAAAGTTTAAGATTGTGGTCGCCGCACTTACTAGCACACACTAAAACTGTAACTCTCTCCTTGCTTCTTTTGTAACCGGGAGCTGATTGTTCCTGCTTAGCTGCTAGAGTCTTGCTCGGTAACATTTTGAAATTGAGTCCCGTTTCATCACAATTGTAAATTTGCTGCGGTCTTAATTTGGTTTTCTCAACTATTCCATCCAGTTTACTTACGAAAGAATCAACTGCACTTGAATTGACCGACAAAATCTCGCCTGAAATTTTTAACTGCCTTACGCCATAGCCGCGTCTTCCAGCGATCTAGCCAACCTATGCCAGCAGTAAATTCTTCTTCTCTATCTTGAAAACGCTTAAAAAACTAAGGTTTTGGCTTGTAACATCGGACCAGATAACGGACTACCCTTATCTCTCATCCGCTGGAACCATAAAAACAACGCCTCCGATGTTTGTTCATAATCATTGTTTTCCTATTTTTTACGATGTTTTTATCTCCCGTTGATTGACCGCGCTCAGTCACCCACCCTTCAATCTGTGCCCTTTTTCTCCTCCAGTCACCTACAGTCACTTCACCAACACCCAAATCACTTGCCACTTTTTTTAAGGTTTCACCCCGATCCAAACGTTTAATAGCATTAAGCTTATCTTCCAGAGAAAGAACAACGCGTTTCCTTTTTGCACTCATTACTGTATTTTTAACAATCACTGGACAGATGAACCCTTCACTGACTCTGGTTGACACTTGACAGACAACTGAAAGGGATCAAACAAAAGCGGGTAGAAGTGGGGAACTGAAGGGAGGGGGTGTGACTCACGCGGTCAAGGAACTCGCGTACAGTCAGGTGCCAGTACAGTTAGATGACAATTAAAGTAGGTCGGCAAATTCTTTATTTTAATTTTTTCTGGTTTAGGCTCGGATAATACGGAACCTCGGTTAATCGAGACTCTACTGTATTACAGTGAGTATCCTCAGGTCTATGGTGGTACTCATATATCTGAGTATACTCACTGTAATATTGGTGAAACGTCCTACAAGACATTTTTAATGTGGTCATTATCAAAAGAAGACTTCAAAACAACAGACACTGGCATCATAAAGACTACATTAGAATATTGTCTGAGTGATTGTTTAAATTCAGATGAAGAATCAGTTTTTTTTTAGTTTCGTACATAATTCTTAAATAACAAGTAACATTACTATTCATGAATAAATATGTTTGTTAAAAAGTAAGCAGATCAGTTGTTTCTTGTTCTATTTGTTTTTTCATCTTTGCCTCCTGTAGTAGTTTGTAATAATTTCTGTTTTCACAAACTTCAATTTTGCCAAGTAATTATTTGTCACAAGGTCTTTTCTACCTGCCACCATGAATTTTATTTGATTGTGTTCTTGAATGTTCTAGATATGTATATATCAATTAGTGACATATTTTTGTTATTGTTTTCAAATTTATGACTACATGGGTATTTAATTGTTTAATTTAATGATATATGATGGTATAATTAGAAGCAAGTACCGGGCTGTTTGGGCATGGTCCAGGGTTTACAAACAAACCCAATGTTTCGACAGCACCACTGGCTCCCATCTTCAGTGGAATACAAGTCTACCTGGACGCAGGGTGTCACACGTCATGCCCACAGTTCACCACTGGCTGCCATCTTCAGTGGAATACAAGTCTACCTGGACGCAGGGTGTCAAACATCAGGTAGACTCGTATTCCACTGAAGATGGCAGCCAGTGGTGAACTGTGGGCATGACGTGTGACACCCTGTGTTCAGGTAGACTCGTATTCCACTGAAGATGGCAGCCAGTGGTGCTGCCAAAACATTCGGTTTGTTTGTAAACCATGGACCACGGCCAAACAGCCCGGTACTTGCTTCTAATATAACTGATACCAGCCATGAAAGCCTTAGAACAATATTATGATGGTATAATGTTCAGTGTTTTAACTTTTGACATATATTCCGTTATGAGCTAGTCTGTTGTGGAAGTAAGCGATTATGCAGACATGCATTCGCTGATTGTTGATCAGGAGGTCTGTATCTTCAAAATTGTGTGCCTTCATCATACCAGTACAATGGTGAAAGAGTTATTGTCATGGTCTGTTATTTTTCATGAGAGTCAAATCAATTAAAAAATTTTTGTGTTTGCTGCAACTGGTGTAACAGCTTCTGACAAAATGCCGTTCGAGCATTTGTTTGTTTTTTTTAGTTGTGTTTGCCAATTACATTTTCAAACAATGAACATAAGCCAATGTAGTAGACCTTGTTGCTGTGTATGCCAAATGTTATGAGCCATTCAACCAGACTGATACAGATGCATTTTAATTTACACAGTATTCTTTCGAAATATGAGTTGTTATTAAAATTAATATTTCCAGTGATAGTCTTTCCTCTCAAAAAATTCTAATAAAACCTGTTTTTTATTCTATTTCGTAATTTCTCTTCGGCATAAAAATGATCACACATCTTAAAAATTTTAATAAAATTATGTAATTTTTACTGTAAACTATTAAATTTGGCAATTCATGCATTTGTTTACTGAAACTTCACTAATGTTTCTTATCTAGTTAAACAACTGGCTTTCATTGTGAGCTGATTATGTCATCAGTAAATAGTGCAAAGGACCACTAAACTAAACCTTAAAGAATATCAAAGGTTCTGTCAGTAAAAACATTCTGAATGTTTTTAATAAGTTCTTGTAGAAAGTAGCAATATTGCAGTGGCGTGGCATGAGTACATAACATCTGTTGCCGGTTATGATAGACCTAAAAATTAATTTGAATATTTTCTAGTGCCAAGTGTTCTTTTAGTTCCGAAACGAACATAGCTGCTGACTGAGCGTTTTGCTGGTTTATACAGCAGCAACACATGGGGTGGATGTGTTAAAAATAAATTTCTTTGGAAAAAGTTAATGTGAAATTGTCAGCCACCAGTGTTGAACTGTAAAATTGTCAGATAGTCTAGACAAAACATTATATAAGGGTGCTTGAGTCACTGTAGTAACTAATGTTAACCAACTGACTGCAGTCAATGCAGTAAACCAATATAAATGTTAAATTCATTTATAAAATTAGTTTATCACTATAAACAATTTGTGTTAAATGTTATTCATATCAAACTGAAAGATTTTCTTAAAGTTGAACATTTTTCCACCTCTAATAAACTAAAATCAAATATATTTAAATGGCACTGCAATTTTGACTATACACTACATTGATTTTTTTATTAAATACTCGAATACATAGAAGAGGACTGGCTTCACATTTGGTATTGAACCTTTTGAATTTAATATACATAAACATATTATGTTTGCAGAGAAAGACAGCTTGGACAGTAGGCAAACTAGTTTCTTGATAGACTGTTTCTTAGTTTAATAACCATAACTGGTGTGACACTCAAAGTTGTTTTTTTATAAAATTTTATTGAAGTAATTTGTATGAATACAGTAATATGTGTACTGCTGTCATCCAAAGGATAAGCGTCGTATGCAGACATTTTGAGTTCTGTATAATGTTTGGTTCCATGGGAAATTCAATTATCTAATGAAAACTTTTGAACACAACTCTTACTAAGAAACAAAGTTAGCTGGTAGGATAGTACAGTATGATTATGTCCTGTTATGTAAATAAGTTATATTCCTTTTCAGATAACTACATTTGAAATTATATTTTTTTTTAATCCTGATTTGAAAGCTTTAAATCACATTGAAAAATGTAGAAAAGTCCACCATACATATCTGGTATGTTATGGATAGTTACATGTTCTTAGAAGAAACACATCTTGTCAGAGACCAACCCAAGTCAACCCCACACTATGTAGGGACTTGTCTCAAGTACACTAAAAACTCGTTTATCCAAATTTGATGTCACCGCGCCCGTTTCAGATAAACGAAATTTAGGACAAACCGAAACTTCTATTTAAATAATAATACTTATGTAAGTACTGTAACTTTATTTAATAATAATAATTCAAAAGTTACTTGCAGAGAATATGACACAATAAACTATAAAACGGCACCGCACTGTAAATTATAGTTTCTACAGTACTGGAACAGTCCTATTGCTTGTTCCTACAGTAATCAATAAGTTTTTTGCCTAAGCTTTGAAGCTTGTTTGCTGACTGCCCGATATCGAAGTCGTTTCATTGTTAGAAGTTCTGCAGGGGAAGTTTCGTCTTGTCGCTCCAAATACGAAAGGGCAGGAAAATTCTTTTGTGTATTTTTAAAATTTATTAAAAACTTTCAGATAAACCGGATTTTTGGATAAACGAGTTTTTAGTGTTGTTGGAGACCATTTGAAACCAAATAACAAGATGTCCAAAACTGTATCTTATAAAATGAAGCTATTTATTTCACTTTACAATATTTCAAAACACCAAAACAGACTGTACTGTAGATTGAAATCAGTGGTTATGTAATACAGATATAGTTTATATGTGACTAAATTACAAAATTTTTATTGTGTACATGTTCTTGAACCACAAATATGGATCTGGAGACTAGTCGTTTTATACAATTAAACTTCCTAGATGTCACTAAGAGTGTCCAAAACTCAATGACGTGGCCTTTCCTTGCCCTCACGTAGCAGATAATAGTATCTGTCATAAATCTATGTTCTTGTTGAATCAGGTTGAAAAATTTGCCCTAGTCACAGGAGTGGATCTAGAATCAAGTATTTAATCTCTGGCACTTTTGTCTCAGACGATTCATAGCTGCAATTCTTTTATGGCGTATTTAGGTTTATATATTATTTCCTCTGTTTAGCTCAGTTAACAGATTGTGTGAGACATGCACAATTGTCTAAATTCCTATTTAATCATAACTATTACATATATCCATTTAGTGATTTTGCTCGCTATGAAAATGAGCATAATATTGTCATATATTTTACTTGTAGAAAAGTAATACTATTCTGTTTAGAGAAATAAAGTTCTGTTTAATGTAGAAAAATTGTGTGCAGTTTTAATCTTGTACAATGTTTTGCACAAATACTTTGTGTAGAGTGAACATTATAAAATTAACTTATGCTGAAAATTTATAGTTACACTAATTTCTTCAAGTATTTAGACCTGAATTCTGTCTTGCTGTACGTACATATTTGTGTGTTACATACTATTGTTAAGCATATACAAAAATTATTGTGTGTGTGTGTGTGTGTGTGTGTGTGTGTGTGTGTGTGTGTGTGTGTGTGTGTGTGTGTGTGTGTGTGTGTGTGTGTGTGTGTGTGGAGGGTTTTTTAAATATTTTTTACGACAATATTGGTGAGTGATCAAAAAATATGATGAGTTGTCACTATTATTGTCAAGTATTATCTTTTATCTATGTGTACACCATTCTTATTTTTTTGTAACCATAATGAAAATGTTTGCAATTCATGTTATATCTTTTTTGCTTTTTATTTTGTTAGTGTTTGTTAACTACATGAATCTGAGGAGTGGAATGATCATCTCTCACCTCTATTGTAAGTCAATTAGGAGCAGAAAAGATCATTTGAATGGTTTTGGTTCAGCTAAGAATGCACAACCCAGTTTATACATAATTCTGACACAGTATTATGTGATAAATAAATAATTAACAATTTGATATTAAAAGATTTTATAACGTAAGTATGTAAAAGATTCATAAAGGTGTACATTTGTGAAAATGTTGTACAAGAAATTCTGGGTACATTTTAAAGAAATAATGTTGTGATGTTATTCAATTTGTTTCTTCTGCAAGTAGTAAAAATTTCATATTTTCTTTTAAAAGAAAGTTTTTATTTCTTTAAATCTTAAAAGAAAATACGAAATTTTACTACTTGCAGAAGAAACAAATTGAATAACATCACAGCATTATATAATTGCTGCAAGAAACTTCGAGTTACGTATATAGAAAATATTAAAGAATAGACAACATTTGTGAATGTTTGACTGAATATTGTTAATTAGAAATTGCATGAATTCTATGTTATGCTAATAACATAATTTTTTAATGCAAAAAGTAGTACTCTGAGGATGTGTTATCTATTGCACTGAAAATTACTGTAAATCAAAACAAGTCTTTCATCTTGTAAATCAATGTATATCGATATTAATAAGAAATGTGTGAGTATAAACAAAGAGATTTGACAGGCCATGACGTAGTAAGATTTAGACCTTTACAGAAACATTTTTGACAGTAGTACATGATAACTACTCTTTTTCAGTTTAACGTATGATATTTCCTTTTCCTTGGGACTAAGTATTTAATGTACTCAACTGGGACTGAGCATGAAGTCTTGAGTCAGCTGTATTCATACAATAATCCCTGCCCAATGTTGTAAACAAGCCTGTAATTCACAGCAAAGTAGTCCCTGCCCAGCAACCCAAAAAGTTGCAATACATTAATGAAATTATAACATAAAACACAAAATTACATGTAGTATATTGTTACGACGGTCTACTCGATCGTCGTAGGTACAGTGGAAACAAAATAAGTACAAGACAACAATTAAGTCACTAATCACTAGCTTTAATTTTTACAGTTAAACAGTCCATAATTAACAACACCGTCTCTACAACAAATCAAATAAAAATTGTTCACACGCAAATAAAATGTCACTAATATTAAACACATTGGTATTACTACATACCGTCCGATTATAAAACACAACACTTCACTAATAACTACTTGAACGTACACAGTAAAAACTCGAACCGCTCTGTAAATATATCGCACTAATACTGAAACTTAAGGCCGCTGCCTCCATGTATTTATACCTGCGCTCACAGACCAGAATATTCCTAATTGCGTCCTTAGCGCTTGTGTGAACTACGTAATTAACTACGGCCTTGACACAGTCCGTGCAGCTGGCGCCTTCGAGAAACCTCTTGAAAATGTGTCGACAAGCACGTACGCCACACGCGTTACATCGAGATTCTTCTGGCACATTCAACAAACACATAGATTGTCCTGTGATGTCGTAACAATATATTAACACTTTGGGTGCCGGACGTTTCAGCACAATACTTCTGTAGAGTGCCGCTTGCTGATGCAAAATACTTCTATACAGTGCCGGCCGTTTTTAATGTTTTTCAAAAAATTTTGCGAAACCATAACATAACATAGAAAAATGGTACTTACCATATTTTAAACTTTGAACCTTCCTCTTCATAATGAAGTATAAAATTTTATTGTTTTATATAAACACTTTCAAATGAAACTTTACTTTTTTATACTCAATTTTTATAAAAAAGAAAGTTGTCGAAACTGTTATAGCATGCTAAAAATATTATAAAATTACCTAGAAGTAGTACATTTCACTGTTGAAACAGAAAACAAGAAAATGTACCACTAATATTAGTTTGTGTAATTTTTTTTTATGAAAAACTTTGAAGCATGAGTCTTTTACACATAGCAATTGGAAATTTTTGTGCAAAATTTCTTCGTATTTTTAGTTTGGTTCGGTTGAGGTACCATCTACTGGCAATTGCAAGAACTAAGAAACGTTACGCGAACAGCGAAAACGATGTCATTAGAAGTGATCCTGTATTTAAAGAAATGTAAAACTACGTCACATCAAATGACGTGATTGGCACTCTATAGAAGTTTTGTCACCATGTCAAATGATGTAATCGGCACTCTATGAAAGTTTCATCACCACGTCAATTGACCTGATCGGCACCCTAAGTGTTAAAGTAATATGTCATCATCATTATGACACACAATAAATTATAATTATCCTGGCATCTTATTTAAAACCAGTTCCCAAACTCCCAGCAACAATCTTGTCAGGTAAAATTCTTCTTTTTTGTGTGGATTTCTGTCACCTCTTTTGGTAACGAAAATAGTTTCAAGTTTCTGCATTGTGGGCAGGGCTTACTGTGTAAATACGGTTGGCTTATACTTTGTCCACAGACTCTGTCGAACCACTGAGGATGCCTCCTTGTATTATGGGTAAAACGTTTTGTATTAAAAAAACATGAAGTGTGCTAAACTGACAGAGTTTCTGTTAACAATAAAAATCACAAAAGTTTACATGTGAGGTCATTATTAGTTTTCAATTGTATTCACTTTATATATTGTAAAAGTAATGTGCGATTAGTACAGAGTGATGCAAAACTAGTACTGTTAACACTTCATGTAGGACTGAGACTGAAAAGTATCTCTTTAAAAAATAAGTTCTTTTATATGAATGAATCCAATACAGATCATAAAATTTTAAGTACTCTTGAAGCTCCTGTAATATCATCTTGTTGTCATTTGATATTATGTCGAGCTGTAAAAATTTTATTTTTACTTCTTCATAGTGGAAGTGTGTTGTCCAATGATGGTGTGTTATTTTATTTGAAGTTATCTATGATGTCGCATCATTACATTATATCACTGATTCTGGTACCAAACTGTCCAGATTGTTAGTTGATATATCATCATTTGTTAAGAAACAATATTATACTTTTTGCCAGTGAACATTGTACCAGCCATACAATAATAGTGCCAGAAAGTTGAGAAAAATCCTGTAATGAATTGAACAAATCATCATTGTACTTCTGTAATCATTTTGAGCATACTTTTCCATTTTTTATTTAATCTCCTGTTTAACTATTAACAGAGCTAAATTTAGTTATAAGGGAGTTACGTACATTTTGATAGATGAACTACCTACATAGAGTGACAAAATTTATGTTTTGGCAACACTGCTATTCCTGTTTTCCTATTTTGTATAGTTCTTTTCAGTTCCTAGTAGCTTATGCCCTTTCCCCTTTATCAGCATTCTATATAAACCTGACAACTGAATAGTGAACAACAGATTCGATGAAATAATTACTCTTATTTAAAAGTATAGCATATTGTGACTAGTGATGAGAGTCCACGATAATAGCTTTCTGTTTCATTCACACATTAGCCCTCTCTGTCACTTCATGACACTTGCATCTTTCGGATGTTTTCGCAGTCAGTGTACCACGCTATGCAACACTGTACAAGACTGTTCTGTGCATGAGTGTAATGAATGAAAATTTTGTTACACTGCAACAAGGTACACTATATAGAATATTGAAACTTTCACTTGTGAAACTTACTTGTCTTTTCTTCTCGTACGCGTTTCGGCATGGTGTTTGCCTTCGTCAGCTTTGAGACTGAGTCTGTGTGCGAACACCATGCCGAAACGCATACGAGAAGAAAAGACAAGTAAGTTTCACAAGTGAAAGTTTCAATATTCTATATAGTGTAGTGCTGTGAAAAAAGATGATGAACAATCAAAACAACTGCAACAAGGTGTTTGTCCACTGTGCACATCTCAGGCTCACTGTACAAAAACAATTGTCAGGTTTCTGACATTTTCTCTTCTACTTCCTCTTAAACTTATGGATACAGCTGTTTTTCTATGTAATACCATATCATGCAATATGATGTTCACCTGTATAAATCTTTTCTGTTTTCTGCCATCATTATGTATTCAGTCTCATAAAACATCTTTTACTTTTTCAAGCAATTCCTGAGCGATGAAGCTACAGGTTAAGAAAGACATCACATTACATTACACTAAAAACTCGTTTATCTGAATCGCATTTATCTGAAAATCCAGCTTATCCGAAACAATTTTTAGTAAATTTTAAAAATGCACAAAAGCATTTTCCTGTCGCTATAATCTACATTTAATAACGTAGACAAGCGATTCCACGTGATGTAAAGTAGAAAGTTTAGGAAAAAAAGTATGATTGATTACTGTACAAACAAGCAATAGGACTGTTCCAGTACTGTAGAAACTATAATTTACAGTGCGGTGGCATTTTATAGTTTATTGTGTCATACAATAAATCACACTGTAACTTTCAAATTATTATTATTAAATAAAGTTACTGTACTTACATATGGATTGTTATTTAAATAGAAGTTTTGGTTTATCTGAAATGGGCACAGTCCCATCAAATTCGGATAAAAGAGTTTTAGTGTATTAGCAAATGTAACATGATTTTTGGAAAATTTGTCATGTTCCAAGTGAAGGTCAGGAAAATGTATAATTTTTGATATTAGTTTTTTTCAAAAATTCAAATATGGTTGTTGATTCTTGGTAAATAGCTTTTTAAACATAAAACAGCTTGCCAGGGAAAAAAGAATAGTTTTCTCTCAAAATGTGATGTAGAGTTATTTTATTGTTTGGTGTAATTTCCCTGATGTCCACCTTCTTATGAATCTGCCCCTGTGCAATTACTAAACCCTTGAATAGAAATCAATAGTAGAGACGCACAACTGAATCTGATGTCTTTTGTAGTGAGTTCATGCAGCACACTCCCCCCTCATTATTGTTGTCAGGTATGACTGGGTGCACAAACATTAAGCACCATTCGCCATCAGCTCCCTTTGGGGAAAGAAGAACAATAGAACTTCAGTCAGACCGAACACTTCAACTGAAGCAAGGTGAACTACCCGCTTCTCAAGTTTTGGTTGTTAGCAAAGAAAGAGTACCCAGTAATGGCATTATTTTTTCTGCCACCTGATTATGGAAGTTTCAGCACTAACAAACATAAAAAATAAGAAATACGAGAGACTTCTAGTCAAACAGGAAATGTGTGTGTAAATTGTACCACAACTTCTACCACAAATTAAACTTTTGTGTGAGGAACGAAAAGCTCAGATAACTCAAATCTGTTATTATAAGGCATAACCCAATAAATCCGCAGTAAAGTAAATATGATTAAGCTCTTGAATATTTTTCTCTTGTTTTTATTTTTCATCATCATCATCTTCACGGATTAAACCAAGGATGGTTTGTTGTTCTGGTCTCAAATAGGCAAAGATTAGAACTGGTCACTCCAGAGCTTCCTTGGATGTCCCACACCTCTCCGTCCCCTCGGCTTATAGTTGTTTGGTGATGCGGCAGTCATCCATTCGGCAAAGATTTTCCCACCATTCAGCCGATACTGAACGATCCTGTCGAGTATACACATAATATTCAGTTCCTGCCATATATCTGTGTTTCTTCGATGATCATGGGAGTATACCCTGCCACGTGCCTGAGAAATCTCATTTCAGCCACTTAGATGCGACTGGCCTGGCCTTTCGTTAAAGTCCAATTCTCAGACCCATAAAGAAGTGCCATCACCTTGTATAATTTTAGGCTTGTTCCTTTACTTTCTGACTTGAGGGTTCGCCTAATGGTCTCGCACATAAGGTTGAACTTATGCAACTTACTCACAACATTGTTGGATGCATTATAAGACACACTGTAGTGTTTTTCTTTTTTACAAATTAAATATTACCAGGAATACCACAAAATCTCAGAAGTCGCACAGCACACCCGTTGAGCCCACTGTCTTTATGGGGATCTGACACCTAGTCAAAGCTTTTTATATTTAAAAACTGCTTTTGTTAAAAACTAAGTATTTTGATTCTTACAGTAAATTGTGATTAATGTAACTTATAAATAAAACCTGTTATGACAAAATAAAACAAACGTAGTAAGAGTGTGCAGTGTTCAGGATGGAGGGAATATATGTAGTTTGTTTCAGACTCTAATACTCGAGGACCAGAATTTTGACAATTACATATTTATATATACTACATACTTGTGATGTTAAATACTTTGAATGTGTATTGGAAGATATTACTGGATTGTGACCTGTTTAACCTATAAAATTGTTATGGCGTTAATACTACATTAGTTGATTGATAATAGTATTGTTTACATTTTTTATACCAAGTTTATACTAGCATGTTTACAGTTTTTTGTACTCATTAATTAGCTGATTTATTGTTGTTAAAGGCATATGATGGACCGTCATCATTTTTACTATTATTATTATGATTATTATTCTTACTGTTATTACTAGTAGCAATAGTAGTAGTATATCAGAGTGAAAATGAAATTATACGTTTACGCTGTCTTTTTGTGACAATATAAAAATATACGTAATCGGTAGCTCCATCATTCAGTTGGTAAAAATGTTATTTTTCATTTTAATGAAAAGTTTTTTTGTAAATCGTGCTGTTAGAGCATTGCAAAGAAAAGTGGTGAAATTATTATGTGTAAATGTAAATAAGAGTTACCTGAATGATTCACCTTACTGAATAGCGTAGTAAGGTAAGGTAAGGTTGGTAATGCCTGCACATAGTTTAACTGAGCACGCCACCTAGTCAGATTGTAACATACCGCTGTATACAGGCTTTGTTATGTCAAATATGTATTATGATGAATAGACGATTTTTTTAGTAAGATTGTGTTAGTGTTTAATGTGTAAACCTGTCCAGTTGTTACACACGTGTCCTGTTACCAACAATTCATAACCTTATTTACTACAGTGTCATTGAAAAAGAATCTTGGTATTTCAGAATTGTGCTGTTTCATGAATAATGAAGAAACTAGTATGAAAAATATCTATATGTTCAGAAAGATTTTAATTTTTTTTTAACCTTAATAAATTCCTAACTGTTTGTGGTTCTGCAGATGACAAAACGGTAAGTGATCTGCTGAATGTGATTAATTATGTTTGGAGTTACTATGTGAATTGCAACAGCAATAATCTGTTCTCAATTTCAGTGGCGATCTAATAATCACTACAGCTACAGTAGCGAGTAGTCTTAATCATTACAATTTGAGAACTAGACAATTCATCTCGTATAAATCACGGCATATTTCAAGGCATCTGCTGCACCATTAGGTTCTATTGCTCATTAGAGATCGTTACAAAATTAAAAATACAACATGAAATACATGTACAGTAAAATTGCAAGTTAAGGGCATATGCGCAGAAACCAATTTATGGATGGACGAATCCGCTTTGAAATTGTGAATGGCGGGAGGGTAACAGAGAATCAACTGGTATGCAAGTGAAGGTGTTGCCAACTTGCGTGTGATGTTTTAGTTACCAGTACGTTGTTAGTTACTGTGTGATGTATTATCTCAGTCTTGCGTTTATTATTATTTCAGTTTATTATTAATTGTATTGTTGTTTTACAGTCGCCCATTTTTATTAGTTATTTAATTTTTTAGTTAATTTTTATTTGTAGGTTTTACTCTGTAATTACGAATTATCGTAATTATTTGTGTTATCACCCAGTAACGAGATTTGTTAAAATGGATACTTCTCCTTCAACTTGCAAAGACAGGAAAGTTATATATAGTCAAGCACGGGAAGTAATAATAAACAGTTTTTTGTTGTCCAGGATTAAGTAGAGTCTTGCAGTTAAATTGATACGAAAAACGCGTTTCTTTATGTGATGATAAACTATAGAGATAGTCGAGAGTAATTAAGGAGTGGAAGTGTACAGTTTGCAAATTCCATTGCGATAAGAATGATCAGAAAGGCTGTAGTTTTTTATGTCTCAGCAGTACATTCTGATATGTAACAGCAACAAATTCCAATATGTGTGAACAGTACATATCATTTGCTTGACTTGTATAGTAATACAATCATAATATTATTATTATTTGATTTACATCGGAAACAATAAACATATAATTCTTTTTTTAAAACCAGCTGCGTGACTGTAGGTACACACACACACAGAGATTCGTATGACACATTTACAATCAAACCTTAACTGTCACGAGTTTTTGTTACTATTAGAAATGATAGGTTGGGTGCACCGTCGCTGATAACAACAATTCTCTCTCACATCTCACAGCAACTCCCTCCACAGCGCCTTTCCCCTCTGGACGTAAGCGTTTCACGCATTTCCATGCTCTTAACTTTCAATTTGGCCATAGTGTATAGAATTGATGATCAGTTGGGTAATGGCGTTGAGTGGTGCGCACCATCAATTTTATATGTACACCACACATGCGCCCATGTGTGTGCCAATCGTCTCATGTTGCCATTTTTTAATGTTGTGACAATCTCTACTGAATTACATATGCCTCAAAACATGTCATGATTGGCACTAGGTGAATTCACTAGATGGATAAAACTAGTAAATTTAAAATGGTATTTTGGGATTGAGAATATTATGTATAGGAAGAGTGTAATGTGTGGGTGCACCAGTTGGCATAAAACTAACCTGTGTTTCACTTTCTGTGTCTTTAATCTGATGGGGAACAGTGGAGTTGTTTAAATATCTTGAAAGCTTGATAAGTGAAGAAATTTCCTGCACTTGTGAAATTAGAGCAAGAATTGCTATAGCAAAAGAGGCATTTAATGGGAAGAAAAAGATTGGCCAAATGTTATGTGTGGATTGTTGCTTTATATGGTGCAGAGACATGGACACTGAGGAAAGAGGTTGAGAAAAGATTAGAAGCATTTGAGATGTGGGTTTGGCGAGCAATGGAAAAAGTGAGGTGAATTGATAAAGTAAGGAATGATGAAGTTTTAAGAAGAATAGGGGAAGAGAGAAGAATCCTGAAGGTAACAGAAAATTGGAAAAGGAATTGGTTAGGTCATTGTTTAAGAAGAGACTGCTTACTTACTACTGCCGTGGAGGGTGTCAAAGAAGAAGGCGTAGAAGAATGAAGTTAATAGATAGCATTAAAATTAGAGGGTGTAACGAAGAAACGAAATGACTGGCATGCGATAGGACAGCTTGGAGAGCACTTGCCATTTGAAGACCTACCTTAGGGCAGAACACCAAATACAAATCTGATGTAAAATACTAGTGTGTCAAGATAATCTTGCTTGCACTTGCAAGAAGGAAGGGCCTAAACCTCTATTGTGAAGTAATCGGCACTGCATATTCACTATTGTGGAATCATGAAAGTACTATTGAATTACAATTGGTTATTCATTTCCCCCACAGCATACAGTTGGGACAGTTTATACACCTTTTGGCTTGAAAAGTGGCTTCTTGTATGAACAACACATAAAAATTGATTACCAGTCCCATCTGGTATTAAACACACATAATCAAAATGTTCTAGGTCAGTCATAGGCAACCTTTGAATTTATTGGAGCCATATATAACTGAGGAACAGTTCGATGGTCGCACCCCACCCCACACCATCAATGGAAAATAAGAAGGTGCTGAGTTCAATAGCTACACATTACAAACATTAACTTCACTTTAATAATACCCTAGCAACGTGAAACACCAAATCAAAAAGGTTTGTAGTATTTTTCATATAAATTTTTGAACATTTTTCACATTAGGAGTAGGTCATCAACAATCTGTCATCATGGACACGCACGTTAAAACTAACAAAACTTTAAACAAAACAAAAATGGTTTAAAGGCATATTGGGGGAAGACGTAGTGCGGTTCGGTAAATGGCATGTACTATTTTATAATACAGTACTTTGAAGCAGGTACAATACGGGTGCAGCATTCCTTCGTTCAAAAGAAAATAAATTACAAATTGGTTCGCAGGTGCGTCAAACCTTCTCGACAGGCGAACTTGCGCCTATGGGCGCGGGGTTGCCAACCGCTGTTCTAGGTCAATCATCTACTTTTGAATCTGGTTTAAGTTACATTTTATAGGTATTCAGTCACAAATGCAGATGGAGAATGTTTTGTATGATCTGTGAGATCTACAGTTGTTTTTCTGAGGCTCCTAACCCAAGATAATTGAATTTTCTCAACATCCTTTTGGTTGGAATGGTAAGCTTTGTTTACATCGAAAACCTAATAACAAAATTGCTCTAAACACTGACAAGAATGTAATCAGAGTGACAAACCCAAAACTCAGTTGCTCTGTAACTGGAAATACAAATGCAAAAAGCTTTCCATATTTAAAGAATTGAGAGCAAATTATGGTAGTGTATGATGTGGGTGTATATGATGCTTTTAAGTATCAAAAAAACAACTGGTAAAATGTGCTGACAGTACTGTCAAAAGCAAATATCAGTATGTTTAAAGTGGGAGAGAGTGAGTTATAATAATACAGAAGTAATAATAGAGAGTTATAATTAATTCATGTTACATCTCTTGTCATTTCTTCAGTGTTCACGATTCTGTGAATTACATTTTAAAGATAAAAGTAACGTGACACCATTTTGATAAGAATTCATGTAATAAAGTAAAATGAGTGTTCATTATGCATTAACTGTAACCAAATCAAATAATAACAATTACAGTCAGTAGAATGGAGTGAAAACAACATTTATATGTATTATTATTTGCTACAATTTTTATGTACTGTGGAATGACATTTTCATCCCAGTGTTGGCAATAAAGTGCTGGTTATTATTTCGAGCAAACGGCACACCTAGAAGGGTTCAGAAACGAGGTGGTTACCAAACGTTCAGGAAATTTTAGCAGTGTGCATGAACTGGATGGTGTATCCCCTTCCACCACTCTAATGTGGCAAGCAGTATGCTTCCTGAATCAGTGTGCCTGCTAGTACCATATAGCTCAGATGATGCTTATCTTGTTCAGTATGATTTTGTGAAGTGACTTGGTGATTTTGTTTTCAACTGATAAGATAGTTTTTAATGAGCAAAGAATCTCCATCAAATTTTGTTTCAAATTTTAAAAAATGCTGCAGAAACTCAGAAGTAGCAGAAAACGGTACGCTACAGGAAGCCTTCAAGATAATGCCATGAGCAAAGCAAAACATTTTTGTGGTACAAACAGCTGAAAAATGTATGTCAAATTCACAGCAATGTCAAGCCTGTCTTGATTGTTTTTTCAGCATTGATGAGATTGTCCAAGGAATTCTTACCCTCTCATGAAACCATAAGTGGCAAGTTTTACTGTGATGTTTTGAAGTGGTTGAGAGAGGCCATTTGGCACATACGTCCAGAGAAGTGGAAGAACAACAGTTTGATTTCTCCACTGTGACAACATATCCGCTCACACATCACTCATTTGACAATGCATGACTTTCAAAAACATTGGAATGTTCATGTTATTGTTGATGTTTTATGTGTAGATAACTAGACACTCTAGAACAATTGGAAATATACAAACACACGAAAACACATAAAAACGACATCCTAAACGAACAGATACAATTCAAATCACACGCATTATTCGAACATATCACACCCCACACACAATATTGATCTTTCAAAAGTCGATACCATCCCCAACAAAAAGACGGACAGTGCTCCCAGTGGCAGGCTCTGAAGAAGCATTTTAAAAGCGAAAACTGGTTAAGGCTATAAGGTAAAACATTTATGTGTTTACCCATAAAAAACTTTGTGTTCCGAGTCGGTAGTGAAATAATTATATTTAATAAAATTATAGATGAAAGGGCGTAGTTTTAACATGATAGAGGAGATCCAGGCAGAAACACAGGAGGTAGTAAACACACTGTATAATTCTTGGATTTCTAGGCAAAATTCTATAAGGCAAAATATCTAGACAAAATTATTAGACAACACACACAAATAGACAACAACATTGCAGTAAAAAAACAACACTGACCTAGTAACAAAAATAAAAGACATACACATCCCCCATAACGCCACATTAGCCTCCTTTGACATTAAAAACCTGTACACAAACATCCCCATCTCTGAAACAATCACCATCCTACAAAACAAACTCAAACAGAACAACACACCAGACGAACTTATCAATGAAATAACAGAAACTCTGAACATTATCACAAAACAAAACTACTTTACTTATAACAATAAATACTACACACAGAACGATGGCCTACCCATGGGCTCCCCCATATCCAGCATTCTAGCAGAAGTCTTCCTCCAACACTTAGAAAAAACAAAAATACTCACAAACAATGACAGACACTCACATAAAATACTATATTGGCACAGATACGTTGATGACATTCTAATACTATACAGGGGAAACAAAAGACAATGTGAACAGTTACTAACGCACATAAACAAAATACATAAAAACATAACCTTCACTGCCGAATACGAACACAACAATACCATAAACTTCTTAGACCTCTCCATCACAAAACTAGAACACAGCCACAAATTCAGTATATACAGAAAACCAACTACAACTGACACACTAATACACAACACCTCCAATCACCCAATACAACACAAACTAGCTGCTTTTAGAACCATGATACATAGACTTAACAACATCCCCTTAGATGAAATAGACTACAAAGACGAACTAAACACGATAAAATATCTAGCAGAATCTAACGGTTATGACAGAACAATAGTCAGTAAACTCCTACACAAAACACAAAACAAACAACAGACAAAGACAGAAAACAACAAATTCATAACACTAACATACATCAACAAACAAACAGAAAAAATTGCCCACAAATTCAAAAAAGCAGGATACAGAATCGCTTACAAAACTACTAACAAAACAGAACACACACTATCAAAACGCATGCCCAAAGCACAAAACAAATTCGATCTACCCGGTGTATATAAACTAAATTGTTCAAATTGCAGTAAATTCTACATAGGCCAGACAGGACGTAGCTTCAAACAGAGATACATTGAACACACAAAAGCACTCCACACCACTACAGAATCTACCTTCGCAAACCACCTCATTGAAGCAAACCACACATATAAAAACATCGACAATAACATGAACATACTACACGTACACACAAAAGGCCGAAAACTAGACACTCTAGAACAATTAGAAATATACAAACACACAAAAACAAATAAAAACGACATCCTAAACGAACAGACACAATTCAAATCGCACGCATTATTCGAACACATCTCACCACACACACACAGCTTCAATCTTTCGAAACACTTTCTCGTCGCCAACAACAAGACGAGCAGCGCTACTAACGACAGCCTCTGATGAAGCCTTCTATAGGTGAAAGCCGGTTTAGGCTGTAAGGTAAAACTTTACGTTTTTACTTATAAAAAACTTTGTGTTCCGAGTCGTCAATATTATAGTGATATTTACACTGTATAATATAATATTTTGTTTTGACTTGTGTTCATACTATATATATTTTTATTATTATTAGTTATGCATTTATCATCACACAGATATATATGTTTTCAAGATGTGTTACATTGTTCCTGAAGACAGTTATGTAGTGGAAACTATGACTCCGTACTTTTTGTGTTTAGGATACAACCCCGAATTAATAAATAAACTACACAAACGCATCCTAAACACAAAAAGTAAAACACATCAGACCAACAGTACACAACCCAGTAAATACATAACACTTACATACTACAATTCCAATACGCACAAAATTGCAAACACATTTAGGAAACACAATTATAAAGTAGCCTACAGAACCAACAACACCATTAGGAAACACAAAAATAATACTAACAAAGACACAGACACATACAACAAAACAGGGGTATATAAATTAAATTGTAATGATTGTCACCAATTCTACATCGGCCAGACGGGAAGATCTTTTTCCTCCAGATTTTCAGAACATTTAAAAGCCCTCACCACAAACTACATACATTCCACATTTGCCACACATTTACAAAACGAAAACCACAGTTACACAAACATAGAACACAACATGGAAATATTACACTACTTACCTAAAAGTAGAAAACTAAACACAGCTGAACAATTTGAAATATACAGATATCACGCACTACAACCAAACAACATATTAAATGAACAATTACGTTATAGATCACATACACTATTCGATACACTGATCCCAACACACAATTTGAACCTCAGCGCCAATTCCCTCCCACCATCAACCCCCACCACACACACCTAAGTCCATAACCGTTATTCTGTAAAATGACATTCAGTATTTACACCCACTGAGGAAGAGGCACATCACCTCGAAACGTATGGGGAAGTGATAAAGAAAGTAAGTTCATATGTGAAAGTTTTTATATATATAATAATATTTTATAAAGTGAACGAAGAGGATGGATCAACAAGATAATTTATGTAATATGTCGAACAATTTTTTATTCGTGTTTTTGACTCCTGTCCAGATTACAACATCGTCTGCATACATTGCACAATTAAGTTTATTATGGGGAAGTGCTTTAGGTAGATCATTTATGTATATGTTAATTAATAATGAGCTCAGAACGGCACCTTGTGGGAGGCCTACTTGTGTTTGTTTGTAAGAGGATGTAGCTGTTCTCCATTTTGTACATATCCATCGTTGGTTCAAAAAGAGTTTGATCCAGCGAAACATGTTATTTGTTATGTTTAGGTCTATAAGTTTTCTTAGAAGTTTTGACCTCCATACTGTATTGAATGCGCCTCTGAAATCAACAAACACAGCTAATACAGATTCTCCTCTGTTAAATGAATCCTTAATACTCTGTGTCAACTTTAAGACTTGATGCATGGTGGTGTAGTTTGGCCTAAATCCTGCTTGATCATTGGAAATTAGTTCATTGCACTCAAGATAATATTGTAGCCTTGTTGCTACCATTCTTTCCATTGTTTTTGCAATTATTGAAGTTAAGGAAATTGGTCTGTAGCTGCCCATTTCATCACCTGTTTTTTTTTTGTTTTTTAATAGGGATGATCACAGCTTTCTTCCATGATGTTGGCATACTAGATTCTCCAGTCCATACCTTATTAAAGATGGTCAGGAATAATATTTTACCCCACTGTCCTAGGTTTTTGATAAATTCAGCATGGATTTTATCAGGGCCAGGTGATTTTTTTGTTTTTAGTTTTTCTATAGCCAAATTCAATTAACCGTGGTATATTCTCGTGTGAAGATGTCATGTTTTTGCTCACTGGTTTTCCTAAGCTGTTTCTTTATGGTTTTGTCCAGTTTTTTGTTTATCTGGGATAATTTATGTTCTTTGTAGTATGTGTTAAATTTGTTTGCTATTTCATAATCAGAATGTAGTGATTTGTTTGTGCTTTTGATTGGGTCAGTCGGTTTATCCTCCCATTTATCAGATAGGGTGTTAATATGTCTGTAAACTTTAGCGCTATCAGTTCTATAGTTTAGCTGTTCAACAAACTTAGTGAAGTCTTCTCTTTTCGCCTTTTGTAGTTGTTTGGTGTATGCAGCATTTGCCCTTCGCCATTCTTGAACATCGCTTGCATTCTTTGATTTCTCTGATTTGTTCCTCAGTGTTCCTCTTTCTTTTCAGTCTCTAGTTCTTTACTCCAGAAGGGTTTGTAGTGCTTGACATTCCCCCTGGGATTGTATCGTTTTGCAGGCCTCTGAAGAAGCCTTTTAAAGGAGAAAACCGGTTCAGGCTGTAAGGTAAAACTTTATGCTTTTACTCATAAAAAACCTAGTGTTCCGAGTCGTTAATGTAATAGTGATATTTATTATTGTTCTCTTTGTCACCAGAAATGCATCCATGTCTAGATGTGGGTTATTGGGTGGGCTGTAGACTCCATTAGGTAGAGTACCTCATGTCATCTTTCCACACCTTCACCTGTACAATTTCTGAAGAGTCATCAATGGTAATTCCTTTAATTATTTTGAAGTTGTGGGTGAGGTTGTTCTTTACACCAACCAGGATGTCACTGGCAATTTGTCTGGACTTGAACAGGCAGTTGGTTTTATAGTTTTTGAACTTGTAGTAGATCTGGTTTTGTTCTGAGATATTAGATTCGGTGATGAAAAACACATCTATGTCGTATTTATCTAATTGTATTTGTATGTTGTTTTTCTTTGCCTGTGACAGACCACTGGCATTCCACTGAAGAGTGTTAAAGTTTGCTATTTTGTGATTATTTTTCCTAAGCTATTTGCAGTCTGATTCTGGACTATGTCTGATCTTGCCCTGGGAAGGACAGTTCTTTCTTTTCTTTTCTTTTCATTTTCTTTTGTATGCCTTTATCTTGGCTTATTTGGCTTTGGGAAGCATCAGCCATCATTGTTGATCTTTTAGCACTACCCAGGGGACACGTGCAGCTTAAAGTTTGCTGCGGACGCGATCAACTTTGTCCCCCTTGTTGTCAACTTACTTAGTTATATTGTGATTACACAAATAATATTTTGAAACAACATTCATAAAACATTTACTTCTGAGAAAATTTATTCTAAGTAATAATGTCAGCTGAAAACAAAAGTTAAGAAATTCTACTTTTGTTTAGAACAAAACAGACCAAAACATGGTATTAAAATGTTATAATTACCAAAACATCTGTATAGTTGTTGGTATTGTAGGAAACTATAGAAAAATGAACAAAATTAACTAATTATGTTGTGGACAGATGATGTTTTCATTTGGGGTCATTGTAACAGTTTGAAGAAGCTGAAACTATAGTCTACTCCATGTCCTAACAAGTATTCAGTATGAGAATGAATGGTATTAGCTACCTTTTTCTTCCAAAGTAAACTTAACAATGCTGTTTTGAATCAAGATGATGTAGCAAATCTGTGATGTTACTTTTGTTCATATCATGTATAGTTAATTAATCAATTTCATAACTAAATTAATATATTTTCAATAAATACAAAGCAGAAAGTACTTTCCATATCAAGTGTAGGAGCAGCTGATGAAACACATTCTACAGTCTGCATAGATTCATATAGAATATGTTCTAAAGTTCTAAGTCCCAACTTCGAGATTCCACCAACATGACAAAAGAAAATATTTTATGTTGTTTACATGTCAGAAAAATTATGGATTACATATACATACTATATTGTATTTAATCATGATAAAAAGGTTGTGAATCTGAATACTCACATAATTAGATCTTCTTCTTATTCCAATCCTCTTCTACCGCAAGGTGTAGAGGTTTAGCAAAGGTCTTACCACCGTGGTCTCTGTATGGCCAGGGCCTTGGCTTCATTCCACTGCACTTCCAGCCCCTGCAGAGAGCACCTCACATTGTCCCCCCAAGTCACTCTTCTCTACCTCCTGGGCCTTCTCCCAGCAGTTCTTGGCTCATACAGTTGTTTTGGAAGTCAACCCTTCCATCCTCTGAATGTGTCCAAACCAACGCAACTGTGCTTTCTTAATTTGAGTCTTAATACTGTCTTAAGACTCATTCTTATAGTTGTCCTTCTGACTCGATCTCTTCTTGTCTTTCCTTCAACCTTTCCTGAGGTATCTCATCTCCGTAGCTTGGATAGAGTTTAGGTGCTCTTCTCATGTAATTAGATAATTATATAAAATGGTCAAAATTAATTTTATGCTTAAGTAAAAGTACTTACAATCTTGAGTCTATGTGTTATATGTTACACAGACGTTGAAGACAGTTTAATAACTTGTTAAACCATCATTTTTAATACAGTGTTTACTTGTAATTAAATTTACAGTGCACAGAAGCAGAAAACGGTAATTCTTGTTCTCCAAATGGTAATGATTACTGAAAGATTGGCCATGACATGTCCTCTATAAACGGCAATCTCTATAATATGATTTGACAATCGCATGGCCTTGTGTTCAGTTACTATTAGAAGTCAGAACTCTGTAATATTTTTTCTTGGATTTCATTGTCCATGATGTTCCGTTACTTAACTAAATATAATTAATTCACTACCGACTCGGAACACAAAGTTTTTTATATGTATCTTATTATAGGTAGCTTCAAACAAAGATACATTGAACACACAAAGGCACTACACTCCACTACAGAATGCACCTTTGCAAACCACCTCATTGAAGCAAACACAAAAACATCAACAATAACATGGACATTCTACACGCACACACAAAAGGCCAAAAACTAGACACTCTAGAACAATTGGAAATATACAAACACACGAAAACACATAAAAACGACATCCTAAACGAACAGACACAATTCAAATCACATGCATTATTCGAACATATTACACCCCACACACACAACATCGATCTTTCAAAAGTCGATACCGTCGCCAACAACAAGATGGACAGTGCTCCCAACGGCAACCTCTGAAGAAGCTTTTTAAGAGCGAAAACTGATTCAGGCTATAAGGTAAAACTTATAAGTTTTAACCTATAAAAAACTTTGTGTTCCGAGTCGGTAGTGAATTAATTATATTTAGTAATATTTTTGTCTGCACACACACACACACACACATACACACACAGAGTAAATCTTCTCCTTAAGGACACTTCCCAATATGGTAGTTCTCAATATTGGACATTTTTTGGATAACCTGGTATTTTCAAACACCTGTAATAGTTAAAATGCTTTCCTATAACAGACCTTCTTTTAGACAGTAAAACTGTGTTAATTTTATTACAGATTTCTCTATAACAGACCTTCTTTTAGACAGTAAAACTGTGTTAATTTTATTACAGATTTCTCTGTAATGGACAGTGCTACCATTTTCATGACCAAATCTGACACAGATTGTTTCTCACTGTGTATTTATACAAATCAGTGTCAATGTTTATTAAAGTTACTGGGGATTCAGTATTTACTACAGCTTATTGTTATTTTCATGTTGGTGCTTACACTGATTTATCATTTTTTTAATTCCTTCAGTACTTACTCAACATTCTTATTTGATGTTGTAGAAAAGGCCCAGTATAAGATTTTACGTACTTAATATTGAATTTTTTCTACAACTTTCTACACTGTTCATAAAGTGTATACTTCCCCAGTCACTTCATAACAACTGACAATTTGTTTGAACTGTCGAGTATCTGATATGAAGAAGTTTCACTATAATATGTGACATAACATAACTGCATTTAATACATTTCGATCATACTTTAAGCATAGTAAAAAACAAACCTTTAAAACGGGATGTAGATTTAACAATATGTAATTAAGTGTTGGAACTGTGGATAAAAAAAGTTATAATGTATTGTTGTATAACAGTTAATCAAAAGTATATTACGGCTGCATTTGTTTTTTTATTTCAGCATTTAGAATATATAATATCTTTAGCTGTTCTGTGAATGTTGAATAATCCCCTCCTTCTACACTAGTTTATTTTGAATGGCAGCTCTCCATGGTTTTATTTACAAACTGATTTCTTAAAAGATGTCTGCCGATGTTAGTGTTAGAAAGTTTTAATAGACCAGGGCGAATCAACTTGGAAGTTTTAAAGAATAACTATATTGCCAAAAAAATTAAGAGCATTACATGTAAGTAAATGATTGTGATTGCTAGCTTTTAGACCTTCGGATATAATTTGTTTTTCAACTCCATTTATTGGTCTTAGTTTTGTCATAGGAAAGAATCAAATTTTTCGTAATATCAGGATAAATTTATATTAGAATAAACTATTCATATCAGAATAAATTTCTGATACCATATCTATTGTAATGGATAATTCTGTTTCAGTAACAGTACCTTTATGATAAACGTCATTAGCGATGCAGGCTTGTCCTTATAAAGATTCTCAAGTTGTTCGCATTACTGGCTGTGTAAAATGGTTGATAATGGCTTTTTCAGTTCACGCAAGCACTACATCAACCATAATTACATTTATCTTGCTGTCAACGAAATAAAAATTTAATCAAATTTTCCGCTTGCTCATCTGTCAAAGTTTGTTGTTTACTTTATATAGAGCGCAGCAGTTTCAAGTCAGGTAGGGAAATCAGGTATGCCACACACTTACTCTTAAACGACTTAATGAGTAAAGAAAACGTCTTACTGAACTTAAAATTTGTTTCTATGAAAACAACTTAACTATTGCAGTTATTACGAGAGTGAATCTAGCGTTTTGACGTATGTTTACAACACTTGGTAGGGCAACTCGCAGATTCATGTGTTGGTAGTACTGTGCAAAAAAATCAAAATGGTAGTAGTGTGTCCTGGAGTGGTGTAGAGTGTTGTTTACTGTGGTGTGTGTTAACTGGGCTTGGCGTCGTTTCAAACAAGGTAAGTCATGGAAAAATTAAATGAAAAAATAATCTGTGACAATTTTTATCACATAAACTGTTATCAAACGCTAATTCTATCAAGAAAACTGTAAAACCACAATTGTCAATAAATTCGTCTGCACATATAACTTTATACCCCTAGGTTGCCGGGTGTGGACATAGGCCTAAATGGCGGGGGTTTGTTTAATCGTACCACTGTGCTGATAAATATGCGGTTGTCAAATTCAAAACACTTTTTTGAAAGGTGAGTGTTAAATCTCGAGTTTGATAATTTGAGTTTTTATGGGCAAATGGGCGGTAATTTTGTGTTTTAAAAATCCAGCTACTTTTCCCCAACCAAACAACAGCTAAAACAGAAATTACTGAAATCAGTTATTTTTATTTTTTTAAACCACCAGTATTACAGTGGGTGATTAAAAGTTGTTAGTTATCAATAAATAAATATCGTGTGTTGACGTTTAGTGTTTAGTACTTTATTAGCAAAATTTTGATTACCAAAATTAACTTATCAGTTGACATGATTTTGTTTACTTAATAACAATAACAAACAATTGTATTAAACAATTGTGTTTTATACATAAGTGTTGTGTGTACGCGAGTAAGTTTTAAGGCTATACTACGTAAGACGTACTTTTATGAACGCCATAATTTATCGGCGAGTTTATTAATGTATAGACCTATTTGTTTTTAAACTGTATGAACTAGGTTAGTTGAAAATATTGTGGCCACAACACAACCATTAATGACGTTATCTAACGAACTTAAACAAAAATTCAGAATTTCGTAAATTCTTTGTAATTTTTAAAACTTCGTAGTTTAAATTAAATTCGACAAACGTTGACTTTGGCTATGTTAAACCGTATATTTTCGTAACATTTATAATTTATGAGTAGTTATGTGACAAGCAAAGGAAAGGCAGTGTTTTAAAAAGTTATTAAATCAAATTTTGTGAAAAATATCTCCACGAGTACTTAAAGAGTTCCACTATATAAATATAATTAAATTACTACCGACTCGGAACACTGAAGTTTTTTATGGGTAAAAACGTAAAAGTTTTACCTTATAGCCTGAACCAGTTTACGCTCTGAAGAAGCTTTTTAAAAGCGTAAACTGGTTCAGGCTATAAGTAGGCCTATATACAACTTTTACCTTTTTACCCATAAAAAAATTCCGTGTTCCGAGTCGGTAGTGATTTAATTATATTTAGTTAATTAACGGACACGTCATGGACAACGAAATCCAAGAAGTTTCACTATCGTTACTTTGAGCATAATGTGTGCTACTTACATAATAGGGCCATGATTTCGATCCCTTTGGTCCAGAAATATAACTGCAGGAATCGTATATATTATGGTCATTATTATGTTTAATATTTTATGATGTTTAGTCTCAAGGCGGTAAATGGGATGTTATACCGACGTCTTGAAAATATTTCAAGGTGAATTTTATCAGTGAATTGGCGGTAACGTTTATTTCTGTAGGCGTCGTAACGTTTCTTATCTAAAGCCGGATGAAAGGTTTCAGGCGTAGCCTATATGAGTCAATTAAAACTTTTTTTTACGGTGCAGAATTAGCTAACATAAATGCAATTTTAGTTAACTGAAATGAGGTGGATATCGTATAATTTTTGTTACCTAGTCTAAATAAAATAACGTATTATGTTGAACGCAAGATATTTTCGGAAAACGTTATATTGTGCATTTCTTTTTGTAGTTTACATTTTATTTTGCGGTATTCATGAACATGGAACCGCAACGTTACTTTTCGGATAACGTAGGCGTATTCAAATTAAAATAGACTTTTGAGCGCCGATAGTAGTACTAATAGTAGGCGCATTTCATTTTAAAAATTCTATATTAAGTATATTGGTAAAGCTGTTAAACAGAAAAAGTGGTGAAATGTTTGTTATCAAATGATGGTAATTAATAAAGTTGTGTTAGTGGTTTTACAGGGCCGGCCCCAGCGCTTCTGCCGCCCTGTGCAGTATTTATGAGTCCCTATTTTAACTCTTAACACATTCACGCACACTAGACCTATTCTAAAGATACGGCGATGCCTTCAAACGATGACTAGGAATGTTTGCACTCATTGTCAGGTTTACGTTCTCCCGTTTTCGACTCTTCGTTGAACTCTGCTGACTTTACACAAAGTAATTCTTACTGAGTTTACATATTGTGATGAAATTAAGTGAATAATTTTATTTTTTCCTCAATTTCAAAACTTAACATCCCGGAATCTGTCGCCCTTTAAAATTTGCCGCCCTGGGCGGTGGCACTGTTCGCCCCTGTCTGGAGCCGGGCCTGAGTGGTTATAATCACAAACAGAATTAACACTGTTGCACACCACTATAGATAAAAAATCAGATTTTCCGATCTGATGATGAGCTGTGAAGCTTGAAAGCGCTAATCGGAATAATTTTTCTATAGTGGTGTGCAACAGTGGTAATTCTGTTTGTTACCAAATGGGCTGGTGTAGTGAGTTTGTCGTGTATCACACGAAAGTCGGTGCGGTTCTCAATTATAGGGCGCTGGAGGGTGTGTGCTTCTGTACGGCGTACTCGTATTCTGCGTGCACAAACCTACGCACAGTTGTTAGTCCTTGTGCGGGGAGGACCGAAGATGGTGGGTGGGTGGGAGGTTTAGATAGAGAGAGAAACTAGAAAGATAGGGTGACAGTGAGAGGGGGGTATGTAGAAGTGATAGGGGAAAGATTAAAGACCGAATGATGAGTTGAAAAAAGGAAGTAGAATAAGGGGGTGGCAGAGTAAAGACTTGGGGGACGGGGACAACGTTCGTGTCGCGGAGTGAAGGGGAGAGAATATTTCGTACGATACAGGGAAGGTGAGATGGAAAGAACTGGAATAGATGTGTGACTAGAGAGAGAAAGAGAGCGTTGGTAGTAATAGAACGACGAAATAGCGGCAGCATAGGTGTTCGACACTGAATGGCGAATAGAGGAAGTAGAGTAAGAGAAACAAGAGGAGCGCGGGCAGAGAGAGAGAGAGAGAGAGAGAGAGAGAGAGAGAGAGAGAGAGAGAGAGAGAGAGAGAGAGAGAGAGAGAGAGAGAGAGAGGGGGGGGGGGGGGAGGGGATAAAAGATTCGATTGATACAAGGAGGAAGTGATGTTTGAATTGTTGGCGTAAATGGGTGACCAAAGGTAGAAAGGGTGGTAGGAAGGTAAGGCAAGCGGGAGGGACGCGCGCTCACGCACAGAGAGAGAAGGAGATGCATAAGGTTGGAAGGGTACTTTGTTTTAATCGAACGTTACAATTTCATGTATATGTTATTTGTTTTGCAATTTAATGCATTAAGGTTATTTTAATTTCACTATAATGTAATGTCAAGCGTCTAGTGTACAAAACGTTACACAATGCTATTTTAAACGCGACTACAGTAGATTAAAGTGCTATTAATGTTAGTAGCTTAATAGCTGCGTGGGACTCGATTTACATATGTTTATATACTGTAATTATTGTTCACGCAGTTTTATGTTAATACAGTGTTTATTTTTCACGAGGTAAAAAATCCTGCTTTGCTAAGCGGGATTTAACGTCAAACATTATGTAGGTTATTATTGTAGGTTCGATAATCCTCATTAGTTATCAAAGTTTTGGAGATTATTTTATTATTTTCATACTGCATTATATTCTATTAGGATTTTTTTTCTTTGCCAGTAGTATGTTCTTCACTGTTCTTTTCACGTATCTTCTTTGAACAGGTAATTCACAGTATACGACCTTTTTTCAATTTTTTTGTGTGTGTAATTTTCACTAGCCTCTGTTTGTAAGGCACTTTTTGCAGGATACATTGGTACAAGTGCTTTATCTAAAGTCAGGATGGCGACCCTGTTAATTGAAATTCAAACTGCGTTTGTAATTTAAAAGAGAGATCATTGTTTTGGTACAGCGACAGTTACAAGGCTGCTCATTATCTCTCTGATCAGCCATTACTGAACTAGGATACACGTTTTCTAACAGGGTAATTACGTATTTTATTTACATATTTATCAGCTTAATTAATTTACTTTGTCGTGCTTTGTGTAAAAGTTGTTTCCACGCGCGTGGGCCGGTGTTGAGTTGCAGCCTCTAGAAACTCCCCAACTGCCTACACGAGTTAGTGGGAAACGGACGATAGTCACCAGTGTCAAACAAATTTATTGTTTGCAATTCGAATAATCTTTGCTTTTGTTAAATGTGCGCGCGCGCGTTTATTTTTTTGTTGGGAAGTATCGTTTCCAAGAGAAATATAACGTTTGAATTCATAAACCTTGAACCGTGGTCACATTGTTCTGGTAAATGTTACAGAATGTTGACTAGCAAGGATTGTGTCTCAGTTCTTTTCCTACCTTGTATTCGATAGATTCGTTAAAACATTTTAGACTTGATGGTGACAGGTGAGATTCGGCATAGCTCATTTAAAGTGAATGAAGCAACATGAACTTGCCTCAGCGTTTTTTGTATACATCGTATGTGCTGGCGTGATATGGAAGTGCGGGGAGGAGGGATGTCCTGACTGTACACATAGAGCGTTGAGGCAAGTCTCACTTCTGTTGTGCAAAGCGCGCTATGTTGTTTATAAATGTGTTTATTTTATGCGGTTATTAAAAGTGTCACTGTTATTCCGCTGAACTAACAGATGATCAAGATTGTTATTTGAATCATTTGTAACATTAAACATATATATAGAAACTAATCAAGCTTAAAAATTGAAGTTCAATCTGTGGTATTATTGTGTATGGCTTACACAAGGATTGTTCAATAGAAACACGTTTAGAGCTGTAAAGCATTTTTTATTAAACGATTTTTAAAGAAGTCTCCAATAACATTAAGATGAGTCCCACTGTTGCACTAATCTGTAGATTCCCTGCTAGTAAAATTCTTACGGCTGTTTGCGGAACCATTCGCTAACAGCAAACTTTACCTCAGCGTCCGATTTGAACCACCGTCCTTTTAGTGATCCCTTAAACAAAATTTAAGGTAAGATTTTTGCTTACCCATTCATTTACTACTAGCTTCGCCACTGGTCTTTGCCTAATATGTAGCAACGGACACTGGTTGTTAGCTACAGCCGAACGAACACGTAATATATAAAACGTACCCATAGCAAGGAAATGTTGATCTATTCCTACTAAATCCTTTCTTACATTGCAGCAAAACAAGGTTTAATATCATTTTATGCTAGTGTGGATGGTTTAAAAGTTGTTTTTTTCCTGTCCTCATAAATCATGATATTTGTTATTACCCAGCTAATGTTTTGGGTTCGCTAACTGTGCTGAACAACGATACCAACAGTTGGGGGTGGGGTGGGGTGGGGGGTAATCTTACACAGTTAAACTTTTTCTGTTTTTAAAAAAGATATTGTTTCTTCTTTGGTTAAAAAACACGACAAAAACAGCGACATTCAGAACTTGGGCAACTCCCATAAATCGCTAGCTTTAGTTTTGTATTCTTGATAAGGTTTATGAAAATGCATATTTTGACGATATTAAAAATACATGTTTTTCATCCCTTAAACTTCTAATACGAAGCAGTTGTCGGATTTTTGTTACATGTTTGTTATTTTCAGGAGCGATTTACGATGGGGGGGGGGCGAACGACACCGGACACCACCCAGAGTTGACGAAAAGTTAACGATTTTGTTAATCGCTTAATTTTTAGGCTGCTTTATTATTATTTTCATCTGTGTGCGCTAATATAGTAGTAGCTCTTGTTTAAATGTACAGTCAGGTTTGTAACACGGCATTAGCGTAAACTAATGTTGTTTGTCATAACTCTCAGGTTTTTGGAGACTAGTTTGAATCTTGGCGTAAGTGATACGTGTTTAGCGTATGGGGTTGTGCGGGGCGTAGGGCTTGCCCGTCGTCCGTTTGTATTGCCCGCGTTCCGAGCTTCCTGCCGCGGAGATTATAATACATCGGATTATTAGATGTGGCCTGCTACTGGCCGTGGGTGTTCAATTAGGATCTAATTGAACCGAGGCACAGATGAGTTGCGACCTAGGACGCTGATTGGGTGATTGCCCTCAAAGCGGGCGCAACGGCGGTAGCATTTTCTGGAAAGTGGCCGTATGGTGGCGTTCAGGGAACGGACACGTAGGGAGTCTCGGATGGTCTTGTTAGAAGTTCGGTAGTTGGCTTTGCACGCCCAGCACATTCCTCGGCCCACGAGAGACTGAAGCTTACACTTATGGGTTTTGGCCAAGTAGCCCCATACAGGGATGGCGTAGGAAATCATCGGCGCCACATAAGTGGTGATGATGAGTTTCCATAGGCGGAAGGTCTTGAATTGCTGCATAGTAAGGATCGGAGCTTGTTTAGACGCTTGGCAGTTTTGAGGGGTACTTGCTCGGAGTGTGTCCGCCAGATGAGATGACGGTCCAAATGGAGCCCGCTGGGCGGTTTCGAGGGGTACTTGCTCGGAGTGTGTCCGCCAGATGAGATGACGTTCCAAATGGAGCCCGCTGGGCGGTTTCGAGGGGTACTTCCTCGGAGTGTGTCCGCCAGATGAGATGACGTTCCAAATGGAGCCCGCTGGGCGGTTTCGAGGGGTACTTGCTCGGAGTGTGTCCGCCAGATGAGATGACGTTCCAAATGGAGCCCGCTGGGCGGTTTCGAGCTGTACTTGCTCGGAGTGTGTCCGCCAGATGAGATGACGACCCAAATGGAGCCCGCTGGGCAGTTTCGAGGGGTATTTGCTTGAAGTGTGTCCGCCAGATGAGATGACGATCCAAATGGAGCCCGCTGGGCAGTTTCGAGGGGTACTTGCTCGGAGTGTGTCCGCCAGATGAGATGACGATCCAAATGGAGCCCGCTGGGCAGTTTCGAGGGGTACTTGCTCGGAGTGTGTCCGCCAGATGAGATGACGAACCAAATGGAGCCCGCTGGGCAGTTTCGAGGGGTATTTGCTCGGAGTGTGTCCGCCAGATGAGATGACGACCCAAATGGAGCCCGCTGGGCAGTTTCGAGGGGTACTTGCTCGGAGTGTGTCCGCCAGATGAGATGACGAACCAAATGGAGCCCGCTGGACAGTTTCGAGGGGTACTTGCTCGGAGTGTGTCCGCCAGATGAGATGACGACCCAAATGGAGCCAAGCCTGACGTTGTTCGCAGCAACACGACAAACAGTGTGTAAGGTGACGAGAACGCGGCAGCTTGTTAATTAACGACGAATAGCATTCCCGTATTTACACGTCATTACGGTTTTATTCATTACTATCGTGCTGGTCGTTGTTGTGTTTAGAACGTGTGCTATTGTTTCACCATGTCTGAAGATAGTGAAGTTGTTTTTCTTTTATGGAACACTAACTGACGGACGATGCGCGTCAGAGCAAACCTTATTGTTACGGTTTAATTTGTGCCTAACAATAGAAGCGGCACAATACGTGTACCGGTCATGTATGTTGAACCTTATTTACCTTTTTTTTCACTAATATAGCCATCTTATTCTTTTCGTACTATCTCCCGTAGGCGAAGGCAGAGGGGATTGGGGGGGGGGGTTGAAACCCCCTTGAAATTTCTCACTCAGTTAAAAAAAACCGTAATACTGTGTCCTATTACTGTCCTTTTAAGGTAGGTCAAAAAGCAGTAAAAATAAACTGTAAAAATTAATTCTATCTACGTGCATAAATCTTGTTAGGAAATGAATGACCGTAATATTTATCCTTTCCACTTCTCGTTGAACCCCCCGAATTGTAATTCGCCTTAAACACATGTATATCTCCGAGCGGAATCTGCCAAATCCAGTTTTCGACTCTGGGACGAGTAACAAGCGGCTTGTCAGATTCTTTTTGTACCGTTTTCTGAGACTATTACCGTGTGCCGTTTCCTTTAGGCTACGTCCTGGATGTTCTTTCTATGCTCGGTTTTCCTCTACTCTTCTCTCTTATTTCTCCACAGATCTCGTATTTTCCTTGTCAGTTAAACTCTCAAGATTAAAAGTATATGCAAGCCAGTTAATAGTAATTTGGGGAATAAAACTAGGAAAGACATCCGTATGAAGTTTGATAAAACATTAGCTGTTCCTATCACGCCTGAGAGGCGTTGATCCTAGCTAGAAAGGAGAAAAATAAGATGTGGACTGCTGAAATTAAGTTTCTGAGACGTGTTCAGGGTTAGATCTTCCTAGTATAGAAAGAAATGAAGAAATCAGGACAGAGTTAAGAATCCAGTATTTAAATGAGTTAGTTAAGGAATACAGGAGATGATGTGAATATATTATGAGACGAATATAAGCTGATACGTTATCAGTAGCAGCCTTAAAATTCAAGCCGTTTGGGAAGAGAAACGTCGGTAAACTGAGGAAAAGATGGGTTCCATAACAGGGCATTTAGGGCTTAATCCATGGAATGATGGGCAGGCAATAGCCTTACGTATAAAGATAATTCAATCCAGGTTTTTCTGTTGTCCTTCTTAACCTTATTCGTTTTAAAACCGAAAAGTCCTGAAAACTTGGAAAAAGTCAGATTTTGTTCGTCTTCTTCTCTTTAAGGATTAGGTTATATAAACCTGTTCTGGCACCCATATCATCCTGGGACGACCCACGTCTCTTCTACCAATGGCTTTATAGTTCAGTGCCGCTTTCGGCAATCGATCCTCTGTCATCCTTTGCAGATGATCCCACCATTGTCTTCTGTAAATTGAAATAATTTCATTTATGTCCTTTACTTCGAGATCTGCTCTGATATCTTCATTCCTTATTCCATCTTGCAATGTATAATTTAAAGTATTTCGAAGTAACCGCATTTCAGCACTCTGAATCTTGCCGCTTTCCTTTTTTGTCATGACCTCACTCGCACAAATCAATGTGGATATTGCAATTGTCTTATAAAATGTAATCCTTGCGCTGTGTCTTGTTTTGTTTCTAAGATTTCTATGAATCGTACCAAGACAAATATTCAAAAATTAATTTGTCTTCTCTCTTATATCATATTCAGACTCATAGCTTACTTCACAGCCGAGATATTTGAAACGACTCACTTGTTCTGAAGTGCTGTTGTTTATAGCTGTCTTAGTCCTCACTATTTTATTAATCACATTTTATTCAAACTAAAATTGTTTTGATAAAAAAAGTCAGCATCTCGAAAAGCCTATGGAATAACTGTGCGAATATGTCGTTGTATTTACATGTCGCAAGTTGTCCGTGAGTTGTATCAGATATTAAAGTAATTAACAAGGTGTGCTTAAGATAAATACTTGTAATGACAATCAGAGTGATTCGGAAGGACCTGAAGTTGACGCAAGCTTTGTAAGCGCTAATGAATATTACGTAGCCCTCCAAAATCTCGTAAAGAACACACTTTTATCCAGAAAACCAAATAAAACTTTGTACAATATTCTGTGGTTCAGAAGTAGAATACAGGTACTGAAAAAAAGTGCTTAAAATTTTGTTTTCAAAGGTTCTTTTCAAATAAATGGTTCGTTGTAGCTTTAAAAATAAAGCGTTTGATGCCTTTCCTTATTTCAGTTAGTTTACATAGCTTATATCTTATAACTTAGTTTTAGGTACAGAATTAAGGTAATGATAGTATAATCGTTGCCTTAATTTCTTGTTACGATTTTTGTTGTGTTTTTATTACATCAAAGGCGTATTATCATGTTACTTTGGAGAACAGAAACGTTCTAGAGCGAAGACGGCATTACATAAATTGCTAAAGTGTTATGTAATTCCGTACAGATGAGGTAATTTCTACGTAAACGGTTTGAATAACACTAAAACGTAGCTCGCTTCAATTGCCGCGGTTACTAAACGGTCGCCATGGTAACTTCTCGTCTCCAGTCGCGCTGTCTGTTTAAGGAACTATACAAATGCTGGCAGCGCCTTTCTTCCTCAATCAAACCCCGTATATCATCTCTTTCGTTCTTTGCTCTCTCTTTTGGCGTGTTCTACTTTTTTTTTTATGAGACTTCATTAGACACTTTGACTGACGTATGAAATTATATTTTTTCGTTGATTTCACCTAAATTTTTTGTCGTCACGTGCGCTCGAAACGCATCGCTTAGGAAGCCGAAGTTAATATTTCGTTACAATCGAACCTTCTTTTGACTCTCCTCATTGTGGGTTGAACAATAAAATAGGCCGATCTACTTTGACTGGGAACTAACGAATATTGTCAGATGAATTGTGTTCCTCAAGCGAGCAGTAAAAGATAGTGTTCATGGTCGTAAAAGATGTCTCATTTTCGTCGGTCGCATGTTCTTGCATTCGTCGTCGTCTTCATAATTATAAGCTTTTCAAGGAATAGATGTAAGAGAATTTCTAAGGCTTTGAATGCCTTACATCCTGGCTATCAGGCCGTGGCCTACTACTGACGTAGCTTACATACGTTTCGGCCCCACCATTTGATGACATCTTCAGTGAATCAGAACGACTGAGTAATTGGGAAGATGTTCGCCAATTCCCCCTAGTAGTGAGATGCTGTTCCTCGATACTGGGGGAATTTGCGAACATCTCGCCAATTACTCAATATTTCCGATATACTGAAGATGGCTTCCAGTGGGGGGGGGGGGGCGAAATGTGTGTAAGCTATGTCAATAGTAGACCACGGCCTGATGCCCGGGAGAGAATAATATCAACAGAGAATAGATGTAAGGACTAACGAGACATAGGGATTTGAAATTCGCATTGTATTCCTTCAAATAAATAGCCTTCCCAATTGTCGGCCGATGGGAAAATAGTATGCAAAATATTGACATATGTGTTTCGTTTGGATGTCCCCATGTAACTAAGCGGGGTTGCCAACCTGAGCTAAACAACCGTTTGTTTTCTGTAGTAGCGGAGGCGTGGAGTTTGATCGATCCATAATAAAGTTGCAGGAAGTGAAGTGCTGAGCTTCGATTCTTTAAACTTGATTGCCAGGCGTGTTTTGATTTTTCACTATTAGCTAGTTAGTTAATAAAATAAAATGAGAATAGACTGACAGAAGAGACAAAACTGAATAATTGGAAACATTATTGGCACGATGTGGTGCTCCCAAGCCAATTAGATAGCACTTGGTGCTGATGATTTCCAGCTTAGGTCGTGTTGGTATGAAAGTTTATAGGCCAATAATTGGGCCTTCTTAGGTCCCTACCTCATCGCTGGGGTGAGTTGGCGGACACTGATGATGGGCTCCGATGGTGGGGGCGAAACGTCTGTAGACCACGGCCTGCCAAATAATATTTCCGTCTATGTGAAAGCCTTAGCGACTCTATACAACTAAATAATATTCTTCATGATTTTTCAGCCATATCAAGGTTGAAAACCTTAATATATTCAATTTGACATCTGTATTAGTGTTTTGGAAGCGATTTCGTCACTGGCCTAGAAAAATTCGTGAACATTTTAAAAGTAAATAGTGTTACAGTGACGCAGAAGCGAAATAAAAGAATTGTGATATAACAGAAAGAAAAGGACTTTCTTGACTCGTGTGTAACGTACTTCCCGCTTTCCGTAAATGAATTGTTGCGAAAGACGAGTTGGCTGACTGCTTGTACTACGGATTCATAATAGAATCGTCCGAAGAAGATTTAATTTGCAAAACCAACTATATTGGCCACGGAAGCTGAGAGAACCAGAGGGGGATCATATGGAAGCCCGTAGACCGTTAAATTTCTATCCGCTGTCTTATTAATGGGACTCGCGGCTCCGCCGCTTAAACCCCTGACCCCCTCGGTGGACGCCCCGATCCGATGAACGTCGGGGGAGCTATGTACATATTTACAACGGCCTCCGAACGAACCTATCCCAGGAGTCAGACGAAACTCATTTTTTCGGGCTTCCGGTTGCACAAATCTTTGGTTTTATAATGTTTCCCCAAGTTACTTCGGACGGGGAATAAAAAAGGTCTCTTGTGTTTTTTCGCTCCGAGGCTTCCTTATGGGTTAGAATTTATGTCAGTCAGTGAGTCAGTCAGTCAGTGAGTCTGGGGCTTTATACGATGTTATAGATTCGTAAATTTCAAACAACCGATAATCGGTTTACATTTAGTGAGGCGAGCCGACTGGATTAAAATTACTCCCAGCTCGATAGCGCTAACCGTTCTCGAGATAGGCTCCCCTCTTATATCCGGTATGAAAATCGGTCAGACGAAATTCGTTTTTTCGGGCTTCCGGTTGCACAAAGCTTTGGTTTTATAATTTTCCCCAAGTTATGTCAGTCAGTGAGTCAGTCAGTCAGTGAGTGACCTCTGGGGCTTTGTTCTTATTATATAATGGGACACGTAGCCATCCAAAGCATGGTGCCTTGTGAAGTGAATAGTTTATACCGATTAAAGGCAGTGATTATGTGTTTTCACTTCAGTATCAAGCGAGTTTTAAAAAATTGTTAAAAAACAATTATCAGTTTTTAAAATGTGAATAGAAAACATGCACGTGTACTGTATGTATACGTGTAGTATTAGCATTGCGGGGAGGGGAGGAACCTGGTTTCAGCACGTGTGTTATAATAGGTAACCTATGTTGTTACAGTTTCATTCTTTATAAGTAACTCGATGAGTTTCGTGCAGTATTATTGAAAGCGAAATACCACTCACTTATTCATACACTCACTCATCACGAAATCTCCATAACTATAAAGCCTACAAACTTGAAATTCGGCACGTATGTTCCTCTTGGCTTCTAGGTGGTCGCTAAGAAAGGGTTTTGAAAACTTTAACGCCTAACCGCGAAAAACCGTGACACCGATAATGCAACTTTTTTTCAACTGTACGCTTCCTGGAAGTCTAATGTTTATTTTTTTACTTTGCTTTAGGCTTTAGGGGAGTTACTAAACAGTGTTTTTTTCATCTAACCTATTAACCACGAGGAGGCGCGAAAATAATCGCGACAAAGTACAACCTGTCCCTCTATTCATTGCTATGTGGCGTTGAGTGTTTATTTTTAGTTCTAAGTTGGGCACAAATATTCCGAACAGGGTACGGAGACGCTGTTTGGTCAGTTGCATATGAAAAACGTTCAAGCAAACCAAATAAATCCTGTTTCGATTGTACTACAAATGGTCAAATGCTGGTGAAACACAGCGCCTATGTGTAGGCCTATCTATATCTATATATATAAAAGCGAAATACCACTCACTTATTCATACACTCACTCATCACGAAATCTCCATAACTATAAAGCCTACAAACTTGAAATTCGGCACGTATGTTCCTCTTGACTTCTAGGTGCTCGCTAAGATAGGGTTTTTGAAAACTATAACGCCTAACCGCGAAGAAACGCGAAAAACCTGTAAAAACCGTGACACCGATAATGCAGCTTTTTTTCAACTGTACGCTCCTGGAAGGCTAAAGTTTATTTTTTTACTTTGCTTTAGGCTTTTGGGGAGTTACTAAACAGTATTTTTTTCATCTAACCTACAACCACGAGGAGGCGCGAAAATAATCGCGACACAGTTCAACCTGTCCCTCTGTTCCTTGCTGTGTGGCGTTGAGGGTTTATTTTGAGTTCTAAGTTCGGCACATATATTCCTCTTGGCTTCTGGATGCTCATAAAGAAATTGTTTTGAAAGGTTTAAGGCCTATCCACGAACAAACGCGAAAACCGCAACACTGATAATGCCGCTTTTTTCGTTGTATCCTTCCTATATTACTTTTTTCCACCACCTTCACGAGAGCAAGCAGCCGTTGTCGCCAACAGTGAACACCTGAGGCAACCGTCTTATGATACCGTTCAGCTGTCCGAAAGAGTTGCTGTGAATGTTCCAAAATTAAATCAAGAACACAGGAAAGCCTAGGATGAAATCATGCACGTCATTGCTTCTGATTCTGGGTAGTTGTTCTTTCTTGACGCTCCTGGTGGTACTGGCAAAACATTCTTGATCAATCTGTTGCTAGCCACAATTAGGGGCAAAAGGATCATCGCCGTTGCCGTTGCTTCCTCAGGTATTGCAGCTACCTTGATAGACGGAGGCAGGACGGCTCATTCTGCCTTCAAGTTACCTATCAACCTTAATCATTCTGAGTCTACACTTTGTAACATCTCTAAGCAGAGTGACATGGCTCAGGTGCTTCGAAAAGCCAAAGTTATTGTGTGGGATGAGTGCACCATGGCCGACAAGGTAGGTATTGAGGCTCTGAAGAGGACGCTCTAGGACATTAGGGCCCGCAACCGTCTTATGGGTGGAGTTACGGTGCTTTTGGGTGGTGACTTCAGACAGACCTTCCTGTTACGGCACGGGGAACACGTGCAGATGAAGTCAAGGCCTATCTCAAGTTATCCCTCTTATGGCCTAATGTCAAAGTCCTGTCCTTGAGAGTTAACATGCGTGTCCACCTCCAACGTGACTTGAGGGCAGAGGAGTTTCTTAACTTATTGCTTGATATTGGTGTTTTCAAGATTTTGGAAGAGGAGGGAAGAACCTTGCGATGTTGTGGGAGATCTGATCAGCTTCAGTGACAGAATATACCCCAACATTCATCAGGCTAGAGAGGATTCCACTTCATGGCTGAGGGAAAGAGCCATTCTCACTCCAACAAACGACTCAACCAACAGCATCAACAACTTTCTGTTGGAGAAGCTGCCGACTATGAGGTATAGAAGCATACAAGGTATATAGAAGCATATGAGGTATGAGTCTGTGGACTCCTGTGGTGGAGGTTGAGGATGCTGCACATTACCCTGTGGAGTTCTTGCATACTGTTGACCCACCAGGAGTACCACCTCACGTCCTCTGCCTCAAGGTTGGCACTCCAATCATGCTATTGCGCAATCTAAACCCTCCGAAACTGTGCAACGACACTAGGCTTCTGCACAAACATGCCACGATTTTCACAGGCGTCGGTAAGGGAGAAACCATCATCATCCCCCGAATGTCTCTGATCCCATCAGACTACCACTTTCAGTTCAAACGTCTGCAGTTTCCCGTTAAGGTGTGCTACGCCATTACCATCAATAAGGCACAGGGGAAGAGTTTGTGGGGGGGGGGATAGTGGCTGGTGTGGATCTGAGGAGTGACTGTTTCTCCCATGGCCAGTTGTGCGTGGCGTTCTCCAGAGTCAGTCCACCTGATAGCCTGGTCATCCTCCAGCCAGAGAGCAAAACCAGGAATGTTGTTTACAGGGAGGTCCTGAGCACTTAATCTGAGGGAGCAACTGAAAGTATATGCTAAGCAAGTTATTAGCCTGGCTACGTAGACCAGAACATCAGGGGGATCAATGGGCTTAGCCCATCTATTTTATTGTTGTTAGACTTACAATAAAGGACTGTCTTAATCTCTAACAGAAACTTAGCCTACCCTCTCTAACTAAATAATAGAGCGTCATTTTTAACAACTCATTAATTTTCAAGCTTTAATAGTTGATTGATCAAGCTTGATCAAATTGGTCATCTTCAAGCTTGATCAAATTGATCATCTTCAAGCTTGATCATCTTCAGATTGATCGAGCTTAAATAGCTTAAATAGTTTCTCTTAGTTTCAGAATACCGGTATCTAAGCTTCACAAATAACCTATTTCTATTTTCGGATTTTACATTTATAACCTCTTCTCTTGAGTTATAACGTAGGGAACCAGTAATAATTGCATGTGCCAATTATACCGGCTGCCTTCGTTGTGAAGCACTGAAAATAATCACAACAAATAAACAATTTATACAGCAGGATATTAGGAAGGGGAGACTGTTGATATATGCACTCATTTTACTTGGTACTTAGATGACATCTCTTTATTACATTTGGTGATTAAGTTCTCTATTGAAAGTTCTCAAACAATATAGTTTACTATATGGTTAAATATATAAATTACTACTTTACAAAGGGGCTTCAAAATATGATGTACATCTTATTGATTAATTCCACGGATCCGGGATTAAATATATTAAATGAATTATGGTCACCTTGCCATGTACAATATTGAAACTCTAACCATTTGAAGAATGGTTTTTACTAATCTTCTAAAACAACAAAACTTTTAGTTTAAACTTTACCTTTTTGCTATAACTAGCGTTATTAGATTTTATACTACATGTTACCTAAAATGTCAGGTTTCTAAAGTCTTTAATGTTATTACATTTAAACATAAGTTTTAAAGTCTTTAATATGATAATTTAAATTGTCTTTTTGGGTTTATAATTTTGTAACTCTTAACCATGGAAGACAAGCCTCCATGTCACCTGTGTGTTTCCTGAAGTTGCTGCAGAATTAGTTCTTCGGTCCTCCTGATGTTTCTTGAAGTTCAGTCGTTACCTTATCATACTGTGATGGTGAAGTTCTAGAAGTATGTGAAATCATTCCTGGTGTGGTACATTCATCTCCGGCGACTGTAGTTATTCATAGTAATTCTTGTAGTTAGAATACATTGATAGAAAGTTTGTTTCACTGTTATACACTTCACATGATGATAGATTAGTTGACTATCACCTTCTAGGTTGTAATACTGTATAAATTACATAGTCCGTTATTTTATAATATAGAGAGAGATGTCATCACCACACAAATTACTTCTTTAAATAGTCATGGTATCAACCCTTTCACATTTTTATATATATACGTAGCGAAACAACGCTTTACGCTGCTTACGGCGTGAGCGCTCCATTACAAGTCAAAGAAAATAGTTAAGGGGAGCGTAGTAATCTCAAGACAATTACTAGGCAACATAAAAGTAGTTCCGTTTTTCTAATTTTAATTAAAGGACTACGGTTGATTAAATAATTAAATCGTGATATTCTTAGTTGCAGAAGTTATCAAAGTACGTAACAATGGTCTTAATTAATTATTTAAATAATAACAAATTTACAATAATACTTAGTTTATTTAGGGGTCAGAAAACAAGTTAATTCTGGTCAGTTCTTGTTTATACAGGATAAATTAATAAGCTTTACCCTTTCTGTACAATTCCATTCCCTTTTAATTTTATTATTAGACTTATATTAAATATTATTATTATTAAATGATTGCCATAAGAATTAGTTTACAATGTGAGATTTTATTAAGAATTTAAAATTTCTCCGATTATATATTATCAACTTAATTAATTAACATATTTTTATTAATGAAATCGTCACATACTCCGCCGCTTAAGCCACAGACGCCGGTATAATTTTTTTTTTTATATATACCGAGAGTATGTTTAGGGATTTCCGTGTGTAATTTCTCTATTATTATTATTTATTATTAGTAGTACACGGTTTGTTTTTTTTTTTAATTCTTTTTTAAATGATCTAGTTCTCATTTAAATGTTCGCCTTCGTGAAATTCCCTTTATCTCACTTCTTACAGTACTAACTTATAATACTAATTTCCCTAATTACAGTAACTCACAATATCGTGGCCCGACTGACATCAGCTTACTCTAACTCTACACGTTAGCTTTCAGCATTCATAAATGAACTCTTGGCACCTTTTTGCCTCATCATTATCCTTTTCAGCCGGCGCCGTTGTGACTAGTTACTTTACATGTATATAATTCTATCTTGATTATATACCATAGGCTTACTTCTAAAATAATCTAAAGAAGATCCCATACTCCACTCTAGATTATAGTTACTTGAGAGAAGCGGAATCTCACGATGGTAATTCTTATTATCTCTTTAACCATAACTAGACAACTTTGCGGAAGGGGAGAGACTTTACACAATTCATTGTATTTCACGCGCGGTGGTATTCATTGTTTAGGGAGGCAACGGTTTATCACAATAGGGAGAGTGTGTGGCTGCTTACTACAATTTCTTAACACGCTTTATTGTTCTCTTACTGGCCACAACTGGTTGTTGACTATTCAACTATACTTTTATTATTATTTACCTTTCTCTTATTTACTGCTACACGTTACACAAATTTAGTTTAACTTAAGATTTATTCAGCCTTTATTATTCACTTACTATTACTTTGGGGGGTTTAAAAAAAACTTACCTAGAATTATTTCCTATCGACTTACCATAATTATTTAGCACACTTTATTTATTATTATTAATTTATTTGGCTCAGTTTACAAGTTTACTGTTTTTGGACCTGGGGTTTAATACTTTATCTAACAAGGGAGGGTTAACTAAGTCATTTACTCATTTGAACTTTAAGTCATAATATTATTTGCTCTACTATCCTATACACAATTATCGCCTACACACTTTAGTACATGGTAAACATTTATTAACAGTTATTATTAAACATTTGCATTAGTTACGATACAACGCTATCTCTTTTTTTTTTACAAATAAACACATAAAATGTTATGACAACCTTTATCGTTTTACTTTGAGAGAGAGAGAGAAATTTCACACATGCATGAATATGCGTACGACAAAAGATTCCCCCTTCGGTTACTAACACATGAACAGACACGCTTCTTATAACAATAGACCACACAAGGAGGGTGACTTATTTTCAACTCAACTAAACAATGACAATTTTAAACAAACGGCAGCAGGAAACTACCCGTCCGAGATTGTCGAGAATGTGGCACGTTTATGTATGGGACTTTTAACAAGTACCGACATGGTTTGTTTACATTGGATTATATGCTAATATTACGTTACACATATTATATTTACTAATAAAGTTATTTAGACTATATTACTCTAATATTAATTATTATTTTTATCTTATTTCAAACTCTGACACATATTGAAATACATGAGTGTATAGATCAACAGCTTTTGTGCGTGGGATATCGGGACGCAATTACTTCTTTCTTTTCTCTTACGCAAAATTAGCAAATTCGCAAAATAGCAGCAGAATAGCAAAAATAGCAGCAGAGCAGAGTAGCGCAAATTATAACCTCTTCTCTTGAGTTATAACGTAGGGAACCAGTAATAATTGCATGTGCCAATTATACCGGCTGCCTTCGTTGTGAAGCACTGAAAATAATCACAACAAATAAACAATTTATATAGCAGGATATTTGGAAGGGGAGACTGTTGATATATGCACTCATTTTACTTGGTACTTAGATGACATCTCTTTATTACATTTGGTGATTAAGTTCTCTATTGAAAGTTCTCAAACAATATAGTTTACTATATGATTAAATATATAAATTACTACTTTACAAAGGGGCTTCAAAATATGATGTACATCTTATTGATTAATTCCACGGATCCGGGATTAAATATATTAAATGAATTATGGTCACCTTGCCATGTACAATATTGAAACTCTAACCATTTGAAGAATGGTTTTTACTAATCTTCTAAAACAACAAAACTTTTAGTTTAAACTTTACCTTTTTGCTATAACTAGCGTTATTAGTTTTTATACTACATGTTACCTAAAATGTCAGGTTTCTAAAGTCTTTAATGTTATTACATTTAAACATAAGTTTTAAAGTCTTTAATATGATAATTTAAATTGTCTTTTTGGGTTTATAATTTTGTAACTCTTAACCATGGAAGACAAGCCTCCATGTCACCTGTGTGTTTCCTGAAGTTGCTGCAGAATTAGTTCTTCGGTCCTCCTGATGTTTCTTGAAGTTCAGTCGTTACCTTATCATACTGTGATGGTGAAGTTCTAGAAGTATGTGAAATCATTCCTGGTGTGGTACATTCATCTCCGGCGACTGTAGTTATTCATAGTAATTCTTGTAGTTAGAATACATTGATAGAAAGTTTGTTTCACTGTTATACACTTCACATGATGATAGATTAGTTGACTATCACCTTCTAGGTTGTAATACTGTATAAATTACATAGTCCGTTATTTTATAATATAGAGAGAGATGTCATCACCACACAAATTACTTCTTTAAATAGTCATGGTATCAACCCTTTCACATTTTTATATATATACGTAGCGAAACAACGCTTTACGCTGCTTACGGCGTGAGCGCTCCATTACAAGTCAAAGAAAATAGTTAAGGGGAGCGTAGTAATCTCAAGACAATTACTAGGCAACATAAAAGTAGTTCCGTTTTTCTAATTTTAATTAAAGGACTACGGTTGATTAAATAATTAAATCGTGATATTCTTAGTTGCAGAAGTTATCAAAGTACGTAACAATGGTCTTAATTAATTATTTAAATAATAACAAATTTACAATAATACTTAGTTTATTTAGGGGTCAGAAAACAAGTTAATTCTGGTCAGTTCTTGTTTATACAGGATAAATTAATAAGCTTTACCCTTTCTGTACAATTCCATTCCCTTTTAATTTTATTATTAGACTTATATTAAATATTATTATTATTAAATGATTGCCATAAGAATTAGTTTACAATGTGAGATTTTATTAAGAATTTAAAATTTCTCCGATTATATATTATCAACTTAATTAATTAACATATTTTTATTAATGAAATCGTCACACATTCTGTTTTTTTTTCTGACAATCACCGTAGCGAAGGACTGGTATCCAGCTAGTATTATATATTATCAACTTATAATTACGTCTGCAAGTCGTTGTATCTTATTTTTTATTGTTATAATTGACCTGACGCACGTTTCACTGACTGCATCAGATCTTCAGGGGTTTCTAAAGTGTTACAGCAGCAAATAAATATGGAAAAAATTCATCATCATCATCATCATCATCATCTGCAAGTATCAAACCAAGGATGGTTTGTTCCTGTCTCAAACAGGCAAAGTCTAGAGCTGTTCACTCCAGCGCTTCCTCGGACGTCCCACACCTCTCCGTCCCTTCGGCTTATAGTTCCATAGTTGTTTGGAGAAACGGCAGCCATCCATTCGGCAAAGACGTTCTCACCAATTCAGCCGATACTGGGCGATCCTGTCGAGTATACTCATAATATTCAGTTCGCCTGATGGTCCCGCACATAAGGTTGAACTGATGCAACTTATTCACAACGTCGTTGCTTGTATTACAAGACACACTGTAGCCCAGGTATTCGAAATTGCTGACTTGTTCCAGGACAGTACCATCTGTAACAGTTTTTCCCCGTACGGGATCAGTTTCACGAAAAGCCATCACCTTGGTCTTAAGTGTGGATATTTGTAATCCGGTGTCTTTGCAGATTTAATTTAACAAATGTATACCCATCTAAAGTTGTTTTTCGAGTCCGACAGAATAGTCAGATCGTCCGCAAACAACAAAGTTGTCAGTTGCAGAGTGGCCAATCACAAAATGCTCCGGAAGACACATCTGCCAGTTTTGTATGACATTGTCAATATATAAATTAAAAATAAAAAAATGACAAAAACTGTTGTTGAAATATGTTCAGTATACAATACTGCTACAATGTAGATTAAAAACATCTCACATTGTGTTCCAAATATTCCCGTATTCTGCTTCGTTCGTTTTGTCTTGTAGGCCTATATTATGCACGATGTGGTCCAGAAACGTTCTTCTAAGTCACTCTGATTTCTCCTTTCCGCCCTGATTTGATTAACCATAACGTTTGGCAATTTTAGGCCCTTCTCGACGTAGGCGCTTCGTAAACAATGTACCTAACGAGGGGCCTTCCTCAACCCGTTCTGACAAGAAAATGTATTTTCATAAGCGAAGCATTTATGTAACGATCACCTGTACCTAATGATAATGTGATGTATTTATAATATAAACACACGTATTGTTTACTAATAGTACCTATAATCTCAATTTTCTATTGTATTGTATTTATTAAATCCTTAAATTTTTAGTGACCGTCAATCAGTGAATGTTTTAGTGGATAGTTAGTGAGGATCGGTCAATAATACAACTTTTATGTTTTAGTGGATAGTTAGTGAGGATCGGTCAATAATACAACTTTTAGATACAAACAAACTTTTACATACAAACTTTTAGATATAAACAATTTTTGTACCAATCTAATATCCAATTGTTGGTTACTGTTTGTTTAATTAATTAAAATAACATTATATTTAGTAATTTAAATTGTAATACTGTATAAATTAAGTTCTCTCATACTATAATTTGCTCGCTTTCTTAAAGATAATTTGAAGATGTAAACAAACTATCATAAGTCTTCACATAAAAAATGATACATACATACACACGCACACACTCACATCACCAACACGTTCACCCAAATATTTAATTGTTTCGTTACGTTTGATATTTCTACTGTATTTCATACACAGGTCCTGAAGATGACAATAAATATTGTCGAAACGTCGACGCAAAATTACTAAAAGTTGTATTATTGACCGATCCTCACTAACTATCCACTAAAACATTGTATTTATTGTTCAAAGCCTAAAGGTACCATACATACGATTTGCAATAAAAATTTTTTTACTCACATTCTTAAAAACGATCGATTTCGGTCACAGACCATCGTCAGGTCATATACAGCACATTGATTCGTAGGTCAATTCGTAGACATTAATTAATGAACGTGATACGTACGTCGTTGTCCAAAGTTTCCCAAGAACTGATTACGAATTCGTTTTTGTAAGTAGTGGCTGTTTTACGATATTGTGACCGCAAGTGTGCTGTATATGACCTGACGATGGTCTGTGACCGAAATCGATCGTTTTTAAGAATGTGAGTAAAAAAATTTTTATTGCAAATCGTATGTATGGTACCTTTAGGCTATGAACAATAAATGCAATACAATAGAAAATTGAACACCTCTACTGTACAGTATCGGGCAGAATCTTCTTCGCAAATTTACCAAACATTGTACCATCTTTGATTGCTATTCGGATAAGTAATGAGGTGCTGTGGTACATCTTCTTAAATACAAACCAGCGATGTCTCTAGCTTACCTGTCGCTGGGGTGCAGTCTTGTTTGCCGTCGGTTATGAGGTACGTGGTTAGGAAAGATGAGAGTTTGGGGACTTGAGTGAAGTTGAACGGAGAACCATTCGTAATATAAAGCAAACATTTTTTTTGCCTTATCAGAAATTTTATGTCTTACTATTATACTGATACTGACCTGGACCATTTCTAGAAAGTCTGCGTCAAGCCTGCTGGTTCATGAACGCAAAATCTTCCGCAGCATTTTTGGTCCAATATGTGTGGGAGGCGAATGGACGAAAAAGACCAACTAAGAACTGAACACTCTTACGAATTAACCAGATATCGTGAAAATTATAAAACTCGGTAGACTCAGGTGGGCCGGACATGTGATCAGAATGGGGGAGAATGAAATACCCAGAAAGGCACTCATAGAACAGATCTGTGGCACCAGGAGAGTTGGTAGACCCAAACTACGTTGGGAAGATGGCGTGAACTATGATGCGGGCCATATCCTTAGGACCCGGAACTGGAGAGCAGGTGCACTTGACCAGGACAAATGGCGGAGGCTGTTAAAGGAAGCCTTGACTCAGTAATGGATTGTTGCGCCGCTGAAGAAGAAGAAAAAGAAGAAGATTATACTGACATTGGGAAGAATATCAATAGGGCGACGTCGTAATATTACCATCGTTAGAAATTTACCACACAACGTTTCGATCATTAAAGAATCGAAATTGGTCAACCACTGACTACCTAGAAGACGTTAGGCATTCTATACAGTGCCTAGGCAATGTATGAAATGTGTTTTTGTTTCAGGCATTGTATGAAATTCCTAGGCATTCTATAAAATGGCTGATTTTGTACTTTGCCGGTAACTTATGTTTTTGACCAATAGATGCATTGTCAAGTGTGGAGAGTTTCGCTGATCACTGCTCAGCACGGTTACAAAACAGTATGCAATTTGTTAGCAGGATGAGGGGAGCAGTTAGCCCCTTAATATAATTGTGTATGCAATTAACATAACAACTGCCTCGTGGTGTTGTCTGCGTGTGTGCGCATTTCATGCACTACAGAAGAAGATGAGCTTCCTATAGCGACAGCACAGTGTACTGTAGTTGCCCGTATACGGCCCACATCTAATCGGTCAACCTAAATGTTCGGAGAACCAATTAAATACTATTAACGAACGTGACAAAAGGTTAATAATTGTGTCAATTGGTGAACGGCACTCAACCCAGGTTGTTTGTTACTGGTTAGAATTGATTCAATTTTAAACAGTCCTCTGTGCGCGCGCGCATGAGCATTGTGTAAATCGTTTCTACGTTATCGGTGTTTATTTTCACGTTGTATTAATAATAGCCGCGTTCTTTGTTATCGTAAAAAAATTACAGGCATTGCACAGATGCAATGCACAGAGAAGGGCATTGAAAATGCTTCAATAAATCTAAAAAATATATATATTTATGTTCATCACCAATCAATGAATTCATTCTTCATTTACCAATGTACAGATTATAAGTTAAATGTAGTCGCATTCATAAGCGAAGTTTTATATGTGTACTACGTTATTGACAACAAAGAGGTAGTTTCTATGGAAACTCACCGGTTCCCATTTTCGATCACGCACCAGCGATAGGCCGCAAATGTGCGACACGTCCTTATAAACATTTTCAGTGTTAAAACGCTCCTGTTGTGTTGTTTTTTTTCCAACTATACACAGTTTCCCCATTTATATCCGCTTTCACATCTGTTGCATGTGTGGGCGAAATCTATGCGTTACAGTCGGCGCACTTTCCCGAGAATTATTTTAGAATAAATACGAAAACGGGATGTTTTTCTTTTACATCTCTGTATTATATTTGACCGTACTTTTCTTTTGTCATTTTGTTTACTTTTTTCGGGCAGTCTAGACCCTTTTTCTTAAAAAAAAATTACTAGTTTATCATGAGACACGAGTGCCACTGGTCTAATTTCATGCGTGTGAAACGGGAAATTTAGGGTGAACGATGGGAGTCACAGAACTGAAAGTCCCCTAAGGTGACGATCCGAGTTTTGCACTAAAGTCTGTAAAATGAACGGTGGCGGTTGGGACAGGCCAGACCGACTTTCACACTCACTAACACACACGCAGCGGATTATACCTGGTGGCCGCCGTGACCCATATACTGGACATTTCTAAGCAAAAGAACATTTTTTTACTGTGCTAAAAAATTGCAAAACCGTTTATGTTTTTGAATTCTGCGCAAAATTCTAAGAAAAATGATACCAAACAACGACTATCAACAAGCAATCGCTGTCCTTTACAGTCATAATGAGGTTATTATCCTGTTATGAATCACTGTTGTAATCACATGTCGTGTGTTCAGTAAAATGTTTTTTGTTTTTGTAATTTTGTACGAGTAAAATTGAAATTACTGTAGTTTATACACTTTCATGTTTGAGGCGGAATGTAACTGCTGAATTTGTGTTTAATTATTGGCTTAATTAATGGTTTTAAATGCGCATCCACATTTTTAAGAACGAGTTCTCGTCATAAGTCAAATACTGTATGTCAGTAATAACTAACTCCTCAAGTTGTAACTTGCCTGATTCTAATTTTCTATAATACATAGTTTTACTGTTGTCTCCTCAGTTTCGAATTACCCAAATATATTTACATTGTTTGTGAATATACAATGAACGGCGCCTGAACCGCACTTAAACAGAGATTTGTCGCTATTGTGTCGTGTTTAGACTCATTTTTCTTAAAATTTCGTGGAGGTTACGAAAATGGTAATTTCGTTTGGCATTAAAATCAAATTAAAAAAGTTGTAATTATGTAGTGGACGGCACATTTTGCGAATCATACCTGTGGCGCGCGGGCCGGCTGCGAGTGTGCGTGCGTCAGTGAGGACACCTCAGGCAGTCTGACTGACCGGTCCCAACCGCCACCGTTCATTTTACAGACTGTAGACGAGATTATGAATCCTGACGTTCGGGAGGGGCTGGCTGGATGTCTTAAAATGAGATAAACAATGCTTGTAGTGGGCAGACTAACATTCTTCACCGTTCACTTAATGGGGTCGACTTGAAGTAAAATGAGAAAAATGTAGGAACATCAGTCCAGTGTTCTTTTCCAGTCCCTGGAATTTCTAACGACTTTTCCTGGCATTATCGTTTATTGTTCTTTTCGATTCTTTGCCGTTCCGTGTTTTGAACAAGTGACAGTTAGTGGCCAATAGTATAAATAACTGTATTCGTTTTCTGAAACACATACGTCCCACGAGTTTGGCATGTAGGAGCTAAGGCTCGGCAACCACAGGAGTAAATTCACATCACGTTTTCGGTTCTGTTATTTGGTAGTGATATTAATAATCGGCGTGTTAAAACATTCTCGTTGTTATTAATCATTTTTGGTTCGGTTTTTAAGAGCCTAATAATTTAAAGCACAGCGTTTTTGACGCCTATCGCTGGAACCAAAACACTCCTTGTAGAGTGTACTGTCTTCTCTTTGCCACACGACCGTCCTGCTGGGTACTGGAATTAAATTTTTGTCTTCTGTCAGGGACTAGGCGAATCACCTGTTTCGATCCCCAAAGGAATAGGCCTATATACACTTCCTAGGTCTTCCTATACTTCGCTGTTCAACGGGCTTATATTGTTAAACTTCCTTAGGCAACCTGCCATCTGACATCATATTCAGATGAGCTGTCCATCTCTCTTTTTGTTCTATGCAATACGATCTTCGATATTAAAAGTGTTCATCTGTTTACGAATGTCCTCATTTCCCTTCGTGTGCAGCCTTACGCAGGTCGCAAGGTTCTCATCTCCGATCCTGTATTCTGCTCAGATTTTCTTCCGCCGCTAGTGCCGTTCGGAAAGCTTCCTCTTCCGCCCCTAGGACCGTCGACTATTTGACACCTTTAACCCTGGCCGGGCCCTTCCCGGGTAGTGCGAAAGGAAAACAAGGAAACATGAATTTCACAGTAAAACTGAAGTATGAAAACAGTGAAAGACTCCCTGGCCCTCGAAAACCTAATAGCGTCGGAGTCGAAAAGGTCAAGAGTTGGTCAAAAGAGAGCAGACAGGAAAGGTTAAAGAAAGGAATTCCCCCCAAGACAGCTTAAAGCAAGGTGAGAATCCAGCTAGGGTACACCGGATGCGCTAACCGATTTACATGAAAATTTGACAAGGAATTATTTAAGTAAATAGCTTCGATTTGTGTATACTCTGAGGTTTGTAACTATTTTGGAAATATGGTTTTTTAAGTAAAGCAAAACTCAAGTGTCTCTTATCAATGATAGGGTAATAAAAATTGTAGATAATTTCCATGCAGGACTATGCAAAATTATACAAAGTTTTTCATGAAATTTGTGTATCTGGTTGTTCCATCAATCATGTGACTTGGGCTTGGCCTATTAAAATACACCAAATTCAGTGAGATTCATACGTTGCAGAGCTAGGATGGACACAGTCTGTCTGTCGACGTTGCTAGGGGAAGTTGTGCGTATAAATATCTTATATAAAATAAACCATAAACCTTAAAATTCTTAACGAAGTTTTGCGGTAAGAAGCAAGAAGGAATACAGGAATATCTTATATAAAATAAACTATAAACCTTGAAATTCTTAACGAAGTTTTGCGATAAGAACCGAGAGGGTAAATAATTAGATAAAATTTAAAATATAATACAGTGCTGTTTCGTGTAAGTTAAGATATCCGCTTAGGGAACTTAAAGACACTACAAGATATCGTGGAAGCAGTCAAACATAACTACGAGACTCTGTGAAATATCGCCGCTGGAGCCGCTTGCTGTAGAAGAGGACGACGAGACGAAGAGGACGCCAGGACGAAGAGGACACCAGGAAGGATTGAAGCTGTAGAAGAGGACGACGAGGCGAAGAGGACACCAGGAAGGAGTGACACTGAAGAAGACGACGACAAGACGGGACCAACGAAACGAGAGGAGGACGTTGCACCAAACAAGTAAAATCGATTTATATTATCGAACAATACAAACAATTAAATATATTATCAATACATGACAATTTAAAATACATTATACATCTTTATAAACAATATTTGTATATAATAAATAATATTTCATCTCCTCCATAATAGACTTGTATCGATCTTTACACACTCACAATATCCTTATTAGAATAATAAAGTTTGATCTGTTGCAATATATATATATATATAGGAGGAAATATATATAGGAGACATAGACTGTAACGTGCTATGTGTATTAAATTCTACGATGAGTTGCTGGGCCTAAACAGACGTAACACAAAAATATTTCGACACCAATAACTGTAATATTTACATCGAATGCTATTAATAAGGCATTAATAGAAAATAATTAGTACTAAGTTTTAGTGAGCAGAATCAGCATTGATTTATTGTAGTATAATAAAGATTAGCCTCTTTAAGTGTAAAAAAAATTAAGCCAGCCAGCGGACTAGAATCAATATCGATGCATCAATCAATGTCAGTTTACAAAATCTATTACATACATGCTACCTTAGTTATAAAAGAGTTTTTGTGTCGCATAAATGAATAAACTTAGTTCAGTTTTTTTTCTTGTCTGGAGTGCTACAAACTTGGAGTTCCGGATGCGCTTTAATTAGTTTACTTGAAATAACAAAGGGCGTGTCCTCTCGAAGCATGATGTCGCCGATGAGTCGTGCAGAGGCCTGTCGTAGAGACGTATTTCCTGGGTACTCTCACGAGGTGTCAGCCTCCGTCTCTTCAAGTACGCGCAGGTTACAGCGGCGAATGAGAGCTTCCTAGAGAAAATCAAAACTGCTGGTACTCTTCGACCAAGGCGATGCTTGGTATACCGAGTTCCCAGCACAAAGAGTAGATTTGAAGAAAATTGGCTGACTCTGCTCACCCCGTACAAGCTTGGACCCTAGTAGCTGACTGAGCAAAAAAAAAAAAAAGGTCAACCGGCTAAGTACTGAATAGTTTTGTAAAGAAAAAGTCGAACAACAACAAAAACAAACCCCAGATGATTGCACTACCAACCCGATACGATACGTCACGGACGCATCATTGTCTAGCTTAATAATAATAACAAGAAGATACGCGGTGGGGATGCCGAATAACTGCAACAAGACACAGGAATAGGCGACGTCCAGTAATAGGAGAAAATCTTACAGGAATGGCGTATATGCTCTGAAACATTTTAAACCAAAAACATGCAAGCTATACGAAGGGTGGAATTGAAACTTTAAAACAAGATTAAATAATACATATTATTTAAGCAGTCAAGAAGTAAGATCAGTATCCCAACAGATCAAAGTAGAATAGGCACGTGTAAAATAAATTTTGCTCCGAAACTTCCTAAAGCGGATAGCGAAGTCGTAGTGTATTGTAGTAAATGTTACAGGAAGGTAGGGACGGAAAGACGGTCAGTAACGTATCTAGAATTTGGTTTGGGGGGGGGTCCGTGGTCGGGTCGGCTTCATTCAGAAGAAAAAATAAGTTTTAAGACTAATCAACATCTGTAAAGTGGGGAAAATCAGTCCCATTACAGTAAACAGGTAGTATCACAATATAAACCCGTGTTACTTAAACATTGTTTACAAGATACTTATTGATTGAATCGATTTTCTTATAATTTATGTATCAAACGTATACGCTAATGCTGCGTAATAAACCTGCGAAAAGTTAATACTGTATGAGGATACACAGCGAAAAAATAATAAAATAGCCTAAGAATTAAGAGATTAACAAAATCATTAATTTTTTCCACTCTCTGAGGAGGGGGTCCGGTCCCCCCCCCGTAAAGACGCCCCTGAAGACGGTTGCAGCATAAGGATCAGAGTAGTGTTTAATTGTTGTTGAAATCTCAGAGGAGAGACATAATCATCAGCTCCCTAAGCAGGGAGGGTTGTCACACGGACAGTAAATAACAGCTTAGTAAAGTGTGCATAACGCCCGGCTGCATCCGTTAGTGGAGGCCGGAAGAGGGTTTCCCCATTTCTCAAGAGATACATAGTGTCCGATCCTTGGCCATATTTATCGTCTTGCGCACCGTCCGCGGAGTTCTCACGTAACGATCGAGCTGCGTAAGATGTGAGCATGTCCCGAGAGGGTTGTTCGGCCAGCTCTTGATATGCTTCAGTGAGTCGAGCCAGTTTGTTAAGCAGCTTCCGTCTTACGCGACTAACCATGGAAAATGTAATATAAACATACCGTTGATCGATTATATACTGGACTACGAAATGCGAACTTTGTGTGAACGAAATATTTCACTTTTTGGTTGTCTTTGTTTAATGTTAGATCGGTTCAGTCATTGGAATGTTGTGTATCAGAACGATTCTGTATAACGAGGTTTACATAATTTGGGTACGGCCGAAATGTCCAGTCGCAAAGTGTTATACCTGTTTGAAGTAACTCAGCAGCGGAAACAATGCCATACTTCTTTGCTATAGAAAGTAGTTGGTTAGAAGTGTCATTGTTTATGTTTTCTGTAATCTAATTAAAAAATGTATATTTAATCGAATCATAAGGAGTTTATAAGTTCCTGGCCACTGGCCAGCACAGGAGACCATCTTGGGATGTGATTCTTTGACTTAACAAGCGGAACCACATTGCGTTATCCACAAGACACCATCGGATTCAGAAATTATATAATACGAAAATATAAAAGGATATGTAAACGAATATAATATTTTAAACGTTAGTGTTCTAAAAGGAAAACAAATTAAACTGACGTAGTCTCGTGGGTAATTAGACGAAAATCTCCCCAACTATAAACCGACGCAGGCGGTCCAGGAAAACTTTTTTTGTTCAGATTCCGTAAATTCTCAATTTGTAACGGATTCGAACAATTTGAAAAAACGCAGGTCTCTCTGTCTGCCTGTCTAGCCTCCCTTCCCCCAGAGCATTAGCCTTACGTGAACGTTGGCCTTCTCTGCAACATGTCGTTCCTGAATATAAAAGCTTTCTAAATAACGTCTCGAGGTGAATTTTTTAGAATTTTGACCTCGAAATTTGTTTATTTTGCTATAAACATGTAAAAAATTGTTCATCAATGAAATCACGATCAACACACAGTCATCCATAATGGCTTTGTTGCTTTGATTGATGGTCTTGGCTGTTGATCCGACTTCCAACGACTTGGTCAGACTCGTTACGAAAATTTCACTACTCGTGCGTAATCTTTATTGTCCCTGTAAAAGCTGACGTAAAAAGTTATTGGAGCGTTAACACAGTAAGAATATGGCATAAATATAGCATAATATGTTATATCGAAACGACTGAATGTCAGGTTAGTGGTTCAAAACTCGACGTGAACACTAAATTTCGCCCAAAATAAAATTAGATCTGCAACGCATTGTGGGCATTTTACATTATTTCTGGCATTGTACAAAAATTTCGGGCAATATCGAAATACGCGTACCGCAATTAATATGTAAAAATTTACTTTGACGAATGTAGGAGAGGGGTACATATAGAAGGCATGTATATTGTTTTGACGGTGGAATAAAATAATTGAACATCAGAGGAATCGTTAATATCGACTTTAGTACAGTCCCTCCAAAAACAACAACAACACTAAACACTGTTTCGCCATATTATGGACTTAACGTTTTAAAATTTTATCGGACGAAACGTATTGAATTTTCCGGTTAAAGTTACATGAACAAGATATGTTTGACATAAATGGCAATTGTCGTGCTATTATCGTATGTAAATGGTAGATGGTAATACAATGAAAAATTGATCGCGGCCAGCTGTGTTACCGGTCACGAGTTAGGACGATGATCCACGATGGTACTCGTCAGTTTATTACGTAAATTAAACTGAATATTATTCGTGAATATTATTAGAGGAATTTTATTGGCATTATTCTTTCATGTAATAGATTACGGTTACCTTAACAATGAAAATTGTGCTATATACGAATTAAGTACGCAAAACTTCGGTCGCTAGCTATTTGATGAGGACATCAGTTGACAGAATTTTTGTTTATAAGAAAGACCAAGAGAGAAGTGGAAATAACTGGCAGTTGGATGTCAATGGAGAAATATGTTACAGAACATTTTGTTTATGTAGGGAATTCTTGAGTTAGTTATATGACAGGTGTAAAAGGTAAGCATGAAACGTGTAATGCACACGTGTGTGCTCTCGTACGGCTCGGGGCGACAGTTTCGTTAACACCTATCAGGGGACAGTCGATGTTCTCTTACTCTAGTCTCATGTGTCTGGTTTTCGTATTGTGTGTTAAAGTGAGACGACAGAAATTGCCGAACGAATCCTTAAAAAGTATATTTCTAATAATAATCAGTGCCGGGTTTACCTCTAGGCCGACTAAGCCGCGGGCTCAGAGGGGACCGCAAGCTATAGATATTTTTTTTAACAGAAGTAGTTTTATAAAAGTAGGAGGCACTTTGATTTATTTAAGTATGGTTTTTTGAAATTAAATGATCAATTTTTGTTAATAATACAAATGGAAGACAATTCTTATTTCCTTCAAATTACTTCTGCAGTACATACATTACTTCAAAGTCACAGCCGGGGGGGGGGGGCTTAGAAAACTTGGCCTAGGGCCTCAAAAATCTTAAATCCGGCACTGCTAAATTAATTTGATTTGAGAATACTTCGCCAAATATTTCTATGAATTCTGTTTACGTCGTTGTTTGGTAGTTTAACTTCGAATATCAATTTGAGAATGCTGCACCAAAAATTACTATGAATGTTTTTCATAAAAAGTCAATATTATTTATCAGCTTAACTTCGAGTGTTGATATTTTAACTTCTTTCAGTAATTTAACCAGACTGTACGTGTCGATGTTGCAGGAAAGGGAGTAGATGAAATTTGACCGATAGGACATATTTGTGGAACTACATTTTCTTCTTCTTCTTCTTCTTCTTCTTCTTCTTCTTCTTCTTCTTCTTCTTCTTCTTCTTCTTCTTCTTCTTCTTCTTCTTCACTTCAAGGAGTAGGCTTGCAGCCTGTTCCGTCTTCACAGCCACCGTTTTTTTTTTGATCTGCCTCTATCTCGTTCTACAAGAGGCTTATACTGGATTATCTTTTTTGATATTCTCGAGTCACCCATTCTATTTTTGTGTTGTATCCAGTTTTCTGTATTTTGTTAAATTTTATCGTATATCGAGTATATATTGAGCTCTTGCCTTACGTCTGCATTTCTACTAGTTATACCCTATGAACTACAGTTTATTCTCGTTAACATCCTCGTGTACGGTTATTAAATACAACTTGCCTGTTAATGTTGATTCACGTTGTATGAAATACAGGCTACGGTGGGTATCAATTCTTCGGTTGCCGTTAAACGCAGCTTCGTATGAACGGTAGCAATTTTTGTAGCTGCTATAATACACACACAAGTCACTGTGACTTTTTATATTCCTTAACTGTTCTTAAATACTCTTGCACCTTAAATACTCTCTTATTAAATAAGGTTTATTGTGAATGTAAATTATTGGGACTAAGTGTAGCATTAAATAGAGGTTGTAGGTAGTAATTATTAAACGGAGGTTACTGTGGAAGTCGACTGTTTATATTAAGTACGTTTTAATGTGAATGTCATTTGTTTGTTTGGTCAATAAAACTGTGAGTGGCGACTAATTCGGAAATCGACGGCGGTCCCGTAGTTCAGCGGTGACACGGAAGTATACTGTCTACTGACTGTGACCTTGAACACTCGTGATTCCATTCTCATTTTACTTACACTACCTTGTTGCTACTTTGTATTTAGCACGGCAGAGTTCGCTGTTTGGTGTAGGTCACTTTCGAATCTCGAGACGATCGGAACTCCGGCGGAACGGAAGGTAAGGGAAAAGGAAAATCCGGGTAAACTTGTCATGGCACGTCCAGAAGCGGCGCTAAGGAATTCGGGGCCTCCGTGAACGACCGACGGGGCCCTTATTCAGTTTTTTTATGGAGGCATGGAGAAGTCTTGTAATAAAAACATGCAAAATACTTGAAATATGTGTTGTGTCACATGTCTGAAATGCTGCAATATCTAACCGGAAAACTTCGTTGTGGTAGTTTCATTAGGTAATTTGACATAATTCTTTTTTCCTTTACTATGAAAAAGTTGCTATAAAGATTTTCTTTCATGAGTTCATCATTTTTTGGACCCAAAATAAATATATGTTATGTCTATCACAAAAAGACATTAAGAAAAGATGAGCTATAAAAATCAATTTCTTATAAGAGGAATGGGTATTTTTCACAGTTGTCAAATTGTGTCGTTTTTAGTATTAGTAAAAAAATTCCTCTTTTATTTTTATGCGAATGGCCCTACTTAAAGCCTAGGGCCCCCCAGAAACCGGGGCCCTCCCGCGGCGCGAGGTCTGCGGAGGCCTTATCGCCGCCTGTAGTCACGTCTTCCTCTTTTGAACAAGCCAGCTGACTACACAGCGTGCGTGTATTTTCTTGGCAAAAATTGTTATAGATGGTACTGTCCTGGAACAAGTTAGCAATTTTGAATACCTGAGCTACTGACTTTGAAGTGTGACTTATAATGCAAGCAACGACGTTGTGAATAAGTAGCATAAGTTCAACCTTATGTGCGGAACCATTAGGCGAACCCTTAAGTTAGCAAGTAAAGGAACACGCCTAAACTTCCCCAAGGTGATGACCCTTCCCACACTTCTTTATGGGGCTGAGAATTGGACTTTAACGAAAGGCCAGGCCAGTCGTATCCAAGAGGCTGAAATGAGATTTTTCAGGCACGTGGCAGGGTATACTCTCCACAAACATAGAAGAAACACAGATATACGGCAGGAACTGAATATTGTGAGTATACTCGACAGAATCGCCCAGTATCGGCTGAATTGGTGGCGACATCTTTGCCGAATGGATGACTGCCGCATCCCCAAACAACTCTGGAACTATAACCCGAAGGGACGGAGAGGTGTGGGACGTCCGAGGAAGCGCTGGAGTGGCCAGCTCTAATCTTGGCCTGTTTAGATGATGATGACAAAACTGCATTTTGTCGACCGAAAAGTCCATACAGTTTCCGACCGTCTCTGCGTAACATGCTTTGTACTTGCAATTTATTTTCATAACAACAAATATTTTTATCTTGTGTAACGCTCTAAAACAAACACATGTATCATAACACAACCAGATGGCAGAAGTAGAATTTGTAGTGTTGCCAACCTAACCGAGCGACAACTGCACACATAAAATCATCCGTATGGGAAACCTATAGATACGACAGAGATGCGCCTCTAGCTTCCCGTTGTAGAAATTTACAGAAGTGAGAGATACAGGACAACGTATGCCAGAGAAAATCCTGAGGGTCCAGGTGTATGAAAGGAGAAAGAGGGGTCGATCTAGGATAAAATGGTCGAACGATGTACTGGAAGATCTCAGAAGAATGAACGTGAGGGGTTCCGCTGAGATGGAGACATTGGAGAAGATTGGTATTGGAGGCCATTGCTCACGTTGGGCTGTAGTGCTGAAGAAGAAGAGAAATACAAACAACTGACGAGGATATAACGTACTCTGTGGTGGCGATGTAAGATAAGGAGAGTTCTGTATGGACGTGAGTAGAAGAATAAAGGCTGACTGCTTTCGTAAAGAAAATATATCAGTATAAAGAAATAGAACTTAGAATTGTTGTAGAAATTAGAATCGTTGGGGTTATGAACGAAATGAAAGTATCGTTAAGTTCCATTTATAGCTTTTTTTTGATAAGGTATTTACGGTAACAGTAGTAAGAACTTCGTTCATCTTGTTATTAGAATTAATAGTCTTTGGAGTTCCAACTTTGCCGTGTTTACTTGCTGAACTGCTACCTGTCATGCTTCCGACGTGGCCTTTCAGTGTCTACACCATTATCAAGTCGCAAACATAAAGTCGTCGTTTAGGACTTGATGATGGCGGAGACACTGAAGCAAATAAACACGACAAAGTGGGGAGTAGTCAGAACGTTTAACACTTGAAGCACTTTAGGTAAGTAGTCAGCTTATTGTACGGAAAACATTTCTCGTTGTGGTAAGTGCCACAACGACAAGGATAAGAAGATATTTATGGGTAACAGAATTTAGTGTAGACACCAGGCCCGCCCAGAGGAATTCCGGGCCCCTGCGGAAACCAGATTGTGGGCCCCTCCATACGAGGGAACCGTCTGTTCCCCGAAAATGTGTGTGTATGTGGTTTTATATACACGATTATATGTATGTATTTATATATAATATATATATCATATATTATATACTGGTATATACATATAATATAATATACAAAAGGGAATTTTTATACATGCTTTCTGATGATAAAATTCAATATTTTTATGTGTGACTCCATTTTAGACCTACAACCCCCCAATAAAGGAGACGGGATGGGGGTAGCTTAAGGTGTTCAAACGTCAACTCTCATTGAGTGACAAATCGCAAGACAAACTACCGGGTCATGGGAAGAAGTCTGATCTGAGTCTCGGATATAGCCAGTAAAGAAGAAGATGCAAACGGTGACGGACAGCGACAGGGGTACCGCGCCGGTTTGGTGCTTCGGTTCGGAGGATCTGTTTTCAAAGCAATTAGCGATGTAATTTAATAAAGAAAACATTGATCAGATGATCAAAAGAAAACTATATTAACTATAAAAAGCTGTCAATACTCGATATATCTAATAGGCTATATAAACAGATATAATGTAAAAGTAGTTTTAAAAATCTACAGAAAATCATATGTAAATCGTTTTAAAAAATATCCGAACCTCCCTTTCCGAGCCAGAGACCGGGCCCCTCTTGTCCCCCCCCCTCTGGGCGGGCCTGGTAGAAACATAGGCATAAAGTGTAATGTAATCTCGTAAATACGTTAGCTGTAACAGTAATACGGTGAGTGGAGTCTTATGACCTCCAGATTGCTCCGTACGATCATTATTTCTTGTAAATAAAAGAAGGGTTAGCGGAATAAATTATTGCGTAATTGCCATTATTATCGTATAATCAGGGTGGCCCCTTACGATCCCTTTAATATATCTTCCGCGTGCCCTACAATGTACAGGACAATGTACAATGCAAATTTGCATGGCGCCCGTGCGAGTATTATTTGTAGCCCGCCGGTAGATTTTCTCTCGTATAAGCGTACATATTACTGTTATGTTATTTGTTTACGATTGTGTAGAGTACCGTTTGTGTATTTACTTTTGTACAAATACAGAACGTCTTTAACTCGGAAATGTAATGACTGTAAGCTTAACAATTTCAGCGCCATGTGTATCAATTGGATGGACACTTGGGTTTTACCAGTGGACTATGTGTATCAGTTTGATACACACTGCATTTGTCGTCACGGATTATGTGTATCAATTTGACACACACGAAGTAATCGTGTTTCAAACAGTGTGTACAACATTTATTATTGATACACAGTTATTATTGATATAAATGCATATATCGTTCAGGCTTGGATTGAGGTAAAACACTTTGCACTTGGTGTTACATTTTTTTTTTAAATTATATTATTTCATTTTGAAGCAGTTTCACAAAAAAAATATATTGATCCACTGGTAAAACTATTCCGGAAAGTGGCTGGTTCGCTAAATAAGTTTGGTCTGGCGCTGGAAGTGGTAAGCTAATACGACGGGAAGCCACCATAAACGGTACTCTGAATTCAAGCGTTAACATTTTGTCAGAATCATAAAATTAAATTTTGTTAGGGTTTTCGTAGCGAAAATTACCATGTTTTTAGAATTGTATATTAACTGTGTTGACATGAGCGAACAAGACGCGCGTGCGCGTATACAGTGAGAGAGTGTGTGTGAGAGAGAATGGAAGGGGGGGGGTCTGCACCAGCACGGAACATGCTATTCCTGTTGATTTAAATTCAAGTACCGACTGGAGTTAATGAAGCGTCACGCAAAAGAAAGAACACGATAAACAACGCAAAGACAACTATCGATGCAAAACTAACAAGTTACTGTCTGTTTTCATCAGTAGAATATTCCTACGTAAATGATGCAATGTCAGATCGAGTTTCCGTATCCAACAATTTTCATCGACTGTTTCACTTCCTCGTATCCAGATATTCGCGAAAGACGTTTTTTTACCGGAAATATATGAGTTTTTTTCCCCGGTAAATGAATGCAAAGGTATGCAGCTACGATGCGACAGTGCGGACCAGGTCTGGCGGGACCTGACTACTCGGTCCGTCCCACAGCGTCTATCCATCGAGCTTCGTTCAGTGTGATGACCCGTAAACCGACCGACAAACAGGTGATCGTATTTGTCTGCCTTTCCGGGTTCAGACATCGTTGTCTGTTGCAAACGTCAGCATTGTCTTTTAGGTCGTCCGCCGTATTACTCTCAGCTTGAATCATACTGTTACTTACAAAAAATTTGTAACGAATTACCTACATTTATTTAGAAGAGCATTCTTCTTCTTCTTCTTCTTCTTCTTCTTCTTCTTCTTCTTCTTCTTCTTCTTCTTCTTCTTCTTCTTCTTCTTCTTCTTCTTCTTCTTCTTCTTCTTCTTCTTCCGACATGTATTTTGGTAATTCTTTCTGCCTCTTCGTGTACATGACTCCATCTTGCATTTCGTATTCTATAACTAATTGGTAAGACAGATTGGCACAAGTAAATAAAACAGACACCAAGTGTGTACAAATAAATAGCTAAGAAGGCAACAGTGATAATTTTAAATAAATGTTTAACTCCTCGTCCATGTGTCCTATTTTGTCCATAGTTCGTACTTGTGGTAACAGTGAATAATATTGTGACAGATGAAATAGTCTCGAACCCAATCAAAGATCCGGAAATAGATGCTATTATGCCCAGACGTCGATAGAACTCCCTCCTTTCTTCTCAGTCCTTAGATTTATGGGAAGCAATTTTGCCCTCCGATAAATGTTGTGCTTTTCAAATCTGACTAATTGCGTATTTGAAATATTAAACTGAAGCCACAGTGTATAACAGCATAATTCAATAGCCCATGTAGAAATTTTCACAATATTGAATCGTAAATTTGACTACTGCCTCTGAGTAGCAGTTAGAAATATTGCTATGGACAGATCTGATTAACAAGTAAGTTAGAAAGTTCACAATTTAGCGCCTGTAACAATTAATCAAATTACAGGCTGTAGGCCCTATAGATGATAAGCAGCACAGAAACTTGCACAATTGGGGCGTCTTGTACGGACGGTACAAATACACGTGGGGAGACGATTCTAGATTTGAAGTCAGAAGGGAAAATAATGGCGTGAAGACCATGGAAGGGGTGGCTTAATGATGTAAAAGAGAAATTAAAGTCATGGAAGTGAGAAACTGATAAGTTTGTGCGGTCTTTAAGGTTCGAGGAGGATGTCGAAGCGAGGCGGATGAGTAATTATCGTTGGAGGGAGCAAGTTGAAAAAGATAAGCATTTACAACTAATTAGACAGCTTATTGAGGTTTAGTTGAAGCTGGAGAAGAGACATCAGAAACAGAATTGTAAGTGGAATGGCACATTCACCAATTTAAATATTTATTTCATTAAGGATACTACATAAAATGAGATTATATGGCGCAGGTGTAGAGTGTATGGAGAATTTAGAAATATGGATATGGAGAAGGATGCTAAAAACAATCAGTTGGTTAGACACATTTCCTAATGAGGGTGTTGAAGAGTGTTCATGAGGGCCGTAAGATAATTCTGATGATAAGAAGAATGAAGCCGTAATGGACAGGGCGCACATTAAGATGTAATTCTCTCTAGAGAAGGATAATTGAGAGAAGGATTAAAGGGAAGAGAGGTAGATGATGGGGAATGTTAGATAATTTGAAGCAGGGCCGTATGTAACACCTTTTCAGGTCCCTGGCAGTTCCTTGAAGTGAGGCGGCTCCATTAACAATTCACGGCGCTGAAATCTTAACAGTTCTACTTCCCACAATTTTTATTACTTCCATGTTCCATAAGGAAATGGAAGTATGGTGATGGCGAAAGAAATCGTGTTCGAAATAACGACTGATTCTGATTGTACTACCCTCAAAACATGAAGAAAAGTCATTTTCCGAAAAGTGCGTGTCCGTGTGACTGTGTAGAAGTTTTTCTACGGCGAACGATAACTGCCGCAAATTCAAACAGAATCAAATAATTTTTTGCTTATGTGCCTGAGTTGTAGAGTACTCAAAGACTATTGATTTTGGTGAAGATCGGTTAAGGGGAAGGCGTAGTTTACCTGCAACGTTTTACGTTTTAACAAGAGTGAAGTACTTAATTTTGATAAATAAAGTATCCTGAAAAGAAGGTCAGAATAATCCACTGTAGAAAGGTAGATGAAATATCTATAAATGAAAAGGGTAGTTGAAGAAGGAGGGGGTAATTTTCTATAAATTAAAAATGATAGTTGAAGGGGGAGAGAATAATTTTTTATATGTGTACAACGTTATCGGCAACAAAGAAGTAGTTTGCTGTTAAAATTCCTTCCCGGGTTGTTTGGCCGTGGTCCAATGTTTTCCGCAAAACCAGACGTTTCGGAAGTGCCATCGACTGCCATCATCAGTGAAAATCGAGTGCGCTAACGTGAGGTGGTATACGGTAGTGACCACAGTACTGTGGTTAAGACTGAAGAAAGAAGTAGTTTCTATGGAAATATTTCATTTCGAAAATGATTTTAAATATCTTAGAACATGGAAGTCATGTATGGTTCTCCATACCGATTTTTTTTATTTTGTGTTCATATGTTAATATTGGTATGTTCTACATGCAACTCTGAACATTCAGGCAGAGAGTGTTTACAATAGTGATTTTACAAAATTGTCTTAAAATTTTGTACGGTACTCAGTATTCTAATATTTATTCTGTTACTATGTATAGACGACACTGTGTCTAAACAGTGAAAATATTTAAGGTACATGAAGTGTATTTGTATTGAAGGCCTAATACAGAATAATGAAAGAATCAGTATTTCAAAAATATTTAATATCCAGTTAGTGTACTGAAACGTTTAGAAATAGTACAGTAGTTGAAAAATACGTTTAAATGAACTGTCTTCTACATTTTTGTAATGAAAACCATCAGTTACATCGATGAAGTCTAATTCTCTGAATAAACCACTCCATAGCTTCAATTATTCACACGGGCTTGTTTCATAACATAACTCAATACGCTTTTTATTATTTTCAGTTTTGTAAAAATCTTTCCGCGGATGCGTTTGATATTATCGTCGATGAAAAATTCTCAGATCTTTACGATCGATAAGGCTGTGAATAGAAGGCCGTTCACCTTTAGTGGTATAGGCTACGTACTTTGAAATTTAAACAGGCAGGCAGATGACAGTATATTTCCAAGAATCTGTTTCAGAAGTTTTAATTAAAAACCCTGTTTTCGTCTCTGTATTTTTTCCTCTCAATGGAGAATGAAGTTAGTTAAGGCCGTGGTTAATTTTACTCAACCAAAACGTAAGGTTCCCCTTCACGGCCGCCGTGTCCCCGTAGAGGGAAATACGGGACTCATTTGTGACAGAGAGTTGAAAGACTTCGTCACAGGACATGCGTGTGCTATTCTTTGTTATCTATCAGTCCCATGAAAAGTGAGAGCCGGTGAGACCGAATTAAAATCTAAAAGTATTGTTACGTATGCGGAAAAAGTGGTAACACCATTACAGAACATTCTACGTGTTTTTCGGATGTTCCAGCTGTAATGTGTGTGCGCGCGTACGTATCGCTGCTGCTGAGATGAAGGACAATTACGTGACGTTTGTCACGCGTCCGCGGAGACGAATCCAGATTTCACCGGTCCGCGCGCGCTGTGTGCAAGGCCGCAATCAATTACGTTCTAGTGTTTTCTAGTAGCGTTCTTGACGCGTACTATGGAATATTCTGGTATCTCAGCGGGGTATAAATATAGGTAGTCAGCGGCGCTTAGTTCAGTTATTGTCGGGCGATTTACACAGTGTGGTTCGAAGTATTGTGGTGAAGTGTTATGTGTTTTATAATTGTGCGGAACAATTGTAATACAATTGTGTTTTATATTAGTTGACATTTTTATTGCGTGTGACAATTTTTATTCGATTTGTTGTAAGAGACTATCTTGTTGATTACAAACTGTTCAATTTTGATAATTAAAGCTGGTGATTAGTGACTTTATTGGTGTCTTGTATTTTGTTTTCCACTGTACCAAGGAGACCGTCGTAACAGTGTATTTCAGTGCCGGTTGAGTCGCTGCTCAAAAAGGAGAAGCCCATGGTTTTTAGTTTGTAATTTGGGACAGTCGCTTCGCACAAGCGCGAGAGACTGCAGCGGGACAGACGTATCGGGTACATCATGCTGTCAATAATAATTAGATATCGACAGCCGTACGTCGCCCGGGGATATGACCGTACACGATAATCTATTCACTGAGTATCCTGCACGCTAATTATTGTTATGCGTAATCGCCACGTGCGCGCACCCGCCCGCCCTTACCTTCGCTGACTCATCGAGGGAATTATAAAGCGGAACAGAAGACCGACCGACCGGCCGTCCGTATTTGCGTTAATGAACAAATTTCGTTACCGTCAGTAAACTAATTACACTGTTTGTTACAGAGTACTAGCAACAACAGCGAACTGTTTTTGTGTCGAACAAACATTTGCTTTACAGTTTGTGCAGAGGAATTCGTGCGGTATCGTCGGTTACAAAAATCTGTTTAACTTTCGCCACAACTATTAACACCCGCAGATTTTACGGAGTCATTCCACACGTGGGCAGTGATCTCTCCGCTGTAATATTTTCACAGTAGCGAGTCACCAAACAGAACACATTAATAAATGTCAGGTGTAGACCGAACTGAAAAATGCAGAACGAAGACAATGAATCGGCTCTTGATTCGCGTTGAAAGAAGTCTTCTAAATGGAACGTGAAAAAAGACCTAGGTTACGTCGACAATTCTTAAGAGTCACGATACGAACAACTGACTCTTTGCGTTCGCTACTTACTATAAAAGATCGCGATTGGAGTATAAACGGAGAAATTCACAACCGACTCTGAAACGAGCGTACTGAGATCACACGTTCTGAAAATCTTTGGTACTGAAAATCTTTGGTACTGAAAACGTTTAACGAACAGAAATAACACTGTTGCACAGCACTATAGAAAAATAATGGTGTTCAACGGTGTTTTTTCTGTTCGTGATTATAAGCATTAACACAACTTTATTACAATCAGAATGATCACAGTTGCACACCACTATATAAAAATTATCCCGATTAGCGCTTTCAAGCCTCACAGCCCATCGTCAGATCGGAATAGGCAGAAATTATTTTAAAACAAATACTTCACCCCTCTCCCCCACCCTGCTCACACACAACAAGCTATAATATAAATGACCCTTCCCCACCCCCTAAACCCTGTCCCACGCCATCTGTGCAGTTACATATTTTTCTAGCAAATTCCTTGTGTTTCAGTGGTGTGTGTGTGTGTGTGTGTGTGTGTGTGTGTGTGTGTGTGTGTGTGTGTGTGTGTGTGTGTGCATCCTTTTAAACTTACCCTACTTCCTTGTGTGATTGTGATTTCAACCACTAACACAGATTTCTTCATTAAACAACTTTATTAATTAAATATTCTGGAAATCTTTAAATCAAAATCTAAGATTGTGAATTGATGATATGCATAGTCTTGGGTGAGCTACCAAATCTTTGAAATGCCAGTTCACACTCGTTGTCATCAATTTGATGCTTCTTTTTACTTTGTATCTTGCGAATCGTCCTTATAGAGCTGAGTACAACTAAAATATATGAAAAATATATTATACTAACCGTCTGTGACTTCTCGTATTTGATGTCTCTTCTTATTACTACATGTTTCAAGACTCTTGTCCCATTGTCAAGCATAAAATTTATAGCACATATCAGATATGTTTGTCAAACGTTAAAAACCATGTCATGATGACCACAAACAACGGATTATTAAAATATTAATTTGTAACTTGAATACGCGCATCGGGCGAACAGTGTACACTGCACAGCGACTCACCGCGCATTAACGGCAACTGATTCTTGTTATCTCAATATCTCAACGCGGTGTCGTACAATACATTATACTTGGATAATAACTGGTCGTTCAAAATGTGTGGCTTGGTATTAGTGTCCCTGAACGCTTTTTACACCTCAAATTCTTCGAGTGTGTTCATATAACGTCCTTTACTGCAAAAGTGGAGGGGTTTTAAATTAGTTCTGAAATCGGTGTAACTATGATTTTCGTTAATAAGATGTTTGGCGAAACTTGATTTGATGGTATCATAGTTACGACAGATAGTGGGTGGTTTGTGTTCATTAAATCTTTTGAGAAAACCACGGCCCGTCTGGCCCACATAGAAAGCAATATAAGTATAATATATTTTTCATATATTTAGCGAAAACGTGGTTTGGTACTAAAATAGGTTTATTCCTACTATAATATGAGTACAACTGTCACATGTTCTTACTGACTCGCCACTGAAAATGAGTGACGAAGGGATAACTGGAAGAAGGTCTGAAGCAGTTCCAATAAGAAGAGAAACTGAGGCAGGCGTAGAAGAATATATGTTTGGATGAAATAAAGAGACGCTTGAGAGGAGAGGAGGAAAACTGACATGAATAACAGAAATAGGGCAGGAGTGAATAGAAAGAATCCCACACTCAAAGCATAGAGGTAAACAAGACATACGTATTACATAAGTACTGTGAATAGATTGTGCACTTTGTACACACTTCGTGGGTAGTGGACGACAGGCATGGGAACGTGTAATTTAACTTCCGAAGGAATTTAAACGACACTCACCGTAGTAATTACGGCCCCACCTTGCTCAAAACGTTTCCGGTCTGTCGTGGTTCAAGCGTGACTTATTTGTCGCAAGGCGAAGTAAACAGACATGTGAAGTTCATGTCTTGTGTTTCCATTACTGTATCTTGTGTCATGTCTTTTTCGTATTCGTACAAGACAACTTATCTACATAGGAACTTTTATCGTCTGAAAGTCGTACAGAAAATAATAAATTTTGGAAATGACCCGAAACTGAAATAGAAGGCCACAAACAAGAATAAAACAAACAGAATTATCACTGTTGCACACCACTATGGAAAAATTATTCCGATTAGCGCTTTCAGGCTTCACACCTCATCGTTAGATCGGAAATTTCCGATCTGACGATGCGGTGTGAAGCTTGAAACCGCTAATCGAAATAATTTTTCTATTGTGGTGTGTTCCGATCTGACGATGAGGTGTGAAGCTTGAAACCGCTAATCGAAATAATTTTTCTATATTGGTGTGTTCCGATCTGACGATGAGGTGTGAAGCTTGAAACCGCTAATCGAAATAATTTTTCTATATTGGTGTGTTCCGATCTGACGATGAGGTGTGAAGCTTGAAACCGCTAATCGAAATAATTTTTCTATTGTGGTGTGTTCCGATCTGACGATGAGGTGTGAAGCTTGAAAGCGCTAATCGAAATAATTTTTCTATATTGGTGTGTTCCGATCTGACGATGAGGTGTGAAGCTTGAAACCGCTAATCGAAATAATTTTTCTATATTGGTGTGTTCCGATCTGACGATGAGGTGTGAAGCTTGAAACCGCTAATCGAAATAATTTTTCTATATTGGTGTGTTCCGATCTGACGATGAGGTGTGAAGCTTGAAACCGCTAATCGAAATAATTTTTCTGTAGTGGTGTGCAACAGTGATAATTCTATTTCTTTTATGAATTTGCTAACTGCTATAATTTAACATTATAACACTTTAACAACCATTGTTTAAGACCTGAATATGTCAGTGATGACGAAAAGCATAGTCGAACAATAAAAATTATAGCAGTTAGCAAATTCATAAAAGAAATAGTAAGGATGGCTGGTAATTTAAACAATACGAAAAAAAGTGATAATTCTGTCTGTGATTATAACCACTAATACAACTTTCTTAATTAAAATTTTTTGATAAGATGTGCAATCGTCGACAGGTAATGGACGACAACAGTGAGGTAATAAACGACAACAATGAGGTAAGTAAAGTCTTCAAATTTCTTAAGTTAAAAGTCAAATTGAAGGGGGTCTTAAGTAAAATATGGTTCAGTAAACAATGTCTGGCAATAATGTCATTCCGAAATACGCGCAAGTTAAAATTAAAACTTAAGACATTTCCGATCTGACGATTAGCTGTGAAGCTTGAAAGCGCTAATCGGAATAATTTTTCTATAGTAGTGTGTGCAACAGGGATAATTCTGTGTGTGATTATAACCACTAACACAACTTTCTTAATTAAAAATAAAACAGTGTGTGTTTACGAATCTTGATATTCGAGGCGTATAACCGGATTTCGGATTAACTGTGGCACATCAAAATAAGACAGAAATGCAAGAAACTTAATTAAAAATAACTCTTCACCAGCGTTTCCTAGGTCTTTCTGTATACTTCGTTGTCCAATAGGCTTGTGTTGGCAAACCTGCTACGTGGACTGCCTATGCAGACGAGCAATCCGTCTCTCTGTGTTTTCTGCAATACAATCTTGGATATTAAAAACGTTCACGAATATATTTATTGTAGAGTCTGTTTCTTCATATGCAGTCTTTAACAGATCGCAAGAACTCTTCTTATGATGAGAAACCGTATTGAAGAAGGAATCTGATAGGAAGACCAAGAAAGAAATGGATCTGATAATGTGAAGTCGGAAAAGGCACATTGTCTAAGCCCTGAAGTGTAGAGTGACAATAATAATAATAATAATAATAATAATAATAATAATAATAATAATAATGTACAAAGTCGAAGACGTCACGCAGGTGCATGGGAATATCTTGGACACAGTGTAGTTTATTTCAGACACTTATTCGGTCACGTGTAAGGCTATCAGGTTCCGAGCAATTAGGCCAAGGACGTTTTGTCCAGTTACGACCCATTGTCGTCAAATTCCATTTACCCGAACGTTTACGATCGTATTTTATTGGTCCGTTGTTTTGTTGTTGTCCATTAAAGTGAATGAATAAAGTGTACGTTTTTAACACGGCGCGTAGTCAGTTTAGTGCGCTCTGTTCGATGATTTGTGACGTTTCAAGAAGAAGTTGACTGGTTCAAATAAAATATCGCGCGTAAATTTGTATCTTTGGGGACACTTTTATTGCCTTCGTAAACGAATAAAGACATTTTATTTATTTTCCTCTTTCTCGCGTTCCGTGACTATTTAATTTTGTAATTTCAATTATTGTTACTACTTTTTTTATGAAGCTGTCCAATGGATCGCAGTACTAGAATTTATTGTTTGATTAAGCGTTTTCCCTGTTAGTTGCCCGTGGCTTTATAACCAGTTTCCAGTTTCAGTTCCTCTTTACATACTCGACTGTATTTTGGTTGCACTGTTCCACATCTCTTCCTCTATACTTTCCTGTTCTTAACTTGTTCTTGCGTCCTTTACTTGACTATAGTAAAGGTGTTTTAACTTCATCACCCTACTACTGTAGGAGTGTGTTTAAATACTGTTGAACATTGCCGGCAGATGTAACAGTTTCGTTTTTGTTTTGTGTTGGGTTTCTTGTCCGTCCGGCTGTTTTTAGGTATTCCATTTCGGCTGCTTGGAGCCTCTCTGTATTCACCTTTCCCCCTTATTTAGGAGTAGTTCTACACGTGAGTACTTTGCTTTATAAACTGATACCTTTGTTCTCATAGGACATCTTCGTGTGAGGCTACTGGATTTATTAAAAGTTTTATGTTCATCAGTCTTACTGGGGTCGAGGGAATTCGGAGGGTTGACTGACGGGGGGAGTTTGGAGGGGCCTTTGTACAAGGTTGACTGGGCGGGTACTGGTCCTCACAAGTTCCCAGGGTTGGATGAAGTGATGTTAGCTCCCAAAGAGCCGTTGGTCTCTCTCCAGACAAGACCGTACTGAGTGGTGTCTACAGAACAGTAACGATCTAGACCGGAAGGTCGATAAATATTCCTAGTAGAAGACAGCAGGAGCCACCAGTACCAAGTTAGGGCGTAAAGGAAATGATCCTGGATCGGCTTATCTATGGAGTATTACAGGCGGGAATCTAGGTGGATTTGGTCGGTTGTAATACTGCATCCTATTGTTATAGGATTATAACACACACACGCGCGCGCGCGTGTATGTTAAAGGCCTCAGGTTAAAGACCTATAAAGACCCTACGATTTAGGCCTTAGGCGATTTTTTCGGAAAATGTGACCTAGCTCAATCTATTTTTAGTGGCCAAATACCCTTAAGTACCAAATTTCGAGAAAATCGTTAGAGCCGTTTCCGAGAAAAAAAAGGACATACATACATAGGCCTACATACAAAGATTGCTCGCTTAATAGTATAAGATTTTGCTGCTGCAAAATACTCAATACCCAATACGCAATAGTTGGATGTTGGGTCATCAAAGGCTAGGGGAAGACTATTGTGAATAAAAATTACCGTAAGTCATGGCCCGTAAGGTGTCGATTACCGAATGTGTGTGTGTGTGTGTGTGTGTGTGTGTGTGTGTGTGTGTGTGTGTGTTCCTTCCACATGACTTACCCATGTATAGGCTATGTATAGGTTATTGTACCCTATAATGGGGAAATTCGTTTACTCAGAAATTTCCAAGAACACAGCCGGACGGATCCAGAGTGGTCAAACAAGTCTATAGGACACAGGTGTGTGGGTAGACCCAGTTAGAGATGGCTGGAGGATCTTTGAGGAAATTTCCAAGAACACAGCCGGACGGATCCAGAGTGGTCAAACAAGTCTAAAGGACATAGGTGTGTGGGTAGATCCAGTAAGAGATGGCTGGAGGATGTTTGAAGCCGGAACAGGCAATATCTTGCCTACGTCTTGTTGTGAAGATGATGATCAGTCATACTGTGTTCAGATCATTTACATATTGATCAGTGTCTAAACTTTCAAGGTAAATGGCTACCTACGCATTACCACAGCAACCGTAAGTTTTATAGACACTTTGTTATATCCTGTTCAATACTTTGTCGTGTCCAGTCTGTAGACTACATTATAGGAGGAAATTATAGTGCAATATTTCTCAAACTTTGCCCGTGATGGACCACCAAAAACATTATAAACAATCTCTAGGATTATCCACCAAACCGCAGGTCGAAAGTTTGTGTACAATCTTGTTGTTACTGATTGTAATCAGTTGTACAATTATAACTGATTATAAATATGTGCACAATTTCGTTTTCAGTTTTTATTTACTATTTCGAAGTAAGTTTAACTGTTTTTCATACGGAATAGGAGTAATCAATTATTATTATTTATAATATTATTATTATTTATTATAGTATTATTTATAATTAATCAATTAGGAGTTAAAAATGTATTATTGTCAAAGACTGTATTGATACATGTAAAATATAAAATAATTTACTTACGGAAACAACGTATGTACGATTATTTCTTTTTATAAAGTACAAGTGGTCCTGTGTTATCAAAAATAAAAATCGTAAAAAGTTGCTTACAATTTAAAATGTGAAGCTCACTTTTTTCTCTTGGAACAGTGTTGTTCTCAACATTTTTAAGCCCGGGACCCGTTTTGACGGACATTACACTTCATGGGACCCATAAGCAAGGGCGCCGGCTAAGTTACTTCTTGGGCTGTGCGTCCAATTTATAATCATATTTTTGCTAACGTCGAGTACTTTAGCTTTCTTTTACGCCTAAACAAATCACACATACTTAGTTCTATAAAAGTAACTATGTAATCGTTTTTTAAGACACAGTAAATAAATTTTCAAACCCGACTTCGCGACCCATCAAGCGCCTCCTCAGGATCCTGCAGTGACTCTCACCCATAGGTTGAAAAAGGTTGTCCTAGAACATAAGTGACAAACGTTTAATAAATATCGTGTACCTATGGGTTTAATGTCATCATCATCTTAACGGTTTCAGGCTTTAGCGGCCTGTTCCTATTCCACAGTCCACCTTTTCTTAGGCCTACCAACTTTTCTTCTCCCTCTAGGGTTGTAATCTTTCGCTATCTCCGGTATTCTACTTTCTTCCATTATGTGTTGAATCCATTTTCTTCTGTATTCTTTAATTCTTTCATTAACTGCAAAACTATCTAAATCACTTCTTATTTCCTCATTTCTTATACGATCTCGTCGATAAAGCCAGTACGTGTTTCTAAATTCTTCTCACGTCGTTCTTCTATCACTTGTTGTGTGGTGAATATGCAGTCTACGGAAGAGCGCCCTATCCTAAAACCACGTTGTTCTTCCTCTAAAACAGTTTCTGCTGTGTTTTGTAGTCTTCTTATAATACGTGCGTATAGTTTATAACATGATTTTAGGAGACTAATACCTCTGTAATTGTTGGTGTCTCTTCTGTCTCCCTTCTTAAAATGTGTGTGTTTTCCTTCCACATGACTTCCATCTATAGGCTTGTACCCTATAATGGGGAAATTCATTTACTCAGAAATTTCCAAGGAGTATAGGCAACAAAAGACAAATTGAAAATTTCCACAAATACATTAACACTATACACCAAAAATTAAAATTCACACTCGAATTAGAACAAAACAATAGCATAAACTTCCTGGACCTTACAATTACCAAAACAAACAACACACACACATACAAAATATACAGAAAACCCACCACATCAGACGTGGTCATACATAACTCATCCAACCACCCAACTCAACACAAACATGCAGCTTTCAACTACATGCTCCATAGGCTCACTTCAATACCCCTAAACACACATGACTACCAAGAAGAACTCAACACAATCAAATATATAGCAGTCAAAAATGGATACAATCCCGATTTAATAAACAAACTACACAAACGCATCCTACATACAAAAAGTAAAACACATAAAACCAACAGCACACAACCCAGTAAATACATCACACTCACATACTACAATTCCAACACACACAAAATTGCTAACACATTTAGGAAACACAATTATAAAGTAGCCTACAGAACTAACAACACCATCAGGAAACACATAAATAATACTAACAAAGACACAGACAAATACAGCAAAACAGGGGTTTATAAATTAAACTCCAATGAATGTCACCAGTTCTACATCGGCCAGACGGGAAGATCTTTTTCCTCTAGATATTCTGAACATTTAAAAGTCCTCACCACAAACTACATACATTCCACATTTGCCACACATTTACAAAATGAAAACCACAGTTACACAAACACAGAGCACAACATGGAAATACTACACTACTTACCTAAAAGTAGAAAACTAAACACAGCAGAACAATTTGAAATATACAGATATCACACACTACAACCAAACAACATATTAAATGAACAATTACATTATAGATCACACATACTTTTCGATACACTGATTCAAACACAAACATTGAATCCCAGCGCCAATTCCCTCCGACCAGCAACCCCCACCACACACACCTACAATCCATAACCGTTACTTTGTACACACATTCAGTATTTTAAATCCCACTGAGGAAAACGAAAACCACGTCGAAACGTTTGTGAAACAAAACCAAAAAGTAAGTGTTCACAGTGAAAGTTTAATATATATATATATATATTGTGACAGCAGCGGTATGCGAACATCTGGTCTCCGGTACCAGCGGTGGACACAGCGAGCCAATCCGGCATCAGCAGCCGCCGAGACGTGACCAACTTCGTGCTCGGAGCTAGCCAATCAGCGATGCCGGTTAGATAATAAAACCCGGGCCGGCAGAAATTTTTTCGCAGTGCAACTTTGTGCGTTCGTTGGCAACTTTGTCAGACTGCTTCAGCTTCTGGACTAGGAAGGATCTCTCCTTTGGACTGCTCTCTCCAGCTTGGACGCTGAAGTTCTTTCGCTGTTCTCAGCCGCTGCCCTTCTGCCTTCTGCCGCCGTTGGACAGAAACGTTTTGGCCCTCTTGCTGCTCGCCAACAACAAGAAGAAAGAAGACTTCAACTCAGCTGGCTGGTGAACTGAGTAGCCAGCACACACAGCTGAGTTCGTCGGACCTTCTCAGGGCCACCAGTCAAGTGACCCTTTTCAGGACCACCATTGAAGAGGAAGCTTATAGCCTACCAGAGCTGTTGTAAGTTGCGCAGCGCATCTAGCCCGCTGACGCTCAGGCTCTTAGGTAGCGCTGCCTAGGACGATCCTTGCGAGCCCCCACCAGTGGTAAGCGAGCTTGGATATCGCCTAGGTAAAGAGGCCGGTGGACACCTCTCTTGGTAAGGAGAGGTATCTAACGAAGCCGGTCATTTGCCCAGCTCGTAGTAAGCCTGAGCGTTCCAGAAATCCCTCAAGCGATCCGGCTCGGGCCGGACCCTAGGTCCCTGGTTACCGCCGGAGGCAGCCTGGCTGCCTCTGGTCGGCGAACCTCCCGCTCGATGGCGGAAATGCCCGCTTCGGGCGCGTCATCGAGCTCGCAGTCGCTCGCCACTGCCCCGCCCCACACGAGCGACTCGCCATGTTCTCCGCTTATGGAAGCGGACCAAGTCGATCCCCGGTCGGTTCCGCTGCCCGGTGACGAGACCGACGCTTTCGTGGCGGTTGGGCCACGGGGGCGGCCGGTTAAGAAACCGAGGCGGAATCGATCGTCCTCAACCTCTTCCTCGGCGTCCGCCATGGAAGTTGTCCCCGCCGATGGCGAATCCGGCCCGGGGCCGACTGTGTCCGGCGGTGCCCAAGCACCGCCGGCCTCTGGTCGCATCCCGCCCGTATACGTTCACGGCGTGAACAACGTCACCGGTTTTTACCGGCGATTGATAGTGGCTCCCGGACTTTCCCCGGCCAACGTTGACCTGAAGCTCCTTGGGGGCGACACAGTCAAGATCGTTGTCCGCGGAATGGACGTGTACCGCAGTGTCTTGGCGTACGTGGAATCCCAGCAACTCCAGTACCATACCTTCTCGCCTAAACACGTGAAGCCTCTGTCGCTTGTCCTCAGAGGCTTGGACGTGGAATCCCCTCTAGAGGAAATACTCGATGAGCTGCGCGAGCTGGGCTATCCTGTTCGCGCGGTCCATCGGGTGTTTACTCCTGCCGGACCAAGGCGTCCAATTCCTCTGGTCCGCATCCTGGTGGAGAATAGCGAGGCAGGCACTAGCCTACTCTCACTTACGCGGCTTTTTGGTTTCCGCGTAAAAGTGGAACGAAGCCGCGCTCCCGGGGTTCTGCCTCAGTGTCACAGGTGCCAACGCTTCGGGCACCACTCTGACTCTTGTTCCAACGCTCCGGCGTGCGTGAGGTGTTCTCTCCCTCACGCCTCCAAACTTTGTGATGCACCTGCATTCAAAAGATGCATCAACTGCGGCGGGAGTCACCCCGCCAACTACCGGGCATGTCCGGTGTTTCAGCAGGAGCTCGAGCGGCGAAAGCCAAAAGGGCGCCTGCCACCACCGAGGCATCCGGTAGCTGGTTCAAGACCTGCAACCGAGCAGCCAGGCCCTGCGCCTCCTGCTACGGCTGCCGTGTCTTCCGCCCCAGTCACTACCAGGCAACAAAAACGCTCTAAAGGCCCGAAGCAAACACCTGCAGCACAGGCAACCCCAACTCAGGCTCCTTCACAGGCCCCTGTCCCGCCTCTGGCGAAAAAGCGCCGTAACCTCGTGGCATCTAAAAGTGAGACCGCCCAGCCACAAGAAAACATCTCGGTTGTGGAGCCTGAGACTTCTCAATCCCCCCCAGCAACGGAGAATCCTGCCCCTGCTTTAGAAGCAGCCTCGCCTGACCTCCCGCCCCCGCGGTTTCCCAACGCAGGCAAAAAGAAGCGGCATAGAAAGCCCCGTGGCGCTAGATCCCGGGCTCCTGCCAACCCGGCCGCACAGTCCAGACAGCCTGCACAGCGCGCGAAGTCCGACGCAATCGCATCTGTCCCTCTTCCTAGCACCTCCGCTAGAGGTGCTACACCTGGCCCCAAGAAACCCCTGGCTTCCACCAATCCCCCGATTGATAAGCCTCGGCGCTCTTATGCGCACGCAGTCTCCGGGCAATCTGCCTCAAGAACCGTTCCTGACGACTACCAGGTCGTCAAAGACTTCCTTGCTGAGTTCGACCTCAGCAAAGTCGCCCAGACCTTCAGGTCCATCCGCTCCCGCTTGGAGACTGCTGACATAACTGAGAGATTCATGCTCTTGGTGGAAGCCGCCACTTGTGTAGGTCTTCTATGAGTCGGGTCCTCAAACGAGATCTCTCGATTCTTTCCTGGAACGCCAACGGGTTGTCCAACAAGATCCAGGAACTCCAAGAATTACTGGCCCGACTCAAACCCGATGTAGTACTTCTCAATGAGACCCACTTGACTCCTGCGAGTCGGTTACGACTGGCCAACTATGTGTGCTATCGAAACGACAGACCGGGCACTGCTGGTGGCGGTACTGCCGTCGCGGTGAGGCTCACTCTCGAGCATCACCGAGTCGTCTTGCCTGCAATGACTCACCTCGAAGGCACCGCTGTGGAGTTGTTAAACACTCTAGGCGGTGTACAGATGGTAGCGGCGTATAAACCGCCGCAAAAAGAGCTCCTTCACCCCGATCTAGCTGTCGCGTTCGATGCACACAGGAGGGTCATCATGGCCGGCGATCTGAACTGTAAACATCGCGATTGGAACAGTCGCTTGACTGCCCCAAACGGGAAACGTTTACGCAGGTTTGCCGATTCTCGCAGGATACAAGTGATTGGGCCTACCCAACCTACGTTCTACCCCTCACAACGCAACGCGGCTCCCGATGTCTTGGACATAGCGGTGATTCAAGGAATTGACTGTCCGGTCCATGTGTCCGCGCTAACGGAACTATCGTCCGATCATCTCCCCATCCTGATACACGTCGCTACCCAGCACGTCGTACGCAGAGATGTCCGGAAGGTGGTAGAATGGGATCGCTATGGCCCGGCGTTAAGTCGCCGATTGCCAGACGCGGGACCACTCGAAACCTTCCGCCAAGTCGACGAGGCAGTTGCCGCGTTTGACGAGGCAGTCGTATCTGCGATCGACGCGTCTTCCAGAATGAAGCCTGGCGTCACGCCCCACTGGCAGCGGATCCCAGAGGAGACGAGTGCTCTCGCTTGCGAGAGAAATCGCCTCCGGAGACGCTGGCAGCGGACCCGTGATCCGGCCGACAAGGCAGCGTACAACCGGGCGACCGGCATTTTACGTCGTGAAATGCAGGCCTACCGGAGACGCTGTTGGGAACTCGCCGTGGCCCAGGCAGGGGACGGATCGGACGAAAGTAGCCCTTACCGGATACCTTCGGCGTTGGTAGGGAAGAGGCGCCGGCCTCGCATCCCGGCCATTGCTGGACCTTTCGGTCAAATCCTGGCTCGCCCGGAGGCGAAGGCCGAGTACTTGGGCGCGTGTTTTGAGCGACAGTTCGCACCTAACCCGCCCATGGACTGGGACTTCGACGAAGAAGTCGAGAACGAAGTGGAAGACTTTCTGTCTCTTCCGATCACTACGGAGCCCGAACCCATTACTAGGGAAGAGGTCACAGATCGGCTCGTTGAACTCGTGCCAAGAAAAGCTCCTGGCCCGGACGGCGTCTCGAACGCCGCTCTTACTCGACTCCCGGAGCGAGGAGTACTTTTCTTGGTCGCGCTGTTCAACGCGTGTCTTAGACTGGCCTATTTTCCCCAGAAATGGCGTAAGGCGACGGTTATAGTGATCCCGAAGCAGGGAAAGGATGCTTCCCGTCCCGGCAACCTCCGGCCAATTAGTCTACTGTCAGCCACGTCAAAGGTCCTCGAACGTCTCGTACAACGGAGAGTACTAGATCATCTACGAAATTTCGATGTACTGGTCCCCGAACAGTTCGGCTTCCGTGTGGGGCATTCCACCACTCATCAACTGATGAGACTGGTGGAATACATCACGGACGCCGGGTGTCGGAAAGAGCAGACTGTCGCCTGTTTCCTAGATGTGGAAAAGGCCTTTGATAGTGTCTGGCACGACGGGCTCTTGTTCAAGCTCCGGGAAATCCAGCTCCCAGATTGCTACCTTCGCTAGAATTGCTAGCTTTCTGACGGAGAGGACTTTCTGCGTGCGAATAGACGACCACGTCTCTTCCGAGAGACGTATCACAGCCGGGGTACCTCAAGGTAGCGTGCTAGGGCCTCTCCTGTTCTCCGTGTATGTCAACGACGCACCCAGAGAGCCTGGAGTCCAGATGGCTTTGTTTGCCGACGACACGGCGGTCTATACCGCCGATCGGAACGCAGACTTTGCTATCCCACGACTTCAGCGCGCACTCGATGCGTATTCGACGTGGACGGAAAGCTGGAAAGTTGCCGTCAACGAAACCAAGAGCTCCGCGGTGCTATTCACAAAGCGCCGGAAAGAACCACGAGGCCGAGTGAGACTCGGTAGAATGTACCTGCCCTGGTCGAGGGAAGTTAAGTACCTCGCTGTCCACCTTGATCGTCGGCTCACCTGGCGTACCCACGCTGAGACGATGCGAAGGAAAGCGTCCGCTCGTCTCGCGCAACTGTTTCCGATACTTGCCAACAAGGCTATGACCCGCAAGCTGGGTAAGTTGATTGTCAACGCGTATCTGTTGCCGATCATTACCTACGCTGTCCCCGTCTGGGGTTACCTCGCAACCGTTCATAAAAGAAGGTTGCAAAGCGTTCTCGATAGAGGGCTTCGGCTAGCGGCCAAAGTCCCCTATCGGTTTTCTTCTCGTCTCCTGAGAAGAGGACTCGGTGTCCGCTCCTTGGATGACACCGCAAGGCGACTTGCACGTAAATTTTACGTCCGAGCTGCGAGGACCCAGACAAACCCTCTCATAGCTGGCCTTGGCAAGTACCGAATACGTCCAGGTGAATCTTGGAAACGGCCTCGACAAATACTGTACTAGTCGACCTAGTACGAGCATGTCGTTGTAACGACCAATAAAAATTAAATAATCAATATTCCGTCTGGACAGGACCACTAGGCAGGAGCCCCTCATAGGAGGCTCGGTACTAGGATACCATTGGGTCGTCTCACGACGCGCAACCCAACAGCTCTGACCACTTTTTTCGCACTCTTCATCGCCACGCCATCGGATGCACTTCATCTCCTCTCCTCTCTCGGACGACATCGGCGCGGAGTCAGCCGGAAGGAACGGCCGAAGAATAGAACCGGCGTTCTTGCGTCTTCGCCCTCCAGTTCCGCGCCAGCGATGGATTTCGCTGGGCCGGCAGCCGACTCTACAACCGGTGCCGAAAGAAGAGGAGGACTGTAGTACGCCACGAACAACAGGCGCAGCCGCCGAACATCTTAGCGCGGCACAACCAACATCACCGTTCTCGCCACTCGGTCCTTTTTAGGGCCACCAAAAACACTAGAGTGTACGATTGGCGCCATTTGTCATGCGGCAAGCTTTTTGTCCGGTGACAATATATATATATAATACGTGCGTATAGTTTATAACATGATTTTAGGAGACTAATACCTCTGTAATTGTTGGTGTCCCTTCTGTCTCCCTTCTTAAAATGGCTGATCACTTTCGACATTGTCCATTTTTGTGGTTATGCGTGTCTGCTGCCAGCACGTATTAAGCAAATGTAGGATCCTTAAATGTAACAAAATACCACCGTATTTAAAATAAGTTCTGAGATTATATTATGGGTTTAATGTAATAAGATAATAAATGGGTAATAACATAATTGTTATATTGATAAAAATCAATGTTACAATATTATGGGTTTAGTGTAATAACATAATATTGTTATATTGATTTTTATCTATCTGTCACGGAATTATACAACTTAATTATGCATGAAACGATTGAGATGTGTTTTATTTGTATTTATACCACGAAATCGCCACGCCGTGTATTTTAAAGTAAATTGAAATGAAATTGGTTGTAGTTTGCTACGTCAAACTAGAAAACTATAGTTAACTGCATGGAAGTAGTACCGTCAAGGTCACACCACTTACAGCGTTGCCACTAAGCAACAGTTTCCTTTCTTCCGAAAAATGCTACACTAGTAAGTCGGCCTACTTAATGTAAAGGATATAACAAAGTGATTTTTAAATTGAATATTTTCTTTGTTGTTGTCAATGAGGCTTCCATTAAAATCACAATTAAAATAAATTTTTGTACTTCAAACTGTTGAAAATTCTAAAATCAATGACAATAGAAGACTGAAAAAACAACGACACATTTTGAAGGTTCATAGATGCCTACAGCAGACATTTTATAGATAACTTTTAATGTTATTTAAAGTAAAAAAAAAAAACATGTTAAAACCTTACGAGTATCACACAGTTGTTCTCATTTTGTAAGATAGTGTAATGTAAGATATTTTCGCTGGTTAACTTGCGTTTTACTGTATTTTTGTTACGTAACATTTTGCAGTGAGAAAGTTTCTAATACATACATTAGAATACATTGTTAATAATTAATTAAGAATTAATTTCCATTAGTTATACATAATATTCAATCCGACGCATTAGCTACACAGTTTGTGCGAACGAATTTTCGTACGCATCCTGTGTCATAAGCTTGCCCCGTTTAATTATTCAAGAAACACCACACTATACGTGACTCCGAAAAACATTCGATTTTTTATTTCCTGCGCTGCTGTCATTAATAATTAAGTAAAAGAATCAACACTATAGTATAAGACGTGGGTCTTTTCAAGACGTTACATGCACAAATAGCATAAAAATAATAGTATGTATAAACGCGAAAACGAATTAAATTTCTTAAGAAAATAAGGATAATTTTATAAAAAACAATACAATTTCATATGAAATAAATTATAAATTCCGTATTCACATATTAATATATTATAAATATGGAGTACATATATTGGGTACTGTAACTGAAATGGGATTGGTTTTGCCACAACAGCGACAATTTTGCTTAGAGAAGTTGCTCAGTCCTATTTATCTTTGTGCAACGGAAGAAAGGTAGTAGCGCGGCCAGTAAACATACTCAGTTTTGAGGGGAGTGTAAAAATGACAAAGGTATTTATAAAAGTGTCAGACAGCAATATTTACCGAAAAGACATGCCGACAGGGTATAGGCAATTTACATACCAAAAGTGTACTTTTTTTTACCAGTAGGTACTGCTGTAGGTAGGTACGTGGACCACAGTTTGAGTACCACTGTTGTAGAGGAACTTCATGTGGCTTGATTCTCACAGGGCATTGCCTCATCCGTTTCGTTTATGTACGTGGCAATGACGTTTGGATTGCGTCGTGAAAACGGCACAGATTGTTGTAAGCTAGCCTTTGTCCGGTTTATTCTATTTTAAGCTTTGATTTGACAACACGATCGAATGTCGGGATAATAGTTTATTAGTCCTGGATATGTTTGAACATGTGTGACACGTAAGCCTACAGTCAGATGTTTTGTTTTTGACGTGTGAGGCTGGGTTTACACATTGCGTTTTCGACGGCCGTTGCTGTGGTGCGGTAACGGAGCAGAAGAGTCAACACGTTTATTGTAGTGTGGAGGTTCCCACATACACCGGTGCGGTGTTTACACCGGCCGTGGGAAATTTCCAACGGAGAGTTGTTGCGGCGTCAACGTCAACGCCACCGTTGAACGGAAGGGCAGAACACAGAGATCCAGACGGAGCCGGTCCCACGGTCGGTGACACACTTCCTACGCACTTTAAACGTTTCTCCGCCATGGATTGTGACAAATTAATAGCATTAGTGCAAGACCAACCTCCGCTTTGGGACAAAAGCCACAACCTTTTTAAAGACCTAACTGTAAAAGAAAAGTGCTGGTTGGAAGTAGCTGGAGGACTTGTGGAAAAATGGGAAGAATTTCCTGCCTTCTTCTTACTGGCCGTGGTTCATCTAGGAAACCTGATGTCTCTGCTATGCACACTACTAATAAGCATTTTCTATAGGCGTTCATAACTGCATTCAAGCGAAAGCACAGGAATGTACAGACTGACTGGTTGTAAGACGAGACTAGGTAGGGAGAGGTTTCTCCCGCCGGACTGCGGTACCGCAGTATGTGGGAACAAGGAGAAAAATCTATGGCCGTTGGCCCTACCTCAGCAACGGCCGTCGGAAAACGCAATGTGTCCAGGAAGAATCTTCGCATCCGCTCGGAAAAATATTTAGATTCGGTTTTTTTGCATAATCTTACTCTAAAAGGTCCCCTTTTAACAAATCTGCATGTTGCCAGGTCCAAAAGTGGGTCAAAAATTTTTTAAACAATTTTTTTTAAGGGTACGTATACTCCGCGTGAGTGGGAGAGAGACGCAGCATAGGAGCGGCGGTCGGCGGCGGCAGAGAATAATGATGCACGCGCTTAATTAAAAATTAAAAAAAACAAAGCGTTGCAATAACATAATCGCCTGAAACTCTTCGGGATTTTGTTAAGGGATGTTCAAACAATATTTAAGGACTTTGGCAACATTAAAATTTGTGGTTTTTCATATCGTTTTCAGGGTTGAAAATGGCCGTTTTTGGGTTTTTCCGAACTTTAAATAATTTATATCTCAAAAAATATCAATTTGGGCAAAAAACCAATGTTTTCAATTTGTTTAAAAAAAATTGTTTAAAAACTTTTTGACCCACTTTTGGACCTGGCAACATGCAGATTTGTTAAAAGGGGACCTTTTAGAGTAAGATTATGCAAAAAAACCGAATTTAAATATTTTTCCGAGCGGATGCGAAGATTCTTCCTGGACTAAAACCCAGCCTAACAGTACACATAACAGGTATACAGGTCCTTTAAACGTGCTAAAAGCGTGGACCTGTGTTTGTGTATATGTGCTGCGTGTACTTGACACCTAACCGTTAACTGCTATAATAAATCACGCGCTTTTTGTTCGGCATGTTCCTCCGTCTCTCTTCTTCCGGTCCCTTTGTTCACGTTCACGTTTCCACCTACCTCTTTATATTGCGCCAGCCTTCCTCTTTCTAGGAACACGATGACATAATTTATTTTAAACGCTTTTATGACGATAACAGTGTAATTTTCAAACGCCGCAAGTGGAGTTTACAAGAAGTTCGAGCTCTAGCCGATTGGAAAGCCTGTTTGAAATAGTATCAGCTTTGACTACGTAGAAAGGAGGGTGCCTTCTACGGAACGTACCATATGATTCCAGACGCCGTCCCCTTTTAGTATGGTTCCGACGATGTTGTCTGGAGCTGTCCACAACCAGAGACGTTCTTTTTGTGACCCACGTATCACAGTTTTGAATAACGTGTGCTCCGCGTTATCTTCTATACCCGGCGGAAGTAGTACCCATTTAAAATGGAGGTACGATCGGAACCGCTCAGAAGCTGCGTCAGATACAAAACGACTTCACCGTGCTTTCTCTCAATCCACGGCCTTACGTGTTTCATCAGCATCGTGGTCCAGCGCCCTCTTCGTTTCCTCGTCTCAAACTATTTGCCACCTTTCATGTGTCCGGAGCGTCCCTTGGTGTTTTGCCATCTCCTTGCCGACCTCATCTTTTCTGTAAGGTGCACAGCCTTCCGCTCCTTGGCAAGAAGATCGTTAGGGATAACCCCAGAGATCACCATAACAGCTGGTTCAGAGGCGGTGCGGTAAGCAGACGCTACCGTCAGTGTGACAAAATTGTTACCGGTATAATAAATATGAATATGAGAATTACGTAGTCATTTCAAATCCGTGAAATTAAATGCAAAATAGAAAAATAAGAAAAATTTCAAATTTCAGTTTCAATGAAGACAAATATAAAAGTAAGCAAGAAACATTTGTTAGCCTACAGATAATCTTAAATGACACTACAGTATGACATTTCCGGATCACAAACAGAAATAACACTGTTGCACACCACTATAGAAAAAAAAATTTCCCATTAGCGCTTTCAAGCTTCACAGCTCATCATCAGATCGGAGGACTCCTTCCATTTTTAACACTTTCCCGAAAAACTTCTCTTTCAATTGCTTCTTCGGCGTGTATATTATTTTTTTCTAAAACCTTTTGGGCTTCTTTAATCCAGCTTGGTGTTGACTTCTTCCCCCACAGATATTTAAAGATCTGCTTTGTTAACCTATTGTCATCCATTCTATAGAAATGTCCAAAAAATAATAGTCTTCTTTTTCTCATTGTTGCTGTTATATTTTCTATACTATGCCATATTTCATGATTACTTCTTAATTTCCAACCTTCTGAAGTTTTTCGTGAGCCTACTATTTTCCTAATAACTCGTCTTTCCAATATTTCTAGTTTGTCTAAATTATAATTCAGTGCTACACATTCACTTGCATATAGGCATTCTGGCTTCACTACTGTACTGTAATGCCTTATTTTCGCATTTTCATATGTGCACTTTTTATAGTAAATATCTTTAGTTATACCATATGCCCTTACAATCTTATGAATCCTTTCTTCCTTAATTAAAAACTTTTCAGATCAGTTGTCACATGTAACACTGCATATTTCTGTGACGATAAAAGTACTGGATTAAGAAATCAACAGATCATTACGACAGCAGACGTCAGCTACATATTTGTGGCATGAATACCTTCAAACTTTTACGCGTTTCTAAATTCGCTACCGCGTATCAGCAGAAATTGCTGAGGCAGAAAGAATCCTTGTCGAGTAGATTGACTCATAAGAGATTGACTAACTCATGAGAGTTATGAAACGGTGATGACACCTCAGTTTGATACATTCACTATTCTGCGGTCTGTAAAATAAACAATATGTGCTCCAAGTATAAACAACGGAGTAATTTGTAAACCACTTAGAGTAACGGCGAGTCCTTCTGTTGATGGAAATAGCATCTCTCAGACTGGAATTTTTGTAATGGGAATTTGTCCTTATACTTTATTCGAACAGTTCATAAAATATTGCCATCGGATCTAAGATAGTTGAAAAATCTGTTTTCATAATTTCTTAAATCGTTAAATCATCGACAAAAGCGCAAGCTACAAGTCTTTGAATGATTAATAGATGATTAACGGAGTCCTCCCCCATTCCGTCGCTTTTTACGTTGTGTCTCGATCATTAATTTGGGAGGACTAGAAATTTAGCAGCCGTTATTATACTATATGGAGCACGACAGTCTCTCCTGAACAGTGTTGCCAGGTCAATCAGTCCTCTTTTCCCCACAAGGCTACCCAAAATTTCCCCACTTTGCCATCGAAATCCCCCACTGCCATAAATTCGTGTACTTTATACAGAGTGTCTCATTTTATAGAGTCTGAGTATATTCTAAATATGTAATTACTATTACAAAAATGATATAAATATTAAAACTTTGTTTTTTAAGTACGATAAAAGAAAATGTTCTCACCTGCTGAGGTCAGCCTCAGTACTTTTTGAAATCCTTTTTATATGCACTTAGTTCGTTATAGACTACAGTCAATATTCAAACATTAGACTATATTTAACAACTTTCCAATAGTTTAATTCACAAAAACAATTTACACTCATTCACACCTGTTTTTAGTTCATATAGGCCTACATGTGTTTCACCAGCATTGAATCATTTGTAGTACAATCGAAACAGAATTTATTTTGTTTTGCTTGAAAGTTTTTCGTATGCAACTGGCCAAACAAAGTCTCAGTACCCAATATATTTCTGATTTTGTTTTTATTAACATTGATTGCACTAAAAATCCTTTCAACACAACCAGTACTAAACTGGTAAAGTAAATAGATAAACCATAAAATTATTTAAGATGGAAAAGCTTCAGTATCATTCGGGTTTTTTGTATTTTATAAATTCTCTTTAGAAGCTTAATAAACTTTCATCTGTACCAGTGTTAATATTTCTATTCCCTAAGAACTCTGTCTATTCCCTGTCTAGATTTACCATGTTTATTTCAATACTTTTCTCAAAGGCTCCTGCTGCTGCTGAAGCCAGTGACCGAATATCATTAATTTTTTTCATGTCTAGAAATTCTAGGTGTTTTAGGCTTTGAACTGTTAAAAGGAAATCGACTGTAACTTTGGTGTGCACATTCAACATACAGGTTTACGCAATTTACTCTGAAATTTTGAATTTCTTCAAGTGAGAGATTTTGATTTTTACTTTCCATAATCACAGTGCACTTATAGCACCTACATAAATATTTTGTAGTTTTGTAAACTTTGCAGGATTTCTGTACTGCAGTTTGGTCACATCTGCATTATTTGAAATAACCAACAATTCGCCACATTTACACAAATCCCCACCATTTCCTCACTCGCCATTTTGAGGCTTCAAATTTTCCAGTGTGGGAAAAATCCACACACCTGGCAACCCTGCTCCTGAACGTCCGAGACGTACTGGTTAGTCTGTGCGGCATAAAGACGCGCCGTGATGTTGACGGCGATTCTGTAATGCACGGCGCGACGTACCGTCTGAAGAGGTCTTCCGTAACGATGACGATAACGGTAGGCGCAGGGGTGCCCGCAGGGGGGGATCATAGCGCATGTTGCGCATTGAGAATTTGGGGGGGGGGATTTTTCGAGTGTATTTTAAGGATTTTTGGGGGATTTTTTCAAGAATAACATTTTAAATCCAACATTGATGGACATTTTTACCGTGCAACAAACTAAGATATTAGTAAAAAACGAAAGCAATTACATATCTTTATGATTGTATTAACGAACTGGCGGCATAAATGTCTCTACCAGTAGGCTACAACTAGTAGTAAATTTTGTTTTGGAATTTGGAAAACTGACCCTGGCAGCCTGCAGCAACATCCTGTCAGTGAGTCAGAGGGTCCGTGAATAATAAATCGTGAATGTAAAAATGTGTGCGCGTGCTAACCTTTCGGCTCTACCTAATCTGCCAGTGATGTACCGAATATTGTTATCTCTTGCCGTGGCCAGCTGCTCTGCAGAGAGAACGATGAGCCGTTTGAAAATAGTGAAAAATCGGCTTCGGAACAGCATGGGAGACTCTTGGCTGTCAAGTTTGTTGATTCTGTCCTGTGAAAACAACGTACTGAGCCAGATACAAAACGAAGAAATCATTAACAAATTTGCAACCACAAGTGTACAAAGAAAAATGGGGGGGAGTGCTGAGACTTTTGGGGGGGATTTGGGCATTGGGCCTTGGGTGGGATGGGCACCCCTGGACCTATACGTTAAACACTCGTTACGGATTAATTTGAATTTATCTACTGACTGTATATACTTTAATTTTCACTACACTTTATTTATTATTCTTGATAGAAATTATATAACTTAATAAATAACTTTTCAAGATCTTACTTTGGGGTAAAGGTGATACCTGTGGAGGCCCCAAAGTGTTCCTTGCGCGAACAATAGGCCTGCAATAAACATGACCCTCGAGAGGTCTTCGGGAACAGTTTTAGAGCCTCTTCTCCTACCTGCAAGTGTTGCCTTACACTGATCATTTTGGAAACGGAAGAACTAGTTCATTATATACTGAACCGATATGTCTGAATATAGGAATTCTTAGATAGTTTGTCATGGTGCTCTGCTTATTTGCCTGGAGTTGGTTTACTGTACTTATTATTAACATATGAATTAATATCTGACAGGGGAATTTGTTCGTCATGTGGATGCGCACAAAGAATTCAGTCTAACGGTACGAGCTACACTTTGTATATTGTGTAGGCCAATAGAACAATATTCATACTGCTATTGTTTATTCATTTGTTAGATGTTGTGTATTTGTGCGTGTGTGAACCTCGCGCCTGCTATTGAGCGTGAACTGTTAACTGTTAGTTTGTAAGGGCTCAGTACTATATAGAACTGTTTCTGACAACAATGACTGTGGACAGGTTTGCCAGGTACAGAGGAGGGTGTAAGATACCCTTCTTGGGTTTATTTTATTGCACCCTAATAAGGGCCCCACGCGTGTCACTTTTACCCCTTACTTTCCAAGAATGTTCTTGTACTCTTCATAAGCGCGGCTACACTGACGAAGAATATAAGACCGGTAGGTCTATAGTCTACTGTAAACGTGGGAAAGTTGTAAGACCGGCTCTCGAAAGCGCTTTGCAGAATTAAAGTAAGTTCATGAGAAGTGATTAAACAAGTAAGTGCAATAATTGTGTGTGTGTGTGTGTGTGTGTGTGTGTGAGCACGTCTCCGTTACAAAAAGTATTCGACTGTTGTGCATATTAAGGAAAAATAGATTATAACTAAAAGTAAGGTACATAATAATACCATGCTTGAGTATGTACTCAAATATTTCAAATATACTACCCTCTCTGTCTGTCTGTCTCCCTTTTCCCCCCCACACACACACCACACAAATATTTCAGATGTGTATATATATGTGCAATTTTTATAAAAAAGATTTTATGAACTTTTCCTGGATCTAAATTATAATTATTTTTTCTTTTTACTGTACACATTTGTACAATTCTATATGTCCTTCTGCATATTGGTGAGGCGTTTTGGTGTTGTGATTTGTCAGTATAATGTAGTTTTCTGGCATATATGATTGTATTCGTTAAGGATGGTAACATTATATTTCTGAATGCAATATAATATAAACTAGTTCTGTTCAGTAGTATAAATTTTTCAACATTGTCTGTTGCTTGAGTAATAATTACATGTGGTGTACGAGTTTTCTAAATAATCGTCTCTCTCTGTCGGAATCTCGTTATAAATAGGTTTGTGTATGTGGGCGGGGTTGGAGAGAGAGAGAGAGAGAGAGAGAGAGAGAGAGAGAGAGAGAGAGAGAGAGAGAGAGAGAGAGAGAGAGAAGCCGGCGACAGAAGTTAATTTAAATTTATCTACAGACTGGAGTTACTGAGGCGTCAGCGAAAACAAGAAATACGATAAAACAGTGCAAAGGAAACTGCTGATGCAGAAGTGTGCAGATATTCTATCTCTTCCTCAACAATAGAATGCATCGGATAACGGCGAGATGATTTCAAACGTAAAGTTTTCATAGGGAAGTCTTAAATTGTCTTCCAGTTATCGTCTGCTTTTATTTTTAGATATAAATTAAATGACGAGTTGAGTAACTCTTGTGAATCGTAAATTTTAAATACAGTTTTCACTGATTGATGTCTCTTAAAGGGATAAACACAGTTTTTTAAGGAGAGGGAGAAATAGAGGGGCGAGAAAAGAGAGAAAGAGAGAGAGAGAGAGAGAGAGAGAGAGAGAGAGAGAGAGAGAGAGAGAGAGAGAGAGAGAGAGAGAGAGAGAGAAACAAATTATCTTAAAAATTAAAAGTCAGATTATGAATATAAAGTATTAATTTCCGTTAAGTAACGAGACCACCGACCCAAAACCTTTCTTTAAAATTTCGGTGTTCACTTAGTATTAGGCGTTCTTTTATATAGATTACAGTAATATCTCGCTAGTCGTGGGTTCTTCAATCGCAGCACTCACTTATACGCTGTTTGTGGTAGTTTCCTTCGAGTCGGATGGAAGTCGGTCGCACGCCGTTGTTTTGCTGTGGAGAGCAAAGAACCAGAGCGCAATAACATCTAGCCAAAAGGACAAAGCATTACTCTTGCCTAACAGTCTCTGGTGAATTTTTTTCAACACAGACGCCATCGTGAAGTAGACTGTACATCCCATTTTCCATACAACCAATTTCAGAACGACTTACAAAATATAGCGAAGCAGATTTCTTTTTAAATCCTTAGGTGACGAGTCAGTTATTGACGTCGCGCTCTCTCTCTCTCTTCTTCAAGTGCCGATTTCCATGACTGATTTAAAAACTTTAGATCAATATTTTGATTTTGTAAGCAGAATGATCACTGTTGCACACCACTATATAAAATTATCCCGATTAGCGCTTTCAAGCTTCACAGCTCATCGTCAGATCGGAATTAAACCAAAAACCTGAAAAAACCCTTTCACTCAGGGTTTTGGTTTAATTCCGATCTGACGATAAGCTGTGAAGCTTGAAAGCGCTAATCGGGATAATTTTATATAGTGGTGTGCAACAGTGATCATTCTGCTTGTGATTTCAACCACTAACACAACTTTCTTCATTAAATTTTGATTTTGTGTTGAAACTTTATTTTTTTAACACTTTGATTTGGAAACTGTTTTAAGGTAAAAATGTGGACTTATTTGTCGTCAGAAACCGATATCTATTGTGTCTTTGAGCGAGCAGTGTTCTCGTTGAATGTAATTCAAACAATTTCAGAATCGTTATAATTCTTACAGTCTGATATATTATGTTGTTGGTTTATGTTAGAACACACATAAGATAGTGGAGACTTACTTTGCTAACTTTACTAGTTTTCTAACCTTACTTTTTTCGTGTAATACTATTATCTGTATACACTAAGTTGGCGTCTGGGCCGGCGACTACCTGGGACTAAGTGTATACACTTAAATCCCCTACACACTATCGGACCAGACCACCGGAGCGTCGGGACAAAACCCAGTTTGGTCGTGGGTTCGAAGATGTGTAGGCGTGTCCGCGGACAAAATCTGTCGTGACGGACGGTCGGGAGGTCCGATGGGAAAACCATCGGATCGCGGACCGTCCCCACCACTTTTCAGTCTGGTCGTGGAATGTGTAGCGTTGTCGCCGAACTTCCCTTGTCGTTGCCAAACCTTCGCTGTTTGTGGTTCTGTTTCTTGTTGCGTCGCTAGCTGCGCACGTTTCTGGAATAATAGCTGATAAAAGTTGTGGTGATATAGCAGCACTGAATTTCATGTCTTCATATGATCTCCCAGTAGCTAAATAACGAAGTGTCACAATTAACCTCTCTTCTGCACTCACGGATTCCCTGAAGACCGTATTTCTTCTTTGAATAAATGGTTTCACCAAATCCAGTAAATTGATGAAACATTCCTCATCCATCCGTAAAAAATTACGAAAAATCGTTTGAGTCCAGTTCTTTTAAGTAAGTTTGCATGGTTGAATGTTTTCCGTTTTTGAAACAAGTTCTTTGCCCACATTTTTTTCTTCTTTCGATACTTGTCATCACTAGTTGCTATTAAAGGACTTAATGCTACACCGATTTTTTTTGCATTTTTGAAAGATGCGGAGCCATAGCGCGACACCCTTTCTTTCACAAGATCAAACATTCGACTAGTCAGAGAAAATAGGTTCCTGTCTGAAGTTGGTCCGGTCCGAAGGTGTGTAGTCTTGACCCGACCACAGACGGTCTGGCTGATTGGTCGTGTCTGGTGGTTCGGTCCGATAATGTGTAGGGGGCTTTAGTCGCCGGCCCAGACGCCAACTTATTGTAAACAGATAGTAACTTGACTAACCGCGATATTCTGTAGAACGTAACTCCCTCCCGCGGTTGACAAGAGAATATTTTATTTACTTTCGGAAGTGGATTAGAATTAATTATGTACAAGTGAAAACATAATAAAGTTTTAAACATGTTATCGTCTAAATATCTTGTTTTCCTTAAAATAATAAATTAGACAATATTGTCACGACATCACAGAACAGTCTACGTGTTTATCGAATGTTCCAGAGGGATCCGGAATATAATGGGTGTGGCATACGTGATTCTCGACGCATTAGCTAGACTGTAACAGAAGCCGCGCGGACTGTGTCAAGGCCGCAATTAATTACGTCGTAGGTAGAGATAACGCGTAGTTTGGAATGTTCTTGTCTGTGAGCGGGGGTATAAATACAAGGCGGCAGCGGCCTTAGTTTCAGATATAGTTGCGATATATTTACAGTGCGGTTCGAGTTATTATCGGGCGATATTACTGTGTGCGTTCGAGTGGTTATTTGTGAAGTGTTGTGTTTTATAATCGGGCGGTATATTGTAATAAAATTGTGTTTTAATATTAGTTGACATTTTATTGCGTGTGAACAATTTTTATTTGATTTGTCTGTAAGAGACTGTGTTGTTAATTACGAACTGTTTAACTGTGAAAATTAAAGCTGGTGATTAGTGACTTAATTGGCGTCTTGTATATTGTTTCCACTGTACCGTACGACGATCGAGTAGACCGTCGTAACAATATATATGAATTATTTCGAAATGAACTTCAGTTTTATTTAATGATCCTGGTTAAATAGTGACAGAACCGTTAAGAGAGGGAGTTAAACCTTCTGTGAAAATAACTAACTTATTTTTTATATAATTATATACAATTTATACTGGGACATATAATTTTAAAATATCTCAAAGCAAAACGAAGGTTATGGCCTTTAAGAGGAAGTAATAATGGGAATAAGTCCAAGTCCGTTCCAAAATAGTTGTTGGGGATAAGATTTTAGAGCAGGTATCGCACTTTGCTTTTTTGATTGTGACATGAGTTGTGAACATGATGATGATAAGAATAAAAAAGTAAATAAGTATCAGATGATGTGTGGTACAATGCAACGAATACTAAGAAATAAAACAAGGACTGATACTAAAATGAAGTTCTATAAATTAATGACGATCCTGTCCTTACATATGCTAGTGAAACATGGACGATAACTGGGAAAGAAAAGCAGCGTATACAAACCGCTGAAACGAATTTTTTAAGGCACGTGAGTGGTTGTCGGCTAAGGGATCGAATGCGTAATGCACATATAAGGACCGCAATGGATATATTCTCCGTCAATGATAACATAGAAGAACGATAGCAGCAGTGGATGGAACACGTCTACAGACTGGACCACCAGAGGCTAGTAAAGCTCGCTGTAGACTACAAACCAGCTGGCAGAAGATCTGTGGGTAGCCCCTGGAAGAGATGGCTGCAGTGAAGACGGAACAGTTTATAAGCCTACACCGTGAAGTGACGACGACGACAATGAGAGGATCAAACAGTACAGACAGGACCATGTGCAAAGGATCCTTCAGGACAGACTACCAAGGCAATTAACGTTTCATCTTCCTAAGGGAAACCGCATCAGCGGAAGACAGAGGAAAAGTAGGTCAGATCAATGAGAACGCAATAGACTGCAAGGTCCGAGGCCAAAAGAAGGAAAATGTTGTTAGTTTTCTTGGCAAATAGCCCGTCCGGCTTTTCATTTTAATAAAATGATGAATCCGCTCTGCAACGGATGAAGTTAAACCACACGTTTTTGTAGCGGCGCCGGCGAATATTAATTAAAAATGACAAATACTGTCTGTTCGACGCCAAGTAGCTCGTTTTTAACACGATGAGTTTTCTGATCACGTGTATACGGTAATTTTCTTCACGTGTATGAACCAAATCCTTTTTCAAGTACTACGCGTAACTAGGTGGGGGTCTTTTTGATATAAACCCGTAAACCAGTGGTTCCCAAACTTTTCGGTCCGCGGACCCTCCCAAATAATTTAAAAATTCACGGACCCCGTCTGAGTTCTGAAATAAAACAAACAGTAAATATGATAGAAACACTTATATTTTATTAAAATGTATTAAAATAAAAAATTATCCTAACTTGCAAAATTATAATATTAATGATAACAAAGATAGTTTAATGTGAACAATGAAGCTGCTTTTGAACAATTAGCTCTGCAATAGTGGGTTTAATGTCTGATAATTTCAATATTAAGTCCCTCTCGACATCAAGTTTATTTCTTAACGTTGACTTCAAGTACATGAGCAGGAAGAATGCAGTTACACACAAATAAGTAGAGGGAAACACAGTTAAACGCTTCAAAGATTTTTTTGCGAGTTCAGGATAGTCAATCATTACATATAACTGAAGTGAGCTAGCTGTAATTGCAAAAACTGTAATTTTAATGAACTGTCAGTTGAAAGTTCTGCCAATGAATCTTCAGCGAATAAGAAAACACACTTTAACAAAATATTCAATAAATTACACTTACATATAATGTACGAACGCTCAATCTAAGACGCACACAAAATTACAACTAAATACGTCTTCTGAACAATGTGTTACAGAACCAGTAGTACCCAACCAACACAAGCACGCACTATCAGATAGTAGACCCCCCCGCCCCGCTCCTGAGGCGTCACGGCAGCAAAACTGGTGCGCGTACAGTACTAGTATTTGTCACTTTTCTGTCCTGAATTGTTTTATTTTCCTGAGATATTCAATTAGTTTTGCCCTTATCTCTTGACGTTCATTTAATACACTTCGTTTATTTTTAATCGTCTTCCATTTAAACCTTAAGTCTGTAATAACATTTATTAAACATGATAAGCTACCTTGAAAGTTTATATTAGATTTAAGAAGTCGATGTAGTTTTCGTAGCGTAGGGTATGTTTTTTGTGTTGAAAATAATAATTAAATGAAATACAGGCCTATATGGTAAATGTTTCATGGTAAATGTTTCTGAAAACGCATCAACACTTACGCACTCATTGAGATGTGCCGTCACACTGACAAAAAACAGGGTTCTGCGCATATCACTTACACCAAGGTTGCCGGCCACCATAAAATACACAAGTAGTAGATGTTGAACTAACTGTACCAAGTGTATCATCAACAGACGTTTTGTGTTGTTGAGAAGGTAAGTCACTTAGAAAATAATTAATAATCTTCCGACTGTAGACAGTGTATAGATGGTACAATGAAAGGTGAACAAATTTCCGAAGTTAACGATCGCGGGGTTATATCGGAAAAGGTGGGATTAACTAACCCCGATGAAGATAATTCCTTATTCACTTAAGATTGGGTGGTGTCTCGTTAACGTGTCCGAACTCTAATAGTCATTCTACGAGTAGGTTTCACCAAACACAATCGGTACTCGCAGTGGAATCATCGGCAATGTCAATAACAGTAGGCGACAAGGTGAACAAGATTTTGTTCATTGGCCAGAAACGGTTACAATAAATTTTTAAGCGCTTTCCTGTCCGTCGTTTCTGATGCTCCAATGACGCCGCTATTCAACAAATGAATTTCAATTAATGTGTCATTCGTTTAAACAAGAAATGATTGATAGAGGAAGAATAAAGCTAACAATATATACATAAATTTACTTGTGATATAATACCGTACACACGGACTGAGTGGTGTTGGGCTCATGTATGTTTGTTTTATAATTATACAAAACACGACAGTACGAAAATTACTCTCCCTGTAATCGAAAGGACCCCTTACTGCTTCATTTACCACCGTTCAGGGCTAGATTTTTGATAAGTTATATTAGGTTTATGTGGCGGCTCAGTAGACCAGTGGGTATGGCGCCTGGCTACTAATGTAGAGGTACCGGGTTCGATTCCCAGGCCCGCACCGTAAAATCAAGGTGCGTTTTTCAGCCCTCAGGTCGACTCAGCCTGTTAAAAATGAGTACCTGGGATAACATCGTGGGGATAGTAATGGGCGGCTGAAGCGTAGTGCTGGCCACACTGCCTTCCTTGTATGCCGTACGGTTCGCATAAGGCAGCCTTCCCTGCCTGACTCCTAAGCTGTTTCGGTGGGAGCCATTATTATTATTATTATTATTATTATTATTATTATATTAGGTTTATGTACTATGTGTGTATTATTAATACATTAGGCTTATGTACACAGTTCGGAATTATCAGATTTTCTTTTTGTTTGAAGTACTTTAGATCATTGCGATAAAATATGTCGATAGGATCGTGACAAAACGGCGGCGTTTATTTGCGAAATAGATACAACCCAAATTGCTCGAAGATTGGAAAAAGTCCTATGATTATTTTGAATTTTATTTTTAAGCATCACTTTTTAATTCATTTAGTCGGAACACACCACTGTATTATATCTTCCCAGTGTGACGATGTTGAGTGGGAACTTATGTCAGGAAATGGCATGATTTAGCACGCATCTTTCCTTGAATACACGCCTAAACAATTAAAAAATCTTAACTCCGTCAACATAAAGTCTAATTATGCTCGCCACCTGGTCTCACACGACCACTGTTACACGGATTTCGAGTCTAACTTCAAACCACTGCACATTTGTGAAAAGGGTTGAATCGTGAACGCCTTGGAGGAGTTTGAAATTTACAGAGCATACACAAACATAAACAGTGGCGGTTTCGTATTGAATGACCAGCTGAACTTTAAATCCAATCCGCTATACGAGACCGCTTTGAATCTGCTTTGCCAGGTAGAGACGAACAACTGTCTCAGTGGTCGTCTAATCGTGACGCGTAGACGCACGCCAATGATGACGTTTGCATCATGCCCAGGACAGATCTATTTGTCCTGACCTTAAAGCGGTTTGGATTAGTTCATCTGACTATGAGTGAATGTCTGACGAATGAAACGAAAGGTACCCGTAATTGTCAGAACCTACTGATAACGTGGTCGGGTAGAAAATGACAAGAGATCAAAAATAAAACCAGATGGAGTAAGCAAAGAGAAGTAGGGTACCATTATTCTGAAAACAATTCAGTCAAAAGGCACACAGTTCTTTCGAGAAGGGCTAGAGTACTGTTGCTGCCGCTGTTTTGATGACAAAAAAAAAATCGATATGGAGAACCATACATGATTTCCATGTTCTAAGATTTATATTTAAAGTCATTTTCGAAATGAAATATGGAAATATTTCCTTCTTTCTTCAGCCTTAACCACAGTACTGTGGTCACTAACGTATACAATCTCACGTAGCGCACTCGATTTTCAATGATGATGGCAGTCGATGGCACTGCCGAAACGTCTGGTTTTGCAGAAAACATTGGACCACGGGCAAAGAACCCGGGAAGGAATTTTAACAACAAACTACTTCTTTGTTGCCGATAACGTAGTACACATATAAAAAATTATCCCCTCACCTACTATCATTTTCATTTATCGAAAATTACCCCCTCCCCCTTCAACTACCCTTTTCATTTATAGATATTTCATCTACCTTTCTACAGTGGATTATTATGACTTTCTTTTCAGGATACTTTATTTATCAAAATTAAGTACTTTACTCTTGTTAAAACATAAAACGTTGCAAGAAAACTACCCCTTCCCCTTAACCGACCTTCACCAAAATCCATAGGCCTTTGAGTCTTCTACAACTCAGGCACATATGCAAAGAATTATTTGATTCTGTTTGAATTTGCGGCAGTTATCGTTCGCCATAGAAAAAATACACACAGACTAGCAGACACTTTTCGGAAACTGACTTTTCTTAATGTTTTGAGTGTAGTACAATCAGAATCAGCCCTTATCTGGAACACGATTTTTTTCGCCATCACCATACTTCCATTTTCTTATGGATCATGGTAGTAATAAATCCTTCAAGATGCAAAGCTAATGAATTAAATATTGCAAAATGTACTTAGGAGTGAAGCTACATATAGGCTTAGGAGTTGCAACCTCCTTGGAGAAGTAGGCAAGTCAAGAAACAAAAATTGTTTAACAATATGTAATTCAATTATATTATATATGATATTAAAAATTGACCAAAAATATCTAATGTTATTTCCAAGTAAGGTTTTGTGAATATTAAATTTAAACATAAAACCAATAAGGATAATTATATTTTTAATAAAGACAATAGGTAGGCTATTTCAACAATTAAAAGCCACGAGGAAAATTTAAATATTGAAAATTGTATGAAAAAAATGTTGGTTTTCATATAAATCCAATTTTTTATGCTAAAAGCAGCTGAATTTTAAATTGTAAACATTATGGTGTACGCTATATATAGAGATTATTAATTTAATAATAATTATTTAATTAAATTTACCTAAGAATGTAGAAAGGGGTGTATGATTACAGTTATCCGGGCTGTTTGGCCGTGGTCCATGGTTTATTTCCAAACCAAACGTTTCAACAGCTCCAATGGCTGCCATCATCAGTGGAATTTTAAAAAACCCTGAACGTAGGGTGTTCACGCCTGAGCCCACAGTACTGTGGTATAGGCACAGTATCACAGTAATGTGGTCAGCCTATACCACAGTACTGTGCGCCTGACGTGAACACCCGACGTTCAGGATTTTTTTAAATTCCACTGATGATGGCAGCCATTGGAGCTGTTGAAACGTTTGGTTTGGCAATAAACCATGGACCACGGCCAAACAGCCCGGATAACTGTAATCATACAACTGACACCGGCCGTGAAAGCCTGAGGACAATAATGGTAGAAAGGGGCATTTGTTGTAGGCCTATAACCAATTTGAATGTATCAGTCAGTGTATAATGTGTTTATTTTATGCGAGGTTTTCCCAGAAATTTGTTTTATGAACTTTTTTACTTCATAATGGAAGTAAATGGTGATCCCGAAAAAAATCGTGTTCGAGATAAGGGCTGTTTCTGTTTGTACTACCCTCAAAACATGAAAAAAAGTCGTTTTCCGAGAAGTGTTTCTGTCTGTATTTAGAATTTTTTCCATGGTGAACGATAACTGCTGCAAATTCGAACAGAATCAAATAATGTTTTGCATGTGTGCCTGAGTTGTAGAGGACTCAAGGCCTATTGATTTTGGTGAAGATCTGTTAAGGGGGAGGGGTAGTTTACCTTCAACGTTTTATGTTTTAACAAGAGTAAAGTACTTAATTTTGATAATAAAGTATCCTGAACAAAAGGTCACAATAATGCACTGTAGAAAGGTAGATGAAATATCTATAAACAAAAAGGGTAGCTGAAGGGGAAGGGGGTAATTTTTCGAAAACTGCCTTTTTGACGTTGAATAAAGTACTTCATTTTGAAGGATAAGGTACCTTAATAATTACATATAATAAAACTATTACTCAATAAAAGTGTAAATATAAAAAATTCGGTTGTTCGGGTAAGGGCGAGGGGTAGTTTACCTGCATTGTTTTGTGTTTTAACAAGAGTTAAGTACTTAACTTTGATAAGTAAGTGACCCGTACATGATAAGTACTTTATGATATGATAAAGTCATATAAATCCACTGTAAAATGGTAAATGAGATATCTATAAATGGAGAGGGTAGTTGAAGGGGGAGAGGGTGATTTTTTGAAAATTACTCTGCTGATATCAAGTAAAGTACGAGTATTTAATTTTGAAGGATAAGATACCCTAGCATTGAAGTGTAAATATCATTAATGGTGGGGATAGTTTGAGGCGGTAGGATGATTATCTGCGTAGCTCAGTTTCTTTATAAGAATAAAGTACCTAATTTTTATAGATAAAGTGACTCGAAATAACATTATATTAAACGATTATTCCATAATAACAAACTATCTATAAATAGTGAACATAGTGGGGGATATTTTTTTAGAAATTATCGCACCGAATTCAAGTAAACGATTTTAAATACAAATCTTAGAACATGGAAGTCATGTATTCTCCATACCGATATTTAAATTTTGTCACAAAATTTTGAATTTTATAATTTTTATAATGGCGATTTTAGGCGACGAAACCGCCAACAGAACTAATGGATAATTCCATCTATTAAAAATCGAATGTATTAAAAATCTAATTAAAAATATAAATTGTGTGTGTGTGTGTGTGTGTGTTTATTTTTTATTGAAACAATAATATTAAAACAAGGTGGTTATTACTTGGATATAATACCTCTTTATATTCACAGTGATTTTAGATTTTCTTGTCACGTGACGGATAATTTGATACTGTGTCGGGTTATGTTGGCAGCTCTCGTGAAATAAAATCCTGGATACTCTGCTGCTTGTGTCTAACTAAACTTCAACACCCTCGAGTAAAATGCCGACTTGACGTCTGTAATGACTGACTCTTTGTCTCTTTCCTACCTCTACTTTCAATATTTCGGTACAATAATTCCTATCGCTCCATTTTCAGTGAAGTGTTTATGACTCCTATAACAGAAAGAACATAACGTTAATAGTTATTTTCTTTTTATTAGAGAGACGGAACAAACGTTCTTGCTCCTGACCATTCGAAAGGGTTAGTATTGTTTCGACGGTCTCACTGATCGCCGTACGGTACAGTGGAAAACAAAATACAGACACCAATGAAGTCACTAATAACCAGCTTTACTTAATCACAATTAACAATTTGTGATCAACAAGCTAGTCTCTTACAACAATTCAAATGAAATTGTTCCACACACACACACACACACACACACACACACACACACACACACACACACACACACACACACACACACACACACACACACACACACACACACACACACACACACACACACACACACACACACACACACACACACACACACACTAATGTCAACTAATAGACTCCCGCACAATAATCACTTTACACTAATAACCACTTATGACGCACTCAGTAATTCGCCCGACATAAACTGACTAACCGTCACTGGTTCCTTATACCCCGCTGAGATGCCAGAATAATCTGTCACTTTTTGGACGACATGTTAAACAAGTGCCCATTACAGGCGCTCTCGAATCCACTAGAAACAGTGTCGATGTCTGGCCTTGAACACAGTGCGCTGACCGGTGCGGTCTGGAACAGCGTCGATGGTTGACGCATGATAAGTGTCACGTAATTGACTTTCTCCTCAAAGTGCCAACATGTACGCACACAAACATTACAGCTGGGCTCTGCTGGGATAGCCGAGAATCATGTAGAACGACTCTCCATTGTTCGAGAACGTAATTGCGTAACAGTATTTATAGTTAATTCTATGAAGATAAGATTCAAAAGTGCAGTTTAATCTTGTGGATTTATCTGGTGAAATGAATTAGTTACGTCCAAATATTGGACTTTTATAGCAGAAGTTTTCAGTACCATTTATTATTGGGCCCTTCAATCTTTCGACAGGTTTGTACCCTCCCCGCATACACCCGTGGTGCGTGTGTTACGGAGTCTCTCACAGGTATATGGGACCTACAGTTTAACGCCGGATCCGAACGGCATAGTTGGGGAGGGTTTATACTAGTCAGGATACCTCTCGCTGGTTTGCCATTGCCTTGCGAAGGGGGAACGGTCGTATCTAAATCAGATGGCCCCAGCGGGAATCGAACCCACGCCGACAGCGTAGCAGCGCCACACGCTAGCCACTATCCCACAACTTCAGTACCATAATATTATACAAATACGCGTTACTACAGAATCAAGAGGTTTTCTAAAACATAATAACCTTCAGGAATTTAATTAACCGAGTAAATCGACTTTCACTGTTTCCAGATTTACTTTAGTATTCCGCGGTCGTTGGCGCTCTGGTAGACCGTTTTCTCAAGCAAGACCCGATAACATTTACAATTTTAAAAGACAGAAGAACGGTGTACCTACTGCCGGAAATTGGTTTTACAGCGAAGTTTAAATCCAGCGTGGTCGATCGAGCCCGCGGTAATTAATAAACGCTACTGAGCTTTAGTTAAACTGGCGAGTTGTTTTTACTCAATGTTTGGACATTAATCAGCCAAGAGAGAGAGAGCTTTTCAGAGAGATTTATCTTCAGCCAACACGACTGTCTGATGAAACTGAGAACGAGGAAGCTTTTAATTTGATTAACGACGTCATCTGTTTTAACTGAAAGCACTCACTGCTCGGGACGAACTTTTGCGCTTACGAACGGAAAAGACGGTCGCAGGTGTAACTACTATATCAACGGTAAACCTAAACGGAAGTTGTTGGTTCGATTCCGAAATGAATTTTTTTATTACTTTTTAAATAAACAATACACTTGACCACCGAGTAGCGTAGAGTGAAGTTATTAAGGGACGATCGAGAGAATCTAGTGACGCGATAACTTTATGTGTATTCTGGAACTGGAACAGCAGTTTTACTGGCTACATACAGGTGCGATAAATAAAATATATTGCGACCCCAACGCAAAAAATCTTCTTCTTCCCCAACAAGGATTAGGCCTTGGTGACCTGTTCCGGCTTCATAGTATTTATTCCCTTCTTTTCTTTGGTCTCTCTACGCTTCTTCTTCCACCTGGTTTGTAACTACTTGCCGCTTTTTTGGTAGTCTTCTTCGATAATCCATACGCTCCAGGCGGTCCTTCCAATTTATTCTCTGCAACTCTATTTTCTCATTTAAGTTGTATATTTCCAACTCTTCTCTAATCTCTTTCTAAATCGATCTTGTTTAGAACAACCTTTGACCGATCTTAGTAATTTCATCTCCGCTGCTTGTATGCGGCTTTTATCTCTCTTTCTCATTATCCGTGACTCACTTCCGTGAAGAAGCATAGGGACAGCCATTACCTTGTAAAACTTGAGCTGAGCATCTTTCCGCGACTTCTTATGGTGCCGCACATCTTTTGGACTTAAGTAGTTCATTGTCTACGGTTCTAGTGTTCTCATATGATATATCTTACCCTAGGCAGCTTAAGCGAGAGCCCATTAACCCCATTAGCCCAATAACTTGTTCAATTATTTGGTTGTTAATCACTATTTTGGCTTTTACAGGATTGCTTCCCAGGAAAGCCATCACTTTGTTTTGCTTGAGGAAATTTTTAAGTCGAACACCGTTGTAAATTATATAGCGCCCTTGGCAAACCATTTTCGGTGGTATCTATAAGCAGCAGGTCGTGAGAAAACAGCAGCGTATTAACAAATTCGCTTTGTCCTAGAGAAATACCCGTTTTGGGTAAATGCTCTGCCACCTACGAGTGACATCGCCCAAATATATATTAAACAGCGTTGGAGAGAGACTACAGCCCTGCCTTACACCTTGATTTGTACTTAGAACCTTCGGCTCCCTTCCTCTTTGCAGTAGTATCTGTGTATCAGAATAGAGACTCTTTACTGCTGAAATAAGGTGCTTAGGGTACCAATTTCTTTGTAAAATTTCCTACCTTGAAAGCCTTTTCAAAATCTAAACGCAATATATTACAGAACAGAACATTTTCTGTAATATTAAAAAGCAACGGATTCCACACATGCGTTGACTGTAGTATTAGTTAATGCGTTACAAGACTGGTATTTCGGGAGAATATTTACTTGTAGGAGTATTTCGGGAGTGCATTAATTGTAAGAAAAGGTGATTCAATATCCTCAAGTAATTCTGCTCCACTTCGTTAATTTTAATTAAATTATTAATTTTTACTTTTTACTCAACAAATCGTGCTGTGATCCGAATATAATTTGTGCGTGCTTTGTTGACAGGTGAGCAGAGCAGTTTGATAAGTTACTACTGTATTATCAATCGCCGCACGTGGTAAGTTGTATGCCGTAATGTTCGTATCTGTTAGAGTGTACGTTTTTCGATTATTTATTAAAATATAATTAATTAAGGTAATGTAAGAACGATGAAGTAAACTTTCTGTACTGACTTGCAGAACATTTCATGTATTCATCTTGTATTTAATATCATGCTTTCTTACATTTTACTGTGTAACATGGTGATTGTATCGGTCTAAGGAATGTGGTCGGTTAACGTTTTATGTTCATTGATTATAAATATTAATACTTTTTAAGGTAAAAACCCCTTTTACAAACATATTTCGGAAATTGAAAACTTCTGTTCCGGCGACTTAATCGATATTCTGATACTGTCAGCGACAGACCTCATTAAGTTAGTTAATCAACACGAAACGACGATTTAGCAAATTATTTTCGGTGGTAGCGCAAAAAATTAAATGTAAAAACTAGTAAGACTTAAGGTAATGGGCGGTGATCACCTATTAAATTGCAATCTGGTTGATAACGACAGTGAACACACAATGTTACTTATCAAGGCACTATTGATGTCGTCAAGATTATTACGTCACTGTTTATCTCACGATCGACTCGTATATAAAGAATAGTCGGCAACGGGTTCTGTCGAATGGGAGAGATAGGCCCGTTTCACGCATATCCGGCGACCGTTTAAACCCGGTGCGGTGCCAACTCATCCTTCGGCTTGTTGCCGGTCTTCGACGGCCGGTGTCCTTTCAAATCACCGTTTATCGCCAGTGCGCGTAGATTATGGAGCGCGAACAACCCATACAGGTGATTAAAATAAAGGAGGAACAAAAGACATCAGTAGGTTAGACCAATTAATATAAAACGGAAAGTGTCCGGGGATTTTTTAGGTGTTCTATCATCAGTTTTGAGAAGATCCGGAAACGTTTACAGAAAGCAGCCGTCGATATGGTCTAGACATCAATGTTAATAAAACGAAGCTAATGATGGTATCTAATAACAAGTTCATAATCTGCACCCTTAATATAAACCAAAGGCCAGTTGAACGTGTGAACAAATTTACATATCTTGGTACTATAGTCAATGAACAACGGGACCACTCTAAAAAAATAAAGAGCAGAACTGAAAAGGCAAGAGCAGTGTACACTGGAATGAGCAGTTTATTCAAAAGCCACGATTTAACAATAAACACAAAGATGAGACTTTTGCTGTGCTACGTATTTTCGGTCCTCTTCTACGGTGTAGAGTCTCGGGCATTGACTAAAGCCACAACTAAAAAATTTGAATCTTTCGAAATGTGGCCCCCCATTATTTTTGGGGGAGATCAGTCTCAGAAAAAATAGGGTTCTGTAGGGCAAAGAGTGGACACGAGTGCCGAGTTTGACGAAAGTCGATTGATGCGTCAAAAGTTATCGCGAAATCTACCCCAGACAGACAGACAAATGCTAAACGGTTGAGTTAAAACTGAGAATTCGCTTCGCTCAATGAATCGTCTTCTTTTTTGAACTTCCAGTGTACGGATGTCAGTATTCTCCATCACCCCAACGCTTCCATGTAGGCTGACGCTTTCGTCGACCTATGCTCGTTTTACTAAGTAGAAACTTATTTGTTGCTTTCTTCTGTACTTTCCCATTTGCCACACAGCTTATGTGATCATCCTGTTGTTTTTCGTGTTTTGAATCCAAAGTATTACGCGTATGTGCCAGTTACATTATTAACTTACATCTTACAGAATTTCGAGACATTATCATAAGTTTCGTTTTTTTATGTGAGATTCAACCGTGCTAAAAAGTCAAAGTCATGTTAAATAGAAAAATTTGTCATCTTCATGGTCTTCAGCGGTACATTGATGTTTATTTCCTGACTTTAATAAACTATATAAGTAATTTCATTTAGTATAAATATTGTATATATCGGTTAATTATTTTAGCATATATGCTGATGTTATACTAACATTGAAAGATTACAATAATTAGCTTTTCTTCTCCTTCTTCTATCCCTGGCTCTACATCCCTCTATGAGATTTGGCCTCCTCAACAATCCTACTCCATTCCCTTCTGTTCTCACTAACAATCTTCCATCCTCTGCTCCCCATGGTTCGCAGGTCCTCCTCAACACACTCCATCCACCTCTTTCTCGGTCTTTGTATGGGCCTATTCTGTGATGGCTCCATTCTGTGATAGCTCTCGTATTTCTGGCCTTCTCCATTCTGTAAGTATGTCCTAGCCATCTAATTCTCTATGACTTAATAAACTTTGCTATGTTTTCGCTGTTTATTAGTGTATCAAGTCCAGGATTCATGCGGATGCGCCAAGTGCCATCTTGTTGCACTACTGGCCCAAAAATTCTCAGAATTTTCCTGTCAAATCGTTTAAGATCTTCTTCATCTTTCTTCCGCATGGTCCATGTCTCACAGCCGTAAGTCACTACTGGTCTTACCTAGAGTTAGCTCAGATCTATTAATAAACAAGATTTAAAATTAGGAGTATTACGATTAAAAGTCACTTTGTTGTTTGCGGACGATCAGGCTATTCTGTCGGACTCAGAAAACAGATTGCAAATGGGTATACATTTGTTAAATCGAATCTGCAGAGACTCTGGATTGCAGATATCCACACGTAAGACCAAGGTGGTGGCTTTTCGAGGAACTGATCCCGTACGGGCAAAAAATGTTATAGATGATACTGTCCTGGAACGAGTTAGCAATTTTGAATACCTGGGCTACAGTGTGTCTTATAATGCAAGCAGCGACGTTGCGAATAAGTTGCATAAGTTCACCCTTATGTGCGGGACCATTAGGCGAACCCTTAAGTCAGGAAGTAAAGGAACACGCCTACAATTATACAATGTGATGGCCCTTCCCCCACGTCTTTATGGGTCTGGGAATTTGACTTTAACGAAAGGCCGGGCCAGTCGCGTCCAAGCGGCTGAAATGGGATTTCTCAGCCACGTGGGAGGGTATACTCTCCATGATCACAGACAGATATATGGCAGAAACTGAATATTATGAGTATACTCGACAGGTTCGCCCAGTATCGGCTGACTTGGTGGGAACATCCTTGCCGAATGGATGACTGTCGCATCCGCAAACAATTATAGAACTATAAGCCGAAGTGACGGAGAGGTGTGGGACGTCCGAGGAAGCGCTGGAGTGACCAGCTGTAATCTGCCTATTTGAGACCGGAACAAACCATCCTTGGTTTAATCCTTGAAGATGATAATGATGATGATGACGACGATTAAAAGTATACACTTTATAATTATGAAGTTAATAATTAAATAAAGTGTAGGCCTAATGTAAAGAGTATAATTTCTTACAAAGTTATAATTAATACATATTTTGTGAAAACAAAACAGACGGTTTATAATAATTATAGATTATGCATAAAGATAATATACCTTAGATAATAACTAAAGCTATGCATAAGGTAATACATTTATTTCAAGTGTGGTAATTTTTTACTTTAATTTGCGTCTCTTGGTGTAAAAGTACTTGATCCGTGAATACGAGATATTCCGTGGCGTGTGCTGTAGACACGCACAACTTGTACTTGTTAATTTGACGTTAATATCTGTTAAATGTATCTGTGTGCGCGCGCCGCGCCGTGTTCGTTGTTTAACAACAAAGTTTCTCTGTAAATTGTACGCGAGAGCGAGGAGAGGGTTGTCGGATCCGCGACGCGTGTTGTACCCATCACTTCTGCCTCTGCGAGAGCGAAATTAAATCTTGCCAGCTCCGCACAAATATGTGACACGGAGTGGTGAATTAATTATTCTGCCGAATAAGTTAGTTGGTAGCGGATAACGGCAGGCTTGTAGCGTTAACTTGTTTATTTGGGGGAAAGTCGACAACCGGATGTACGAGTATATTATAATTATGAAAAATAATTACGGACACCTGTTAAATATCGTGTTTGTAGTATTTCACATTTGAAGTATACATACAATATATTATTACATAAATAATAGCGTACTAGCCTGTTGGATTTGACGCCACACACAGGTAAACAGTGTCATGTTTTACGAACTCTAGTTTACTTAAATTGCATTGATTGTTAAGTTCTTTTCAAAAATAAGTGTACTTACTGGGAGCACAGTATGTATTCCTCCCTAGCCAATCAGGTAGAACTTGATGTTGATTAGTTGACGTTGCTTTACAGCTGCTAGGTCATGCTGGTTTGGGCTTTCTCCGGGAAAATACACGGACTCTACCTCAGCACTGCGGTAGTTGGCGGACACCGTGCCATGTGTTTCTGACACTGAAGATGGCCTTCGACGGTGGGGCCGAAGCGTCCGTCTTGCACAGAAGCAGGGGACTACGGCCTAATAGTCCGCGAAGTAATATTTCCAGCAATGTTGACGTCACAGCCTAAGGAAGAGACAGAATATTCGAACGACGTCCGTAGAATGCTACGGACGGCCAGTGAATAATCCATAAGTCGACTATGGTGCGTTTACGGCTGTTATGCAAACCTGTTTACCCTGCCGGCTTTGTCGTTGTTTCCGTAAAGGCAGGGAAACCACGATCATTTTTATAGCGACTGGCGAGTAAAAGCATTATTTTATTGCCGTTGCATTTAGCGAGTGTTACCGAAGAGTTTATTTGTTATAATTGACGTCTTGTAAATTTACGGAACTCTAACTGTTAAGTATCGTTGTATATAGCGGCGATTTAGTATGTATGTAGTACTGCAATATGGTTAATTGGACAATTATTGTAGGTCGGGTATGATTAATTTCATTTACAGCAGAGTTAATAATTATTGTGACCGTCGATTTTTTGTGATATATATGTATCTCGACGGGTAGTGGTAAAACTACCCAAGTCCACTCATGAGAATTTATGGAAAACAGAAATTAAAGGATGTGAAGTGGAATGATAAGTCATAAAACTGATTGTCTACTTTAAATTTAATTGTTAATAGAATTTTTTTATTGATTACATATAACTGTTAAAAAGTAAAAGAGGAACGCATACATATGTCGTTTTTGAAACATCTTGAAACATAACTTAAAAATTTTACTTGGGTAGTTTTACCATTAACCCCTCGATGTGTGTGTGTGGGGGGGGGGACTAATGTTCGCCGCAGGAAGGTGCGCACTCCTACGGTGTGTGGGACTCGCACCCACCAAAATCACAAACCTTTTTTTTCCATGGCATGGATCCACTTCGGGACTCAGCTTTTGTTATACTTCAAGGTTGGTGAGATTTGTTCTTCGCCCGTGTTTTAAATATTTAAACATTCATGTGTTTTAAACATTCACCGGGTCCACGTTACCTGCTTTCTGCTATTTTGTCAGCGGCCCGAGCAAGATCATTTTTTGCTTCCTTCTTTTGCTTTAGAATCTCCAGGGTTTTAGGGTTTTGCGTCGCCGCTTTCCATCTATTACAGGTGAAAAACGTGTGGCGCACTTTGCCTAGTTCCTATTTACAGAAAATGCAGTGTGGTCTGTCTACTTTTCCTTTTCCCATCGTATATAGGTAAGTCCGGAACAGGCCATGAGCAGTTAGATATTGTGTTATAAAACAGTTAACCTCTTCACGTTTGCGATCAGTCAACTCAAGTAACTGCTTTATGAGCCTAGCGATCCGTCTTCCCTTCGTGTCACTGGGCCACCTTTCCTGCCACTGACCCTGGCCTCCCAGTGAGCTAGTACTTTATTTTCTTTGGCCTTCCTCTTGTATACCTGTTTCCGCTGCTGTTCCAGCAGATCGATTGGAATAATTCCCGCGACTACAAGAACCGCGGACTTCGGAACCGTGCGGTAGGAGCAAGCCACTCTTAGCGCGCCAATTCGCTGTACTGCTGAAATGCGTCTTCTGTATTTCTGGAAGTTGAGTGCGTCACCCTAAATCTCCGCACCATAAAGTAGTACTGAGTTCCTCCGTAATCGTCGCTTGGAAGGTTTCGGTCTGCTGGTGTTAGCCATAATTCTACTTAGCTCCTTGGACACAGTGGCACCCTAATCAGCCGCCTGTTTAATTTTATCAAAACAAAAATAAGTTGTGATGACTTCAGTGGTCAAAATCGCCGTTCCATGTTCGTAACCGTATTTATATTATACACTTTGTGCACGTTCACATACATGTACATACGATGTATAGAAGTTTGGAATTTCTTAACCATTCCAAAATTATATAATTGTGTAACATCTCCACGTGTATATGCTGGAGCCAAACAAATTTTTACGTACAACTAAGAGTAGGTTAGCCTATATTTCTCTGTTTTTGTTTTTATGCGACATATCTTCCAGACTCTGATACTAGCGTTTGTCTTCTCACTTTGTGGGGGGGAAATTGTTGCTGTAAATTTCTCTCTACCCTGTTGTATTCGAAGCTTTGTGATAGGTGTTTGTTTTCATAGATCTTCCATGTTTCATTAACCCATACTCTGCGCCTTCGTGTAAATTGGAATATGTAGATCGTAACACTTCATGAAGTGCGTTGTTAGTCTCTCTCTCTCTCTCTCTCTCTCTCTCTCCCTCCCTCCCTGTCCATCTCTCCCGCTGTCTCTCCCTCCCTCTTTCTTTCACATTCTGTCGTTAACAGCTAATTAACCGAACCGATGATGGAGTTGTATGACTGGTTGGGGCAATAGGCGTCAGGAAAATGATATGACGAATATTTTTATTAAATATTTTATTAGAAAATAATGATATGCCACTGGAATGTACAACACTTGTAAATACCATAGCCTTACAGTTCAAGAAATGAAAACGGCTGCGAACAATTGAAAGTAGATGGTAAACTTGTAATAGCGTTGTAACAAAAATGTAAAATTTCAATCGAGCGCTGTGTACTTGTTTTGAACCGGACTTCCATGAACTAACAACGGTCAGGGTTATGAGACTGACAAAGAAGTCGCAGGTTTGAGGCTCACCGCACCGCACTGCACAGCAGCAAAACAGTATAACTGCTCATTAACAAACCAAAATGTTTTGCTACGTAACTTCCCCTTTGAAGGGAATCCACCGTTAACCGCGTTGTTAGTAAATACTACACGTCGTTTATTACGTCATATATTTTTTTAGTAATTAATTAGACCTATTATTTGATTATAATAATGTTCAGTACACAGCGTAGTAACATAAATCTATATGATGTGTGCGTCATTTGATCGTGCAAATTGATATTGTTTATAAAAACTATTTCAGTTTAACAAAAGTAATTATCATCATCTTCACGGATAAAACCAAGGATGGTTTGTTCCGGTCTCAAATAGGCAAAGATTACAGCTGGTCACTCCAGCGCTTCCTCGGACGTCCCACACCTCTCCGTCCCCTCGGCTTATAGTTCCATAGTTGTTTGGGGATGCGGCAGTCATCCATTCACCAAAGATGTTTTCACCAATTCAGCCGATACTGAGCGATCCTGTCGAGTATGCTCATAATATTCAGTTCCTGCGCTTTTATTCACAGCTGTGGTCAGCAATTTTTGATCCGTCCGGCTAGTCCTTATTTGAGGCAATTTAGTAGTGAATATGTCCCCTGCATATATGTTACTAGCATATCGCAGGGTAAGACGTATGATGGGGCTGCCACCTTCAGGCTTAACGTCCAGCCCGATTTTCTGTCTGGGTGTTCTCCCATAAACTGGCTGTCTTACCAGACTAAAGGGACCAGTTTTCCCTGTTGATATATCCAAAAGGATCTTTAATGTAGTGGTTTCTCCTTGCCTCCTACATTCTACGTCGTTGACCAATGGAAGGTCATCCGTCTTTAGGGGCAATTCCTCACTCCAAGGGCAAGAGGGTGCCCTAACCTCTAGTTGACAGCTTATACCGGCTGTCCCTCGGTCTCCAGAGCCACGTTAGCCACCTGTAGGTGTTTCCCATCCCTCACTACTTGGAGGTGCGGTTGGATGTTTCCTTTCATCAAGGAATGAGACCATAAGCCATTACAGTACTTTGGCGGACAGTTTAACAAAATAATTTTATTTTCTTTAAACCAAACGTTTCGGTATACTACGAGAAGTATCCTCACAGTGGCTCGACTGAGACAGAGCACAAAGTCTTGACTTACTCCTGTTGTTATAGTAAGCCCGGCCCACACTGTTACAAACAAGTCCATATTTACAAAAAAAATATATATATACAAAAATAACACAATATGTACAACAAATTATAAAATATTTACAGAAATGTAGGCCTAGTAGTTTATAAAGCGGCTGAAATGAGATTTCTCAGGCACGTGGCAGGGTATTCTCTCCATGATTATAGAAGAAACATAGATATACGGCAGGAACTGAATATTATGAGTATAATATTTATAATATTATACAGGATCGCCCAGTATCGGCTGAATTGGTGAGAACATCTTTGCCGAATGGATGACTGCCGCATCCCCAAACAACTCTGGAACTATAAGCCGAGGGGACGGAGAGGTGTGGGACGTCCAAGGAACCCCTGGAGTGACCAGCTCTAATCTTTGCCTATTTGACATCGGAACAAAACAATCCTTGGTGTAATCCGTGACGATGATGATGAGTGGAATCTGTAATTATTCAACACCGTTGAGATTATCATCTGTAGGTAACGGAATCATATACTTTCTCCACTAACGAAATAATATCTCCATCCCCCCCCCAAACATTGTTTTCTGTTCTCTTTATACTGTGAACGTGAGGAAATTGTGAACTCAATATGACCTGTGTATTGTGGTAGCATATACAGTATAAGCGAAATCGGACACTGGGAGTGATAAAATTGAGTGTGAAAATTATATTCTTGGTTTGAAACCTTAAAAAGTACTTGTACAAATATACTTTGTTCTTCGTCCCTTCTAACATATTTCACAAAATTCTGGAGTTGGGTGAGAACTTTGTAACCAGGGAATTTATTATTGGGTCCGTAAGGGTATCGTAATTAAGCCATAGAAATGTTTGCGGGGTTGGCTTCTGTAGAGAGGGTAAGAGAAACCAGCTAACAAGCATTTCTCCGGGGTTATAGTAATAAGTAAAATGAGGGGTGGTTCATATCTTTGTGTGTGTTTGCGCGCGGCCTTTAGGCGATTTTATATGTGGGGTAGGAGGAGGGTTAAAGAGCGGTCACAACGCGAATAAACAATTGGAAGATGAATGAAAATGGTGAGGCAAGCGTCGTTGGCTTAACCTCCCCCCTTCCACCGCCACGGCCCCCCGCTCCCTATTTAATCAGGAACGCGCTAATCCGCACACGTTACAGAAGCGTTGAAACCCTGGCCGTCAGAATTCTGGCCGACCTTTATAATTGGCAAACCGAAGGTCTAAGCGTTTAACGTTGTTCCCCGCAATTCCCGAGCGTTCCAACGTCAGCGGCAGTTCTTACTGCTCTACACGTTGCTCTGTAGTAAACTGGTTTGTTGGAATACTACGTTTTGTCGATTTTCATAGGAGTGGAAGTGAATTCAGTTGCGTTGGCACGGATCTTGGCTATGTTTGTTTATTCCGACCCTTTACCGCACTTCATCACGCAAGGAGGCGGGTAACGTGTTTGTACGTTTGTGTTCAGGTTTCTTCATAGCTCTACCGGTTTTGAAAAAAAAAAAAACAGGGCCGTTAAAATTCTTTTCGTCAATCACCATAAAGGGTAAGAACATGCCGAAGCAGCATTACTGGTAGACTGTAGCTTACTGTGAGATAGTGCGACAAATCAGCTGACAAAAATACCGAGGAGTTTATCCTTACTGTGAGACATTACTGTACTGTGAGACATCGCGACAAGTCAGCTGACAAACATACCGAGGAGTTTATCCTTACTGTGAGACATTATTGTACTGTGAGACACCGCGACAAGTCAGCTGACAAACAGTTCACTTCGTTGTGGAAAAAGAAAGTGTTTTCTAGTACTGGAATGTGTGTCACTGTAGTTATTAGATAACAGTTCAAAATTGTCAAACGTTTTTCTTCATTATAGTTCGTTGTTTGTCTAGTTTAGTTTTTATAAAAACAAACCGACAAATTAATCTCTTCTACTCAAAGACTGATGTATAAGGCATTCAGAAAAGGAAATCACCTTTTACTTTATGCGAAGCTTTTACCTTACTTATGACTTTTAAAACTTGAAGATATGATTTGATGATTGTACTTAAAGATACTTATAATGAGAGACAAAGAAACTAAGATTATCAAATCGTCTTTTATGTATAATTAGAAATAAAAGTATTAACTATGAAGCCGGAATCACAACCAAAAACGCATATGAACTAATGAGATAGGAACGTGTCCACGTGAACTCAGCTGCGCTATGGAGTGAGAGAAGTCCTGTGATTCAGTGAACCACTCAGGTAGCGCGCCACCTGAAAAAAAAAACTCCAGTGAGAAAAAAATAATAATTTGTTCTTGCCTTACTCGAACAGTAAGCTCCACAGCAATGTGGTATAGTAAGTATCTTCGACATGTTGGCTCCTATTCAAATCTATACATTTGTTATGGCCTCACTGTCGTACACTACAGTAATGTCTCTAAGTAAGCTGCTGTCTAACAGTAATGCTGCGTCGGCATGTTCGTACCAAGTCAGGTCGGGTTTTTAAACCTGACAGACTATCTTAAACGGTGGAACGCGCAGAGCGAACGGGAGAATTATGGTACTGCATGCGGCGGCTAGAGAGGAGGGTATGTAGCAACCTGTAGATCGATGGTGGCAACCGTTTGCTCTTTCGCTCACACACTAATTCTCTCGGTCACACACTGTCACTTCATAACGACATTTGCATGCTTCTGATGTTCTCGCTAGCCATTGTTGTTCCCGATGTACACACCGTGAAGCGCTATTGTGCGCATATGCGAAACGGATGAAATTTTGTTAGCCTCGCAACGAGGTGTTTGTCAACTTCAAAACGTATCGTCAGTTTTGTACTAAAAAAAATACGCCAACTGTAATATTGCTGGTCAATCAAACAATCAACCGTGGCTCTACAACGCTTGGTGGCTCTTGGCCTGCTCCAAGAGTCGATTCCATTCCTCCCTATTGCATGCCCTGGCTTTCCAGTTTCTTATGTTCATCTTTCCCAGGTTCTCCTCTATCTGGTCTTTGAATCTACTTCGGGGTCTACTACCCCTTTTTCTACTACTGATTGGTTTCTGGTAGAAAATATGTTTCGTAGGCTGTCCTTCATTCTCTCCATGTGTCCAACCCATCTTGGCCTGTTTATTTTGATTATCCTGACAATGTCCGGCTCTTTGTAAAGATGGTGTAGTTCATAATTGTAGCGCCTGCGCCACATTCCATTTTCTTGTACTCCTCTAAATATTGTTCTTAAATCTAAATATTGCTGTTACAAAAAATTAAAAATTTGCTGTGCTCTCGAGGGAGATGCCATTCATTTTGTCTTGAAATCGCCAGTCATTGTAACGGCAAATGTTAATAAAATATGACTTCACAAATGGTATTTTTAATTGTCCATTTAGAAAAAAATATATTAAAAAAAGGCCATGCAGTGTTTCAGTTTTTGTTTGTTTGTTTAAGGGCCGACAGTTATGGAACTGAGATTATTCTCGGGGTAGCACAGTCTCTTTAATGTAGATAAGGGGCAGAATGTCTACGCCCTAGATAAGCGCTGCAGGCAGGGCAGGTAGGCGTTCTGTACAGTCAAATCAAAGAGGGGAAAGCGGGTGGGTGGGTCCGTTTAGCACAAAATCACGAACGCCCGCACAACAGAGATGAGACTTCCGAACACGCGGCCCAACCGTCTGTAACAGATCCGTACCGAATTAATTAAATGCGAACAGAACCGACTGTAAGATCTATAACCACGTTTGTTGTAAAGCATGCAAACATTTAGAGCTTTTCGGATGTTGAGTTTTGTGTGTAGTCAGTTGAATTTAAGGTTTTAACATTTATTAATTTGTCAGGTCGAATCGCTGCTCTTATTCTAACGGTTGGTCAACACCAAGCAAACGTGTTTCCACGTTTTGTTCGGATTTGATAAAAACAGAATATTTTGTGTTGACTTGAGTGTCATATGTATTAACTCATGGATTTAAACGAGTTTAGCAAGCTGTGGATTAGTCACTCAGTACAGAGGTTATAGAGTCATACTCTTCATCATTATATGTGGTCACGTTTGTTTGCTTTACCGATTTCCATTTAACATAAGGAAATGGAAGTATGGTGATGGCGAAAAAATCGTGTTCAAGATAAGGGCTGATTCTCATTGTACTATCCTCAAGACATGAAGAAAAATTTTACGTTTTGCAACGTTTTACGTTTTAACAAGAGTAAAGTACTCAATTTTGGTAAATAAAGAATCCTGAAAAGAAGGTCATAATAATTCACTGTAGAAAGGTAGATGAAATATCTGTAAATGAAAAGGGTCATTAAAAGAGGTGGAGGTAATTTTCTGTAAATGAAAATGATAGTTGAAAGAGGAGTGGATAATTTTTTATATGTGTACTACGTAATCGGCAACAAAGAAGTAGTTTGTCGTTAAAATTCCTTTCCGGGCTGATTGGCCGTGGTCCAATGTTTTCTGCAAAACCAGACGTTTCGGCAGTGCCATCGACTGCCATTATCAGTGAAAATCGAGTGGGCTAACGTGAGGTGTTATACGTTAGTGACCACAGTACTGTGGTTAAGGTTGAAGCAAGAAGTAGAAAGAAGTAGTTTCTATGGAAATATTTCATTTCGAAAATGATTTTAAATATAAATCTTAGAACACGGAAGTCATGTGTGGTTCTCCGTACCGATATTTCTTTAATTCCACTGTAAAGCATAACCTTTCGCACATTTGCTAGGGGTATTTTGACTGCAACGAATCTTTTAAGTGCGACCAAGATGTGAGAATTAAATAAGATTTCTCATGAACATGACACGATCCGTGATACTCGAATTGATCCATGAAACCAGACCAAAGATTGTGTAAAATAGACTACCTAACGATAACATTCTGAAGACATTTAAATGGTTCCGTTTAACGATAAATATAAAATATTTAAAAAATGGTATTGATATCTGGAGACATCAAGAATAAACAAAGCAAAACAAATAATTAGATCATCGAATGGGATTCTATGGAGCACAGACATTGTAAAAGAAAGGAAGAAAAGTATATACGATAGTATGATTAAAAGCACGTTGATGTACGGATCCGAAACATGGAGCATAAAAGAACAGGTAAAAAGAAAGACAGAAGCTTCAGAAATGGATGCTTTGAGACGAGCTGCTAGAACTTCAAGGCTATAACGAATACGAAATGAAACGGTCAAAAGACGATCATCGACTGCATTGAAGAAAAACGACTAATCTGGTACGGACACGTACAAAGAATGGGACAAGACCGACTACCAAAGAAAACAATGAGATGGATACGTAGAGAGCACAGAAAGAAAGGAAGCCCCAAGAAAAGATGGCCAGAGGGCATAAGAAGATCAATGAGCGTTAGAGGACTAAACGACGAAAACTGCAACGACAGTCAACAATGGAGATTAGGCATCGGACAACGTCGTAGGGCGTTTTGACCCCGAAAGAAAATATCTGGAGACGATAACTCAGAGATGATTGTCTCGTGTTGTTCATCATTGTCATTTCTTCAAACATTAGGATTATTATCCTGTTCCGGCTTCATGTGTCTCATAATCAGTTTACTGGCCGTCGAACGTCTTTTCTCCCACGAAAAAGATAAGAATGAGACAGCCAAGGAATACGGGTACTGTCTGTTCTGTGCAAAAGGCGTTTTCATGTGTCTTTATACGATGTCATCTTCTCATTTTTACTTCCATGTTCCATAAGGAAGTGGAAGTATGGTGATGGCGAAAAAAAATCGTGTTCGAGAGAAGGGCTGATTCTGATTGTACTACCCTCAAAACGTGAAGAAAAGTTATTTTCCGTACAGTGTCTGTGTGTAGAATTGTTTCTATGGCGAACGATAACTGCCGCAAATTCAAACAGAATCAAATAATTTTTTATAAAGGTGTCCCATAAAGTACGCAAGATTTAATAATGTTGTAAAAACTTTTATTTATTGAAAAATATCAGATGTTTTAATGTTAATACAAAGTACACTTACTGTTAAATGTGGAACACAATATCAGACAAATGTCCCCCGCGACTCTGCTGGCACACTGTTGTCCGTCGATCGAAATTTTCGATGACCTTCTTGCACAATTCCGGCTCAATCTCACCAATAACTCGTTGAATCTGTTCCTTGAGTTGAAAAATTGTTCGTGGATTGCGAACATAAGCGCGTGATTTCACATATCCCCAAAGGAAGGAGTCGCATGGTGTTAAATCACAAGACCTCGGTGGCCAGTTCTGATCGCCGTTGCGTGAAATAAGACGTGCAGGAAACTTTTCAGATAACAAAGCAATTGTTTCGCGGGCAGTATGACTGGTTGCGCCGTCCTGCTGAAACCACATATCTTCGAATTCCATACCTTCCAGTTGAGGCCACAAAAACTCCATTATCATGTTGCGGTAACGTTCGCCAGTCACTGTTACTGCATCTCCAGCCTCATTCTCAAAGAAATACGGCCCAATCACGCCACCAGCCCAAAACCCGCACCAAACAGTTGCTCTTTGTGTATGCAAAGGCTTCTCGTGAATGATACGAGGGTTCTCTGTACCCCAAAGCCGACTATTTTGTTTATTTACGTACCCGTTGAGGTGGAAGTGTGCCTCATCGCTAAAGATGATTTTGTGGGAAAAATCACCGTCCGTTTCACGTTTACTCCAATATCCAACTGACGAATTCTCGGCGCTTCATTCAAATGGTCACACGGTTTGAGTTCTTGTGTTAGTTGGATTTTGTAGGTATTCAGATGAAGATCGTTTTTTAGAATTCGCTGCATTGTGGTTCTTGGAATGGCCAGTTGTTGTGATCGACGGCGAATTGATTTCCCTGGACTCACATCGACACTATCTCTCACTACCGCGACGTTTTCAATATAACGGGTAGCGCGAGGAAGTCCAGACGGTTTAACGTCTAATAACGAAGCTGTTTCTTCGAATTTCTTAATCAATCTCTGCACAGATTAGGTGCTTTTCGTCGTCCAAAAATTCCACGCAATTTACGAACGGTTTCCGCATAACATTCACCGTTCTTATAATGTGTTTTCACAATAACAACGCGCTGTTCTTTCGTGTAACGCTCCATGACGACTAATGGCGAGTAAACGGCAACAACAGTACAACAGTTGCAGTGCTACCAACCTAACAAGACGACAGTGGCGCGTAATTAAAATATTGTGTACATTATGGGACACCCTTTATGTGTGTCTGAGTTGTAGCAGACTCAACGCCTATTGATTTTGGTGAAGATCGGGTAAGGAAGAGGGGTAGTTTACCTGCAACGAATGAAGTATCTAATTTTTATAGATAAAGAGACTCGAAAATAACATTGTGTTAAACGACTACCCCATAATAACAAAAATGTCTATAAATAGTAAACAAAAAATTATTTGAGGGCGGGGGATTTTTTTTAGGAATTATCTAACAGAATTCAAGTAATTGATTTTAAATATAAATCTTAGAACATGGAAGTCATGTATGGTTCTCCATACCGATGTTATATTCTCGTACTATGCCAACTCCCCAGACGTTTGCAGTTACATTGGCGAGTTTCTATTTGTTTTCAGCTGTTCACGAGTGTTTGTTCAGCGCTGTGTATTCCCGTCTAGTTGCGGATGTATTTACATCTACGTCCTTTCATTATCAGCTGGAGCATACGGTATCCATCACATCTCAGAATATAGGCTAGATTCCGACGTTTAATAGTTTTCAATGTCTCCCAAAACTGTGACAATTTCCCTACTTCAGACTGCTTCATGGGCTTGCGTAGCTGTCCAGAGTAACTTGATCATTCGTCTGCGTAGCCACATCTCGAATTCCTCCAAGCGATTGATTGTCCAATTTTCAGTGTCCACAAACCGTACTTAGCATCTGATCAATCGTTGACAGAGTTTTAAGTTGATGTTATTGTTACACGGACATGTTCTCAGTTTTGAAACGATGAACTGGGTAATTTAAAACTGTATTTAATTTCTTCCTCGGGATTAAGATGTTCAGTACTATAGCATCCCAGTTATTTAAATATCGGTATGGAGAACCATTCATGACTTCCATGTACTAAGATTTATATTTAAAATCATTTTCGAAATGAAATATTTCCATAGAAACTGCTTCTTTCCAGTTCTTTCTTCAGCCTTAACCACAGTACTGTGGTCACTAACGTATACCACCTCAGCTTAGCGCACTCGATTGTCACTGATGATGGCAGTCGATGACTCTGCCGAAACGTCTGGTTTGCAGAAGGCACTGGACCATTGCCAAGCAGCCCGGGAAGGAATTTTATCAACAAACTACCTCTTTCTTGCCGATAACGTAGTACACATATAAAAAATTATCCCCTCCCCCTTAAACTATCATTTTCATTTATAGAAAATTACCCCCCTTCAACTACCATTACCATTTTTAGATATTTCATCTACCTTTCTACAGTCGATTGTTATGACCTTCTTTTCAGGATACTTTATTTATCAAAATTAAGCACTTTACTCTTGTTAAAACGTAAAACATTGTAGGCAAAAACTACCCCTTTCCCTTATCCGATCTTCACCAAAATCGATAGGCCTGGAGTCCTCTACAATTCAGGACTGTGTGCAAAAAATTATTTGATTCTGTTTGAATTTGCGGCTGTTATCGTTTGCCAACAAAAAATTCTACACGCAGACACAACACACACACACACACACGCGCGCGCGCTTTTCGAAAAATGACTTTTTTTCATGTTTTGATGGCAGTACAATCAGAATCTGCCATTATCTCGAACACGATTTTTTTCGGCATGACCATACTTCCATTTCCTTATGGAACATGGAAGTAAAAATTATCCCCTCCCCCTTAAACTATCATTTTCATTTATAGAAAATTACCCCCTTCAACTACCATTACCATTTTTAGATATTTCGTCTACCTTTCTACAGTCGATTGTTATGACCTTCTTTTCAGGATACTTATTTATCAAAATTAAGTACTTTACTCTTGTTAAAACATAAAACGTTGGAGGTAAACTAACCCCTTCCCCGTAACCGATCTTCATCAAAATCAATAGGCCTTGAGTCCTCTACAACCCAGGCGCATATGCAAAAACGTATTTGATTTTTTTTTAATTTGCGGCAGTTATCGTTCGCCATAGAAAAATCTCTACACACAGACACTTTTAAGAAAATGACTTCTTCATGTTTTGAGGGTAGTACAATCAGAATCAGCCCTTATCTCGTACACGATTTTTTTCGCCATCGACATACTTACATTTCCTTATGGAACATGCAACTAAAAAATGAGAGACCCTTTCAGTATTTTTTCCATTTATTTGCAGTTGTGATTCTGAGTGTGAGGCTGTAAATGACTAAAGGCCGTAAATTTTGTTTTTGTAACGTTTATGTTTAATCCCGTCTCTTGTCCAATAGTGCGAACATAGTTTAGAAGGTGATGAAGACCTTGAATGTTGCCACTTAATATGACCGTGTCATCAACGTATCGAATGTTACTTATTAATTTTCATCGTTTATTTTCACTCCAAGCTGTTGTACCTGTAAGGGCTCTCCAAATATTTGTCCGTGTATAAGTTTCATTACAGCGGACATAGACCAAATCGTTGCCTAATGTCTCGCTGGGTCTGACATTCGCTCTTTGTACTTCTGTTAATCCGGACAACTGCTTTATGTTGCCAGGATATATTTTCTACGATATATTCTCATTATAATATACACGAAGTAAACAGACATTGGGAAAAAGTGGACACGCTTAGGTTCCCAGATGACATAGCAGTGACTGTAGAGAGTAACGAAGATCTACAAAAGATTCTTGTCACAATGGATCAAGTAATGAAGAATGAATTCAATATGAAAATAAATGAACAAAAGACCAAAGTCCTAGTCTGTAGTCGGAAGGAAGAAGATCCAGTCAGAATAACTCTTGGAAATAATGTTCTCCAGGCAGTTAAAGAATATAACTATCTAGGAAGTAAAATCACAAGTGATGGACGTAGCAGTAAGGAAATTATAAGTAAAATTAACCAGGCTAAATTTGCTTTCAACAAACAGAAAAGCCTCTTCACTTCAAACACTATCATCCTAAAAATAAGGAAGAATCTAGTAAAGACATACATGTGGAGTGTTGCCCTATACGGGAGTGAATCTTGGACAACTGGAGAAAGTGACAAGAAAAGACTCCAAGCATTTAAGACCTGGTGCTACAGAAGAATATTCAAGGTAAGCTGGAGGGAGAAGATAACAAATGAGGAAGTCTTTAGAAGAGCTCAGGAGGAGAAGAGCTTTCTACGAAATTTAAAAGACAGAAGACCCAAGTTTATAGGCATATACTACGACACAATGGGTTGGCTAAGAGAAGAATAGAAGGAACAATTGAAGGGAAGAATCGCAGAAGACGACCCCGTTTAGACTACATGAAACACCTTATGGTCGATATGAACTGCACATCATAGTGTGAGTTGAAAAGAAAAGCAGAGAAGTGGGAAGAATGTCGAGCTGCTGCCAACCAGCCTATGGGCTGCTAACCTAGAAGATTCTCACTAACTGAGAATATTTTGACTTCCTAACGTCGTCATTTCATATCGATCCTCTCTTGTATATTCCTTGACTGCCCTTAGAGAGTATACTTCGTTTCAGCTGCCTGAACCTTGCTCCAATCCCATCGTCTTATCGTTTACCATTCATAATTACATAACAACATTGGAACAGTCAGTGCCGTAACTACGCCGGGGATCAGGAGGATCAATCCCTCCCCCCTCCCGAGCTATTAAACATTTCAGTGAAATTCCATAATCCCTTAACGTATAACCTTGTTATTTGAATTACAGTCTCTGTAATTCCACGCGGTTCAATCGTGGTCCTTTTAGGACTTGAAGATGGTGAAAACACTGATAGGCCTCGTCCGGAACGTGACAGTTTAGCAAGTAAACACGACAAAGGTGTGACGTATAACCAGTTGTGTGTGTTAAAATAACGCTTATAAATATTTATATGGGAAGAAGCATCAGTATCTCTTTTTCCACGAGTAAAGTAGGGAGTACAACCTTCAAGCTTGTTTCATTCCTCCTCCCCCAGGAGTTACACTACTGGAAACAGTGTTTGTCCTTTAAAGCTTTAAATTCTCAAATCGTGTAGTTTTTTTTTTCAATTTACTCATTTCACAGAGTAATAAGTAAAAGTGATGTATAAGTCGTCACTTGAGGTGGCGACGTTCACCGGGTCAGGTCATCTGGCCACTGTCTCTTCAGCCTTCTTACATCCAGTGATGGACTGAGGAGCTCGTTGATCAGGTTATTGCTGTGTCCTATGTTGCGGTTCCTGTACTTAGCGGCGTGCATTTTGATGACCTCAGAAATGTATGGAATGTTGAGGTCTTTGTGAAGAGTATAATTAGAGATGAACCAGGGAGCATTCGTTATGCAGCGCAAGATTTTTGACTGAACTGTCTGCAGAATCTTTGTGTTGGAAGGTTTAGTGCATCCCCACAATTCTATACCGTAAGTCCAGATTGGTCTGAGCACAGCTTTATATATGATGGTTTTGTTTGCGAGAGATAGTTGAGTTTTTTACCTATGAGCCAGTACATTTGCCTAGCTTTTAAGTTGAGTTGTTGTTTCTTAGCCTGAATGTGGGCTTTCCATGTTAATTTGTCGTCCAAAAGCAGCCCCAGGTATTTAACTTCTGATTTTATAGGTATGGGGGCATCGTTTATGGTGACTTGTGGACAAGAGCTACGTTTCATGGTGAAGGTTATTTGAGTGGATTTTGCAGAATTAACTCGGATCCTCCACCGCTGGAACCAATCTTGCAGGAGGTAAAGATGGCTTTGCAGTTTCTCAGAGGCTCGTTCCGGGTTGGGATCTGCTGCGAGGATAGCGGTATCATCAGCGAAGGTGGCGGTGGTAGTGTAGTCCGTCACAGGTAGGTCAGCAGTAAATATAAGATATAAGTATGGTCCCAGAACGCTGCCCTGAGGCACTCCTGACTTTATAGGAGATATAACGGACACAGTGTCTTCGATTTTGATTTAGAAGTGTCTATCTTGCACATATGATTTCAACAGTAAATATAGTTGATCAGGAAGTTGTTTCTTCAGCTTGTACAGAAGGCCCTCATGCCAGACTTTATCAAAAGCCTGCTGAATATCCAGGAAGACAGCTGCGCACATCACCTTCTTTTCCAGGCTATCCCTAATTTTGTTCACTATTCTGTGGCATTGCTGCACTGTAGAATGTTTTTCTCTGAACCCAAATTGGTGTTCAGGGATCAGGTATCTAAAGGGCACTATTTGTTTTAGTCTGGTCAGGAGAAGTCGTTCAAATATTTTTGACAAGAGTGGTAGAAGGCTTATTGGCCTGTAAGATGTAGGGTCAGTAGGGGGTTTGCCAGATTTTGCGACCATGATAATTTGGGCAAATTTCCATTGGATTGGAAAGTAGCACAGTCTGAGCATACTGTTGTAAATAGTTGTAAGTAGTACTAACCCTTTTTTGGGAAGATGTTTCAGAACTTCTCCAACTATTAAATCGTAACCGGGGGCTGTGGATGTAATCGTGTAGTAGTGGATTTAAAATCTCGGTGTTTAAGCGATACGAAGCTTCCTAGGAAGCGGTGATGTGTGAATAGTTAAAGTTGTTTAATCCTGTTATTCAAGAAATTGTAGAAGAAGAAGAGACGAGAGTATAATTTAGTTCGAGCTAATCGTAGAAGGCTGGTACAGTATTCTGTGATAACTACATAACAATATTGGAAGTCAGTGGCGTAACTACGGCGGGGATCAGGATGATCAATCCTCCCCCCCCCCGAGCTATTAAAAATCTCAGTGATATTCCGTATTCACTTAACGTATAACCTTTTGCATGTGTTAAAATAAGGATTATAAATAATTATATGTGAAGAAGCATCAGTATCTCATTTTTCGCGAGTAAAATAGAGAGTCCAACCTTGAAACTAGTCTTATCCCCCTTCCCCCTGAAGCAGCTCCTGGAAACAGTCGTTGTCTTACAGAACTTCAAATTCTCAAATCATGTACGAGGGTTGTTCAACAGAAACACGTTTAGAGGCTGTAAAGCATTTTTATTTAAGGATTTTAATAAAAGTCTCCATTAACATTAAGTCACGAGTCCCACTGTTGCGCTAATTTGTAGATTCCCTACTGGTAAAATTCTTGCGGCTGTTTGCGGAACCATTCGCTAACAGCAAACTCTACCTCAGCGTCCGATTTGAACCGCCGTCCTTTTAGTGATTTCTTTAATGGCCCAAAAACATGATAATCGCACGGGGACAAGTCGGGACTGTAAGGTGGATGTTGTAAGATTTCCCACTTCATACGACCAAGCAGATCTTGAATCGTCTGCCCTACATCGGGTCGAGCATTATCTTGGAGAAGAATGACACCATTTGTGAGCTTTCCGAGACGTTTATTCTTGATTCTGACCCGTAAACGTTTTAAACTGTCCACATATCGCTCAGCGTTGATGTTGACACCAGGTTCTTTAAAATCTAAGAGCAGCACACCCTGACAATACAAAAATACGGTAACCATTAGTTTTCCTGCCGAAGGGTGGGACCGACATTTTTTCGCCTTCGGAGATTGTGCATGGTTCCATGCATACTATGAGTTTGGATTCTGGTTCGTAGTGATAACACCAAGACTCATCACCGGCAACAATTTGGTGTAGAAAGACATTACCTCGTTGTTGTTAGCGCATCAAAAGGCCGAACGCAAATTTTTCTGCTCATCGGTAAGCAGTGGTGGAATCCACTGAGCCACAAGTTTGTCGTAGCTATGGAAACAGTTCCCACGCTGATGCTCAACGGCGTTTAAGCTTTAAGCTTCCTAGGAAGCGGTGAGGTCTGAATAGTTAAACTTGTTTAATCCTATTATTCAAGGAGTGAAGTAGAAGAAGATACGAGATAGTATAATTTAGTTCGAGCTAATTGTAGAAGTCTGGTACAGCATTCTGTGACGGAATGCTGTGTCATCCTGTATTTAAGGCTTTACGTCATTACGATCGTGAGGACATTGAAGTAGGTCTGTGTTTAAATGACATAAACTCATAACTTCAAGATAAAAAAGTTTGGAGGTATAAAGATCGTCGTCATTAAAATTAAAGAGATCGAAATCTGAACAGGACCGTCGTGAGAAACCTATACAATTCGTAGGAAAGGTTCAAAGGTTAAAATAAAAAAAAAAAAAAATCAACAATAAAAGATTGGCTTTGTCAGTGCGACAAAACCTAAGACGGATCAAAAAGATATGGAACCTGCACACAAAGGGGCTGTTCGTTCTGGTACCGAATTCCATTGGTGACAATGCGTGCGGCTATAGTGTACTGAGACAGCAGATGTTAGATATTATTATGGCCCGTGGTATACAATAAACGGAATCATTTGTTGCGAGAAAGATTTATGTTTTGTATACAAAATATAATTTGTAAATGTACGAACAGAAATTCGAATTTAAACGATACGCAGGTACAACTGATTAAAAGAAATTTTTACAAAAGTTGATTGCGTTATCGTTGGAAAAGAGAATGCATTTAATATGGGTATATATTAAAATGGTGTTCTTTCTTAACTCCTGAGAGGAAACCACGTATTTAAATCAGAATTTTAGTATTGTGAAACAAACATTATAAAGCATTATAAAAAATCTAGCTTCACTTCAAGAAGCACGAAATGCAAAATCTACAAAACACTTACCAGGTGTTTTGGTGACATATACTTCAGAAAACTGGACAATGACAAAAAATAGCGAGAGACTTCTAGGTTGCCGTGAAAGACGGATTCTAAGAACAATATTTAGAGGAGTACAAGAAAATGGAATGTGGCGCAGGCGCTACAATTATGAACTACACCATCTTTACAAAGAGCCGGACATTGTCAGGATAATCAAAATAAACAGGCCAAGATGGGTTGGACACAGAGAGTATGGAGTAGGGACAGCCTACGAAACATATTTTCTACCAGAAACCAATGGGCAGTAGAGAAAGGGGAAGACCCCGAAGTAGATTCAAAGACCAGATAGAGGTCTTTGCACCCGGTGAATGATTGCAGCATCTGGGTCGGGCCCAATGGCTGCCTGATGAAATGCTTAGGGCTGGTACACACACGGATTCCTAGAACTGGAAGCGACAACCGCAAACAAGTTAACTCAGAAGGCGGGGGAGAAAGAAAACTTTATTTATATCTATCGTTGGGCACTGCTGCTTGAGCCGATTCAGGTGACAGATGTCGCCTGTCTCAGGCCCAGCTAGCAGACGCCATGAGGCGTCGGAACTGTGTTTTTGCCTAATAAGGCCCACTTATGTAAATTTACCTGTCAGCACGATCTGAACTGGAAAGCACCGTCAACCAATCAGCTTGAAGTGGTATCTGATTGGCTTATAAACAGACGCGACAGAATATTTGTGATTATTTATAGAATTAATAAAATATAATGGAAGGAGAAGACGTTCGAGTAGAAGAGAATATGAATTGTAAGCAAAAGAGTTGTTAATCTCATAAGCAAAAGTTTATGAGGTTTCTTTTCTGGTTAATTGGATGTGTCCAAAACTTACGAACTGGCCTTTCTTCCTCCAAACATGTCAGATAATAATAGAACACAATAGCCACATCTTCATCACACGCCATATTGCCTCAGAATGAGAAATGTTGCCCGAGTCACCAGCGACGGTCAGAGACAGTCTGAAACCAAAAAATTCGTCTCTGACGTTTTTGTCTCGAGACAATCCGTCGCTGACAGTTTCGTCGCGTCCGGTGTGCGGCCGGCCTAAGAGGCGTTAAGAGACCACGGTCTCTACGCACGAAACCGGAAATTATTAATTCTCGAGATAAAACGTTGTAGAATTCCTAGGGAGGCATTTACTCATTGGTGGACTGTTTAGAATCCTATTGATGATGATGACGAAGATTATGGTGTTCTTTCTGAACTCCTTGGGGGGGGGGGGAAGCACGTATTTGAATCACAATTTTAGTATTGTGAAACAAACATTAAGTAATGCTCAACTATGTCAATACAGATACATAAACATTCTAAATCATTTAACGTGAAACTGTGTCTTATTGTCAACTTGTTTCCAATTGTACGTAACTTGATAAATGCTAGGTTCAGAATTGCGTTCCTCATCTGCAGCGCAATTGTACAGTTACTGACGCAACTCTTCAGTTTATGTTGAGTTGCAGTCTAATGCTTGCTCTTCAAGGACTTACAAAGTGAAGTTGAGATTTACGTGTTGAGAACGCCTTATTATGGTTTCTTTAATTACTTGTAGATCCACGGTCCGTATTTCAGGAATATTGTGCAACAGACCAGAACATAATAAAAAATAAAATAATAAAATAAAAATTTGAAATCATAACTTAATTGTAATCGGATGATCGGCCAGAGAAATCAAATGATTAAGAATCAAGGTGGTTTCAGGTCTCACAGCCGATGAACAAATGTTACAATAGCTGTGCCTTAGCGGAGTCTCAGTCTGGTCACTGAGGATGGCTAATTATAGTAGTAAGAAACGTTTGGTTTAAAGAGAAATAAAACCGAGGCGTGTTAATGTCTGGAGAAAGCATTTACTCATTGGTGGACAGATTAGAATGCTATCATTATCATTATCATCCCAGGTGCATTGTTCACAGCTCTCCTTTATAGCCTATTTGGAAAGGATTAATAGCCTACCCCGATTAGTTCATCAACATACGAGATTTACATACGTTCGGTCAGTTGAATTAGTTACCGAACACACGACTGTCACTTTTCTGTTTGTAAATGTTACCGGCAAAGTACAAAATCAAGCACTTTTTATAGAATGCCCAGAAATTTCATGCAATGCCTGAATCCAGCCGGCAAAGTATGAAATAAAATACATTTCATACATTGGCTGGGCATTGTATAGAATGCCTAACGTCTTCTAGGTAATGTATAGAAGACAATGTGTGCGCTATGGTTTCCCTCACAAGATCGCAGTCCACTGTATGCCCAAGACCACTAATGGGAGTTGAAGATGTTCCTGAACAAGAAACCGCACTTCGTTCTGCTGCTGCTGCCCAATAATAAGGATTCGTAAAATATGTGTGCAAGACTAAATGTCAAAAAAAAATGTAGTAGTTGTGTAAAAAATGAAATAAAGTGTACCTTAAAATGTCACAGCCCTCTGTCTTGTTGTAATAAGTAGAGTGTATTCCATATATTTAGAATTAATAAACACCAATAATATTTAATATATTTTTTTAACCAGATTGGTTAAAAAAAGTTCTTATACAGTATAATTTTAATAAAATAGTATCTGAACAAAATTAAGTAGAGAACGGATAACCTCGAAATGTCATACAAAGTCCTCCTTTGTGTAAAATCAAACAATTATGTGCTATTTTGTAATAAAATGTTTTCATTTTGAACGTAGTAAGCTTATTTTACACTTTGCCTAAAGAATCACTGGCATTATATAGAATGCCTAGGCAATGTACAGAATACCTGGGAAAAGTATAAAAAACATTTGAAAAGTATTCTATTCTACACGTTACAAAAAAACTCCAGGCACTGTATGAAATGCCTAGATATTCTATAAAATGCCTGGATTACATACTTTGCCGGTGACATAAATAATGCTGTAGTTTAAACGTCACGTAAATTTGGTGTCCCTTTAGGGTGTTATTTACTCGACTGGGCTTGCACTGGGACAGTAAAGGGTCTGTGTATATATTGATGAATCAGGTACCGTGTCAAAGCGTTAATTTCAACTCCTGAATGTCACTCGCTGTGTATTTTAGAATTTTTTTTTTGCCCAACAACGTGCGAGCAAAAACGAATTTTTTTCGGTCTGCGAATGCCTGTTTCAATTTCTAACATCTTCGAAACCACTTAATCAGTTTTTATGCAACAAACGCCAGAATGATTGATGTTATTTTAAAAAAAAAAGTTATTGAATGCATAATATTTTTAAAACAATAAAATGATGGCGACTCAGTACTCCATTTTTTGTAGTTTTTTTTTTATGACGGCCTAAGTGAACATGCTCGATTCTCTGTCAGCAAATGTTGAGTTTTTATAATTTATATCCCATACGACATAGCGTTTGCTTCATCTAAATGGCTTCATTATTGAATATTTAGTGAACACTCGTTTAAACGTCTATGGTCAGACGTGTTAAACCACTTCTTGTTCTTCTGATAGTTCGTATCCGTTTCGGATGTTGGATATCATGCAGACTATTTTACTCTCTCTACTGTTGCACGGAATAAGTCAGTTGTATTCTTGCCAAACCAGGTCCTTAAATTTCTCAGCCATGAGATTCTCGGTCGCCTAACTCCTCTCTTTCCAAGTACTTCTTCCTGTAGTATGGACTGCAATAAATAAAATCTCTGTTCATTTCTCATGAGATGTCCCAGATAGTGAAGCTTTCTTATCTTCACTGTGTTAATAACTTCCCTCTCTTTCTTCATCTTTCTAAGAACTTCAACATTAGTTATATGTCCTGTCCATAAAGTGCTCAGTATTCTACGGTGAAGCCACATTTTGAAAGATTCAAATTTTTTAGTAGTGGCTTCAGTCAAAGTCCAAGATTCTACACCGTAGAAGAGAACCGAGAATATGTAGCAGCGTAAAAGTCTCATCTTTGTGTTTATTGTTAAATCGTGACTTTTGAATAAACTGCTCATTCTAGTGTACACTGCTCTTGCCTTTTCAATTGTGCTCTTTATTTCTTGAGAGTGGTCCCATTGTTCTTAAACCACTTAATCAAACGCAATTAAACAAACTTTAAATTGTTACTTTTTAATTTATAGATTGACATCGTATGTTGAGTAATTAATATAATGCATTTATTATTGGATTTAACGTAATGGCAATAAGTAATACATTGCTATCTTGATGAATGCTTTTCACTCCTATAACAAAATACGAGAACTGTTCTACAGTCGGAGATTTTAATAATTATAAATTGCGGTTTGTACATTCTGCTTTGTTGCACTTTTAAAAGTATCAACGAATACCTAGTACCGTGTTCCAAACGAAATATCAAATGAACCGGACGCAGGACTAAACCACCAGAGTATGATTTTATTGTTCACAATTTTAAAATGTCACTCACATAACAGTCTCATCCGCGCCGTGGACAGAACCCACCTATGGTTAAAAGTAGGGTTACCATATGACCTAGGTGAAAAAATGAGGATAACCTGAAAATTTAACAGCATGATCGTAACTTTATGTATCAAAAAAAAAAATTCATAGTAAGACATTATACATTATGGATAAGAAAGGTATTCATGATTAAGTTAAGCATTTTTACAGACTTTATGGAATGTACAATTTAATTTTTGTGATATACCAAGAAAATGTTTACAAACAAAACTTACAACTATTAGTTCGAAACGGAACTTACATAGGAAAATAATATTTGCTCTATATTTATTTTTAATCGTAGCAATAATTAATTTAATACTAATCAGTCTGAATCGTATTCGCAGTCTAAACGTTCAATTGTGTCTTTGTGGTGCCATTGGTATTTATCAATTCCTATCAAAAGCTTTTTATTTTCTAACAAATAATCATAGAACTGAACACATGAAAGACTTTCAAAGTTGCACTGTACACAAATTATACCTTTAACATTTTCTACCATTAACCTATTTCTCCCTTTGGTCCACTGTGAACTGATCAGAGAGAATACCCGTTCTGTAATAGAGTTGTTACTCGGAATGGAATAAAAATACTCAACAATTTTCAAAAGTTCTGAATAACAAGATGATGTTGGACTTTCCTTAAAATACTTACACCATAACTGACTGGAAATGTGGTTATCATACAGATCAGGGGTATTCTTTAAAAACTTCTGAATGAAAATTGCGTGTGACTACAATTTTCAGTTTTACGAAAAAAGAGGACATTTCAGGTTTTTTTTTTTTTTTTTTTTTTTTTTTTTTTTTTTTTTTTCCCTGACAGTCAGGTTTTAACTCTAAAAAAGAGGACGTGTCCGGGAAAAAGAGGACGTATGGTAACCCTATTAAGAGCTTTCGATAAGGTTGTATCAGTTTGACAACAGCTGGAGTTGACCTGAAGCTACACGGGTCCAGCCCGCCAACTGAGAAACCCGACTTCGTTGAGAGCAGCCCCCGGTCGTACACGATGCGTTTGTCATTCCGTGCGGCCAGTCAGCCTTTGTTATATAACTAGGGTAGATACCGTAATATACACCCTACTGCTAACAGATACACCCAGCATCACACTTGGCAAATAAATAAACAAAACGTCAAGATTTACGCTAAAATATGAGCCCAGCTGTCGCAGGACTCCGCGTTTGCGCTTTCAACAAATTGAGATTTACAGTTTCAGACCCGCAGGTCATTGTTTCCGATGGTGATTAAGCTCCCTGCTGTGGACATATGGCATAGCAAATAAACCTTATTCAGATCATTAAAGACTGACACCTCCACTTAGAATATTTCTTGTCACTCGTCTAACTTAAGCTTACCACAGTAGACCTCTACTTCCATAGTAGAAAAGCTGGATCTAATTGCATGAGGGCAGTCATCTTGTCTTTGTGTGTGTGTGTGTGAGCGCGGGCGTAGTTTTACATAATGTAATAATTAGTTGGCCTATTAATGTTAATAACATTTATATATGCTCAGGTTTTCTTGTATATATTTTTTTTATTATTATTATTAATAATAATAATAAAACTGTTTGTACAAGAATATATTTTTTATTATTTTGTGAATATTACAATCTTACAATAGTATTTAACTTTAACTGTCATCATGAGATACATAAATTAAAAAATTTAAATAATTTTAAAAATAAAAAATGTTTAACTATATCCAAACTATAACGTGTCGGCTACGTTATAATCCAGGGAACCCGTAATAATTGACTCTACCCAATTATACAGGCTGCCTACGTTGTAACAAACTGAAAAATCAAACACATCACTAACAGTTATAATTACTCTAATTAAAGGAAACAAGGGGAGGGAATTTAGCTGATTTATGCACTCACTTTAGTATGTAACAAGATGACATCTCTTTATTAACATATGATATGTAACACATTACAAATAAAAATTTACTCATACAGAAATTGTAAAGGGGTCTTCTGTCTTAAAAATGATCACACAGATCATGGATTTACCTCGGATCCGAGTCTCTTTTAATCTAGTTAAGAAGTTTCAAATTTACTTTACTTATTAAGAAGGTTGCATTGTTACTTAAACACCATTTGAAGAATGGTTTTATTCAGTTAAGCGATGTTTCAAATTTACATCTCAAGAGTTATGTTACAACGTATGATTTCAGAAATTACTGGTTACATCATTCTAAAACTTAATGCTTAGAGATTGTCTTTTGAAAGTCTTCGTCATTTATAAATACTTATATTTTAAATATACATAATTCACGGAAGACGAGCTTCCGCGTCACCTCTTAGATAAGTGTTATCTGTCCATGTCCTGGGGCGTGAATCTTCTGTACTCTCTTAGTCGAGGGTTGTCATCGGGGTAGTGTTTCCAGTGGATGTCCTCGGAGTGGATTAATGATGAGATGGATGTTATGTAGCGTGAAGTCGTCCTGATCCTCGGCGGTAATGGTAAATGTTGTTAGGTCTTAGTCGTCACTATTCACAGTTATGCACATCACATATTTAATGGCACCGTAGTATTGGAATTTACATATTCTTTTCACATTATGTTGGAATTACCCTTAACTCGAACCATATTTGATCGTTAGCCTTAATTAACCGTAGATGTCACCTTATACACTAGTTTTCCTTTTTCACATCTTTGTTTAACAAAAAATACTCACTACATCTTAGATACTTATAACTAGCTCTCCACGCTTTTAGTGGAAGCTAACACTCAAATAAACATAAAAAATAAACATTTTGTGAAGAGCCCTCGCTTGGAGCTGTTTACAGTTTGAAAGCCGCATCATAAGTCCTTCATTGTTACAACAGGAAAGTTGCAACGACGCGGAGTGAATACTCCGCCATAATATAGTTTCATCTTTGAATTAATAATACAGTCTTACAGTTCGACAAAATAAACAATCGAGACTTTGCTAGTCTACAGAATTTATTACAACTACTATTAGTGACTTTAAATTATTAATTATTTGCATTCTGGTTTACAGGTATTTCTTATTTAATGTCGGGTCGGTATGCAAGTTGGATCCGGAATACACAGGTCATAGCATGATAAATTTAATAAAGGGTTAACAGTATTATTTTTAACTTTTGCTTTCACAGTTTTAATTAATTATTTTAGTTAGATTTTCTTAATTAATTCTCATTACTATTATGAGTTAGTTCAGGCGTATTTGGTTTAATAGTGCGATTTAATGTTTTTCACTAACTTCCCATTTTAGATTTTTATTATAAAATTTTTTTTTGTATTATTTAAATCGTCACAAAACATACTCGTATTTAATTATATCTGATAATGACAGTTAAATACTGTTGAAACATTGTAATATTCACAAAATAATAAAAAAAAATTATTCCTGTACAAAAAGTTTTATTATTATTAATAATAATAATATAAAGTTAATAAATAATAACATGTATTTTACAATATAATCGTGCGTGCAGGCGCGGATCCAGGGGGAGGGAAATCCCCCCTCCCCAAATGATTACTTGAGACGATATTTTTTCGTCGTTTTGTGATTGTATAATGTTTTTGTGGTTGTAAATATGATACAAATTGGATATCTCGATATGTATGTGCATGGCTTTACTTTAAAATTACTTTAAATTGTATCTGTACCTTGCCATCATATTAATCTTTGATTGATAGATGTATATTTGAATGAGTAGGTATGTATTTTGAATTGTAAGCGAATTGTTTGGATCGACCTATATCTAAGAACAAACGTTTTCAAAAATGAACTTTGTAAAATCAAGGTACATGGCTAACTTGTCAGACGAACACTTGAAATCCATTCCAGTGATAGGAACATCAAAATTTGACCCGAATGGACAGAGATTATATGTCAGAAGCAACTCCAGACATCCCATACGTATATAAGAAAGCCAAAAAATAATACATAAGAAATATCTTTGAATATTTCCTTACTTTTATTGCAATATTTTGAATAAATGAATTTGTTTACTTTGGATAAGTCTGCTTAATTTTTATTTAAATACCGATTGTATTGACTTGATTGTTTCGTAAACTTAAAAAAAATAAGTTTGCAATGTGTGTGTGTGTGTGTGTGTGTGTGTGTGTGTGTGTGTTGGCCCGCGTGACTTCCAAGATTTTTCAATTCGGCCCTCAAGTGAAAAAGTTTGGAGACCCCTGCTTTAGACCATTAAAGAATGGTCCAACTTTTCCCCCAAATTTCTTGGTGAATCCGCCTTATGCCTGCTTGATTGCTTTACTTTATATGCGCGCGCGTGTACGCAAACAAAAGTACATCGTATGTTCCATACACATATATACACATATAGTCGTATATGCATCGTCTTTTCGTTCAAGATCACGTGTTCAGTACGATCGTCCGCATGACGGTGCATCCACTTTGATCGTATTCCAGATTGTTCACTGTTCCACTTCCTCTAATCTTCATTTACGATTACATCATCACTGACATGGATTCCTGTTCCAATCTCACAGGGATGCGTTGACATTCCCCGTCTTTCCGTAGTAGGTACATATTTTGTTTTTAAATAGGAGTAAACACATCTCTCTTTACTAGGCCACCGTGTTTCTTCGTATTAATATTTGATTGTTTAAAAACTGGTACAATGTTTTTAGAATTTTCCTTTAACTGTAATTAGTTTCTAACCTAAACGTTCTCATTTTTATGAAAAGCTATTAATAACGTTCCTTTTTAATGTAACTGATAAAAATTATCTTCACTATAGGTTTAGGCCTGTTTCCCTTCATTTTTCAGTCATCTTGTCCTCAGTCGTATCAAGCATTTCCCTAATGGTTCGTACATCACGTCTGTTAAGCAATCGTTCTTTTAGCGTTCTCTCTTCGTTCCCTTCCTCTTCGCTCTACGTTCTTATTTTGTCGTTCGTACTACCGACACCAACTGAAATCTTGTAACCTGGTTTCCTATATGTTCAGTCCTTGCGCATCCTTAAACTTATAGAAGAAATGTAATTTTGATGCCTACATTCTAATTTCTTGCTACTACCGTTCAGAACATCATCTTCGTCATGCTATGTACCTTATTTCGGAGTGTTCTGTTAACTATTCCACAGATTATCTGAAATTAGAGCAGATTGGTATCGATATAAATGTTGATCACAGCTGATTAAATAATTTAAAAATAAGTAAGTAGGAAGCGTTTTTTTTAGGCGATTTAATTACGGCTGGCGCCGCCTCTCGCATCCTAGCTTCTACTGTGGACGGTCTAAACAGTCCTGTTCTGTAAGTCCTCTTGCATTCATTGCATCGTTGACGTCCATTTTCCATGAATGTTTAGGTCTTCCTTTTTTAACATGATAATGTTTTTAGGCTGGGGGTCATTCCACAAAAATTGTCATCGAAAAACGTAACGCTTCCACACTTTCGATTCCCCACAGTCTAGAAATTTGATATGTAAACGCATCAAGACAGAAATAATCGCTGCTGACATTGAGTGTAGCAAACGTTTTAGTGAGAATAAATTTGGTTTTACATGCTCTGTTTGTGATCGTCTGTGGTTTGGAAATGATTTACGTAATCCACCAAACGTAATCCACATTATACGTTTCAATAGCCTAAAAACATTATCATCCTTCGGTGTTTCGGTTTCGTCGAAATTCTTTTTTCTTCTAGAGGGTGGAGTCCGTTCCCATACCTTCCTTGGCCATCTCTCATCCGACATTCTTTTTAGGTGTCCCAGCGAATTCAGTCTTCTTGCTTCTATTGTTTCTATAATGTCAGGGTCGATTCCCATCCCTTGTCTTATCTTTACATTTCTCACTCTATCTAGCCGTGTTAGTCTACAGCACCTCCGCCAGTAATCCATCTCCATAGCTCTAATTATGGATTTATTTCTTTTATTAATTTCCCACATTTCTGCTCCATATAGGCATATACTTTCGATTATAGTTTTATATATTCTGATATATATTATAACGTTAACGCCGTTTATTAGCGACATTACTTACGCTATAAAATTATGACAGGTGTAATCGTAATAATAATAACACAACGTGAAATTGTTTAGAACCATTTAAAAATTTATTAATTAAAAATGTTCAATTATTTTGCGATTTAAACTATATTATTATTCGGATGTGTGTAGCCGTAGTACACATCTAGTTATCAACATATAAGTAGTACCTCGTATTACACATAGAACATAATATACACACTTATACTACAATAAACGTTTGTTATTATATAATATTACTCTCGAGTTGCTCATTTCTTTGATAACTATTAAATTATCTGATCTCTTTTTAATAATCTATTTTCTTTTTATTATTGCATATGCATGTTTTGTTTAAAAAAAATGTACTACTGTATTTACTTTCAGATTAATTCAAATATCATTGATTAAATTATTTATTCAAAATTATACTTTCATATGTTTAAACATTACTCTAAACTACTATACAAATAAACATTTACATTTTCAAAAATTATTAATTCCACTTTTGAATTATATTGTCTTTCTTTTACATGGTTTCGTTTCACCTTAGTTGTAGCGGTAATACTCACCGTATCCTCTTCGGTCCTAGGTCCTCGATCCTGGATGCTCCTCTATAGTCGTGCAGTCCTTGGTCCTCGCCCTTTAGATCCTCTCCGTAGTCCGTTGCCTCGTTCCGTACGCTGGACTCTATTCCATGTATTTGGCTGCTCCCTCGTCTTCCGTCATAGCCTCTGGCTGCCGGTGCTCTCACGAAAGTGATGAGTAGTCAGGTAGAGCCTCCAGCTGCCACGGTAGTTGAACGAGAAAGAGAAATAAGTTGGTGTGTCTCGAGTATTTATACCCTAGGGCAGCGGTTCCCAAACTGTGCTCCGCGGAGCACTTGGTGCTCCGCGAAACATCTCCTAATGCTCCTTGAAGAAATTGGAAGAATAAAGAAATGACCAGGTCTTAAAATTGTGAATTTTGTGCGGCCATGCGTCGTGTGTCGGTAAAAATCGAGTAGAAATAATTGAGGTGCATACTTGACCTTCCGCAGGTAACAATGGAAGTCGGACGTTGCCGCAAGACGATAAGCCGTTCGACGTCTCCTTTTGTTGCCAACAACTTCTCAGAACCACGTGGCGGCGGCCGGAAGCACAAATTATACAGACAGCATGCGGCGAAACCAGATACAAAGACACAAATGGCACGCGTGAAGTTTCTCTGACAACGTAGCATATGAATGCTTGATTGATTTGAGATCAGATTCTATGATAAAAGATAATTTTTCAAATAAGTCACTATCTGAATTCTGGTGTCAGTTAAAAGACGAATTTAAAGTTTTGTCTGATAAAGCTGAAACCATCCTTTTGCCCTTTGCAACCACTTATTTAAGTGAATCAGGATTCTCTACTTATGCAGGTACTAAAACAAAACACAGATCTCGTCTCGATGCGGAGCCAGATATTCGGCTCTAGCTGTCCAAAATTCAACCAGATATAGGTAAGTTATGTAAATCAGTTCAGTCTCATCCCTCTCATTAGAATAGTTCTTTTACGGTCCCAAGTAGCATTTTTGTTTTGCAAAATTAAAAATGGTTTTATGTACCAGATTTATGAGGATATATTATGGATTTACAATACTTGCTTTTAGTTCGTTTTAAAATGTGTTGCCTTAATATGGTTTTTTTATTTGTTTTGTAATGTATGTAGTGAAATTAGAGTTGAAAATATTTTTTTGTAATGAAATAAACTAATAAAGCATGTTTCATATGTCTAAAGTTCTAAATTCGGTCATATAAGTGCTAGGTGAAAATTAGTGCTCCGTGATGAACTTTTCTACTGAAAAGTGCTCCATGACCTAAAAAGTTTGGGAACCACTGCCCTAGGGCGCAAAAATCATGTTTCGACAATCCTCTGCAGGTATCAGTCTGTTGTTGGCGTCCCTTTCTAAACACGATTATTTTCACACTTATTTCGCTTGTCTTCGCAACATGCGAAGTATTTTGCAAATTACCCGATATTCATCTTGTCGGTAATTTTTATGTGTTCACTGTGTATGAACCGTTTTCCCTATCTTTTAATTAATATAAGTTTTATTCATATTTATTTTCACTATATTCGCACTTTTTATCATTTTCGCACTATTTTTTGTACACACGTGAGTCTTTATATTATAGACACTGTGGCGTATTTGGTTTTGTGATATTATGCACACACTCTTTACAATTTATATAATTCATATAATTAATAGCGTTTATTTAGGGGTGACGCTTTGCAGGAATCAACTGGTCTCTCTCTCTCTCTCTCTCTCTCTCTCTCTCTCTCTCTCTCTCTCTCTCTCTCTCTCTCACACACACACACACACACACGCGCGCGCGCGCGTAAGATACACGAGTACACACAGACACAGCTGAGTGGCGTGATCCACCTGTCCAAGCATGAAATTTGGTTGTTCCCTTTACAGTTCAGATTGAAAGCTGAATTATTATTACTAACAATATGGATTATTTATTTAATTATATTAATTATCTTAATTAATTGTGCAATGCACAGTACCCTATATATTTGTAGTGTTGCAATATATAGTAAAGGAAGCAGTAATATTAAAAATAGTAGTTGCATTTATAATGTTAAATAATAATACTTTATATTAATAATTAATACGAATAAATTATGTTCTGCTAGGTTTACGTCAGTAGCCGTCGAGGTGTACCGCGTCGTCCAACTCTGTCGTTCAGTTTTCGCAAGAAACACATCTCCTAAGGCGAACGAAAGGTAAGAGTTATAGATAACTAATTAGTTATTAGTTGGTAGATAATGTAATTTAATGGAACAAGCGAAGCGAGTAGTTCTCAGGTTTAACAGCATCCTTTGGCACTTGTCTGTCAGTCTGTCTAATTCCGAGTGTGTCTCAAGACAAGTTTTGACTGAATCAACCGATTGAAGAAAACTTGGCATGGGTGTCCATACTTGTATCGCACAGACCCCCTGTTGTTTTTTAGATTGATCCTCCCAAACCTAGGAAGCAGGAGGCAAAAATATGAGGGGAAAACTTTTAAAACCGCAAAAATCCGTGTGGCTGTACAAAAACATAATAATGTTACTACACTAATGTTTTTAGAATTTTCCTTTAACTGTTATTAATTTGTAACCTAAACGTTTTAATTTTATGAGAAGCTATTATAACGTTTCTTGTTAATTGTAACTGATAAAAATTATCATATTCATTACAAGTTTAGGCCTGTCCGCCTCCATTATTCGACAAATCAAAGACAGTTTTAATCAAAATCTAAATGCTGTTACCACGGTCTCACTGATCGTCGCATGGTACAGTGGAAACAAAATACAAGACACCGATGAAGTCGCTAATAACCAGCTGTAATTAGTTACAAATAACAATTTGAAATCAACACGGTACTCTCATACAGTAATTCAATGTAAATTTGTCCACACGCAATAATAATGTCAACTATTAGAGTTCCGCACTAATTACAACACAATAATCATTTTCCATTAATCCGCAACAATCACTTGATCCGCACTTTACAATATCACTAAGCCGGCCGCTGTTGCTTATATATAGCCCGTAGAAGTTCCATTCTATTGGCGGCGTACCATTACAAGCACTGGAGTGCTACGTTAGTGGACGGCCTTGACACAGACTCTAGTCGAGATCGTCCGTCGTCCCCCAAACTCTCGACTTTCCGAGGGCGTTACGTAATTGTCGGAACAATATTGTGTCCAGTTTTGCAAATTTCAATGTTTTCACTACACACGGGGCGCCTAAAATATGGATACAAAATTGTAAAAACGTATGCTGAGTATTAACCGAAAGACAATTTTAACGCAAATCCAAATGTAATGTTTCATCTGAAAACTGTTTAACTTTAATAGAAATCAGAAGTAAAAATTTTAACTTTAACGGGCCGAAAATTACGGTATGGAGAACCATACATGACTTCCATGTTCTAAGATTCATATTTAAAATCATTTACGGAATGAAATGTTTCCATAGAAACTACTTCTTTCCACTTATTGCTTCAGGCTTAACCACAGTACTGTGGTCACTAACGTATACCACCACACGTTATCGCACTCGATTTTCACTGATGATGGCAGTCGACGACACTGCCGAAACGTCTGGTTTTGCAGAAAACATTGCCAAACAGCCCGGGAAGGAATTTCAACAACAAACTACTACTTTGTTGCCGATAACGTATTACACATATAAAAATTAACCCCTCCCCTTCAACTATAATTTTCATTTATAGAAAATTAGCCCCACCCCGTTCAACTAGCCCCTTCATTTATAGATATTTCATCTACGTTTCTACATTGGATTATTAAGATCTTCTTATCAGGATACTTTATTTCTCAAAATTAAGTACTTTACTCTTGTTACAACAAAAAATGTTTCAAGTAAACTACCCTTTCCCCGTAATCGATCTTCACCAAAATCAATAGGCCTTGAGTCTTCTACAACTCAGGCACATGTGTAAAAAATTATTTGATTCTATTTGAATTTACGGCAGTTATCGTTCGTCATAGAAAAAATTAAACTTGTTATCACATAAAATGTTGCAGGTAAACTACCCCTTTCTCTTAACTGATCTTCACCAAAATCAACAGACCTTGAGTACTCTATAATTCGGGAAGGTATGCAAAAAAATATTTGACTCTGTTTGAATTTACGGCAGTTATCGTTCGTCATAGAAAAAATTACCCTTGTTAAAACATAAAACGTTGCAGGTAAACTACTCCTTTCCCTTAACCGATCTTCACCAAATACAATAGGTCTTGAGAACTCAATAATTCAGGAACGGATGGAAAAAATTATATGATTCTCTTTGAATTTACGGCAGTTATCGTTCGTCATAGAAAAAATTACCCTTGTTAAAACAAAAAAGTTGCAGGTAAACTACCCCTTTCCCTTAACCGATCTTCACCAAAAACAATAGGTCTTGAGAACTCTACAATTCAGGGCTGTATGCAAAAAATTATATGATTCTGTTTGAATTTGCGGCTCTTATCGTTTGCCATAGAAAAAAACCTATAGACACACACACACACACACACACACACACACACACACACACACACACACACACACACACACACACACACACACACACACACACACACAGACACTTTTCGAAAAATGACTTTTTTTTCATGTTTTGAGGGTAGTACAATCAGAATCTGCAATTATCTCGAACACGATTTTTTTCGCCATCACCATACTTTCATTTCCTTATGGAACATGAAAGTAAAATGGAAGTCAGAATTTTAAAGGAATTGTAATCAAATTATAAACTCTTTAATAATTTGAGAAAATTAATGTTTCTCAACACCCCTTGCAAATTTTGGACTGCCTTCCAAACGTTTTGTAAGCGATGATTTCGACAAAACTACACATGTACTAATACTGTTCTGAGGCTTTCAAGGCCGGTGTCAGTTATACTTGAAGTATTTACCGGGCTGTTTACCGGGTAAATGCCGTTACCACAGTACTGTGGGCCTGACGTTTGACATCCCGCGTTGGGTAGACTCTTATTCCACTGAAGATGGCAGCCAGTGCTGCTGCTGAAACGTTTGGTTTGTTTGTAAACCCTGGACCACGGCCAAAGAGCCCGGTAAATACTTCAAATATAACTACACATGTACATTTATTAGTTGTGTAAATTGTGAAAGTACACAGTTCTAATAACAGTATAGCAACATACTCTGATTCTATGAGTAAGTTATTTATCATTTAGGCATTGTGGTTGTAAACTTTACTAAAATACAAGTGCAGTCAGGGGCAGATTCACGGGGGGGGGGGAGTCTCCCCCCAAATGGTCACAAAACACGAAATTTTCTTCGTTGTCTTATGATTGTAGAATGATTTTGTGACTGTATGATACAAAATTCGTATTCAGAATTATCACTGTTGCACACCACTATAGAAAAATTATTCCGATTAGCGCTTTCAAGCTTCACAGCTCATCGTCAGATCGGAAATAATAACAGCAGTCACCTATGTCTGAACTCGGTAGTTAAGAAAGGACATTTAACTTTAGCTTGTTTTCGGGGGGGGGGGGTAGGGGTGTGAAGAGGTTGTTTGTCCTGCTGTTATTATTTCCAGTCTGACGAGAGCTGTGAAGGTTGAAAGCGCTAATGGGAATAATTTTTCTATAGTGGTGTGCAACAGTGATAATTCTATTTGTGATTATTACCACTAACACAACTTTCTTAATTAAAAAAAAAATTCGTATTGTCACGTAATGCGGAAAAAGTGTTATTGATAATTAATGCTGGTGATTAGTGACTAGTAGACCGTCGTAAGAGAGTATCATGTTATGTAGGTTCATAGATTTTCTCTAAAATTACTTTAAATTATAACTGTACCTTACCTCCATGTTAATTTTTGTTTGAAACATAACTTAAATTAGTGGTGTGTACTTTAAAGAACAGTAAGTGAATGTTTTTAAAAGAACAATGAACGGACAAACACATATGACTTTATACTTGTGTGTTAATAAACTTACTGTGTTGATAATAACACACTGTATTTTTATCTTTACTCGTTCCTATGATTTATACTTTGGACTATCAAAGAATGGTCCACCTTGACGTATCCCTCGAAAAGTCACCCCCCCCAATTTTTGCTGTATCCTCCCCTGAGTACACTAGTTCATTATTTTTAGTGTTTATTGTGCGATTGTCTGCTTTAGATTTGTTATTTTACTAAAAAAACGTAGAGTAATCGGGGATTTCGTAGTTCTTATGATAACTGATAAATTTTTAAATATTTAAATTTATCTAGTAATAATTCTACGGTGTAGAATCTTGGACTTTGACTGAAGCCACAACTAAGAAATTGGAATCTTTCTAAATGTGGCTCTACCATAGAATACTGTACTAAGCATTTCATGGACAGCGTATATAACTAATGTTGAAGACCTTAGACAAATGAAGGAAGATAGGGACGTTATTAACACAGTGAAGATAAGATAGCTTCAGTATCTGGGACATCTCATGATAAATGAACAGTGATTTTACTTATTGCAGTCCATACTACAGGGAAAAGTACTTGGAAAGAGAGGAGTTGGGCGACCGAGAATCTCATGGCTGAGAAATTTAAGAACCTGGTTTGGCATGAATACAACTGACTTATTCCGTACAGCAGTGCAGAAAGTTAAAATAGCCTGTATGATATCCAACATCCGAAACTGATTGGAACTATCAGAAGAAGAAGATCTAATAATAAATGTATTTATTTCAAAATAGTGAGCGAGCTCTGCAGCTCAGGGAGCTTAATGGTTAATGTTGTAATTATCAATCATTATTGGTGGTTACAGTTAGTTAATAACGTATTGAAATTACCTCCACTCATTATTGCGTAGCTTGGGGTTATTTTGTGCTTATACAAAGAGCCTGGTGGTCCTTATTTACATAACAATTGTATGTATAAACTTCACTTATGGATTTCTATTTTGTCTCTCACCGCATACCGTGGCAGTAAAAACAAAAAAAACTAAGCCGTCCCCTACTAATTGCATGGTAAGTACATTAATTTTATATAAGTATGGCCTACTGTTTGATGATAGCCACCTATTTTTTCCAATTATCGTGCATAATCTGCCTGTAGGCGACTCTCTCATCGTCACTACACCATTGTCATTACATTATCTGCAGACTAATAACATTAGGCCTACGTGAGAGTGTCTCGACAGATCACCAATTCACAAATTTTTTTTTTAGAGGCTTGTCCAGATGGGCAAGACTCGGGTTGTTTGGGGACAAGCCCGTTTCAGCCGGTTGGTTTTGGTTTGTGTGGTGTCGCCATCGATGTATACTATATATTGATCGCGTGCTGCATTCACTGAATTCGGTCCGACCGCTGCAACAATGGGGGGCAAGAACACTGCGTATGCTATATAGCCTACTGTACCTGTACAAAGTCTGACTTTTCTGTTTTGTTATAGCTTTTGTTGCTTTAGCGGAGCATATTTTGCGTTAAATGATGTAGCTATGTCATATTTTAACATTAATTAATGACTCCAAAGTGGGAGGTTTTTAGTAAGTTCTTTTCCAAAATAAACACATTTGTTTCACTGTAAGATTTCAGTATACTGACACGTTATTTCAGTTAATCGCTAAGTTCTGTTGCGTTGTTATTTATGAACATTTAATGTTGAAGCCAGACAAATAAAGATAAGAATAAGGGAAACAAAGAATAAAAGACGCGAGCCGTAAACTTTAAAATGTTTATTGCGTAAAAGAAGCTGGCGTATACGCTCGCCACGGTCGTTAAAGTGTTCAATAATGCTAATTTACATTAAATTTTTTTATTTTATTTAAATAGCTACTTATTAACTGTATAAAAAATTTACAGCCATTGCACAAATGCAATGCACAGAGAAGGGCATTGAAAATGCTTCAATAAATCTAAAATATATATACAGTATATATATATATATTTATGTTATTCACCAATCAATGAATTAATTCTTCATTTACCAATATACAGATTATAAGTTAAATGTAGTCGCATTCATAGGCGAAGTTTTATATGTGTACTACGTTATTGAGAACAAAGAAGTAGTTTCTATGGAAACTCACCGATTCCCATTTTCGATCACGCACCAGCGATCGGACGCAAATGTGCGACACGTCCTTATAAACATTTTCAATGTTAAAATTGTTTACATTAAACATTACTAAATAATACAAATTTAGTTAACTTTTGGCGGACACCAAGCTTAGAGAAGGTAGCTGCAGCGGTTCTTTCCTTAGCAATTTCATAGCACAAGATTTTATAAAATAATGTCCCTCTTATTTTGGTAAGTTTACTTCATGGCTGTCTGCAGAAAAATCATTGTTTGAAATATGTTTTTTAAACACTGTGCCGGCAAAGTTTTTGCAAGCTGATATAATCATTTTGTTGGTATTAAGTGCACTGTCATGTATAATCAATAAATTGTAAAATATTTATATATTTTACAATCTTTAAAACGTGTGATGACGCTCTAATTAATTTTTCACTTGACACAAAGTCAGTAAAATGAGTGTAAACGTTTAAGTTATTGCCATCTGTTGTCAGTAAATGAATGGACTCTTCACAAGTTAACTTCGAAATAATTTTTTTTACAATAAAGCCACACAGATAATACAGAATGTTAGCCTTATAGTATGACCTAACGTCTTTAACCATATTCATAATTCCCTTAAATTTTTAATTTCTTCAATATCCGTTTCATTGAAATCTTTCTCTACTTCTGAAAAAACTCATTATTGAAGTTTGGTTAATGAAATCTAAATCTAAACAGTCACTTTTGTTAGATCTTCATAAGAACAAATTTTCAGTAGAACTGTCCCAAATGTAATAATTGTAAGGTGTCAAAACAAGTGCATTACTGACTGAATGACTCGTTTAGTACACGTGTTAAGTTAGCGCCAAACGCTTTATTCTCCCCCCCCCCGTGGTGGGGGAAGGTGTACGTGCTTCGGAACGTTTTCTGTCGTTCACGTTACCTGTCAGCACGCGGTCCATATAGTATACATCGATGGGTGTCGCACGCCAGTGCAATTGATTATCGGGGGGGGGGGGAATAATACTTGTTCCTTGAAGTATATCGGTCAGGTGCTTGTCAGGGAAAGTATTCCTGGAAAAAAGATTGCAAGTGTATTAAAAATTTCTAAAACAAAGTAAGTGTATTTAAAACATATCAAATAAAATAAAATAAACAGAACCAGGACAGACCACAGCAAAGTCAGGTGCGCAGCTGTTGACCGAGTTGGATTACTATCTGGTGCTTTGTGTCCACCTGATTTATTGACTGTTGGAATTTCGCCTCCTCTCCTCTGCATATAGTTAATTAGGTAAATTTTATTATCATAAATATCTTTTATTTAACCTGGGAAGAAAATCAATAGCATTGCTGAACAACATATTGTGGGACCAACAAATATCAAAACAAAATAAACATCGTGTATGTACAATACAATCGTGAAACCAATTACGTCATATGGGTGTGAAATGTGGCCAATAATACAAAGAACAGAAGAAAAGTTGTTGGAAGCTACTCAAATGGATTGTTGGCGAAGAGCGGCAGGGAGGTCAAAACTGGAAAAAGTAAGAAACGTCAGAATCCGGGAGATAATGGGGGTACAGTACTCTGTTGTCGATGACATAAAAACAAAACAGCTAAGATGGTTTGGCATGTGCAAAGAATGCCGGATAATCGACTCCCCAAGCAAATTTTGAGATGTACACCATACGGTCGTAGGCGAAGAGGAAGACCTAGGTTGAGATGGAGAGAAGGCATCAACCGGGGAATGAGAGACCGGGAATTGGAAGAAGAATGTTGGTTGGATCGAGACCAATGGAGACTAGGGATCGGAAGACGTAGGATAACTTTATGAACCGATTTATGTATATATATATATATATATATATATATATATATATATTGTAGCGTGACAGATAATCCACACAAATACATTACTCAATGATCATTAATAAAGCTCTAATATATGGAATATCCAGATGAGAATCGATTAAAATGCACTATTTAATAATATATTCACAATAAAGGTTAAATAAAGAAAATTTCTGCAAATAATATAATATAATACAAATTTGAAAACCCAGAAGACTAAAGATGTTAATAACAAAATTACCCAGGTAAGATAGAAGCAGGCAATTAATATACCCCGACAAGGAAACCAGACCAGAAGAAACAAAGGCATACACAGCGAAAAACTACAGAAGAAAGAAGAAAAATAAAAAACTAAAATTATTGAAGAAAGAAGAAAGAAGAATAATCAAAACCAAAACCACAGAAGAAAGAAGAATAATTAAAATTATTGCACAAAGAAGAAAGAAGAAGGAAGAAGAACCAAAATTACTGAAGAAAGAAGAAAGAAGAAGAATTACAACTACTGAAGAAAGAAGAAAGAAGAACCACCAAATCTACTGAAGAGAGAAGAAGGAAGAATAATCAAAACTAAAGCTACTGAAGAAAGAAGAAAGAAGACTAATTAAAACCACAGAAGAAAGAAGAATAATTAAAATTATTGAACAAAGAAGAAAGAAGAAGAAGAAGAACCAAAATTACTGAAGAAAGAAGAAAGAAGAATAATCAAAACCAAAACTACGGAAGAAAGAAGAACAATTAAAACTACTGAAGAAAGAAGAAAGAAGAATAGTTAAAATTACTGAAGAAAGAAGAAAGAAGAATAACCAAAACTACAGAAGAAGGAAGAATAACCAAAACTACTACTATTGAACAAAGAAGAAAGAAGAAGGAAGAAGAACCAAAAACTAAAGCTACTGAAGAAAGAAGAAAGAAGACTAATTAAAACTACAGAAGAAGGAAGAATAGCCGAAACTAAAACTACTGAAGAAAGAAGAAGGAAGAATAACCAAAACTAAAGAAGAAAGAAGAAAGAAGTGAGACGACCCATATAAAACAAAAACCCCATAGGGAAAGAACCCCAAAAAACCCCAAAATCAATGAATGTCCAAAGAGAAAGTATAACACCCCAAAAAACCATATCACTGTAAAACTGACAAAAAACTAAAAGTGTTCGTAGTATTAAATATTAGTGCATTCAAAAAGTTATTGTTTAGTTTGTATAAACAAATCTTCACAGTTCCCCCCATGGTTGAATATTTCATGTTAAAAACTAGAAAAAGACTAGTAAATATGTTAATAATTCACCATAGAAAAGTGTAAGTGATCAAATTATAACTAATAAACTTTAAAAAGGTGCATTAGTTACAGTACAAAGTAATAAACTTTAAGTTTTGTGAACAGTGTCTACTTTGATAATGAAATAGTAATATTACTAATAAAAAGCTACTAAAGCTGTATGAACATCCCATAGAATGGAATATAACTTAGATAGCCAGGGTTATACTTAAAGAGGGGGCATAAATCTTGTAAAATGGGGAATTACAAAACAAACTGTTAATGTTGAAGTGGTAAAAGATGTTAACCATTATATGTAACCAGGATGTTAGGTTCCTATTACATATAGTAATTAGATAAGTAAGGATTATTCATAAGAATTATTAGTGTTATAATTTGTTATTGTATTGTTCATTTTAATTTAGGAATGCCCTATCTAAAAATAGATATCATTCCGATGTTATAGAATATTTTTTATTTATGTTATTAGGTGATATACAAAACAATGTTATTCAGAACACCAGTTTTGATATAGAGAGGTGTTATATGTTATTTATACAATCAATAATTACTGTTATACCAGTCAAAGAATTAATTTTTAATCAAATATAAAAGAATCAGAAGTCAGAGAAGGATATAAAATAACTACATTAATAAAACATTTTTGCAAATAGCCACACATCAAATCTAGGCAATATAATGAATTTAAACTGCAAATAATTAACAAACATAGTCTTATAAGCCAGTTAAACTGACAATATTTAGGCAAGATAAACTCAACATATTAAATACTATGTAAATAAGGCCTTCTAAAGATATGGTCATTATATGAGTAAAATTATTTATTTGTCTAATAAAATACCATGAAAACTGAAATAGATTCACTGACATTATCATAGGGGGAGTCATATACAAATGAATTGTATTAAAAAACCATTATTAATATACTAAATTGCAATCAAATAAGTGAGAATTGATAATTATATCAATTTCAGATTTAATAGAATAATAATTATATTAGGGAAAATGGCTATTATTTACTTAGAAGACAGGAAGTATAATTTTAGGCCTACCTCCCATAAAATTATAAGAAATATAATTTTCAGATAAAACTTTGTAATACTAACTTAATTACTATCAAAATAAGTAGAATAGAATAGTGAAAACGAATATGTATTTAATATTTCAAACAGTTAACTAATAACGAAATTACTTTATGAGCATAATGTACGGTTTTAAAATGTGTCGGAAGTTAAGATGATTTGAAACAATGTATGAGATATATTATATAGGCTAAGATTTTCATGAGACGAAGGAAATCCACACAGTTCATTATTATACCTCGAAGAGAGCACTTCATGTGAATATTTGATAGAACCAACCTTTAATGGCTGTTACGTTATAACAGAGTTCGGAATCATTTTATATAAAATTAAATTTTTTAACTATTTTAATTATTGTGAAGTGGTGAAGTTGACCTGTGAACTACATAACACCAATAAATGGAATCACATGTAACTAATTGAATGAAATAACACTGAAATCGCACCAAATACCAAGTGAAAATTAGAGGTTAACTGACACACATAAACACCAGTAGATATACCCATTTAACAACATTTTTACACTAAGTGAACTATTCCATCATACACCAGTGACAATAAACTATACCCCAGAAGATCATATACAATTGCGAAGAACATTTAACCGAAGAAAGGACATATTAATTCCAACAAGTAATTCGTCAACATTAGAAGCTATCAACGCGCATGCGTCAGGCGGCCATTTTGACCCAATATCATCACCGCTATAAGACACGACTGTGGACTGCATTCTGGTTCGAATAAAATTATATATAAACTTTTATTATTAATAACTACCATTGTATTGTTTAAATTTAAGACCTTTTTTGAATTGTAAGTGTTATACTTTCATGTCCCTGACCTTCTCTGGCTTTTTATATTAATAACCGTTCAAAGAACCTACTTTTATAATATGAATATAAACTTCTAATATCGACCGGCCCTGAGCGAGTCGATACGGCATTGTAACCTCGATTAATTAATCGACCAACTTTATTATTTTTGTTTAATAAACGTTGTGTTTGTTTTTTGGTAACTTGGAGTTGGTTTTTTATTATAAAAGGACATAACAGTTAATTACTCAAGAAAACTAAATAATCTTTAAAGGCAGTATAGGTGAACCTATCACCTTTCAAGAGTAAGAAGAAGAGAGCCGTTTTCGCCTAAACTTGAAGTTAACTGGATTGTCTTTTTAACAAATTTACAGAACGGAAAATTATTACCAGAATAAACACAATACCAACATAATTATAATTACAATCAACAACCTCGATTTATTCCTAAATTTCAAGAACATAAATACACCGAAAACATTTCTTCAGAATTTATTTTTTTTTTTTATAAATATAAATTTTAAATTTATATTTTGTTTCAAATTGCTACCACAGCAATATACACCGGGTTTATTTGATAACAACAAAGACCAGGAACATTACCAAATCGACGTTTCCCAGAGCGGAACGTCACTACTACACATACACACCATAAAAATTATTCTGGGTAATATTATACCAGAACACTACTACAATTACAATTATATTATGGTTTTATTACAAAAGTGAAGACCAACAGTGAGAGCATAACGAAGACTAGAAGACATTAGCTACGTCACTACACACATTCTTACATTGTAATATTTATTCCAATAAGTACTATTACAAATTTGGCGAGCCCAACCAGTGGGGCAAACAGGAGAGTACAACTCTCATACATCAACCTTTATTTATTATTATATTTGTAATATCGTATTATTACAATATATATATATATATATATATATATATATAATTTATTTTTTCTCATAGGAGTCTTTATCTTATGCATTTTTGGCCACATAATTATGACCCTCCTTTGGCTCCTGAGTGTTGATGTGTATGTTAGGAGACCACAGGCGCTCTTCTGTGGAAACATTACTCACAAACTGACGAATCTCTCTTATGTTTTGAACTCTGTTGGTGCCATGTCAGGACGCCGGAAGTACTGCATTGAGTGTGCGAGGTGTCTTTGCACCCGTCGCAGGATTACAGCATCTTGGTCGAGCACAATGGCTGCTTAGTACTGCTTAAACTTAGTACTGGTTCAGTTGACGGGTGGCCTAAAACTGGAAAGGAAACCACCAACACGGTCATTCGCTAGATGGCGGGGGGAGAAAGAAAACTTGTTTTTGTGGGACTGGTGCTGCTGGAACCGATTCTGGCAAAAGGTACTCTAGAGAGAATGTCGTTTCCCGGGAGTTCAACCGATTCTGTAGACTCTCTAACAAAATTAGCAGGTTAGGTGAAAGCTTAGATCTTTATAAGACTCTGGTCAGACTTGATGACAGTCGAAAACGAGACGTAGACCCTCAAGAAGTCTGTAACAGATCTATTAGAGTCATTCGAAAGGAACATGTTCAGGAAAATTATGGGGCCAACGTGTGATAGCGGCATGCAAAGAGGAAGAGCAGTGAATTATGTACACTTTATGAGGATTTGAAGCCTTCACAGAATAAGATTGCTGGGTCTTATTCTGAGAACGGAGTAGAACAGGATTATGAAGAAATTGGACGTCAGTGAAAAGGGACTTAAAGGAAGGCTTATGGCCGAAGGAATGTTCTGCGTAATGTGAAGTAGTTACAGAATAATCACTCAAGTAGACGTATGTTAGTAGTGAAGCAGACCAAAGTGTTCTGGCAATGTAGAGGAAGGATTTGAGATTAGAATTCAGGTGAGAAATTCTCTGTCATAGCTTTGTGACTTTCGAGTAGGATAAATGTCCTCTAAGGACGTTACCAGCGTATCGTAGAGTAAGGACCAGTGGTAGGAGTGGTACCTTTGAGCCTCTGGTCTTGGTTCAAAATAAACATCGTGTATGTACAATACAATCGTGAAACCAATTACGTTATACGGGTGTGAAATATGGCCAATAATACAAAGAACAGAAAAGTTGTTGGAAGCTACTGAAATGGATTATTGGCGAAGAGCGTAAGAAACATCAGAATCCGGGAGATAATGGGGGTACAGTATTCTGTTGTCGATGACATAAAAACAAAACAGCTGAGATAGTTTGGCATGTGCAAATAATGCCGGATAATCGACTCCCCAAGCACATTTTGAGATGGACACCATACGGTCGTAGGCGAAGAGGAAGACCTAGGTTGAGTTGGATAGAAGGCATCAACCGGTCAATGAGAGACCGGGGTTTCATTCGGAGACCCTCGTAGATTTTTCCACCGCTAGTGCCGTTGGGAAGCCTTTCTCTTCCGCCCCTAGGACCGTTGACCATTTGACACCTTTTACAGTGGGCAGGTCCTTACCGGGTAGTGCGTAAGGAAAACAAGAATTGCATAGTAAAGATGACGTACGAGAACAATAAACGACTCCCTAGCCCTCGGAAACCTAACAGCGCCGGGGTCGAAAAGGGCAAGACTTGGTCAAGTGGTACCATACAGGAAAGACTAAAGAAAGCGATTCCACTCGAGTCAGGTTTAAACAAGGTGAGAGTCGAGCTAGGATACATGCCGGTACTAAACCCGTATCTACCAGCTGTGGCCCCCTGATGTTGACGTTCGTAAAGAGTTGAACATTTTTAATATCCAATATCGTATTGCAGAGAACAAAGAAAGGTGGATTGCTCATCTGAATAGGATGGAAGATGGCAGACTGCGTAAGGCAATATAAGCGTGTGGGACAGCGAAGTATAGGAAGACCTAGGAAGCATTGGGGTAGTGTATGTATTACTTTGGGACGGGAACACGTGATTCGCCTAGTCCCTGATACAAGAAGAAGAATCGTAGCTGATTGGGCTCAGTAATCCGTTTAGAATTGAAGACACCCACGTGCGTACTTATCGCCGTAAGGACAACGACGAATTAGTGTTGGCTCTCAGAAAGGACGATAATACTGACGATTCCTTTGCACTACATTTGTTAAATCGAATCTGCAAAGACTCTGGCTTACAGATATCCACACGTAAGACCAAGGTGATGGCTTTTTGTGAACTGATCCCGTACGGGCAAAAATTGTTATAGGTGGTGCCCTGGAACAAGTTAGCAATTTTGAATACCTGGGCTACAGTGTGTCTTATAATGCATGCAACGACGTTGTGAATAAGTTGCATAAGTTCAACCTTATGCGCGGGACCATCAGGCGAACCCTTAAGTCAGCAAGTAAAGGAACACGCCTAAAATTCTACAAGGTGGTGGTGGCTCTTCCCACACTGCGTTATGGGTATGAGAATTGGACTTTAACGAAAGGCCAGGCCAGTCGCATCCAAGCGGCTAAAATGAGATTTCTCAGGCACGTGGCGGGGTATACTCTCCATGATCGTAGAATAAACACAGATATGCGGCAAGAACTAAATATTATGATGAGTATACTCGACAGAATCGCCCAGTATCGGCTGAATTGGTGGGAACATCTTTGCCGAATGGATGACTGCCGCATCCCCAAACAATTCTGGAACTATAAGCCGAGGGGACGGAGAGGTGTGGGACGTCCGAGGAAGTGCTGGAGTGACCAGCTGTAATCTTTGCCTATTTGAGACCGGAAGAAACCATGCTTGGTTTAATCCGTGAAGATGATGATGATTCCTTCGCACTATTTTGTATGCGTTTATAGACAAGTCTCAATAGACAAGTGAATGAGGCATTCGTGCAGTAACCAACTTGTTGGACAGTCCCTGTGGCATTCTCTCCACATGTCCCAGCCAGCTTATCCGCCTTGCCTTTATGAAGCGCACTATACCTTCCCACTGCAATATTTCATCAGTTTACACAGCATCGGTATTCATCATCTTATTATCACCACTTTCAGCAGATCCATGCCTTGGAAACTTTTGTACTATTTATAAACCGCTCGCCCATGCGTATTAAACTCACCGAAAGCCTTCTCTTAAGGCATGCCTCACTACGTTAAAGCAGGTTATCTCATTCTTTACACAATAATACAAGCTCTTCAATCTTGCGTTGTATAATGTTAAGCACTAGTCTAATACATTAAAACACAAACTGCTAAATTAGCTGATAAATCTAAAATATGAAACCGATACGGTTAAGACAAATGTTACAGACAGGTGTACCAACACCACATAAAAACGAAATTTAGAACACTGTTAAAAACGGGCTCATAAAGTTATTAAAAATATTATTAACCATACTGCTTCGCGCTCTGTGGTCACGATCGGTCTCTTGATGGTCGATCGGAGGATGACAACTTACCGTTTAACATTAACTCCTCTCTCTCTCTCTCTCTCTCTCTCTCTCTCTCTCTCTCTCTCTCTCTCTCTCTCTCTCTCTCTCTCTCTCTCTGCGTCGATCAAGAGCTAAGCGACACCGAATAAGCAATTACTGCACTTCATTGTCAAAGTGACAGCAGAGATGTCTCCGGCCCGGCCGGGCCCTCCCTCCTCCCAACGCTTGCGTTACATCGCTTCATCCTGTTGTCATTAATTTTTTTTTCCAGTCCACACCTATTATTGTCTGTCAAACGCCAACGTCAATCATATCACACACTTAATTTGCTGCGCTTCTGCCCTCTGCCGAGAGTTAAACACAACATCAGATTGAAGTCAATTGCCCCCGAAGACTTCTTCACACATCGTATATTATAGTAGACGTAATTAGATCGTCTATATTCTTGTCTGTTCTACGGAAATACATTTTACATAAAAATGTCTACAAGGGGGGGGGGTCGTAGCGGAGATAACACTCAGGCAGAACGACCATAGATAGAATTTACGAGTGTAGTTCATCGAAATAACGTTCGCTTAATTAATTAATTCAGTTCCTGCCGTATATCTGTGTTTCTTCTGTGATCATGGAGAGTGGAGTAGTCCCGATCACCTAAGGGAGAAATTCGATAAAAAAATTGAAGAATTGGCTAAAAGTTAAAAACAAATGTAAAAAATTGTTGATATAACAGAGCAGATTATTAGTTATACACTGTAAGCGTTAAAGTTGAAAGGGGTTTTCTAATTGCATAAACAGTAAAAAATGGGCTTTGATCGGTATTCCCCCACCCGCGGGGTAATGATTATCAGTTGATTTCCTATGCAAATTAAATAGGAAAAAATAAAAACCTAAAAAAAAAATTTTTAATGGAAAAAGCAAAAGATATATTGATAAAAGATACATTAGAATGTTACTTATATCTACAAATGGTGCTTACTACATTCTAAGTCTAAAAATAAATTTAAAAAATTAGGTTTTTTTTAGTTCATAAGCCAATGTACTAATCATATCCTGTGTATTTTATATGGGAAATAATGCAATTTAATTTTTGTGTGTATATTTTCTCCATACAGGCCTGCTAAAAATCTTTCCTATAATACACATTATAATAGTTCTCATTCAAAAGACACTAATATTGACAACTTTGACTCCGAGGGTAACTCTTAAATTAAGATACGCCGTAATAAAAAAAAGTTTTTATTAATCAGTACAAAACTCAAAAAAAGAAACCTAGCTACGCCACGGAAAGTATAACGAACATATAAGGGCAACGCATTAGTATTTAATAGTACTTAACTCAGTATGGTGTTATACAGTTGTAACTCAGTACAGTTGATCATCATTCCCCCACTCTCCTGATCGGTGCTACCCCACCGCGTATACCTCTGAGTTTTATAACCTGAGACTACAGTAAGTTAGTTTAAAACCGTAAATAACGAATTCAAATAATGCTGAAAACGTTAACAATACATCTGTACAATTAAATAATTCAAAATTTTAAGTGCAAATATCATTACGTTGCTTTAAAGATGTGAAGAAATAAGAAGAAATTTGTCTAAAACACACTTCTGTAATTCACTGTAAGTACAATGGCGGAAATGGTTAGCGGTGGTTTTTAATTATATAGTTCACTGTGCAGCTGGCTAGAGTTCAGCATTCAACAGATGTCGCTACAGCGTATACTATACTCTCGTTACCGACCTGATCGGGGCTATCCCACCATATCCTATACCATGCCACGTGCCTGGCCTTCCGTTAAAGTCCATTTACAATTTTTATTACTGTAATATTATTCAAAAGTCACAGCGACTAAGGAACCTAAAAAAAAAAAACTATTATCGTTCCACACGTGTTAACTGCGTAATAAGGGGTGATAGCGCATCAAGTACCAACGCGTTCGAAACGAACTATAAACAGCACGTTCCAATACATTTCTACTCCGTTAGAGGTGATCCTAACGCGGCAAAAATTTAGTCAGTTTTGAGATTTGAGTTGTCCTATATCCTTACACATTTGTGCATGTAATCAGCCCGAATGGTATCTTAAGAATTTAACTACGATTTAATAAACTTTGTAACTTTTAATGGCTGTGTTATTATTTATCGTGAACAATACGTAATGTTCACTGCATAATGAAGGCCTGAATTTGTTTAGCATTTTCCAATTTAAGTGCGATTTGAATGTAAATAAATTATTGTTTAATAAATTAATAAAATATTAAAACTTATTGTTTCATTCTCTTTGAGATTTTATAGTCCAACCACAGCGAAGATCACAATTCGTGTAACAGTCTTATTGTAACTTATATGTGGTTTGGTTGCGTTTGGTGGGAGTCGATTCGTTTTCAAAAGCACAATTTAAAGTTTATCCTCATATAAATGTTATTACTATATCACTTTGTTGTACGATGTTTGGCCAGAAAGGTAGAGAAATTTTTTATTTGACATATTATGTTTTTATTTAACCAAAATTAAGTCACCAATTTTGAATACCTGGGCTGCAGTGTGTTTTATAATACAAGCAACAACATTGTGATTAAGTTGCGTAAGTTCAACCTTATGTGCGGGACCATCAGGCGAACTCCTAAGTCTGCAAGTAAACGAACACGGCTAAAATTCTACAAGGTAGAACTCTTCCGACACTTCGTTATGGGTCTGAGAATTGGACTTTAACGAAAGGCCAGGCCAGTCGCATCCAAGCGGCTGAAGTGAGATTTCTCAGGCACGTGGCAGGGTATACTCTCCATGATCATAGAAGGAACACAGATATACGGCAGGAACTGAATATTATGAGTATACTCGATAGGATTGCCCAGTATCGGCTGAGTTGATAGGAACTTCTTTGCCGAATGGATGGCTATCGCATATAAGCCGAAGGGACGGAGAGACATGGGACGTCCGAGGAAGCGCCGGAGTGACCAGCTCTAGACTTTGCCTATTTGAGACCGGAACAAACCATCCTTGGTTTAATCCGTGAAGATGATAATGATGAAAAATTCTAAAACTGTTGGTTTATGTTTCTGACAACCCAACAAAATCGTATTTTCGTAGTTTGTCGTTTCTTTTTCAGTACCTGTGTAAGCCTAGGACGACTCCCGATCGGTGAATCGAATAGACGTTACATTATATTGTCTAAGGTTGGAGGGGATTTAATTCTGTTCTCAGTGTAACATTTGATAAGTGACACCGCAGATGACAGTTTTTAAGAATTATGGAGACTAGTAATCCAGTGTAGGCTATATACGTGCTGGTATTATGCAAATAGGTAGATATGGTTCGTAGACAGACTACTGACACGGTTCGTTTCCAGGGTCGGAGATACATGACATAAGTTGGAACTGCTACATCGGAAACTATTTGTACCACAGTGCTTAGTAGCGATTCTGTTAGACAAGCCCGTTCGTCCTCGTGGCTACAATGAACTGGTTGTTTCTCTTTTAGTGTTGTTAACGGCTTGTCAGTACTAGTCCGTAATTTCTAAAACAGGACACACTATTCAACTAAACTTTCTTGAGTTGATTCTTTGTTCTCACGCTGTGCTTAATACTACTGAAAGTATTTAGTTAGGCCACTGTCAGGGGGTCGATTTCACAATACGTGCGACCTAATTTAATGAATAGTGTAAAATGATTTTGCTGTGAAAGAAATACCTTTACTATTTAAAGGTACGTTTACACTGGCGAAAAAATTGCGACAGTAAATGTGAAAGCAGTGTCAAATATGTGTTTACATTGAGAGACAGTTTTTACCGCGAGAGGAAGTGCAAGCGTCCGGCAAGCCCTTGCACGAGCTAATGTCGCGTTTTGCTCCGACAGATGGGTGGATATCCGTTTACACTAGATATTAAGTTTAGCCAAATAGAACTGTCGCAAGTTTTTCCCGCCGAACTATCTTCAGTGAGTTGTCAGCCATGCCACCACGATCCAGAAGTGTGAAAATTACTGCAGCACTAGTCGTAGATTACTGGCTGAGGGAAAAGAAACCGAAAAGGAAGAGGAGAATGTGGATTAGAGACTGGATCGGATCGTCAGACGAGAGGAACACGGAACTTACAGTAATTTGTTAAATAAACTGAGAATTGAAGATTCACAACAGTAAGGTATTGTCAACATGACTTTGCATCTTCTAGATCGCTCTCCATTGAAAGGAAGACAGCTGCCTATACCGTATGTGATCATTGGTGATGATGCATTTGCACTGACTACTTACCTTATGAACCTTATCCCTTCCGTAACCTACCTTTCAAAGAACGACTATATAACGGGCTGTCAAGATGCTGAAGAATTGTGGATAACGTATTTGGTCTGGTTGCAAATAGACTTCGTTTATTTTTATGAAAGTCGTTGTAATTGTCTCTCTTGTAAAAATAAACCAACAAATCTGTAGAATGTAATTCCACAAATATATAGATTTCAAGAACCATCACTTCTAAAATATTCCTCAGGCTTTCACGGCCGGTGTCAGATGTATGGTTCATGTTATCCGGGCTGTTTGGCCGTGGTCCATGGTTTATTACAAAACCATATGTTTCGGCAGCTCCAATGGCTGCCATCGTCAGTGGTATAAAAGTCCTGAACGTCGGGTGTTGGCCTACGATTACCGGATGTAGCCACATTTTCGCTGTGGTTCACCCTCAAATGGCGAACATGTTTCGCCATGTTTCAAACCATGAACACCCGACGTTCAGGATTTTTATACCACTGATGATGGGAGCCATTGGAGCTGCCGAAACGTTTGGTTTTGTAATAAACCATGGACCACGGCCAAACAGCCCGGATAACATGAACCATACATCATCACTTGTAAGTTTGCTAATCATAATCTAATCGACCTTCCTTTCTTTCGTCGGTTTATTGTGCAATACTCTTCTTATCTTTTTAACCATCTTCACATATCGACACCAAAGCAATTTTTCTCGTTTCTTGTTTTTGTCATATTTGTTCAATAATTTATTTGTCATTTGCTACTTGCTGCTACAAACGGATTTTGTCCGCTTGAGTAGGAAATCCGTAGCGATTTTGTATTTTTATTTATTTCGGTCCGACCACTATAGTTTCGGGCATGACGGTTTCTAGAGAGAGTTAGTGTTTGTACACAAATTTATTTTGGTTGACCAAAGAAACTTTATTTCCACTTTATTTTTGGGGTGTCGTTTTCTACCATAAAGCTTTTGCTGAATCATTGATGAAGAGCATATTGTTTTACGGAAATGAGAATAGAACAGCGGGAAATTTTGAGAAGTACTGTATACGTCGGAAAATGACAGGAACTGATCGGATTGAAATAAAATTACATGTGGAAGAGGAAGACTAAGTTCAGAATTGGACTATATTGAGAAGTTGGCTAATTGAAAATGGCAGACTCGTTAGATTTCAAACTGGGATAGAAGACGCTATCGGAAGCGTCTGAAGGATCCCGATCCTTGAGGTTTCCGAAAGTGGATGCAAAGAAGAAGAAGAGAAGAGTAACATAAATGAATAGGCTATATCATATGACGTAATGACTTTGTGTTAATATTATCGAAGTTAAGGACATGAGATAGCTAATGAAAACTGGGTGATTTGAAGATTTTATGTAAGAGCTACTTCCAAATGAACGAGCAGCAGAAAGCAGAAGCTTATAGTTCCAATGACAGGGCATGTCTTTTACGGATGATGATGTTGCTACCATCGACTAGTCTTGACCTCGCATCTTCTTTTTATTTCCTTTTTATTATAATGCTCCGTATTATATGTATGATATAATATATATATAATGCTCCGAGTATTATATATATTATATATATGATCCGTGCACTTCCTAATCCATTTGTGCCCTAACTTAGTGTCACTTGACCTTTATCTTACACATAAGTATTCATTCTCATTTAAATTTGTCTTGAGATCCCGTGTGGAAGATTCTACCAACAGATTTTATAAATGTGACTTGTTATTAATCGTTGGAAATAGGAAGTTCTCGCCTGCACCAGGTGTATAACACCAAGGAACCATTAGTATATTACTGTTTTTCTTTTTCAAGGTTCAAGTTAAGGATAATCGCGTGCACTTGAGCGAGGAAGTGTTGACATCCTGAAGTTATTGCGAATGGGATCGCGCACGTCTTTTTACGGTGAGAAGATGAGAATGCGTTCCATAATTAGGGTGAATTCAACGCGCTGAGAGACTTGGCGATTGAATCTTTTTGACGTGTCACTATCTTTTTGACGATTATCCACAAAGAATAGAAAATCGGCTGTACACTGTCGATTTGTAACAAAAAGACATAAGAAAATCCGAGAGCCACCATAGAATAATAGTGACAGCAACCGTAAGTTATATGAACGAATTCTGAAGAGATTAATTGAAGACCAATACAGTGAATAAGAGTGTAACCTTTGAGCTGGTATATCGTGTGCGGACACATTGACGTATTACCGTATATCGTATTTTTGCCTTGACACATTGTAGAAAAAAGAATTGCAACAGAAGAAAGAACTGCCTCTACTGTTTGTCCTGTTAAATAAGGCAAACGGAGGCATACTACTACTAAAACTCTGGAAAACTCCAGAACTATATAAACGGACGCGGAGTAATTGTGTGAAGACTACAAGAAACATTAAGTTTGGCTAGAACTTAACCAAGGAATTCAAGGTCATAAACTATTAAGATAGAGGTGCTGCGTCTCTCGGACTCTATTTAAAATTTATGTAGAACCTTTGTTTTAGAATCGCAAGTATTTGGCGACATGCCTCCCGGTGGAAAAATGACATAACTTATACGCCACAGTTAGGCAGTGATCTTGTCTGTCCTCATTTCCCAGGATAAAGAAAACCTGTACTATATGGAACGTAAGATTAAACTACATATGGAAAAACAAAGTATCTGTCTGTATGTTGTTAAAATCCATTCCCGGGATGTTTGGCTACAAAAAAACAGACGTTTCGGCAGTGCCGTCGACTGCCATTATCAGTGTAAAATCAAGTTGCGCTAACGTAAGGTGTAACATCACTAACCTCTACCACGTTACGTTAGCGTAACTCGATTTTACACTGATGATGGCAGTCGATGGCACTGCCAAAACGTCTGTTTTTTGTAGAAAACAATGGACCACGGCCAAACAGCCCGGGAATGGATATTAAAAACATAGATTAATATAGATTATTGAACTTTCACTTGCGAAACTTACTTGTTTTCTCCCGTACGCGTTTCGGCGTGATGTGCGCCTTCATCAGCCGACATCCCATCACGCCGAAACGCGTACGGGAGAAAACAAGTAAGTTTCACAAGTGAAAGTTCAATAATCTATATTAATTTAGTACTGTGAAAAAAGAAGATGAACTATCAAAACAACTATAACAACATAGATATTGGCCGTGTAAGCCTGCGGAGTAGGCTACATTGTATGTCTGTATTAGAGGAACAAAAGACAACTTGTAATCAAGGCGCATTGAAAAAATATCGTTAGGTTGTGATACGTGTAGATAATTATGACTTAAGGGGGGTGATATAGCTCGCGCAATCATTTTTGGTAGTAAATGTTCAGTAATTTCTGGTGACTTTATTTGTAAAGTTAATCAAATGCAATTTGGACAGTTAGTTAAATATGTCGTGTCCAAGCTTTGTACTAAAAGTCAATACTGTATGAAAGTTAGTTTTGAAAATATAAATAATTAAAAAAAAAAATAAAAAATGAATATATTTCTTTACTTTTTACATGATTTCTCTTTTACCTTTTGACATATTTTAATAAATGACATGTCTCGCTCTTTTACACCTCTGTGGCTATGGTGTGAACTATGGAAATTGTTCTAGTAAAATAAAGGTTTGATTTAAAAAAAAATTTTGTAACACATTTATAAAAAATGTAATTTTTTTACACAAAAAATGTTATAACTTAAAAAATATTCCACTCAATTACCTTATTGTAGTTCAAACTATAGACAAAGGTATTATAAACAAGCCTCAAAAATCTGGTAGGTTTAGTCCACATAGTGTTTAAGATATTTTGTAAAATGTTAAAAAAAAACACAATTTTTGGAAATTCAAGGTTAAAGTTTTATTGCACAATTTTACAGAAAAGTAACAGTGTCAGTACCTTTAAAACTCCCCAGCAGCATAAGTTATTCCTTCCTTATCAATTATAATCTGTTCTTTTTCAAGTCTGAGCCTTCTTCTATCTCTTCTGTCTTCTAGGCTTGCCCTGCGAAACCGCTTTTCTGCATCGCTCAACCTCCTCACATCAAATTTCTTCAGAGCGTCTTCTGTGTGCTCTCCAGGGACAATATCTAAATATTTAAGGACTCTCATTTTCGACTGACAGCCTTCATTATACAGAAGAGTAGCTTCATTTGCAGCAATTTCTACCACTAACACCACGCATTTTCGCTTTACATTAAGAAATAGAATAATTTACAATTAGTACACTTCTTCTTCTTCACATCGTACTATATCGATACAATCGCATATTCAAAACATCGACAATGTAGTGCAGGTACGGATATTGGGACTGTGCCAACATTTCTAATTTACATTTTTAATTGTCGCATTGTTTATTTATGGGTGGTTGACGGTTTCCATTTTAATTGTATTTCTAACAATAGCTTATAACAATTAACTGCGATAAATTAAAAATTATACTTAGGAGCCGTCATATAATTTTTGAGCACGTTAGTTTGCACATTCCAACTCATACCAGGTAGACGTATGTGTATAGGGTCAGGCGAATTAGCTATAATGCTAATTGCGCGGGACCGTTGTACAGCTGTTTCTCAGCGCCTAATATCATACATGGTCAGTGGCGTATCTAGAAATTGTTCCCCGGGGGGGGGGGGGGTCCGGCCGAGAAGGCCTCATACAAAAAAATGACTTAACACTTACTAATAGTATGTCCTACTATCTTTAAAGTGGGTGAATATCGTGTGACAACATCCTGAAATCAATCCCATTAAAGTAGACGGCAATAATACAATAAAAATACGCGTTATTGAAACTTGCTTACAGGATACTAACTGAGTAAATTGATTTTCCTCTATGTAGCATATTTCAAACATTTACTCAAATGCTGTGTAATAAACCTGTTTGTATATTTAAAAAAGAGCTACTACTATATTATACAGCGGAAAAAAAATGTAAGAGTTAAGAGATTAACAAAAACCTCGTCAACTTTTTTTTGACCCTCGGGGGGGGGGGTCCGGTATAGAGTTTAACGCTACGGTTGGCTCAGGTTTAAAACCTTCCGTCTCTAAGCTTTTTAATAGATTCTGAGGTAACTGGAATGGGTTTGTTGGCAGGAATTGCTGGCGGTAGTTTCATAATGTATGTGTTAAGCATGTACCAACAGTGTCAGCATTATGCCAATCAGCACTGACAGAACAGTTAGAACTGTGACACCAAACAGTTCCATGACAAACAACACGGTGTATTTGAAGTCACTGTCGAGAATCACCGACAGTCCAGCAGTGGCGTATCTAGAATTTGGCCTTGCGGGGGGGGGGGGTTCGGAGTCGAATCGGCTTCATATAAAAGAAAAAAACAAGTTCAGACTAATCAGCATTACAACTTTTAAAGTGGTTATTATTGCTTTGTAAATAACTCGTTGAATTTCCTGCAGGTCTTCCATGTATATCTTCATATAAATACAACTGCAAGTAGGTTTATTTACACCTCTGTGTTAAATATTTATTATTTAATTATTTATTTGAAGATATCACACACACACACGCGCGCGCGCGCGCGTGCGTTATTGAAACGTTGTTTACAAGTTACTTATTGACTGAATTGATTTTCCTGTATTCCATGTTTCAAACGTATATGCTAATGCTGTGTAATGAACCTGTTTGTAAGCTTATATTTAAAAAATAGTTACTACTATATTGGTAACTATAAACAACACAACTGAAAAATAATAAAGCAGCCTAAAAATTAAGAGATTAACAAAATTCGTCAATTTTTTCGACCCTCAGGGGGAGATCTGGTCCCATTCGTCCTCCCCTGTAAATACGCCCCTGCAATCCAGGACCTATTTATTGAAATATATACGTCGTATTAACACTTATTATACTTGCGTTTTCTACCTTTATTTAGATTAGTAAAACAATTTTTTTTTTCAGTTAACAAAAATTAAAACTAAAGTTTAACATTATTTAGGTAGGCCCTATACACATTTAATACTGTACTCCACATAATTAATGTTCTACTACTGGCGAGAAATGTCAGACAACCACAACTGGCTGTGTCCAGCGTTTTGATCTTCGTTGTATCATGAGTGCGTGTTACGTAAACACGGGGATGTTTACCAAAGCGCAGAGAGTGAGCCGGAGTGCGTACATGATTGACGGGAGCCAGCCAGGTGTTGGATCCGTCGTCGCTGACGGCCGACGCACCGTCGTATTGTTTACGTTAATTGTCTGGCGCCATTAACACGGGGCCGGTATCGTATTATTGATTACGCACTCACCTCACCCGCACCTCACCGCGCTCCCTTTCCTTAACGTGTTCATTAATCACGCGCGTATAATGTACAAAGTGTCCTACCACGTGCTTTACTTTAACCCAAACAAACGAATAAGGAATGTCGAATTCAACGGGGTTGAGGCGTGAGTCGCATAGGTTGTTGTAGCGACCTGACAATAGAAATGTAAGGAATGTCGAATTCAACTTGGTTGAGGCGTGAGTCGCGTAGGTTGTTGTACAGATCTGACAATAGAAATGTAAGGAATGAACGAATTCAACGGGGTTGAGGCGTGAGTCGCGTAAGTTGTTGTAGCGGCCTGACAATAGAAATGTAAGGAATGTCGAATTCAACGGGGTTGAGGCGTGAGTCGCATAGGTTGTTGTAGAGAGATCTGACAATAGAAATGTAAGGAATGTCGAATTCAACGGGGTTGAGGCGTGAGTGGCATAGGTTGTTGTAGAGACCTGACAATAGACATGTAAGGAATGTCGAATTCAACGGGGTTGAGGCGTGAGTGGCATAGGTTGTTGTAGAGAGACCTGACAATAAAAATGTAAGGAATGTCGAATTCAACGGGGTTGAGGCGTGAGTGGCATAGGTTGTTGTAGAGACCTGACAATAGAAATGTAAGGAATGTCGAATTCAACGGGGTTGAGGCGTGAGTCGCGTAGGTTGTTGTAGAGACCTGACAATAGAAATGTAAGGAATGTCGAATTCAACGGGGTTGAGGCGTGAGTCGCACAGGTTGTTGTAGAGACCTGACAATAGAAATGTAAGGGATGTCGAATTCAACGGGGTTGAGGCGTGAGTCGCATAGGTTGTTGTAGAGACCTGACAATAGAAATGTAAGGAATGTCGAATTCAACGGGGTTGAGGCGTGAGTCGCGTAGGTTGTTGTAGCGACCTGACAATAGAAATGTAAGGAATGTCGAATTTCTACGGGGTTGAGGCGTGAGTCGCGTAGGTTGTTGTAGAGACCTGACAATAGAAATGTAAGGAATGTCGAATTCAACGGGGTTGAGGCATGAGTGGCATAGGTTGTTGTAGAGAGACTTGACAATAAAAATGTAAGGAATGTCGAATTTCTACGGGGTTGAGGCGTGAGTCGCATAGGTTGTTGTAAAGACCTGACAATAGAAATGTAACGAATTCAACGGGGTTGAGGCGTGAGTCTCTCAGGTTGTTTAGAGACCTGACAATAGAAATGTAAGGAATGTCGAATTCAACGGGGTTGAGGCGTGAGTGGCATAGGTTGTTGTAGAGACCTGACAATAGAAATGTAAGGAATGTCGAATTCAACGGGGTTGAGGCGTGAGTCGCGTAGGTTGTTGTAGAGACCTGACAATAGAAATGTAAGGAATGTCGAATTCAATGGGGTTGAGGCGTGAGTGGCATAGGTTGTTGTAAAGACCTGACAATAGAAATGTAAGGAATGTCGAATTCAACGGGGTTGAGGCGTGAGTGGCATAGGTTGTTGTAGCGACCTGACAATAGAAATGTAAGGAATGTCGAATTTCTACGGGGTTGAGGCGTGAGTCGCACAGGTTGTTGTAGCGACCTGACAATAGAAATGTAAGGAATGTCGAATTTCTACGGGGTTTGAGGTGTGAGTCGCGTAGGTTGTTGTAGAGACCTGACAATAGAAATGTAAGGAATGTCGAATTCAACGGGGTTGAGGCATGAGTGGCATAGGTTGTTGTAGCGACCTGACAATAGAAATGTAAGGAATGTCGAATTCAACGGGGTTGAGGCGTGAGTCGCACAGGTTGTTGTAGCGACCTGACAATAGAAATGTAAGGAATGTCGAATTTCTACGGGGTTGAGGCGTGAGTCGCGTAGGTTGTTGTAGAGACCTGACGATAGAAATGTAAGGAATGTCGAATTCAACGGGGTTGAGGCGTGAGTCGCACAGGTTGTTGTAGAGACCTGACAATAGAAATGTAAGGGATGTCGAATTCAACGGGGTTGAGGCGTGAGTCGCATAGGTTGTTGTAGAGACCTGACAATAGAAATGTAAGGAATGTCGAATTTCTACGGGGTTGAGGCGTGAGTCGCGTAGGTTGTTGTAGAGACCTGACAATAGAAATGTAAGGAATGTCGAATTCAACGGGGTTGAGGCATGAGTGGCATAGGTTGTTGTAGAGAGACCTGACAATAAAAATGTAAGGAATGTCGAATTTCTACGGGGTTGAGGCGTGAGTCGCATAGGTTGTTGTAAAGACCTGACAATAGAAATGTAACGAATTCAACGGGGTTGAGGCGTGAGTCTCTCAGGTTGTTTAGAGACCTGACAATAGAAATGTAAGGAATGTCGAATTCAACGGGGTTGAGGCGTGAGTGGCATAGGTTGTTGTAGAGACCTGACAATAGAAATGTAAGGAATGTCGAATTCAACGGGGTTGAGGCGTGAGTCGCGTAGGTTGTTGTAGAGACCTGACAATAGAAATGTAAGGAATGTCGAATTCAATGGGGTTGAGGCGTGAGTGGCATAGGTTGTTGTAAAGACCTGACAATAGAAATGTAAGGAATGTCGAATTCAACGGGGTTGAGGCGTGAGTGGCATAGGTTGTTGTAGAGACCTGACAATAGAAATGTAAGGAATGTCGAATTTCTACGGGGTTGAGGCGTGAGTCGCACAGGTTGTTGTAGCGACCTGACAATAGAAATGTAAGGAATGTCGAATTTCTACGGGGTTTGAGGTGTGAGTCGCGTAGGTTGTTGTAGAGACCTGACAATAGAAATGTAAGGAATGTCGAATTCAACGGGGTTGAGGCATGAGTGGCATAGGTTGTTGTAGCGACCTGACAATAGAAATGTAAGGAATGTCGAATTCAACGGGGTTGAGGCGTGAGTCGCACAGGTTGTTGTAGGGACCTGACAATAGAAATGTAAGGAATGTCGAATTTCTACGGGGTTGAGGCGTGAGTCGCGTAGGTTGTTGTAGAGACCTGACGATAGAAATGTAAGGAATGTCGAATTCAACGGGGTTGAGGCATGAGTGGCATAGGTTGTTGTAGGGAGACCTGACAATAAAAATGTAAGGAATGTCGAATTCAACGGGGTTGAGGCGTGAGTCGCATAGGTTGTTGTAAAGACCTGACAATAGAAATGTAACGAATTCAACGGGGTTGAGGCGTGAGTCTCTCAGGTTGTTGTAGAGACCTGACAATAGAAATGTAAGGAATGTCGAATTCAACGGGGTTGAGGCGTGAGTCGCACAGGTTGTTGTAGAGACCTGACAATAGAAATGTAAGGAGTGTCGAATTCAACGGGGTTGAGGCGTGAGTCGCGTAGGTTGTTGTAGAGACCTGACAATAGAAATGTAAGGAATGTCGAATTCAACGGGGTTGAGGCGTGAGTCGCACAGGTTGTTGTAGCGACCTGACAATAGAAATGTAAGGAATGTCGAATTTCTACGGGGTTGAGGCGTGAGTCGCGTAGGTTGTTGTAGAGACCTGACAATAGAAATGTAAGGAATGTCGAATTCAACGGGGTTGAGGCGTGAGTCGCACAGGTTGTTGTAGCGACCTGACAATAGAAATGTAAGGAATGTCGAATTTCTACGGGGTTGAGGCGTGAGTCGCGTAGGTTGTTGTAGAGACCTGACAATAGAAATGTAAGGAATGTCGAATTCAACGGGGTTGAGGCATGAGTGGCATAGGTTGTTGTAGAGAGACCTGACAATAAAAATGTAAGGAATGTCGAATTCAACGGGGTTGAGGCGTGAGTCGCATAGGTTGTTGTAAAGACCTGACAATAGAAATGTAACGAATTCAACGGGGTTGAGGCGTGAGTCTCTCAGGTTGTTGTATAGACCTGACAATAGAAATGTAAGGAATGTCGAATTCAACGGGGTTGAGGCGTGAGTGGCATAGGTTGTTGTAGAGACCTGACAATAGAAATGTAAGGAATGTCGAATTCAACGGGGTTGAGGCGTGAGTCGCGTAGGTTGTTGTAGAGACCTGACAATAGAAATGTAAGGAATGTCGAATTCAACGGGGTTGAGGCGTGAGTGGCATAGGTTGTTGTAGAGACCTGACAATAGAAATGTAAGGAATGTCGAATTCAACGGGGTTGAGGCGTGAGTGGCATAGGTTGTTTTAGAGACCTGACAATAGAAATGTAAGGAATGTCGAATTCAACGGGGTTGAGGCGCGAGTCGCATAGGTTGTTGTAGAGACCTGAGAGTAGAAATGGAACACCGACTTCGAGACGCGCAGCGGACAAACGCCTCTTTTGCGAAGTTGACAATAATTTCCACTCATTTCCCACGTGTGCACAACAGTCTTGTACAGTGTTTCATAGTGTGAGCATCGGCTGCTTCGAGACTGACGATTACAATAGAAGCATATTAGATGTATGTACCGGGCTGTTTGGGTTTACAAACAAACCAAACGTTTCAGCAGCACCACTGGCTGCCATCTTCAGTGGAATTCGAGTAGTCTATCTGAGCCTTCACCGCAGTACTGTGGGCCTGACGTATGACACGCCGCGTTCAGGTACACTCGAATTCCACTGACGATGGCAGCCAGTGGTGCTGCTGAAACGTTTGGTTTGTTTGTAAACCCTGGACCACGGCCAAACAGCCCCGTACATACTTCAAGTATAACTGACACCGGGCGTGAAAGCCTTGGAACAGTATTACAATAGAAGCATGTTTATGACAGGGAGAGTGAAAGAGAGGGAAGTTACATCGTAGTATGTGTGTGTCGTTATTGTGATTTAGTAAATATGTGCAAATTTTTATGTGTTTTATGTAAATTTTAACATTTGACGAGGGATGCTGATGATGTGACACATGTCACGAAACGCGTCTATATAAAAAACGCTAAAACGAAGTCACTGACGGATACAAGGTAATTAAATTATTTTGAAAAGTGACTTGGATACTATACAAAGCAAACTAAAAAGAGAGATAGAGAGTGTGTGGAAGTGAGACAGCACACTATTATTCCGTTGTCTCCCCTCACTTCTCTCTACACAACTGAGCTGTACTTTTAAGTAGTGGTAATTCATTCGCTGGGTCGGCGCAGGACACCGACCAAGAAAGGCTGTCACGTTTCTACACGTGAACAGTTTGTCCAGGCGCAGCGAAGAAGGCGCAGACGCAGACATCGGAGTCGGAGATCTTAAAAGAGAACCGAGAACGAGCAGTATGTCTGGCACGTAGGAGTCACTACCACTCCCGAAATATTCGCCGAGAAAGTCTACCCTAGCTGGGATGAACCACAACTGCCACGAAACATTTTCCGACTCGTGAAAGCCGGGAGTGAGAACCCCGGCGGTTGAGCAGGAGGTCCCCCGAAGTCCAGTATGGTCGCGGGGCGGACCTCCAAGTTCGAATCCGAGTACAAGAGTCAGGTTCTCTCACGGAGGGCTACGGGTTGTCCTCTACCTTTTGGCGCGGGCAGAGGAGGTAGGTTGGTACAAGTGAACAGTCGGTTATGACCGAAGCCCCACAGAACCCACCACCTCCCCTGGGGCTCGCAAGTCACGAAGACTTATTACCCAAGGCTTCCGTCTCCAAACTTTCACTTTTTTGTCTTCCATTTTGTTTTCATTGAAATAATTTGTTATTTTTTCACACAGCTCGCATCCAAGCGGCTGAAATGAGATTTCTCAGGCACGTGGCAGGGTGTACTCTCCATGATCATAGAAGAAACACACATATACGGCAGGAACTGAATATTCTGAGTATACTCGACAGGATCGCCCAGTATCGGCTGAATTGGTGGGAACATCTTTGCCGAATGCATGACTGCTGCATCCCCAAACAACTATGGAACTATAAGCCGAGGGGACGGAGAGGTGTGGGACGTCCGAGCAAGCGCTGGAGTGACCAGCTGTAATATTTGCCTATTTGAGACCGGAACAAACCATTCTTGGTGTAAACCTTGATGAAGAAGAAGAAGAAGAAGAAGAAGAAGAAGAAGAGCCTCTAACGAAGCCTCACGCCTCTAACCAACTCTATTGCCCCGCCTCCTTTTGATGTTTTGGAGGCGACCCTAATCCTGTTCATTCTTTCTGTTCAACTATTCCTCTGCCCTCTGTATGTCTTTCTACTGTTCGGGGAATTGGTACGAGGGAACAAGGTAAAATTGTCTTCGCTGACCCGTTCCCGTCATCTTTCCTCTCATTTGCACATACTTCGATATAAGACATCAGCAAACTACCGCTATTTTCGAAAATGGCATGAAAGCTGTCTTAAGAAAAGCAAAAGTGAATGTTAAGAATTATTTAATTAATATTAAGACTTTTTAATTATTTAATTATTATAACTAATCGTCTCGCAATGTGTATCCTTCCGAGTTTAGAGACCACGAGCTACCCAGCCGGCGCGGCGTGTGGTAATCCGTCCAGGTTTCTGTACTCGTGCATGTCCAGCCAAGACCGTACCGCGTGCTGAAACGCCACATCCTACAAGAGGCGACCATGTTGATGCAGAACAGTACGGATCTAGACCGGAACGTCGATAAACATTCCCGCTGGATGGTAGCAGTAACCACCAGTACCAAGTTAAGGCGTAAGAGACACGATCGTAGACCGGCTTATCTTTGGAATATTACAGGCGTGAATCTGGTTGGATTTAGTCGGTTGTAATTATGGGTACAGCGAAAAAACTGGTCTCTTTAGTCCGGTAAGACGACCCAGACAGAAAATCGGACTGGACGTTAAGTCCAAAGGTGGCAGTCCCACCGTACGTCTTACTCAGCGATATCCTAGTAACATATCAGTTACTAAAACTGTTGCAAGCAAGATGCAACCGGACGGTTCAAACGTTACCGAATAAGCAAAGCAGTGAATAAGGCAAATAATGTCGGTAAATTACCTTATTGTAAACAAATAAAATAAAATAAATTCATGCATTATGGAAGGTTTGTGTAAGTATTTTTATGAACATAGTTTATAAATAATATTTATAGTAATTCTTAATAAATAATATCAATTGTTATGCCTAATGCCGGGTCCACACGGGGCGTGAATCACGAGAGTGAGCCACGCTAGCGAGCTTGCGTTCGTGGCGCTCACGAAAGTGTGGAATCGTGAACAGTTCACACTTCCACGACTAGTTTATAACGACACGCCAGCAATGAACGAGCTAGTTGCTGAAAGCTGTGCTGTTGTGAGTTCCATTTTTTGTACTATTCTGGCCGAAAGGATGGTTCGCTTACGTGACACGATGACAAAAAAACGACGACAAAGACTGCTGGTGGGTTAGAGAGTGGCTACTGTGAAGAGGAATTTCAGGAGCAACGAATTTAGTTGATACGGAACTGAAAATATCGGTATGGAGAACCATACATGACTTCCATATTCTAAGATTTATATTTAAAATCATTTTCAGCCAAACAGCCAGGCTGTGTCTTACCTGCCTTTTTATTGCTGTATTAAATGAAAAATATTATATTACATTAAAATGAAAAAATTATAATTTTATTGCCTGGCAACAAAATTATTTTATTTTTAACAATTACCATTGTTTCAAAAAGTTTAAATAAATTTTCAAGTACTTTACTCTTGTTAAAACGTAAAAGGTTGCAGGTAAACTACCCCTTCCCCTTAACCGATCTTCACCAAAATCGAAAGTCATTGAGACCTCTACAATTCAGGGACGTATGCAAAAAATTATTTGATTCTGTTTGAATTTGCGGCTGTTATCGTTTGCCATAGAAAATACGCTTGATAAAACAACGTTGCAGGTAAACTACCCCTTCCCCTTAACCGATCTTCACCAAAAACAATAGGTCTTGAGTACTCTACAAATCAGGGCTGTATGCAAAACATTATTTGATTCTGTTTGAATTTGCGGCTGTTATCGTTTGCCATAGAAAATACAACGTAAAAGGTTGCAGGTAAACTACCCCTTCCCCTTAACCGATCTTCACCAAAAACAATAGGTCTTGAGTACTCTACAAATCAGGACTGTATGCAAAACATTATTTGATTCTGTTTGAATTTGCGGCTGTTATCGTTTGCCATATAAAATACCCTTGTTAAAAAAACGTTGCAGGTAAACTACCCCTTTCCCTCAACCGATCTTCACCAAAAACAATAGGTCTTGAGAAATCTACAATTCAGGGCTGTATGCGAAACATTATTTGATTCTGTTTGAATTTGCGGCTGTTATCGTTTGCCAAAAAAAAAAAATTTCCCTTGATAAAAAAAACCGTTGCAGGTAAACTACCCCTTCCCCTCAACCGATCTTCACCAAAAACAATAGGTCGCGAGTACTCTACAAATCAGGGCTGTATGCAAAAAATTATTTGATTCTGTTTGAATTTGCGGCAGTTGTCGTTTGCCATAGAAAATACGCATGATAAAAAACGTTGCTGGTAAACTACCCCTTCCCCTCAACCGATCTTCACCAAAAACAATAGGTCTTGAGTACTCTACAAATCAGGGCTGTATGCAGAAAATTATTTGATTCTGTTTGAATTTGCGGCTGTTATCGTTTGCCATAGAAAATACCCTTGTTAAAAAAACGTTGTAGGTAAACTACCCCTTTCCCTTAACCGATCTTCACCAAAAACAAAAGGTATTGAGAACTCTACAATTTAGGGCTGTATGCAAATAATCTTTTCATTCTGTTTGAATTTGCGGCTGTTATCGTTTGCCATAGGAAATACCCTTGTTAAAACATAAAACGTTACAGGTAAACTACCCCTTTCCCTTAACCGATCTTCACCAAAAACAATAGGTCTTGAGAACTCTACAATTCAGGGCTGTATGCGAAACATTATTTGATTCTGTTTGAATTTGCGGCTGTTATCGTTTGCCAAACAAACAAAATTTCCCTTGCTAAAAAAAAACCGTTGCAGGTAAACTACCCCTTTCCCTCAACCGATCTTCACCAAAAACAATAGGTCGCGAGAACTCTGCAAAACCGGGCTGTATGCAAAAAATTATTTGATTCTGTTTGAATTTGCGGCAGTTATCGTTTGCCATAGAAAAAAAATCTACAGACAGACACACAGATAGACAGACAGACAGACACACAGACACTTTTCGGAAAACGACTTTTTTTCATGTTTTGAGTGTAGTAGAATCAGAATCTGCAATAATCTCGAACACGATTTTTTTTTGCCATCACCATACTTCCATTCCTTAAGGAATATGGAAGTAAAATCAGTATGCAGACGATTTCAAAAACCTACTGCGGATGGCTGAAGACCAGTTCGAGTATCTTTTGCAACGTGTTGCACCTCTAATTTCAAAATCTGATACAAACATGAGAAAAACAAAATTAGAAATGACGTTACGCTATTTAGCCACAGGAGACTCATTCAAAAGTTTGGAATTTTTCTTTCGGGTTCCAAAACCCTAGAAAATAAGTAGGCCTATACCGTATTTATTCTGGATACTCGCAATTCCGGCTGCTCGCAAATCTCTATCGCGATAATCTTCTAAATTGGATCATACAAAACGTTTTTCATTTTATATAGTTCGAGAAAACGCGCAGTTTCATTATCGTTGAATTTCATTGCTCGCTGTGACGACATCTCGCTTTCACGAAGACCTGTTCACGACTGAAATATCAAACAGGTTTGATCCCTTCACGCTTGGATCGTGAGCGCTTACTCACGAAAGCAAGTTTAACGACTGTGTGTTCACACAGGAACGTGGCGTACGAAAGCGTGACTCACGCTCGTGATTCACGCCCCGTGTGAACCCGGCATAACAATTATGATTTACAAACAGAAATAAATTTTTCGATCTGATGACGAGCTGCGAAGCTTGAAAGCGCTAATCGGAATAATATTTCTACATTGGTGTGCAAGAGTGTTACTTCTGATTGTGATTAAAACCACTAACACAACTTTATTAATTAAGTTATGATTTATTATAAGCACTGTAAGAAGTACGTAACATTACGTATATAATATTACATGTATCCAATATGATTATAAGTTCATGATAAGAAACTCATAGTATTAATAATTAAAAATTACCTTAATAAACGTTTTGCGACTTCTCCTTATTTTGTCCTGACGCGTTTCAAAACCTAAGGTTTCATCTTCAGAGGATAATCACTCTTCCGTCGTCAAACGTTAAAAATTAATGACACAATAACACACATACACACAATTTACACTACAAACTTAGGCCTTTCCACATTGCACAGTGCGCACTGTATGGAGGTCCAGTTCATACTGTCAACTTATCAGAACTCAGGTCCAAGGTGTATATTTATTAATGTTATCTAGTATTGTCTTGTGTCTCGAACTTAAGAGCTGTTTCAAATAAATAATGTGATTTGAAAGATAACTGATCATTTAGAACATTTCCAGGATTGGTTTTAAATGCCTTGTAAATCTCGTATTCCTCGAGTATGTCCATACGACGTCCCTTGACACAATAATGTAAGGGCTTGAAATTAGTGTCAAAATCTGTATACCCATGGTTGGACTCCATGAGGTGACGAGCGTAGTTGGATTTAATACGTTCTAACTTTGTAATTTTGCTCTTAGGCAAATGTTCCCTAAACCGCTCTCGAAACCTTCTGCCAGTTTGGACTATGTATATCTTGTTGCAGTCATTACATGATAGCTTGTATACACCTGTTTGTTTCTCTATAGATATTTTGTCTGTTGATTTAAGCATTTTTTGTAAGTTATTATTGGTACGGAAAATCACTTGCAAGTCAAATTTGTTTAAATTGTTTTCTAAAATAAGCGGCACTATATTTGTATACTCTGCTGATATATATTTCACATTATTAGTGTTTCTATCAATTTTAAGTTTATTTTTATTATTATGTTTGTTTTTTAAATATTTCTTCAATCGTGTAGGCCTATCTATTAATGTGCTACTGAATCCGTTTCTTGTGGCTACGTATTTTATGGTATTTAATTCATCTTTAAAATCATCTGTTTCCAGTGGTATGTTGATTAACCTATGTATAAAGCTATGGAAAGCAGCTAATTTTTGTGAATATGGGTGGTGTGACTCTGCGTTTATAGTCAAATCCGTAGTTGTAGGATTTCTGTAAATTTTGTACAGAAATTTATTTGCCTTCTTTATTATGGTTGGTCCAAAAAATTAATGTTGTTGTCCTCTTCTTTTTCTATTGTAAATTGAATATTATTGTGTACGCTGTTCATTTAATTTCTCTATCTGGCGCGTCGTGCCATCAAATATAATAAAGGTATCGTCGACATAGCGTTTGTATAAGATTATTCTATTTAAATATTTATTGTTATGGGTAAAAAGAACTTCGTTTTCGTAATTGTTTATGAATATGTCAGCTAATAGACCTGAGAGTGGTGAACCATGGCAAGTCCTTCGCGTTGTGTGAAGTATTTATTATCGAATGTGAAGTAGTTTTGGTCTAATACTACTTTCAGCAGTAAGATTAATTCGTTGATTTCTATAATGCTCAATTTCTTAGCTCTTATTAAGTTATTATTAATAACGGTTAAGGTATCTCGTATAGGTATATTAGTGTACATGTTAATGATGTCCAGCGATATCATTTTTTTAACTCATAGACAACATAAAAGATATTAAAATTTCCCCACAATACAAACTACTATCGCTAGACATCATTAACATGTACACCAATATATATTTTAAATGTTAAAACATCTCACTTTGGAGTCATTAATTAATGTTAAAATGTTACATAGCTATACAATTTAACGGAAAATGTGATCTGTTAAAGCAATAACAGCTGTAACAAAGCAAAAAAGTCAAGACTTTGTACAGTTACAGTAGGCTATATAGCATACGCATATTCTTGCCCCCCCCCGGTGGGGAGAGCACTGAGCAGCGGTCGCACCGAATTCAGTGAATGCAACACGCGATCCAACTTGAGTCTGCAGACTGACAGCGTGAAGCCACTCGGGCAACTTCGTTACTGTTCGTCCGCCGCTATTGTCTACTCTCTCGTCAACCCAGACTCCACACTTACGTGTATAATGAAATCCGCGTATTTTTATCCAAATCGGGGTTTTCCTGTGTGCATAGCGGATGAATTGAATATTAAAATGAATATTGATTGTGGTCACAGTTAAATATTAAAACATAATATAGAATTAATTTAACCATATCATTGTACTCCATTTATTACCCTGAATTGTAGTTTTTGTTTTAACCTTTGTTTCCTCCAGAAACAAACACAATTTCACTGGCTCCCCAGATAAATATGAACCTTTTGACTACATCATCGCATTAGTATATGAAATATACGTTTATTAAGAAAACTTATTTTATACTGTTTTGCCGGTTTTTAAGTTCAGTTTTTTAGTACTCACAATGTTGGTTTTGATATATATTGCTGTAATCAGTTGTGGTAAAACTCCTTTTTACCTGTGCACTAACTTCGCAGGTTGGTTTCGTATTTATCTGGAGTCAATTTAATCAATTATTTTTGTTTCTGGAGTGATAAACGCTGAAACAAAATATACAATTAAGTTCTAGGATTTCGTTGTCCATGATGTGTCCGTTACTTAACTAAATACAACTATTTCACTAACGACTCCGAACACAAAGTTTTGTGTTCCGAGTCGTTAGTGAAATGGTTGTATTTATACAATTAAGGTTATAAATGTAAGAAATGATATATGAATTTATTCTCAATTGTGTTTATTATTTATCTTTGAGAATACTTACTGCGCGTGTACGTAATAAAAACTGTTACACTAAAAATAAAATGACAGAACTTTAAAATGAAACATCGAAATGCTTACAGGCAGAACATGTATAGGTAGGTTATACACGAATACACACAGACACTTGAATAAACGAAAAATTTACTCTTGAGTTTACGTATTTGAAGCCGTGAACTTAATAATAAAATTATTGTGCTAAAATAAATACACAAACTTTAACCAAACGTTTACCTAACTCACATCTGACAACAGAATATAGGCGGGCATCGATGAGAACGAAGGTTGCCGAAGTTGCCCGAGTGGCTTCACGCTGTCAGTCTGCAGACTCAAGTCGCGATCCATGTATTATCGATGGGTTGAACACTGATCGTCGTACTGTCTGGTAAACGGAGAACGAACTTTTCGTTTTGGTGTAGCCTATATTGTACGGTGGGTGCATTACATGGAGGTAATGCTTTTACTACAGGAAGTCCAGCCAATAATGTACAGACATTTATGGCCGTCTTGTAATTCGACGCTGATACAATGCGGGTGCTCGGTTACCTATACCATAAAGTTCCTTTTGAAGTAGCCGTCACCGGGCTCTGCGTTTTGTAGGCCTTCAATTCACGTCTTCTGCAACTTCCGACAACTCAAGGGTACTTTTTTTTTTTTGTATACCTTGTGTGGCCCTTTTACCGGATGCAAATACGCACAAATGCTTCACAGCTTGTCTGAGTGTGTTCCAAGAATCAGGATGTTTGTTTGGGCCTGGGTGTGTTTCAGTATAAACAAGCAAACAGCGTTACCAATTTCAGAGTAGTAAATGCCTCCTCTTTACTATGATTTATTCCTACAAACAATACAATCCTGAGCAAAAGTAAATGTACTGTACGCCCTTTGAAAATTTCCCTTTCAAACGGATTTAAGGTGAAATTAAGCTGAATTGATGGTTTTGATTCTTATATTTAACTATGGTGTATATCATCATCATCATCATCATCATCTTCACAACACGGCTTAGGCAATGCGCTATCTGTTCCGCCATCTCCAAGATCCTCCAGCCATCTCTTTCCAGGCTCTACATCCACGCACCTGTGTCCTATAAGGTTATATTTCCAAACTCGTTTGGCCAGTCTTGAATCTGACATTCTTTGCAAGTGTTCTTTCCACCGTTGTTTATAATCTTTTAGTCTTTCATTCATGTTAAAAACGTTTTAATTCTTCTCTTATGGCCTAATCCTCTATACGACCAAGTTTAGAATACCTTTTAACTCATCTTTAGAACGCCATTTCCGAGGCCGGTATTTTCTTTCTTGTTTCTTGGTTGTTGTCCATAATTCACAATCATAGGACACCGGCATAAACCATAGGACAGGAACCACCATAAATTTGTAAAACTTTAATTTTGTCACGATATTAGTTGATGACTCGTTGGGCACTTGGTGAAACATATTAATACAAAGGTTTTTAAAAATATATAAACACTTGGTACGTTTCACAGTTTTTATTTAACTCTAAATAAAAAGTTAAATAAAAACTGTAAAACGTACCAAGTGTTTATATATTTTTAAAAACCTAACTTAACATCAATGCCATAATTTCTACCGTAGCTAATATGATTTCCCAAATAGTTAAAATGGCTCACCTATTCTACAATTTGATCATTAATCATTATTTTTGTTGTTATTTTTGTCCCTTGCCTCGAAATGACATTACCTTTGTTTTTGTAGAGACAATTTTCATCTTTTGTTGTTTGCAAAACTGATGAAGCTTAAAAACAGACTTTTGAAAAGCATATTCTGCATTTTGAAGTACAAGCAAGTCGCCAGCAAACAACAGCACATTCAAATATTTGTCTCGTGGTAGCCTATCTTACCAGAGTTCACTAGATGTTTTCGTTTCGTTACTAGAAATGTAAGTGCTAAAAAGAGTAGGCTATGGTGTATTTAAAAGTCATATGCACATTCATATACATATATAATGGTGAATACTAATGATGTCGCCCAATTCATTCTTGATGTACGCTAATTAAGGAACCGGATATATTGGTTCATTTCATGGAGTGAAAGTGAAAACAACTTATCTCTTCATTAATATGTTACGACGTTCTAGTGATCGTCGTATGGTACAGTGGAAAACAAAATACAAGACACCAAAATTAAGTCACCAATCACCAGCTTTAATTATCACAATTAAACAGTTTATAATCAACAAGATAATCTCTTACAACAAATCAAATAAATCTCTTGTTCACACGCAAGCAATAAAAATGTCAACTAATATAAAACACAATCGTATTACAATTGTCCCGCACAATTATCAAGCACATAACACTTTGCCACAATACTTCGAAACGCACTGAAATAAATCGCCGCTAAAACTGAACTGACCGTCGTCGCTGAGTACTTGTATTTATACCCCGCTGAGGTTCCAGAATATTCCATAATAGGCGTCTACTAGAACGTAATTGATTGCGGCCTTGAACACAGCGCGCGCGCGGACCGATACGGTCTGGAATAGTCTCGTTGCGGATGCGTGACAAGTGTCACGTAATTAATTGTCCTTCATCTGAAAGTAGCAGGAATATGTACTCACACACACATTACAGCCGGATTCCACTGGAATAGCCGAGAAACACGTAGGAATTTCTGCGATGTCGTAACAATATTGGTAACGCTGACGTTGCTTTTATTTAAAGGCAAACAATACATGTTTGTAATATTTACAATTTGTTTGTGTGAAACATACATAATGTACAGTACATTATGCGGGTAGTTCCAAAAATAAGGTAGGCCTACACATTAAAGAAACAAATAGAAATTTGATTACAACTATTTTTAAAATTATAAACCTAAAATGGAGGTTATTTTTAAGTATAATGTCCAAACCGTTTTAAAAATTTGTTCCAACGTGTCGCTAATTTTAGTATACCTCTTCATAAACATTTAGTCCAAATGTGTCAGGCGGTCTTCTTCATTAGACGAAGATCATTTTCATGAAAATGTTACTTCATCTTTCCGGTCAGCTGGAAATCATAATCACAGAAAACCAGATCAGGGCTGTAAGAGGGGTGCTCAAGAGTTTCCACCCCATCCTCCTGATTTCTCGAAATGTTCTCCTAGCAGTGTGGGGACTTTCTTTACACAACGGGTCAGCATTCCAACACGTTTTCGAACGAATAGATTCCCGTAATTTGTGTGATGTTTCATTGTAAAAATCAGTGTTAAAGTTTCTCTTTGTGAATGAAGTTCACCAACAACGTTCCCTTCCTATCCCAGAACAGGGGCGTATTTACGGGAGGGAGAACGGGACTTTTTTCCCAGAGGGTCTAAAAAGTTGACGAAAATTTTGTTATTCTCTTAATTTTTAGGCTGTTTTATTAATTTTTCACCTCTATACTCTAATATAGTAGTGACTCTTTAAGGTTTATTACGCAGCATTAGCGTATACGTTTGAAATAGGAAAGTGAATTCAGTCAATAACTGTCTTGTAAACAGTGTTTCAATAACGCGTATTTATATTGTGTTATTGCTGTTTACTTTAATGGGACTGATTTCAACCGCTTAAAGATAGTACAGTAGAGCATCGATTATCCAAAACTCTCGGGATGAGAGCCCGGTCGGATAATCGATATTTCGGATAATAGATCGTAAATTGCAAATATTATTTCTCTTTACAAAAACAAAGGTTTTTATTACAAAATCATTTCTAACATACTGTTATATAATTACAGCAACCTGTATACTGTACTGTAATGTATTACTAAGGCTAAAAATCATTGAATTAAAACTGAGTGCAATTAATAAAAACCAAAAGTTAATTTAAACAAACTTATCAAGTTTAATGACAAACACTGTATTGTTACTACGGTCTACTTGGTCGTCGTATGGTACAGAATACAAGACACCAATTAAATCACTAATCACCAGCTTTAATTATCACAATTAAACAGTTTATAATTAACTCATACAATATTTCCAGTTAGATTTGTTCACTCGCAATAACAATGTCTATTAATAGAGTTTCAGACAATTGTTAACACAATCCTATTTCACTTTGACAAACACTCAAGCCGCACTAGCGAAAGTCGCTCACGTAACTGAACTGACAACCCGGCTGCTATGGTTTTATATACGCCGCGCTGAGGCCCAGTACAGCTATGCGTCCTTACTGCACGCCGGCGGCTTAATGTGTATCTCAAGTGTTCCTGGAACTCACTAGAATCACCTAGTTGAATGACGCAACAGCTGCCACAGTGGACGTGGGGGAGTGGAGAGTGTTCTGGGTTGTTCGTTAGGCTTCTCGTAACACTTCCCCTTCCTTAAGCCTGTTCGTCCCGAACTGGCAAACCGTCTCTGAACTAATACTTGGCCAGGCGATCTAGGTAGACGTCCTTGCTTGTTCTCCGGTTCTTCAAATTCAGTCTCGTGTGATCCGAACGTCAAGTCTCCAGGAATACGAGTCTTCCGCTCAACCGCTTAGTTTTGCTGGAATCACTCCCGTGCGTCATGTACTGATGACCTAAACACCACTGGCTGATCAAAGTATGTTAGATTCACGCCAACAACCTCTTGCGTAACTTCATCTTCGGCAACTTTTCCCCCGGGCGCTTCTATTAACTCACGAACAAACAAGGGGTTTTCCTTGACACCCATAGTTGGCTTTCCAGCTACTTCTTTTGCCGTTTCACGTATTTGTACTGCCTCTGTTAGTTCTTCTTCTATTTCCCCCTGGAATAGGAAAGGTTCCTCTTGACCAGACCTGTTGACTTCTTCTTCGGCCAATTCCACTTGCTTGATTGAATGGTTGGCAGACCCTAACATTTTAGCCATGCAACGCTTTATCTTCTCTTGGCCAACCTTCAGGACGTTCTCTCTTAAGTCCACAACGAATCCGTAGGTATTCATAATGTCCATGGCAAGAATCAATTCATCGACAATGTCTGCAACGAGCATTCGGTGGCTAAACTCGAGAAGACACAGGCGTACACGTACGTCTACCTTTCCTAACAGTCACGAGGCTTCCAGTCACAGTCTGTATTGTACAAGAGCTAAATTGAGGCTGGCGGTTGCTGACTAAGTCAGGGCGCACGATGGACACTGTGGCGCCCGTGTCAACTGTAAATGCTGCAGGTTTTTCTTTAATGAATCCTTTGACAATCAGGTTACCCGTGGTTTTATGAAGCGTGGAGACTGTGTGCAGTTCTATATCTTCAATTCGTGCATTCACGCTTTTTCTCCGATTTTTCGTCTGCCAACAATCTCCTTGTAGACGGCCACTTTTTCCACAGTTATAACACTTAGGTCTTTCGTCTTTATCCTTTTGTTCAAAAGATCGTTGTGGCGCTACTGACTTCTTAAACTATTGTTCTTGAAGCATCTCTTTATTCCGTCCGTTATGACGATACTGTGATACTGGATCCGTTTGACTACAACGTGATGACATACTTTGATTAATGTAGGTCGCTGACTTGGCAGCTTCAAAACGGGGAGCTGGATTCAGCTCGTAACAGGACGAATTTTTCAGTGATATCGTCTTGTACGAACGTCTTAACGTCATCTGCTTGACGACTAAATTCTTCTTTTTGCCGTCTCTCTGGTGTTTTATTTTCACGCTTACGTTTTTCTTTTAGTCGTTCTTCCATTTGTGCTTTCTGTCGTTCCTCTGCCGCTTCTCTTTCCTGTCTGCGTTTCTCATCCAGTCGTGCCACCTCTTGTCGGCGTCTTTCTTCTGCCTCTTGTCGGCGTCGTTCCTCGATCTTGAGTAGCATTGCTTTGAATGATTCTATCATCTAACTGGTATCCATTTTATTTTTATCAACTACCACTAACACCACTCTTCTACGAAGTGTCCTCTGTTTCCGCTGTTAACCGTTCTATCCCACTTCTGACACCACTGTTACGACGGTCTACTTGATCAAAATACTAGACACTAATTAAGTCACTAATCACCAGCCTTAATTTTAAGAGTTAAACAGTTCGTAATTAACAAGACAGTCTCTTACAACAAATCAAATAAAAATTGTTCACACGCAATAAAATGTCAACTAATATTAAACACAATTGCATTACAATTATACCGCCCGATTATAAAACACAACTGTTCACTAATAACCACTTGAACGCACACAGTAATATCGCCCGATAATAACTCGAACCGCACTCTAAATATATCGCAACTATAACTGAAAACTAAGGCCGCTGACGCCTTGTATTTATACAACGCTCACAAACCAGAATATTCCAAATTACGCCTTATCTCTAAACTACGACGTAATTAATTGCGGCCTTCACACAATCCGCGCGGCTGGCGGCGTCTAGAAAAGTCTGGCGAGCGCATGTTGAAATCACGTACGCCACAACATTCAGCCGGATTCCAACGGATCGTTCGAGAAACACGTAGATTGTTTGTTATGTGATGTCGGTAGGCTTCTCGTAAAAAAAAATTGTTCTAACACTGTCTGCTTCAAACCGATACCCCGTTTTCTCGCTGCTAAATACTGAAGTCGTTTAAGATTCATAAGCTGAATACAATCTATCTGGTCTTCTGTTTCGGCCCACTTTATAACAGTCTCAAGTTCGTCAAAAGCTTTTGCCGCCATCGGTAGTTTTGTAGTAGCATTCTCGCCGTCTTCATCTGAATCTGTTTCGTTTTCATTACGATCATTTAATGACTCAACTACCTCTTCATCGGTTAATAACTGAGAACCGGGATCGGCTTCATCTACCTTTAGCCAATCGTTAACACGTGTCCAATACATTAATGTACAGTACAGTACATAATTGTACTATTTATTGAGTTCGGATAATAGATCGTTCGGTTAATGGATGTTCGGATAATCAATGCTCTACTATAATGTTGATTTAGTTTTAATGTGTTCTTTCTTTTGTGTGAACCCGACCCGCCCCGGGGCCCCCGAACCACTGCCCAGAACACCGTTTCGATAACTTTCCGAGCAGAAGTTGTTTACTTGATTTTTTTTTTATCTCGAGATCTGGAATGTTTACATACCATTCAGTCCCTTCTTTTTTCTGGGATATCGTGGTAGACCCACGTCTCATTTCTGGCAACAATACTGTCGAGGAAGTCGGTTCTTCACGATATCGCAGCAGGGTTTTCAAGGGCACACCCATTCGTCGTGTTTCGTGTTGTTCAGTCAGTTCTTTGGGCACTCATAAGGCTGAAATTTTCTGGTAGTCTAGAGAACTATGAACAATCCGATAAAGAGAAGTTTTGTTAGGTTAATTAAGTATCATCATCATCCTCAAGGTTTAAACCAAGAATGGTTTGTTCCGGTCTCAAATAGGCAAATATTACAGCTGGTCACTCCAGCGCTTCCTTGGTCGTCCCACACCTCTCCGTCCCCTCGGCTTATAATTCCATACTTGTTTGAGGATGCGGCAGCCATCCATTCGGCAAAGATGTGCCCACCTATTCAGCCGATACTGGGCGATCCGTGTACTCATAATATTCAGTTCCTGCCGTATATCTCTGTTTCTTCTATGATGAAGTATCTGTGTTAATTAAGTATACGAGGTTAACTTAGGTTAATTGCAATACATTTTAGTTTTAGGCGTCAGTCGGTTAACAAAAGTTCTTTAACACGGCGTTCATTTTCAGCATTGCATGGAGTTTGAGTTCTCCCTGCACACGTCTCTTTCGAGCATTGGTGTCTCCTCCTTTTTTAAACCGATTACGCCACACCGACCGACACTTCTTTACATGAAATGTCACTCTCGAGTACGCTTCAAAACTTTGTGAATTTCTGTTGGATGATTCTTTTGCTTTACGCTCGGAAATCGAATAACTGCTCGCACTTCTACACCGGACGGGTTTGCAATCAGAGGCATTTTTAAATACATTAGATGGCGTACGAGGTTTGCAAGAAACAGGATTGGAATCATAATTGCATTTATATCCGCAAGGCAGCGCTAGTGTACCTTATTTTTGAAACCGCCTTAGTTTGATATAAAACTTGCTTACAGAAGAAATTTATTATTGGCCTAAAATTATAGAATTGCATTAAAATAAAATACTATTTTCATTATACACGTTTGTATCTGAAAGGAATTAAATATTCCATGTGTGTGTGTGTGTGTGTGTGTGTGCGCGCGCGCGCGCGCGTAAAACATAAATACTAATAATATAAATCGCGTAGTGATATGTATAAATTGCTTATGTATTTCTTTTTTATATCGCTTAGCGCCAGTATTAGTTTTTATATATAACAACTGTCGATATTTAACAAGATATTTCTCTGTAGATGGGAAAATACACATCGCAGAAGAGTATGTCTCTACAAAAGTATTAACCCGATCAGCGTTGAAATCAATAGATCGTGACCCTCGTTCAGACAGACAACCCCTGCGTAAGGTTCATCTCGTTCGGGGTGAGTTTTTTATGGGGGCAGTTATCGTTGACGAAAGTTTTAACTTCTCCGACACGCAGACGTCAAGCGGAAGATTGTGATTTCCTTTTTCCTTTTGCATTGTGAAAAGTTGGTAGAACGGAAATGTGACGACCCCAAATTGGACGTGATTTTTTTAACGTTATTACAAAACTTCAATTTCCTTAGAAATGCAGAAGTAACAATGCTGTAGGTTCGTCATCGGAAGTAATTGTTCGCGGTACGTATTGAATCCGTTTTCATGATCTAGTCTTATTTCCAGCTTATTTTGTTTTACGTAAGGGATTAGTTGGTGTCTTAGGCTTTCACGTCAACTCTGTTGGAATTCGTTTGACAACTCTCCGGGCTATTAGGGTCGCTACTAGGTCCAATGCTGCTGCATAAAACAGACGTTTCGCTCCCCCCAATCTGGAGACTATCTTCAGTATAACGACTCGATTAACTGTGCCTCGAATCCTTCAACTCCAACGGTGCTGCCGAAACGTATAGTTACGACATCACAGAACAATCTACGTGTTTCTCGAACGATCCGTTGGAATCCGGCTGAATGTTATGGCGTACGTGATTTCAACATGCGCTTGCGAGACTTTTCTAGACGCCGCCAGCTTCGTGGACTGTGTGAAGGCCGCAATTAATTACGTCGTAGTTTAGAGATAAGGCGTAGTTTGGAATATTCAGGTTTGTGAGAGTTGTGTAAATACAAGGCGTCAGCGGCCTTAGTTTTCAGTTATAGTTGCGACATATTTAGAGTGCGGTTCGAGTTAATATCGGGCGATATTACTGTGTGCGTTCAAGTGGTTATTAGTGAAGAGTTGTGTTTTATAATAGGGCGGTATAATTGTAATACAATTGTGTTTAATATTAGTTGACATTTTATTGCGTGTGAACAATTTTTATTTGATTTGTTGTAAGAGACTGTGTTGGTAATTACGAACTGTTTAACTGTGAAAATTAAAGCTGGTGATTAGTGACTTAATTAGTGTCTTGTATTTTGTTTTCATTATACCTACGACGATCAAGTAGACCGTCGTAACAGTGATGTCAGAAGTGGGATAGAACGGTTAACAGTGGAAACAGAGGACACTTCGTAGAAGAGTGGTGTTAGTGGTAGTTGATAAAAATAAAATGGATACCAGTCAGGTGATAGAATCATTCAAAGCATTGCTACTGAATTGCCGGGGGTCCGGAGGGACTTTAAATACGTCCTTATTCTCCCGTCTTACCTGTATTGCTGCGTGGATCTTCTTCTTATGTCTTCAATCCTAAGATTTGTTTGCAGCAGTCTTCCGTTGTGATCGATCTTGTGCTTTCCTTTTCATTTCCTCATAAGTTTCACAATTTACATCATCCGTAATTTGCTGTACATAACTGGAGCCTTGGTCTTCACTTATATCATTTACCTTTAGTTGTTCTTTCCATCACCAATGTTAGTAGTATTCCGGAATATTTTACTAAAAATCGACTAATGAATACTACTGACACTAAGAATGTCTGAAGACTTTTAATGCAGTGGTTTCCAGTTGCCTTCCGCATTCTATGCCGTTCATCAACCACTGGTTCATCCGCCTTTACTACTAGCCTACTGGCTGCGTGGGTATCAAATACAGGGTATGTACGAGGGTCGATCAGGTGTAAACGTGATTTTTTTTGGAAACGTTTCATTGAATTAACACATGTAAAAATAAAAGTAATACTATTTTTCTATACAGCGTTCACTACTATCTACATATTTTTCCATCGAATTGGCATATTTTTGAATACTTTCTTTAGAAAAATTTTGGACGTGTCCGTAGCCAATTCGCCCCCCCTCCCCCCGAAGTCTTACACTTCTTTGTTACTGGTAATTTTTTCCGGCCAAATTGTTTGAGGGTATCAAAACAACAGATGAAAACCACATAACGATAAATCTGGACTATAGAAGGGGGGGGCATGATCCAAAGATGTCCAGCAAGGTTCAACAGAACATAAAGGTTTATTCGTTAGGTTGATGCGTTCGTACGTTTCTCATGTTGATACGATTATTTATATATGTATTTCGTTCTTTTCTTGTCTTGACTAATATATATACATCTGAGATTACAATAAACCGAATGCCAATACAACGGAATAGCACATCGCTCACATTGTTAAAAAAACAAAAAACAAAAAAACATTGGTGCCTTCTTTTCAGCTGTAGAAAATTACATCTCATCGTACCTTCTTTCTAAGAATACGGTTGAAATGTCCCACAATAGATCTTCTGGAACTTACCTAACTTAACAGCAATATCATAATTCCTGTCGTAGCCAATATCATTTCCTAAATAATCAAAATGGCTCCCCTGTTATAGAATTCGGCACAGTTTTATTGTATTCGGAAAACTCTGATGAAGCGGAATCGGCCATAAGTCATGGCCAGGAAGAAAAGCAAAATTTTCCCAAACTGAATTTCATATTTGTGTTCGACGATGGCGTAATGTATTGAAAGTAATGATGTCTATGTTGAACAATACTCTCGCATTGAAGAGACTGCTGGCTATAATAATCTGTGTAACGTTTGCTTTGATCTGTTCATTAATGAAGCTGTGATGATCGAGGAGGCATTGCTTTTTGATCGTCCTTATTATTATGGACTGACTATGTGTGTTATACACAGTATTCAGTTTTTTCTTGTCTGTAATCACAGATAGTTTTACAGTTTCGTTTATTATTTATTTAGAGTCGGACAAAACCGTTTTGCTCCTCGTGAGCACATGAAAATGAGACGGATACCGCTTGTATTTATTCAAAACCACCGAGTAGTAGACTGTGTCCTTTTTTTTTTTGGAGTATCTGTTTAAAAGTCGACAGCTTGTAACTTGGAATCTACATAAATATACGACCTCCTCTGGTTTTGTTTATGTTCACGTCTAAGTCCGTGTGGGCGTATGTGTTGTAGTCGAGTCTCGTCAAGAGCGCTCGCACGGGCGCGTATTATTTTAACCAAGTTGAAGAAGTCTATATAAAAGTGGGTGTGGTTTCGCTTGGGGAACACGTACACAGTTCGCTGTTATGTTTGGTTTGAGTATTTTAAAAAGCCAAGTTGTTTTTAAGTAAAACTTTTCTGAAGTGTGTTTGCGATCGCGCGTTAGTTCTTAAGTACATGTTCGTCGTCGGGATAAACGAACTTTACGTTTGCTTTGCTGTGCAAATACTCTCCAATATCAGTAACCTATAATTCTCTTCCTTTCTTTGTCATTTTCTTTAGTTGATTTATTATGTGTATAGACAGTGTGAGAGGACTACCTCGTAACGGAGTAAACAAGATTTGTGTGTGTGTGTGTGTGTGTGTGTGTGTGTGTGTGTGTGTGTGTGTGTGTGTGTGTGTGTGTGTGTGTGTGTGTTTCCGACTTCTGTAGCTCGTTTTATTTGATGGTAACTCTCACAACTTGATATCTTTCAGATACGTTTGTTGGAAGCTATTCCTCGTTCTGTAGGAGGCATGTCCAGCAGTTTTTGTAAATAATTTAAAAATTCCTAAATCATAATGCTCGAATTACTTAGGGAGTCGATCTTGATAATAAATTCAGTTGGAGGGAACGCATCATAAAGAAGCGTAAACAGGCTGAGTTGAGGATGAAAGAATTATTTTGGTCACTTACATGGAGAAAATGCAAACTCTCGTTAGTAAAAACAAATCTTCTATATAAAGCCGTAATTAGACCTGTCTGGACATGTGGTACGCGTGGTACCCTCCAGCTGGTGCGCGTGGTATGTGACAAACCAGATGATACGTCTATAGACTTACGTACTCCAACCGCCTAAAAGATTATCCACGAACGAAGCAGGAAACATCACGCAAGGTTAGAGACCAGCAATATAACATTACTCACTTGTGAAAGAGCGTGACATCGGAAGCTGAAAATAAATTGGTCCAATAGACCACATAATACTAAAGACATCGCTGGAAAAGTGCCAGAAGAGGAGCTTAATATCTAGTTCCTAAGAGGTAGCAAAACAGTGTATAGAATTTTGTTGTAATTTCTGATTGCTAGTGCCAATAAATAATATGGAAAAAAGGTTCCAATTAGGACTATTATTTTAGTAGTAATTGATTATTCTACTTATTAAGTAAAGACTATAAATTAGGTTATATGACGGCCTATTTTATTTTCCAACGAAGTAGCGTGCCATACAGAAAATAAACCTTATATCGCTAAGATAGCCTGCCAGTAATGAAAATTTCGGAATGACGGTTACAACTCAGTTATAGGGCCCCGGAGATCATAACAATCAGTTCTGAATAACGAATATGTTTCTGTTTTATTAGCACGGAAATTGCAGAACGTTTCGAGGGATCCCGACTTCAAATTTCAACTCCTTGTACAGATGTGACTTGATTAAATACAGATTTTGCTCAAACGAAGGTGACATTTTGCTCTTTTGTCTTGTCGGTTTTAAGCGTATCTGTAATTCGGTCTGAGAAGGGGAGGGTCCGGTCGAGTCGCCTTCATACAAAAGAAAAATCAAGTGAAGACTAATCAACATTACTATCTTTAAAGTGGTTGGAAAACGTGAGGTAATATACTGAAATCTATTCCATTAAAATAAACGGCAATAACACAATAAAAATAAGCGAGGATTAAGAACATTGAAACATTGTTTAGATGACACTTATTGACTGATTTGATTTTCCTATATTTCACATTTTGAAACGTTTACGCAAATGCTGTGTAATAAACCTGTTTGTGTATGTTAAAAAAGATGCACTACTATAATTAGCGTACACAGCTGAAAAACAAATTATAAAATAGTCTAAAAATTAAGAAAATAACAAACTTCAGTCAACTTTTTTTGACGCTTGGGGGGGGGGTCCGTCCCCCGTATAAATACGCCTCTGGTTTTAAGTGATAATTGGAGACAATTTTGGTCAACGTAAGCAATTCCTTATAATCTTCAGCTTACCTGTCGTGTGAGGAAGCTAAAGTGGTAATGTTAACCGCATAACCTAACTTCCAAAGTTAGTGTAACTTGGTATGTATTTACCGAAAATTCGTATAGGCTAAAGAGGAGTTTCCATAACTTTCGAGTACTGTGCAATATCTATTTGACCAACTTCATTACCGTCGAACGTTAAGATGTGTTGATACAGGATTTTTTGATGAAGATTCATGATGGATGTAATGGTTGAACCTTTGTCTTCAATTTCTTTAAAAGACGTCAGTGATAGGTTATTGGCGTTAGGCCTACTAACGAGACGGACTACTTTTTTTTTCACGATACAAATTAAAACTGCATAGATAGGTTACATTGAAATTATTACAGCCAAGTCTATACCTGGAGGTAGAAAATTTTTATTAAATTAAAACATTAAAATTTACTATTGTCTTATTACTTTATAATATAAAATTGTTTATTAAAAATTTGTCTTTCAATAAATGAGTCGATTGGTTTGTTTTACAAATATGTAACTTGAGCGTTGAATTCCACCTGTTTGCGTAGCCTCCCGACCCTCCGCACGCTGCTCGTACTCAGCGGCGACTCTGCACATCGACCGAAGACTACTACGCTGACAATTCACGTCTTTGCACACACGCACACTGCGATATGATACTGTTATTGTTTATAATATAAATTTACTTAATCTCAGGGATTTAAACTGGGTAATAATATATCGTGTATTGAGCTTACACAAATCCGGCTTCTTGAAGTGTTCTCGCGTTAACTCAAAATATCTCGTTAGATATTTTGGCCCTACCGGAAAATCTTCCACTGTACGCGAAACAGTACTATAATGATCTTTTTATAAATATCCGAGTTCTACATGTGGTAATGGTTACGAAGAACTCGAACCGTGAACCAACTTCTAAGTCTTAAGGAAAACGACCTGTCTTGTCACGAAAAACTCGTGACAGCGAGTACGTCGTTCTATGACGAGTCTTGGAAGATAACTGAGCGATGTGCACTCGACAGAGCATCGACTCAAATAATTTTTAGACCTTCTGATTGGTGGAAACTCTAGCAACGTCAGAGATGAGAACACAGATAGACGAAACTCAAGTTAAAACTCTGTCCGATTCTACAGGGGCCTGTCTAGATTTAATCTACAAATTTTATTACTTTCTTGGAGATAACGAAAATAAAAGAAGACTGATTTCATTAAAGAAACCATATAAACATTTTAGTTGTGGAGAATTGAGTATATGGAAAATGTAGCTTAAACCCATGATAATACCCTGTCCAAGTTTCAGAAAGAAATGTTCATTTTCAACGAAGTTATTAAATAAAATGTAATTCACCCGCGCACTTACACACAAATATTTCACATAACATAAAAGAGAATAAAATTGTGAACATTTTGACATAACATACTTTTTAAAACATAGCTTGTTTCAAAACCTATGACTACTTTACAAAGAAAGAACAAAATCAATTTAAAACCTGTCTATGATCGTCAGAAAATGTGTTGTAGCCTTAGTATTCCACTTATATGAACGTAGATCCTGTGTACTGTTGCAACACACACTAAAGCGGCGTTTCGGCCACACCTCAAATCGATAGCCGTTCTCAGGCAAAAACAGACAAATAATATGTAACTAACAAACAAACAAATTAATAAACAAGAATAAATAAATAAAACATACCACCTAGAAAATCTGTAAGACACTGTCTATCTCTCTCTCTCTCTCTCTCTCTCTCTCTCTCTCTCTCTCTCTCTCTCTCTCTCTCTCTCTCTCTCTCTCTCTCTCTCTCTCACAGGTAGCCGTTCTCAGGCAAAAACAGACACATAATATGTAACTAACAAACAAACAAAATAATAAACAAGAATAAATAAATAAAACATACCACCTAGAAAATCTGTAAGACACTGTCTGTCTGTCTGTCTCTCTCTCTCTCTCTCTCTCTCTCTCTCTCTCTCTCTCTCTCTCTCTCTCTCTCTCTCTCTCTCTCTCTCAATAGACAACACAAGACTCACAAAACGCACAAAAATCCGCACACCGCACACCTCAAGGTCAGTCGCAAACTGCGACTTTGGAACTATCCAGTCCTGATGGAATCCAACGCACAATCCTAAAGCTTTTCTCCTAGATATAGCCTAAGTGTGATGCAAATTCGTCCCGTATCTCACGTGCGTCTTAGCAGACTTTGGGCCAATTCAGTAAAAAGAAAATAAGTCTCATGTTCTACATGTTTTTATTGTCGTTTTTTTAATTGTTTTTAAGGATGAAAAAGCAGACCCTCAAATTTCCACGGTGAAAACAAGTATTGTACGAATTGAATTCTGTCTGTAAGAGACAGAAATTGATGACTTGATTACGAATCGTTTACATTGCAACGAAGTCAAAGAAAATTAAAATCGTGGTTTATAATTAATTGTATGTTGGGCCCTTAACAGTGTGAGCTTCAAGATACATGGGTTTACCGTTGCTGCCCTTTGTGTTCTCACCACTAATTATAATGTTTCAGTTCTATTATGATTTTCAGTGTTCTTCTATTCGAGAAAGGGAAGAAAGCAAATAATCAAAGGACGGGTTGTTCTTCATTATTCTTGTATTACTCAGAGGTACAAAGAGACTTAATTTGATGAAACATCGATTATTATCTCTCTTTCGTTTTTATCTCTCCTGAAAAGGCACTGCTTTCGGAAGTTACAACTGTGTTCCTTTGTGCGGTTTGCTGCTTAAAAAAAAAAATTTCTTTAAAATTTAAACCAAGTCAAGTTAAAAGTTAATTGTTCGTATTAATAGACGGGAGAAGTGGATTGCTATGATTTAAAAATTAAAGAACTTGTTAGTTTTAACATAGAACTACGTCGTATGCAGGTGAAAGTATAGACAATATACGTCTTAAGAAACCTGTATATGTCTTTAAACACTATGTACCTATATTGCCGTATGTTCATCACTGTCTTTGGCGTGTTCCAGTATCCGAATTTTTGTACATCCGAACTCCCCCGTCGGTCCTAATTAGTTCAGATAACCAAAGCTATGCTGTAACATTTTATTTCCACTCCCTGTTCCAGCGTCTGCCTGTGATCCATTTATTTTGGTACAATTCTTATTACTGGTGTTACCATTGTACTGGTTTTAGTCCTTATAATTGATGATTTTTACGAATTTTACAACATGTGGCTTTTAGAGATTATGAGAACGCCTCTGGTAGGCTGTGTAGACGTAGGTTATGGTATATTTTAATGTAGAGGCTTTCCACTTCACCTCGTCCAAGCTATTGGGAGGCTGTATGCAGGCACAACTATTCGTATAAGATTTAGGTAACGGAAGATTGTCTCCAGAAGTGGGCATAAATCAAGGTGTTAGACAAGGCTGTAACCTCTCTCCAAGTTTATTTAATATGTACATTGCCGAAATTCTGCAAGAATTGATGAACGTCTTTCCTGCAGGTATACGAATCTCGGATAAGGGATCGCTTAGCACATTACTATACGCAGATGACAAATAATTTATAGGAAAGAGTGAAAATGACAAAGTGACAAAGGTCTATTTGTACCTTACATAAAATCTGCCTGAAATACAACTTTAAGATATCAAATAGCCTACTAAGACAAAAACAATGGCCTTCCTAGGGAAGGACTCTATAAGAGCAAAAATTGTAATTGATAATAGTGTTTTGGAGCAGGTATCACATTTTAATTATTTGGGATGTGATACCTCATATAGGAACGACAACGATATCGAGAGAAAGTTAAATAAATTTAGTCATACCTGTGCAGCAATAAGAGACCATTGAAGAATAAAACGCAGAGGTAGACACAGCTAAAGTTCTATAAGGTCGTTGCTGTGCCGACTTTAATGTATGGATGTGAATCACGGACTCTCCTGACAAAAGATATTTCAAAAACACAGGCATGGGAAATGAAAATTTTAAGAGCATTTAAGAGATACAGTTTGAGAGATCATCTGCCAAACGACGACATAGGGACAGAGCTGAAATTATGGTCGGTTCTGGATAGAATAAAGGAATACAGGCAGAATTTGAAGTACCATGTGGGACGCATAGTAGACACGCGTATTCCTAAACAAGCGTTTGAATATAGGCCAGTGGAAACGAGAGATCGTGGAAGACCCTGGCAAAAAGTGTAGGAAAGGGCTATAGCCCAAGCCATGTAGTGAAGAAGATGAAGAAGACGACGACGACGACGACGAATTTTACAGGGAAATTATCGAACGTTCTTATTCTGCTTGCGTTGTCATTCATGTCAGCATTCCAAGTCCTCGTTCCGCTTTATCCTGTTTAAAAGCAAATGCTGCTTTTCGCTCATCACCTTGTTTACAATAATCTGCTTCATGATTTACGGTACTTGGCCAAACACGCAGAACGGATGAACAGGTGATTACTTCAAAGTTTGTGGAAAAAGTGAAGGAACTTTTCCGCTCGGGGTGTGGGCTGCAGACGGCTCTGTGATCATAAAAATACTTAGTTTCTCTACAGCCGCAGTCATTAAATTTTGTCTGTTGTGTGTTTTATCACTACCACTATTAATTAAGACGTGTGTGTGTGCAGGGCCGTATTTACGGGGGGCGAACGGGACCGGACTCCCCCCCCCCAAAGGGTCGTAAAAATTGACGAATCTCTTAAAACGTTTTTAATCTCTTAATTTGTAGGCTGTTTTTTTTTCAGTTGTGTATGCTAATATAACAGTAGCTCTTTTTTAGATGTACAAACATGTTTATTACACAGCATTAGGCATACGTTTTAAATATGAAATGTAGGGAAATCAGTTCAGGTAGTAATGTATCTTTTAACAGTGTTTCAATAATGCGTATTTGCATTGTGTTTTTATCATTTACTTTCATGGGATTGATTTCTGGATGTTATCACTCGTTTTACAGCCGCTTTAAAGATAGTTATAATGTTGGTTAGGCTTAACTTGTTTTACTTCCATATTCCTTAAGGAATGGAAGTATGATGATGGCAAAAAAAATCGTGTTCGAGATTATTGCAGATTCTGATTCTACTACACTCAAAACATGAAAAAAAGTCGTTTTCCGAAAAGTGTCTGTGTGTGTCTGTAGATTTTTTTTCTATGGGAAACGATAACTGCCGCAAATTCAAACAGAATCAAATAATTTTTTGCATACAGCCTGATTTGTAGAGTACTCGCGACCTATTGTTTTTGGTGAAGATCGGTTGAGAGAAAGGGGTAGTTTACCTGCAACGGTTTTTTTTTATCAAGGGAAATTTTTTTTTTGGCAAACGATAACAGCCGCAAATTCAAACAGAATTAAATAATGTTTCGTATACAGCCCTGAATTGTAGAGTTCTCAAGACCTATTGTTTTTGGTGAAGATCGGTGAAGGGAAAGGGGTAGTTTACCTGTAACGTTTTATGTCTTAACAAGGGTATTTCCTATGGAAAACGATAACAGCCGCAAATTCAAACAGAATCAAACGATTATTTGCATACAGCCCTAAATTGTAGAGTTCTCAAGACCTATTGTTTTTGGTGAAGATCGGTTGAGGGAAAGGGGTAGTTTACCTGCAACGTTTTTTTAACAAGCGTATTTTCTATGGCAAACGATAACTGCCGCAAATTCAAACAGAATCAAATAATTTTTTGTATACATCCCTGAATTGCAGAGGTCTCAAGGACTTTCGATTTTGGTGAAGATCGGTTAAGGGGAAGGGGTAGTTTACCTGCAACCTTTTACGCTTTAACAAGAGTAAAGTACTTGAAAATTTATGTAAACTTTTTCAAACAATGGTAATTGTTAAAAATAAAATAATTTTGTTGCGAGGCAATAAAATTAAAATTTTTTCATTTTAATGTAAATCATGTATAAGAGAAAATATATCGCGCTTGGCAGGCGATATTAAGATTTAAATATAAATCTTAGAATATGGAAGTCATGTATGGTTCTCCATACCGATATTTTAATTTTATATGAAGCCAACCCGACCCCGGTCCCCCCACAAAGCCAAAGTGTAGATACGCCACTGTGTGTATACACACGTAAGAGTGTGAATATATAAGTGAAAAATATCTGGTGAAGTAAATTTATGAGTGTTTACGCGCGAGTGTATGTTTGCGTGTATACAAACATAATATTACGTCATTACAGAACGATCTACATATGTCTCGGCTATCCCAGCAGAGACCAACTGTAACGTTTGTGCGCGTACGTGACACTTAACATGTGTCAACGGTCGGGACTTCACCGGTCACGCACCGTGTTAAGGGCCGCAATCAATTACGTTCTAGTGTTTTCGAGTAGTGTTGACGCGTATTATGGATTATTCTGGAACACTTGTGCTATCTGTTTAAACAGCGATAGCTGCCGCTGAGGAGTCAGTTTAAGCGGCGATTTATTTAAGTGAGGTTCGAAGTATTGTGGCGAAGTGTTATTGTGATATAATTGTGTGCGGGATTCTATTAGTTGACATTATTATTGCGTGTGGACAAATTTTTTTTACTTGAATTGTTGTAAGGGACTATCTTGTTGATTACAAACTGTTAGTTGTGATAATTAAAGCTGGACACTAGTGTCTTCATTGGTGTCTTCTATTGTGTTTTCCACTGTACCATACGACAATCAGTAGACCGTCGTAACAATATAAAGAAATAAATAATACTCTATCGACAAGTGGTAGAGAGTCGACAGATAGTACGAGAGACGAATAATCTACTATGTTCATTAAAAACCTGTCTCTTCACTTGAAAGCGTGTCTTCAAAACTCTGTTTCCTCTGCTTTTCCATGACCATCCTTTACTGTATACATTTAAACTACAAATTTTATTAGTGGTTAAATAAATTTATGCTACACTCACTTGTTGCACACACCACTAGTCACTGTGACACTAATCGGTGTCACAGTGACTAGTGGTGTGTATACATTTGTTTAAGCGCGCGTATAGTGAGAAGAGAGAGAGACAGAGAGAAAATATCTATAGAAGATTAGAAGTCTTCATCTTAACCTCTGTTTGTCATCAGTTTCCGTCCTGAAGATTCAGTTTATCTAAATATAGTGGTCATTTTTCCACTGTACCATACGACGATCAGTTAGACCGTCGTAACAATAACAATAACGTGTATAATAGCAACGTGTATGTAACGCCTTTGCGTGTATGTTGTTGTATAAAACATTTTCAATTTTTTATTTCTGGCTTGAATTTCACTGCGTATTTACTTTAGCGACTTTGTCACCCATAGGCCGTTTGTCAGTTCGTCGAAACTTGTAAATTGTAATATTTCAAAGCAATAAATATTATTCTTTGTTTTTATTATGAATACCTTAAAATTATGAAAACATGTTGCCTTTGACGCGGCCGGTCTAGCAGTGGACGTGAAATGTTGCGGTCGCTTTGTCAGTGACAAAATCAAGACAGAGTGCCAGGCACAAGTGGGCTACAATTTATGCAGTATTAATCACTGACATCTTGTAAAGCTGTGTGATATTATTCACCAGATTTCGTTCTGAACGCCGGCCCGGGAACCAGTACGAGCGCGATGATAAATCGTATTTGGTGAACGTATTGCCAAACGCGAGAGGGAAATATTGGCTGGTGATATTTTTGTTTTTGATTTATTAGGTGCGCGGGGTGTCGGACAGAACGTGTGTTCCATCGTTTTTCCCGGAGAAATTATTTTCGTTTTGTAGACTTGTTGAATTAAGTTAATTTCCGGTCGGGGAAAGCTGCTCTTCCCTTGTTCTCTTTTTGTTCGTACCAGAATTAAATGTTGTTTACTCTGTTAAAAGCCGGCGGTCAGTGCAGTTATAGCGTACTCGCCTTCCAAACATCAGGCTTTTTGTCAGCGAAAATGCTCATTTTCCTTCTTTTCTTCGTCATCGTCATTTTGGGATCTGATTCATGTTGTTTTCTTCCCATCCCTCCTCCTTTTCTCCTTTGTCATCATCGTCATCATCATCTTCTTCTTCTTCTTCTTCTTCTTCTTCTTCTTCTTCTTCTTCTTCTTCTTCTTCTTCTTCTTCTTCTTCTTCTTCTTCTTCCTATTGCTGCTACTACTGCTGTTCCTTCTCATTCGCCTTTTTCGTATTCGTCTTCTATCATCATCATCTTCTTCTCCTCTTCTGTCTCCTATTGCTGCTGTTACTGCTGTTCCTCCTCCTTCGCCTTTTTCGTATTCTTCTTCTATCATCATCATCTTCTTCTTCTCATCCTCCTCCTCTTATTTCTCCTATTGCTGCTGCTACTGCTGTTCCTCCTCCTTCGCCTTTTTCGTCTTCTTCTCCTTCTTCTTCTTCTTCTTCTTTACCATCCAGTGGCGTATCTGGAATTTGGCTTTGGGGGTCCGGGGTCGAGTCGGCTTCATACAAAAAATAAAAGTTAAAACTAATCAACATACTATTACTTCCATGTTCCTTAAGGAAATGGAAGTATGGTGATGGCAAAAAAAATCGTGTTCGAGATTATTGCAGATTCTGATTGTACTACACTCAAAACATGAAAAAAAGTCATTTTTCGAAAAGTGTCTGTGTGTGTGTGTCTGTCTGTCTGTGTGTCTATCTGTAGATTTTTTTTTCTATGGCAAACGATAACAGCCACAAATTCAAACAAAATCAAATAATTTTTTTGCATGCAGCCCTGATTTGTAGAGTACTCAAGACCTATTATTTTTGGTGAAGATCGGTTAAGGGAAAGGGGTAGTTTACCTGCAACGTTTATTTTTTAAATCAAGGGTAATTATTGTCTATGGTAAACGATAACAGCCGCAAATTCAAACAGAATAAAATAATGTTTTGTATACAGCCCAGAATTGTAGAGTTCTCAAGACTTGTTGGTTTTGGTGAAGATCGGTTAAGGCAATAGGGTAGTTTACCTGCAACATTTTATGTTTTAACAAGGGTAATTTTTTCTATGACGAACGATAACTGTCGTAAATTAAAACATAATCAACTACTCTTTTGCATACCTTTTTGAATTATACAGAACTCAAGGTCTGTTGATTTTGTTGAAGATCGGTTAAGGGAATGGGGTAGTTTACCTGCAACGTTTTATATTTTAACTAGGGTATTTTCTATGGCAAACGATAAGAGCCGCAAATTCAAACAGAATCAAATGATGTTTTGCATACAGCCCTGTATTGTAGAGTTCTCAATACCTATTGGTGTTGGTGAAGATCGGTTAAGGGAAAGGGGTAGTTTACCTGCAACATTTTATGTTTTAACAAGGGTAATTTTTTATATGACGAACGATAACTGCCGTAAATTCAAACAGAATCAACTACGTTTTTGCATACCTTTTTGAACTAAAGAGAACTCAAGGTCTGTTGATTTTGTTGAAGATCGGTTAAGGGAAAGGGGTAGTTTACCAGCAACATTTTATGTTTTAACAAGGGTAATTTTTTATATGACGAACGATAACTGCCGTAAATTAAAACAGAATCAACTACTCTTTTGCATACCTTTTTGAATTAAAGAGAAGTCAAGGTTTGTTGATTTTGTTGAAGATCGGTTAAGGGAAAGGAGTAGTTTACCAGCAACATTTTATGTTTTAAGAAGGGTATTGTCTATGGCAAACGATAACAGCCGCAAATTCAAACAGAATCAAATATTTTTTTGCAGGCGTCCCTTCATTGTAGAGGACTGAAGGTATATTGATTTTGGAGAAGATCGGTTAAGAGAAAGGGGTAGTTTACCTGAAACATTTTATGATTTTACAAGAATAAAGTACTTAAAATTTATAAATAATGTATCCTGATAAGAAGCTCATAATAATCCACTGTAGAAACGTAGATAAAATATCTATAAATGAAGAGGTTAGGTGAACGGGGTGGGAGTAATTTTCTATTATTAAAAATTATAGTTGAAGGTGGAGGGGAGAATTTTTTATATGTGTACTACGTTATCGGCAACAAACAAGTAGTTTTTTGTTAAAATTGCTTCCCGGGCTGTTTAGCCGTGGTCCAATGTTTTCTGCAAAACCAGACTTTCCGGCAGTGCCATCGACTGCCATCATCAGTGAAAATCGAGTGCGAAAACGTGAGGTGGTATACGTTAGTGACCACAGTACTGTGGTTAATGCTGAAGCAATAAGTAGTTTCTATGGAAATATTTCATTTCGAATATGATTTTAAATATAAATCTTAGAACATGGAAGTCATGTATGGTTCTCCATACCGATATTTTTTAAAGTGGCTGAAAACGTGTGATAACATCATGAAATCAGTCCCATTAAAGTAAACTGTGATAACACAATAAAAATACGCGTTATTGAAACATATTGTTAAAATATTCTTATTGACTGAACTGATTTTCCTACATTTCATATTTCAAACGTATATCCTAATGCTGTGTGATAAACCTGTTTGTATATTTAAACAAGTTACTACTATATTAGCGTACACAACTGGAAAAAAACAAAATTAAGAGATTAACAAAATTCGTCAAATTTTTCAACCCTCTGGGTGGGTCTGGTCCAGTTCGTTCCCCCCCCGTACCCCCGTAAATACGCCCCTGTTACCATCTAGCGCGATGATTGTAAGAACGTAGAATTTTAAGGTTGCTGGCTGTGGGAACAGTCCCATTACTTATTTTCTGACATTTCTGATCTTCTCTGTCGTGCTGGAATGATTCTGCGTGCTGTTGTAAAATTTCATTTTTTCTGAAGGGGAGACCATCTTTTTCTTTTAAACGCTTGCGTTACGCTTTTATAGATTTTCGAAAATCGTGTGCTTGTGTAGCAAAATTTCGTTCAGGTGTCGCTCCTTGTTTTGTAAATATAGCCTATACAGGGTGGGCGAGATAGTCGTGTATTACATTGTAAATATATACAGGTGGGCGAGATAGTCGTGTATTAAATTGTAAATATATACAGGTGGGCGAGATTGTCGTGTATTAAATTGTAAATATATACAGGTGGGCGAGATAGTCGTTTATTAAATTGTAAATATATACAGGGTGGGCGAGATTGTCGTGTATTAAATTGTAAATATATACAGGGTGGGCGAGATAGTCGTGTATTAAATTGTAAATATATACAGGGTGGGCGAGATAGTCGTGTATTAAATTGTAAATATATACAGGTGGGCGAGATAGTCGTGTATTAAATTGTAAATATATACAGGGTGGGCGAGATAGTCGTGTATTAAATTGTAAATGTATACAGGATGGGCGAGATTGTCGTGTATTAAATTGTAAATATATACAGGTGGGCGAGATAGTCGTGTATTAAATTGTAAATATATACAGGTGGGCGAGATAGTCGTGTATTAAATTGTAAATATATACAGGGTGGGCGAGATAGTCGTGTATTAAATTGTAAATATATACAGGTGGGCGAGATAGTCGTGTATTAAATTGTAAATATATACAGGGTGGGAGAGATAGTCGTGTATTAAATTGTAAATATATACAGGTGGGCGAGATAGTCGTGTATTAAATTGTAAATATATACAGAGTGGGCGAGATAGTCGTGTATTAAATTGTAAATATATACAGGATGGGCGAGATAGTCGTGTATTAAATTGTAAATATATACAGGTGGGCGAGATAGTCGTGTATTAAATTGTAAATATATACAGGTGGGCGAGATAGTCGTGTATTAAATTGTAAATATATACAGGGTGGGAGAGATAGTCGTGTATCAAATTGTAAATATATACAGAGTGGGCGAGATAGTCGTGTATTAAATTGTAAATATATACAGGGTGGGCGAGATAGTCGTGTATTAAATTGTAAATATATACAGGGTGGGCGAGATAGTCGTGTATTAAATTGAGAAGAAACTTTTCTAAAAATTTTCTTTCGACTGTAGAAATTCTCGGTTTGAAACCAAAGGTTTAAATGTATTAGTAACAAATTGACTGATCTTCGGGCTATTAGGCCGTGGTCCACTAACAGACGTTTCGGCCTCTTACCTGGTGGCCATCTTCAGTGTGCAAAACGATTCGCTAACTGACACGGTCTTCAACAGTTAACTACAGTACGAGAAGCATCAGCTGTGGTTAACGGGCGAAGACCGTGTCAGTTAGCGAATCGTTTGCACAGTGAAGATGGCCTCCAGAGGAGTGGTCGAAACGTCTGTTAGTGGACCACGACCCACGACCACGGAGATTAAGCACAACTGACGCCGGTCGTGAAAACCTTAGGCACAGAATGTAACGATTTAAATATTACACCAATCAAGAATGTTGATCAAATTGTGCCCTAATACATCTTACGTTCATTGCTACTGAATACTTTGTTAATTGCCTGTGTATTCATTCCTCCTCCTCCTATGGCGCTATAGCCCAAGACGGGCCCTGGCGTCCACCAATCTCCGCCTCCAATCCACTCTATCCACTTCAACCCTCCTTCAGTTTCTTATCCCCATGTCTCTCGCGTCCTCTGCAACGCCATCTTCCCACCTCTTCCTCGGTCTACCTCTAGGTCTCGTTCCCTCCCATGTACCCAGCAAAGCCCTCTTGAGGTTCCTGCCATCCTCCATTCTCATAACATGTCCGGCCCAACTCAATCTTTGTATTCTTATAAATTTTGAGACTGGTATCTCTTTATATATTTGATACAGTTCGTTGTTGTATCTCAGTCGCCATGAGCCATTTTCTTGTATTGGGCCTATAATGCGTCTGAGGATTTTCCTTTCAAAGGTGTCTACTATGTCGACTGTTTTCTGTGTGATTGTCCATGCCTCACATCCGTAGCATAGCACCGGTCTGATGACAGTCCTATATATTTTCATTTTTGTTTCCCTGTGCACATCCCCAGACCTAAATGATGGCAGCAATGCGAAGTATGCCTTGTTAGCCATGGTGGTCCGTCTTTGGATCTCCGGCTCCTCTGATCCAGTCTTTGCTAGATTCACTCCGAGATACGTGAAATTGTCCACCACTTCAATTGTGTCCTCCTCTATCTCGATGTTTTTATGAACCTGGTCCCTTCTTGTTTGGATAAGCATTTTTGTTTTATCCGTATTTATGGCTAGCCCAACTTCCTTGGCTTTGTTTTTAAGCTCTATAAATATTTCTTTAGCTGCCGTGATCCGTCTTGACATGATGTTAATGTCATCTGCATATGCGGCTATCTGTACAGTTTTATTTGTTAACAGAATGGAGCTATTTATTGATAAGCCTCTAATTACTCATTCCAATGCAATATAAAATAGTGTTGGGGCTAACCCATCTCCTTGCTTTAGTCCTCGTGTAATATTTATGGGTTCAGTTAGTTGGCTATCCACCTTTACTTGGACTTCAGTCTCCTGCATGGTCACTTGCGTTAATCTTACCAGCTTGCCTGGTATTCCAAATTCACCTGTGTATTAAAGTGGTGGTTATTTACTTTGATGGCTGAGCTGTCACATGCAGAAGATACCACATAAGGTTTCGAGAAATGCTTGTTAGCAACTTATGTTATTGTAGTTTTTATGCAATTTTTATAACATCGTAGTTTCCATCCGCCTTCGGTTGGTATAGTCAGCCAATGAGGCGAAAGTTATAAAGCTGTAACCTGATCCTCGTACCCCGATTGTCTGGGTACCCGGTAAGGTCTATCTTTCACATGTAAAATTGGTAAATTTGGTGCACACTTTTCTCAAAACCTACTAGAGATAACTAAACGAAATTTTTATCATGTATTCTTTGCCTCTAATAGTACACTTTAACACAGGGATTTTGTTATTTGACTTTTTTTTTACAAAAATATAATTTTTTCTTTGAATGTCGCTTTTTTTGTTTATAAAATTTATTGATTAAAAATTTCTAAAAACAAAATTTATGGCTCGATCAAAAAATCCTTGTGTTAAAGTGTGCATCAGGTGGTAAGGAAAACATGGTGAAAATTTCATCCTGTTATCTTAATTAGTTTTTGAAAAACGTGTGCACCAAGTTGAAAAAACACAGGTTTCGGCAAACCGGAATAGAAAATTAGGAAGCTAATAATAGCATAAAACATGGAATAAGCACTTAATTTTTTTATTTTAAAACGTCCCAGCTCCATAGATTGGATTGTCTGGATCTTCTTTTTCATCTTCTAACCTTTTTTTGGCCTGCCTCTTTGCTTTGCTTTTTTTCATCTCCACAGTGGCTCGTAGGGAGTTTCGCTGCCTTTCCTTGTCAGTCGCTTTCATCGATTCAATTGTATTCTTTCCCACATCTATTCCTAACTTACTTAAAACTTTACACTTAGTAATCTGTCCACAATTGAATGTAAATACAGCTTCATACACTCCAAAGTGTAGGGTTTTGATTCTAATAAAGCCAACCTTTGGCAGTCTTGCCCAAATCACACTATTCACACTTTCATTTGGATTTTGGGTTTGTTTGTGGAAACACTTTTTTAGTAGCTCTGTTTCAGATAGGCTTTTGAAAACTGGCTTGATGAATTCCATAATAGCTTCTGGAATACTGTTTTTGTGGTTGTAAGTTTCACCTGTTTCTGTCTTTTTGATACTTACACCAACTTTCTTTCCCTTAAAGTTAAACTAAGTTTTCATGTACATTCCCATATAAATAAGTTTTTTCACTACAGTACTTTATAGCAACCAAAATGCCACATATTATATATCAAAATGTTCAGAAAGAAACACTCTATAATTTAATAGAAAAAATAGAAAATGTGAATTTTTTTGATTTCTTGCCTACCGGGTACTCTTAAAGTTTTATTGAATAAAAAGGGGCTTTCAACTTTCGATTGATAGGCGAAACCTAGGAAATTCGTGATATAATTTACTAACTAAATTATTGTACTCATTCAAAACGTGTTGGTAGGTGACGCCACAATCAGATTTTGTCGCTACCCGTGGGTGGCTCTTCTTATAACTCTTGTCACAAGTGTTACACAAAACCGCTCTCCTGTGGTGTGTTGTTCGTAACGGTGTACAGCAGTGCGCGGACCCCCCCTCTCAAAAAATCAAAAATTTCACGGACCCCGTCTGAGTTATGAAATAAAGCAAACAATAAATATGATACAAACTCTTATATTTTAATTAAAATGTATTAAAATCAAAATTCTCTTAACTTGATTAATTATAATATTAATGGTATCAAACATAGCTTAATATAAACAATGAAGCTGCTTGTGAACAATTAGCTCTGCAATATTAGGTTTAATGTCTGATACTTTCAGTATTAAGTCACTTTCGACATCAAGTTTATTTCTTAGCTTTCACTTGCAAGTACGTGAGCAGGGAGAATGCTGTTTCACACAAATAAGTAGAGGGAAACACAGTTAAACGCTTCAAAGCTTTATTTGCGAGTTCAGGATAGTCAGTCATTACTTGTAACCAGAAGTCAGGTAGCTGTAATTGCGAAAACTGTAATTTTAATGAACTGTCAGTTGAGAGTTCTGCCAATGAATCTTCTTTTTGTAGTGTAAGACAGAGGTCTAGTCAGTTCGGCTGACAAACACATCTGCTACACGACATGATTTAAGGACACTATTAAGCTATTAGTTTGAAATTACTTTTACAGTTGCAATTAGTTTGAAAAAAAACTGGAATCTTTTACTAATTCTTTTAAGATTCTACAATTTAGATTTTAGAGCATAAAAACGGAGAAAATTACGGTATACTTTAATTTTTATTAAAAGTGTCTGCGGATCCCACTTTGGAAACCACTGGTGTACAGTATATAAATTTGCACACTTGTGTATACTCTTTCCGTTCTTAGCTTAATCCTGATGTAAACAAACAGGTGTGGCATATCGGAAACGCTGTTTTCTGCTTGAATTACAGGCGTGCCACTCTGACAGAAGCAGTACAGACAGGGTACATATAATGTTGATACTGTATAAACACAAGTAAATTGTCATAATTTTTCCTAACCAAAGTAATATTTGTGTGACTGTGTCAGAGCGACAATGAAATATTTTATAAGACGGAGTGAATAAGAATGGGTTTCTTTTATTCACTGTTTGAATATCGCAAGAAAAAAAAAGTAGGCCTATACTTAAAGCAAAAGTAGAACCTGCGATAATTGCCAATGTACTGTATATTATCAGCTGCCGTCAGAGAGTAATTCAATCCCTTTCATGGCTGTATCGGAACTTGAATCATCACTTGAGTCAGCAGTGTAAATGATAAGATTGTCCACGAAGGCGTCTGTAATTTGGCCCAATTCCTTTATCTTCTTTCTTGAATACACGCTCGAAACAACGACTCCAATTGTCCGACGTTATTTAATTTACCGTCTTCTCTATCAGTTGTTTTACATCATGCAGCTTATATGTTGTGTTGTGACGGGCAACATATCCTTTCAACTGGCTTCATATTTATTCAATGGGATTCAGAATACAGTGATAAGGAGGAAGTTTTTAAACGGCGTGCCTCGATTTTTCCTCAATATCATTTACTAAAAACCTTTTAAATTTATGTTAATTTTATTAGCAGGGATAAAGTTCTACTGTGTAAAGATGATTAAACGTAACCAAAACCACTTGTCGCAGTAATGACAACTTTCACATGACTATACAGACATTCTGCACATGCGCGTAACAGATTACTGTGTGAACAGTGTCAACGCCCCCGACCAATAGCGTTTCAGATGAGCCACGTGGGTTTGTATACATCAGGATTAAGCTAAGAACGAAAACAGCAATAAACAAATAAATAAATAGTTTATTAGCATATTCCGTTTCGCGTTGTTTACATCGGAGGTGTGCGTGACAGATTTGTTATAAATGTGGGCTTGTGTCGGTGTGCTCTGCCAAAAACCGGCTGGCCTGGTTTTGTTTTATGAACTGTCCCAGCTCACGTTCAGTTTCCACTCTGGTAGCTGCTATAACCAGGACTCTAAAACAGTATAATTTTTGTATGCGTGTATGACGATTGGAAAAAGGATTTTGCCGTTGTCTGTTTGCCGAGTGTAATCTCAATGTTCTCTGACGTGTGAAATTACAGAGATGGAAGTCTCCTAAACACATCTTATAGGGTCTATTAGAACAGTAATAAACAACGATTGAACTGTTGGGTGATGAACAGTGTGTTTCCGAAATGATGGATCCCGTACTAACAATATCTTTATCAAAACAAATTATCGAGAAAAGGCGAGAGCTTAGTTTACAAACGCCATTTGTCCGCTCAAAGTATTAAACTGGATTATTGATTGTAAAATGATTTATGTACTTCCGAATATATACATTTCTTATCGTCTGCATTTTACAATTCCAATAGCTAACTGCGAATCTGAAAGATGACAGATGCCAGATGAGAGATTATCTTCGTTAGCAAGTTTGAATATTTAAAACGAGACACTTGAATCGCTCTATTTAGAAGAAATTATAGAAGACTTCGTTAAGGCAAAATCAAGAAGAAAATGGATCGATTAGTATTTTCTAAGCTAAAGTATTACTATGCTCATTGTAATCACTATTTAGCTAAATGTTTGTTGTAATTTGAGAATTTGATAAAGTAATTATTAACTTGCGATCCATTTACTCAAATCGGGTCCTACTGGCACAGTTTCCAGGCCTTACTGTGGCAGAGGATCGATTGCCGAAACCAGCACTGAATTATAAAGCCATTGATAGAAGAGACGTGGGTCTTCCGAGGATGAGATGGGTGCTGCAACAGGTTTATATAACCTATTCCTTGAAGAGGAGAAGAAGAACTTAACTTTCGAAATTGTGTATGCCATCTGTCAGTGTAAATAATGGATAAAAGGTTGAATTTTAAATCGGGGGGAGGGGCACCAGTCTGATGGCAGCGTAGGGCACCACGCGCTTCTAATCCGCCCCTGGGGTATGAAGTGGGAAGAACTTTGCAGGACAGGAAGAAATGGAAACAATTATAGAGAATATTACTGGCGACCTGATACACGTAAGGATACTTTACGACCTTACTGGTGCCTTATTATCGTAAGGATAGATAGCCGAAAGAATGAATCATCTAAAAGGAGAATGTGTTTACGTAGCCTATACGTTTCAGCAATTCAGAATATGTTTATTGTTATCACGTAGCTGCAATGCGGCTGTCATAGTTAAACTGTTGAGTGTAAAGTATCGGACGTTTTCGAATTGCATATTCCGGAATACGCTATAGTACTACGTTCAAGGAAGCAAATTATTTTCCTTTAATAGATTAAACTCTAAACGGGCGATCGCTTTTAAACGAAGCCTGCCGGTTCGAATGGGTACGGTTGACGGTGCAAAGTTGTTTACTGGCTAACGGAGAAGTTAATTACTCTGTCAGTTTCCACGGTAACACTGCTGGCATGTCAGACGTCAGCAGTGTTCCCTAAATACCACTAGCCGAATAGTAAACAACTTTAACTCTGCGGTGTTGTACCTTCTACTCCTTCCTGCTGCCAAACGCCTCCCAGTCGAACGCGCCAACTGCCTACTGCTAGATTTTCTTCCGAAAATGGCCTCCGGTTTCTGTGTATTCACGCAACTACACCGTCTCGTCTTACGGCAGTGCTGGATATCCAGTACAGTATGTGTTTTGAAATTTTTTTGCCAATTAGGATTCGTTGAACGTGCCCGTGGCAGTACAGTTGCTTTTTTTTTTATTAACATAATAATGTTTTTAGGCTGGGGGTCATTCCAGAAAAACGTCATCGGAAAACGTGACGCTTCCACACTTTCGATTCCCCACAGTCTAGAAATTTGAGATGTAAACGCATCAAGACAGAAATAATCGCTGCTGACATTGAGTTTAGCAAACGTTTTAGTGAGAATAAATTTGGTTTTACATGCTCTGTTTGTGATCGTCTGTGGTTTGGAAATGATTTACATAATCCACCAAACGTAAGCCACATTATAAGTTTCAAAAGCCTAAAAACATTATTTTGTGGCACGGTGTAGTCTCGATTCATATTGACAAAAGAGTTTATATCCGGGCTGTTTGAGCGTGGTCGATTGCTTTGTTCTGTCATTGTCTAAACGTTTCGGACATCCACCTGGGGCCTTCTTCAGTAGAAAAAATTTTAAAGTAATTGATTTTACCTCAGTTAGGGGTACGTTAGACTCTCCACCCTTTTGTCGAACACTTTAAATTTTTTTCTACTGAAGAAGACCTCGGACGGGTGACCGAAACGTTTAGGAAATGACAAAACAAAGTAATCGGCCACTGTCAAACAGCCCGCATATAAACTCTCTTCGCCGTGATTGCCTATGTAAGAAACTTCAGTTCATATTATTTCTTCTTCTTCTTCTTCTTCTTCTTCTTCTTCTTCTTCTTCTTCTTCTTCTTCTTCTTCTTCTTCCTCCTCCTCCTCCTCCTCCTCCTCCTCCTCCTCCTCCTCCTCCTCCTCCTCCTCCTCCTCCTCCTCCTCCTCCTCCTCCTCCTCCTCCTCCTCCTCCTCCTCCTCCTCCTCCTCCTCCTCCTCCTCCTCCTCCTCCTCTTCCTCTTCCTCTTCCTCTTCCTCTTCCTCTTCCTCCTCTTCTTCTTCTTCTTGATATTTCACTCCACTGTCTCTTCCGCCTCCTCTTTATCTCTCCGTCCTTGTTTGTTTCGTCTTTTCGTTGTCTTTTTTTTATCACCTCCTGATTTACGAGATATTCCTATCCATAATAGCTTCGCTGTTCCTCTATTCAGTGCAGTTCCTCCATCTCACTTATGATCATTTCATTGTTCTTTTGCCTCTTGTACGATTACCTCGAGTCTTTTTAATTAGTCTTTCCTCATCTGTTCTTGTTCTGTCGACATGTTCGTTTCAGATTTGTCGCTTTACTGTTGTCCAGTCCTATGTGCCTGTATTTTGCTCTTATCTCGAATGTCCACGTTCGTTGTTCGTTCCGACGACAGAAAAACCGACACACGAAAAGGAACATTTCTATGAAAACGTGCTAGGGGATAAGTTTCCTTAATTTTTCATGATTTCGTCTGTGATGTAGCGGATAATGTTTTCATTTCCGAACAGAGAAAACGTTTCCCTTGGGAGAACCCGTGCTGCATTGTGCAGTGGCAGAGAGTCCATCCAGCCTCGAGAAGTTAAGTGAATAGCATAGCTGCCACCCTGTTGGCGGGGGGGGGGGGAGTCCGGTCGAGTCGCCTTCATACAAAAGAAAAAAACAAGTTAAGACTAATCAATATTACTGTCTTTAAAGTGGTTGATAAACGTGTGATAACATCTTGAAATGACTCCCATTAAAGTTAACTGTAATAACGCAATAAAAATACTCGATATTAGAACACTGTTTACAAGATACTTACTGACTGAATTGATTTTCCTATATTTCATATTTCAAACGTATACACAAATGGTGTGTAATAAACCTGTTTGTATATTTAAAACAGAGTTACTAATATATTAGCGTACACAGCTAAAAAAAAGGCAAAATCTGTATAATATTTACCTTATTCCGTCGTGTGACTTCGTTTTGCGTTTGGTTTACTTTACGCGTTTCGAGACATATGTCCCGTCATCAGAAAATAAAATAAAAATTCACTCTTACGAGGTCGTTATACATTAAAATACAAATATTTAAAAACGATTACACACATGCCCGCTTTACTTGATGTGTGTAATCGTTTTTAAATATTTGTATTTTAATGTATAACGACCTCGTAAGAGAATGAATTTTTATTTTATTTTCTGATGACGGGACATATGTCTCGAAACGCGTAAAGTAAACCAAACGCAAAACGAAGTCACACGACGGAATAAGGTAAATATTATACAGATTTTGTCAATAAGTGACTTGGATACCATTCCAACATGTTTTTTCAAAAAAAAAAAAAAAAAAAAAAAAAAAAAAAAAAAAGGCCTGTAGTAAAATAGCTTACAAACTAAAAGATTAACAAAATTCGTCAACTTTTTCGACCCTCGGGGGAGGGGGGTTCGTCTCGCCGTAAATACGCCCCTGCTTTATACATATTAAATGCGTCCTTATCTTGAATACACCACCATTGTGCTTTCGTTGGCACTTAACGCTTTTTACCAACTCGAACGGTTTTGTTCTTTTGTCTCGTCGCACCGTGTCGGGGTTGTTCATTATTTTCACGGTGACGTAGATTCTCCTCATGTTTTGTGGCTGTCTTTGTCTTCCGGTATGTCGTTAACCCCGTTTACAGGTCCCTGTGGTGATCGTTGTTCCTGCTGAACCAAGGTAGGCTGTATAATCGATTTCCGTAGTCGTTTATTGTGAACACGTTGTATGATAGTTGCTACGACAATCACGTGACCCTCTCAACAGTTCGAGAGCGTCACGTCGGCACGCCAGGAGAACAGAGCGTCACGCCGGCACGCCAGGAGAACAGAGCGTCACGCCGGCACGCCAGGAGAACAGAGCGTCACGCCGGCACGCCAGGAGAACAGAGTGTCACGCCGGCACGCCAGGAGAACAGAGCGTCACGTCGGCACGCCAGGAGAACAGAGCGTCACGCCGGCACGCCAGGAAAACAGAGCGTCACGCCGGCACGCCAGGAGGACAGAGCGTCACGCCGGCACGCCAGGAGAACAGAGCGTCACGCCGGCACGCCAGGAGAACAGAGCGTCACGCCGGCACGCCAGGAGAACAGAGCGTCACGTCGGCACGCCAGGAGGACAGAGCGTCACGTCGGCACGCCAGGAGAACAGAGCGTCACGCCGGCACGCCAGGAGAACAGAGCGTCACGCCGGCACGCCAGGAGGACAGAGCGTCACGCCGGCACGCCAGGAGAACAGAGCGTCACGCCGGCACGCCAGGAGGACAGAGCGTCACGTCGGCACGCCAGGAGAACAGAGCGTCACGCCGGCACGCCAGGAGAACAGAGCGTCACGCCGGCACGCCGGCACGCCAGGAGAACAGAGCGTCACGTAAGCGGGATAATGTACTAAGCTCCTACGGCCGGCTTAGAAGTTAGTTACACTAGGCTATGTTGTAGAGTGCGGATCAAAGTGATTGTTGGGGATTACTGGAAAGTGATTATTGTGTTAATAAGTGCGGAATGGGTTTAATATATTGAGAAACTGGCTACTAGAAGGGGGAAGACATAGAAGTGAAACGCCTCGCTCATTTAGAAGAGAGTTTAGGACGTTGCTGAAAGACGCTGCCGCTTGAGAAGAGGAAGGAGTGTTGCGTGTTCGGAACTTATAATAACACATTTTTTGGTTGTAACCATGTTTATTGATACAATGGAAAACGTTTAACGCGAAATGACTGGGGGGGGGGAGTTGTTTTTTCGTGTTAAACGGACAAAAAAGTGAAACAAAATGAGACAAATGAACGAATACTGTATAGATTATTTACTGTGTTAGTAGGCAAATAAAGCAATAAAGAATGTTTAGAAGGTTCTTATATATAAACGTTTTATTTATGCTCCTGAATAATTACTGGTTAATTTCGGGAAAAGGTATAGTAAATTTTTCATAAAATTTAGTATAGCTGTTCTTCACTTAATCTTACGATTTAGGTTTTCTTGTACGTTAATGTAGTAGGGCTATGTCTGTTAAAGTTTCTACAGTGACAGTGTTCAATTATTCCTAAAATAGTCCATTATTTTCTTTTGCGCACAATTCTGCACTACTTTATTTTCAACAAATAGTTATAATTTATCAACGTGGTGAAAAACATTTCACCTTCCGAGTTGCCTTCTAAATATCGACGAACACGGCTCAGCAACGAAAGCGTATCGGTAGTGTTAAGAACGCGTAAATATTCAGGCATTTCCTTGTCGCGTTCGTCGGCACCCTCATCACTTTCACAGTTGTTAACTAGCACTGGTTTTGGTTTCTGCATGTATTAATTTATTTATTGTCCAGCTGTTGAAAGCTAGCAACAAAATTATAACAATGTTGTTTGTGTTAACCGATATTTATAGGTAAAACTTTGTGTTAAACGTGCAAACTCTAATTGTAAAGTAGAAGCAAACCGTCGGGACCTGAGACATATTTCGTGTTAACCGATATTTTATAGGTAAAACTTTGTGTTAACCGTGCAAACAGTAATTGTAAAGTAGAAGCAAACCGTCGGGACCTGAGACATATTTCGTGTTAACCGATATTTTATAGGTAAAACTTTGTGTTAACCGTGCAAACTCTAATTGTAAAGTAGAAGAAAACCGTCGGAACCTGAGCCATATTTCGTGTTTACCGATATTTTATAGGTAAAACTTTGTGTTAACCGTGCAAACTCTAATTGTAAAGTAGAAGCAAACCGTATGGACCTGAGACATATTTCTTGTTAACCGATATTTTATAGGCAAAACTTTGTGTTAACCGTGCAAACTGTAATTGTAAAGTAGAAGCAAACCGTCGGGACCTGAGACATATTTCGTGTTAACCGATATTTTATAGGCAAAACTTTGTGTTAACCGTGCAAACTGTAATTGTAAAGTAGAAGCAAACCGTCGGAACCTGAGACATATTTCGTGTTAACCGATATTTTATAGGCAAAACTTTGTGTTAACCGTGCAAACTGTAATTGTAAAGTAGAAGCAAACCGTCGGGACCTGAGCCATATTTCGTGTTAACCGATATTTTATAGGCAAAACTTTGTGTTAACCGTGCAAACTCTAATTGTAAAGTGGAAGCAAACCGTCGGGACCTGAGATATATTTCGTGTTAACCGATATTTTATAGGTAAAACTTTGTGTTAACCGCGCAAACTCTAATTGTAAAGTAGAAGCGAACCGTCGGAACCTGAGACATATTTCGTGTTAACCGATATTTTATAGGCAAAACTTTGTGTTAACCGTGCAAACTCTAATTGTAAAGTAGAAGCAAACCGTCGGGACCTGAGACATATTTCGTGTTAACACCGATATTTTATAGGCAAAACTTTGTGTTAACCGTGCAAACTCTAATTGTAAAGTAGAAGCGAACCGTCGGAACCTGAGACATATTTCGTGTTAACCGATATTTTATAGGTAAAACTTTGTGTTAACCGTGCAAACTCTAATTGTAAAGTAGAAGCAAACCGTCGGGACCTGAGACATATTTCGTGTTAACCGATATTTTATAGGTAAAACTTTATGTTAACCGTGCAAACTCTAATTGTAAAGTGGAAGCAAACCGTCGGGACCTGAGACATATTTCGTGTTAACCGATATTTTATAGGTAAAACTTTGTGTTAAACGTGCAAACTCTAATTGTAAAGTGGAAGCAAACCGTCGGGACCTGAGACATATTTCGTGTTAACCGATATTTTATAGGTAAAACTTTGTGTTAACCGTGCAAACTCTAATTGTAAAGTAGAAGCGAACCGTCGGAACCTGAGACATATTTCGTGTTAACCGATATTTTATAGGCAATACTTTATGTTAACCGTGCAAACTCTAATTGTACAGTAGAAGCAAATCGTCGGGACCTGAGACATATTTCGTGTTAACACCGATATTTTATAGGCAAAACTTTGTGTTAACCGTGCAAACTCTAATTGTAAAGTAGAAGCGAACCGTCGGAACCTGAGACATATTTCGTGTTAACCGATATTTTATAGGTAAAACTTTGTGTTAACCGTGCAAACTCTAATTGTAAAGTAGAAGCAAACCGTCGGGACCTGAGACATATTTCGTGTTAACCGATATTTTATAGGTAAAACTTTGTGTTAACCGTGCAAACTCTAATTGTAAAGTGGAAGCAAACCGTCGGGACCTGAGACATATTTCGTGTTAACACCGATATTTTATAGGCAAAACTTTGTGTTAACCGTGCAAACTCTAATTGTAAAGTGGAAGCAAACCGTCGGGACCTGAGACATATTTCGTGTTAACCGATATTTTATAGGTAAAACTTTGTGTTAAACGTGCAAACTCTAATTGTAAAGTGGAAGCAAACCGTCGGGACCTGAGACATATTTCGTGTTAACCGATATTTTATAGGTAAAACTTTGTGTTAACCGTGCAAACTCTAATTGTAAAGTAGAAGCGAACCGTCGGAACCTGAGACATATTTCGTGTTAACCGATATTTTATAGGTAAAACTTTGTGTTAACCGTGCAAACTCTAATTGTAAAGTAGAAGCGAACCGTCGGAACCTGAGACATATTTCGTGTTAACCGATATTTTACGTATAGGTAAAACTTTGTGTTAACCGTGCAAACTCTAATTATAAAGTAGAAGCAAACCGTCGGGACCTGAGACATATTTCGTGTTAACCGATATTTTATAGGTAAAACTTTGTGTTAACCGTGCAAACTCTAATTGTAAAGTAGAAGCGAACCGTCGGAACCTGAGACATATTTCGTGTTAACCGATATTTTATAGGTAAAACTTTGTGTTAACCGTGCAAACTCTAATTGTAAAGTAGAAGCGAACCGTCGGAACCTGAGACATATTTCGTGTTAACCGATATTTTACGTATAGGTAAAACTTTGTGTTAACCGTGCAAACTCTAATTATAAAGTAGAAGCAAACCGTCGGGACCTGAGACATATTTCGTGTTAACCGATATTTTATAGGTAAAACTTTGTGTTAACCGTGCAAACTCTAATTGTAAAGTGGAAGCAAACCGTCGGGACCTGAGACATATTTCGTGTTAACCGATATTTTATAGGCAAAACTTTGTGTTAACCGTTCAAACTCTAATTGTAAAGTGGAAGCAAACCGTCGGGACCTGAGACATATTTCGTGTTAACCGATATTTTATAGGCAAAACTTTGTGTTAACCGTTCAAACTCTAATTGTAAAGTAGAAGCAAACCGTCGGGACCTGAGACATATTTCGTGTTAACCGATATTTTGTGTTAAACGTTTTCCACTGAAGTATTAATAACACGAAATTTTTGTACATTCTGTGATGTGGCACTGAGACTCTCAGCTTTACCACTTCGAATTCCATACCGTACGTGAGTGTTATTAAAATTCTCATTAAAGTTCGGTAAAGAACAATGAGTTCGTTTACCGAAATAACTACTGTACGAAATGATAGAAGGATTCATAGATGTGCACGTCCTCATATGTTATGTTTATTAGTGATGTGATTCAGCGTTGCAGTGTATAGTTTTTAATGTTTAGTTGTTACGAGCTGGTGGTTGGCTGCATGGATGTTCAATAGAAAACTTACATCATTAGGTCGGAAAGTAATATAAAACTTACGTCATTAGTAATATGAAGTTTATACATTATTAATGAGGAGAGTAATGTAAAACTCACACATATGAACGTGTGGTTTTATAGACTTCTTTAGAATCAGTAATCGTCATCTAACTAACATAGAGATGAGCGTTACTGCAAGATATCTGTTACTACGCAGTCGTAGTCATGCAGTGGTGCACTCCCACGCACGTCCTCCCTTCGCTCTCTGTAATCTGTTGATATTATTGTAAACTGTATTGTATTGTAAGATAAGAAAAAATAATATTGTGTTTCTTCTAATTATCTCCGTCTTCATTGTCGTCTTGTACAGACAAGAATTAATGTTTATTTTACTAAATTTAGCCTTCCGATTAAAACTGTTTTCTTTTTGTCCATGGAATTTGACGTAATAGCCTACATATTGCAGAACCTTGGCACAGAATGCTGTAATTCCTAAAGCATTCAAATAATTTAATCATCATCATCTATCTGTCCAGGATTAGGCAGGTTGCCTGTTCCGGCTTCACCGTCTCCGTCTCGGTCTGCCAACATTTCTTCTTCCGGTTGGCTTATAATTCAGGATTATTCTTGGGATTCTTTCTGGAGACATGTGCATAAAGACACTCTTTCCATCTTTTTTTATAGTTTGTCGCTAGTTCCGTTACTGGTTGTACTTTTAATTCCTGTCTTATATCTTCGTTCTTTATGTGATCTAATCTTATACAACCTTTCACAGATCTAAGATATTTCATTTCAGACGTTTCTATCTCTCTATAATCTTTCTTTCTTGGTGCCCATGATTCGGACCCGTATAATAGCATGGGGACTGCCATCACCTTATAGAATTTTATTTGTATTTCTTTCGTGGTCTTTCCTTTGAGTCTTCTCTGTGATGTCCCACACATTCTTTGGAAGTTGTTTGTTTTATTAAGAATATCTTTGTCTTCTCCATATGTAATATCACATCCTAGGCAATTGAAATGTGATACTTGTTCTAAAATTTTATTTTCAATTACAATTTTTGTCCGAATCGAATCTTTTCCTAGGAATGCCATGGTCTTAGTTTTTTCTATTGAAATGTTCACATTTAACCTTTTGATAACAGATTTATTTGTGGATAGACAGTTGTAATTTATCCTCACTATCTTGGATTACAAATTGATCATCGGCAAACAGCATAGTGTTTAGGAACTCGTGTCGGCTAATCTGTATACCTAGAGGACCACTTTGTTTCCATTCTCGCACGAGGTCATCTATATATATAGAACATTTTAGGCGATAAAATGCATCCCTCCCCTGTCTCACACCTTGGTTGGTCATAATTTCTGATGTTAGCTCTTTGCCGGTTCCAGTGTCAGTTATAATGTTGGTGTTTTTATAAAGGGCTTGTACCGTTCTAATCAAGTGCATTGGATATCCTCGTTTCTCCATTATGTGCCAGAGTTTGTCTCGGTGGATACGATCAAACGCCTTTAGGTAATCTATGAAGGCTATGTGCGTCTCTAAATTGAATTCCCTACGCTGTTGTATTATCTGCCTTAAACTGAAAACATCATCAGTGCATGATCGTCCTTTACGGAATCCTGCTTTGCTCTTCAAGCAATATAGTTTCAGAGACAGTTCTAAGCCTTTCATTGATAAGTTTGTAAGCAGCATTTAACAGACTAATACCCCTATAATTTTGTGTCTTGTTTCTTTCACCTTTTTTAAACAAAGATATGACTTTAGCAGTTTTCTATTCATCTGGGTTTTCATAACTAGTCCAGCACATGTTAAAAAGGTGTAATATTCGTAGATGCAGGAAGAGGCCTCCATATTTTATCATTTCGGAATTGACGTCGTCTAGACCGGGTGCTTTTCTGTTTTTTGTTTTCTTCAATGAAATAATTTAATAATAAACGTATTATATGTGAATTCAAGAATATTTGTACAATTTTGGTTCCTTAGGCTTTCACGTCAACTATGTATCGGGCTATTAGTCCGTGCTCTATAACTGCCGTATAGAATAGACGTGCGGGCTATTAGTCCGTGCTATATAACTGCCGTATAGAATAGACGTGCGGGCTATTAGTCCGTGCTATATAACTGCCGTATAGAATAGACGTGCGGGCTATTGGTCCGTGCTCTATAACTGCCGTATAGAATAGACGTGCGGGCTATTAGTCCGTCCTCTACAACTGCCGTATAGAATAGACGTGCGGGCTATTAGTCCGTCCTCTACAACTGCCGTATAGAATAGACGTGCGGGCTATTGGTCCGTGCTCTATAACTGCCGTATAGAATAGACGTGCGGGCTATTAGTCCGTGCTATATAACTGCCGTATAGAATAGACGTGCGGGCTATTAATCCGTCCTCTACAACTGCCGTATAGAATAGACGTGCAGGCTATTAGTCCGTGCTCTATAACTGCCGTATAGAGTACACCGTTGGAAGCCAGCTTCAGTGTATACGAGTCGAGTAACCGGTACGGTTGTGTTTACCAGTCAACCGCAATATGTGGCGGGAGATGTTTATGAACCACAGTACTGTGTATCGGAAATGTTTGTGAACCTTGTGGTCTAGAGCAATGCTATTCTGTTCCAACCTTATAATCGTTCGAGCTGCCAGAAATAGAGGTAGTTGTGACATTTTGTTGTTAGAAATCTCTTGAATGGAATCCAAACGTTTCCAGTTTCAAGGAAACAATATGATCGCACCGTATTTTACATTTGTGTATGCGTGTATTTTACACTGCGCGCGCGCGCCCCTGTTCCTTTGCTACGCTATTTCTGTCCTACTACTCTACTCTAGAAACGAAATTGAGAATTGTCCTCATATATTCTCCCAGGAACCACCTAACAAGTTCAGATTTTGTAATGTTCCTTATACTTATTCACATAACAAATTGAAAGGACCATCTGGAGCTTATGGATGATCGAAGACTACCAAAAGCAGCACCAAGTAGATACAAACCCGCTGGAAGAAGAAGCGTAGGGAGACCAAAGAAAAGATGGGAATAAATCCTATGAAGCCGGAACAGGTCACCAAGGCCTAATCCTTGTTGGGGAAGTAGAAGAAGAAGAAGAAATCATAAATTTAATTTAAACTTAACAGTGTGCACACTATCTAAAATAAAATCTTTCTTCTAAGACAACTAGGTCTCGTATAATTTTCTATATACGAGAAAGCATATATTTTCTATATGCAGCGGAAGTATGGGTTATTAACAAAAAGAATGAAAGAAAGATTCTTGGAACGGAGATGGAATATTGGAGGATGTGCTGTGGAATAACGAGAGCAGACCGAATAATAAACGAGGAGATCAGGAGAAGAATGGACACGGAAAGAAGTGTAACTGACTACATCGAAGAAAAAAGATTGGTGTGGTACGGTCATGTCCGGAGAGCCCAAAATAGGTGGATCAACAAAGTGACGGAATGGAGTCATTTAGGAAGGAGAAAAAGGGGAAGACCGAGAAGATCTTGGAGGGACGAGGTGGATGAATGTATGCAACGTATAGGACTTGAGGAAGGACAATGGGAACATCGGGAGAATTGGAAAGCCAGGTTGAAGGAAGGGTACTAGCTGTAGCAACTCTATTATTTATATATATATAATTTTCTAACCTGGTGGAACGGTCGTGGCACCGACTTTAAAGTCAAGCGTCGTAAACACAGTACAAAACCTGGATGGTTAACCAACCGGTTCGGTGGCCAGGTTACTAGCTACGCATGCGTACAGGTAGACAGAATATTATATTAGACCTAATTAGATCGTCTATATTCTTGTCTGTTCTACGGAAATACATTTTACACAAAAATGTATGCAAGGGGGTCGTATCGGAGGTAACAATCAGGCAGAACAACCATAGATAGAATTTGCGTTTGTAGTTTATCAGAATAACGTTCGTTTAATTAATAATGTTAATCAAGTAGACAAATAGTTTAATTCGGCGACGACAATTAAACCTGCACACGATGATTTGAGACAAAGCCCTGGCTAAAGCGCGCTTCAGATACCCGCAGGTCTAAGCCTGCGTTTACTTACTACGAGCATTAAAAATTATAGGAAATACTCATACTGTTTACCTAGTGAGAGAGAATAAAAACTGATTTGATCCATCATCGGGTTACGGTATTAAGTACTGAGCAAGTATTTCTCGTATATAACACATCAAGGCAAAATCCGATACTGTGTTTCGTAATAAACTATATATTCAAGAAAAATAGTTTATTCTACAAGAAGAGTACAAGGTTGTGAAGTAGACGGAATTTTTATTTAAAAACAAATAAGGAAAACTTAATGAGTTTTAAGTTTTATACATGTTTTGCATAGCTGTGATTCCTTAGGAACGGAATTTATTAGTTTTTTTTAAAGATTGTTAAACTCGTTAAACATATTGGCGGTTATTTGTATTTTTAATTAAAATCGCGCGCCACACACACACACACACACACACACACACACACACACACACACACACACACACACACACACACACCGAGTGCGTAGTGTTACGGCGGTATAACTAATCGTCGTATGGTACAGTGGAAAACAAAATACAAGACACCAATTAAGTCACTAATCACCAGCTTTAATTATCACAATTAAACAGTTTGTAATCAACAAGTTAGTTTCTTACAACATATCAAATAAACATTGTTCACACGCAATAACAATGTCTACTAACAGAATCCCGCACAATTATAAAAAAAACACGTAACACTTGGCCAAAATACTTCGAACCGCACTGTGTAAATCGCCCGGCAACAACTGAAAAACTAAGAAGCAGGTATGAGCTATTTATAGTTTGCAGGGTTCCATAATATGCGTCCTTAACAAGCAATCGAAAATTCTAGAGAACACTTCTACGCGACCTTCGCAGAAACACGCACCGTTGGCTAATTGAGAAGCTTTGACGGTAATTTGACGGTTGTTCTAAATAAATATACCAAAAAAAAAACTATAGGATGGAAGGATACGAGCTTTGATAAAAAAGTTCATACAATATTCGTGTATTGGAAAACGGTTGTCTGTAATAATCATTTAAAAATGATCATTTGTATGGTCCCTTTCAAAGCAATCCCCTCAGGATATTATACAGTTCTGCCAACTATTTTTTTGCGAACAGTTTCAGCCAGCGTGGTTTAAAATATCCGAATTGGTTTTATAAACAGCGCGGTAAGAGTTTTTTTTAACTAAAAAGTGTTCTGTCATTTAGGGGCGTGTTTACAGTGGAGGACGAACGGGCCTTGACCCCCCCCCCCCAGAGGGCCTAATAAGTGACCGAATTTTGTTAATCTGGTATTTTTAAGCTGTTTATTATTTTTTCAGTATGCAGCGGAAATATGGGTTATTAACAAAAAGAATGAATGAAAGATTCTTGCAACGGAGATGGAATATTGGAGGAGGTGCTGTGGAATAACGAGAGCAGACCGAATAACAAAACGGAAAGAAGTTTAATTGACTATATCAAAGAAAAAAGATCGGTGTGGTACGGTCATGTCCGGAGAGCCCAAAATAGGTGGATCAACAAAGTGACGGAATGGAGTCCATTAGGAAGGAGAAAAAGGGGAAGACCGAGAAGATCTTGGAGGGACGAAGTGGATGAATCTATGCAACGTATAGGACTTGAGGAAGGACAATGGGAACATCGGGAGAATTGGAAAGCCAGGTTGAAGGAAGGGAGACGGCACTAGCTGTAGCAACCCTATTATGATGATGATTATTTTTTTCAGTACGCTAATTTAGTAGCAACTGTTTTTTATATATAAAACAGGTTCATTATACAACAATTGCATATATGTTTGAAATATGAAATATATATGAAATTCAATTCAGTCAATAAGTATCTTTTAAACAATGCGTTAATAACGCGTATTTTTATTGTGTTATTGCCGTTTACTTTAATGCAATTGATTACATGACGTAATCACACGTTTTTCAACCACTGTAAAGATAGTAATGTTGATTTGTCTTAACTTTTTTTTCTTTTGTATGAGGTCGGCTCGACTGGACCTGCCCCCCCCCCCCCCCAAAGCCAAATTCTGGATACACCACTGTCTGTCATTGACACTGGAGTAGTAGGCCTACTACTGTTCGTGCTTTCCGTGAAATCGATAATCCATTCGGGGTGAAAAAAGACTTTTACCGATATTATTCACCTCGTTGATGAACAATCTGGTCTACATCAAAATAATTATATTTCGACGAGAATTAGTATTTATGAAATGTGGCCGATGGGTGGACTGCGTAAACGCAAATGCCCGTTACGTACATCTGTGTGACGTAGAAGCTTGGTTTTGAGGTTAAGACGCATTAGAGATGTTATTTTAAAAAGTTCCTGTTGTCAGTTGTATTATAAATAAATTTTTATTAACTTAAGCTTAACCGAATGAAAAAGAAATGTTACAATACATCACTGATTTATTGTTTGTAACGTAGTAAGTCAGAACACACTGAACATGTAGTTTTGTTCATGATGGAGTTCATTTTCGAAATCAAACCCAAAGGTTTTCTAACATTTAGCTATAATACAAACACTAAGAACACAAAACAAGAACTGATACTAAAATGAAGTTCTATAAAGTAATGACGATACTTGTCCTTACATATGCCAGTGAAACATGGACGATAACTGGGAAAGAAAAGCAGCGTATACAAACCACTGAAATGAATTTTTTAAACCACGTGAGTGGTTATCGTCTAAGAGATCGAATGCGTAATGCACATATAAGGGGAAACTGGGTATATTCTCCATCAGTGATAAGATAGAAGGACGAAAGCAGCAGTGGATGGTGCCCGTCTATATAATATAGTCTTTTTATAGACTGGACCGTTCGACAATGTTGATTGCAAGCTGTTGTTTCAAACTATGAGGAAGTCAGGACTTGACTGGAAAGTTAGAAGGGTAATCTTCAATATTTATAGGTTCCAAAGTACTGAAATAGACATAAATGGATGTAAAAAGGAAGCAATAATAAGAAGAGGGGTAAGACAAGGTTGCCCACTGTCACCGTACTTGTTTATTTGTTTATAGAAGATGTTGTAACTCAGATGAAAAGGAGTTCTAGGGGAATTAAAATAAATGGGGAACAGATACACAGTATTCGCTTCGCAGATGATATTGTACTGATGGCTGACTCAGAAAAGGATATGACCCGAATGTTAGGTACGTTTAACAAAATTCTTCACGCTTGGAGATTGAGGATAAATGTTAGGAAAACTAAAATAATGGTTGTAAGTAAAAAAAGAGAAGACATTAAATCAACCATTATGTTGAACAACACAATATTGGAGCACGTTACTGAATTTTGTTACCTGGGTAGCATAGTTACAAGTGGGAATAAGTGTCTGGCAGAGATTAAGAGGAGAGTAGCTCTGGCAAAACAAGCATTCCAGAGCAAAAGGAACTTATTAACAAACAACCATATTAGTATTGAAACAAGGAAAAAGTTTGTTAACGTATTTGTATGGAGTGTTTTAACTTACGGGTGTGAATCGTGGACCTTAGGGAAGGTAGAGAGTGACAGACTTCAGGCAATGAAGATGTGGATTTGGCGGAGAATGACAAAAACTAGTTGGACAGAGAGGAAGACGAATGAACAGATCTTAGAGGAAATAAATGAGAATAGAACACTGCTTAAAAGTATAGAGGTGAGGAAGATTAAGTTGATAGGGCATGTGATCAGACATAGTGCTTTTTTAACTAACATCTTTGAGGGCAAAGTAGTGGGGAAGAAGCCCAAAGGAAGACCAAGAACTGCATACTTCCGCAGCACAATGAGTGTCGTGAATAGTGGGTCCTATGGAGAAATGAAGAATATCGCAAGGGATAGAGTGACGTGGCTACAGCGACAAGGCATTGCCTTTAGGAGTTAAAAAATAGAATGGACCAACGGAGGCTAGTAAAGCGCGCTGTAGACTAGAAACCAGTTGGTAGAAGATCTGTGGGTAGGCCCTGGAAGAGATGGCTGCAGTGAAGACGGAGGAGGCTGTAAGCCTACACCGTGAAGTGACGACAACGACGACGATACAAACATAAGTTTACGTAAGTTTAAAAACTGCCGTTTGTAAGTAAAATACTTCGCACCAGCTTTGTCACTACTTATTGCCACACCGCTAAATACTTCGTTCTTGAAGAGGCCTTTCGGTGTCTTTACCATCTTCAGGTCTTAAACGACCTCCACCATCGTTTAAGACCTGAAGATGGTGGTGACACCGAAAGGCCTCGTCTAGAACGAAGTATTTAGCGGTGTGGCAATAAGTAGTGACAAAGTTGGTGTTAAGATGGCTGCTAATAAAACTAACAAGACTGGTAAAATACTTGGATTATGAATTAATTTCGAAACTGTTGTCCGCGCAGTACGTTCATAGTGTTTCTAAATGTAGCATATAGGCTAAACCAAGAACCAATTTCATAACTTGTTTACATGTAATAGTTACTACCTGAGAACGAATCCGTACAAAGAATCCACGATACCGTTTACAGTATCGTTATGTTTACATAAGGGCAATGTTTAAATGTGTTTACCTCATTATCGCTGTAATAACTCTTTGAATAAGATTCTAGAAATTTTCCATTTATTTTTAATTGTGGGTTACGTACATATTTGACGAGAGACGTAAACTTTCTAACACTATTAAATGAAGCCGTAGCTTGTGGTTGTGATTTCCCAGAAGATTTTACAAAGTTTAAAGGGTATTTTACATTCGTGCATAATACTACGTACTTCGTGAGGTGTAAACGCGACTTGTAGAACCTTTTTCTGTAGTATTAAAATGGAACCCATTCCACGCATGCGTTGACTGTAGTGCTAATTAACTTTCGGGAGAGTATTTACGTAACTGCATTAATTGAGGGAAAACGTGATTCAACAATCTCAAATAATTCTACTCCACTCACTTAATTTTCACCATCATCATCATCATCATCTGGAAGGATTAAACCAAGGGTTGTTTGTTCCGGTCTAAAACAGGCAAAGTCTAGAGCTGGTCACGCCAGCGCTTCCTCGGACGTGCCACACCTCTTCGTCCCTTCGGCTTATACTTCCAAAGTTGTTTTGGGGATCGGTCCGGCTAGTCCTTATTTGAGACAATTTTTTAATGACTATGTTCCCTGCATATGTTACTAGCATATCGCAAGGGAAGACGTATGGTGGGCTGCCGCCTTCATGTTTAACGTGCAGCTCGATTTTTTGTATGGGCGTTCTCCCATATAAACTGGCTGTCTCACCACACTAAAGACACTAGTTTCCCCTGTTGAGATATCCATAAGGATATTTAATGTGGTGGTTTCTCCTTGGCTTCCACATCCTACGTCGTTGACCAATGGAAGGTCGTCCGTCTTTAGGGGCAATTTCTCACCCCAAGGGCAAGAGGATGGCCTAACCTCTACTTGACAATGACAGGCAGAGGAGGGACAGCTTATACCGGCCGCGTTAGCCACCCGTAGATGTTGTCCATCCGCCACCAGTTGGAGCTGCGGCTGGCTATGAGACCATAAGCCATTACTCATCCTCCCCAGTACTTTGGTTGACCTCGCTTAATTTTAATTAACTTATTAATTTTTGTATTTTAAACAGAATTATCACTGTTGCACACCACTATAGAAAAAAATATTCCGATCAGCTCTTTCAAGCTTCTCAGCTAATCGCCAGATCGGAAATAACAACAACAGAATAAACAAACTCTTCACACCCCCACCCGCCCCACTATCTACACACACACACACACACACCGCAAACAAGCTATAAGTCAAATGTCCCTTCCCAACCACCGAGCCCAGTCACCCACGTCTGTACAGTTACATATTTTTCTAGCACATTCCGTGTGCATGTGTGTTGGGAAGGGACATTTCACTTATAGCTTGTTTGCGGTGTGTGTGTGTGTGTGTGTGTGTGTGTGTGTGTGTGTGTGTGTGTGTGTGTGTGTGTGTGTGTGTGTGTGTGGACAGTGGGGCGGGTGGAGGTGTGAAGAGTTTGTTTATTCTGTTGTTCTTATTTCCTGTCTGGCGATCAGCTGTGAAACTTGAAAGCGCTAATCGGAATAATTTTTCTATAGTGGTGTGCAACAGTGATAATTCTGATTGTGATTATGACCACTAACACAACTTTCTTAATTAAACTTCTGTATTTTACTCAACGACAAATGCTGTTACGTGAATATAATTTGTGTGTGTTTTGTTGACAGGTGAGCAGTTTGATAAGTTCGTACTGTATTGTCAGTCCCAGCACGTGGTAAGTTGTATGCCGTAATGTTCGTATTTGGTAGAGTGTACGTTTTCCGATTATTTATTAAAATATAATTAATTAAGGTAGTAAAGTAAGAACAATGAAGTAAACTTTCTGTACTGACTTCAAATAGAACATTTCATGTTTTCATCTCGTATTTAGTATCATGTTTTCTTTACATTTTACTGGGTAACGTGGTTATTTTATCGGTCTAAGGGACGTATGTATTATTAATTATGTTTAGTGTAACGTTTTGTGTTCGTTGATTATAAATAATACTTTTTTGCGTAAAAAACCCCTTTTACAAGCATATTGTGGAAATTGAAAACGTCAGTTCCAGCGGCTTCATTGATATTCCGATACTGTCAGCAACAGACCTCAGTAAGTTAGTTAATCAACACAAAACGACGATTTAGAGAGAATCTGACTGGATTCGAAATTTGTATCCTAGAGTTTACAGTTTGATAGCTTTAAAAAACTAAGAATACGATTTTACTTTCTTCCTTAATTCGAAGTGTACGGATTTTGAATGTGAACTATTCGAACTGATGCAAAACAGAATGCACATGATAATTTAGTATTTTTTTTTTTTGTGTAAGGGTACGAACATGCCGACGCAGCATTACTGGGTAGACTGCAGCTTACTGTGAAACATCGCGATAAGCCAGCTGACAAAAAGTGTTTTCTAGTAGTGGAGCATGTGTCACTGCGGATATTAGAATATATTGTCAAACGTTTTTCTTCATTATAGTTCGTTGTTTGTTTAGTTTAGTTTTTATAAAACAAACCGACAAATTAATCTCTTCTACTCAAAGGCTGATATATCAGGCATTTATAAAAGAAAATTGGCTTTAACTTCAAGCGAAGCTGCTTTTAAATATGATTTGATGATTATACTTAAAGATATAAAGACATACCATTATACTTAATTTCTACTAGTAACTTTATACAAACCACTATATTTTCATTTGGTATTGACGAGCGCTTTCGGCAGTCAAGCCATCGTCAATACCAAATGATAACATAGTGGTTTGTATAAAATTAGTAGTAGAAATATTTGAGACCACTAACACTCCAATATAACAATACATTATACTTAAGATATTTATAATGAGGGACATAAAAACTAAGTCTACAGATCGTCGGATCTTTTCGGTTAAGTGGCAGCATGCAGTGACAATTTCTACGTAGCAATCGCCAGTAACAACGCCCCTCTATCGCATTTTGCAACTATTCCATGGTGACAGCGTGCCCTGCGACTCAGTATTGTATGCCGCAATCGAAAGTGTAGTAGTATCGTTGCGTCTCATGAATTTCCTTCAGTTAACAGCACAGATTCCCGACAAAGATTCAGCGGTACAGTTTCTAAGAGACAAAAATATTTTACATAATCCAAGAATTTGTACGAACGGCGATCAATGAAACTGTATACGACAGGTAAAGACCGTTGGGTATGTTCTACAAAGGACTGTCGGGAATCCAAACAAGTGCGACAGGATACATTACTAAATAAGTCTCGATTAGATTTCCGCACAATCGTATACGGTACTTTATTTACTGTTGGAGTAAGGAGTACACAACCGGGCAATACTGTCAAGATGAGTTGGAAATGAATCACTTCACATGCATGGATTGGAATTCATACATGCGAGAAGTGTGTGAGCACCATTTTATATAAATATAAAAATACAATATAAAAAATAAATGTAAAAAAATGTCAAAATGAAAATAAAAATACAAACTGTCGCTGGTTATCGTTACCCCTCGTGTGGAGGGTGAAATGCGTTGTTACTGGCGATTGCTACGTAGAGTAATTGCTCACTGCATGCTGCCACTTAACCGAAAAGATCCGATCGTCTTTAATTTATAATTAAAAATCAAAGTATTAACTATGAAGCCGGAATCACAACCAAAAACGCCTATGAACTGACGAGACAAGAACGCGCCCACTTTGAACTCAGCTGCGCTATGGAGTGAGAGAAGTCCTGTGATTCAGTGAACCACTCAGGTAGCGCGCCATTTGAAAAAATCTCCAGTGAGAAAAAATAATAATTTATTCTTGCCTCACTGCTGCACAGTAATGTAGCAGTAAGCATCTTCGACATGTTCGCTACCATGCAAATCTACACATTTGTTATGATCTCGCTATCGTACAGCACAGTAATGTCGCACAGTATGCTGCTGTCTACCAGTAATGCTGCGTCGCCATGTTCGTACCCTAACATGATTGCCACTCCGTTTGCATTTTAGTAAACAAAATGAGAAACGATGAAAAATAAAACTGTCAGAGGTTACATTTATTGAGATGTGTGAACGTAATGAGACACCCGGAAAGTGGTAGGTTCGTGAGCATCGTAATATGACGTCTTGTAATGTCCAATGACGCATAGGTGGATTCGGCGCGATATTACTGTGGCCGGGAATCTCCAGGCTCTTAAGAATAGACTGACAGAGAGTAAAGATTCGACAGGAATGAGAAACTGGATGAACAATGATTAAATGTTTAATAAGGTACGGGGGTCATTCAATAATTAAAGTGGTAAATAGCCGTAAAGGAAGACGGTTAGTAGGCGGAATACGATAGTTTCAGAACTATAAGGTGGCATCCCTGTGATGAGTTCTGATCAGCTGTTTGTTAGAGTTTTGTTGATTGTATCCTTGAGGATGGTCTACGACCGAAATCGATCGCATGCGAGTAATTAAAACAATATATTATAAATCATAGCCTATGTATGGTACCTTTAGGTTATGAACAATAATACACCACAATAGAAGATCGTTTGATTGGAGAACCATAAAAAAATTAACGGTAGGACACAAAGGAAAAGATAAAGAAAGAGATTCATAAAGAGTTTGGCTGGAGAGGTGGCTTTTAAAGAATTTTAAACCGAGAACCAGGGGCGTATTTACGGTAGGGGGGGAGAACGGGACCAGACCCCTCCCCACAGAGGGTCGAATAAAGTTGACGAATTTTGTTAATCTTCAAATTTTTAAGCTATTTATTAATTTCTTCAGTTGTGTGCTCTTATATAGTAGCTACTCTTTTTTAAATACACAAACAGGTTTTATTACACAACATTTGCACGCACGTTTGAAATATAAAATATTGGAAAATCAATTCAGTCAAGAAGCGTTTTCTAACAGTTGTTTTAGTAACGCGTACTTTTATTGTGTTTTACCGTTTACTGCAATGGGCATGATTTTAGGATGTTTTTCAACTACTTTAAAGGTAGTGGTATTGATTTTTTTTTAACTTATTTTAACATGATAATGTTTTTAGGCTGGGGGTCATTCCACAAAAATGTAACGTCATCGAAAATGTAACGCTTCCACACTTTCGATTCCCCACAGTCTAGAAATCTTCGGTCTCTGTCGTTTTAACATGATAATGTTTGTTATATAGTAAATATATTTGTTATATAGTAAATATTTGTTATATGCACATTATACGTTTCAAAAGCCTAAAAACATTATCATGCTTCGATGTTTCGGTTTCGTCGAAATTTCTTTATAATTTTTTTTTTGCTTTTGTATGGAACCAACTCGACGCCCCCCTCCCAAATTCTAGATACGCCACTGCTGAGGATGACCAAGCGTCAAGCGCGATTGTAGTTGATTCATATGATTGAAAACTAGACCGAGCAGATTGTAAACAGATCTGAGGACTCCGTCGACCTCGCTTTTCGTAACGGATTGAAGAATGGGGTGTAAAAGCAGCAAAATGACAATACGATTGTAGTGAAATATACTACTGTTACTTTTTAAAATTCTTAATTTGTATTAGTATTGTTAATAATGACGGAAGGGGGTTAAAAGAAATAAGCATAGGAGGAAAACGGTCAGCATGTTAAAATAGGTTTAAAAAATAAGGATAATTGTATATCAAAGTAGATCGAGTGGAATATAAGAGCTGACGGCATTTCCAGTGTTCGTGCTTAGAATTCTTTTGTTTATTTCTGTCACTGTATATATCTTTTCACACTTTTAAAGTGTCGCATTTTATTTCGACACTGATACTGTCAGATTTAATGAACCATGTTATCTTTCTGGTTTTTATTCGATGTGCTTATTTGGCTCTTTCGGGACAATAAATATCAGTCTCCTTCCAAAAACCATTTATTAGTAATGGTAGAAAGTGACAGAATGACAGTGTGTATTTATCTGCTTGCCTGTCTGTATGTTGATCAGCGGAGACTTTTGTCCTTTTGGGTAATGTCAGATGAGGAGAGAATTTCTGTAAATTGTTTAAATATCTATACCGTAAATATACGCTGAATAATAGCATACCGTTGTAGCGTTCAGTGCGTTTCGTAGGCAGTACGATAGATATTGCAATAAGAAAGTGTCGGGTAACGATAGTTTGGGCTCTTGTCATATTGTGTGCGTTTTGATTGTATCTGAATGTAGGCGCTTTTTTATTCTGGTTGTCGTTCGTTGGTGACTTTTAAAAGTATGCCGTATATTGTCGAACAATATTGAACCTAAACAGGTTGCTGGAATAAGTTTGCGCTTTTTCGGTGCTCATGCAGGCAGTTTGTAATTGCCAACAGTCTCTGACTTTGTTCTAAATTATCAAAACTTTGCCTTGCTTGATTGTTCGTTTTTTAACATTGAAAATGTTTATAAAGACGTGTCGCACATTTGAAAACCCGCTGGTGCGTGATCGAAAATGGGAACCGGTGAGTTTCCATAGAAACTACTTCTTTGTTGTCAATAACGTAGTACACATATAAAACTTCGCTTATGAATGCGACTACATTTAACTTATAATCTGTACATTGGTAAATGAAGAATGAATTCATTGATTGGTGAATGAAGAATGAATTCATTGATTGGTGAATGAACGTAAATATATATATTTTTTAGATTGATTGAAGCATTTTCAATGCCCTTCTCTGTGCATTGCATTTGTGCAATGCCTGTAAATTTTTTAATTATGTGTGGGTCTTATTTCAATATATCGTTCACGATTTGTTATGAAACGATCCTGATACTTTCAACACTTGATGGGTTTAATTTTTATTTTTTAATGGCCGTTATAAGTCGGTTTTATCATCATCATCATCATCTTTGTTGTCGTCGACTTCATCATCACCACCATCATTATTTCAATGTCTGCAGTTTTTTATTTTATGTCTTACACAATATCAGACAGTAATTAGCTGTGGAGAAGGACGCAGTTGTCTTAGGTGCTCGTGTAAAGACATCGCCTCGTATACCAGTAGGATGTCAACTAGTTGACATTGAACTTAAACCCGATGAGGCGTTCAGAAATAGGGCAACGAGGTCAGCACTGTGCTTAGGCCGCGTTTTAACTATCCTAGGTGAAAAGTCCAGATGAGTATTAGGGCATGTGGTCTCCGAAGCAGGCAGCAGGTCGTCGAAACCGACCCACGTTGGGATAGAATCAGATCCAAGAATCTCCGATCATCACTACGCTATTCGGATTCGTTAATCAGTTCTATTGGTTTTTTCTTCTTCGCTTCAAGGATTAGGTCATATAAACCTGTTCCGGCACTCATCTCATCCTCGGACGACCCACGTCTCTTTTACCAGTGACTTTATAATTCAGTGCCGCTTTCAGCAATCGATCCTCTGTCATCCTTTGCAGATGATCCCACCAATGTCGTCTGTAAGCTGAAATAATTTCATTTATATCCTCTACTTCGAGTTCTGCTCTGATATCCTCATTCCTTATTCTGTCTTGCAATGTATAGTTTAAAGTATTCTGAAGAAACTGCATTTCAGTATTCTGAATCTTGCCGCGTTCTTTTTTTTGTCATTACCGCATATGCTTCACTCGCATATGTCAATGTGGGTATTGCAGTTGTCTTATAAAATTTAATCCTTGTGCTGTGTCTTGTTTTATTTCTAAGATTTTTGTGAATCGTACCACAAATATTCCTAAATGTATTTATATTCTCTTTTATATCATATTCAGACTCATAGCTTTCTGCACATCCGAGACATTTGAAACGGCTCACTTGTTCTAAAGTGCTGTTGTTTATAACTATCTTAGTCCTCAGTGGATATTTACCTTTAAAGGTCTTTTTCGCTGAAATTGTCAGAGAGTACTCTGTTGGTACTACTTGTAATTGGGTTTATGTGTCGATTAGTTATGTGTTTTCTGTTCTGTCTTAATACAATCGTCTAAAAACTGAAGTTACATATTTTTACCCGGTAGCGTTCCTTTTAGCCGAGACTTCTAGCGAGAGACTTGTAGGTTGCTGTGAAAGACGTATTCTAAAAACAATATTTAGAGGAGTACAAGAAAATGGAATGTGGCGCAGGCGCTATAATTATGAACTATACCAGCTTTACAAAGAGCCGGACACTGTCAGGATAATCAAAATACACAGGCTAAGGTGGGTTGGACACATAGAGAGAATGGAGGAAGGACAGCCTACGAAACATATACCAGAAACCAATGGGTAGTAGAAAAAGCGGAAAGTAGATTCAAAGAGCAGATAGAGGAGGACCTCGGAAAGCTGAACATAAGAAACTGGAAAGCCAGGGCATGCAATAGGGAGGAATGGAATCGAGTCTTGGAGCAGGCCAAGACCCACCAAGTGTTGTAGAGCCACTGTTGATTTATTGGGTGTTCCTTTTACATTTTAAATCTTTCAGCATGGTGGAAAATGCTGGCTGGCATTGCTTTATATTTCGTAATATAAACGTAAGTCCAGGCCCGGATTTAGGTGTCCTGCCGCCGCTAGGCACTATTGTTAGCCCCCCCCCCCCCCCCCAACAAGTAACTTCTATATATTCAATTCTCCCCTTGACTGCTGAAAGAAAGTTGCTGAAAATAGTTATTTCAACTATCTCTATTGCAAATATCTCATTTGATCTTAAATCTAAAAGGGAAATGTGATGGCATTGTGAAAAAGACACTGTGAAGAACTTTTATTAATATTTATTTACGTGTACACTTTGGTAACACATAGATTAGTTTTATAACAAGTAATATACGTAGGCCTACTTAGTAATATACTTTCTTTTTATAGGTTTATTTATAGACCTACATGGTTTGGTTTTATCATCATATTTGGCCCAATACAAATACTGTAATTAAAAAACCGAAAACATGAAATTTTAACAAATAATTTTTCACCTCGTGCCCCCCCCCCCCCTGAGCCTACCGCCGCTAGGCACGTGCCTAGTGAGCCTAGTGGGAAATCCGAGCCTGCGTAAGTCACAAAAGACATAAATTATAGAGAAACCGAAGCAACACGTTTTTTATAGTTTGTGCGTGTACACATGTACGTGTTTGTTCCCGGAAAATAATAAAAAATAACATAAAAACCGAAAGTGTCGTTTTAATTACTGTTATTAGGCGCGCGATAAAATAGTCCGTGAACGCGCGAGGTTTGAGACTGCGCACGCCGGCATACTTGTACTGTGTAAAGTCGTATAGTTGCAGGGTGTGGTTACGGTGGATGTTGGTCACCTCCCCCACCCCCCGTCGTCCGAGACGACGTACGTTGTTGTTGTTATTATTATTACAGGACAAAGGCATTACTTGAATACATGAACGCCGACACAGTTTGGCTTTTGTGCAGACACGCACCCTGTCTGTAGTAATCTTGACGACCCGACCCCGCCCACCTACCGTACGCTAATACCATAAGGGCTGTTTATGTTGGCTGTTTGTTTGTTTACAATAAGACGGGGGGCGGAGTTAATCGGCAGCCGGTTTAACAATATCTCATTTCCGGTACACATGCTTGTATACTACTAGTTATGCACGGAATCACGGGCGCACGTCGCATCGCCCTAACCTGGTTTGTACAGTCGGTCGATGCGATTGTTAAAAAAATCCAGAAGATAATAAAAATATGATCTTCCAAATAATAAAATCTGTAATATATATATATATATATATATATATATATATATATTACATTTAATATTTATACATAAATTTACCTCAAGATGTTATTTTTCTATTTGGAACATGTCTCGGGTACTATCTTGTTCCCATCCTCAGCCTTCCGGTTTTTTTTGTCTGGTGAAGTACATATGTGTTGTTGGTTGATAATTGTGGCTTCATGTTGGCTTCTGGTATTTCAAGTTGGTTTTATTGTGTGTGATTGTGGTGTATGTGTTAGTTTTTTGTGTATTTTCAATGTTGAGTGCTTTGAATATTGTGTCATGTTTTGTATTGATTTGTATTTGTTCAGGTATTAGTTTGTTTTCTGTTTTGTGTTTGTATATTTGTAAGTTTTCCCATATGTTCATTATGGTGCCTTTGTGTGGTAAATGTTTTATTAGTGTTACATTGGTTATGTCTGGGAATTCATGTCCTGTGTTTATTGCATGTGTGGCTAAATTGGATTTATATATTTCTGGTTTTTTGTATGCATTTAGGTGTTCAAAATAACGTTTTTTCAGCTGTTTTTTTGTTTGTCCTATATAACATTTATTGCAATCTTGGCAATCAATTTTGTATATACCGTTAGTTGTTGTATTATCTTTGTTGTGTGAGCTATTTAGATTTTCTAATTTATTTTTATTAGTTTTGTATGCTATTTTTATATCTGTGTTTTTAAATAGTTTTGTTAGTTTTGTCATTTTATTATTTATATATGTGAATGTGGCCCATTTTTTGTTGTTGTTATTATTTATGTGTTGTTCAGTTTGATTAATTCTTAATTGTTCAGTTTTTATTTTGTATTTGATTTTATTTTCTATTTTGATCATAGTATTTTTATTGTATCCATTTTCATAACCATTTTGGTATATTATATTTCTTTCTTTGTCAGTTTCTTGTTTGTTTAGGGGAATTTTGTACATTCTGTGAAATAGCGAATAAAATGCTGCCATTTTATGTTGTGGTGGGTGGTCAGAATGGTTAGGTATAATGATGTTAGTGGAAGTTGGTTTTCTATATATTGCATATTGTATGTGTTTGTTGTATCTTGTGATGGTTATGTCTAAATAGTTGATTTTGTTATGTTTTTATTTTTCTTCTGTGAATTGTATTTTGGGATGTATGTTATTGATTTGTTTCAGTATGTTCTCTGCATTTGTGTTTTTGTTATTTGATACATATAGTCCATCATCTACATATCTTATCCATATGCCATTTGGGTCATGTGTTTTTATGATATTTTGTACTTTGGTGTCTATGTGTTGTAGGGACATTTCTTGACCTTTCCCTACTCTTTGTGTCCAATGCTGTATGATGGCCAGAAGTCAGTCCGCTCACGTTCAACTGAAGTTATCGCTATAGATTCAATAGCATATTTCAAGGTAGAAAGACTCTCCGGAAAAATTCTGGAACGCACATATTCTCGGAAGCTCCCAACAGTTGCCTTTCATGTAGTTTTAATTTTGAAGCAAGTTTTTTTGTTTAATTTTCTCCATAGGTTATTACATGAATTCCCAGACATAACCAATATAGGCCTAACACTAATAAAACATATACCACACAAAGGCACCATAATGAACATATGGGAAAACTTACAAATATACAAACATAAAACAGAAAACAAACTAATGCCTGAACAAATACAAATCAATACAAAACATGACACAATATTCAAAGCACTCAACATTGAAAATACACAAAAAACTAACACATACACCACAATCACACACAATAAAACCAAATTGAAATACCAGAAGCCAACAGGAAGCCACAATTATCAACCAACAACACATATGTACTTCACCAGACAAACAAAAACCGGAAGGCTGAGGATGGGAACAAGATAGTACCCGAAACATGTTCCAAATAGAAAAATAACATCTTGAGGCAAATTTATGTATAAATATTAAATGTATTATATACATCAAGAAACGGACTGTAGCAGAAAGTGATTGAAATATATATATATATATATATATATATATATATATATATATATATTCAAACACTTTTTGCTACAGTCTATTTCTTGTTGTATATAATATATTTAATATTTACAAACCACAAGATTCAAAATTAAGAGGGCTGAGGATGGGGACATTGGATGTCCCGAAACATGTTCCAAATAAGGAAAAACATCTTGAGGTAAAGTTATTATAAATGTTAAATATATAATATATAAATTCTGATAAAAGAATATTGGAGAAAAAGAAAAGAACAAGGTTATAAAAGAACTGAAATTGGCATGTGGTTCTCAGATGCCGGATACAAAAAATAATCTGAATATCGGTTTGGTGAAAAACTACCAAAAGAGTGTTATAATATTTTACTTACTGTCTTTGATGTAATTTCACACTAATAATTGTATATTAGTTTGATCATCGTTACTAATCAGTGGCGCATCTACAATTTGGCCTTTGGGGTAGGAATTGGGGTCCGCGGTCCGGTCGAGCCGGCTTCATACAAAAGAAAATATAGGTACAAGTCAAGACTAATCGACATTACTCTTTTTTAAAGTGGCTGAAAAACGTGTGACAACATCCTGAAATCAATACTATTACAGTAAACGGTAACAACACAATAGGCGTTACTGAAACATTGTTGAGAAGACACTGACTGAGTAGATTTTCGAATATTTCACATTTCAAACGTACCGTATACGCAAATACTATGTAATAAACCTGTTTTCATATTTAAGAAATAGTTACTTGCTGAAAAACACAACTGAAAAAAATAATAAAAGAGTCTAAAAATTAAAAGATTAACAAAATTCGTCAACTTTTTTCGACCATGGGGAGGGGGGAGTTTCGTTCGCCTCCCGTAAATACTCCTCTGTTACTAATAAAATATATATTACTCATATAGAACAGGTCTGTATAACGAAACCATTCACTGGGCTTTGAAGTGTGTGCGAATGAAGACGCTCCTCATGGTAGTCGAGTTGTGAGTCAGCTTCATGACCTCCTGCCATGTCGGCCTGCCCAGCTAGGGAGAATTTGCTCTGTAGAAGGCCAGCGCAATAAAAAGTTGTATCCTTAAAAAAGTACCTAATATACCGATAATACGTATGTTTTTAGAACCTAATAAATATTAATTACAATACATCACATATTTTAATAATGAAGAATAGAAAATTAAATATGGAAAGAGGCGGCAGCCAATCAGAGAACCGTCTAGATGAAAACATGGCTACCTTCCTCTTTTAGGTTCCCTCTGTTTTATATGGTTTTGTGTAATTTACTTTAAATTTAGGGTAGATTTTAATCCATATACCTCCCTCTATGCCATATATTAACATATTTTCATTTTTTCAGAATTTTCAACATGCAAGCTTGAAATAAACGTGTTGAGAAGCTTAATATATTCGTCATGTCAGAATTTCAAAAACATAATATGTAATAATTGAAATCAGTCTGTTCGAAAACACCGCTAACTTATAAACTCACTAGTATGTACTTTAATTAAAATCCTTAAATCTTGTGCGGTGGAACACAATTTTCAGAAGTTACTGTTTTATAAAACAGAATTTGTTTATTCGGGTCATAGAAATTTGTTGCGCAATTGGTCATCATTAGCTTAAATGAATTCAGTACGATTGGAAAATGGACTCAAGAAAAATTGTAATAAGAGCCTACTACCAAGAATCACAGTAACGCGTTCAGAACCTACCACGCTTTCTTGCAGCTAGGAGGAAGTTTCCGAAGAAAGTTGCTTTGGTCATGATTGTCAACAATGCTCAAGACCGAACATTACAAAAGGCAGTAATGTTTTTACCTCGAACTGCGCTTCCATATTTTAATTTTCAGCGGTGAAAACGTTTTAAAACATTTTTATCTGCTTACATGGAAATGATGACCAACAATGGTAAACTAATTTCTAACATTGTTTTTTTTCCAGGTAGTTCTGTAAATCGTTAACCTTTTTGAAACTATTTGTAGAAATATACTGTAATTTCAGATAGCAAATTCATCGGTTTTATATATATTTTTGTAACATTCCAAGGTTTGAAACATTTTTGTTATAATAGGCCTAATAAAAGTTTTATTAAACTGTTTATTTTCCATTTCTCAGTTTAGGAAAGAGTTGGGTATGAATTAGGATTAACAAACGCTCTGGTGATTTATTCGCACGGGTCCCGCTGGTTATATTAAATTTTATTAATTTGATTATTATTGTGTTCACTAAACTTTAAAGTAAATGGGTTAAGTGGAAGTATTCTTTTTATTTGCCTTTGAGAGGTTTAGGTCAGCGTAGGTCAGGTTACTTTGTTTCAACAGAAGGCCTACGCTATTCAAGTGAGGCAATGACACTAGACCCTCTTCAATTTCGTTAGCTTAACAGATCTGGATTAACCCATTTGACTTTTGTTAAAAACGATCTGTTCTGAGATGTATCCGAACTCAGGAAGTCCCGCTTCGAACGAATCGATTATCCTTAGCATACATATTAAAGTAAAAGAACATAATAGAGACTGGGTTGAATGTCTGGACCGGATGGGTGGTGATCAGTGGCAAGGCGTGACTTTTTTTGTACTCAACGCTCGTTTTATCGAAAGTACTCAATACACCCGTTGTTCCATCGGATACCATAAACATTGTAATGTCTCTCGTGCGCATTGGAAAATATTTTAGCTTATTAACTTCAAGACAGGAAGTACATTTTTACTTTTCCATTTTTATCGCTAAGCAGAGTAGCATTGTAATGATTATACGTAATATTCAACTGCCTGTTCTGAATCGATTTAGTTTTATATTTATTTTTGTATTTATGATTTACTTCTATCTGTAATTTTGAAGTCAGGTTTTTCAGAGACGGGCAAAACCGTGCATTTTTTAATAATTAAATATTATTGCTCAAACGTGAATGAGCAAAACTACCAACATCTTAATCGATCATCACCTAAAACGCTCATTACTTTAACTTAAAACAATTATTTGTTTTGGTAAACGTACACGCATAAATATGTAAATACTTAACCAGTCTATGTACACAACATTCTTAACAAGTCCATGTGCTGCTAAAGCAAACAATGCGACCGATCGACCGAGATCCGCCATGTCAAAGCCTCATATATCTCATCGATGTGGCAGAGTGGTCAGTCGCCGGGAGATGTGGAGGCGGTATCTGAATGGTACCGCTGAATTTAGCGAATCGCTTATTGTTTTGACTTAATACAAAAATAAAGACACCACAGATTCATTTTTTTAAGAAATTTTTTTTCGAAATTCTTAGTTCTTGCGTACCACAGAAGTGGTTAGGAGGTAGGTAGAGTAGGCTGCTTTATGCGACCCATCTGGCGTACAAGTAAGTGATGCGACCAGCATTACGTCTCAGCCGCCCGTTACGCTCGTATGCTATCCTAGGTGCTTATTGCCACGGGTTGATTCGACCTTTGACTTGGTGTTTGGTTGTTTAGTGTGCGTCTTTCACGGAAGTCAGTAAGATTTTCGAATATACTTTGTTCTGAAAGGTAAATACATTTATATTTGCCGTTCGCTTCTATCGTTTAGTTGCCGCCACATCGGACACTCCCGATGATCAGACTCTTCTCCACTGATTATATATTTATATATATATATATCGGTTCATAACGTTATCCTACGTCTTCCGATCCCTAGTCTCCAATGGTCTCGATCCAACCAAGATTCTTCTTCCAATTCCCGGTCTCTCATTGCCCGATTGATACCTTCTCTCCAACTCAACCTAGGTCTTCCTCTTCGCCTACGACCATATGGTGTCCATCTCAAAATTTGGTTGGGGAGTCGATTATCCGGCATTCTTTGCACATGCCCAAACCATCCTAGCTGTTTTGTTGTTTTTATGTCGTCGACAATAGAGCACTGGACCCCCATTATCCCCCGGATTGTGACGTTTCTTACTTTTTCCAGTTTTGACCTCCCTGCCGCTCTTCGCCAATAATCCATCTCAGTAGCCTCCAACAACTTTTCTGTTCTTTGTGTTATTGGGCATATTTCACACCCGTATGACGTAATTGGTTTCACGATTGTATTGTATATACGATGTTTATTTTGTTTTGATATTTGTTGGTCCCACAATATGTTGTTCAGCAATGCTACTGATTTTCTTCCCAAGTTATTTATTTCTCTTATCGCTTTATCTAGACTACCATCTTGTGTAACTGCTGTTCCTAGATATTTTCTACTGCAATTTATTATTTCTTGTTCGTCTTCTAAAATTAAATTCTTCTGTTCCCCACCAATGCACATACACTCCGTTTTCTTTGTGTTTACTTGAAGGCCCATAGCTTATATTCCTCTATAAGTTTTTGTGTAATGTATTCGATGTCGTGATAGTCCTGCGCTACCACGACTTGGTCGTCAGCGAAACACAGTGTGTACACTGTGCTGTCAATTAGAGTTATCCCCATTTTTTGGCATTTCTTTTTCCAGGTTTTGAGGGCTTGTTCGAAGTATATCTTAAAAAGCGTCGGTGAGAGACAACATCCCTGCTTTAGGCCCTTACTAACATTAAATCCTTTTGAGCCTTTACTTCCAATTTTTACGCGCGCTTTCAATCCGTTATATAAAGTCTTAACCGCTTCGATTAAAGTGGAGGCGATGTTTGTTCGTTGAAGTGCCAGCCAAAGTTTGGTGTGCGGAATACTATCATACGCTTTCTTAAGGTCAACATATAGGCAGTGCACTTCTTGGTTTAAAGCAGTTTTCTTTTCTATGATTTGCGTCAAGCAAAATAAGTGATCTATGGTTGATCTCCCCGCCCGAAAACCAGCTTGTTCCTCTGCTTCCATGCCCGAGTATTGATGTTCAATTTTTTTCTTCAGACGTTTTCCATACACTCTACTGATTGAACTCGTCACCGCAATTCCACGGTAATTGTCGCGTTCAGTTGTTTTACCTTTTTACCTTGTTGTCCGCTGATGGTGACAGGTTAGAATTGTTGTCTAAGGCTTTCATTCCCGGCGTCATAGTTATTAATATTATTGTTAGCCGGACTATCCGTTATTAATATTATTGTTAGCCGGACTATCCGGCCGTGATCCGATGTTAGTTAACGCAAGCGTTTCGGCCATTCCATCGGTGGCCATCTTCAGTGCTTGAGGACTGAACACTGACACAGTTCTAACAGTCAGTGAACCGCAGTACTGTGGCTAAGCCCTATATAATATATGACGTATACAAACTGTATCTCACAACGAGAATGTTATGTATCGTTTACAATGAATACAAAATCTAAATATGTTGTATTCATACACAATCAAGTAGCCATATAATGTTTATCAATATATTCTGAAATTTTCAAAGTGCAAACACGTTTGGAAAAATTGTGGTAACACATTCGTGTATAAATATTTTACAATACTGGAACGTAAATACTGTATTATAAAGGCGGTGGTACAATGTAGCGTCGAACTGCGTGTTCCAATCAGGTCTCGGGGCCACGACAGGTTTGTCGGGTTGCGTGGGAACAAATTAAAGGATTATATAATTAATTGAAAACAGCATGCAAACAAAATAAATGTATTGTATTGTTAAAACACGCAAAATAATTCACTGAAGTCCACTGCGTATAGCTAGAAGTAGACGGTGCGACCTTCTGTTAGGAAAGCGGAAGTTAAATGGCAAATAAATGCGAATAGTACACCTTCTAAGGAAAACCAAAACATCTAAGGAAGAGTACAGGGCAGAGACAGAAAAAGTGACTTAATGACACATCAAACGATCAGTGAGGAGGGGGAGTTGCACATTGGAGTCACGTGTTAAGATGTGGTGATCAAATTTCCAATTGACTTTCTTGGAATGGTCAGGCTGGATAAGCACATGTGTGTGTGAAATCAAGATAATATTGAAAACTTGCACACGTGAGAACGACGTAGAGAAACTACAACAGTAAGCAGAAAGGAAGTGTCGTCGACGACTATGAGTCACTGTGCACGTTAACGACCATCCGTTTATTATACAGGCATTCATTCTTACTCATGAAAAGAAGAAGGGTTTGAAGAGGAAGTGTACACGTGTTTAACAGTTGGTTGCGATAAGAGCAGAAATTAATGCAGTTTCAAAGTCATTATATAGTTGAGCCTAGGTTTTGCTAACGTTGATCAGCATATTAATCTAGTTGTTTTATCTCAGCCAGTTGAGTTTTCCCCGTGGCCTACTTCAATTATGTGGCGTACAGAATCCACTCACTGGGAACAAGATAGTTGAATAACTGCGCACCGGCTTTGTTTCCCTCATACGAGGGTCAGTTGAAAAGTTCGCGGAGCGCCAACTGTAGCTTAGCGGTAAGACTAAAATTGTTCGTGTCCTGCAAGATCTGTATTTTATGTGAACTCCTGTTAATTTCCAAATCTATCTACCAATTTATTCATTGTTTAGAAGGTGTTTAAAATTGACATGTCGTGCGTGTTTTGAAAAACGGACGAAATCAAACATCGTGGTGTGATTCTTTGTTAAATATTGTCAGTTGTCAGGAGATGCTGCGACTTGAAAACCAGCTGTTTGTAAGTAGGCACTTGGAGTTTAAACGTGGTCGTACGACCATTGAAAACGTGGTCGCACTGGACGCCCAAAAATATGTAACTCCAGATGTGGCAGCCATCTTGCACAACGGTATTTCACACTACGTTCTTGAGTTAAAGTATGATGCACTCGCTCATATGAGATGCCCGTGATTTCAGCAACGTCATCCACTCCTCAATCTGCGGTCTTGGAACACTGTATTAAATTTGTTCAATATTGCCATTTTTTGTTGCACTTTTTGGACGTCCACTGCTGAGATAGTCTTCAATGCTTTACGGCCACGTTTAAACTCGAGTGTGGCCCACTTACCGTTGTTTCTGATGGCGCAGCATCTCCTAACACATTTACAATTTTATTTTGATTTTCCATTGGCGCTAAAACGTTTTTAACAGAGAATTCATCACAACATGATGTTTGATTTTGTGCATTTTAAAAATGTGCGTGACAGGAAAATTTTCAAACAGCTGGTAAAAAGTGAATAAATTGACAGATATATCTGGAAATTAACAGGTGTTCACGCGAAATATACGTCTTGCAGCACACGAAAGATTTTAGTTATACCACTGAGTTAGAGACATCGCTCCGCGAACTTTTCAACTGACCCTCGTCAAAATATGAAATAAAGAAACTGTTCTTTTTAGTGTTCATGTGTCGGCAACTAAATCTTTGCTCTGTCATTCATTCCACAGTTCACTTCTGTAGTTAGTAATTCACTCATGCAGAATGGATTTTGAATACACTACCTTTCTTGTGCTCTAATTATTCGCCCTGTGAGAAGGAAACAAAAATTAAAACACAGCACAAAACACATCCTATTATTTTGAATCGTAATATTCATTTAATTAAAAAAAAAAAACAAAGTAGGCCGTTTCTTCAGTTCTTCGATTAACAGTTTGGTTTTTCGTCGTTCATTTTATTACTGTACGTTACTGTGTAATTTTGTCACTGTAATTATTACTGCATTACGTATAACTTTAATACATGTGTATAGAACATATACAAGTTCCGTGTGTATAATTTTTACTTCTATGTTCCATAAGGAAATGGAAGTAGTATGGTGATGGCGAAAAAAATCGTGTTCGAGATAATGACTGATTCTGACTGTACTACCCTCAAAACATGAAGAAAAGTCATTTTCTGAAAATTGTCTGTGTGTAGAATTTTTTCTATGGCGAACGATAACTGCCGCAAATTCAAACAGAATCAAAAATTGTTTTGCATATGTACCCGAGTTGTAGAGCAGTCAAGGCCTATTGATTTTGGTGAAGATCGGTTAAGGGGAAGGGGTAGTTTACCTGCACCGTTTTATGTTTTAACAAGAGTAAAGTACTTAATTTTGATAAATAAAATATCCTGGAAAAAGATCATAATAATCCACTGTAGAAAGGTAGATGGAATATCTACAAATGAAAATGGTAGTTGAAGGGGAGGGGGCAATTTTCTGTAAATGAAAATGATAGTTGAAGGGGGAGGGGGTAATTTTCTGTAAATGAAAATGATAGTTGAAGGGGGACGGGATAATTTTTTATACGTGTACTACTTATCGGCAACAAAGTAGTTTGTTGTTAAAATTTCTTCTCAGACTGTTTGGCCGTGGTCCAGTGTTTTCTGCAAAAGCAGACGTTTCAGCAGTGCTATCGACTGCCATCATCAGTAAAAATCGTGTGTGCTAACGTGAGGTGGTATACGTTAGTGACCACAGTACTGTGGTTAAGGCTGAAGAATGAAGTAGTTTCTATGGGAATATTTCATTTCAAAAATGATTTTAAATATAAATCTTAGAACATGGGAGTTATCTATGGTTCTCCATACCGATATTTTTATTATAGCTTAATATTCACAATCTGTATTCTACAATAAGTGTAGATGTCCAAACTGATGATTTCAGCCACTTTAAAGATAGTGATGTTGATTAATCTTAACTATAGTTTTCTTTTGTATGAAGCCGACTCGACCCCCCCCCCGAAGCCAAATTCCAGATACGCCACTGGTTGAAGCAGCATTCATTTTCTAAAAACGCTTATTCCGTTTTATTAATTCGAAACAAGTATCTGCTTTTATGCTTATATTCCACTATGTTACCAAGAAGTCGCTGAATTGAAAATGTTCGTACAGTAACTACTTTCATAGGTAGCAGGAGTCTGGATAACGATGTGACACTAGAACAAGCAGTACTAGTGACATTCCTGGCTTTAAACCGTGACAGGCGTTCAACATACAAGAATATACATAGTACCGTAGCTAATCTCAGGATGCGTACGCTGGAGCAGAGTTAATCCAAGGATTAGCAAGGAATAGAAGACTTCTTGCCACTGCCACTATGGAAAGTGAGACTATGATTCGCGTATGTTTCTCAGCCTAGCGAAATCCAACGCCAGAATAAATTTTAGATAAAAGAACGTGGGGGTCAGAGGTATCAACAATGTTATTATCGCTTAGAGTGCCGGACGTCGGGTGTAATATTACCCTAGAATGCTACACACATTTTTAGCGTTTTCGAGTTAATTGTTGTGTCACATGTCAGAAAACACAGTATATTTTTCCTTTTATAAAATATCGTATTTCAAACGGATGTTTTGAGCATTTTCATTTCATCGTCTGTATTTTTTACCGTATTTTTAAATAAATGTAAAAAGTTTTACAACAGTAACAGCAACATCTAAAGACACGCTTTACAATTTATTAAAGTATTGTTACGTAATGCGGAAAGAGTGTTACACCATTACAAAACATTTTACGTGTTCCTCGGCTGTTCCAGTGGAATCCGGCTGTAATGTTGTGTGCGTACGTGATCTCGGTATGCGTTAGCGAGACTTCGCCAGCCGCGCGCACTGTGTCAACGCCGCTATCAGTTACGTTCTGGCGTAGCGCTGATGCGTATTATGGATGTTTCTGGAATTTCGGCGGGGTATAAATACAAGTGACTTACTCAGCGACGCTCAGTTTTGAGTTTGAGCTGCGATTTATTCTAGTTCGACTCGAAGTATTGTGGCGAAGTGTTGTGTCGGCTGATTTACACAGTGCGTCGCGAGTGGTGTATTAATGAAAGTGATTTATAATTGTGTTTTATATTAGTTGACATTATTATTGTGTGTGAACAATTTTTATTGAATTTGTTGTAAGAGACTATCTTGTTGATTACAAACTGTTTAATTGTGATAATTAAAGCTGGTGATTAGTGACTTAGTTGGTGTCTTGTATTTTGTTTCCACTGTACCATACGACGATCAGTTAGACCGTCGTAACTGTATGCTTTGCACGAACATATAGTGTAAATTAATATATTGTAACGTTGAGTAACTTATTTTCTAATCAACTAAAGAAAAGAAGGTAACCCACGATAATAATTGATTAATTTATTTGATTCATTTAGTAGTATTCTGCCCATAGTTTAAATAACTAAAGCGACAATCAAACGCGTAAGAATAGGGTAACCACATGTTTTGCAGGATCTGTGCTACACCGAATGTAGGACTGTTTTATATGTGATGATCGGCAGTCTACGAAGGGTTCGTTTTTCCAACAAGTGACATGATTGGCTCCTTCATTCTTATAAGTAATAATATTACTGGTAGGCCTACTTTGTCTATCTCCCGTTGCTAAGTAGGCTTACTGTGGAATAAATCGGGGTAACTGCTATGTCAACTTATTTCCTTTAACAAAGGAATAAAAGCCCGCTTAATTTGACACTCATTAATTTTATAAAATTTCAAGAAATTTTAGAATTCTTGAAGATGATGCATGTCTTTGGATGGATTGGATATCGTTGTATAGAAAAACCCACTAACACTTCATATGCTAGAAAAACCCCCAACTCACGTTCAAAGTAATATTATCAATATCGTACGGTATATATATTGTTACGACGGTCTAACTGATCGTCGTATGGTACAGTGGAAACAAAATGCAAGACACCAATTACGTCACTAATCACCAGCTTTAATTATCACAATTACACAGTTTGTAATCGAGAAGATAGTCTCTTACAACAAATCAAATAGAAATTATCCACACGCTATAAAAATGTTAACTAATATAAAACACAATTGTAATACAATTGTCCCGCACAATTATAAAACACATAACATTCCGCCACAATACTTCGAACCGCACTGGAATATATCGCAACTCAAACTGAAACGGAGAGTCGCTGAGTACTTGTATTTATACCCCGCCGAAATTCCAGAAGCATCCATACTACGCATCAGCGCCACACTGGAACGTAATTGATTGCGGCGTTGACGCAGTGCGCGCGGCTGGCGAAGTCTAGAAAAGTCTCCCTAACGCATGTTGAGATCACGTACGCACACAACATTACAGCCGGATTCCACTGGAACAGCCGAGGAACACGTAAAATGTTTTGTAATGGTGTAGCACTACGTAACAGTACAAAGACTCGAGTTAACAATTTAATAAAGTATGCTATGCACGATCGTATAATAGATAATGCTAGTACATTAATATATTGTAACTTTGACTAATTTATTTTCTAATCGACTGAAGAAAAGAAGATAGCCCACGATAATAATTGATTAATTTCTTTTCTTCATTTAGTAGTGTTCTGCCCATAGTTTAAATAACTAAAGAGACAATTAAACGCGTAACAATAAGATAACCGCATTGTTTGCAAGGATCTGCGTTAAAAGGAATGTAAGACGGTTGTCTACGAAGGGTTCGTTTGTCCAACAAGTAACACGGTTGGCTCCTTCGTTGTTATAAGTAATAACATTACTCAGTAGCGTGGCATCCATGTAACCGCTGTTGCCGGCGGCAACAGTACAAGCAATGAAATAAAATAAAATTTTATTATATCACAGAATAAATACTTTAGTTATTAAATAATTTGAAATGAGAACAGTATTAGTAGGGACACTTGAAGATAAACCAAAGCATTGCTTTCGTACTGCTAGGCACTTGCACCGTCTTCTGTTGCCGGCTCAGACATCGGCAATATTTTAGTGCGAATAGTATCGGCAATATTGACCTCGTAGTAGTTGTCACTGTAGAAACCGATGGGGGGGGGGGCATATTCGTCCACCCAATGTGTTGCCGCTGTATAAATCGGCAAAACGTTCAGTTAACAGCCATGTTCGTTTTCGGAATCGACGTGCACCAGTTACTACTAGTACATTACGTGCCTGTTTGTATTTTGTCCGTTTAGTTATGGTTTCTCTGTTTGCCTTTATTATTTTTAATTCGATTATTTGTGTCCTGATTTATTCTGTGTCAGTGTAAGGAGTCAGATATCGTTGAACCAGGAACCTCTTATTTTGCCAGCGAATGATAGAAAATACTCTAAAATATATTTTGGCTCTAAAAAAGAATATTTTGGCTATTAAAAAAAACATTTCGTACAAGAAAAAATTCGAGTTAATTTTTTGGTCTATCACAACCGGCAACAGCTGTTATGTACCCATGCCACGCCACTGATATTATCGGTAATTTGTCTGTCTCCCGTTTCTAAGCATTGTGGAATAAATTGGGGTAGGCTCTATACCAACTTATTACCTTTAACAAAGGAATACAACCCCGCCTAATTTTTGACACTAATTAATTTAATAATCCTTCAAGAATTTTTTGAATTCTTCAAGATAATGTGTTGTCTTTGGATGACGCTTCATATTGTTGTATATTAGAAAACCCCCAACCCACACTCAAAGTAGTATTATCGATACTGGATATATATTAAGTGATTGGTGTTATCAGAACTATTTGTAATTAGAATACGTAGGTTAAGTGCGTCGGTTATGCTACATTCGTGCTGCGTGTATTTACGTTATCCGTTATTTATGTATAACTTTTGTATATTGTGCACACTATTTATAGAGACACCGTGTATAGAGTATAGTGATAGGCAACCTCGGAATTTATGGGGGCGCAAATATAACTGAGGACCAGTTCGATGGGCGCACCCCTCCCCCCCCCATCATTTGGAAAATAGAAAGTTGCGGAGTTCAATAGCTGGACGTTACAAACTGTCGCTTTATAATACCCATAGGCTTATATTTAGCGACGTGGAACACCGAATCAGAAAAAGCTTTGCAGTATTTTTCATAATATAGATTTATGAAAATTTTTCACATTATAGGAGTAGGTCATCACAATATGTCGTCATGCACACCACAATAAAACTAACAAAACTTTAAATGAACAAATTTTAAACAGGAACAGATTTTAATAAAAATAAATTAAAGAACTTACCAAAATAACGTTATTTATTTTTATAAAGTACACAGGAAAAAAAAATTTAAACAAAAGGTATCAGTTCCTTTTCTTGAAAAACTAACTTACAGTAATTATTGCATTAGAAAAAAGTAAAATCTGAAACGGCTTGTACTATGTTATAATACAGTACTTCGAAGCAATACACTGCGGGTGCGTTCCTTTGTTCAAAAGAAAATACAATTACAAATTGGTTCGCGGGCGCGTCATACCTTATAGACGGGCGCAGCTTTGCTGACTGCTCCACTAGAATCTTCTGTATCAACGTACTATTACATTTATATTTGACGAAATTTATTCTACAATGTTCTGGAATGGGTGCCCCAATATTCTGCGCTGTAGTAGTAGTTACTCGTGTTGGTGAATGTAATTGCCATACTATATAAAAACGATGGTTGACATTTTTGTCTGTGTTAGTCTTTACTGACAGTTCGGCTACGTATGTTAGTGCGTGTGTTTGACACCACATTTGTGGTTCATTATTATATATTTGTGGTTGTCGTTTGTATAAATTACGATCGTGTCAGTAATCGATATCACAGTCGTGAATCGAAATTTGTATTTTCTGTTGTAGCCTATGTATTTTTATAAATTGAAAAGTTATTTGCGATAACGATAAATAAACATGGTGTCGACGGTGATGTGTTTTGTTGTGTTACACAGAGAACGTGGATAGAAGTAAAATTAATAGCTCAAAGGCGGAAACGTGTTGAGGCACTAGATGAATCCTTCATCTAGGATTTACAGGAACGCACATGTACATAGTACAACTAATTTGCAAGAATACTGAGCTCTAAAAGAAACAGTTAGGCCTAGTATTTTACAGATTAATCCTTAAGAGTATAAACAATCTTGAATTCCATTAATAGGAATAAGAAAACAAACTGCTGTTTGTAGATTTTAAACGTATTACTCTACTACAGTGGTTCCCAAAGTGGGGTCCGCGGACACTTTGAAGAAAAAATAGAATATAGCGTGATTTTCTCCAATTTGTATAGGTAGTCTAAAATCTAAATTTTAGAATCTTAAAACAGTTCCAGTATTTTGGGGGGGGGTTCAAACTAATTGTTATTGTAAAAGTAATTTCAAACTAATGGCTTTAATAATGTCTTTAAATCATGTCGTGTAGCAGATCTGTTTGTCACCGGAACTGACTAGAGCTCCGCATCAACGCAGAACTGTTCGCGCTGTTTTAGTCAATGTATAAGCACTGCATCTAAGCAAAACGTTTTTCCGTGTAGCTGGTTTTACGCCTAAGTAGCTGGATTTCAAAACATTTGGCTGGAAAGATAGAGCCGAGGATGGCAAATTTAAGAAATAAACATGATGTCGATAGTGACTTAGTATTGAAATTATAAAACATTAAATTATGTTTGACGTCATTAACATTATAATTTTGCAAGTTAAGAGAATTTTAATTTTACTAAATTTTAATTAAAATATAAGAGTGTATCATATTTACTGTTTGTTTTTCAGAACTCAGACAGACGGGGCCCGTGAAATTTTAAATTTTTTTGTTGGGGTCCGCGGACTGAAAAGTTTGGGAACCACTGCTTCATTAGTCCCGCAAGCCCCCCAAACATCGTTTCGATAAATCAAAATTATGTTTCTCATGGAACAGGCGGCGCTAAATGTAAGATTCATTAAATTCTCGTGCAACTATAGAAAATTAGTACGGCATAAATATATCTACGTAAATCCGAGACGGTGAAGTGTCATACTTAAAGGCGAGAGTGATATTATTAAAGCAATGGCCATTTCTACGACAGGTTAGTCTCTGAATCAAATGCTGAAACACGTTGTATCGTACTTAGTCGCTTTACTGTGTCAAACGCATACGTGCGCATGTACAGATAACAGAATGTAAATGCTGTCTCCGTCTTCCTCCTCTTATCCACTGGTTCAATTCCTCAATTCCCCCTGTTTTACCATTCTCTGCGTCTCAAACTCATCTCTCCATTGCGTCCATTTCAATTCTTCAGGTTATTCAAGATCTCCCTCTCCCTCTTCTTCCTCTTAGAGCCCTAGTATTTAACTTACAATATCCGTCTACCATTACCCGCTCTTCTTAAGTTCCCATACCACGTCAATCTTTATCTTAATAGCAGTTGAGTATGTCTTGTTTTACCTTCATTCTCATTCCGTTTTTCTTTTGTTGTTCTGACCTTTTCTTGCCAGTCTACAGCTCCTCACTTCACTAATTCAAAACTGTAACTGTTTGACTCTTTGTTTATGACCAGATCTTCTGCCCTGTGTGTCATTATGCCGCAGACTTGTTTTTAAGTAGCTTTATTTTCGTGTTCCTTTAAACGTCTTCAAAATTTTTTTACGGAGTAATATGACGTCCAGTCGCACTGCTGATCTAATCAATGATAAAGAGTTCCTGACTTTATCAGCTGGCGCATATAAGACTTATTGGGGCTGCTTCTTCTTCAGCACTACAGTCCAACGTGAGCCCTGGCTTCCAACAGCAATCTTCTCCAAAGTCTCCTGTCTCTGTGTAATTCGTCACATTTTTTTTTGTGTTATTTGAGAGGGCCGACTGGTCCTCACGGGCTGTTTTGGAGCAAGCTCCCTTCAGCCAAGTGGATATGGAAATGTGGGTAGGTAGTGTACGCCAGCAATGACCGGGCGATGAGAAGGTGTTGTTACCAGCGAATAGGGAGGATGTTGGTGTTCAGGTGTTTGTAGCCTCAAGGAGAAGGGGTGGTGGGGTAATCAGTGCCAAACTTACGGACTGTAATACCAGTGTCGTGTGCAGCAATTGACGCTAAAGTTGGTGAGAAGCGTCGAAGTGATATCAAGGGCATGGTGGCGGGTTAAGGAACAGGTTGTTGGGTTTTAATTGGGCTACCAATGGAGGGTTTTGTTTTTATTTATTTATGGATAGCGGCGACGTTGAAGATGTAGGGAGATGAGGTGCAGTTTTTTTTTTTTTTGCGACGTAGACGATGTAGGAAGAAGCAGTAGGACTGGTTGTTTTATTTTTTATTTTTTATGTTATTTTTATTTTATATTTTTCATATAATTTTAATTTTCTGTTACGTTAGAGGTGAACCCTAGACGGGTCCTGGGACCCTTCTGTTGCGTGGTCTTCTACGTAGTATCCTGGGCGGGGGTTCATCCGTAAGCGTCAGAAGACGGTTTAGAAGGAAGTGTGATCGCCGGGCATTTTGGGCAGGTCTATTCTATTGGGGGGGGGGTGAGGAGGGTTTGTAATGGTGATCTAGTGTTTGCTGTCGTTGCGTACTTCCAGTTTAGTTTGTGTAGGAATGTGTCCAGGTCTGGGAAGTGTTTATTAAGGGCACATAAGGTCGTATTTGGGGTTTTGGTGATAGGAGGACGGCGGTAGATGAGGCGCAGGGCCCGCCGTTCTGTGATTCTGTATGAGTCGATTTTGTTGGTCTCAGGCTTCATCAGCTGGCGCGTATAAGACTTATTGGGGCTGCTTCTTCTTCAGCACTACAGTCCAACGTGAGCCCTGGCTTCCAACAGCAATCTTATCCAAAGTCTCCTGTCTCTGTGTAATTCGTCACATCCATTCTTCTGAGATCTTCTAGCACATCATTCAACCATCTTATCCTAGGTCGGCCCCTCTTTCTGCTTTTGTAGACGTGCGTAGTCAGAATTTTCTTTGGCATACGCTGATCATCCATCTGCTTTACGAATGTTACAATGTCTTCGTGATTCAATAGCTCATATGAGTCGTCTAGTTTCAAAACCAGATACGTCCACATTTTTCACATTCACATTTTCCTATACTTTATTACCTTCTACATGTCCCTATATAATTCACAAGTTTCTAAAACAGATACATCCTTATTAAAATTGGAGTTGAAATTGCTCGTTAGTTGCAAAACCAGCTCTCCTCGAATAACGTTTTTTAGCTCTCCTGAAAATTTTAATTTTTTGGATGTATCTGGTTTTGAAACTAAACGACTCGTATATCTCCTGGTTACTTCTGATTCTCCATTCGTCATCTTCTTTAACCGGACCATATCTTTAGTGGCTACTTGTATGTCTTTATTTTAACCGTACAGTTGAAAAAATATAATATGTCTTACATTAACCAGAAACCCTGTCAGGGATGTGAAAAGAGTAAACTTAACCTTACAAGTGACCAAATTGTGATTAGGTTTGCAGTTTATTTGATCTTGGACTGCACAGTACACACGTCAAAGGGGTTGTGGATGCATATTAATTCCATTTATGTGGAAACTTCGTAATACGTATATGATGTAGTAATAAATATACTGTGGAATATTAATTCTATCCTGAATACCACTGGTTAAAACCGGTCAGTATTATCGAAAAAAGTTTCTAATCTGTTTTGTCATTATTACCGTAGGCGCAGGTTTCTCTTTTCTCTTTTATGTCGATTGTTTATCTGCTTTTGTTTTCTGAGCAAATTTTTTTATGAAAAATTACACCGTTATGTTAGTTGTATTGTTTCGTCGGTAAAAAGTGTGTTGGGCGTTATCAGATAGGTCAATATCCGACACGGGTCACTGTTTATGGACGCCAGTCACGTTTGTGGCCGGAACCGGAAGCTCCAGCGTTCACAAACTCGTCACGTCCCGTTTGGCCAGAAGTTGTCTCAAATTATTTTATAAAAATGCATGCCACCTAGGATGTATTCTTCTTCTGATAGTTCCTATCCGTTTCGGATGTTGGATATCATACAGACTATTTTAACTTTTTGTACTGTTGCACGGAATAAGTCAGTCGTATTCATGCCAGACCAGGTCCTTAAATTTCTCGGCCATAAGATTCTCGGTCGCCCAACTCCTTTCTTTCCAAGTACTTGTCCCTGTAGTATGGATTCCAATAAGTAAAGTCTCTGTTCTTTTCTCATGACATGTCCCAGATACTGAAGCTTTCTTATTAAACAAGCCCAGTCCGTATTAATAGTAGACAGGTAAGAATTTAATTAATAAGCTTTCTTATCTTCACTCTGTTAATAACTTCCCTGCCTTTCTTCATCTTTCTAAAAACTCTAGGATGCATTAATTACACTTTATCTTTATTTTTATGCAGAACATTTAGTATGTAGAATTGGTTATGTTAGTGTTTGTTTGTAAAAGTGAGAATCAAGATTTTGTTTCTTTGTAGAAGTAGCGTATTCCAGAAGTTCCCGCAAAACAAGGGCATAACGGCGATCTAGCTGTGTATGGAACTGCTTCCATTGAGTTTTATTATTTTTACATCTTTAACCAATATGTTTTTGAAGTCTTCTTCCGGTATGGACCGCGTCAAAAATGTATTGTATGACAACGTTTCACTCATATTACAATGAGTATCCTCAGGTGTAAGTGAGGTATTGGTGTGTGACGTCATATGTGTCCGTGTTTTGTTTCCACAGCACAATACGACGGTCCGTGAGACCATCGTAACAATACGTTTTGACACGTATTGTTACGACAGAACAATACTTATTCTGTATTATTAATTAGGAAAGTTTTACAAATATTATTACTTGGAATTCAATTTAGTAAATGCAGTTTGTCGTATTGTCATTTAACAACTTTTTCGCCTATTCCTAGGAGATAATTATCTTAGTTTGAGCTCTGCGTGTTCCTTATATTACGAAAGTCGTTAGGGCCTAATTTTTATTGACAAATAAAATGGGGTCAATATTCTCACGTCAGTTAATCGGTTTTGTAACGTTGGCTCCTTATAGGCCCACTTACTGATCCATTAAAATGAATTATCAGTTGTGTCTTTCGTGCGTGAACACGATTTCTTGCTCACGTTTGTTAGTTACTGTGTTGTTCTCCCAACCAGTATGGCGATCACCATGTACGCAGGAAGACAAACTCAGAATATTTGACTCAAATGTCAAATCGGTGTTGCTGTATGGATGTGAGATCTGGAAAGTGACAAAAGACATCACCACAAGGTTACAGACTTTCATAAACCGCTGCCTGAGGTACGTAGTGAGAATTTGGTAGCCCAAGACCATCTCGAACAGAGATCTATGGTAGGGCACAAGTCAGAGTCCCACCCATCTACAGATAAAGAGAAGAAAATGGAGGTGGATCGGTCATACCCTGAGAAGACCACCAGAAAATATCGCTAGACAGGCACTGAATTGGAATCCGCAAGGTAGCCGCAGACGTGGAAGACCTAGCAACACCTGGAAGAGGACTGTGGAAAGAGAGCTGGCTGGTGTCAACAAGACATGGAGGGAGGTGAAGGCGCTGGCAATGGACAGAACACGCTGGAGAAATTTCGTCGAGTTCCACCTAGGAATTTAAGGACTTAAGTCAAGTAAGTCAGTGTTGTTCTCCTCACCACTTCGACTTGACTTTCAGAGCTAAGATGTTATCTATTTATTCTCCATAATGAGCTGTATTATTGGATATTAATTTTTTAAACCATGGTGATCATTTAAAAACGTCTTTTGTTATGCCGCGGTAAGAATAGGAACAATCGTGCATTCCTTCTGACGTCCGTTTCATTATGCATACGAAGCGTTTGAAAGGAATACATTTCATATCGTAAACAGAAAGGGAATTTTGAATAAAGAAAGAAAATGAAGAAAGATGATATATATATAATTCAGTCGGATATTCTTCTGCATATCCGGAGTTCCTTTTGTGTGTCTTGTATACAAGTGATAACAAGTATGCGCGAGTGATGTGATGTTATATCACATCGTGTGTGACAAGCGATGATATATTTTCTCGTTCCGGAGTTGCTTTCCTCTGTTCGTGGCGGTGTGCGGACAAATTACTGTCAAAGCGACGTCACAGAAGAGGAAAGGGATTTAAAAAAAAGAAAACAAAAACCTGATAGGTTTCAGTATTTGTGTGTACGCGTGTGTTCGGTTGTATATGTGACGTAGTGGGCACAAAAAACGACAAATGTGTTATTTTTTCTTTGTCGCTGTGTTGCACACACGTCATTCGTTGTTCTTGTGACTCACACTCTTCCCCCCCCCCTCCGACTACTCTCTCTGTTATTACTTTCTTTCCTACAATGTTTTTCGTTCGCTTTTTTACGGCTTCCCCGTGTGTCACTACTATTTCATTCATTACTCTGTCTTTGTCACACACACACTCTCTTTCTCCCCCCCCCCCGTCTCCCACATACATTCAATATTTTCTATTGTCTCTTCCCCTCTTCGTCTCTTTCTTTTATTTTTACTTTTTTATTGTGTTCGTACTAGACATGACTACGGTTTCCCGTTTTTAGTTCTCGAGTATTTTCTTTGGGTTCAGTTTATACGAAGCGAAGTCATGTTCCTCATCAATTTTATTTTTTACTCCATCTTCTTCTTCTTCTTCTTTAGCAAGGATTAACCCAAAAATGGTTTGTTCCGGTCCAAAGCAGATAGACTAGAGCTGGTCACTCCAACACATTTCCGTCCCTTTGGCTTGTAATACCATAGTTGTTTCGGCATGCTGCAGTCGTCCGTTTGGTTGAGATGTTCCAACCATTTTACCCGATATTGGGCAATTCTATACAGTATACTTACACTGTCCAGCTTCTGCCGGTTTTGTGATCTTGAAGAGCGCACGTGCAGGGCCGGCCCCAGCGTTTCTGCCGCCCCCTCCCTATTTTAACTGTGAACACATTCACGCACACTAGACCTACTCTAAAGATACGACGATTGCCTTCAAATGACAACTGGGAATGTTTACATTGTTGTGTTTATCAAATTGCAATACTGTATCAAAGGCCAGTGTTATCTGCTGATGACTCATGTAAGGCAGCACTCATTGTCAGGTTTACGTTCTCTCGTTCACGAGTTTTCGACTCTTTGTTAAAACCCGCTGACTTTTATACATACAGTAATTCTTACTGATCTTACATACTGTGATGAAATTAAGTGAATAATTTTATTTTTTACCTCAATTTCAAAACTTAACATCTCGGAATCTGCCGCCCTGGGCTGTGGCACGGTTCGCCCCTGCCTGGAGCCGGGCCTGTGTCCGTGCTTGAGGAACCTCATTTCGGCCGCTTCAATACGACTGGCCTGCAGCTTCGTTAATGTCCAATTCTGAGGCACACAGAGGGGCCATCACCTTGTAGGAGTTCAAGCGTGTTTCTTTCCTCGTAGAGTTTTATATTTTTACCTAATATTTATAATACTGATACGCATAATAATAAGAATAACGCGTATTAACTGCAGGTAATACTTACTTACAAAAACCTACCCGTGTGTTTAAGAACAGTTAGACATGTTAGCTTTGTACCACAGTGTCCAACTAAGGGATAGTACTGATGTTAGAACAAAAAAGTCATAAAATAACATTTATATATTATAAATTTTATTTTATATTAAAAATGATAAATTATTTTTGGCTATTTCCTGCAAAACTAACATATATTATAAAATGTTAAGAAAATGTGAAGGTGTGTAGGCTATATCTTAAAGAAAAGGGTTCTCACTAAGTGGTTTTCACTTCCTGCAGCATTGCTACATCGTCATCCATCTAAATTAGATTTCGAAGGAAAGTGCAATGGCTTTTCGTATAAACTTTGAACTTTTATTTTTATATTTTGTAAACCGCAATGGACTCTTACAATAATTTTTTTGTAATGTCTCTGCTAGGAAAACTGAACTTAGGAGAACACCGATGAAGTACGTAACGCTTCAGAAATACGCTTTTCTCGAATATTCTGTAGCGCGTTAACTATGACCGTAGTTAGCTTTATACATACCGTGGTGTTAGTGGAAAAGCCACCCAAATCCACTCATGTGAATTTACGTAAAACTGAAATTGAAGGTTTTCAAGTGCAATGATAAATCATAAAATTGATTTTCAAGTTAATTTTTATTATTAATAGAGTTTTTTTTCTTATTGATTGCATAGCTGTTAAAAAGAAAAAGAGAAATGCATAAAAACTTCCTTTTTTTGAAAATATCTTGAAACATCGTTGAACTTGGACTTGGATAGTTTTACCACTAACCCATCGATACACTGTATATGAGGTATATGTGTGTTATATAACATTGCAGTATCCTCTACAAATTGTTATATAATTTTTCGATCCTTGTCATGTATTAACTTCGTGGTGTTGCCTGCGTTGTATGAATATCACTCCAAACAACGTAATTGTTACTTTTTTTAACTTGGAACAGCTGAATAATGACTGTATTCTAAGACGTATTACTCTGATAGCACCGAAGCTTTTGTTTTGTCTGTCGAGACTTTCGTCCGCTGGTTGTCAAATAGAAATTATAAAATATTCTTTGCAAGTCATCTGTATTGGTGAGTGGCGTCGCGTCATTGGGAATTTCTTTACGTCATCATTTTCTGTCACAGTTTACGTTGAAGTTTATTGTTCATACGGTGTAGTAATCCAATAAGATTTAATGGCTTGTTCTTCGTCTTCATGCCTGTTACTTCAGAGAACTACAAATCATAAAAAGTTGGCAGGTTATATTCTTGTTTGCGATCTCTCTTACTATGATCGTTGCGTCTATCGCAATCCGCTTTTAACACTGAAAATGTTTATAAGGACGTGTCGCACATTTGCGGCCGATCGCTGGTGCGTGATCGAAAATGGGAACCGGTGAGTTTCCATAGAAACTACTTCATTGTTGTCAATAACGTAGTACACATATAAAACTTCGCTTATGAACGCGACTACATTTAACTTATAATCTGTACATTGGTAAATGAAGACTGAATTCATTGATTGGTGAATGAACATAAATATATATATTTTTTAGATTTATTGAAGCATTTTCAATGCCCTTCTCTGTGCATTGCATTTGTGCAATGCATGTAAATTTTTGTAGAAACCTCACACTGAATATCGTCAAAATAACTTTAACTTTGAATTAAATCCTTAAATTCGTAGTGACCGCTCAATCAACGAATTTTTCCGGTGAAAGGTTTGCGACGATTGGTCAAAAAATATAACACAAATTTTAAATTATTCATGTTGACGTTTCGACGTTGTTTATTGTCATCATCAGGACAATTGTTGCTGACATCAAACACACAACTGTGCATTGGCCACCAACAGTACTACTGTTGTACTTGAACAACAGTAGGCCACGGTCCCTAACAGCCCGGCTAATAGTAGGCCCTAATTCTAACAATGTTGATGCCAGCCGTGAAAGCCTAAGGAATTGTATAAACAAGTTGTGATAACGAGACATACAATCAAGGATAAGAAACTCTCTTCTCACTGATAGTTTTTGTTGAATGCTGCACGATGTTTTGTGTCATCTAAATGTATACAGTTTAAAAGTTAAGTGAAAAAAATGTATTATTTTTAATATTGTTTCATGAGAAATTAAATTTTTGTATTCGTCTAAAATAAAATTTGAAAAATCGGTTTGGAGAACCATACGTGACTTCCATGTTGTAAGATTTATATTTAAAATCATTTACTTGAATTCGGTTCGATAATTTCTATAAAAAAAATACCTCACCTTGTAAATCGAGTTTTATGTTTGATAAATTGAATGAAATATTTACATAGAAACCACTTCTTTGTTGCCTGTAACGTGGTACATATATAAATAAAAAAAATTGTCTCCTCCCCCTTCAACTATCATTATCATTTGTAAAAAGTACCCCCTCCCTTTTCAACTACGCTTTTTATTTATAGATATTTCGTTTACCTTTCTGTAGTGGATTATTATGACCTTCTTTTCAGGATACTTTATTTGTCAAAATTAAGTACTTTACTCTTGTTAAAATGTAAAACGTTGCAGGTGAGCTACCCCTTTCCCTTAACCGATCTTCACCAAAATCAATAGGTCTCGAGTCTTCTAAAACTCAGGCACATATGCAAAACATTATGCAAAAAGATTCTGTTTGAATTTGCGGCAGTTATCGTTCGCCATAGAAACACACAGACACTTTTCGAAAAATGACTTTTCTTCATGTTTTGAGGGTAGTACAAGCAGAATCATCCCTTATCTCGAACACGATTTTTTCGCCATCATCATACTTCCAGTTCCTTATGGAACATGGAAGTAAAAATTGTTAAAAAAAATTAATGCTTTTGAGGGCACAGAACATTAATAACCAGTTCATAACAATATGAAATTAACTAACGCGTATTGCCAAGACGTTAATTAAATTTTCTCCGTTCTTAATTCAGTTCGCAGAGTTAACTAAGATATCGAGGGGAGGCTGTAAACAAGCGGTTCTTACAACGGGAACGAACGACTGCGTAGGCTATAGGTTAACCCGAGGCACAGCTGTGAGCGATTCTGAACAAATTTATACAGTAATACCGTATCGGGCAGCATCTGTCAGTGCCTGCTGTATCGCACGTCAAACCACAAACACATGCACATACTAATGTTGACACCAATCGATTCCCTCGCATTACATCCCACGAACAACACACTTAACGCGCTGGCGATTGTCTTTGTTTTCGTGTATCGCGTACTCGTGGTTGACAACGCCAGGATCGGTTCGATTATTACGACAGGTAAGTTGTTTAACATTTTTCCGACATTTCCGATCTTTCGATGGCTCCTTCACCAAGATAATGTACTACCAAAGCATAAAATTGTTCGGCGTCTCTGAGGTGAACCGGGTTGGCATGACCTTTCCAAGTATTAGGTCCCCTTGTCATAAACGTCAAGCACTGTATTCATCTGGCAGCCATCGGGAACGTCCAAAGACGCTCCACAACCACAACGCAACGCAACATCAGAAAAAAAGAAATATTAAGGCATTTGTTTAATTAAAATTGATAAAAGTGACATCAAAAACAGGATACAACAGAGGAAAAAAGGTTATTAAAAAATGAAACTTTAAATTAAACTGACAATCTACATAACTATTGTGGAACCCATTTTAACTTATGGCTGCGAATGCTGGCAGCTTTAAGATAAAGAGAGAAAGATTATAGAAACTGTGGAAATGGACTTCTTAAGAGGAGCATGTAATATTTCTAGAATGCAGCATGTTAGAAACGAAGATATAAGAAGGAAACCAGGGCGCGTATTTACAACAGCAGAAAGAATAGAATCCAGACAGTTGCTATGGTATGGTCATGTAATGAGGATGTAGGAGAACCGATGGCCAAAGAAAGCATTGTCAGGAGATCGGGAGAACAAGACTTACACAACACAGTGGAGAACAGGAATTAGGAAAAGCATGAGAGATCGAGCTATGGAAGATGATGACTGGAAGGATAGGGAGAAATGGCGATCGAAATACGGGATACGGCATAGACTGTACGACCCCGGCTAATAAAAAAAAGTAGTTTGAAGATACTGACACTGAAGCAAACATCTCCCAATTGAAAACATTATCCTCCTTGCTTGTTCGCAGTTGGATAAATAGACATTCTAAAATACTGATAATCGCAAAATGGAATCGTTTGATAGCTGATTAATTAAATCGGTCCAATCTTTTTGTTTCTCTGCGAACACGCAAAGAAACAACTTTAAATTCATTATTCTGCTTGCGAGAGCGCAGTCGCTCGACGGTAAAAGTGCTCGACGTCCGATAGCAATTACAAGTATTTTAATTGATATCGAAATACGAATTAAACTGATGGCGGCAAAACGGCAAAGCTTGTTTGCTTTACGTAGGGAATGAAATAAACGCGAGATGAAAGAGTGTGCCGTTTGATAGCCGCGAATATAAATATTTATTTAGGCTTCATTAACTCGTTAATTGGGAAACCGTTGTGTGCTTGTTGCATTTTTATTAGCTTATTATCTAATTCGCGAACTGTTCGTTTTGTTTTATTTAAACTGTAATTAGGAGTTTTTTTTGCGCGTTACTCCTTCGGAGGGAATTTTTTTAGTGAAAACATATAAGTCACGTAATTTTTCCAATGTAATTTGGGAATTTTTTTATTAGCAAGTGCTGGTAACACTGGTACTGATAAATTACTCAACTTAATAAAGATCGCAAGATTTTTAGAAAACTGAAGTCGAGTTGCTCCTATTTAATGTTCTTAACTTCATAAAACTCTCTTACTAACGATTGACAGTAAGGCTAGCAGCTTGATCCGCGGTCGAAGATGGGTGGCGTAACGCTTGTGTTGTAATTTTCATGTAAAATGGTCAGTTGTGACAGACTCAGCCGAAGATGCGTATCGTCTGTCTACGCAGAACGAGGCATCTGTTTCGGTCCGCCGGAACAGCGGCAACTCCGCAATACATTTGTTTTGTATGGTAGCCTATGCACCTCAATGTGCTCACAGTCAATACTTCCTAGATTACTAGGATCCTAATTCCTAGATCACGCAAACGCTGTGAGGCTTTGTACATTTAGGAAGTATTGTCACAGTACACATTGGTTGAGTACGTGGCTGACCTTTGTGTACTTATATATACTTTTTTTGTTTAAGATATTGTTATTTTTTCTGTTTATTATGTTCGACACTTAAGATTTATAATAGAAGTGCAGAGTAGGGTTTGTCTGTGGGATATTTCCCACAAATCTTACAGTGACAAATTACTGGCACAAACAAAAAATTTGATTTTACTTTATGAAACTTTATTTCTTCTTCTTCTTCTTCTTCTTCTTCTTCTTCTTCTTCTTCTTCTTCTTCTTCTTCTTCTTCTTCTTCTTCTTCTTCTTCTTCATGTTTTAGACATTCTGGCTGTTACGGTTCCCACCTTTTCCTTGGTCTACCTAAATTTCTTCTTCCTCTGGCTTTGTATTTTCTAGCTTTTACTGGAATCCTGTATTGTTGCATTCTTTCTAAATGTTCTTGCCACTTGTTTCTATTAAATTTTATTTTTTCATTTAAGTTGAATGCCTGAAGTTCTTGTCTAATCGTTTCATTTCTTATTCTGTCTATTCGACTACAGCCCTTAACTCGTCTTAAGAATCTCATTTACTGTGCCTGAATTTGATTTTCTTGTGCCTTTGTCGTTACCCGTGTTTCGCTGTCATATGTAAGTGCGGGGACAGCCATTATTGTATAAAATTTCAACATTGTCTCTAACTTTATTTTATAAATAAAAATAAATATTAAAACAGTACTTCACTCGTTCAAAACACACTTCTAACTACAGAAAAACTGGATGTGATGTACATTACATGAATACCGCTGCGGAAGTCGGTTGTATGAGGCCGCTGTCGACCGACGGAAGTAGACCCATTATACGCCACCGATCTTCGGCCGCGGATCATACGTCTAGTGTGCTACTAGCCTAAGGCTTAAAAAGTAATTATACAATAAAAAGTACTTGAATTAAAAAAGAAAAAGAAAAATAACCTTACGGGAATTAGTTTCAGTGGTTGGTTATTTATCGCTGTGTATTGAAACACAAAGACACAAACATTTCCTTGTAGGGATCGCCAAGCGGAGCGGGGGGGGATCTGGATAAAGTGATCCATATCCTCCCTGTCTGTTACTCTCTTCTTCCGTACTTACTGTCGCGCTATAAATTCTTGTCCCAGTCTTCTTAGTACAACACTGACAGTTAGAATTCGTAAATACAGTTTTTTGCAATTGTAATGCATAAGAGTACAGACTCGTAATGAAAAAATTGTTAGCCCACTTGTTCAGCGATCCTTCGAGTGGTAGAAGTAAATCGTCACTAGGCAGTAAAAAAAATCAATGGTTTGATATTTTCATCGCAGGCGCATTTAATTCTACAATTTTGTTCGCAGTAGTAATCCATTACTACTTACTGTTATAATAATAATCAGTAAACTAAATTCATTGGGTTTACTAAATCGCAGTTAAATCGAATAAACACTTAATATCGCTTCGTGCGAGTCACAAGGCTCTTTACTATTGGCTCGCCCTTCGTTCATCGGTATTTATGTAGATCGAAGCCAAGATCACCGTACGCAGAAAGAATTTCGAGGCTGCAAAGAGTCACTCGATTGTTCCGCAACTTCCGACAGTAGTCTCGCACGTGATGTTTACAGTTCATTATTATTATTATTATATTATGTGCGTTATCAACAACATGCTCGACTTTACTGATTGTTCTATTTCGTTTTCCGCGAAGTGGTAGTAGTCTATTACAGTGTCGTTTAAAGTGAGAAACCTGCCGATAGAAATTGAACAGCGGCTGAGAGATGCGCAGTGTGCAAACACCTAGTTGCGAGGCTATCAAAATTTTCATTTATTTCGCACATGTGCAGAACATTTTTGTGCAGTGTTTTTCGGCTGCAACAAGACTGGCGAGAACAATGAAAGCATGTGTGTTCGGACGGAGATAATATGGGAGTGTGACAGTGAACTGTTATCGCGTTGGGTCGCCTCTCTCCTCTCTAGACAACTTATCTACTGTCTGGCCACGATTCGATGATCGAGCATAGTTTATAAGGTGGGAGAAGCATGGCCGGGTACTACGGTAGGCTAAGTGGGGGTAAATCAACGGCTAGTACACACATTTCACCCTATCTCGCTGACAAGCGCCCGCGTGGTGGGGGAAGAGCAGCTACGATCATCCAGTCGCGGCCAGACAGTACACTTGTAAGGGGGGGTAATTCACGTATTGGGTCGGCGTTCAGGAACGACTGTCGGGCCTATACAAAACGTAAGCAAAAACATCATATGTTTTAGTACAGTGAAGTAGAATCGATAAACATTCGTCGCAGTTGAAGTAGTATGATTTCCCCTGACAGTAGGCCTACACGTATGTTACATAGTCGTCGCTGGGGACGTTTTTCAGCTATATATTGACTATGAAGTATTCAGTAACTGCACAAGTACCGTATACATAGACCTACTACGCATTTTTGGTAAATTATTTGGGGGTATTGTGTAATTGGGAATTTGTGAAATGTGCTAATCGAAAGAAGGCCGCCCCTGTCACCGGTTCGCTTTCTAATTTTTGTTGCCAAACAGCACAATCCCATTGCTACGACACAGGGCTAAAAGACTGGGCAATCCGTTTTACTGTTGATCTTATATCACAGTAAAATGGTGTGAATATCTGAAAATAGGACACATGCTAGAAGAACACCCAGATCTGCAAATCCATACAATCGGAAAGTGTAGCTATTTCAATATTTGGGAAGCATTATTTCAGAAGATGGAACAATAAAGAATGACATCAAAAAATAGGACACAACAGGGAAAAAAGGCTATTCGTTTACTAAACTCGTTACTTTGGTCGAACAAAATGAAACTTCAAACTAAACTGACAATCTACACAACTGTTGTGGAGCCCATTTTAACTTATGGCTGCGAATGCTGCCAACTTTCAGGTAAAGAGAAAAAGATGATAGAATCTGTGGAAATGGACTTCTTAAGAAGAGCGTCTAATATTTCTAGAATGCAACATGTTAGAAACGAAGATATAAGTAGGAAAACAGGGCGCATATTTACAACAGCAGAAAGAATAGAATCCATACAGTCACTATGGTATGGTCACGTAATGAGGATGGAGATGAAGCGATTACCAAAGAAAGCATTGACTTACACACCACAAAACAGGAGAAGAAAAGGAAGACTGACAACACAATGGAGAACAGGAATTAGGAAAAGCATGAGATATCGAGCTATTGAAGACGATGACTGGAAAGATAGGGAGAAATGGCGATCGAAATGCGGGATGCGGCATAGACTGTAGGATCCCCGCAAATAATAATAAAAATGGTGAGATGAATGTCACCTAATTGCTTGTAATAAAATGGTCGTGTAAAAATAGCCAACTATACCAAACCGTTATATGTGTCAGCGTTGGCATATCGACAACATGTAGTCCAGCCAGACAAGATGTATAAATTAATATAAGTAGTGGAGCGAATATGCTGGTGCTAAAACGCGTAGAGGACACCCGAGGTTCACGTGTTAGAAACTGGGAAACCGTTTCTGTTAGATTTAAACCCCCTACACACTATCGGACCAGACCATCGGACCGTCGGGACAAAACGCAGTTTGGTCGTGGGTTCGAAGATGTGTAGGCGTGTCCGCGGACAAAATCTGTCGTGACGGACGGTCGGGAGGTCCGATGGGAAAACCATCGGACCGCGGACCGTCCCCACCACTTTTCAGTCTGGTCGTGAAAAGTGTAGCGTTGTCGCCGAACTTCCCTTGTGGTTGCCAAACCTTCGCTGTTTGTGCTTCTGTTTCTTGTTGCGTTGCTAGCTGCGCACGTTTCTGGAATAATAGCTGATATAGCAGCACTGAATTTCATGTCTTCGTATGATCTCCCAGTAGTTAAATAACGAAGTGTCACAATTAGCCTCTCTTCAGCAACTCACGGATTCACTGAAGACCGTATTTCTTCTTTGAATAAATGGTTTCACCAAATCCAGTAAATTGATGAAACATTCCTCATCCATCCGTAAAAAAAATTACGAAAATCGTTTGAGTCCAGTTCTTTAAGTAAGTTTGCATGGGTGAATGTTTTCCGTTTTTTAAACAAGTTCTTTGCCCAAATTTTTCTCTTCTTTCGACACTTGTCATCACTAGTTGCTACTAAAGCACTTAAAGCTACACCGATTTTTTGCATTTTTAAAAGATACGGAGCCATAGCGCGACACCCTTTCCTTCACAAGATCAAACATTCGACTAGTCAGAGAAAATAGGTTCCTGTCTGAAGTTGGTCCGGTCCGAAGGTGTGTAGTCTTGACCCGACCACAGACGGTCTGGCTGATTGGTCGTGTCTGGTAGTTCGGTCCGATAATGTGTGGGGGGCTTTTAGATTAAAACTAACTCCCGGGGTGCTTGGCCATGGTCCAAGCTTTCCGACAAAACCAGACGTTTCGGCAGCACCACTTGCTGCCATCTTCAGTGGAAGAAACGAGTCAACGCTAACCTGGCTGTAGTACGTTAGGACCATAATACTGTGGTTAAGGCTGGAGATGGCGCGTGAACACTACTTTTGCTTATACATTTTCTAAGTATCACGGTATGGTAATAACTGTACCACCAGCCAATCAGAAAAAAGAAGGTGTACGAGAGGCTCGCAACACGTCTTGCCATAAAGTACATAAATTGGAAGATGGCACCCAGTGTTGCTGCCGAAACGTGTGGTTTTGTCGGAAAGCTTGGACCACGGCCAAACAGCCCGGGACCTAGTTTGCCGTGTAAGCCTTCGTGCAACGTGTCTCCAGCCCCTTGTCCATTCTAGTGTGATTTCACAAATTGTAATTCTTGCTGCGGCACATTGTGCTGATGGGTCCCGGAAGTGTCCAGCATACACACAAATAACATAATATAATATCTAAATCCATCAAAATGTTTAAGACACCTTTTCTGTGTTGTAACTTATTTCTCAAGTGTTTCTATAATTAACATAATTCTATATAGGGAGGAGGTGCAAGTAGAAGAAATTGTTGAAAGCATCAATCTGTGAGCTGAGCCGGATGCGACCCGTTTATTTCAAAAACATTACGAGCCTCTAAAATTTACCTAATTATGTGCCAGTCAGCAACGGTCAGTACTGAGCTAATTTTCTTTGAAAAACTGAGTATAGAAAATGTTAAATGCTAAATATGGGGGCTGTCTCATAAATCAACACTAGTTTACAAATGGTGTTCAGCGTACACGCTGTAATCTACTTATACATTTCTGACACTGTTATCTATCACAAAAGTTTATAAAATTGTTTCTGACACTTATGATGAGTAACTAGTTTGTCTCGCTTTTGCTTCGTGATTATGCAGCAACTGCCACCGTAAGTTATTAAAGGTAAAAATATTACTGGCAATCCAGATAAGTCCTTTTGCAACCTGCTGTATCTGGTCGCTACGGCTGCGTGTTCCTCAGTACCTGCTTTGAACCACTCCTATCTGTGCTGGAAGATCGTGTAAAAAATGTACGAAGTTCGTGTTCTCGTGTCTTGGGTCCGGAACGTCGAACCAAGTTTAGAACTGAAAGTTTTCACATCTTTTAGTACACCTTATACCCACATCGTTCGATTAACACGCACACATGCATTCATACAGTGCGTAGTTACGATTTACAATATTACAAAATGCATTACAAGGTTACGACTTCAAATTACATATATAACGAGTACTGACACTGAAGTTTACATATCTTAGGTCTTTTCATCAAGTTGACTGACTGAAATTTAGTTTTAGGCGAGGCTGACTATTACAGACAAGATACGTCTCGGTTGGTTATGGATAACAATCTTTTTACATCTATTACAAGTTTTCTTCTTTTCGTTACAAACGTAATATACAAAATATCAGCCACTAGCATTGATTTACGATAGCTCAAAAACAATCATAGTCACCTTGGTTATTGAGGCTCCCAAACTTGACGAAAGTCCGGCGACGGGCCGCTCTGCTCACAGCGTTTGATGGGAGACTGACGAGATTTAACAAGGCAAACGATAGGGTTAGTAAAAGGGAGGGCGTGACGTCAGGGCGTCGGCCAAGGTACAATTCGCGGATTGTTGCATTCGGCAGGAGACGAATGATTGCAACATTCTAAAGTGTAAAGCGGAGGAAACCCCGCTCTCCGACGCCGAACCCACAGAGGGACGCCAATGAAGTCGGTCTGGTAATAATTTTTTAAGTGTACTTGAAGAAACCCTGGATACTCGCTCGGGTAGCGAAGGCATTATGGCTCAATTTGTAAAGTTAAATGTCTCATTATTATAACTGACCAAGGCACCCCAGCCTTGGCCAAAAACCTTCTCGTGATTCAAGCCTGAGAGATTATGAACCCCATGGTGACTGAGGATTTGTAAATACATTCTTTAACGGAATCATGGCGTCGTTTCACGAAAATTCGTTAAAACTGTGGTCAGGCCGGTGAAACTTGGAAATTATATAATCAGTAAGAGAGGAAACTTGTGACTTTAGAAAATAAGGTGCTGAGGAAGATTTTTTGACAATCCTGGAAGAGGGGGATGCCTGGGTATGAAGCATGACAGAGAAATATGGTAACTGTAACATATACCCTGATATGACGAAGAGGTTGAAATGTACGCGAGAGTGGTTGGAGAAATTGAGAAGGAGAGTGGTTGGTCACGTTGCGAGGAATGGTTGAAATGGACTGGAAATTGGGTCCATGTTGAGGGAAATATGGTGAGGAATCCACAGGGGAGGGGGTGGTACCAGGAGACGGGAGACGTAGCCAGTATTGACAGGATACATGATCCAATGCAGTGGAAAGGACCTGGCGAGACCAAATGCTTATACGGTTACGATAGTTTGGATAAGAATGTAAATAATACAGTATATGATCTTCCATGGTGTCAAATGTATTATTATAATACTATACTCTCTACACTCCTTAGAGTAGACCCACGCCAAATACTTAATTCGATTCGATATTTGAAGAAACTGAATTCTAAAAATATTTTAAAAATTTCAAAATACAGTGGTACTCGTGAATAACGATCTCGCTTATAACGAGAACTCGGATGTAACGAGCAAAAGTACGAGTTTTTGTTTGGTTTTGTATCTTAATAATGATAATTAAGCCTGCTTTTAACGAGTAGGAATGCATTAGAGACTTGGTTATAACGAGCATTTTATCGCAGGCTTGTTCATGGGTTAAGGTCCTAACAAAATTCGTTACAATACAGCATTTTAAACATTCGTTTAAAATCATTAACGCAATTAAGTGAAACTAATAATGATGACTTCGTGGAATGTTTAAATAAATTACAAAACTCTTTCGATATGTACATATACAAAATTAGTAAAGAAACAAAAAAATATATGACTTTTTAAGGTTATTTAAGTTCTGTGTGTGAAATATAATTTTGACGGTTCCATTTAGATTGACATGTACATATACAAAATTAGTAAAGAAACAAAAAAATATATGACTTTTTAAGGTTATTTAAGTTCTGTGTGTGAAATATAATTTTGACGGTTCCATTTAGATTGACATGTACATATACAAAATTAGTAAAGAAACAAAAAAATATATGACTTTTTAAGGTTATTTAAGTTCTGTGTGTGAAATATAATTTTGACGGTTCCATTTAGATTGACATGTACATATACAAAATTAGTAAAGAAACAAAAAAATATATGACTTTTTAAGGTTATTTAAGTTCTGTGTGTGAAATATAATTTTGACGGTTCCATTTAGATTGACATGTACATATACAAAATTAGTAAAGAAACAAAAAAATATATGGCTTTTTAAGGTTATTTAAGTTCTGTGTGTGAAATATAATTTTGACGGTTCCATTTAGATTGATATGTACATATACAAAATTAGTAAAGAAACAAAAAAATATATGACTTTTTAAGGTTATTTAAGTTCTGTGTGTGAAATATAATTTTGACGGTTCCATTTAGATTGACATGTACATATACAAAATTAGTAAAGAAACAAAAAAATATATGGCTTTTTAAGGTTATTTAAGTTCTGTGTGTGAAATATAATTTTGACGGTTCCATTTAGATTGATATGTACATATACAAAATTAGTAAAGAAACAAAAAAATATATGACTTTTTAAGGTTATTTAAGTTCTGTGTGTGAAATATAATTTTGACGGTTCCATTTAGATTGACATGTACATATACAAAATTAGTAAAGAAACAAAAAAATATATGATTTTTTAAGGTTATTTAAGTTCTGTGTGTGAAATATAATTTTGACTGTTCCATTTAGATTGATATGTACATATACAAAATTAGTAAAGAAACAAAAATATATGACTTTTTAAGGTTATTTAAGTTCTGTGTGCGAAATATAATTTTGACGGTTCCATTTAGAACGAAGAACAAGAAGACAAATAAATTATAGTGAACACGTGGCATAGAAAGTTTTGCGTTTTTTGTCAGTTAACCGGCTGATTTTTGGTAAGTTTTTACTACACAGTTACTTCTACTATATTCCGCGAATGCAGTGTACCACAATATTTAGCAAAGAATGATACCAACTAAAAAATGTTTAAAGTCTAAATTTAACTTTTCCAGCGTAGAATGTCAAACATGTGAAAATTTTATTGGGCAAAGCCTCATCTATAGTAGACTTGTTTTGTTATGTGTTCGATAATCATGGTATACAAATTTCGGGTTGTGAGTCGACAACTCGGATGTAGCGAGCGCCCGGTTTTAACGAGCACTTTGTCCGGTCCCTTGAATCTCGTTATAATCAAGTTCTATTGTACTTTGAAAGTGTTAGGTGAAGCTGTTGTTTTGTAAAACCGTGCACCCGTATGTTCTCTTATCCGTGTAAGAGAACATGACTCGGATTAGTAAAGTTTATTTGACACAATAAAATCGTCTTCTGACCCGTCATTGTTTACGGACGTGAAATAGAAAGTTGTCCACTCGTACCCTGGGGACTGAGTATGAAGGGGAATGGCTGATACGCAGGGACCTCCGTGTGTTTGATAGTCAAAGTTGACGTAAGTTAGTTTTCCCCATAATCACTTTTGTGCCACATAAAGTTGTGAACTAAGCAAGCATTGAAAACTACTGTAGGTGAATGTTTAAAATCCCGTACGTCCTGCGTAGTGGTAATAGTAAAAACCGATGTAGATGTTTCAGACACAGGAAAACTACATGCCAGCTATCGAACGACGCGGCGCGTATCAACGCAAGGGACGCTGCGGAGCAATCCCAGAAGTAATAAAACGCAACGTTTCATTCCATCGTTAGTGCCCCTGTTAATGCTACACCTGAAATGACGTCAAACGTATAGGCCTACTGTATGAACATTTTTTTATGTGACGCAGAGGACGCTTGTAGTGTGTATACGACGTGAAAGCGAAGTGTCCAAATGTAAACGTAGCTACTCAGTCCTGGACGCCCAGGATGCCTGGAGGTGAACCATAACATAGAAATAAGGGAACTGTGTCATGTACCTGATATACTAGTGGAAGCCGGGACAAAGAGGTTGAAATGGACGCGAGAGCGGAAATAGAGAGTTTGAAGAGTGGTGGGAGATGTTGAAGTGGAGAGTGGATGGTCACGTTGAAGTGGACTGGTAAATGGGTCCACATTGAGGGACGCATGGTGAGGAATCCACAGGGGAGGTGGTGGTACCAGGAGAAGAGAGACGTAGAAACGATCGCAGTCAGTATGGAGAGGGAACATGATCGAATGGAGTGGAGAAGACCTGGCGAGGTGATAGTGAGTAATGTAAGAATATGGTAAGTGATAGTAAGAACAAGTTTGTAAGTAATACAGTATATGTTCTTCCAAAGCGTCAGTGTATGAATATAATATCGTAATACCTATATGGACGAGTGTCTCTACACCCCTAAGAATAGACCCACGGCAAATAGTTAATTCTATTCGATATTTGAAGAAACAGGTTTGTAAAAACTTTTTAAAAATTTCTAAATACTTTGCAAGTGTTAGGTCAAGCTGTTGTTTCGTAAAACCTACCGTGGGCCCACAATAGGTTAAGGCCTGAAATGATGCCAGACTTATACTGTACGTGAAAGCGAAGTGTTCAAATGTAAAAGTAAATACTCAAAATATGTATGTGTGTATTTCGTCGCACGCTTACTTTTTGTCAACACGTTTTTCCTGTTAAGTTAGGTAAGTTCCTGATGATCTGTGGAACAATCAACCGTATTTTTAGAAACAAGGTAGCCTACGTCGAAGTACAAAATTAAAGTTTTACAAAGTTATGGCAGTTCCTGAACTATCATATGGGTGTGAATTATGGACAACAACCAAGAAACCAGGACAGTAAAATACAGGCCTCGGAAATTGGAGGAGTTAAATGTGTTCTAAAGTTGGCCGTATAAAGAATGAGGCCGCAAGAGAAAAAATTAAAGTTTTTAACACGAATGGAAGACTAAAAGAGTATAAACAACTGCGGAAAGAACAGTTAGAAATAATGCCAGATTCAAGACTGGCCAAACAAGTCTCAAAATACAAACCTATAGGACACAGGTGTGTGGGTAGATGGTGGATTTTGAAGACGAACATGCCGTGTTGCGAAGACGATGATGACGTCTTTAAGTCAGTCTATAATGCGGCTGTGCGGCTGTTTCCGACCTCTTTTTAATCATTCTTCAAATCCTGATCTCTGTGCAGTTTTCTGTAAAACTTTCTTACACAGAAATGTATTAGGGATCGACGTCTTCATACAGTGGAGAAAAATAATTAAACACCAGAAAATTTCTTATTCTCAACTTTAATGCGGACAAAGACAATCGTATGCTACAACAGTTTTCCACGTTTATCGTTATTCAAGGCAATTTCGCAACACATATAAAACTCGCCGATTTCAAATGTCGGCGTACTGTGACAAACAATTAACTTTTTGGATTTCGTTGTCCATGATGTTTGACACACTAATACACAACTCCTCCAATCACCCAATACAACACAAACTAGCTGCCTTCAGAACCATGATACATAGACTTAACAACATCCCCTTAGATGAAAAAGACTACAAAGACGAACTAAACTCAATAAAATATCTAGCAGATTCTAACGGATATGACAGAACAATAGTCAGTAAACTCCTACACAAAACACAAAACAAACAAAGACAGAAAACAACAAATTCATAACACTAACATACTTCAACAAACAAACTGAAAAAATAGCCCACAAATTCAAAAAAGCAGGATACAGAATCGCTTACAAAACTACTAACAAAACAGAACACACACTATCAAAACACACACACACACAAAGCACAAAACAAATTCGATCTACCCGGTGTTTACAAGCTAAATTGCAATAAATTCTACATAGGCCAGATAGGAGGTAGCTTCAAACAGAGATACATTGAACACACAAAGGCACTCCACTCCACTACAGAATCCACCTTTGCAAACCACCTCATTGAAGCAAACCACACGTATAAAAACATCGACAATAACATGAACATTCTACACGTACACACAAAAGGCCGAAAACTAGACACTCTAGAACAATTGGAAATATACAAACACACGAAAACAAATAAAAACGGCATCCTAAACGAACAGACACAATTAAAATCGCACGCATTATTCGAACATATCTCACCCCACACACACACACAGCATCGATCTTTCGAAATTCGATTCCGTCGCCCACAACAGGACGGACAGCGCTACCAGCGGCAGCCTATGAAGAAGCCTTTTAAAGGCGAAAACCGGTTCAGGCTGTAAGGTAAAATGCTTTTACTTATAAAAAACTTAGTGTTCCGAGTCGTTAATACAATAGTGGTATTTAAACAATTAACATTTTACACTAGACCGCTGTCAAATCGGCTTTTGGTTCACTTCGCAATACGCAACTCGTAACAGGCCGGCCGCTTCTGAAACACATCGCTTTTATGCCCAGCATGTGCGGCGTACTACGTTCCTGGATACAGGTAGAATAATCTACCAGCCTCTGGAAGGGATAAACACGTCCATACCATTCGAAATTGCACCGTTAGCGTTGGAAAACATGCCTAGCAGAACTGTATTACGAACCTCCACAGTAATTGCCTAGAATATCCTGGCGCAGCGGTTTGTCGCAAGATTTGTCAGTCTGAAAATAGTTTTTTTAATTGTTAGTTTTAAATTATTATTTAACTCTTTGTTAACTAATTATTCTTATAATTTTTTAAATTAATTTCTGTTAATCATTTTTATTTTTATTATTTTTGTCTTTCTGTGCGCTACATTTTCAATAAATTTTGTACTCTCTCTCTCTCTCTCTCTCTCTCTCTCTCTCTCTCTCTCTCTCTCTCTCTCTCTCTCTCTCTCTCTCTCTCTCTCTCTCTCTCTCTCTCTCTCTCTCTCCCCCTCCCTCTCTCTCTCTCTTTCTGCGCTCGACTTTGGTATTTTATTTAGTCAAAGTTAAGAACCTAAGAAGTAATCTTGAGAAATTTTTCAACATCAGCTTCTTCCTCATACCTCTAAGCGTTTCTTGTAACTCTAGGATCCAGTTCCGTATATTGCGTATTCCTTTTCGTTTCTTTCAATTTTCACTCCGTCTTGAAGATGATCATCTTTAGATTTTAAACGCTTGATAAGGTTGTTTATATTTCCGGGTGGTCTAACGACTACTTAGAAGTAGCGAGAAGCGAGCCTGCATCGTAGCTAACTGTTGTGTCTACAGGTGCCTTCTTGATACCGATAAAGAAAACTGTTTTCAGCTACGAGCTTAGTTGAGTATTAACATGTCGTCGTTTATGACTGATTTTAAATGTAAAGAGATTTCCAGTAATTATAAGTATATATATATCACTACCGACTCGGAACACAAAGTTTTTTTATTGGTAAAAACGTAAAGGTTTCACCTTATAGCCTGAACCAGTTTTCGCTTATTACAAGCTTCGTCAGGGGCTACCACTGGGAGCGCTGTCCGTCTTGTTCTTGGCGACGGCGCCGTCTTTTGAAGGACCGATGTTGTGTGTGTGGAGTGTGATGTGTTCGAATAATATATGTGATTTGAATTGTGTCTGTTCGTTTAGGATGTCATTTTTATGTGTTTTGTGTGTTTGTATATTTCCAGTTGTTCAAGAATGTATATTTTTCGGCCTTTTGTGTGTACGTGTAGATTGTCCATGTTGCTGTAGATGTTTATGTATGTGTGATTTGCTTCAATGAGGTGGTTTGCAAAGTGATTTTCATTCTAGACTTTGACTCTGTTATCATTGTTGTGCATGGGTGCAGTGTGTGTGTGTGAATAAAGACAAGGAAACGTACGGATAACAGTATGTGGCATACTACATGAACTTATATAAATATAACAGAATCTGTGTTTTACGATATCTATAAACTTCAAAACAAGAACTAGCATACTTTGAACAAATCTCGCCGCATCATGCATCACGCAACACAAAACAACTTGATCCATCGTCAGAGCATACGTATTTTAAGCAATAGTGCCGCCTAGTGGCAGGTATTAGTGCCGGAGCCGAAAAGTGAGAAAAAAGGGGAGAAGGAAGGAAATTAAGGAAATATTTTGTTAATTTTTCCTTTTTCTTTCCTAACTAACTTGTTTAGTTTTAAAGCAATTCAATATGAAATGTGTATGCATCTTTCATTTTAAAGAAATTACTTCAAATTAAACAAACTTAATATATTTTTAATTCAAACACTTTTTGCTACAGTCTCTTGATGTATATAATATATTTATAATGAATTTACCTCAAGATATTTTCTCCTCATTTGGAACATGTTTCGGGAAGCATTTTTGTTCTCATCTTCAGCCTTCCCGATTTTTGAAACATATTTCCTCCTTATTTGGAACATGTTTCGGGAAGCATTGTGTTCCCATCTTCAGCCTTCCTGATTTTTGCAAAATAAGAAAAATCAGGAAGGGTGAAGATGGGAACACAATGCTTCCCGAAACATGATCCAAATAAGGAGAAAATATCTTGAGGTACATTCATTATAAATATTAAATATAATTTATTTCTAAGTAGACCAGTGATAGAGGCTTTGAATTTGTAACAGGCCTCCATGTAGTAGTAATGTGCACATCACACTGTAATGTACTTATGATTACATAATTAATTATAATGAATTCATTTGAGTGTTTGTGGTGTTTTTTTTTAAATTTTTCTAATGTCTAAAGCAATGATGTCTATTTTTACAGTTAATTTCATGAGTAAATAATAAACATGATCATGGTCAAGTTAAATTCAAATTACATAATTTTCAATATTATATAAACACACACACACACACACATATATAAATAATATTTAAGAATTAAGAAGCCCGAGGATGGGAACAATAAGTTTCCCGAAACATGTTCCAAATAAGGGAAAACATCTTGATGTAAAGTTATATTAAATATCTCTCTCTCTCTCTCTCACACACACACACACACACACACACACACACACACACACACACACACACACACACACACACACACACACACACACACACACACACACACACACACACACACACACACACACACACACACACACACACACACATTGTTTGGTTTAGTGCCGCCTAGTGCAAATTCCTTAAATTGTGCTCTGTTCATCGTTAACTAACGACTGACCATGCATGAATCGTTTAGAAAACGAATTGATGGGGCAGATAAGCAGATTGCATTAGTCGTATAAGCTATATTATATAACAGTATAACAGTATCAAACAGTATCTCTCGTCGGATTGAAATCGTGTATGGTCTAGTTTTGCTTCACATTCAGCGCAGAATCAATAAATATATGATAGGTTTGATGAGACGGATCGGTTGTCACAGTAGTATTGGAATGTCCAAAAGATGAGGTTCGAGTGAGGAAAGAGGTCGGACCATTTGTGTGTGTGTGTGTGTGTGTGTGTGTGTGTTTTGTGAGCCAGTGCAGGTTGTCCAGCCTCCTTTCCTAGCTGAACAAAGTTCATTTGCCAATGTTAAACCAAATCGTATAAAAATAAAAATATTTATTGTTTATCAGTGTGACAAAAAATAATTTCATTTCAGTGTGACAAATGTCTTCATGAAAAAAGGTTTCGAGGACGTCCGTTTGGTAGAAAATTTATTGACAAAACATCTCGCTCAGAAGTGTCGTGGATTTTGGTGGTGAACTGTCCGTCGAGTAATTAATCCCGATTACAACAGATCAATGGGGGTATCAAAAACAAGGCCGGAGGGAAGGGGCGAACGTCCTTGTTGAAGGTCAGCTCACACCACCGCTCTTTGTGTATTCGCCGGCTGACGTTCATCCATTCTGTCGGCATTATGTCTGTCAAGCGCGAACTAAAGCGCTCTTGACGGATTAGTTTGGGAAACTAAACCTCTAAATCCCTTCCGAACGTGGAGATTGCATCGTCGACTGGATAATTGATTTTCGAACGGTTTTTGAAATTTTTAGAAACGTTAAAAAGGTTGGTGCCTACGTAAAGGGCTGTAAAGGGCATTGTGAATTAGTTGTCACCGGTTATACGTTCATTTTACTTAGAAGCAGAGACTTTCTGAGGCTGGCAGCTGCATATTTGGGAACAACCGGGAAGCTCAAGTTATGATTGCCCATCATTGATGTACTGAGTCGTGACATTATTTCAGAGAAGGTGAGTTTTCCCCCACCGAGTAGGACGTGAAACATTGTTCACATTGATGTCGTCGGCTACGTCCAGGTGGGTAAAGATCAATTTAGCATCACTTTCGAGTAGTCTCCATAGGTGGGTTAGGGTAGGTCCGTTCGGTGGGTGTTTCGAGTAGGTCACTACTGATTGACTGAAACGCCCGTGATTGTGCGTGCTGTCCTGCTCGCACCCCGATGAGCTCCAGTTCCTTTACGGTGCCGCTCGGTCATGTGTTTGAATCATGTTAAGGTATGGGTAAAAATAATGAATAATTTAAGTACAGGAGCAAACACACGCTTTATTGAAGGAACAGTTTAGTAGCAAGTATACATAAAACGGACACACGAAATACACATTACAAGAGCACATTTAAAACTGAACTGAACTTGTCGAGTGCATCTCTATTTATATAGAAAAACAGCTACCAGATCTTTCCTTTTATTTAAAACTTCGAGAACATTACTTTTCTAGACTCTCACAGTAAACGCGCACGTGTGCGGGATGTTTCGTTCAAAACTCCTGTTACTAACAGTGTTGTTAGGTAAATAAAGTACAATCCAGTTTTTCATAAACAACTACCTATGCCTTTCCTGTCTTTCGCTTCATCCCCCTATTATCTATATTCTGTCTAAAAGAACTGTTGCAATTACTTGGTCACAGACTTCTCTGGGTTTCATCCTTTTCTCGTTCTTCTCAATTTTTCGCTCCCCAGACTCATCCCACTGGACTTATCATCAATTGTCCTCTTTCAATAAATTTTCTTTTCTGATATCTACATTTCTCATTCCGTCTTTCATTCAACACCCATTACGGAAACCTAACTGCCAAAATGGATTTATAAATTGCCTTAACTGTTTTTCGTACGGTTACGTGCTTAATTCTGAAACTTTTATGCATAACATATTAAGTTATAACATATTCCTCAGGCTTTCACGGTCGGTGTCAGTTTGGTTTGGTAATAAACCATGGACCACGGCCGGATTTGCATTAAGTACTTTATGGCAAGGCGCGATGCGAGCCTCTCACACACCTTTTTTTTCTGATCGGCCGATGATGCAGTTCTTACCTGTACGGGGGTTGCAATTAGTAAACAATTAACACAGGTAGCATCGCGGGAAATCATTAGCCTTCACCACAGTACTCCGGGGAAAACAATTGTTGAGTACCTGATGGCATAGCGTGGTGCGAGCCAGTCATACACCATCATTATTGTGATTGGGTCATGGTGCAGTTTTTACCTGGCCACTATTCGGATTGGCTGATGGTGTCATTTTTATCTGTACGTGGGACTTTGTTGAATTTATAAGTACGGGTAGCATGGCAGGACATCTTCAGCCTTTACCACGGTACTGCTGTGGGCCTGACGTGAACACCCTACGTTCAGGATTTTTAAAAAAATTCCACTGATGATGGCAGCCATTGGAGCTGTTGAAACGTTTGGTTTGGTAATAAACCATGAACCACGGCCAAACAGCCCGGATAACTTGAATCATACAAATATTAAGTTATGTTTCTCTTTTTATGGGTTGTCGGTTTAAGCTCACTGTACTGTCGGGTTCTCATTTAATTAATGTATACAGAACAGCTGTATACCGCCCGAATTTAATAAAAATCCAAAACAACTGTTTTGAGGTAAAACCGCTCCAGGTCCGTAACGTCTGAAATAAGCACTGCTGGCTATAAACGGCCATTTTCACCTTGTGATAAAAGGGAGTTGGGAGGTGAGCTCTTTTCCGTCCTCGTTTAGGTTTACCACGCTAGCAGCTAGTAGTCGGTTGGTTACTGAGGGGAGAGTAAGCGTAGTCGAAAGTCGGGGGGTGAGCTAAGCTTTGGGTTATGAGTACAGGTGTTTTCGCATTTATCTTGTTTCAAAGCATTACAAAATTACATACGTTTTGTTTGTTTTTATATGTGTTCATTTATCTTGTACATGATCTTCAGTCACGGAGTAGTTTGCTAAGTAACGAGTTGTATAATTTAAATATTGTGTTTTTTTGTAATTAAATAAGTTTCAGAATTGGTTTAAGGGGTATGTTTGGGGCTCAGAATAGACTAGATTCCTAAGGTAGAGAAAGTGTTATTTGGTAAATTCGTCATTGCCTCGAGTACAGAGACCCTTTTGTAAACAAGTTTCACTTTAAACTTTCGTAAACAAGATTATGCATATAAAGTAAGCGAAAAGCGAGATAGCCACCAACTCCAGAGGGTTGCAGTGTGTAGCACACACCTGTGCGTGTGAAGAAAGGACATATGGGTAATACTTTGTATTAATAATAATTTAAAGAATAATAGTTTTTTAATAAAAATAATAAACTGGAAAAGATACAGTAACTAGTAACTTGAGATTAATTTAGAAATATCGAAGAGTAATTACATTGGAACTTTTGTTGAAATAAATATATAAATATACTTTTGTGTTTTTGGCATCTTCGAATTCTACTTCTTAACTCAGAAAACGTACCTACACTTTCTATCTGTTTTGCCACTCGAGCAGGTAGGATAGTTTGCTGGAAATTTATCTTAGGATTATCCACGGGTATAACAGAGTTACATTAGTGGCAGGGACTGTACTAATACGAAAGCGAATATGTCTTCAGACAAACAAAAGCCTCAGAGGGAGGGAGAGAGAGAGAGAGAGAGAGAGAGAGAGAGAGAGAGAGAGAGAGAGAGAGAGAGAGAGAGGGGGTGGGAGAGAGAGAGAGAGGAGTTAACACCGTTAAATGGTTGTTTGTAAACTAGGAGAGAACGGTTTTATTCGGGCCGTCGAGACACAGACGCTTTGTGAAGTAAAAGTTACGTCTTCTCGAACGTAACAGTTTACACTGAAAAAAAAAACTCGATCGATTAATAATTTTAGTTTGAATCAAACAATGAAAGTGTCGAAAACGGCAGCACAGTTTGCAGTATTATTCTTGTCCTTCCGGTAAAGTTTGTTCCCTTCCTTTGACTAGTTGTTCGTGTGCAGCTAACTTCGATTGTTCGACCTCTCGAGTCAGCCTATCGATTTTTCCGTTCTAATAGACACTCGAATTTAGTGTTTTAATGTACTAGTAAATGTCTTGTAACCATAATAATAAATTACATCTTCTCTGATATATCGATAAACAAACTACAAACAAAAAATTTGCTTAATGTTTTTATCGGACCGGTCGTGGCATAGTGGCTAGTGTGTGGCACTGCTACGCTGTCGGCGCGGGTTCGATTCCCGCCGGGGCCATCTGATTTAGATACAACCGTTCCCCCCTCGCAAAGCGATGACAAACCAGCGAGAGGTATCCTGCCTAGTATAAACCCTCCCCAACTATGCCGTTCGGATCCGGCGTTAAACTGTAGGTCTCATATACCTGTGAGAGACTCCGTAACGCAAGCATCACGGGTATGTCCGGGAAGGGTACAAACCAGTCGAAAGACTGAAGGACCCAATAATAATAATAATAATAATAATGATGATGATGATGTTTTTATCAGTCAGTTCAAATAAACTGAGAATATATGAGGAGTAAAAAACAGTGAACGGAAGGAACACACAATTCAGTTTTATTCACAAATTTACAAAAAAAAAGAAAAACTAATATTTTAGTTCTGCGTAATATTTGTTTTTCCCAACCAAATATTATAACGCAATTGACTTATAAACGAATTTATTCTTCAATGAAGAATGTTTTAACATGGTTATACAGAATTCTCCAGCTATTCCCGACTTCTGAAATGTTTTCCATTGGCCTACAGTTCGTTTCCCGTTTCTTGAAATTTTACCCTGAAGGTCTTTAAAACTAGCCTATATACTGTTCGACGGTCTACTGATCGTCGTATGGTACAGTGGAAAGCAAAATACAAGACTCCAATTAAGTCACTAATCACCAGCTTTAATGATCACAATTAAACAGTTGTAATCAACAAGACAGTCTCTTACAACAAATCACATAATAATTGTTCATACGCAGTAAAATGTCAGCTACTATAAAACACAATTATATTACAATGGTCCCGTACAATTATAAAACACATAACACTTCGCTATAATACTTCGAACCGCACTGTGTAAATCACCCGACAATAACTCGACTAAGCGTCGCTGAAGTCTTGTATTTATACCCCGCTAAGACACCAGAACATTCCATACTACGCATCAGCTCTACACTAGAACGTAATTGATTGGGCGTCTTGACACAGTGCGGACGGCCGGCCGGGCGAATCTAGAAAAGTCTCGCTAACGCATGTTGAGATCACGTACGCACGCAACATGACAGCCGGATTCCACTGGAACATCCGAGAAGAACACGTAGCACGTTCAGTATTACGTAACACTTTCCGCATTACGTAACAGCACAATGCTTTATGACGCACTTCTGTTTTTGGCTAATAGTCTGTAAACTTTGTCGTGTGCTCGCTGTCATGAAGCGTACTGATATGTCACATTTCACGAAACATGAGTTGGTAATCAGCGTTTAATTAACACGCAGCCCCTCTATTTCGGCATGATAGCTATCATCCTTCGTAGCCCAGTAAGCATCGAGGGTTTCATAAGATTGTGGCGACTCCCGTGTAACCTTAGGTGAGATAACGCGACAGACAACAGAACAGACAGAACGAAAATTGCATCGGTACATATGGAGTTATTAAGAAAGTTAGCTACAGTGCATGCAATAGTTGATTAGAAGAAAACTATAGAGATTTAGTGCGTGCAAAGAACAAGTGAAACAAAGGGTGTCGAAACTATAACTTAATAAATTACAGAACTAATAAATTCCATTAGGTTAGTCATTTTAATTACCTGGGTTGTAATATCTCATGTGAAACTGATATTAATTGGGATAGTGAGCTAACAAAATTTAGACGCATTTGTGGAACGATTCATAGGTACCTGAAAAATAAAACAAGGAAGGATACCCGAATGAAATTTTATAAAACTGTGGCTGTCCTCCTCACATTCCTGTATGCTAGTGAGACATGGACTCTTGGTAAACAGGAGGTGCAGAGGATTCAGACAGCTGAAATACAATTTTTTTAAGAGGGACGCAAGATTGTTCTCTCTTGGATCGGAAAAGGAACGAGGATAATCGACGCGATTTAAACATTGTATCATTACACCTGAAGATTGAAGACCACAGAATGAGACGGTGTGAATACTTGAATCGCATGCCTGATATCCGTCTACATGTGGCTGCGTTGGGTTATCACCCTACTGGGAAGAGAGATGTAGTTAGACCGAGGAGTAATGGGTTCCGGAACAGGTCTAAGTCCTAGTCGTTGGAGTGGTGATGATAAATTGCAGGACGATAAAAAAATAAAGGTATCTTCGCTCGAAGTCGAAACCTATTTACAAACTGAGTCGAGTTTGTTCCTGTGAAGATACAATACTCGGTGATCCAGCTCACAGTTCACTCGGTGAACACTGTTGTTGCAACTTGCTGTGTTGAAATTGGGCATCGCTCGTTGCGACATGGTATAGGGCCGACGGTGGTTCCTGAACATTATGCTGCGCCGACCCAATGCATGAATTACCCCCCACTTTCAAGTGTAGCTATGTCATCTAGAGAGAAGAGAGGGGAGACAACAGTTCACTGTCTCACTTCCATGTTGTCTCCTTCTCTGTCACACACATGCTTCCATTGCTCTCGCAAGTCTTGTTGCAGCCGATGATCACACTATGACACTCTGTGTACAAGACTGTAGTGCGCATGTGCGAAATAAATGAAAATTTTGTTAGCCTCGCAACGAGGTGTTTGTACACTGCTCATCTCTAAGCCGCTGTTCGTGACGTCACTGGCGTCAGGTTTCTACACACGGTATCTAGACACCAGCTACCACCGTGTGCTAGCCTGATGAGTCCTACAAATTCAGCGATGCTTACCAGGACGTTCGGAAATAGATTCTCGCTACACGGATTTAGCGTGTATAAACTACAGACTTTGTTAGGTTCGCAACAGCGCGGTGCACGTCTGAGGCATCGGCTTCGTGACTATTTCCTCCATAAAATCTAAGGAGAGCGTTGGTGGCGTAAGATGGAGTGCGACTACTTGCCAGGGATCCGGTTCGGCAGACACCCAGCTTGACCCGGTGTCAGTAGACCCCAGTCTAGCCGAAATAGCTGTTCACCACGGGCCATGATGAAGCGGCGGGTATCAGGTGGGGGAAGGCAGATATTGGAGCCGGGGCTCGAAATCCCCAGGCCTCCACCCCCGGGTGACTGATCGGCCGTGACAGTTTTTGAAAGGAGACACATGTTTGGAGCTAGGAGATGCTTTCACCACCAATGCAGGCCGGAGTGTTTTGCAGGCAGTGGAACAGTGCGTTAATCGTTGTTCAAACTGTGGATTATTATTTTCTAACAACACGACATGAGAAGCCCGTTGAAACCATTGTACGTGCCAATCGGATGTTTTATCTTTATTGTCGCGATCAGTCCTACACTTAACACGCGCCCCTGCTGTGTATACCTTGTCTACACCATGTTATTGGTTTTACTGAACGCGGATTGCATGCGTGCGTCCCATAAAAATATAGCTCATTTGTTTATTCCGTGCGGTCGCTAGGCAATGTTGAAAATAATCCGTATTACAGACGGTATAAAAGACGGCACTATTCTGAGTTAATTTTTTTTGTTATCTCTTCGGAAACGTTTCCGTGAGAAAACAATATTCTCGGACGAAACTAATGTAGCGTTAACCAACCGAGTATCTAGGAGCAATCAGCGATACAACTGTTGTAGCGCTAGGCAACCGAGTATCTAGGAGCGATCAGCGATACAACTGTTGTAGCGCTAGCCAACCTAGTATCTAGGAGCGGTCAGCGATACAACTGTTGTAGCGCTAGGCAACCGAGTATCTAGGAGCGATCAGCGATACAACTGTTGTAGCGCTAGGCAACCGAGTATCTAGGAGAGATCAGCGATACAACTGTTGTAGCGCTAGGCAACCGAGTATCTAGGAGCGGTCAGCGATACAATAGAATTTTGATTGGTGAATGAAACGAGTCGAACTTCTCTGTCGAATAAGAAAGAGTCAGTAAACCTTTTCCAACGTTTTTAAGGAGAGATCTGATATTATAAAATGCATTTCTCACAGTAGAGAATAAAAGCAATAATTTATTTTATCGTGTTTTGTACTGCGGTAATTTGGAAAGGTTTGCGACGTACAGTTGAAAATGTAGAGATTTTATTTTCAAGTGCCCGATAAAACGACTTTCTTCTTTCCAGTGATTATTTGTTTCTCATCGTTCTAACGTACGATAATACGTTACAACTGATTTGTATGGCCAGCAGTTTTCAACTTTTCTCCTTCCGTCCCATTGACAGCCCTTTTGACAAATAGTAGGCCTACTCTTGTTTTAAAAACATTTGTGAATGAAGTATTTCCACTACTTACTCGTAGTATTTCGAAAGTAGGGATCAAAAACAAGGTAATAATGTAATGGTACAAAAACGTTACACTTATTTTACATTAAAAAACGAAAATTGATAATAAACTGGCGAATAACGACAATAATGGCAATGAAAAAAAAATATTTTTTTTAAGTGTGACGTAAAAGTCAGTACTTTTTCTTAAACGCGTTTTGTGTCCAAATAAATAAGCGCGTGCACGTTCATCAGCGTTCTCTTGTCTTGTTCAAATCTGCATCTGCACTGAGCTTATTGAGATATCAGAATTGTTATACAGGTGTAAGAAATTAAGAGTTCCATTAGGCTCATTTTTCTATTTGTTAAAGGGGAGAGATATTTAGTGCCTTTCCACTGAGTTATTCCTATCCGTCACTGACTTCTGGTCAAAAGTTAAGTGCATTCAGCGATGGATCAACTCCCATATGGTGTTATAATTTTTCAGTGATTCCAATTGGTAACTGGTGTTCTTATTTAACACTACACAATAAATGATCATTCTAAGCAGCAACAAAATAAATTCAATTTGGACAAATCTCTTATTTCGCTACAACTGATTTATCAACGATAACTGAACTGACTAATAAAATACCGACTGTACCATGTATTTTTTTATTTTTTATTTTTTTTTTTAAGAAAAGTTTCTAGAAACACCGGAGTTGGGTTGACGTGACATTGGTAGCGGACACGATGTATAAACTTGTCGAATTTTGTCAGAAACAGTATTGAAGGAAGGCATTTTCCTTCAGAAAGCTTATGAAGAATGAAATATTTGAAACCAGCAATGGGGGAAAAAGGAAAAGAAGCCTGGTAAGCGTTCACATATATATAGTGAAAAACGTCTATAAAAACAAAAAGAAAAAACTATAAAAAAACTGAACAAAATATGTTGGTAAGTTTAAAAATATGGATTGTCAAATGAGTTCAAGTGTTCACTTTTTAGACTCGCATCATGATTATTTTCCATAAATTATGGCGGAGTTAGTGAAGACCAGGGTGAAAGATTCACAAAGATATCCAGGAAATAGAAAGAAGATGTTAAAAGTGTTAGAATATCCACATGATAGCAGACTACTAGGCCTACTATTGCTTGATTTTGAATTGGACAATCCACTGAATGCTCGAGAGAAAAAGCACAAAAAAAAAGCTTAAAAAAATAGGAAAAATATTATAAGGGCTTATAATCAGTGCAGGTGGAACTTTATGCTCTTTTCACAAGCTTAAACGAAGAATTTGTATCAAATATATTTTCTAAATGATTCCATAAATATTTATTTATTTAATAAGTGTAGACTTTTTTGAGGTTTTTTAATGATTAAGAATCAGTTTGCGACAAAACAAAAACACTCTTGATAGATAAAAATAAAGATCGTATTTGAAATCAGCAGAAAAAAAAAACATTACAAAATTCAGTGAAAATACTGCAGTTTTCCGTAACTCAATTTTTGCAGGCCACTCGATGATAATTCACTGCTGTTCGCGGACCCACGGTCCCGCCCTAACCAAGTCGTTATAACAGATGAGCAACATTAACGCCACAGTGCTGCATGTAATCGCATTCCATACTTCTTCTATGCATGCAACTGAACCAAACTCGTATAATAGACGTTGAGCTGTGTTATTTTCAACTCGTGTACATTTTTTGTACACCAAACAAGTCTCGTACGCTGAATTCGTGATGTATGCCTATACCATATACAGTATACAGTTCTACGCCACTGTTGGTCCTTTTAATACATACATACTGTACGAACGTGTATTAATTATTTTGTCAGTATACAGGCAGTATAAATACGTATGTATTTGCTGTGTTTAACAGTGCGAATTATCTCTTTCATGCTGTTTGTTCATGCAGATACCGCTGGTACTGCATTACGATACAATATTAAAATCATACCGGTTTTACTGTTTCATAAAAATAAATATTGGAATTCTAGTGTTGAAGACAAACTACTTTTCCCCAGAAAAATGTTTTAACAACCATTCCAACGGCGACTCCGAGTTTAAAAACTAGGGAAGGATTCAATATTGTTCTAAGCCTTTCACGGGCCGGTGTCAGTTATATCTGAAGTATTTACCGGGCTGTTTGGCCGTGGTCCAGGGTGTACAAACAAACCAAACGTTTCAGCACCATCACTGGCTGCCACCTTCTGTGGAATTCGAGTCTACCCAACGCGAGTTGTCAAACGTCAGGCCCACAGTACTGTGATGAGCATTCAGCCAGCCAAGATGGCAGCCAGTCGTGACGGCAGCTGAAACGTTTGGTTTGTTTGTAAACCCTGGACCATGGCCAAACAGCCCGGTAAATACTTCAAATATAGGGAAGGATTTCTTCATATACTTTGGGAACGTATCTACTTTACCTAATGTAGAAACTTCTATACAGAAATTTACGTGCGCTTCATTGGGCTTGTGTTTTTTACCTTAGTGTAGAAATTTAGGAAGCCTCCAGGTGGTCTGATGGCTAGCACGCGCGATTCATGTGTGCGCGAGGTTCAATTCCCGGCGGAGCCTAAGTACGGCGTGCGCTCAGCGTCGTGAGGCAAAACTGAGTAGCCGTGAAGATAACAGCGCCGCCTCCTGGCTGTGAATACCGCAACTAGCGGCTGGCGACGCGTTGTACTAGCCATGCAGTCGTCACACTAAACTCAAAAGCCGTGCTGTATGCCTTGTTCCTTTACGGACTGTTGAGCAAAGGTGTATAGAAGTTTTGAAGTCATTAACACATGACACGCTGCATGTATTATTCTTTGGTTTTGCAATCAAACGTGTGTACCAAAAACATTTTTAACTTCGTAACCGCATAACCAGTCAGCAGCATTGTACGTGGCATTTCTGAAATTTCTAGTAAAACTACTTTTGTTTTCGTAACTTCGGTCTGTTTTTTCTTCTCTCATTTTTTTTTCTTCGTAACTAATATAAGAGTTGCGGTAGTTTTCAGTGTTTTATTCAAAGCTGTATGAACTAATATTTGATTATAACATTATAAAAAAAGGTATTTCATATCAAACAGAAAGAATACATTCTTTTTGATTTTGACTTATTTTGAGTTCTGGTCCCTAGCTCCTTCAAGCGACATAATTTAAAAATCGAGAAAGTTTTTACAATATTTTGAAAAACAAATTCATTTTCCCTAACGCAATTATCCTACAGAATCAATATCGACATTACTACAAAACAAATTGAACATACCACGTTACAAATACAAAACATTGATGGTTGTAAAGTCCTCTTCTTCTTCTTCTTCTTCTTCTTCTTCTTCTTCTTCTTCTTCTTCTTCTTCTTCTTCTTCTTCTTCTTCTTCTTCTTCTTCTTCTTCTTCTTCTTCATGTTTTAGGCATTCTGCCTGTTACGGTTCCCACCTTTTCCTTGGTCTACCTAAATTTCTTCTTCCTCTGGCTTTGTATTTTCTAGCTTTTACTGGAATCCTGTATTGTTGCATTCTTTCTAAATGTTCTTGCCACTTGTTTCTATTAAATTTTATCTTTTCATTTAAGTTGAATACCTGAAGTTCTTGTCTAATCGTTTCATTTCTTATTCTGTCTATTCGACTACAGCCCTTAACTCGTCTTAACTGTCTATTTTAAAGCCATCGTTTGCGTGGTCTTCCCACATCTCTTATACCTTTAGGCGCATATTGTAAAACTTGTTGAGGTAGCCTTTCCGCTTCCATTCTACCTATATGTTCAGTCCACCTCTATATTCCTTGCATTTACAGAGAATATACCCTATTCGTGTCTTATCACATCGTTTCTAATTCTGTCGTGTACAATTCATGTACATCCCTTTACGTATCTCAAGAAATTCATCTCTGCAGCTTGTACATGACGTGTATCTTTTTTAGATAATACCCATGTTTTCTAACCTTATAGAACTTCATTTGAGTTTTATAACTTTCTTGTTTTTCTCTCTAAAGTTCTTTTAATAGTGCCACAAATCGCCTGATATCTGTTTATCTTTCTCTGGATGTCCTCGTCAAATTGATATGTAATATCACCTCCTAGGTACTGAAAGGGGGATATTTGTTCCAGCACTTTATCGTTGATCGTAACTTTTTATCTCGTGGGATGTTTGCCTTTGAAAGCCATTACTTTTGTTTTATTAATAGATATATTGTGACGATACATATCATCACCATGCATATAAGAACTGTTAAGATAAAGAAACCATAGTTAAATAGTACTAGTGTAAATGATAAATGAAAGGAAACTTACAAATAAGTGTGTATTAAGCAGAGTATTCTGGTTCCATGCTAAAACAAAACAATGGATGAAGAAAAATAAATTTTAAAGAAATATAATATCGTAACTATGATGAAAATTAGAAGAAGAGAACTTAATAACGTGATAAACCCAATAGATATGGTAAGTGAGAGGTACAAACAAGTCCAACGATGAAACAACTAATTAAAAAAAAAACATGCAATGAGCAACAAGACAGTGAGGACCACATTAGTTACAACATAACATAAATGCATGAAAGACTGAAAACAAAAAAACAAAAGAAAATAAACTAAAAACTTGTTAATAACCAAGTAAAAGATAAATAAAAAATACTCCATAAATTAATAATAATATTAATTATTAAAGACAAAAGATCAGACAGTAGGTAAAGTTATAGAAAATGCAATACAATGGTATAAATAAGAGTAAGAAATATGTGCATTAGTCTAAGAAAAATTGTAAAAACTTATATTATAAGTGAGTGAAGTGATAAGTGTACAAGGAAGGAAATAGTGATGATCAAAGATCATGTTATAGACCAGTGGGGAAGGGAGAAAGTGAAGTAATGGTCTTATGTATAAACTAATACATATTAAGAACCAGTAAATAAAACTAGTATGTGTTTAAAGGATTCTGCATACCCAGGATTTAGTATGTTATAATTAGTTATTTAAAGGGTTTTGTATACCCACAGGATTTATTATGTTATAATTAGTTATTTAAAGGGTTTTGTATACCCATAGGATGTTATGTTATGATTAATTGTTAAAAGGGCTCTATATACCCAGGATTTTATTATGTTAGAATTGCTTGTTAAAAGATTTGTTTTTTTTTTTCAAGAACAGTAGTTGTAAAAGCTGTTCAGAAATGTCAATGTCAGGTACATGGTGAAACATCATATTATGTAAAAAATCATCGTAAAGGAATGGCAAAATGATAAGCCTATAGGCCAAAAGAGATGAGCTGAACTTAAACAACACTCAAATATCCAAAATAGTCCTAACCAAACCAAATAAAATTAAACAAAAGCCTGACCTTTATGAAACAGGGAAGGTATTGATAAAATTATATGTCAAAACCCACAATAGCAATAACCAGATGGATAAAGAAAGTATTAATAACACATCAGGCAAGCCATTGAGCTGACATGTTGCTAATATTATTGTTATTATAAGAAAATTATGCATAGGTATTTAAAACTGTAATGTTATATATAATGTAGAAGTATCAGACATTATTGTTAGTAGTAAATACAACCCTATTATAACATATTTACGTAGTAAAGAAGGCAATAAGAAATGTTAAGAAAAAATATGTAAAAGCCTAAAAACTTAAATTTATAAATGTGCTAAAATAAGTGATACTGGGCCGAAGTGGGCCATACGCGGTATCAAAATACTTCTATTTTTCCAAACAACAACATCGTGCAATCCAAATTTAAATTAATCAAAAAATAAACAGGGAGTAATTTGTGGTGACAGATATAAATTTCAAAGATTTCGAATAATTAACGTCACGTGACCGGGGTCAAGGAAAAATGGACCAATCAGAGCTCACAAAAGCGTGGTCATAGCCGTTAGCTAAACGGATTTTTCGAATTACTCTATTGTTAAATCTCAGACTGAACAGATCAACTCCGTGTAGCAGAGAGTCACATTTCGATGAATAACCAATAACCAAAAGTAAAATATAAAGAGATGTCAAAACAAAATAAGAAAAACATTAAAAAAATTACACAAGCAAACCGTACTAATAGAAGTAATTGAAAACCGAATGAAAAGATGATGGTCAACTTAAACTAACACATTCCAAGTATGAAAAAAAACGTAACTGCAAGTTGGTGAGATTGAATAAACTATACTAATAACGACATAACCATACCATACACAACACGAGATTCACCAAAAACACTGTTAAACCAGACACTTGTGAACTTTAACAAAACTTTATTCAGCAACATTGTGGACATAAAGTTACTAAAACACTATTAATTTAAAGAAATTAGACGAAGCAGATTTGAGGGACACATAAGTACAGGCCGACGGCCATTTTGATTGACAAAACTCCGCCATTTCGATTGACGTTTGGAAGAGAACCGTGAATAGTAGTACACTTTAACTTAAACATTATTTTAAATTTATTAGTTATTAAGAATGTTGATTAACCAGCTGTAATGTATTGTATTTTATCCTGAAGCATTTTCTGATCTTTCCTAACAGCTCAAAGAATCCACGACCTGATATTAAAAAATAATATTGTAATTTATTTTAAACATTTTATTGTTCGAGTCGAGTTTGGTGAGCGAGTCGATACGGTCACTATCCCGTTCGATTCACGAACCATTGAACTGACCCAGATTATAACATCATCAAATAAACTAATTTGTTAATGTAAAAAAGCATTTTATTTTTTAAAGTGAATTAAGATAAAGGATTTTCAGGTGATAAATAAGAAGAGAAATACAGCGAGAGTGAAGAACATTGAGAAATTAGGGGACAAAACCAGATAACCTATAAGACAAGGTCGAATCATCAATCGATTGTGGAAAACCCACACAGTCTATTCTAATTATTAAGAACAATTTTTTTGGCGACATTTTCAAAACTACGCACGCGAACACCGCTCTAATAACCGTATACTCGATGACGGCCTGTCATTACCTGATCATTCTATTGAATTAAAGTAACTAAAATTTAAAACCAATTAATAAAAATAATTCAGTAAACAATAAATTTATTTCAAAAATAATAAATAAATAATTAAACAAGAAAAGAGAGCAACGTATCATATTTGGAACTTATCAATATACAAAAATTATTATGTTATGTATATATTTAATTCCAGAGATGTTGACTTCATTACATGTTTGACAGCTAAACCATTTCCGTATTAAAATGTTAAAATTATATTGAACTGTAATTAAGAATTATTAACTTCCTTAACTTTTGCAGGGGCGACTTACCCTCAGAGCCATCATTCAGATGAACCCTTTCGAAAAGAAATTTAAAGAATAATTCTCTTCTTTAAACTTAAAAACAAACTAATATTTTTTGTTATTTAATTTATTACGATTTATTATAAATACGATATTGAGGAAAACTTTTGATAGGTCTTCATGATACCGTCTTGTCAGGAGAGTATCCAGCGATATTCTTCTGTCTTTTATTCAGCGTTAAGGACTGCTAAAGGATCCAGCTTTCACAAAAGATCAGCTGTCACTACTGTTTGAATCATCGGTCTTTAGGAGGTATTGTAAGTTCTTCTGTTATCGGATTCATGTATATTATCAATCTCTTTCGGTGCGCTCAGTACACGCTTGCACTTCTTGTTTGACCATAGGTACTCAGATCACTTTGGACGTTCTCTTTCCTCAGATATCAAGGGCTGATTACAAACTTTATGTTCAATCTTAATACCTTTATTGGAAACTGTGTATGACTTCTAAGATTGAATGAGAGCCGGTTCCCCGAAATTGCAGCCCGTAAGTCCGTGTAGGTTTATGAACATATTTTTAAAGTACATGTAATTTGTTATTAAGATTTAGCGATGAATTACGACCAGTCGGCCAATAGAGGTTGCTTGCTTTATGTCCAGATTGTTTCTCTGAATCGAATATGTAGTTTTCGAATTTAACTTCAGGTCCAAGTGGGTTCCAAGTGTATCTGACTTATTCGTATTATTAAGTATGATAAGTGGAGGGGACATTTCCTTGCGGGGAGTAAAAGTTGTGTGTTGATTTAACTTCTTTTTTTTTTAATTTCTTCAGCCAACTTGTAACGACGCAACCGAATTTTCCACTTTGGAATCATCTGTAAAGGATTTGCAACGATAATTAACAAAAGTATTTTTTGCGTAAGAGACGGTCTGCACTGTGTTCTCTCTCTCTCCCCCTCCCTCCCAACCCTCTTGATCGTACTATATACTTTCATTTCTGAAATTTGTGCGTGGGCGCGAATGTACGTGTATTCTGGGCGGAATATGTTTCATTTCGCAAATACATTTCTGATGCAAATACACTTTCAATGGCCGGACTGAAATCCGGATTTTGGTGTCCACATGACTGGTTCACACCCCCAAGTAAATAACGTATTTTTCTCAGGAATAGGGAAGGACGTTTGATAAGAGATGGACGCTGTCTGGACGGTTCGCTTGTTTATTCACGCAGACAGCCGAGAAAGTATATATATATTTTTAGTAAAAGTTTTCCGTCAGAGGCGGAGGCGAAGTTCACAGGGAGACGATGTTAAAAAGAATTTTATGAAACCACTTCGTAACTTCGGTCTTCTGTTTTTTTTTCATCTCTTATTTTTTTCTTCGTGACTAATATAAGAGTTTGCGGTAGTTTTCAGTATTTTATTCAAAGCCGTAGGAACAAATATTTGATTACAACATTATAAAAAAAGATATTTCATATCAAACAGAAAGAATACCGTGCGTTCATTAAAAAAAAATTAGTTTTTTTTTTTTTACAAAGTAAACACGTCATCGTCTAAACGTTTCACTCCCCCCGTCGTCTTTCACGATGTTTGCCGTCGGTCCCCTAAAAACCTTGTTTAGGACTGTTTTCTGTCGTGTGCTCGACTCTAGGGAGAATATTTAAATACAACTTCAGCACAAGGAGAAACATTCGGTAATGTACGCAATTTAGTTTTGTTCACTTTTAATTACTTTTTTTTTTTTAATTTAAAGACTTAAAGAAAACTAAAAACTTGTTTTCGTGATTTTCACTCGTCAATTTATTTAATAAATAATACACCACGACAGCTGTTTCGGCACACAGTGCCTTCTTCAGATGGTAAGAGCTGACTAGTTACGTACAATAAAATATCACATAAAGCCAGTGCTATGAGAACGATAATCGACTTAAGTTCGAACAATAAACAATACACATTACATATACACAACTATATACAAATTAGAAAGGAACGTACATTTACTTATATAATTTCAAATTTAAAAGCGGAGAGCTATTTAAATCAGTTTGGTTGTTCAAAAGCAAACCTAAATCTTTACGCTTATTAATTTCGAGGGCTTCAAGTAAATCAAGTTTTTTACCTTTTTCCAATACATGTAAAATTTTAAAGTTATCATTAAAATTATGATCTTTTTCCAACAAATGATTCGCATAATTAGATTTACCATCCTGATATCTCAAACTGTAATTGTGATCGTACATTCTTTTTGAAAACGACCTACCAGACTGGCCAATATAAATTTTGTCACAAGACCCACACAATAACTCATATACTCCTGACTTTTGGAGTTTCTCTACTTTACTCTTATTATTCTTAATATATCTACCAAGAGAAGATTTCGTCCTAAAAGCTATATTTGTATGTTTTTGAGTAAAGTATTTACCAATTTTATCCGATACAGTACCTATGTAATTAAGTGTATGGAACTTTTCCTTATGTGTTGGAATACGATACACCAATCTTAATGTTTGTAAATATAGTTTTTTATTCAACAACTGATCTATTAGACTTGACTGATAACCGTTGTTAACTGCTATTTGTTTTATAATGTTAAGTTCTGTTTGAAAATCTGAATCTAAAAGTGGGATACTAATAAGTATATGAATATAACTATGAAAAGCTGCTAACTTGTGTGAGTATGGATGTCCAGACGTGTTGTGTATAACCATATCCGTATGCGTAGGTTTATGGAAAATGCTAAAATTGAGTTTATTATTTTGTTTTGTAATTGAAAGATCCAAAAAGTTAATACTATCATTTACTTCAATTTCTATTGTAAAGCTTATGTTCCTATGTATACCGTTAATAAAATTAAGAAAATTCTGTAATTGCCTACGCGTACCACGAAAGATTGCCAACACATCATCCACATATCTGTACCAAAACATGAACAATTTAAAATACGGATGAGCTCTTATTTTGGTTTCTAAATCATCCATAAATATTTCAGAAGCCAAGGGGCTGAGAGGGTTACTCATAGTAAGCCCTTCTTTACCCACATAAATTTTGGGAGAACACCCAGACAGAAAATCGGGCTGGACGTTAAGCCTGAAGGTGACAACGTCACCACCATACGTCTTACCCTGCGATATGTTATCAATATAATACAGTAGTAACATATCCAGGGGACATATTCACTACTAAATTGCCTCAAATAAGGAATAGCCGGACGGATACCAGCTCTAATCTTTGCCTATCTAAGACCGGAACAAACCATCCTTGGTTTAATCCGTGATGTTGATGATGACTTTTAATTACTATCCATATTATCACGTTCTTTGAGCTAGTCGTGTGATACACATGTAAGGTGACTGGAAACGAAGACGTAAAACGATTGATGTCACATATTTGCTAATTCTTCAGACAATTTCTTTTGTAACTTTCGTTAGCATGTCTGTTGTTTAGTTGGGATGGATTGCAAATGTATTGCGAGACTTTGTGACGTTCTGTTTTATCACTTCTTTCTTATATGGAACACTAAAGTGTGAAGGGGAGAATTCGGTTTCAACCAAACCGTGCAGCGTTAACCATTGTACTGAAAGTCCTGGATTGTATTAATTGTCGACTTATTATTAAAGTTGTGAGTAACGTATTTTCTGGTGTCTAACTATTTTATTCCACTGTTTTAAGGACCACCAACCGTGCGAAGTAGGTTTCAGACTTTAGGGACAATATTTCAGACTTAACAAAAAATTTCCCCGTCATTTTTTTAATCGTTTAAAATAAGATGGAGGAACTCATAAATATTAATAATAATTCTACTCGGGAGCATATATGATGGCGAAAGTGAAAGCGTATTGCGCAGAGAGAGAGAGAGAGAGAGAGAGAGAGAGAGAGAGAGAGAGAGAGAGAGAGAGAGAGAGAGAGAGAGAGAGAGAGAGAGAGTGAGAGAGAGAGAGAGAGAGAGAGAGCCAGTGCCGGAAACGATAGACAGACTGATAAGTAAGAGCAGAAAATCATTGAGAAAAGGACCAGAGTAATGAGTAGTACGGTCAGAAACATTAATGTTCATCTAGCAGACTAGGTCGTAAAACTTGGGGGGGGGATGTTTTATCTGTCAGTAGTGTTCGTGGCTCGGAGCGTTTTGTAAAATATTCCGCTCTCCCGCGCCGGCTAATTCTCTCTCATCAGTTCGAATAATGTCGCTTGAATTCTTCACTCTTCCCCGGCGTTGTTCTTATAACGTTTCTCCCATAGCAGAAATCTACCGGTAGAGCAACGACACTTCAGTTTTTTTTTCCAACAAACTTCGCCTCTTATCTTTTTGTTAATTTAGAAAACGACGTGCAGTAATTATTCTTTGCTCTGTTCCGTGTTTCCCCTCTGACATCTCTCTCTCTCTCTCTCTCTCTCTCTCCTCTCCTCCTCTCTCTCTCTCTCTCTCTCTCTCTCTCTCCTCTCTCTCTCTCTCTCTCTCTCTCTCTCTCTCTCTCTCTCTCTCTCCCTTCCGCTTCTTTATTCTACTTTATGGACTTGTTCCTTGATTATCAGGCATTAAGGAACAACATCACCCCTTAATCCAATAATGTCGCGATCGGCGTGGGTAGACGATTATTAAAAACGACAATTCGACCTTCCAATAAGTAGGCGTACTGCAAAAAGTTGATGTTTTTCATCGTTTTATAAGCGTATCTGCTGTGTGACGGTTGCTCGTACACTTGGACTTTATTCACAGTATCTTTTCAATGGGAACCAATGGAGTGGCGTATCGTTAGTCCAGAGGGGATGATGTCGCCGAACTACGCATAAAATAATCTTATTACGAACAAAGTACCGCCACAATTAACTGGTTGTCTATTATATTCGTCTAAGCGGTACTTTTATTTTATCTCGGCCAGATATTGTGTGTTAATCGTCTCCGTTGTATCAGTGTTAATCGCCACTGGTAATCGCTTTGCACTAACGGTTAGTTGAGCTTATACAAGGAGCTGAATCAAGAATCCGCTGGAATGGGATTGAATGTAAATATCAGTAAAACTAAATACATTCTGATTTCTGCATCAGAAAGGAGAAGAAAGCTATATAATTTATGCTTAGAGGACAATTCATTTGATAGAGTTAATAAGTTCAGATACCTGGGTAACGTGATAGATTACGAACGTCCGTAAACACGACAATACATGACAGGATACAAACAGGAAATAGGCCACATGATGCCAACATTAGACTACTGAGAAGCAAACTTATTAGTCGTAATACAAAAATAAAATATATAAGACACTTACCAGACCGGTTGTTACTTATGGAGGCGTGACAGGGACATTGGCAAAAAAAGGAACAAGAAACACTAAGAAGGTGTGAAAGAAAGATTGTAAGACGTGTTTATGGTTCGGTTAAAGAAGATGACGAATGGAGAATAAGAAAAAATAAGGGATAGATGAGCTATTGAAGCATGACGACATTCTAAGATTCATAAAGGTTCAACGAATACAATGGCTAGGTCACATAGAGAGAAGGGATAATCAGCGTATGCCAAAGAAAATCCTGAGGGGGCGCAATTCTGTAGAAGCTGAAAGAGGTGCCGACGTAGGATAAGATGGTTGGATTATGTGCTAGAAGATCTAAGAAGAATTGATGTGAGGAGTTACGCTGAGATGACAATTGGAGGTACTGGAAATGATTGGTGTTGGAAGTCAGAGCTCACGTTGGGCTGTAGTGCTGGAGAAGAAGGAGGAGGAAGAGAAGAAGAAGAAGAAGAATTGATTTGCAATAGACGGGGCCTTTCAGTGTCGACGTATTTTCATTTTCACCAATTCGGAATTACTTTAAATGGTAGACACGTCGGAAAATGATAAACACACCTATGCTCTGTATGACGATGGTTGGCGCGTGGACCCTTGGCTTACCTGCTGCCTCTCCCCAATTGTAATTCTTCCGCCCGGGCTCGACAGCAGCTAATTGCCGCGTGAGTCACCTCACTGTGCGTCCAGTATGAAACAATTTTTTTTTTTGCCTCGCCCAATACTGGTAAAATTTTGTTATATTTGAAATCAGCGATATAATACGATGAAAACGACACCAAACACGACTAAGAAATATTAAAAATTGGGCGTTATAAAGCACTATGCACTGAAGATGTGTATTAAAGTAGTTGTTGAGCTTTTACCTTGAAACACCTTAAAATTTAATATTTTTTAGTCGTGTTTGGTGTCATTTTCATCGTATTATTTCGCTGATTTCAAATATAACAAAATTGTACCAGTATTGGGCGAGGCAAAAAAAAAAATTGTTTTATACTGGACGCACAGTGAGGTGACTCACGCGGCAATTAGCTGGTGTCGAGGCCGGGCGGAAGTATTACAATGGGGGAGAGACAGCAGGTAGGTAAGGGTCCACACGCCAACCATCGTCATACAGAGCATAAACAGCTCTTGTAACGCCAAGCGGCGACAGTTAAGGGTAACAAGGTTTTCTCTGTTTTTTTATCAGCGCGCCTGATGTAATTGTACTGCCGAACACGGGAAATATAACTCTTTAGTTGTATCCTCTGAGGAACAGTGAGAAGAAAAGCGTTATACATTTTTTTAACCTTTCGGGGAATAGGTTCGTTTGGTCGTTTCGCCGTCATTCTGCCGACATTGTAGGTCTGGCACCATTACGCTGCTCGAAAGTGGTGGGCAGAAGGTAAAGACTCGATTCGATTAACACGTAGGTACAAGGTTCTTGGAATTTCACTTGTTTTTAGTAAAAGCATACAAAATTCTGTATGCTTTAAGGCGTAGTAGTACAGAAACGGTTAGATTCAGAATAGTGATTGCATTGTGGATGCGGGGGTGCCTTTGCACCCGTGGCTTGATTACAGCTTCTGGAACGTGTCCGATGGCTGCCAGGAGTGAACATAGTGCTGGCACAATTCAACAGGTAACCTAACACTGGAAAGGGAAACCGCCAACCAGTTAACTGAGAAGGCGGGGCGGGGGAGTTGAAACTTTATTTTGATTTTTCCACTGCCGCTGGTACCGATTCGAGCAACAGATGTTGCCCGTCTGAAGTCCAGTCAGCAGACGCCCTGGGGCGTCGGTCGCTCCCCGCGAGGCGGAGAGCCTCCGTGTCAATGATCGATGACAGCGACAAGCAGCCAACTCAGCGTGCTAGGAGGTGGTTGAATAGTGATTACCACAAAGTTATTACATTGCGGAATGTTTTTTAGCAATCGATTTCTCGTCGCAATAACTGTAAAGAACACGTCAGCGATATTATCCCTCACTCTCTAATAAAAAACAATTATACCTATTGTTGGAAAAAGTGTACAAAAACGAACTGAACAATAGATAGTTGACAATTATTTTGAAGGACTGAAAAAAAAATACCGTTTACAGTCGTTGGCACGAAGGATTTTAATTACATAGTGAACTGCAACGGCTCTCCTTTGCCACGAAAAATACTTATTGCTTTCAGCTTCTCTCTTTTTGTCCTTATTTTATTTTACTTGGTTTGTTTTCAGTGACTTCTCTATGACAATTAAAGTTGCCCTTCTGTACACAATTTAATTTGTAAAAATAATGTAAATTTTCAATACGTAAAAGACAATAACTTACAAGTGTTTATAATGTTTGTTCTATTAAAGATTTAAAAAATCTGTATAATATTTACCGTATTTCTTTCGTCGTGTGACTTCGTGTTGCGTTCGATTGATTTACGCGTTTCGAAACATATGTTTTGTCTTCAGAAATTTAAAATCACTCAAAGTGAGGTCGTTAAATATTAAACTGCAAATATTGAAAACAATTCCACACATATCCGCGTTACATGAGTGGAAACCCGGATATGTGTGGAATTGTTTTCAATATTTGCAGTTTTAATATTTAACGACCTCACTTTGAGTGATTTTTATTTCTGAAGACGAAACATATGTTTCGAAACGCGTAAATCAATCGAACACAACACGAAGTCACACGACGAAAGAAATGCGGTAAATATTATACTGTCTGGCCGCGATTCGATGATCGAGCATTGTGTAAGGTGGGAGAATCGTGGCCGGGTACTACGGTAGGCTACATGGGGGTAAACCAAACGGCTAGTACACACATTTCACCCTACCTTGCTTACAAGCGGCCGCGTGGTGGGAGAGAACAGCCTCGATCATCCAGTCGCAGCCGACAAAATAGAACACTGTATTCAGATTGATAGTAAATTTCCCTTTAATTTGATACCTCACATGAGCTTTTCAGATTTTTTCAGTTTTGACCCTTTCACATTTTTGCCACCCCCTACTTTTTTGGAGGAATCACTCTTAAAAACATAACAATATCCTTCTGAGGTAAAAGTACAGACGTACTTTACGAAAATGGGTTGTTGTGTTCAAAAGTTATCGTCAGCACAAAAAAAAAAAAAACAACACAAATGCCAATCAGTCGAGATAAAACTGAGACACTCTTCGGTTGTTCAATGCGTTTTACGTAGCGAATGTTTTAATGTTAGAGTTATACTACGATTAGAATTTGCATTCTGCGTCTTTCAACGCCAATGCAAGTTTCCAATGCACAAATATAGATTAGAAATATCAAAGTATGTAGATAGCTCAATTTTTACTGCCCGATTTCGAAAGTATTTTCTTCTCTTCTAGGGCTGGTTGGCAGCTCGCCTTTCTTCACGCTTCTCTGCTTTTCTTTTCAACTCACAATATGATGTGCAGTTTATATCGACCATAAGCTGTTTCATGTAGTCTAAACGGAGTCGTCCTCTTTGATTCTTCTCTTCAATTGTTCCTTCTATTATTATCTTAAACAATCCATTGTGTCGTAGTATATGCCCTATAAACTTAGCTCTTCTGCCTTTTAAATTTCGTAGAAAACTTTTCTCCTCCTGAGCTCTTCTGAAGACTCCCTCATTCGTTATCTCCCCCCCCCCCTCCCAGCTTATCTTGAATATTCTTCTGTAGCACCAGGTCTCAAATGGTTGGAGTCTTTTCTCGTCACTTTCTCCAATTCTCCAAGATTCACTCCCGTATAGGGCAACACTCCACACGTATGTCTTTACTAGATTCTTCCTTATTTTTAGGCTGATAGTGTTTGAAGTGACGCGATTTTTCTGTTTGTTGAAAGCAATTTTAGCCTGGTTAATTCTGCTTATAATTTCCTTACTGCTACGTCCATCACTTGTGATTTTACTTCCTAGATAGTTATTTTCTTTAAATGCCAGGAGAACATTATTTCCAAGAGTTATTCTGACTGGACCTTCTTCTTCCCGACTACAGACTAGGACTTTGGTCTTTTGTTCATTTATTTTCGTCGAAAGTATTTTATCTTTCCATATTCTTGCTAATTTTGTAACGAATGAGGAAGCGCTCCAAAGGGTTGGTGAAGATGGACATATATGTTCAAGAGAGTAAGAGGAAGGAAAATGAATTGGTTGGATAGAGGATGGGGCGAAACTGTCTGCTGAAGGCGGCACTCGGGGGAATAGTGAATGAGAGGGACGGGAATGTGAAGAGGATGATGAGCTCAGTTCAGACTGGAAGGAGACACGCAGATACAGCGCAGAAACGAGGTGCTGCTCGGAGAATGTTGCCTTGTTGTCTTGCTGTTACAGAAGACAAAGCATGATTGAATGTTGGCGTTGTTATTGCTTTGGGTAATCATCTTTCCGTATCGTCACTGCAGATTCGTAACTGCAAACACGTGTAATATACTCCCCTTAATTACTTTCCGTCCCGTGGTAATACTTTTCACTCTTCACAGAAAAATGTGTCTTAACTTTTTTTCTTACAGTTAAATTAACTTTTCCCTGGTTGTCCTACATAGTAATAAGTTAAGTCCAGTTTCACCATTATCCGTGGTTTTGTTTGAACATTCTTCTTTTTTCTTACAGCTCTACAACACTTTGTCGGCTTTAGCTTCCACCACCTTTTCAGATCTTCCAAAACATCATACAATCATCTTTTCCCTGTCATTCCACTGTCTTTTATAGTACGTGAATACGTGCTTCAATTATTGTATTCGGTGGGATTTAAAGATGTCCTGCTCCCGTATCAGATCTTGCAATTTTGCGTCGTATCGTATTCTACAGTTCTCTTCCTGATTCCTAGTCCTGTGTATTTTTTAGAGAGATCTTGTTATGTTTCCTGATCGTCGTCCCCACTTCTGTTTCGCTTGCGACTATAGGGCGCTCATTAAGGCAGGATCTGATGCAAGTTTAGTGTCTCTACTGAGGAATTCCTAAGGCTTTCACGGTTGGCGTCAACTTTGTTAAATTTGCTGCCTGCCGAACTGTTAAGCTGTGGACTACTGCTTCTACTTACAACGGACGTTTCGACCCACCATCGGAGGCCATCTTCAGTGTAAAACGAATAACAAACTGACACGGTATTCGCCAATTCATCGCAGTACAGTATTGACCAATTCACCCTCTGTACCTGGTGTGGCGAACACCGTCCCAATTTATTGATCGTTTTACACTGAAGTTGACCCTTGATGGTGGTGTCGAAACGTTTGTTTGCAATAGAAGCAGCAGACTAACAGCCCGGCAGGTAGCAATTTCAACAATGTTCTACTGAGGTTGTTAGACCTATAACTGAATACCTGTAAAATTGTTGAATATGTTCTTTTCGTAAACCGTCTCCTCTTCTTAGTGCATTGTTTCATGTCGTTATTATGTAATACCAATAACCTAAGTAACTTAAGCATGTCTACCACTCCTTTGAAGCACTTCCAGTACGAAAAATGTGGTTTATGTAACATCATCATCATCACTACTCCAAGGACTAGGCCTTAGACCTGTTCCAGAACCCATCTCCGTCTCGGTCTACCGACATATGTTCCCAATAGGGTGATAACCCAAGGCAGCCACAGGTTGACGGATATCAGGCATGCGATTCAAGTGTTCACACCATCTCCTTCTGTGGTCTTCAATCTTCTGGTACAATGATACAATGTTTAAATCGAGTCTAATATCCTCGATCGTTCTCCTATCCAAGAGACAAAGACCTCGCGTCCTTCTTAGAAATTTAATTTCGGTTCCGTGAATCCTCTGCACGTCCCTTTTACCAAGAATCCATGTCTCACTAGCATAAAGGGGACAACCACAGTTTTATAAAATTACAGTCAGGTATCCTTCCGTGTTTTATTTTTCAGGTACCTATAAATTGTACCACAGACGCGTCTAAAGGTTTATATAACAATAAATAATTATATTTAGTGGACTGTTAGAGCTAGTTATCTATTTTGCACAGCGTTTAAACACGTGGTGCGGTCTGACGGGAAAGTCGTGTGTTGTGGTAATTCTAACACGGAATTTTGTACTGGCCGAGGATTCTGTAATAAACAGAGGTGCAGTTCTGTACTATTGTAACTGCCCGGTAAACTCAGTCCGGCTGCGGTCGGTCTCTGGTTACACGTTAGGGAACTGAGTTAGCGAGAACTTGTTTTTGAACTCGGTTTGCAATGAAAACAATTTTGTTTTAGTTTGCTCACACGTACGCATATACCAGGGTAAGATTCACTTGAAAGGTACACTTGAATGTCCTAATCCTTCAGTTATCAGGATTATTTATCAATAACTAGGAAAATGTCTGTAGTTTTTTAAATTTTTGGTCAAGTTCACCATCATCACCCTCAAGGTTTAAACCAAGGATGGTTTGTTCCGGTCTCAAATAGGAAAATTTTACAGCTGGTCACTCCAGCGCTTCCTCGGACGTCCCACACCTCTCCGTCCCCTCGGCTAATAGTTCCATAGTTGTTTGGGGATGCGCCAGTCATACATTCGGCAAAGATGTTCCCACAAATTCAGCCGATACTGGGCGATCCTGTCGAGTATACTCATAATATTCAGTTCCTGCCGTATGTCTGTGTTTCTTCTATGATCATGGAGAGTATACCCTGCCACGTGCCTGAGAAATGTCATTGTGTTTCTTCTATGATCATGGAGAGTATACACTGCCACGTGCCTGAGAAATGTCATTGTGTTTCTTCTATGACCATGGAGAGTATACCCTGTCACGTGCCTGAGAAATGTCATTTCAGCCGCTTGGATTCGACTGGCCTGGCCTTTCGTTAAAGTCCAATTCTCAGACGCATAAAGAAGTGTGGGAAGAGGCATCACCTTGTAGAATTTTAGGCGTGTTCCTTTACTTGCTGGATTAAGGGTTCGCCTGATGGTCCCGCACATAAGGTTGAACTTATGCAACTTATGCACCACGTCGTTGCTTGCATTATAAGACACACTGTAGCCCAGGTATTCAAAACTGCTAACTTGTTCCAGGACAGTAACATCTATAACAATTTTTGCCCGTACGGGATCAGTTTCCGTAATTTTTGCCCGTACGGGATCAGTTCCACAAAAAGCGATCACCTTGGTTTTAATTGTGGATATCTACAATCCAGAGTCTTTGCAGATTCCATTTAAGAAATGTATACCCATCTGCAATCTGTTTTCAGAGTCCGACAGAATAGCCTGATCGTCCGCAAACAACGAAGTGTCAATTGTAGAGTGATCAATCATAAAATGGTTTGGAAGACACATCTGCCAGTTTTGTATGACATCGTCAATATATAAATTAAAACGGAAATGTGATAATGGACACCCTTGTCGTACTCCACAATTGATCAGGCCAAATCTAGGAGCTGTTCTCGATTTCCCTGCTTCCATTAAGATTTTATTCTCCGAATACAGACTCTGTATTGCTCTAATTAGATGTTGTGGGATCCCTTTCCTTGCCATTACTGCCCATAGTTTGGTCCGATTCACTCTGTCAAAATCCTTCTCGAAGTCGATGAATCCTATGTGTGTGGGCAGCTGATTCTATGCTTTTCAATGAGCTGGGCTATTGTAAATGTACAATCTAAACATGATCTGCCCTTCCTGAAACCGTTCTGGGCCTCTGAAAGTATGGTCTCTGTTATCACATTCAGCCGTGTTCGTAATATAGATGCATATAATTTATATTGGTTAAGTTTATTTTCTTAATATGCCTAATCTCGTATATTAGGAAATAATGATGCGTGCATTATCGCGGTCCGCGTGGGACAACGATTTCTAAGACCTGCTGTCCAGATGTTAACTAACAATAGAATTATTTTTCACAGAGAAATTATCTGCTTACGTCACCCGGACTTGATTGCCTTGAGGTATAAAATCATATCTTGTCTTTGACTTTCAACTGAACTATAGTTAACAACAATAGTATTAGTGAACAAGGCTAATAATAGGAAGCGAAAGCTACTTCACAATGCATGGATTGGAATTTGTGTGAATGCACAGTTATGCATTCAAACGGTGTATTCGAAATTCGTATGCACGCTTTATAGATTTTGAGAAGACATTTGACAGAGTTCGTCATTCCAGATTAATTGAAATAGTGACGGCGAAGAACAATGACAGACGGAATCCTTAGAATCATATCTAATCTCTACTAATAATAATGGCTCCCATGTATACCACCGAAGTAGCTTAGGAGAAAGCAGGGTAGGCTGCCTTATGTGAGCCGTACGGCATACAAGGAAGGCAGTGTGGCCAGCACTACGCTTCAGCCGCCCATTATTATCCCCAGGATGTTATCCCAGGTACTCGTTTTCAACAGGCTGAGTCGACCTGGGGGCTGAAAAACGCACCTTGATTGTATGGTGCGAGCCCGGGAATTGAACCCAGGACTTCTAGGTTAGTAGCCAGGTGCCATATCCACTGGTCTACTGAGCCGCAGCATCTAATCTCTACTGCCATAGGAAAAATAGAGCCACAAAAGATGGCGATGAACCATGAGAAGAAATACGAATTGGGAGTAGTTCTTCTCATGGTTCGGCAGAGAATGGTTCTCAAGGAGAATATCCGTGGAGTTCGGCAGAGTTCCATGCTGTCTTCTCTAATTTTTAATATTTATAGTCAGGCTATATTTCAGGAGTCTGTACTGGAGAGTCCGGAAGGATTCCAAATATTTGGGCGACTGTCAACAATATACGATGTGTCAATGGAACCCTTATTATATGACGAATAGGATTAATATCCTATTTCCAAATAGGATTAATAGGTAGATAATAGGATCTCCAAATAGTGGCAGAACGCCTTAATGATACTTGTCGGGAGTATGGGTTGAGAATTGTTTTAAATGAAAAAGAAGTGAATTTCTCAAAAACGTCCCGGCTTAAGTCCGGAAAAGGTCTAAGTATTTCCGGCAGTCCATCCACAGAATCGATCATTATAAATGCCTTCAGGTACGGATGACCGAAAACATCATCAGGCGAAAACATTCAGAGCCAATATAAAAATCGCTAAAGTTATATTTATAAAGATGAAAAATTATTTTATAATTGAGGAAAGATTGCAACATTGCCAAGGGTAAGATTAATATGGTAGCAGGTTTCGCCTTCCACGTTAGTGGTGCCGAAAACCAGGCTTTAAAATAGACAAATATGAAGAAACGATTATACATCAACTGAACGGCGGGTATTTTGCAAGAACGGTATGCGATTGTGAATGTTGTATTGTTCTGTACACTCAACAGCGGAAAGGAAATGTTCACTATAAAGAAGAGAGTTGAATTATCCAGGCTGCTTCAATGAGAGGACAATGATACTCTTTGTTAAGATTGATCGTAAATAGAAAAAGAAATAGCAAAGCCAAGTACAGGAAGACGATACGGTCTATTGGTTTAGGAACAAGAGAAACTGTTCGCATTGCAAGTTTAGTAAGAATGGTGATCTCAAGCCTCCGATAGGAGATGGAACAGTAAGATGAAAAAGAAGTGAATAATAATTAACTAACAAGAAAATCGTTTCATAAAAAATCATCATCATCATCATCATCATCATCATTATCATCATTATCTTCACACACGGTATAGGCAAGGTGCTGCCTGTTCCCCCTTCAGGTCCATCAGCCATCTCTTCCTGGGTGTACCAACACACCTGTGTCCTATAGGTTTGTACTTCCAGACTTGTTTGGCCAATCTGGAATCTGACAGTCTTTCCAAATGTTCTTTCCACCGTTGTTTGTAATCTTTTAATTTTTCATTCAAGTTAAAACGTGTAATTCTTATCTTATGGCCTCATTCTTTATACGGTCAAGTTTAGAACACCTTTTAACACCTCTTAAGAACACCATTTCCGAGGCCTGTATTTTACTGTCTTGTTTCCTGGTTGTTGTCCATAATTCACACCCATAGGACAGTACGGAGACTGCCATAAGCTTATAGAACTTTAATTTTGTCCTTGGATTTCGTTGTCCATGACGTGTCCGTTACTTAACTAAATACAACTATTTCATTAACGACTCGGAACACAAAGTTTTTTATGAGTAAAAACATGAAGTTTGTGCGACATGAAAAGATTATCAGGACAGATAAATTTACAGTCATCATCATCTTCAACATTAATAAAGCAGATGACGTTACTATGTTTAGATAAATTAATTAAAGAAACCCCTAAAGGCTCCGAGCAGTGGAAATGGACTACTGGAGACGATCGTATAGGGTGTCTAGTACACCAGGAGGCAACTGCATGTTGACAAGACAATTTTAGGTACCATACATACAAAGCGCCTCCTTTGGTATGGCCACGTGAGACGGATGCCTGATGATCGGGGGGGGGGGGCGAAATAGGCGCTAGACTTGATTCCACCTAATCGACAAAAACGTGGTAGTCTCAGAAGATCATGGAAGGGAGACGTACTTGTGGACGTGGGGGAAAAGCCTTATAACGTGGTGATTCATGCGTCAGAAGCAGGACTGGTGTGCAGAACGGGAGACAAGGAAACAGCTGTAGAAAACTAGCAATACCAGATGGATGAATGAATTTTCAACGTTCGCCGACGTTTCCTGATCTCAATTCGTACAAAAGACCATGCGTTAATGACGTTACAAAGCGTAAAAGGTATTAGACGAAATGCCTGAAGTTAAAATTTAAACACGGGTATACTCAGCTGGGAAAAGAACTACATTAGCACAAAAACGACAACGGAATTTAAACAGTATAACGTTAAAAAATGTACTGTGAGAATGATTTGCGTGCCTGGTAAGTAATAATTACCTCGCAGAAACTAAAATTAATCACTGCTGATGGGGTCAGTGCCAGACCATTAAAGTTTCAAGGAGAACGTGGCTTTCGAACGGCTGGCTCTGTTGTACTGAATAATGATGTATCTCTGAGAGCTTGTAGCTCTCTTTGTAACAGTTATGATTGGTGTGTGCGTGAGTGCCTTACCTGCCTACTGTTAATACGGATTGGGCTTGTTTAATAAGAAACCTTCAGTATCTGGCATATCCCATGAGAAATGAACAGAGACTTTACTTATTGCAGTCCATACTACAGGGAAAAGTATTTGGAAAGAGAGAGGAGTTGGGCGACCGAGAATATCATAGCTGAGAAATTTAAGGACCTGGTTTGGCAGTGAATACAACTGACTTATTCCGTACAGCAGTGCAGAAAGTTAAAATAGCCTTTTTCCCTTATCTAAAAATGAAACTTTTTCTTGTGAACTTACTGTTTATTCTCTTCTCGTTGAACGCGTTTCGGCGTACGTATTCGCCTTCTTCAGCTTAGAGACAGACTGCCATCATTTAGTAACGGTTGTTGTGTGGAATGTGTAGTGGGGGTGGTGCGTGGAGGAAGGTCACAATTATACAAAAAACAAACATTAAATTGAATCCCCGCGCCAATCCCCTTCCTCCACGCACCACCCCCACTACACATTCCACACAACAACCGTTACTAAATGATGGCAGTCTGTCTCTAAGCTGAAGAAGGCGAATACGTACGCCGAAACGCGTTCGACGAGAAGAGAATAAACAGTAAGTTCACAAGAAAAAGTTTCATTTTTAGATAAGTGTTAGTGCTGTGAAAGAAGTGATGAATAATCAAGACAACTAAAATAGCCTGTATGATATCCAACATCCGAAACGGATAGGAACTTTCAGAAGAAGAAGAGGCTTGTTTAAAGTGTACAGTGTTTGTTGGATTTAAAAGGCGTTTTATTCTGATTGTAACTGGTCGAACAGTCTCGATGAGACATCTACGTCGGCTAGGCAGGGCTCAGACAACTGTTTGTTCCAACCGTTTGGACACTATTTACGAAAGTGGACGGATAAATGAATTCCAGCGTAAGTTAGCCAACATTCAGTTTGATTTTTTTCCGACTTCAGTAATGTTAGTTGAACATTTTATATAGAATAATTTAATCGATTTATCTTGTTTAGAATAAAAAAATATTGGTTTGTTAAGAATTGTTGAAAATATGAAGTGTTAAGAATTTCTCGTCCAAGTATAACCGAGACAGAGTAATTCTAACAAGTCAATTGAAGTTTGATTGTCCATTCGGAGAAAGTTAATATAATCATAAGGTTCTGTGCGTAATATTTCCTTTAGCAGATTTTCATGGGTATATTTATTTATCTCTTAATTTTAAACATTCCCTGGACCAACGTCTTCTCGTTTTCTTAATACACAGTGCTGAGTCAATGCAAGAAATGCTTTGGCTGCATTAGTAGTCATTTTCACTTGTGTCAAAAAACAAAAAAATATTTCAGGACGCGATAAAAAGCAACAACCACTACACGACAAGAACTGTTCTCAAAGTGAAATCAGGTCTGACAAATTTAGATTGTACGTCTGCGCGCTTGTTTGTCAAATCCGTGAAAAGCCAACAGAGAATTTGACAAACAGGTTTGATGGTTTACAGGGGGCTTAACGTCTAGATTATTAGGAATAATAAAATAAAATTAACTATTAACTATTTTGTGTTTTCCGGTTCGATATCTGATCTCAGATTCTTTTAAGTGAAACGAAAAAAACCGTTAGGATTCGCAAATATCAGCTGGCAGTCGTTAATTTTGCTTATCGTTAAGGAACAGACGAGAACACAGGAAATGGATAGTGGACCTATTGAAACCAATACAATGGGCGGTTGATAAACAAAAATCAATCACTGCTGAATAAATCGTATCGCCTTAAAGCGAACGCCCAGCGAGGTCGAACTAATACGCTGTTTCTTCTGTCAAAGTCTCTTGCAGATTGCGTAGCCGAAATATTGTTTCAATTAACGGTAATAACAAACAGACCCGTCAGACGCAGATGACATAAATGCCCTTATTTGAATACGCAGTTGCCGCGCGCATCATTTAAATAATCGTACCGGCATTGGTGCGGGTGCGGTAAACGCTAAAACGTTCTCTCTGTGTCTATAGGTGTCGCTTTTCCTTTGCCAACTCTAGCGTGCTTTCATTCCGCGTCGCTGTTAATATTTTTAATTGATGGCTGTGGACAACGTTCCGCTTTCAATACACTTTATTTTTTACAATTTCAGTTCAGCAGCCAGCTATTCAATTCACTTCTGTTTAATTACCTTCTGTGTTAACAAATGCTCTGAAACAAGATATCTCTCTGTCCCTTTGTTTGTCTACCCCCCTCGCTCCTTCCTTCCATTCCGCTACTTTTTCTGTTTATTTTAGCGTATGTCTGTGCTGTTTCAAGTACGATATCAGAAAAAGTAGAGTGGGCCGATATACCTATAACATGTATTTTGGAACGATATTTTTGTGGAACGGATGTAACAGTGTCTGAAAAGTTGAAAAATACCCGTTGCGATAACTCGCGGTTCCGAGTCGCGGGACACTCCTACACAACTGACGAATAAACAAGTAAACGAGTACTTCGAGTATTACGAGTACAAAGCCACCTTTTGGTGCTGAATACTTCATTCTGCGCATGTGCCGATTGCCATACAAGTACGAAACGAAGCAAAACAGCGAGGTTCAGAATATCTCTATGCCGATGGGACGAAGCTGTTTTTAAAAAATGAAAAAAATTCACACGATGTTACATTTATTCTCGTGTGTTATGCAGATATATAATACAGATTATAATAAATTATATATTATACTAGTCACCAACTTGGTAAATTTAGAAAAAGCGAATTATATTGTGTTATAACCTACACAGTGGCTGACAGGTCTATAGTACTTTTTGCTAATGTGATTTCGGAGGTGATTTTAACTTCACTGCACATATCACGTAAATGTTTTTGATATTATTTGTTGTGCTATTACGTGCACTCTAAATTTCATTGCCTGAGTTTCGCAACTGATTTGTCTAACCAAAATGGAATCAATAATTTAATATTAAATCTATGTCAGTTTGTTTACTCCTAGTGAAAACGAAAATTATTATTCTCAAAGGGAGATAGGCCTATAAATTCTCTTGTTTCTTATTTCCTTTAAACAGTAACAGCTTAATAAAGTCACAGTGTAAAGTAACACTGTTAATACTTTTAGTATTAATTTATTTCTTATAACAAATTATATAATACAGGTATATGTATAGTACGTATATAATAACAGGTATTTTTTGGAACGGTTTCGTTCTTATCTGTTATTTTCAAATACTAGTTTAGCACAGCTCTAGAATGAAGCTCTTCGAATAGCAGTACACGCACCATGATCTGTACACGTTATAAAGTCGAAAATATTTATTTTCGTTTGTAGGTGAAAAGACTGTATCATCCTGACGTAGGCGCTGACCGACGGAGGGGTGGAGGAATTCCCCCCTCCCCCGAATGGTCACATCAGAAGAAATTTTTGTTATTTTTTTGTGGTTGTAAAATGGTTTTGTGATTGTAAATATGATACAGCGTTCGTATCACGTAAAGAGTAGGTTCATAGTTTATCTCTAAAATTACTTTAAATTGTAACTGTACCTTACCACCATATTAATTTTTATTCGATACATAATTAAATGAGTAGTGTGCACTTTAAACTGTAAGGGAATGTTATTAAAAGAACAATGAACCCGGACAAACATAGATATAATTTTATACTTCTATGTTAGTAAACGTACTGAATTGATAATAACATACTATATTTTTATCTTCACTCGCTCATTCCTAAATTCACTTATACTTAAAACCATTACAGAATAGTCCAACTTTTCATAATCTCCCCCCCCCCCAAATTGCTTGCTGGATCCGCCCCTGTCCTGACGTAAGTAAGTTTTACAAAACAATTTCTGCATCATCAGAGGCTCCATATAGTTCGCTCATTAAAAATGTGAACATTTGGTGAAGAAATTAACAAAATCAGTGCCAGGTGTACTGATAAAACAGCAGCAACAATAACGAATATGCTACTTAGAGAGTAACATAGGCGGTTCGAAAATTCAAACCAACGGTCCTAACAATTACATTTTTGTAAATTTTGTTACTTCAGTTTGAGAAAATTATACTTCTGTTATGAAGAAAATGGTTCTGACAGCTCTGCGAGAGGCGCGATTCCACATCGCGCTGTGTCAAAACGTACTTGCACGTATTTTCAGAATTTCTTGTCATAATTCTCCCCCCCCCCCCCTCTCTCTCTCTCTCTCTCTCTCTCTCTCTCTCTCTCTCTCTCTCTCTCTCTCTCTCTCTCTCTCTCTCTCTCTCTCTCTCTCTCTCTCTCTCTCTCTCTCTCTCTGACGCTTTGTCCCACTATCTGACAAAGTCTTTCTTTCCTTCTTCTTTTTCTTCTTCTTCAGTTTGAGGACCTTACGATCCGCTGCGCACTCCTTGGTCGGACCATCTTTTCTTTGGTCTTCCAAAATTCAAAAAAAATTTCTTGAATGAACATGTTTTTCATATTCCCGTTGAACGCTGTCCGCGCACTTTATTATTAACGCTGTATTTTGTTCGTGTTCAAAAACGTACGATGTTCGATTATATCCGAAATTAACCGAAGTACTTCGGGAAGGTATCCTGTTCTTATGCATCCTTTCAACATGGTCTGTCCAATCCTGTCTGTATTGCGTTGTCCTTTCTTTTGGGTTGTATATTCCAAGGATGTTCCTTACATCGTCATTTCTCAGCCGGTCACAAAGTAAGATTTGAATTTAAATTACGTACGTTTGTTGTGGTTTATTAACTTTTAATCCTTCAGACTCCTTGTTTTCAAATCTGCAAACGCTCATACTTCATTCTCGAATAGCACTCGCGCGCGCATACAATTGTTTACTCGTTCAAAGAAACTAGATTTACAAGCGTAAGAGTTTATCTCCTTTGAAATATTTTCATAATTTTTAAAAGTCGAGTGCTGTTATTTTCGGAACTACTTTTAACAACATTGATCAAGAGCCCCGAGGCTCTGCCCTGATTGCTCCTAGTGCGTCTCATGCGCTCTTTTGTTTCAGCCCCCCCCCCACCCGTTTCACCCGCCATCAGTTTAATCTACTCTTTCAGTTTTTATTTTGTTCCCAACAAACGAGGGAGCGTGTCATCATCTCCATGGATGGAAAAGTCAGTATTCCTCCTCTTCTTAGTGTCTTACTCATTATAATTATTTTTCGCGCTCTTTCTTACAACTCGGTTTTACATAGTACGCGGTACCTGCAATGGTTTACGGCACATTTTTACTGTGGGTTAAAGAAAACATACATCGCCTTCTCATTTTGTGCACCAACGTTATTTCTCTCCGTTTCTCTTCAAAAACAAATCAAATCATGTTACTCTTACACCCTGATTATTGCTAACGTACGTACATATGTCGATTATGTACTCTTAAGAATAGATAACAAGGTGAACTAGAATCGGTGACTAAGAGCTAGACGATGAGGCTGGAACAGTGTGCTTACAAAACTATAATGTAACAAAATTAATGGAAACCAAGACGATGTACTGGCAACAGTGTACTGATGCAAAAAAGACACTTGAACAATTCAAAAAAGACGCAGGTTTAAAATAAATAGTAAGATTGAACAAATACAATCAAAAAACAAGGAATTAGACTAGCATGGAGGCAGCATTTGGCAAACTCGGTTAATATTGAAGAATAAGAAATATCCCTGGCTTTTAATAACGGAATACTCGTGTATTCACTGTTCACGTAGCTTCCGGTGCCCATGCATGGCTCTCAGATCTTGACTTTTACGGAACCAAACGTCGCAAAAACAGTACCGACAAAATAACAGAAATCCAACGTCAGTGGAGAAGCATCGATAAACTTTAAGTTACCGAAATGAAAGAAGAATTTGATGGGTACGAAACATAACAAAGTGATAAACGTTTGACGTCCACTGGCAAAAACTAAAATGGAAACCACCGGCCATAGTACCCACATTGACAGTGAGGTGCGGGTCCTGACAAAAAAGAAATGCAGCAAGATTCAGAGTGCTGAAATGCAGTTCCTTCGAAATACTTTAAATTATATATATAAAGGTAGAATAAGGAATTAGGATATCAGAGCAGAACTCGAAGTAAAGGACATAAATTAAATTATTTCAATTTACAGAAGACAATGGTGGGATCATCTGGAAAGGATGACAGAGGATGGATTGCCGAAGTGTTAGAAGAGACGTGGGTCGTCCGAGGATGAGATGGGTACCGGATATAACATAGTCCTTGACGAGAAGAAGAAGAACCTAATAACAATAATGAATTTGAGTGTCATTAACCTGACGTCAATCAACTGAAACATTATTAGCCACATTCCCTGAGAGGTTTAAAAAAAAACAATTTCAAACGATCCTTTAAAAGGAATCCTTTTGAAGGCGTCCACAGCTAACGGTTCCGTAGATATGTATGAACGCGTTCCATACCCCTTAATGGATTGGAATGTTCTCCGAATTTACGAGCGTTCCCAAAGCAATCCACAACGATAATAACTTAGGCAACAATTAAACTTAACTGTATTTCAACAACAGTTTGTAACGATCGTATTGCCCGCTCAACGTCTGTTGGATTGTATAACAGGACTGTATTACAATTCACCAACAACAACGTACAATAACTGTATTTTCTCATACTGTACGTTCACGAGCATTTTTATTTCTAGTTAGTTTCCTCATGTTGATAAGTAATAGCCTACGTACAATTTTTTCATTTTTGCGTTATGTGTGGAGTATTTCTTAATATTTTGTCAATATCTTTTTAATATGGTCGACATGTTATGGGAAGACAGTAGCAGTGATTATTCCTCAAAATCGTCATTCTATCAGTAATATACGAGTGTACTAACCTCGTTAATTCAGACGAAGCGACACACAGTTATTTAAAGCGTCACTGGTCGGTGGCATTTGTATCCTCTGTCTCAGTATAGGCAACCTTTGAATTTATAGGGGCGAATGTATAACTGAGGAGCAGTTCGATGGGCGCACCCCTCCCCGCCCATCAATGGAGAATAGAAAGGTGCGGAGTTCAATTGGCGGACTCTACAAACATTAACTGTCGCTTTATAATACCCTTAGCGACGTGGGGGCACCGAATCAAAAAAAGCTTTGCAATATTTTTCATATAAATTGTGAAAAATGTTTACATTAGGAATGAGGTCATCAACAATCTGTCATCATGCACACGCACGTTAAAACTAACAAAGCTTTAAATAAAACAAAAAATTGTTAAACAGGAAAACATTTTAATAAAAATAAATTAAAGAACATTCCACAATAACACTAGTTATTTTCATAAGTTGCACACAAATGTAAAACTTGAAAAAATCACATTTAAAACATAAATGCAGGTTCAGTTCATTTGAAAAAAACTAATAGTAATTATTGTATTAGAAGAAAGTAAATTTTGAAACGGCTTATTCTATTTTATAATACAGTACTTCGAAGCAGGTCCGTTCCATCGTTTAAAAGAAAATAAAATTACAAATTGGTTCGCGGGCGTGTCAAACCTTATCGCCGACTGCTGCTCTACCTCATTGCCAAAGCAGGCCTATATTGTCTTGCGGAATTCCCTATACATCGTATTCATTGAAGTGAGGTCTTTTGACTGGAGTATTTGTCTGTCCGTCTGTCTGTTTCTGGTATGTCCGACGATAATGTTCGAACGCATCAACCGATATTCGTAAAACGTAGCATGCATGCCGATACGTTTACCTTACATGACCCTATTGTTTTTGACATTGATCCGTAAAAAAATACGGGGGTGAGATGCAATAATGTGGGCCGTCAAAATTGTGAAAAAAATCGGAAAAGCACGGTGTGGGGTCTCAAATTAAATGGAATGTTAGCCAGAACCTGAATAGGCTATAATGTCTATTATTGAAAATTTCAAAATTTTTTTAACGTTAGGGCCCAAAGTGTGGATGAAAATTTTGATAATTTCGCAAAAATTAATGTGGTGATCAAATTAAAGAGAATTTTGACTAACATCTGAATGCAGTATAGAATTCCACGGTCGGCATCAACATAGTTTGGAAACGCTATCTGCCAGACTGTTAGGCCGTGGTCAGCTGTTTGTGCGGACAGGCGTTTCGGTCCCACCATCTTCAGTGTACGTGTAGTGTCTACCTCAACACTGGGGTATTTGGCGGACACCGTGTCGATTGTTTACAACATGGTGGAACCGAAACGTCTGTCTACGCAAACAGTTGGCCACGGCCTAACAGCCCTGTAAATAATGTTTCCAACTAACTTAGATTGCGTTGCAATGCAATCTAGGTTACTTTGTGTTATACCGAATATGAGTAAATAATTATGGATTTGTGTGTATTAACATGCGAATATTATATAATATATAATATGTATTAACTATCTAAACGCAGTGTTACGTTTTGGATATTTCAAAATTTTGGGACCTTAGAGCCCAAAAAAAGAGTTAAAAAAAGATTGTATGGTTTGGAAAAATCTGCTATAGAAGAAAGGATTCATAAGATCGAAAGGGCATGTGGTATAACTAAAGATATTTACAATAAAAAGTGCGAAATAAGGCATTACAGTACAGTAGTGAAGCCAGAATGTCTGTATGCAAGCGAATGTCTAGCATTGAATTATAATTTAGACAAACTAGAAATATTGGAAAGACGAATTATTAGGAAAATATTAGGCCCACGAAAAACTTTGGAAATTAAGAAGTAATGATGAAATATATCAAAGTATAGAAAATATAACAGAAACGAGAAAAAGAAGAGTATTATTTTTTGGATATTTATATAGAATGGACGACAATAGGTTGACAAAGCAAATCTTCAAATATCTGTGGGGAAAGAAGTCAACATCAAGTTGGATTAAAGAAGTCCAAAAGGATTTACAAAAAAAAAAATAATATACACGCAGAAGAAGCAGTTGAAGGAGACGTTTTTCGGGCAAAAGTGTTAAAAATGGAGGGAGTCCACGGTCAGGAGAGAGAAAAACGCAGGTTTAAAGTGGACTGAAGACAGGAAGAAGAGACACAATGAGAAGATAAAAGAATATTGGAAACAAAGAAAAGAACAAAGAGTAAAGAATTGAAATTGGCATGTGGTCCTTAGATGGCCGATAAGAAAAAAATATTGTGAAAATCCAGCAGGTATCAGATCGACAGGAATTGTAAGCCAAATCGAATGTTTAGAATGTGTAGTGATTGTGTGCTCTACAATTGTTATATTACTGAAGAAATATTAGGAAAATCGGTAATTTTTGTAATTTTTCCCATAATCGAAAGATCATCTGATATAAAAAATTTATGTAATAATAAATGTACTCGTTCAAAATAGTGAGCGAGTGCAGTTCAAGGAGCATACTAGTTAATCTAAGTTGTAGAAGTAATAAGCACGCTAACTGTCACCTGTATTTTTATTCGGATTGTTATATAAACAAGTGTGTTCAGTTAACTTTGATAAGCCGTACTCGTACACCTAGCTTTGTCTTCATTATAATTAACCGAATACAATACACACACTACGCTAGTTAGCGCGCTCAAGTGTGTGTCGCGAGCGCGTTGAACAGAAGTGGGCGCTGCAAACAAAACTAATTTGTGGCGGCCGTACTCCAGCCATCTGACAGCTCACGCCCTAATCCTCTACCTCTACACGCTTCCCCAAACATAAACACCTACCATAGTGCCTCTCTTATAAATGACGTACCGTAAAAATCAGCACAAGACACGTATTATTTCGGCAACAAAGTTTTACTCGTGCAAGTTCTAATTACCGACACCTTGACTGGACTTTTCCGAGAAGTCGCATCGTCCTCTAACTTATACCTACCAACGAATCCAAATTCATTTTGTTTTAATTGTCTCCAAGTCACGTTACTAAATATTTAGAATTAATATTAGGCAATTACTGTGACTGTGCCGTGACTGTGTCGGTGTTAAATTATGTGTGGTGTTTTTGTGTTTGTGTGTTTTAACTAGTTGACGACCCCTTTTGGGAGAATTTGATGTTTTTATAGTATTGAAACCTGATGATGAGAATTTATTCTCGAAACGCGTCGTTTTAAGAAAAAACCAAATAAGTCACAAGACGGAGAATCCAAATTATTGGTACAGGCAGGCCTGTATAACACTTTTGGGTCACGATACGGACCGTAATTTTGTACCGATTAGCTTGAAACACCGCATTAGTTGGGTTTAGAGTAGACTAGAACCCTATAGTAAACATTTATGTGGACTGGTAAACCGATTCTGTTGTGTACACGTTGTTTGAAATTTTCGTAATTTTGAAAAATCAATAACTCTCCAGAGTTTGAAACAATAATGTCGAGAGATCAGGTATACAAGGAGCTGAATCAAAAAATCGTTTGGAATGGGACTCAGTGTGAATATCAGCAAAACTAAATAGCCTACATGCTGATTTCTGCATCAGACAGGAGAAGTCTGTGTAATTTATGCGTAGAGGATAATTCATTTGATGCAGTTAATAAGTTAAGATACCGCAAGTAGCGGCTGGCGGCGCGTTGTACTGGCCATGCAGCTGTCACACTAAACACAAAAGGAAGCGAGGTGTACCTTGGTCCTTTACGGACTGTTGAGCAGAGGTTTGTTTTTTATTATTATTTAATATACCCAGGTAACATAATAGATAATGAAGGGTCTATAAACAAGACAATATGTGACAGGGTACAAATAGGAAATAGGACATATTATCCAAATAGCAAAACTATTGAGAAGCAAACTCGTTAGTCGCAACACAAAAATAAAAATATATAAGACACTTAACTAACACTTATGTTGTTAGTTATGGAGGTGAGACATGGACGTTGACAAAAAAGGAACAAGCAACGGTAAGAAGGTTTGGAAGAAAAATCGAAAGACGTGTTTATGACCCGGTTAAAGAAGATGACGAACGGAGAATAAGAAATAAACTTAACTGGTATTCCAGTTGGAGGATACAGATAACTGGTAACTGGTTGGGGGATATAGATGAGCTATTGAATCATGTGGACATTGTAAGATTAATAAAGGCTCAACGAACACAATGACTAGGTCGCGTAGAGCGGGTGGATGATCAGCGTATGCCAAAGAAAATCTTGAGGGCGCAAGTCAGTAAAAGCAGAAAGAGGGGCCGACGTAGGATGGGATGGTTGGATGAGGTGCTAGAAGACCTAAGAAGAATTGATGTGAGGGGTTACAGTGAAGATGTCAGTGGAGAGGAGACTTTGGACTTTGGATAAGATTGGTGTTGGAATCTAGGGTTCGCGTTGGGCTGTAGTGCTGAAGAAGAATGTCGAGAGATCATGAATTCAATCTATAAGCCTTTCCAATCGAAAAAAGTAGAAAGGCTGTAAAAATCGCGATATACATGGCTATTTTTGAACACTTATTTTCTGTTTTTAGACGTACAGCGAGAATTCTTCCGGTTAAAGATTGGGTGGTAGACATTTACATCACCACCCGAAACCGGGGTGGTGACCCACGTCTCGTAGTATAACGTGTCGGCTACGTTATAATCCAGGGAACTCGTAATAATTGACTCTAGCCAATTATACAGGCTGCCTACATTGTAACAAACTGGAAAATCAAACACAACACTAAGAATAATTATAATCACTCTAATTACAGGAAACAAGGGGAGGGAATTTAGCTGATTTATGCACTCACTTTAGTATGTAACAAGATGACATCTCTTTATTAGCATATGATATATAACACATTACATATAAAAATTTACTCATACAGAAATTGTAAAGGGGTTTTCTGTCAAAACAAATGATCACACAGATCATGTATTTTACCTCGGATCCGAGTCTCTTTTAATCTAGTTAAGAAGTTTCAAATTTACTTTACTTATTAAGAAGGTTGCATTGTTACTTAAACACCATTTGAAGAATGGTTTTATTTAGTTAAGCGATGCAAAGTTATATCTCAAGAGTAATGTTACAACGTATGATTTCAGAAATTACTGGTTACGTCATTCTAAAACTTAATGCTTAGAGATTGTCTTTTAAAAGTCTTTGGCATTTATAAATACTTATATTTTAAATATACATAATTCACGTAAGACGAGCTTCCGAGTCACCTCTTACATAAGCTTTATCTGTCCATGTCCTGGGGCGTGAATCTTCGGTACTCTCTTAGTCGAGGGTTGTCATCGGGGTAGTGTTTCCAGTGGATGTCCTCTGAGTGAATTAATGAGGAGATGGATGTTATGTAGCGTGAAGTCGTCCTGATCCTCGGCGGTAATGGTAAGTGTTGTTTAGGTCTTAGTCGTCACTATCCACAGTTATGCACACCACATATTTAATGGCACCGTAGTACTGGAGTTTGCATCTTCTTTTCACATTATGTCGGAACTACTTTACTTGAACCATATTTGATCGTTAGTTTTAATTAACATGAGATGTCACCTTATACACTAGTTTTTCTTTTTCACATCCTTGTTTAACAAATTACTCACTACATCTTCTTTATTTATCACTAGCTCTCCACGCTTTTAGTGGAAGCTAACACTCAATTAAAAATAAAAATAAAACATTTTGTGAAGAGCCCTCGCTTGGAGGTGTTTACAGTTTGAAAGCCGCTTCATAAGTCCTGCATTGTTACAACAGGAAAATTGCAACGACGCGGAGTGAGTACTCCGCCATAATATAGTTCCAACTCTTTATTAATAATACAGTCTTACAGTTTGACAAAATAATCTATCGAGACTTATCTTGTCTACAGGAATTATTACAACTACTACTTGTGACTTTAAATTATTAATTATTTACATTATGATTTACAGGTATTTCTTACTTAATGCCGGGTCGGTATGCAAGTCGGATCCGGAATACACAGGTCATAGCATGATAAATTTACTAAAGGGTTAACAGTATTATTTTTAACTTTTACTTTCACAGTTTTAATTACTTATTTTAGTTAGATTTTCTTAATTGATTCTCATTACTATTATGAGTTAGTTCAGGGGTATTTGGTTTAATAGTGCGATTTAATGTTCTTACTTACTTCCCGTTTTATATTTTATTATTAATTTGTTTTTTTTTTTTTTTTACAATTTAAATCGTCACAGTAGTCTCTTCATACTTGCGCTATCAGGGTTTCTACCTCTTACTAAATAATGACTTACAATAATACATTATATTCCAGCAAAAATGCCTAACCTCAGAATTGGCGTTCAATTTAAAGCAACATTTAATATTACTTAAGTGAAAGCATGAATGCAAATGTTAATTTGTTTGTTGTGAGAATTGGCTGTGCTTTTTTTTTTAAATTTAATGTAATTTTTCGCTTTTCCAGGTAAGGACAAACGTACGCTTCTGATGTGTGAACTTTGTGCAGTTTGTAAGGGTTCCGTGGGCACTGCAATGGGGCGTTATGGCCTATACTGCTTTGTTAAAGTGCTTGGACGTCTGTCAACGAGCGGTGTACGGCCTTGTAAGTGTGATATCTTTGTTTATCTTTATTAAATACTTAATTTGATAGTTAGGCCTATCTATAAGTGCTTAATAAATCATGTATAGGCTATTATTTTCATATTTCCATTTTCCTCTTTATTGGCGCAATGATATATAGTAAAAGATAATGAAAATTGACCAAGAAGCTATGCTTATTGAAATTTGACTAATTTTAAATATTGTTACAACGGTTTATAACTGATCGTCGTATGGTACAGTGGAAAACAAAGTACATGGAAAACAAAATACAAAGACTCTAATGAAGACACTAATCACCAGCTTTTATTAACACAATTAACAGTTTGTAAACAACACGTTATTCAACAAGATTATACTCGTAGAATAATTCAAGTTAATTTGTCCACATTAATAATAATGTCAACCAATAGAGTCCCACACAATAATCACTTTTCACTAATAACCACTTGAACGCACAGAGTAATCGCCCGAAGTAAACACGAACCTCACTTGAATAAATCACCACTTAAACTCAACTGAGTAATCGACGACGTAATACTGAAACTAAGCGTCGCTGAATGCTTATGTTTATACCCAGCTGAGATTACAGAATAATCCATAATACGCGTCAACGCTACTAGAAAACACTAGAACGTAATTAATTGCGGCCTTGCAAACAGCGCGCGCGGACTGGTGAAATCTGGAACAGTCTTGGCTACGGACGCGTGACAAGTGTCACGTAATTGTCCTTCATTTCAAGAAGTAGCAGCAATATGTACGCACACACACATTATAGCCGGGCTCCGCTGGGATAGCCGACACACACGTAGATTGTTGTGTAATGGGGTAACAATATGTTAGATAACAATGTTATATTGTTTAATGCTTACGAACGAAGAGTTAAATATAGGAATCGGTGGCAACCAATCAGCGTTCAGAAAAAAGCATGGCTATCTTCTCTTTTTTCTCCGTTTCTGTGATTGTGTGACAAAATTTGTATCGCTGGAAATTCATGTGTAAACGATACTCGTGTATAATTTATTTAAAATAAGGAGTATGCGTTTAAATACTGATGCCTCCTTTTATATGCACACATATGTACAAGTTCTTTCCGAATAATTTCCAAAAGCCAATTTCTCATTTTCCGAAGCGCCATTACCACGGCCAAGAATCTTCAAAACAGAATTGTGCAGTAATTGAAATCAGTATATTCGAACATATACGTGTCAGCTTACCAGTACGTGCATAACCCAGCCTGTACATTCTGTCCAGTTAGACCCGGTTTTTGAAGTTACTGTGTTTTATATTAATTTTTTTTTTTTTTTTTTTTTTTTTAATTTTGTTCATGCCCAGGAAAAGAACATTGGATCCGTGGTGACGGGAGCAAAGTTGGTCATTATACTCTTAAGTAAATCCAGTTATACAAATTAAGTAAATCCAGTTATACAAAATTCTACTTAAGGGAGTACGTTGTAAAATACACCCATTAACTTTCCAAATTATTTCACGAAATAGATTAGAATTTTAGTTTAGGCACTAAATTCATTACTTTTGTGACATTCCTAAATATGAAATTTTCTTTAATAACATTTTTTCCTAACTGAGAATTTTTTCTTTTAGGTAGAGTTAGTAGAATTGAAGTTACCAAAATTCCGCTTGCATTCTTGATTCAAAGTTCATGCAGTTCTAGATTATTTTAAAAATTATGACTTCATTCATCGACACTTATACTCCTCCCTTCAAAGTAGTCCTTGTCGAATGTAAAACGATTAAGCCAGCCGTTTTGCAATCTTCAAAATATTTGGAAAAAAAGCATACACTTTTTGGTACAGCCTTGAGCTCGCTTAGCGATTTTCGTTTTACTTCTTCAACGGTCGGAAAACGTTGTCCTTTCATGGAAATTATTACTATTGGGACGAGGAAAGATCGCGTTGTGATACATACGGCAGTTGTCCTGTCATCATTATGACGTTTTATTTTACCTAGCCTGGCATAATTCTTAACCAGCAATGACGTGCGTCCAGCCGAATTATCGGGCTGCAATTTTCATAAATTATTCAGCCGTAAATCTGGCCATTTCTACGAGTAGCTTCATACAAATGGCGTCAAATGTCCGAATAGTACTGTTTATTTACCTCTGCCCGTAAAGATGAAATTTCATGAAACACAAAAACATATCTTCAACACAACGACGATCATCAACTCATTTACGGCAGTCTTTGAAGCTTATAAACCGCTTGTTCATGCACAGTGGTCTCGCCAGAAGCCTTCTGAACACGTTTACCAGGACAGAACAGTTTATCTCACAGTTTACACTAAGTGTAATCCGACACTTGGAGCGGTTAAAATTGCAAAATTGCACGAACTTTTTGATCAGACCTCGTATATAAGTTGGTCTGTAACATCTGGTGTTTGTAGCATCCTGTTTAGTTTCTCTTTTCGGTCTTCCTGTTGTAGATTCCAATTTCCCACCTCCTTCGTCCTGTCATTCCCACAATTTTTGAGACCACATTCCTTCTCGAATTCGTCCCATTTGTCCATACCATATAATTCTCTTAGTTTCATTGAGTTAGTAGCATTGAGGTTAACGAAATTCCGCTTGCATTATTGTTTTTGGTTGCACATTTTATTTAGTTTTATGTTCCGCGGACATTTTCGATCAGTAGGAAGCTCTGGAGGTCAAACGCTGTGTCACTCACATGGAACATGGGAATTCCAGTATGACATAACACGTTCGTCGAGTTCCCAGGTTACGACCGCGAGGTAGAAGAAAACACCTTGGTGTGCGACAGCTAAGCGACGTTTTCTCTTCACCGCATCTACGCGTCATTAAAATTCATTTTTATTTTATTTCCAGTCGGAAGAAATTTCCTCATTCACTACGTAGTTAATGTATTCAGTGGTTGAGACATTTGGCACAAGGCTTTGCTGCCCATAAACGTTATTATAAGCGCTCACGTTGAAGTGCATGCACTTCTGTACGTTGACCTCATTAAACGCGACTCTCAAGTAGTTTGTCGCGAAGAATACATTATGTAAATGGTGGCAGACTATTTCGTCATGTATGCATTTGGGCAGTTTATTATTAACAGTTGCATGGAATTTTTTGTTTTTTTAAGTCGGTAATTACGCAGTGCTGGACGGGAATGACCTGGAATTTACTCATCTGTACTTCAACGCATGACAACTGAAGATTGACAAGACCGAATATATCGCCGTTAATTCGTATCTCCCTTTAGTTAACATTCCGTAAGCTGGTTGATAGCTGCTTTCCACACCTCTGAGTCTTCAACCTTCCTCTTCAGTCATATTATGAACCACCCCATTTCTCCGTAAATGTCTCCACAAACGTTCTGCACTAATTATAACACAGTAATCACTTTCCACAATCACTTTGATTCGCACTAAATAAATCGCCCACTGTAACTGACTAACTAAGCCGGCCGCTATTTGCCTATATACGTTCCAGAATAATTTTCCATTCATTTGCCGTTGCAGCATAATTTGGATACTTACAAGTGCTCTCGAACAGACCGGAAGGTACTTTTGCGCTAAGAGAGTGGACGGCGTTGACACAGACGAGGCACGCTGGGCTAGTCGAGAAGCGTGTAGAACGACACTCTCGCCTTTTAGAGAGCTTTCCGTAATTGACGTAAGAATATAAAATTATGTGGCATGCGTATGTTTAATGAGCCACAGCGTATAATACAATTACACAGGTACTCGACCATTACTGCAACAAACGGAGACGGAAGCCGTAATCTATATACATAAAACTCAAACTCTGAGGATGTCTTTGTACTGAATACAAATCCACACCGTTACACCGATTGGCACCAAATTTTGCACAGGTAACCTTTGATAAAAGGCGAAAACACTGTCTAACTTGGAATTTGATAGTTTGCACGATTTGGGCCCTTTTAATTGTGACCTTTTATAAACATGTCAACAATACCATGGACACCAGAATTAATTACCATAGTAACAAGTAAATAAACAAATGCTGTTTGGCGGCATCGGAACTGTACCTTTATCAGTTCCTGCAGTACATTTCGATGTTTTTAATATGCGATTGTATCGATATATTACGATGTGGAAGAGAAGAAGTGTACTAATTGTAAATTGTCCTGTTACTTAATGCAAAGCGAAAATACATGTTGTTTTCATTTGTGACGTTAGGTGACAACGGTTTTTGGTTTGTAGTTTACTGCTGAAATAAATAAAAGCCATGGTTGAGGAAAACACAACGTTTAATGTGTTATGCAATACTTCTAACACCGTATAACACTTAACATAAAGAACCTAACTTTTAGAGTTAACGGGTACTAGTGTGTTGACATAATTTGAAAATCCAGATACGTCTACATATTTTGTAATTGTTTTAAACGGTTATACAATTTATGTTTATACTGTACGTATTTCTGATGATGCAATAAACGTCCGTGTGACCGATTCCATTGCTGCCTGTGAGTTAAATTCATTGCGTTTACCACCCCTCAGAAAATGTCAATCCGAAAGTAATAACGCGGTTATAAAACCTTTAAATAGAAAGAAACCTCCGCAGAAAATACAAAAATAAAGAATATAATTTGACGAATGATGATTTAAAAACTCTCTCCCCCCCTCTCACCCTCTCTCCCTCTCTCTATTTATGCTGCACCTAAGCATTCAAAGAATTTCGACGAAACCGAAACATCGAAGCATGATAATGTTTTTAGGCTTTTGAAACGTATAATGTGGATTACGTTTGGTGGATTACGTAAATCATTTCCAAATCACACACGATCACAAACAGAGCATGTAAAACCAATTTTATTCTCACTAAAACGTTTGCTAAACTCAATGTCAGCAGCGATTATTTCTGTCTTGATGCGTTTACATATCAAATTTCTAGACTGTGGGGAATCGAAAGTGTGGAAGCGTCACGTTTTTCGATGACGATTTTTGTGGAATGCCTACCAGCCTAATTTTTTGACCCCCAGCCTAAAAACATTATCATGTTAAAAAAAATTTCAACTAAGAGAAAACAATAAAGCGGGCGAAGCCGCGGGTGTAACAGCTACGTAGTAACGCATAATGCTGGTTTCTGGTAATATTCACGTTCTGTGACGTCAGATGCGCTCAGTTATTATGTCGGATGCATCGTGCTTCGCAGCAATAAATTGTATAAACTATCTGCATTATGGGCAATTTATTGCATGATCGATTGAGGCGGCCAGCGTGCGGTACTTTATCGAAATGCAATCGATAGCGAATAATACGGTAGGTAACTCGGCTTGCAAGCGGAATAAGAAAACCCCATTAAAGAATTTTATTGTTTTGCGGCAGCGTTACAGTTTTATTGCACACCGGTATGAAATTCTTTCCCCACGTTCTGCACAGGATTAGTAGACGAGGGGCGGTATTAAAGGATCACGCGGTTTGAGATTAACTGAACGTATTTTACCGGTCGTTGTTATGTACCTGGGTTTAGCCGGACTTTGCGGGTCTGTATCGGGAGTACGAATTATTGTGTATTATCATTTTTATAGTTATGTAATCCGGTTTATTACATTTTAGCACAGTAAACAAATTTAATTTCCCTAGAATTTCCGAATGTTTCACTGAGGAAAATTAAAAATCCTTTTTCATTGTCACGCCTAGTTCGGTTTACAGCCGACCACGTTTTGAAGCGATTTAGTTTTACCAGCCAAGTCAGCACCGTGATAGTGATCATGATGATGATCATCATTATCATTACCATCATGTTCTTTTACACGCTCATAATCGGGTTATATATGTATATATATATTCGGGTTAAAACGTCCTGCGACGTTGTCCGATGCCTAATTGCCAATATCTCCTGTCGTTGCAGTTTTCTTCGGTTAGACCTCGTACACTCATTGATCTCCCTACACCCTGTATCCATGTTACTTTTGGCCTTCCCCCTTTTCTGTTTTCCTGTGGTATCCGTTTCATCATTCTCTTTGGCAGCCTCTCCTCCTTCATTCTCTGCACGTGCCCATACCAAATTAATTGTTTTTTCTCTATGTGCTCTAAAACAGTTTCTTTTATATTCATTTGTTGCTTAATTGTTTCGTTTCTGACCCGGTCTAATTTTTGATGTTCTACACATTCTTCTTAAGGTGTCCATTTCTGTGGCTTCCATCTTTCTTTTTAGACGATCTTTCATTCTCCATATGTCAGACCCATATACTAATGTGATCTTAATCATTGTGTTGTATATTCTCATTTTCCTTTGTTTTCCTATTTCGGTACTCCACAGTATTCCATTTAGAGACTTAATCATTGTTCTTTCTTTGTTTAATCTACACTTTATATCTGTATCGTCTGTCTCTTCCTTGTTAAAATTTATTCCCAGATATTTGTAATTCTCACATTTTGCTACAATTTCACCGCTTTCCAATACTGTGTCGGTCGTGTCCTCTCCTATACACGCACATACTCATATTCATTTTTCTTCTTATTCGAGTTTGTCTCGGTGGATACGATCAAACGCCTTTAGGTAATCTATGGAGGCTGTGTGCGTCTCTAAATTGGATTCCCTACGCTGTTGTATTATCTGCCTTAAACTGAAAACATCGTCAGTGCATGATCGTCCTTTACGGAATCCTGCTTGCTCTTCAAGCAATATAGTTTCAGAGATAGTTCTAAGGCTTTCATTGATAATTCTGCTGTAAAGTTTGTAAGCAGCATTTAACGGACTAATACCCCTATAATTTTGTGTCTTGTTTCTTTCACCTTTTTCAAACAAAGATATGACTTTAGCAGTTTTCCACTCATCTGGGTTTTCATAACTAGTCCAGCACATATTGTATTAGATATAAGCCTAAATTCATTATTACAATTGTTGTGATCGCTAAAGACCATTGCTGCTGCAGCGACCTGTTATGTAAATATATGTAAAAAGTAAAGAATACTACTGAAACATTCAGAACAAAAATTGAACGAGAGCCGGGATCCGTAGACGGAAACAAGAAACTCTGAGAAGGTTTGACGTGTTTATGGCCCGCTTAACGAAGGTGGTGACTTGACAGTAAGAAGTAACAAGGAGACAGATGAGCTATTGAATCATGAGGACGTCGTAAGATTCGTTAAGGTTCAAACGAATACAATGGCTAGGTCCCTAGAGCGGACGGACGATCAGCGTATGCTAAAGAAAATCCTGAGGGCGCAAGTCTATAAAAGCAGGAAGAGGGGCCGACCTATGATAAGATGGTTGGATGATATGCTAGAAGATCTCAGAAGAATGGACGTAAGGTGTTACACCGCGATGGCAATCGATAGAAGACTTTTGGAGAAGATTGGTGTTGGAAGCCAGGGCTCACGTTGGGCTGTAGTGCTGAAGAAGAAGGAAGTGATAAAAAGATAACTAGTGTGAGGTTTTGCGAAGTTCAGTGCATTGCAGAACACTGTTTATAAGAATGTTCCACACGTCTCACACATTAACTTTCTGAGTATGAAGAATATAAAGAGGAAGCTGCAAAAATAAACAATTCCGTAGAGTCTGCGACGCAATTTAACGAATTCCAAGGGAAAATGCCAGGTCTCGGCTCTATCTGGCCCTGTTGTTTGGTTCATAATTCTGAGTACCAGGACAGGTGATATGCTGGAAGATCTAAGAATAATGGATATGAGGGTTACGCTGAGATGGAAATGGATAGGATAGGAGACGTTGGAGAAGATCGGTGGTGGAAGCCAGGGCTCACGTTCGACTCTAGTGCTAAAGAAGAAGATCCGTAGACGAAAACATCCGTGAAGACGGAATAGAACGAATGGTGGAAAAACATATGAACGTAAACATTTATTTACTAACATGCTCTTACATAACGCGAATTTTAAATCGACAGATGTGAGTTTTACATTCCTTATTAAAATTCAGAATACTGTTATAACCGAAAATCAAGTTTTAAGCGTATTATCAGTTTCTTCTAAACGGAGAGCCGGGCGACCGGTTTGGTTACTTGTTGTAGTATCATTAATTTAGATTGAAACCACTTCCGATCATAACATATTTTGTATGTCAATATCTTTACTCCATATAAGATTATCTGTCGTTATATATATATATAATATATGTCCTTAAGAAGACCCAGTTTATTAGGTATGTAAAACTGGGAGTTTCCCTTCCAAGAACTGGTTTTACCAACCTCACGAAAGTCTGCATGTAGGGTCTAGATATTTGACAAAAAATGTAAACATATTTTTAAATTTCCCTGTAACATAGTTGTGAATATTATCAACTCAGATTTTGTTTCGTGACAAAGTACACACAGAATACATATTGGTAGCGTCGAATAATCTTTTATAATTATAGTTCACACATAAAACTATTTCCCATATAAACTGTAATATAGTCGGCATTTGTAGTGACGCTGTAGGGCCAGAAATATATATATATATATATATATATTATATATTGTATACAAATATTAAATAAAATAAACAATAATTTATAGGCATTGCACAAATTCAATGCACAGAGAAGGGCATTGAAAATGCTTCAATAAATCTAAAATATATATATATTTATGTTCATTCACCAATCAATGAATTCATTCTTCATTTACCAGTGTACAGATTATAAGTTAAATGTAGTCGCATTCATAAGCGAAGTTTTATATGTGTACTACGTTATTGACAACAAAGAGAAGTAGTTTCTATGGAAACTCACCGGTTCCCATTTTCGATAACGCACCAGCGATCGGCCGCAAATGTGTGACAGTCCTTATAAACATTTTCAATGTTAAAACAGTAACAGATAAACTAGAAATTTAAACTAAGTGTTGAAAGTAAACAATATTCCTTCTGATAATTCTAGAACAGGTGGTGATAATATACGTGTGAAAGGAAATCTCATAATTATGTCCTAGCAAAGGAATTTATCTAATCGTAGAAAATCGTCGAATCGTTAACGCGCATGCGCGCGTGTGTCTGTGTGATCTCCGAAAATTATTACGAGGTTGGCAAGACTGGGCAAGGTGTTGGAATAACTGATATTACGAGAACTCTGTATTGTAGTTATTTTTGTCTGTGTATTACACAGGATATTCCCGGCGTGACCACCAGACCACACATAACTACCAGACGTGATTCCACAGCTAAAAATATTTTAAAAATGTCATATAACATAGGCCCCGAACAATATTTACTGGGGGGGGGGGGGGACCGGCCCTCCCAGAGGGTCCAAAAAGAGTTGACGAATTTTGTTATTAATTTTTTGTCATTTTTTTTTTTTCAGCTGTGTTCGCTAATATAGTAGTAACTCTTTCTTAAATATACAAACAGGTTTATTACACAACATTAACTTATACGTTTGAAGTATGAAATATAGGAAAATAAATTCAGTTAATAGACATCTTCTAAACAATGTTTCAGTTACTTATATTTTTATTGTAGTACTAGCAGGTACCCGCGGCTTCGCACGCGAATATTTGTATATGATTGTTGTGGTAAATGTCGAGTTGGTAAATTGCTAATGGCACATCTATATTAATAATATATTGTAAGTTATATTATATTAATATACAAAATGTAACAATGTTACAGTGTAAGTTAATCTTATATTGTAAGTTATGAATATGCAAAAAGTACGAAGCAATAGATCCATCATTCATGTTTCCTCGATATGTAAAATCAAAATTTGATCATTTAGTAGATATTTACAAACATGCAGTAACACAATTAGATGAAATGTTTATTCCTATAGAATGATACAAATAGTGTATACATAAGTATATTGATATCAGTTAGTCGAAATCTTACGTTCTAAGTCAGTCTTAAACTTTTTGGTGGAATCCTTATATACGTAAATGTATCACAGTCCATTATACTCAGTTTTATATACATTTTTACACCAGTGCCTCGTAATAATCTACATTTTTTTGTTCTGCCGTTATCAGAGCAAGTAAAGAGCTCTCTGCTTCTGCTTACTCGAGAACATGCCACATACAGTTGTCCGTGAGAAAAGCAAGCAGTTCTTAAATCCACACCAGCTGTACGTAAAGTTTGCCCTTGTGATTTATTGATCTTTTGAATTGAAATGGAAAGTTATTGGGTATGATTGGAATTCTTGGGGTAAATACTGTTTCTCCTTTGCCGCAGCCTGTTAAGATAGTCGCTTCGATGATATGTTTTTTTAGCGACCTAACTTTCAATCGTGTTCCATTGCATAATTGTGGTGGCTTCAGATTTCTCATGAATATAATTGGAATACCTAGTTTTAATTTCAATGTGTGAGCTGGCAATCCTAATGCAGATAAAGTATTCAATAACTCAGTTGGGTAATGTACTGCATCCTCTTCGTTCTAACTGTGATAATGGAGTGATATGTTTTTTCGTCTCCTGGAAATGTTTGCAATATGCAGCTATTTATGGCATTTACTTGTTCGTTTCTTGGTGCTAGTATCACACGCTCGCATAACCGTACATCATCGTTCAAATTTATAGACTCAATATGTCCATAAACCTTTTCGATCAACTCTGCCAGTGAAGAAACTGTACGACATAATGATGGCGGTAAACATATCGCAGTGTCTGTTTCTGGTATCTTACCATCTCCAAGGTTTAATAAAATAGTAGAAAATTTGTGAATATCTGCATCACCTCCAAGTTGGATTCTCATGTTTATTGTGATTGATATTGTTTGAACGGTACGCCATATATCCGATCGTTTGACGCAAGCGTTTACTTCATCAGCTCTGGTACCTCGCGTAACTACGGGCAATGTTTGTCTGAAATCTCCGGCAAAGAGAAAAGTTATTCCACCCATAAATCTGTTGTCATTGCGCAAATCTCGTAGAGTTCTATCGAGAGCTTCTACTGATTTTTTATGGGCCATAGTGCACTCATCCCAAACAATCAAGTCTGCATTTATAATCAATTCCGCTTTAGCACTATCTTTGGAAATATTGCACACTGGAAATTCGCTGCAATTCTAATCTATTGGTATTTTAAATAAGGAATGAGCCGTTTTTCAGCTTGCTGTAAATAATCAGCTATTAAATACACCTGTAGAAATTTTGGTACTTCGTTTTGTGTGGGGGAGTAATGATCACATGAGGTGATATACTTGCCCTTAAATTTTGAAAGTAGGCATGACGCTCCCTTCGAACATTTCATTGGCTCCGAATGATGTAAATTGAAAAGCTGAATTGTACGATCTTGAAGCATTCACAAATTTTTTCGATAAAAGATGTTCTCCATTTAATAATGATTTTAACGGTTCTGGAGGAGGAAGTATGGGATCTAATCGCACTTTTCCTGCAATCCATGTGATTCATTTTTCCACTTTAAAGCTTTGCAATGAGGGCAAACCATACTCGGTAACCCGATATGTGTTTCATTTGCGTAGTTAATAACTGGATTATAATTGAAACCACTATTTAATTTTGCATTCCATCGTAAAGTAGGACCTCGTGATCTGAGAGTCGCTTGCCTGCGTCTTTGTGCCGCTAATCTATTATCACGATTCGTAGGACTTTCAACCCGTGAGACTTCTTCTAATCCAGATCTTTCTCAAGAGTTTCCAGGAGCTGATTGCATTTCGACTCCTTCGACGTCATTTTCAGATGCTCTAAGACGTCTCATTCTTTTCGCAGCAGCAGCAGTAGATCTTCCTAAACATGATCGTCTTTTTCGCATTGCAAAGCTAAAAAAAGTGGAAATGTATGTATTTTATCTATACTAATAAATCTCTAGGGGGCAATTAATAATTTATACAATACATATTGCACACATTACTTACCGATGACGTAAAATTAACGAAAAAAGGCACTGATACTACATCACTGACACTCAACGCATGACTGAGGTGAAGTAAGTTAAGTATATTTCTCGATAATTTATTATCCCTACTGCACATACTGAATATTCAAAGGTCGAAGAGTATGGTTTGTCAGAATCAACGTGTACTATATAATCAATGTTACAATATAATCAAACAATGAATTATTGTATTGTTTATATGAATTCCGTATGCTGATAAGAACTCCATATCCCTACTAAAATGTAAATATTCAAATGGACTAACTGATATGAATATACTTATGTATACACTATTTGTATTATTCTATACGAATAAACATTTAATTTAATTGTGTTACTGCATGTTTGTAAATATCTACTAAATTATCAAATTTTGATTTTACGTATCGAGGAAACTTGAATGATGGATCTATTGCTTCGCACTTTTTGGATATTCATAACTTACAATATAAGAATATTATTAATAAAGATGTACCATTAGCAATTTACAACTCGACAGTTACCACAACAATCATATACAAATATTCGCGTGCGAAGCCGCGGGTATCTGCTAGTAATATAACAAGATAGCTTAGAATCTTATGTAAAGTCTACTTAATTAACTTGTAAGCAATTTTAAGACGCGTCATTTATGCAGTTGTTCGGAGTGGGTAATGCGGCGCACTGTCGGACTAACTTGGGGGTGTGCCGAGGAGAGTAGAAGGGAGAGAAGTGAAGGGCTTAAAATAAAATATATGGGGGGAAAAAACAGCATCTCCCTTGTCCGTAGTTAATATTTTTCAGGAAAATTGCCGAAAAGTGCACAAAATTGAAGTCAATAAACATAATTTTAGATTACTTTGTTACATTGCTACAAAATAAACAAAATAGAGAATTTAATTTTCAGAAAAATCATGAGAATAACAACAGCTAAAAACAAACACAGCATCTAATTCAGTTAACAACAAAACGTGGGAGAAAATATTACAATTATAAATCAAATAAAAGACTTGACTTGTTTTATTTAGAAAAAAAGCCGACGATTATAAAACATTTTATTTAACTTTTATTACTTTGAAAAACACGTTAACTTCATTGCCTACATGAAATTAAATACAGTACAGATCTTACTCACCTTTGCCCGTAAATAAATGAAAGCAAGACAAAATATATGGCTACAAGACAGGAGGCTAGAGAAGGAGAGAACATCCAAATTGGCGCCTATTCCTTCGGAAAAGTCAACAACTTTGTTTATTTAGGATGCCAAGTTAACTCCGATGGGGAAACAACAAAAGAAATAAAACGAAGAATCACCTCAACCAATAGGTGCTTCTTTGGTCTCAGACCCCTCCCTGTTCCCGAGCAGAATAATTGCCAGGAGCATCAAGCTGCTTTTGTATAAAACACTGATCCGCCCAGTTCTCACCTATGGTTCTGAGACCTGGACCATTTCTAGAAAGTCTGAGTCAAGCCTGCTGGTTCATGAACGCAAAACCCTCCGCAGTTCATTTGGTCCAATATGTGTAGGAGGTGAATGGAGGAAAAGAACCAACCAAGAACTTAACACTCTTTGAATGAACCAGATATTGTGAAAATTATAAAACATGGTAGACTCAGGTGGGCTGGACACGTGATCAGAATGGGGGAGAATTAAATACCAAGAAAGGCACTCACAGAACAGATCTATGGTACCAGGAGAGCTGGTAGACCCAAACTACGTTAGGAAGACGGTGTGAACTACGATGCGTGCCATGTCCTTGGGACCCGGAAATGTAGAGCAGCTGTACTTGACCGGAATAACTGACGGAGGCTGTTAAAGGAGACTCAGTAATGGGTTGTTGCGCCGCTGAAGAAGAATAAGAAGAAGAAGAAGTCGCTGTCGCTTGACTGTTTGAATTGTGTTTAATTTATGTTAACACTTGAATTTAAATCCGTTTATGTGTGTTTAAAATTTGAATTTCATTGGTTTTAAAAAACTATAATTCTATTTTTTTTTTTTTTGAAATATTTTCCACTTAAAAATCCATATTCATAAACCATATCAGCAGATTCGAAGAATAAACCATACATAAATATAGGCCTAACTGAACAGTATTCTGTACCTAAGGCTTTACGGCTGGCGTCAACTGTATTAGAAACAAACTGACTAATCTCCGGACTACTATTAAACCATGGTCTACGCCTGTTGTTACTAACACATGTTTCGGCCACTCCTCTGGAGGTCATAGTAACTGGCGAAGACCGTGTCAGTTAGCGAAACGTTTCCACACTGAAGATGGCTTCCAGAGGAGAGACCGAAACGTCTGTTAGTGGACTACGGCCTAATAGCCCGGAGATAAATCAGTTTGTTTACAACTGAACAGATTTTTAATTGTTATAAACATAAATTAAATTTTAATTTTAAACACAATTAAATCAAAAATTAAGTTTTGACAGTCACGGATTCAATGCACGTTTAAATTTTGTTGTTTAACTGAGTTACTTCATTCTAAAATAGGACAGATATCATCGATGTAACCGATTATGAAAAGGGTTAAGGTAAAAATTATTAAGGTATCGTTTAGGGTATAATTTTTTTACTTCTTCTACGTTTTGTGAATTATCGAACATTATGGACAACAGTGGGTCGCAGTCAGATTAGATTTCATTTCATTTAGCCAGTCATGCCCGTATGTTGTTCTTTAAATAAAATCAAAAATGTTTGTAAATAAAACTGTTAGTATTTGTGTTTGATTTAGAGTCGTCGTATTTTCCGTTACGTTTCGTTTTTAATTAAAGTAAAATTTCAGCGACTTGTTTGTTTTAGACTTACGTTATTCGCGTCAATTAATTTCTCGTTAAATTTTAATCGAAAGTTTTCTTTGTTTAGAAGCAATTTAATAAAATTATTGTACGGTGGGAGCGGTCGTGGCGTAGTGGCTAGCGTGTGGCGCTGCTACGCTGTCGGCGCGTCTTCAATTCCCGCCGAGGCCATCTGATTTAGACACGAGCGTTCCACCTCGCAAGGCGATGGCAAACAAGCGAGAGGTATCCTGCCTAGTATAAACCCTCCCCAACTATGCCGTTTGGATCCGGCGTTAAACTGTAGCTCCCATATACCTATGAGAGACTCAGTAACACACGCACCACGGGTATATGTGGGGAGGGTACAAACCAGTCGAAAGACTGAAGGACCCAATTGTACGCTAAACCTAAAAAAAATAATGTTTGTCGACTGAAATTCGTTGAACTTTGCAGCAATTTTCATGAGAACACTTGATCTATGGAACTTTATTTTCTGCATATTTAAAGTCAAATAACATATGGGAACACTAATTTTGCCTCATAATTTGTATTCCAGGAGTTTTCGTATTGCATTATTTTTCTTTCAGAAAAAAAAAATTTTCGACAGAATATTTACACGGCCGGAACTCAGGAAGGAAACGTTTTATGACCTACTTTTATGTTTTTTTCTTATTGTTAGCCAAATGATCACCTCCTGAAATAATGTGCTTTCCTTCCTGAACACTGTATAATATACCTAGTCTAATACCCGGGAACACTTTTTACAGTTGAACCTGAGAAATGGCATAGTTATTTTGTTGAACAGACGTTCTCATCCCAAAACCCCCACAATGTTCTATCTACTTTAATGAATATTCGCTGTATTGAATCAATCGCTTAATTGAATCCGTTTGTGAATTCCTTTTTCTTCCATGTTCCGTAAGGAAATGGAAGTATGGTGACCGCGAAAAAATCATGTTCGAGATAAGGGCTGATTCAGATTGTACTACCCTCAAAACATGAAGAAAAGTCATTTTCCGGAGAGCGTTTGTGTGTACAACTTTTCTGTGGCGAACGATAACTGCCGCAGATTCAAACAGAATCAAATAATTTTTGCATATGTGCCTGATTGTAGAGGACTCAAGGCCTATTGATTTTGGTGAAGATCGTTTAAGGGTAAGGGTAGTTTACCCGCAACGTTTTATGTTTTAACAAGAGTGAAGTACTTAATTTTGATAAATAAAGTATCTTGAAAAGAAGGTCATAATAATTCACTGTAGAAAGGTAGTTGAAGTGGGAGGGGTAATTTTCTTTAAATGAAAATTATAGTTAAAGGGGGAGAGAATAATTTTTTATATGTGTACTACGTTAGCGGCAACAAAGAAGTAGTTTCTGTAGAAATATTTCATTTCAATTTGTCAAACATAAAACTCGATTTACAAGGAACACACCTAACTTGTTAGAAGTTATCGAACCGAATTCAAGTAAATTATTTTAAATATAAATCTTAGAACATGGAAGTCATGTATGGTTGTCCATACCGATATTTGTAATAGCGACACATAACACAGTAAGTACCTATTTTTCAGTTTTTAAAGTAACAACATGACTTTTTTCCTTTTTTTTTAAATGAAAGCGTAGACTTACGGTTGGATTTTGTGACGAAAAATGGAGATAAAAACATGGCGTTGAAAAATATTCAAAACTCGTTTTAGTTGGAATAATGAACGTTAGTTAGAAACTTGCTTGTGACAAGGTTTTTGACCCAAAAACTTGCTTCCCTTGCGGCCATACTTGCACTACGGTACGTTGAAGTTACGAACAGTAACGTGTAAATGAAGACAAAACATTTTCATTAAGAGTGTTGTCAGGAGAGAAAGGCCGTCATTAAAAGTTGCGCAATTAGACAGTGCAGTAGCGTGGAAGGAGACATACACAGCGTAAAGTGCACATTTGTTTAGGCTAACGGAGCTACGCGTAATGTCTTGTACAACATACAACTATCTTGGTCCGATCTCTGCACTCTTACCTTCTAACCTTAAAACTGCGCTGTCTATTTAAATTTACTCTCGAACAGTTAAATGTCTTCGCGATCTATCTATCTATGGGTGGTTAGCGAAAATCTCACTCCTTACGTCAGCCTTTATCTTCCCCATTTCGTTCTGTTCCTCTCATATTCCTGATTGATATCGTCGCCCAACAGTTCCTGAATCCGTTAATTGTTAAATTATTCAGCTTCACATAATCATTTAAGTTCTTGGATTTCGCGTACAAATCATACAAATACAAAACATACAAATGCGATTGAACCGCATACAAAACTACAAACAAAACAGAACACACACTATCAAAACACACACACAAAGCACAAAACAAAATTCGATCTACCTCGTGTTTACAAACTAAATTGCTCAGATTGCAACAAATTCTACATAGGCCAGACAGGACGTAGCTTCAAACAAAGATACACTGAACACACAAAGGCACTACACTCCACTACCGAATCCACCTTTGCAAACCACCTCATTGAAGCAAACCACACATACACAAACGTCGACTATAACATGGATATTCTACACGTACACGCAAAAGGCCGAAAACTAGACACTCTTGAACAATTAGAAATATATACAAAAACACATAAAAACGACATCCTAAACAAACAGACACAATTCAAATCACACGTATTATTCGGACATATGACACCCCACACACACAACATCGAACCTTCAAAAGTCGACGCTGTCGCCAAGAACAAGACGGACAGCGCTCCCAATGGCAGCGTCTGACGAAGCTTATAATAAGCGAAAATTGGTTCAGGCTATAAGGTAAAACTTTTACGTTTTTACCCATAAAAAACTTTGTGTTCCGAGTCGATAGTGATTTAATTATATTTAATAATTTAAGTAATCGTTCATCTTGTTATTTGAATTAGCAGTCTCCGTAATTCCAACTTCGTCGTGGTTACTGCTACCTGTCATGCTCCGGACGAGGCATTTCAGTGTCTCCACCATTGTCAGGTCCTAAACCAATGGTGGAGACAAGTCCTAAAGGTCGTGGTTTAGGACTTGATAATGGTGGAGACCAGTGGCGAAGTTACATGGAGGCAATTGAGGCACTGCCTACCCTAAAAAAGTCTGTAGAATAAAAATTATAAATACGTATGAACTACGTAACGTAAAGATTATATATTGTTACTGTGACTGTCGAATTTATTAAGCCGAACATGCTTTACTGAGCGACCGCTAGATGGTAACAGGTGAGATTCGGCATAGCTCGTTTAAAGGAATGAGGCAACGTGAACTTGCCTCAGCGTTTTTTGTATACATCGTATGTAAGCAATGTGCTGGCGTGAAAGGGAAGTGCGGGGGAGGGGGGATTGTCCCGCGCCATACACATAGAGCGTTGAGGCATGTCTCACTTCTGTGGTACAAACAGTTAAGTTAAAGCGCGCTGTGTTGTTTATAAGTGTGTTTATTTTATGCGGTTATTAAAAGTGTGCCTGTTATTCCGCTGAACTAACAGATGATCAAGATTGTTATTTGAATTATTTGTAACATTAAATATATATGTAGAAACTAATCAAGTTTAAAAATTTGAAGTTCAATCAGTTGTATTATTATGTATGACTTATACAAGGATTGTTCAATAAAAACACGTTTAGAGCTGTAAAGCATTTTTTATTTAACGATTTTAAAAGAAGTCTCCATTAACATTAAGACATGAGTCCCACTGTTGCACTAATCTATAGATTCCCTGCTAGTAAAATTCTTAAGGCTGTTTGCGAACCATTCGCTAACAGCAAACTCTACCTCAGCGTCCAATTTGAACCACCGTTCTTTTAGTGAGTAATTAAAAAAAATTTAAGATAAGATTTTTGCCTACCCATTCATTAACTACTAGCTTCGCCACTGGTGGAGACACTGAAAGGCCTCGTCCGGCGGAGCATGATAGATAGGAGTTAAGGAAGTAAGCAGGACGAAGTTTTAATTTAAGGCATCGTCTTCTCACATTCATGATTTCAATTTGATACTGACCGTAAAACTAGGTTTTTATGAAACATATCTGTGACGGTTTGTAGGCTTACATTTCCAGTTTTGTTAGTTTTATTAGCAGCCATCTTAACACCAACTTTGTCACTACTTACTGCCACACTGCTAAATACTTCGTTCTTGACGAGGCCTTTCGGTGTCTCCACCATCTTCAGGCCTCCACTAAATGTCGTTTAAGACCTGGCGTATGGCGTAGGCTGTATGCGTAAGACTTTTTAGTCTCTGTAAACTTGTAAGAGTAATGTAGCCAAGTCATTTCGACGTATGATTTATTACGCTGGACGTAGGATTATATATATGGACCCTAGAGGACATTTGCTTAGTGAACGTTTTTGTGTTAGGATTAACTCGCCCGGTATGAAAGCGCCCTCCGCCGATGTGCGACAAATGCGCTCTCTTTAAGAGCACGCATTGACGTGATTGAGTGTTTGATGTCTTTACAAAATGAAAGCAGAGATTCCCAAATTTATAGATTAAACGCGCGCCCACACACACACACAGCCTCGTTGGAACTATTAAATTCTGTTTCACCACTCCCCCGTACAGTAATGTTGTTAAAGCGACTTATGAAAAACGTAGCTTTGATCAATCGCATACAAGTCAGGTAATAAACCGTTCCATGTGCAGTTGTAATGAAGTGACGGTCTTCATCGAACGACTTCACCATTTAGTTAAATTAAAATTTGAAAAATTTGAATAAAATTCTTGTAATTATAAATGTTGAGACAAAGTATGAAAGAATCAGTGTTTCTATAATAAATATTACGTTGGTAAATATGCAGATATAGCCTGCTACATTTGTTACACAATTCTTTTTTTGCATTTTCTGTTGTTCTTGTTTTTTAATATGTTCTAAATCATGTTGAGGAAAATTGTCCTTCACTTTAGTTTCTGTTGTAGGCCTATAGTTTCCGTCCCGTTTGCTCTGTGAAGGTTGTGGGTGTATAAGAATTTCCTCATTTTTAGATTATTACCAGTTTATAAAAACGTAGGACAGTGGTGATAAGACACTTATCAGACCGGGGGAGGCGAGACATGGGCATTGGCAAAAAAGAAACAAGTACACTAAGAAGGTTTGAAAGAAAGATCGTATAATGGCTGTATACTGTCTTTTATAACTTCTGTGTACTATCGCCCTTATAACTTCGGGAGCTTGGTTAATTGACGTCGGTCAATTAAACAGGCTGCCATAATATTCACAAAATGCTGGTTTATTACGTCTCTCTATAATTTAATACTCGCTGAAGAAACAGGAGGTGGTTTACATATTTATTTGTTTAACACTATTTAGTTTTCTATTTATTTCATAGGGAGAGAAATTATGGAAATTATGTAGTTTCATTTAGGATTATATTATTTTTACCTTTTTTTTTATTTTGTGCTATTTAACCCTATTAAATCGTCACAATCGTAAGACGTGTTTATGGCCCGGTTAAAGAAGATGACGAATGTAGAATGAGAAATAACCATGAGGTAGATAGAGGTAGAGAATAAGGTAGAGGTAGACGAGGATGTTGATATTGAATCATGAGGACACTGTAAGATTCATAAAGACTCAAGGAGTACAATGACTAGGTCACCAAGAGCGGATGGATGATCAGCGTATGACAGAGAAAATTCTGAGAGTGCAAGTGTATAAAAGCAGAAAGAGGGCGACCAGATAAGCAGAAAGCAGGCTAGGATAAGACGATTGGATGATGTGCTAGAAGATGTCATGTCAGAAGAGTGGCTACACTGATATGGCAATGGATAGGAGAAATTAGAATAGATTGGCGTTTAAAAGCCAGGGCTCACGTTGGGCTGCAGCAGTGCTGAAGACGAAGAAGAGGATAGCGGTGAAGCTATGACCTTAAGGCTTTATGTCATATGCGAAATAAGTGAAATGTTGCCGCAATTAAGGGAAGAAAATTAGAACTATTTAATTAATCAGGATGTGTTCGGTGAGGTTCGCCCCGATTAAAGAAATACTCTTATATACGCCCACCAAAACTGCAGTCGACTGTACTAATGTTATTGATAATATACATTGTCAATACATTATGCAATATTATGTATTATGTTACAATTATCGTTGGAGCGAATGAAGGGTTATAGAATACATGCCGCCCAAAAGGCAGATCTAGAAGGAAGCAAACGGGCGCATTTATCTGATCCGCTAGGTAAGGTTAGGTTAGGTTAATTAACAGTAACAATAACAGACAGTTTTTAATATTTGTGTATGTTTTATGTACTGGACTTATGAGATATTTCGTAATGTCCTCTGATCAAATAATCGAGCAACAACCGATGGATACGATTGTGGCACTCGTATACAGTTTCTCAAGCGCCACTTGCAGGCGACGACTGACAACTAAAGAAAGGGAAACTATAAATACTAGCCAGCGACAAATACACAGGGGTTATGTTTTGCTACAGTTTTTACAGCGACCCGCTCTTTATTTAGCATAAGCGGTTCACGTGGCCCGCATAAAGCAGCCACGCAGACTTCAAAGCGTTTAAACTGAATTACAAGGAAAAGGTATATAAGCAGTGAGCAGTGGAAGGGAATGGGCAGATTAGAAGGATAGCGATAAAGAGGCTGTTGAGCGGGAGGGGGGAGAATAAAGAGAACATCACAGAGGAAACACAAAGGTGCGCGCCAAGAACCCGCTTTTTGTTTTAATTAACATCTTAATAAAACACTTAATATGCAAATGAATTCTAAAGTTCTTTTCTCTTATTTATACCGGTAAGAAAGAAAAAAAAAGTTAAGTAGATAAAATTATTAAAACAGAAAGAGGAGAATCTCAGACTGCTGGAATACTAAGCGAGTTTCTGTCTACTGTATATTTTTAAAGCGTTGTTGTACAACGAAATCTTCGAATCGATTTAATTTCATAATTTCGTATAATAGTTGTCAAAATATGAATTTTTGCAGATTATTAACCGATTTTCGGATATCCTTAGTGGAAATTAAATTACGTAGCCTGCGAATCCTTCATACGTAACCTATATACGATTCGCAATTTACTCGATTGTGGACTACTACGTACAGAGATATTATTAGACAAGAATAATTCTCGTTTGTTTGGCATCACTAGAAGATAGAGACAGAAGAACATTTTAGTTACGGTGGGAATCGCATTACAACGAGCTCATTTCCACTTCATCTACAACTGATAGCAAACAGGACGCTCAACATTTGTAGGTTTCTCGGAGCAGATCAACAGTGTTGATTCACAAACGATTGCTGCCTCATTCAAGCGTTACTGTAAGTAATTACAGAATTGTATCTTTTAAAGTACAGTGTTATTAGCCTGGACGCAAATAATTGGACAGAGAAAGACAAGGCAGTTTCATTCGTTCTCGCTCTAAAAGGACCTGCGGCAGAGCTACTCCAGAAATTACCACCTGAGAGTCAGAACACTTATGACGAATTGATAATAGCTTTAGAATTATGGTATGATAAACATTTGCGAGATGTGTACTGCATCCAGTTGAGAGCAAGGCGACAGCACTCCGGGGAGAAACTTCAAGAGTTTGAAGCAAGCATCGATAGACTGACTAGACTGGCCTATCCTAAAGCAACAGAAGATTTTCGATGTGCGGACGCCCTGGTACATTCTTTACAGTTAGAGGCTGCGAAGTGCGCGTCTGGTTGGGGAATCATAAAGTGCGCTCATTAAAGGTCACGATGGCATAGACTACGAAGGGGAAGAATAAGGAACAGAGACTCAACGGTCGGCGCCACAGAATAAAGTAAGAAAGGATGGAAGACCAAAGTGTTATAGATGTGACAAACCTGGACATCTACAACGAGATTGTCGGGTTAAAGTTCAGCAGCAAGGAAACGAGCAGTAGTCGGTACAACGCGGCGTGTGCTGACTAACTGGAGGAACGAAGCCCCTAGACAATACGCAGTTTCTATACCAGTGGCGGATCTAGGTTGTCCTGCGCCCGGGGCAAGAATAATATATGAGTACCGCCCTCATCCATCCTCCTTTAAGTTTCTCTATCAAGCTCTAATTTTTTTTACAAGACACGAGCACATTTAAGTAGGGTAGGGTTTGAGATAAAACGTAATATCCATTTTATACTAAGAAATTCTTTACTTCTCATTTTTTATTACAAAGGAAAAATACATACCAAAAGTTATATACTTAAAAACCCAATCACTAACACTATTCAAATATTACGAAGTCAGTAACGAAAATTAAAATTTTACTCTGCGAGCCTTTTGTTGTGCAAATAAGTCTATGGCATCGTCATAATTAATTTGATGTGCGATTTGATTTTCGATTGCCAGAATCGCGAGACTTGATAAACGTTCCTGGCTCATGTTAAACCTTTTAATGTTAATGTTATTGGTTCATATGTGTAAATAAAGTGATTAATAGAAATAAGAAATTAAATTGAATAGCATTTTAACTTCATAAGCTATGACGAATTGCTCCAATTTACTATTAATAATGAATTTAGGTGAGGTATCGTTGGCTGTACCTCGGAGCAAATCACTATAAAAATAACAATTATATAAAAAAAGGAGAAAATAGAGATTCCACGACCCCGTATTTTATTTATTGGACGCCCGGGATCCGCGAATTCTAATTTTTTGTTTTATTAGGAGAAATTAACAAGATGAATTAAATTAAATGTATTTGTTCTTGGGAAAATTGATTTTCTATCTGTGGCTTTTTAACAATGGTATGTTTTGGTGAAGGTCGCTGAAGATTTTCAATACTTCTTATAAGGGATCACGAATGTATCGAAACGTTAAGAAATTTTTTCATTTTTATAAAAATTGCATAATGTGACTATGCATAATGTGCTACTACACCTTCCCGTAACATTAGTACTAAACTGTATATTTACTAGTTTACGCGGTGTCGGTGTAGAATTCCCGATTCCTTATAAAAATAATCGAGGCACAGAAATCGAATCGAATCAACCACAGTTGAATTTGCCGCCCCCTGAAGTTGCAGCCCGGGGCAAGGGCCCCGGCTTGCCCCTCCCCCAGATCCTCCACTGTTCTATACGTCAGGAAAACAGCGGGAGCTTGGTGGTTACCGGATTCGTTCAAGAAAAGTCAACCTCGATTACAGTTGACACTGGAGCAACAGTCTGCATTGTGTGCCCTGATGTGGCGAAAAATCTCAAGCCAATCTGGTGCTCGTGCAGCTTGCGAACAGCTACTGGACGGCCTTTAAAAGTGTTTGGAAAAGTGGAGAGACACCCACGCCTTCGTCGACTTGAGTTTGATCATCAAGCAAATTCTTAATCATATAGTTGCAAGATTGATTAGGAGGTAGTTAATCAGGCAGATATCAGGATGATCTACCGACTTAGAATACTGCCAGTTACGGATATTCTTCCACCCGATTGAAGCGCAAAACTTATTCATTTCGAGTAATACAGACGTCCTTGACTTCTCAGTTGTCATTCCGCCGTCGCGTATGTTCGAGAAATGTTCCCATGTTTTACGAGAACATACATTTTTTTGCTTTCAGTATATACAGTTTTTGGTGGTTTTTCTTACCCAGTTTTTGAATTTTTTGACATTATATTTCTCTAAATTCCCCCCTTCCTACTTTGGTTATTCATTGACTCGTCTTGTAAATATTATTTCTCCGTCAGAATCTTATACCGCGACACCCATTATCCATTGACCTTTGTCATAGGGTTAGCCACGTTCTCATGTAGTTGTATCCTTACCTGTTTTATCAGAACATGTCGTGAATTAATTATCTCTGCTAGTGATGAGGACGGAAACCATACGTCACGGGGTATGAGGTACACATAAAACAAGGAAGGAGTTTCTCTGTGCGCTACATAATAAGCTTACTCGACTGGCGGTCGCTACCGTACACATTTTACTTCCATGTTCCATAAGGAAATGAAGTATGGTCATACTACCCTCAAAACATGAAGAAAAGTCATTTTACGAAAAGTGTCTGTGTGTAGAATTTTTTCTATGGCAAACGATAACAGCCGCAAATTCAAACAGAATCAAATAATTTTTTGCATACATCCCTGAATTGTAGAGGATTCAAGGCCTGTTGATTTTGGTGAAGATCGGTTAAGAGAAAGGGGTAGTTTACCTGCAACGTTTTATGTTTTAACTAGGGTAATTTTTTCTATGACGAACGATAACTGCGGTAAATTCAAACACAATCAAATAATTTTTTGCATACATCCCTAAATTTTAGAGGACTCAAGGCGTTTTGATTTTCGTGAAGATCGGTTAAGAGAAAGGGGTAGTTTACCTGCAACGGTGTATGTTTTAACAAGAGTCAAGTACTTAATTTTGATAAAGTATCTTGATAAGAAGATCATAATAATCCACTGTAGAAACGTAGATGAAATATCTATAAATGAAGAGGCTAGTTGAACGGAGTGGGGGTAATTTTCTATAAATGAAAATTATAGTCGAAGGGGGAGGGGATAATTTTTTATTGTGTACTGCGTTATCGGCAACAAAGAAGTAGTTTATTGTTAAAATTCCTTCCCGGGCTGTTTAGCCGTAGACCAATGTTTTCTGCAAAACGAGACGTTTCGGCAGTGCCATCGACTGCCACCATCAGTGAAAATCGAGTGCGATAACATGAGGTGGTATACGTTAGTGACCACAGTACTGTGTTTAAGGCTGAAGCAATAAATGGAAAGAAGTAGTTTCTATAAATAGTAATTAGTAAATAAATATATCTAATAAATAAATATTAAAATTGACAAAAAATAAATATATTTTTCAAAACCTTATTTAGCTGAGTACTTGCATGATGTAAGTGGAAGATGTGCTCCTAGAAGTGTTGGATACATTTCCAAAAATATAATAGTTTATATGCATTTCGATTTTCTGTCAGACATTTTGATGATATTAAGAATATCAACCGTATACAAATACGACACGTCTCAGAATTACACCGCCAGACCGTGACCAAAAACAAGACCGTACTTGGAAATGTCTTAAGCGAAACTAACAAATTTCTGCTACTGCTTACAAACTGGTGTTGTTTTGAATACAAGTTGACAGTCCTAAAGGCTCCCGTTTGTCAAAACTAAACATAAATAATTTCTTACCTTATCGGGTAGGTACTTTATAGTTTGCCTGCGTCGACATGCACGCGCCTGTCTACAAAACCACAAAGAGACCGCAGCTATAACTCGGATATAAATGTCGCCCAACAATACCTATACGCTTTCTTGGCAGTCAAAACAAAAGCTGATGCCAGTACACTGCGGCAATGCGCTAACAAAACAGATATCAAGAACAACTCAATAACGTTAACGTCATATACCTAGTATACCTTGACCCAGTCGGTATTAATTGTTTTAATTTATTTTGTAATATCTGCTGATGAATTTGGCAATCTACGACCGCCCCTTTGGCGTGTTTGGTGCACAGTTCGCACATATGGTAGCGGCGCGGCGGCCCTGACATCACATCAGCTCCAAATTGGTTCCTACACACAGGTTCACTCCGCGCTAATGATGATGTTGTGTGTGTCCTATGGTGGTTACGGCGACAGAAGGCCGCAGCTATGTCGGACATCAAGCCCTGGGGTTGGTCACGAGGACAGGAATTGCCATCCGACACTCGTTTACTAGCATATTATGAACTAGCATATCGTCAACATATAGTGTGTTGTGACGATTTAAATAAAAGAAATAATCAAGAAAATAAAATTTTAAAAAAAATTAAGGTTGCGAGCTCTTAAGCCATTTAAATCTCACTGTATTAAGATAAAATACCTGTATATACTCAGTATGAGAGGAAGCAGTAATTAATTAGTTATAAGATACTCTAATAAAAAGGATAAATTGTAAAGAGTTATTAATATCGTATTTAACCCTTTGCTTGTAAGCAGGCGCTGCCCTGTTGATTCCAGACTCGACATGCTTTCCGAGTCTTGTGTGAGTTAGAATAAGATAAAAAGATTAATGTTAATAATAAAAAAATATGAAGACATAAATAGTCGCTAAAACAACTGATTTAAATTATGTATATTTGTTTAGGGATAGTTTGGATAAATAAAAATGTTAACTTAAATATAGTTGGGAACTATATTCTCGCGCGGAAATTGTCCCACTAACTTTTGCCCAGTACCAGGCGAAGGGAGCGGAATTTCTCTCTCTTGCAATGGTGACTTCGTACAGTATAGACGTAGGAGCTGTGCGCTTAAAATATGTTAACTATATTTTGTCTCACCTTAAGAAGGTGTACCAGATGTAGCTGTTTAAAGCATCTGGATGTGTTAATTAATATAGTCATGTAAATAGACAAGAAATTTAAAGTATAAAAAAATCGAAACGTAAAAAAGGAGTGCAACACAAGATGACTTAGTGCTTCAACGAATAACAACAATTCCAAAGTCATACCCGGAGATGTGAACTATCAGAAGCCACAAACTCTACTGCACGTGACAGAATATGCAGATCAGGACATCAGAGAATCTACAAGATCATCGTAGATATCTACACGACATATTGTTCAACCTGCGAACTTCTGGAGCCCTTTACAGAGGAAGGCCAGACCGAGATGACGACGTAGCTGTTCCGGTTTCCCAAGACGGATACCCCAGGACGAGTCTTCTGCATACCAATTAAAAGGTGACTCGATAGCCTGTCTATCGAGGGTTACTAATATTTGTTACACAACACATCTTGAAAGAGACTTTTCAGAAACTATTAACTTTGTAAAGACTTATAAATTAACTCTAAGAATCTCATGTAACTATTCTAACTTCATACGTTGTAACAGTTTATATGCTAATGTAGAGTAATATAATTCAAGCAATAATACCATTCTTCCAATGGTTGAATAAAAGAAAGTCTTGCAAGCTAATATCATGTAATGAGTATAATTAAAAGTCTTAATTACAGAAATACAGAAAGTTGACCCGGATCCGAGGTATAGCTATATAAAATCAAGTTTGATCTCAAAGTTTAAAGAAACCTTTCAAAGTACTTAATAATTGAATTAGTAATGTCATGGGATCTGTCAGTATATGTTTTTTAAATGTTAAATAAAAGATAAGTCTTCTTGTTACACACATATGAGGAGTGCTTAAATCAATTGTATACCTTGCCATTGTTTCCTTACACAGTTAGTAAGTAATTTGTTACATTAAGTATTTGTGATCAATTCTGTTACAACGTAGGCAGCCCATCTAATTAACGGAGTTTAATTACGAGGGGTTCCCTGGATTTGTAACGCGGCGAAAAGCAGTTACAGTGTGTAAACAGTATGCTTATGACTCAAACGTAATTCGATGCTACAGGCTGACCACTTGTGCTGTAGTGTCACGGTGTATATTTGAAAAATATCGGTATGGAGAACCATACACGACTTCCGTGCTCTAAGATTTATATTTAAAATCGTTTTCGAAATGAAATATTTCCATAGAAACTACTTACTGCTTCAGCCTTAACCACAGTACTGTGGTCACTAACGTATACCACCTCACGTTAGCGCACTCGATTTTCACTGATGATGGCAGTCGACGGTACTGCCGAAACGTCTGGTTTTCCAGGAAGCATTGGACCACGGCGAAACAGCCCGGGAAGGGATTTTAACAACAAACTACTTCTTTGTTGCCCATAACGTAGTATACATATAAAATATTGTCTCCTCCCCCTTCAACTATCATTTCAATTTATATAAAATTATCCTCTCCCCCTTCAACTACTCTTTTCATTTATAGATATTTCATCTAACTTTCTACAGTGGATTATTATGACCTTCTTTCCAGCATACTTTATATATCAAAATTAAGTACTTTATTTTCGTTAAAACGTAAAACGTTGCAGGTAAACTACCCCTTTCCCCTTAACCGATCTTCACCAAAATCAATAGGTCTTGAGTCCTCTACAATTTGGCACTATGCAAAATATTATTTGGTTCTGTTTGAATTTGCGGCAGTTATCGTTCGCCATAGAAACAATTCTACACACACACACACACACACACACACACACACACACACACACACACACACACACACACACACACACACACACACACACACACACACACACACACACACACACACTTTTCAGAAAATTACTTTTATTCATGTTTTGAGGCTAGTACAATCAGAATCAGCCCTTATCTCGAACACGACTTTTTTCGCTATCACCATACTTCCATTTCCGTACGGAATATGGAAGTAAAAATGCTCATGCGATGCTGGCCTATGTATCGGTCGGTCATAGCGTTTCACGGCATCATAAATTATCTTACGTAGTATACGTTTCTCCTGGAAAAACTGGTCTATGTATGTTTTATGCAAATTATAAATCAGCATTTCATACTTCACCTGTCTCACTGTGTTTTATTACAAAAAGCGTGTTGTTTTTATCTTAAATTAAAATAAAGGAACAACTTCGTGCTTTGTCCTTGAAACGCTAGCATTTATCTCGGGTAATTAATATACAATATTTATTACATACAATCGTTTGTGTTAAATGGAGCAATTACGTTTCGCGTCATTTACTGTCTCAAACGGTAAGAGAACGCTCGATTGAAGAAATATTTTGCAAGCTTTCTTGCCAAGACAATAAATTTTCCACTCGTGCCCGAATGTATAGACGTCATTAACGATCAATAACTTAAGAAAGTTTAAAACTATAGATACGGTAACACGTTGTGTGGATTTATTCATAAACTGCCAGAAAGTACTCGTGGAATAACATAGCTGCCTCATTACATGCTATATTGTATTTTAATGTATTTAATTATATTAAATTAACAATGTTTATCCGACTAATTGTCTCATCAAGTACGGACGTACGTATGTGTATAAGGACGAGCAGTTAGTACGCGACAGTGACTGGATAAAACACAGTGAGCAAGCAGAGAGGAACATAGAATGTCTTGCTGTGTTGGGCAACGGTTATCTTTGGCAGAAGAATTCATTAGAGTTTATACAAATCCTTTCAAACTGCTTTGCCATCGTCGAGTGTTTGACTTCTTCCAATTCTACACCTCACGCTTCAATGCCCCCGCACACACGCACGCACGCACGCACACGCAGACGGGCACATATTTTTTTCTTTTTAACCTTTTCATTCGAAGAGGAAGAAAGTGTGTGCGTGTTCGTGTGTGTGCACGCTTTGACCTTTTCACACGTTTTTGCGTCAGGGCACCTTTGTGTGACTTGTGAACTCCCCCCCCCCCTTCGCGACTACGACGACGCTTCGTCTTTTCACCTGGTCACCCACCGCGTGTGTGTGTATGCACTCTCTTTATCCGTGATTTCCGCTTAATTTTCTTGTCAACAGTTGACAGTTGCTTCGCTCCTCTCCCTTCGTCACCACCAGCTTCAGACAGCCAATGCTTGTGTCTGCTGGCTTATTTATGTAACTTATGTATTATTTGTGCATTACTTACGTATGTGCTTATATTATCGTGTCACACACACACACACACACACACACACACACACACACACACAAGAAAGCATATCCGATGTTTGTAAAGAGTCATCTAAATCTTACGTGTTATTTAAAAAAAAAAAACATGTTTGTTTTATTCATGACACCCTGCTTTGATGTAACGTAGGCCCACAGTCAGTACACTTACCAACTTGTGTATATACACGTACAGTGTGTAATTAGTTCAGCTTGTTAACCTCTACTGCTGTAAAATAAAATTGGGTTTGGTAAGATAACGTAATTCGCTGCATTTGCTTATTTTGACTGTAAAAACACGTTTGTACAACAGGAATATTTTTGTTGACTGTAATGAAAGAAATAATTTATGAAACAACTTAAAACTTAATGTTTTCTGTGTAAAATTATTTCGATATACAAACGAAATTTAAAAAAAAAAAAAAATAGAGAAGAAGTTGTAGGTGTACGCGGTTAGAAACGAGGAAATCAAACGAATAATGAGAATGAAAGAAAGAACTCTAGATTGTATAGAAAGAAAGTGAGAAAGAGTATGGAGTATACGAAGATCAGACCCACGCCGGCAGTATAAGTAACGGGGTTGGAATTCCATGAAGAGAAGAAGGAGGAAAGGCCGAAACGATCTGTAGGAAACAAAATACTGTAGATGAAGCGATGTGTTAAGAGCAGTGGCGGCTCGTGGTTCTGACAGTTGGGGGTTCAATGTCTGTATGTTTCTACTAAGATGACAGCAATTATCCCATTCCAAATAACACACGGGTTGGGTCGCAACATGAAGACATAACTATTGACAACTTTTAGTAGGCCTAATATTAAGTTGTGTTTATGCTATTTGTAAATTATTCTAAAAAAAGTGTAGTTAAAATAAAAGGATAGTTTAATATTTCTGTTTAATATTTAAAACGGGAAGCGGCCTACCGAGTTCGTTAATTTTGCATTTATCTTTAATAGAGAGAGAAGAAAAATTTGTTTTTAAAATAGATTCAACACTATTCATTTTATCAAATCACTGAACTGAACATAAAAATAAAAAAATATCTGTATACTTAGCACACAAAAATACCAGCAAACACGTTAAAGATTATACACGTTTCGGTCAGCTTAACGTTACTATAATTATTTAATGACTACATTAAACACACTTTATTTTCGGAATACAATTACTTCACTATTTTATTTGATTTTAAGACTTTACTGCACACATTTTCATTGCACTCTAAATGAAATAGAGTAATCTAACACAAAACTGATGGTAAACGGACAAATCGTGTGGTAAAAATCATAATAATGGCGGTATTATGAAAATGTTAAAATTCCCGGCCAGTGCGGTTCGGCCCTCGTCGGAATTATTCGTCTCTATCGCTAACACTCGGGATTAGCGACTGTTGAATGTAATTTTGCGTTAACTGATTCCCTCCCCCCAAAGCGGTCTACACAGTGTCTAGCAGGTGCTGAAAGCTGCTTTGCACCTCAAGCAATAGTAGCGAGCAATTCGCCTATTACGTGAATCCATTACTATTCAGTCAACAAGATTAATCTAACTAATCTTGTTATTTAAATATGAAACCATTATCTCAAGAAATCCGTAAGGATATTTAAATTACTTGTCGGGGAGCGGGGGGGTTCACTGAACAATTGAACCTTATGGACAAGCCGCCACTGGTTAAGAGACATATAAAAGCTGAGCTAATGGAAAAGCAGAAATGTGGGAGAAAATGATTGAGGGAAGAAGGCAAGGCCAGCCTTTTGATTTGAGAATTGTCTTCGTCGTATGACAATCCTGTTTATTAGCTATACTACATTTAAACTTACACGGCCGGAATCATTCCGGACGGCAGAACTAGATAGTTCGAATACGCTACAGGTGCTAAAGTCATCTTTGCTGGCGACACGGTCTCAGTCTAAGGGTGGTTGCGACCCTCCAATGATGAGTACCGCCGCCACCAGAGGAAACGTTTGTAAAGTCGACACTGGACCTCGATTCTTAAACATTATATCTAATATGCCTTGTAAACATCAAGTCTCTCTCTCTCTCCCTCCCACCCTCCCCCTTCTCACTCTTTTTCTCGTGCAGAAATAACAAATTATTTAGCTCTCTAATTTCTGGCGGCAATCAGTTTTACGCAGTAGTAATTTTTAAACTTAATTTATTTGTGAAATTTTTAGTAGTCGGACGTTTAGAAAATGTTCAGTCTTATGTGTTACAAGTGTAATGCAATTTTGGTAAAATAATAAATTCATACAAATTTAAATTTCTGTTTTTTAATTCAATAAATTATATGTATGTAGGCCTAGTAGGCAATATAAACAAATGGCTCGTGTAGAGCCGACAATTTGAATTTTTCAAACAATACGTAAATTTAATTGGTTGCTAATATATATTTTTAATCAAGCTTACTGTATTTAGGCCGGGCTATATGAATGCATATTTATAATGAAACTATAATCTGAGCGCAATTTCAAAACGAGTCGCACGAGTTTCTCGTTACTTCAGTCGTATTTTGTAAATTTATCAGCGTCTGCAGGTAATCGTAGTACACTAGGAACAGGCCTATGATGTTTCTGTTTATAAAACAGGCCGATGTTTCTTTTACTTCAGTTGCTTCTTAATCTATATTTAACAAATCTTTACACAGTACATGAAGTTAAAAACCCCTAATGTGTTTTTTTTTTTTTTAATATTTTATAAGTTATATCTACTGGTATGAGATTTTCAGTGAAGAACACGGGCTACGGTTTAAATAATATTTTGGATATTAGTTTGTCATAAGTAAACGACATTAAAAACACGATTAACGTTTTATTTTAACAGAACTTCCGCATTTTTGTCCGCATTTAGCGCCTTACGAATAAGACAACATAAAACAGGTTTTTTTTTATAAGACGTTGTGGCAGTTATAAAAAACACAAATAATAAAAGTCATAAAATAGAAATATTGGAAAGACGAATTATTAGGCAAATATTAGGCCCACGAAAAAGTTCAGAAGGTTGGAAATTAAGAAGTAATGATGAAATATATCAGAGTATAGAAAATACAACAGAAACAATGGGAAAAGAAAACTATTATTTTTTGGACATTTATATAGAATGGACGACAACAGGTTAACAAAGCATATATTTCAAATCTGTGGGGGAAGAAGTCAACATCAAGTTGGATTAAAGAAGTCCAAAAGGATTTAGAAAAAAATAATATACACGCAGAAGAAGCAATTGAAAGAGAAGTTTTTCGGCCAAAAGTGTTAAAAATGGAAGGAGTCCAAGGTAGGAGAGAGAGAAACGTAGGTTCAAAGTGGACTGAAGACAGGAAGTAGAGACACAGTGGAAAGATGAAAGAATATTGGAGAAAAAGGAAACAACAAAGAATAAAGAATTGAAATTGGCATGTGGTCCTTAGATGGCCGATACAAAAAAAAAGTCGTAGCTGAGGATTACCGTATTCTGTAGTAACACGACTGGTCTATTTAAATTGTTCAGAATTTTGACTGATTTCAACTAACAGTTTAAATATTTTAACCGAGAGTCAGTCATCGAATTACGATTGTTAATAAATTTTTAGGACACATTATTGGTAATAAAAATTTCGAAAATGCGCGTTCTTACATGCAAAATCCAATACTGCATGTTTAAGTATGAATTTTGATTCGGGTGTGTGTGCACTTACGGAGGCATTGAGCTTAGATCACATAATACAGACAGGGGGCTTCATTCAACTCCTCCATGGACTAAAACTTTCCTCAGTGTTTACCATTGTTTTATGGATTTATATTCTGTTAGTGATGTCAATCAACAATCAGTATTTTATAAGTACATATGACTGTATTTGATTTCATTAAAAACACCCAACTAGGCGAGTAGCCAGCATTTTGCTTTGGAACGTGCTGTGAGCATAACTGACATAGCATAAATTTCTGTAAAGTCGGTAATTATAATAAAAAATAATTTTTAAATTAATTTCTAAGAAAGACAATGTAGAATTTTTACAAGTAAATTAATGGTGGATAAAAAAATAGAGGAACGGACAACTCCAAACAGACGTAAACGAGACATACCGAAGATTGTGTAAAAAAGAACATGGATGATGAAGTGTGGGACAAAGGACTAACTGATCAGTATGTCTTGAACAAGCGGACATTGAAATTAGGATTCGAGAAACTGTGTCAACCATTAAAACTCGTTTTAAATTTCAGTATCCAAGCCACTTATACGTATATGAATAGAATAAAATTTACCTCTTTTATCCGTCTAGTGGCTTTTATATTTCATTACGCGTTTCTGGATATATGTCTCATCTTCAGGTGTAATCACTCAGTAAAGTTCGTCAGATACTTAAAACAAATTACGTATAATTTACATATATCTCGTAAATAAATATAAAATATATGAACACGGAACAAACGCTGTGTTGTTGGTGCGCACCACGGTAACACTATAATCTACCAAATTTAGTGAGGGATTACACCTGAAGATGGGACGTACGTCCAGAAACGCTCAGTGAAATATAAAGAAGGGAAAGCCACTAGGCGGATAAAAGACATAAATTTTATTCTATTCATATTAAAACTCGTTAAAATTATGTAACATGTGTCCACCGAACAAAATATGAATTTATTGTATGCTTATAAGCTTGTATTTCCTTTAATATATTATTTTATGAATGAAACCCAATTAAAACTTTTGTACCTTCTGTACGAGCGATAAGAACTATAAGAAAAACGGATATAGTTTTACAAGTTATAATTCAGAAACATATAGTGTAGTAATAAAAGAACGTAAGGTTTAATCGCGAAAGGAGTGTAATCGACAAGAACGAAATTCTAATTTATAATTTGATATTGGTTTCTGGTCTGATCTAGAAAACAGATAGGTTTTAAAGCAGAATCGAATGTATTCCGCAGACGTAGCTTACAGATTACGGCCACTCGTTGAGTTACTGCACAGCTACGAATTAGAACGCTACAAAAACTAAGAAGAACGCTAAGATAATAGTAGTTTCAAGAAAATGTGATAAGTAGATGCGATGTGGCGCCAGAACCCGGATTGCGACGTTGTGCGGGTTTGTGGGTTACGCGTTGATTGCATCAGTGCCTAACTTGACGCGGAAGTCTCACCTCCAACGACGAGACGTTTATAAACCTTTTTAATTACACCGTTTTAAGTCATTTATTATATTTTCTGGGGCGCTTGCTCAATTTACTTCTGTTATATTTTCTTATCTGTTGACTCTTGTCTTTTTCATTATCTCTTTGCTTTTCTGCGTCTATCTTTCTCCCGTTTATTTCTCTCTTCCTCCTGCTCTCTTAAGTACCAAATTACATGAGAATGTTATATGAGACTACGGTTGTAAAATAAATTCTGCACAACGCAAACTGAAATAAATTTGTTAACGTGTTGGAAAACGTGAATAAATTAACAGTAAAATATTACGTACGCAACCCGGAAGCAAAGGTTATGGTTAATATCCGATGTTATACCGTATATACTAGTAAAATTAGTTTATCACCTATACAGTAATTATTATTGAGCGACCCAAGAAGCACGACATAGTGCTTCATATGGTTCCAAAACCTGGATAAAAAAAATCGTGTTCGAGATTATTGCAGATTCTGATTCTACTACACTCAAAACATGAAAAAAAGTCGTTTTCCGAAAAGTGTCTGTGTGTCTGTCTGTCTGTCTGTAGATTTTTTTTCTATGGCAAACGGTAACTGCCGCAAATTCAAACAGAATCAAATAATTTTTTGCATACAGCCCTGATTTGTAGAGTACTCACATCCTATTGTTTTTGGTGAAGATCGGTTGAGGGAAAGGGGTAGTTTACCTGCAACGGTTTTTTTTATCAAGGGAAATTTTTTTTTTTTGGCAAACGATAACAGCCGCAAATTCAAACAGAATCAAATAATGTTTCGCATACAGCCCTGAATTGTAGATTTCTCAAGACCTATTGTTTTTGGTGAAGATCGGTTAAGGGGAAGGGGTAGTTTACCTGCAACCTTTTACGTTTTAACAAGAGTAAAGTACTTGAAAATTTATTTAAACTTTTTGAAACAATGGTAATTGTTAAAAATAAAATAATTTTGTTGCCAGGCAATAAAATTATAATTTTTTCATTTTAATGTAAATTATGTTTGAGTTAATATCTTTATATATACAGTGGAACTTGGTTATTACGGCCTCGGCTGTTACGTCAACTCTGGTGTAGCGTTATTTTGTCATAAGTCCGGTCAAACTGATATCTTTAACATTATAAAAATTCCCGGTTTTAACGTCACTAAATATTGTACTACTCTGTTATAGCGTCAAATATTTCTCAGATATTTTACTCTAAATTTCATATAAACGTATATATGTGTGCGCGCGCGCGCTAGCCCATGGCTACAGACATACATTGTATGCAAGCGATAAGCACTGTAACAGGACTGCCGGCGCCAGCCATTTTGCGTGCTCCAACGGATGGCTAGATCGATTTAAGGCCCGACACTCGATTTCCTTTGCAAAAATTTGTGGTGAGGCAAAATGCGTAGATCTGAACGTTACAGGCGATTGGGTGCATAACACTTGGCCAGAAATTAGACGATCATATAAAGATGAAGACATCTTTAATGGACATGAAGATGTATAAATTTTGTATAAATTAACTCCAGATAAGACTTTCAAATTTACAAATGAAAAGTGCGTTGGTGGGAAGCTCTCTAAACAAAGAGTTACAGTTTTTGTTTGTGCGAACATGACGGGAACCGAAAAAAGGAAACTTTTAGTTATCGGGAAAAGTTTGCATCCTAGATGTTTTAAAAACATCAAAAAACTTACTGTAAGTTACACTGCCAACATAAAAGCGTGGACGACTTCTAGTATTTTTGAAGATGACTTCTGTACGTGTGTATGTCACTGAACTCCTCCATGTATAAAATAATATATCGTTCGTGGCAGGTAAGCATATCTCAGTTATGTAATATTTACGTTTCCATTTTATTATTATGCCTACAGCAATAAAAAGGCAGGTAAGACACACACACACACACACACACACACACACACACACACACACACACACACACACACACACACACACACACACACACACACACACACACACACAATTCACGTTATTTCTGGCCTCACTCATGTTTATTTTCTTACATTTGCACGCTTTTTAAATGGAAAGTGCCGAAACCCATACCAACATAACGCGTGCAAGCCGAAAAAATGGACATCAATTTGCTTCCTGTGGATCGCTGGGCAATGTAACTGCACGTGTTTACAGAGGAACGGTTCATAGACAGACTTTCTGTCTTTAGGGAATGAACCCTCTGCAAGATGCTGAGGGTCCATGAGTGACTTCGGAGCGCTCCTTCTTTTTCGCGTGTTTGTTCTGTGAAACATACACTGTAGATTCGCAGCTTTACTCTAAGCAACGCTCAATAGGAAATGTTGAAAATTTTTGTCCACAGTGTACCCTCATTCACACTAAACCTGCTCTGATGTTTTAATTACGGACATCATAATATTAAAACTTTGGAAACTTGAGCACTACTTAATGGAGATCAATCATTAACTTATACAAGCCATTAATTTTATGCATATATTTTATATATATGTGTACAACGTTATCGGCAACAAAGAAGTAGTTTTTGTTAAAATTCCTTCCCGGGATATTTGGCCGTAGTCCAATGTTTTCTACAAAACCAGACGTTTCGGCAATGCCATTGACTTCCATCATCAGTGAAAATCGAGTGCGATAACGTGAGGTGGTATATGTTAGTGACCACAGTACTGTGGTTAAGGCTGAAGCAGTAAGTAGAAAGAAGTAGTTTCTATGGTAATATTACATTTCGAAAATGATTTTAAATATAAATATGGAATATGGAAGTCATGTATGGTTCTCCATACCGATATTTTTGGATTCAAAATACACGTAGCCTACCAACATTGTAACATTTCTGATTTTAAATTTTCCCGTTTATGCTCGTACTTCACTGAGCTTTGACTAATCACTCTGGTCTTAGTGTACCTAAGATTAAATACAAATATACATACTTCTGCATGTCTCCTCAACCCAGAGGTTGGTGAGCTTGCCATTTTCTTCATTTCCGTGGACAGCCTCTTGATCATCACGTACCTTCTTCCTTCTTTAACTCCAGCCATGCACTTCACATCTCACTTCGCCCCTCGACCAGGATGGTGAACCAATTTGAGTAGGTGACCGGTGACCAACCGTATTACTTTTCCTTACTACATTGGATCCAATCAACATCCTTTTTTCACCAATTCTCCTCAAAACCTCATCATTAAGTACTCTTTCTGTCCATGGTATTCTCAAGGCTCTCCTCCAGCACCACGACTGAAAAACGTGAAGGTAGCTCCTCTCCACTTTTCTCAAAGTCCACTGCGCACAAAAGTCACAATCCACCTCTTGTTTCGTGGGTTAGAACTGACCTCTACACGGCTCCCATATGATGGTCACTTCTGTCGACCATCAACAAATGTAGTAGGCTGGAACGTTTCGAATTTAAAACCGCCTGTTCCGTGTCGGGATCTCCTTACGTAATCTGTGGAGGCCTTCGAGCTTCCGCTCCGTCTGCCTTTGTGCGTTCGCTGGCAGTAACTCTCTTTGGTGCTGCCTCGACCTATACCTTCCTCTACATAGGGACCGTCAGCGCTTTAGAACCACCTCTTCCGATCCGGGACAAACGCCCTCGGGCGATTCTTGATGTCCCGCCTTAAAGAAACTCACGGGTTTAACTTCTGTTACCCTCTTAGCAGCTGACCTCCTTTTCCTAACTCATCTCAGGGACCCCTCCTAGCATGCTGAACACGCTGCTTGCCGCTGTTACCTTCGTCACCAGCACGGGGGCTCTCTGCCTCGCGGAAAGCGGTCCGACCCCTCAAGGCCTTCTGCCTGCTGTGTACGATACTGGTGACATCTGTCGTTTGGATCAACACAGTCGCAGTTCCACGATATCTAACGTCAGCATTCTTCCCCCGTTATCTAACGAAAATCGCGTTGGCGGTCACCCTTTCCAATTTTAGGAACCGTCGAAGAACGGTCCCAGTTATCTTCTGGCAGCCAGTGGCCTCGACCCAGATGCTGCAACCAATCCACGGGTACAAAGACTACAGTGCAGTGCCTCAAAGTCCAGGTTTCCGACCTATATGAGCATGTGCTCGAAATGAAACTCTTAATAAATTTCTTCTGGTTTTCAGGGACATGTTTCTGGGCGCCAGAAGAGATCTTTTCTTGAAAAATTCCCCGGGACATACAATGGCTAATAAATAATAAGAAAATGGTGAATACAATTGTTTAAATTGTATTAAACAGTTTTGTTTAAATTGTATTAGGCCGTACTGATCAAAAAGTGATATTTTGTTATTTAAACAGAATAGTACGCTATACAAAAATGACACCTCTGGCGATATGGATTAGGATATCTTCTTTATTTGCTTTTCATTTTAAATCAATTAACCAGGCTAAAATTGCTCTCAACAAACAAAAAAACCTCTTCACTTCAAACACTATCAGCCTGAAAATAAGGAAGAATCTAGTAAAGACATACGTGTGGAGTGTTGCCCTATACGGGAGTGAATCTTGGAGAATTGGAGAAAGTGACAAGAAAAGACTCCAAGCATTTGAGACCTAGGGCTACAGAAGAATATTCAAGATAAGCTGGAGGGAGAAGATAACGAATGAGAAAGTCTTTAGAAGAGCTCTGGAGGAGAAGAGCTACGTTTATAGGGCATATACTACGACACAACGGGTTGATTAAGAGAATAATAGAAGGAAGAATTGAAGGGAAGAATCACAGAGGTCGACCCCGTTTAGACTACATGAAACAGCTTATGCTCGATACGAACTGCACATCATATTGTGAGTTTCAAAGAAAAGCAGAGAAGCATGAAGGTTGGCGAGCTGCTGCCAACCAGCCTATGGGCTACTAACCTAGGAGAAGAAGGTTTTGAGTCAGAATCTTGGTTTTTAATGGTCCTGTGTAGGAGGGAGGTATCTTTATTGTGGTTAGACCCATGATGCGTACGGAACGTATGGGAATGTTGTGAAGCTACACTTACACACGTGCAAGACAGAACGTAAGTAGGGTTATCTTCCTATTATGTTAACTAACGTTTGACGGAAACTGAATTATACCATTATTGCTTTCACGAGTCCAGTTGTGCCAATCCCAGGAGACAAATTAAGATAATCATCCGTTTCTATGTGTTTGTATGGCACATCAGACATGGACGGATCCAGCAAGCAATTTGGGGGGGTATAGTTTGATTTGGGGGGGGATATGAAAAGTTAGACCATTCTTTAATGGTCTAGAGCATGGTTCCCAAAATTTTTATTCCGCGGACCCCCCCCCCCCAATAATTTAAAAATTCACGGACCCCGTCTGAAATAAAACAAACAGTAAATATGATAGAAACTCTTATATTTTAATTGAAATGTATTAAAATCAAAATTCTCTTAACTTGCAAAATTATAATGTTAGTGATATCAAACATAGTTTAATGTGAACAATGAAGGTGCTTTTGAACAATATTATAATATTTAGCTCTGCAATATTGGGTTTAATGTCTGATAATTTCAGTATTCAGTCACTTTCTACATCAAGTTTATTTCTTAACTTTGCCTTCAAGTACGTGAGCAGGGAGAATGCGGTTTCACACAGATAAGTAGAGGGAAACACAGTTAAACGCTTCAAAGCTTTTTTCTGCGAGTTCAGAATAGTCAGTCTTTACATATAACCAGAAGTCAGCTAGCTGTAATTGCAAAAACTGTAATTTTAATGAATTGTCAGTTGAAAGTTCTGCCAATGAATCTTCTTCTTGTAGTGTAAGAGAAACGTCTAGTCAGTTCGGCTGACAAACAGATCTGCTGCACGACATGATTTAAAAACTTTATTAAAGCCATTAGTTTGAAATTACTTTTACAATTACAATTAGTTTGAACCCACAAAAATACTGGAATCTTCTAGTAATTGTTTTAAGATTCTAAAATTTAGATTTTAGAGCATAAAAATTGGAGAAAATATCGGTATTTTCTAAGCTTTCTTAAAAATGTCTGCGGACCCCCTGAAACATTGTCGCAGACCCCACTTTGGGAACCACTGGTCTAGAGTATATAAATAATATACTCTAGTGTTATTCTATATTCTCTTCTATACTCTAGTGTAAAAAAATACAATGTGTTATTAGCGACACAATACGTTTATTAACGGGTACAAGTATACTGTAAAATCATATCTGTGTTTTACAGGTCATTTTTCTGTTAATAATATTCACTTACAGTTTAAAATACTCACTACTCATTTCAATTATGTATAAAGCAAAAATTTACCTGGTGGTAAGGTTGAGTTACAATTTAAAGTAGGCCTAATTTTAGAGTAAAGCCGTAAATCTACATAACGTGATATGAAAATTGTGGGTACTGTACCTTTATTCGTTCCTGCAGTCATTTTCGATATTTCGATTATGCGATTGTTTAGCTTCGGTCTTTAGTGAATATCGTACACAGTTTTATGTAGGTGAAAGAATTACACAAATTTTAATATCGTATGTTGCAAAGTAGTTGGCTGGCGATTGCAGTTGGTGTTCTTAGTCCTTTTTTTAATGAAAATGATTGTAGCAGTAGTATATCACAGTTGCGTACCTGTGACGCCAAAAGTTGATGATGTCAGGTTAACATGAGAACTGAAATTACACATGGAAAGCGATGTAATGTGTGTAATGTGAAAATCGTTTTTTTGCGAAAACTACGAAAAAACCCCAACTCGAAAGTAAGGCGGGGTGGCCCTTGGGCCTATTACTATACATGTCACTTTTTGTGGCAGAACTTTCTGTAATATTCGTTTTCCAACAAGTACTCGTTTTGTGGCTAACCACAACGAAACGTCCATTATGTATAATACGTAGAACATATGTTGTCATTCCTTAATACATTGTTTTTTTGTGTTTCGCATTAACCATAAATATTTGTATTTTTCAGTTTACATTTGTTATTGTAGTTTTGTTACTTTGTCAATTCAAAAACGGTAGGTTCTTTATTTTAAGTATTACTGCGTTATAAGCATCGTATGCACACATTAAACGTTATGTTTTCCTCAACCATGGCTTTTATTTATTTCAGCAGTAAACTAAAAACCAAAACCTGTTGTCACCTAACCTCACAAATGAAAACGACTCGTTTTGCATTAAGAACTAGGACAATTTACAATTAGTATACTTCTTCTTTTTCACATCGTAATATGTCGATACAATCGCAGCCATCAGCCATCGTGAACACCTGGATGTTGCATCATGACAATGCAGCTTGTCACACAACACTCTCGGTTAATGAGTTTTTGGCAAAGAAAAATATCCCTGTTGTTCCTCAGCCCCCTTCTTCACCTGACTTGAGTCCCTATGACTACTTTCTCTTCCAGAGATTGAAAAAACATCTCAAAGGACACCATTTTGGGACGATAGACAATATTAAAAAAATGTAGCCGACCAGTTGAAAGAGATTCCATGAAGAGTTGAAAACCCGTATAAAGCGCTGTGTGGAGTCTAGAGATAGAGTCTAAATATAATTTGATTGTAAATAAAAGGTTGTACTGAATTAGTCTTATTACTTAATTTACAGACCTCATATACGGAAAAGATACTGTGAGCGTGCGTTATATTAATATTAATAACAATAGACTACTTTTTGTGCTTTAGAAATGGCTTAGGAGAGGCACTATAGGCTGCCCACATGAGCGGTACAGTACACGGGAAGGCGATGTTCCGCCAGTGCGCTTCTGTCTATTGGTGTTAACGCTGTTACTCATTCCAGATAATGAGTCGACCTGATAGCTAAGAAAAGGCACATCGATTTTATGGTGCATCCGTTAAATGAACTGTGGATCTATGGATTAAAAGCCAAGTGTCGTACCCACTTGTATACTGAACCTTGTACTTGGCAGTACTACGGTTATAAAAAAACGGACTTTTTTGGCCGTGTGTATGTAATGTGTGTGTATGGAATCTCCTTTCCCGTGTCTTTGAAAAACGCTGCTCTCGGTCGTCCTCTTGGGTTCCCCCCCCCCAACACATTTTCTTCAAAAATGTTACTTAAGAATTGATTGTGTCGTTCCTGGATATTCCACTGCAAAAATATTCCTGTTGTTTCTCAGCCCCCCCCCAAACTCACCTTACTTGAGTATCTGTGATTACTTTCTCTTCCCGAGATTGAAAAAACATCTCAAAGTACATTCTTTTGGGACGATAAAAAACATTAAAAAAATGTAACCGACCAGTTGAAGGAGAGTCCAGTTTCCGAGTTCCGACACTGCTATGAAGAGCGGGAGAACCGTCTAAAGCGCTGTGTGGCTTCCCAAGGGAACTATTTTGAAGGTGGTAGAGTGTAGGTGTATATTAAAATTTATTAATATATTATTAAAATTTGTTTGGTATTGACAGATGGAACTGTTGATTAAACAACTGACTGCTACGTGCCTCTCAACCAATCGCCGTACTCAAAACTGTAAACAGTAACCGTAGCAACGCACACTGTTGCCAATAATGTCCCACACGTGCTGTTATGAAAACCAGTGTGGAATGTCACGCCACAGAGTGAACTGTTAGTGTAGGTTCTATGTAACAAAGTCTGTTTGTTAAGAGTGCTGTGTTCTCGGTTACACTTGTTTGATTATTAAATCAAACAATTACGTTAGTTTAATACTTAAATAGTTGTGTTGCAGATACAAGTTTATTGCTAATTAATTTCTAATTACTTAACTAATTTCTGACTAATTAACTAAGTGTAGTGAAAACGTGTGAATCTATTATTAACTAAATAAGCATAAGCATGTTTAAATAACATGTTTACCTAAGTATAAATTTACTTTATTTCGTTCATTTTACGGAACTTTGTGCGTGCGATTTTTATTTTAAAACAATTTGTATAAATATCTACATTCTTAAATTTTAAAATCTTTAAAATACGTAACAGCTTTAACCTATACGCGTTTACTTTCAAACAGAAGGTATGCCTGAAAGTGAGGAAACTGGGAAAAAGCGTGGTCGACCGCGAATACACCCGGTAAAAGAGAAAACACGTATTTCCGGTCGCGGAGTACCAATTAGAGGGCAGCCCAGAGAATTCGTTTGTTCTCTACGAGATTATTTCGAGAAAGAGAAGGAACATGGTGGGCCTCTGATTTCAGTTGGTCAAGTTGTTGATAGAACAGCAGCTGCACTCTCTATAAGTAAAAATACGGTCGTAACGATAGGTAAGGAGAAGTTTAAACAAAGCGAGGAAGCTGGCCCTTCTAAACTGGAAACACCAGGTAAAAAAAGACGGATAGAAAAACGTGTTACTAATCTGGATGCTTTTGCAGAAGATGGGATCCGTCGCCACGTATATGAGTATTACAGTCGTAAAGAGTATCCTACAATAAAAAAGCTACTCGTTACTCTTCATGATGCAGAGCTTTTCACTGGTAGCCACTCGTCTTTACGGTCCGTAATTAAAAATTTGGGATTTAAATTTACTACCGTTTCGGGTAGAAAAGTATTAATGGAGCAACAACACGTAGTAGCTTCTCGCTGTAGATTTCTTAGGGGTGTAATAAATGAAAATTTTAATAACGTCGTCTGGGTTGACGAAACATGGGTGAACGCAGGACATTCTTTAAAAAAGTGTTGGTCGAATGATTCTACGGCGGGAACTATGCCAGTGCGAATTGGAAAAGGTGGAAGACTTATAATTATCCACGCCGGAAATTCTCAGGGGTTTATTCCCAATTGCCTCTATGTATTTAAATCGAAAAAGACTTTTGACTATCACGAAGAAATGAATCACAACAAATTTAAAACATGGTTTGAAGAATTCGTGTTAAAGAATATTCCTCCCAATTCAGTGATCGTGATGGACAACGCCCCATATCATTCAGTGATTAAAGACAAGGCTCTAACAATGGCTTCAAAAAAAGAAGAGATGGTTGAATGGTTAAAACGTCGAAACATTCCATTGACAGAGGGTATGAAAAAGGCTGAGTTGATGGAATTTGTACTATTTAATAAACCAAAGTTTCCTGTGTATACTGTTGACGAGTTGGCTGAAAGTTACGGTCATAAAGTCACCCGGTTGCCTCCATATCATTGTCACTTTAACGCCATAGAACTAATATGGGCCAGGGTTAAAAAATACGTTGCCATAAATAATACAAAATTCACGATGACTGAAGTAGAAAAATTAACAAATGAAGCCATGCAAATGATTACTGGAGAAGACTGGAAGAAGGTAGTCGAACACATCAAGTCAATTATTGAAGACGCTTGGAAAAGTGAAGGTATAGTGGAACAGCAGGTAGAAAATTTGATCATTTCCGTGAATTGTTCGAGTGACAGTGAATCAGTTGAATCTGAAGATAGTGATTCTACATTAAGCGGAGTTCACCCATTATAAACGTAAGTTTTTATTTTGTTTAATGTTAGAAGTAATGTTAAATATAAAATTGCAATTCAAAAGTATTTAATTTAATCTTTAACTAAACAAAAATTAACAAACGAAATGTTATAGTCCAATATTACAATTTCTATCAATTATAAATTAATATTTCACTATTTATAGGCAGTTTCATTTATGAAGAATTCGCAAATATTTATGCTTGCTTAATACCAAATTATCTGTATTTATTAAGTTCATGATATAATAATAGAGTAATTATTTATCACGTTTTTCGAGTAAATTATTATGATATTAAATCCATACCAAAATATTAAGTAAGATCTCATATTACCATAGTTGGACTTAACTAGAATTTGCGTAACACGGTTCACGTCATTTCACAAAATAAAAGATTTTTTACGCGATGTGAACAGATTAATGTGCACTATGATTAAGGCAATGCATAGTATAATACGTACATGTTATTGCAACCATACATTAAATAATCGTATTCCTACGATATAAGCTACCCGACTTCACTACAAAAGCATCTCTGGATGCCTTACTGTAATTAAAAGTACATTAAGAGATATCATATCATGTTTTTAAAGTAAACTGTTTTGTCTTGAAAATCCGTATTAAATGACCTTGAGCGTGAATGTGTTGTAAGTTGTTTGTATGTGAATCATTGTTTCGTCGTGTTTATCAACTTGTAGAAGTCACGTGGTCAGAGTTTGGCAACGTTGTTTCCCTTTCAGTACAAACGTCAATACCAAACAAATTTTAATAATAGTATAGTTTGGTTGTAAATAAAAGATTTTACTTAATTAGTCTCATTACTTAATTTACAGAGCTCCTACGTCCTTAATTAACACTTAAATGTTGAAAAATATTGAACGATTGACGCGATCTGGGGGGGGGGGGGAGAGGATGACCAGTGAGGAGGGTGTACAGTGTAGGATTTACAGATTTTATTCAAGCCTTCACGTCTGTTCATACAGAGGCACTCTTCCCTCGCTTAGTGAGTTCAGTTGGAGAGGGGTCGCAGAGAAGATACAGTCAGTAATACAAACAGTGGTTGATAAATCCCTAACCAAAAAAAATAGGGTTATGTATTGTAAACATCTGATGTGAAAGCTTTTGAAAATAAAGTTTAAAAAGATTTAAAAACCGACTGTCACATTGCGTAAACTGAATTTAAAATTTAAATCCCCGCTTCCTACCGTTGGGATCGACGCGTTCCGAATTCTCCCGAAATGTGACAATGTGACAAATATTATGAAATAGCGCGCGCGCGCGTGTTTGACCAATACTACGTGACACACTGTTGTTGGGTTTGTAGACTTATGGAGAACAGTTACAGAATTTTCCCACTAGTCTGCAAACAGAATTTTCTTTGTCGACTTCAATTTAATTAAATCTCATTTTTATTAGTATCTCTATCCGAATGTCAGTGTTACCCAAAGGTATGCACATGGTAATATTTGATACTGTACTTTCGAACACCAGGCGTTTCTTGATTGTCCGCATTGTGGCGTGTGGTTTTTGCAGATCATAACTTTTATTTATTATTTTTTAATGAACGATTATAAATAACAATTTACCCCATGGGCCCCATGGCCATTACGGGCCATGTTAAATCGAATCTGCAAAGCCTCTGGATTGCAGATATCCACACTTAAAACCAAGGTGATGGCTTTTCGTGGAACTGATCCCGTACGGGCAAAAATTGTTATAAATGGTACTGTCCTGGACAAGTTAGAAATTTTGAATACCTGGGCTACAGTGTGTCTTATAATGCAAGCAACGACGTTGTGAATAAGTTACATAAGTTCAACCTTATGTGCTGGACCATCAGGCAAACCGTTAAGTCAGCAAGTAAAGGAACACGCCTAAACTTCTAGAAGGCGATGACTCTACCCACACCTCTTTATGGGTCTGAGAATTGGACTTTAACGAAAGGCCAGGCCAGTCGCATTCAAGCGGTTGAAATATGCTTTCTCAGGCACGTGGCAGGGTATACTCTCCACGATGATAGAAGAAACACAAATATACGCAGGAACTGAATATTATGAGTATACTCGTCAGGATTGCCCAGTATCGGCTGAATTGGTGGGAACATCTTTGCCGAATGGATGACTGCCGCATCCCGAAACAACTCTGAAACTGCCGGAGAGGTGTGGAACTTCCGAGGAAGCGCTGGAGTGACCAGCTCTAATCTTAGCCTATTTGAGACCGGAACAACCCATCCTTGGTTTAATCCGTGAAGATGATAATGATGATGATGACATGATAATTACTATGAATGATTATTACTCCAGAGTAACGTAAAAGTAGTAGGTGAAAGTTAATCTAAGTATCATAAACAGCAATATATGAGTCATATAATAAGCAATTGTGTTAAGAATTAAAAGACTGATATAGGCTAAGCGAAGTGAGGACTAGCGGAAAGACAAATCTGTGAAGGACCATCTCTATAAGCAAAGTAGGCAACTATGCCTGATGGTTAAGAAGTTTGTTGTGATACGTTGAAAATACATGAAGTGAGGAGACAAACTAACCTTTTTCAATCCGCTTTGCGACTTCCTTATTATATATAGATGACGAATTTCAAAGCATATGCTTCATCGTCAGATCATAAAATATTCCTCGTAGGAGGTCGTCATTGATTAAAAATCCAATATCATTTGCGCTATATGCGCGTCAGTAGGCACGTTTGATCGACCACTGAGCGCTTGTTCGCCTCTTATCTGATAAAACATGTTCAAGGCGGTATCGTACAGCGGATTGGATTTGAAGTTCAGCTGGTCATTCAATACGAACCCGCGACCGTTTATGTCTGTGTAAATTTCAAACTCCTCCAAGGTACTCATGAGTCGATTTCATGATTCATGAAATTTACGGAGCATACGCAAAGATAAACAGTCGAGGTTTCGTATTTGAAGGACCAGCTGAAAAATTTAAATCCAATCCGCTATGCATACCGCCTTGAACCTGCTCTATCGGATAAAGTCGAATAACCGCTCAGAGGTCGACCAAACTGGAATAGGTGCGCGCCTACACCTACTGACGCATGTACAGCGCAAATGATATTGGATTTTTAATCAATGACGACCTCCTACGAGGAATATTTTATGATCTGACGATGAAGCATATGCTTTGAAACGCGTCATCTATATATAAAAAAGAAGTTACGTAGCGGACTGAAAAAGGTTAGTTTGTCTGTTGATAGAAGTGACTTGGGTACCGTCGTAAACATGCACGCTAAAATGAAGTGAAGAGAGCAGCAGATAGTAGACAAGATCGGCAGGTCGCCTCAGCCTTTCTGGAGACGAAATAGGCCCCTCTTATGCATCCGATTTTTATCGTGCGTCAAAAATATCGGAAGTGGGTGTGAACAAACTCATCCAGTGTTGCGATCATCAGTACTGAAAATGAATCCATCCGTGTTGTATGCCGCATATCGGTGCGTATTTATAAACTTCGGAAGCGCGATCCCATAGTGCTCTCCTGTTCTGGATTTCGACAATGAGCCTTTCTGTATTAATGTCTTCCGTATTTACAAAACAAATTAATAAAATCACACCACGACGTGAATAGCGCTGATTATTTGGCACAACTGGCCTCGCCAACGCTAGGCAGGAAGGTTGGCAGCACTGTGTCTGAAAGTCATACGATAAAAAACTCGCGCGAGTGCATAAACGGAACTTCCAATCCCGAACCCTCCGCTACATCTCCAACTCTCCCTGGTTTATCAGAAATGATGCTATCAGGCGAGGATTCGGACCCTAGCCCATGTCTCGACCCATCCTCACATCCGTCGGCTCAGTACAGATGTTGGCCAACCGCCCAGACGCCATAAACACCCCCGAACACTGCTCGATGACCCCCCATAAGCCGTTGACTAAACTTATGTCCCATCCCCGACCTTGAGAAATATTTGCTCTCCCACTCCTTCCTTCTCTATCTTATACGTGCCGGTATTCGGCGACAGAGTGAGGGGGGGGCTGCGCTTGCCTTAGGTGTGCTTAGTGCCACCTCTAGTGGGCGATGCCTCCTCCTCTGCTCTCTCCCGTGCCCCGACATTGCCGCTTGGGAGCCCTCGGCGAATTTTCCTGAGCGGTTAGAGGCGCCCTGCCCGTTGTGGGCAGGCAATTCCTACCTCTCAATCGAAAGGTCTCTGAGGTCTCCCCCATTCTGTCGTCGCGGGTCTCTTCGAGGTCCGAGGGTTCAAGTAAATTAATATCATCCTGTCCCTCCAAAAATAAATAAACGGAGGTTCCATTCAACGAATAGCGCGAGATCGCTGGTCATGGTAACGAGCAGGCATCATGCAGTCATCGGGCTCGCCCGGACACTGCGACCACAGTCAGGCTGGACCTGGATAAACGGGACCATTACGGGCCATGTATCTAGACAACTCGTCGTTTCCTAGGACACCACGATAACTTTTGATATAAATTTATCATACGACAATGCATAAAACTGTTGTTCTACATGACGTACGAGTTTTTATCGTAGATTATCGTACGATATCAATCGGATGCATAAAAGTGGCTTTACTTGAAAACACAACAGCAACCAAACTAACTTATTGAACTATCCGCGCATGGTAGCAAATGAAATGTTACATGCAGCATACCGAACAACTAGAGGTGGGCCGATATACCTGTAACAGGTATTTCGGAACGATATTTTTGTGGAACGGATATAACAGTGACTGAAAAGTTGAAATACCTGTTCCGATCCAACGATAACTGAAAACTGAAAAGTCGAAATACCCGTTCCGATTACTCGCTGTTCCGAATCGCGGGACCCCCTACGCAACTAACGAATAAACAAGTAAACGAGTATTGCGAGTATTACATACACACGAGTACAAAGCTAATTGTGTGTGTGTGTGTGTGTGTGTGTGTGTGTGTGTGCTGAATACTTCATTCTGCGCATGTGCCGATTGCCATACAAGTACGAAACGAAGCAAAACAGCGAGGTTCAGAATATGTCTATACCTTAAGAGACAAAGCTGTTTTTAATCAATGAAAAAAATTTCATACTGACGTTACATTTATTCTCGTGTGTTATGCAGATATATAATACAGATTATAATAAAAAATCATATACTATACTAGTCACCAAGTGGGTAAATTTTGAAAAAGCGAATTATATTATGTTATAACCTACAGAGTGGCTGATAGGCCATATAGTACTTTTAGTTAATATGATTTCGGAGATGATTTTAATCACACTGCACATCTCACGTAAATTTTTGTGACATTATTTGTTGTGCTATTACGTGCACTCTTAAATTCCATTGCCCGAGATTCGCAACTGATTTGTCTAACAAGGATGGAATCAATAATTTAATATTAAATCTATGTCAGTTTCTTTATACTCCTAGTGAAAACTTAAATTAGTATTCCCAAAGGCAGATAGGCCTACAAATTCTCTTGTTTCTTATTTTCTTTTAAACAGTAACAGGTTAATAAAGTCACAGTGTAAAGTAACACTGTTAATACTTTTAGTTTCAATTTATTTCTTATAACAAATTATATAATACAGGTATATGTAAAATAACAGGTATTTGTACGTGTTATTTTTTTTGGAACGGTTTAGTTCGTACCTGTTATTTTCAAATACTAGTTTAGCACACCTCTACGAACAACATGATGTGCTGACACACAGTGTTGTGCTCAAGGGCCGGAAGAAATTAGTCAAGTGAAGTAGCACCGGTTAATACTTTTCCCGTGGGTAGGCACAGCAGCACTGTCACGAGCGCTCACCTGTGTTTAGAGGTCAGTGTTGGTCATTTGTATTCCCGCTGTAACCGTGCACGGCAAACGGCGATACCGTGACTGACCCAATTCTCTCCGTTACCTTGATTGTCTGTCGTGCGGAGAATAACTAAAACAAAAATCTGAGCGAAGATGCATGCACGCAGTTCTGTTCCACGGCCGGTGTTTTGGACCTTCTTATCACATCGTTATCTTTCAGTTTATTATGTTCCATCGATCCGAACTGTTATTCTCTTCAATATTTACTGAACTATTTTCTGTCGTGGCAACTCATCGGGCATGTTGAAAAAACCGTTAGTCACGACATCATAACGATATTATTGTCGCGTGTCCGCCCAATGCCTTCTTAAATCATTCCATTGTGACTTAGTAAATATTGTCCTGTATCTATACTGTAACGTACTCCTCCGCCCCGTCCACAAACATCATCCACTCCAACTACGAAATAATAAAATAAAATAGCTAATTCCCACATACCATAAATACTCGATTTAAAACCTACAAACCTGTCCCACGCCGATGCCTTGCCGCCATTACGACGCTTTAGCGTCACACGCTGCTCGTCTCTGGCCACGTATGTCTATAAGTTTGCCACTAAAACACCTCCCTCACCCTCTCTTAGAGGCCGCCACACCTTCACCAACTCAGACACACTCTCTCTACTTTCAGGTACCTCCACCTTCTCATCAGCCGGTCTCGGCTGGCGTGCGTTCCCAACCAACCAGCAATCCTACCCACACGGCTGAAGGGAGTTTGCCCCAGAACAGCCTGAGGCCGGCCCTAACAAGGACCAGTCTCGAACAACTCGAAAAAAGTACCTTACTCCTTAACAAGCGATCGTTCAGGTCACTTTTCTTTGTTGACCTCCGGTCTAGCGACCTTAGCTATCACTGCCATCTTTTCGTCTAGCCAGATATCCTGGACAGTTCCGTTTAATATTCCGTAAACTGTATCAGGTATTCCAGTTTTGTTTGCGTAAATATTGTCGCTTGTTATAATTTCTAACATAGTTGGTTCCGTGAAGACCGTCAGAGATTCCCTGCGTGTCCGTTCCTTGAACTCCACCGTACGGACACTTTCCCAAAAGATTTATCACCATTGTGACCGGTTTGAGAGCAATCTCATAATAAGCGCCCTCGGTCGCAACCCATCTGTACTAGGTGAATCTTGGACCCGAACACTCACGCTGAATTAGATAACTTATTGAACCTCCACGACCGGTAGCAGCCCACACCCTTACAATCTAGAGAGCATTATGACCCCCCCCCCCGCCAGGAGCTCTGTAACAAGCTCGGAACGCGGCATGGAAGCCCTTCTTCCCGCTTCTCTGCAGCCTAATTCGTTTGAAGTTGCATCATCCTCGTGTTAACCGTCCGTATTTTGGGTCCGTAAGTAATTGCAGGAGTCACGTGCGGATGAAACCGTTACAATAACAACAGAACACTATGATACTTTGTACAAATGTTTTTAAAAAATATATAAACGCTTGGTACGTTTCACAGTTTTTATTTAACTCTGACAGCTGTTTCAGCTTCTTGAGGTATTGTCAAAGAGATAAGTGAACAACTAAACAAAGGATGTTAGGGTGGTGAACATATTCTTAGGGCGTGTATCCGGACATGTGTGGGGTGTAATGATGGAGGGGGTTGGAGAAGCTAAGGGATGGTCAAATGTCTGTAAAAACTAAATATAATCTGAATGTAAAGTATAAAATTTAATTAAACTAAATAACAACTTTTAATAAAGGGGATACGCAGAATTCAGTTTGTTCATTTGTTAAATTTTTGTTACATTTATTGCTTTTCTAATTTCTAGAATTTCTAATAAATCCATTTTTTTACCTTTTTGTTAAAAAACATATGTTCATCCTAAACATATGTCCACAACAACGCCCTAAACATCACCCTAACCGCCACCCTAACATCCTTTGTTTAGTTGTTCACTGATCTCTTTGACAATAGATTAAGAAGCTGAAACAGCTGTCAGAGTTAAATAAAATCTGTGAAACGTACCAAGTGTTTATATATTTTTAAAAACCTTTGTATTAATATGTTTCACCAAGTGCCCAACGAGTCATCAGTTAATATCATGCTACTTTGTTATTGTCCACAGAATCACTCGTTTGTTCAAAGGCAATCGACCTGATTTTATTCGGTTGTAGTCTCTGGCGTTGCACGTTCCTTAGTCTGTTCTGTTTGTTAAATCTGTGTAAAACAGTTGTCTATCGTTTTTGTTGACACATTGAAGGACATTTCAATGGCAAACAGTAGCCATGGCACCGATTCAAACGCAGAATCCCCTACGAGTAGTATTTATTCAGCCGTTAGCCGTTAACTGTTGTTGGTTAGACCCTTATCAATTTAACTTGTACTATTGATTACGAACCAGATATGAAGCAAGTGGTGTTATCACAGATACACGACAAAATTACAAAAGGACAATCGAAAATTGTACAAAACGTTCGAACGTTATAGAAGTCCAGTTTTTTTAATATTTTATCGGCCATCTAAGGACCACATGCCAATTTCAATTCTTTATTCCTTGTTCTTCCTTTTTCTCCAATATTCTTTCATTTATTCACTATGTTTCTTCTTCCTGTCTTCAGTCCACTTTGAACCTGCGTTTTTCTCTCTCCTACCCTGGACTCCTTCCTTTTTTAACACTTTTGCCCGAAAAACTTCTCTTTCAACTGCTTCTTCTGCGTTTATATTATTTTGTTGTAAATCCTTTTGGACTTCTTTAATCCAACTTGATGTTGACGTCCTTCCCCACAGATATTTGAAGATTTGCTTTGTCAACCTATTGTCGTCCATTCTATATAAATGTCCAAAAAATAATAGTCTTCTTTTTCTCATTGTTTCTGTTATATTTTCTATACTTTGATATATTTCACCATTACTTCTTAATTTCCAACCTTCTGAAGTTTTTGGTGGGCTTAATATTTTCATAATAATTCATCTTTCCAATATTTCTAGTTTGTCTAATTATGATTCAATGCTAGACCGACTATTGTATAGGTTGCATAGTTCTTCACTACTGTACTGCAATGCCTTATTTTCTCATTTTTAGATATGCACTTTTTATTGTAAATCTCTTTATTTATACTATATCCAGTTTTTTATTTTAACTATAATTAATTAATTATAGTTGAATGCGTGACCTATTGCTGACACTCATAAACGAACGTAATCATAGACATCGAATCGTTGGAAAATTTCTTTCGCGTTTTGAAAGTCATAAATGGCAAATTTAGAAAATCAGGAAAATTTTCTACATGTGGTTATATAGATTTTTTTTTTGTATTGTCACACCGTTCTATGTCGTACGTGGAAATAGATGCCATGTATTAAATTATAAATGCTATACAAATGTGTGTCGTTATAGTGTGTATAAATTGACCTTTTGTGTCACAGCAGACTTTGTTCTAAATGTTAGTGTGAAACAGTTACATAATATTTAGAAATCTCATCATTTTAGAAGAGGCAAAGGCTCTAATGGACGAGATACTTCAACATCCATAACGATGTCGTGACAAAAAAAGATCGTGTGTACACTTCAAAACGAAGGAGATAAAAACAACGAGTAAAGAGGAACAACAATATAGAATTTCAGAAAATTAAAGCGGTCGAATTTTTTTTTAGGTATCTGAATAATATATTGATATAGGCTGAAGGCTAAAACGTAGACCACATGTGTGTGTGTTGTGTTAGGTATGCGTTTTGTTACTATGCCACATTTTCTAATTCCTTTTTTAGAAAAAAAAAACATTCGGGGTACTTGGTACCGACTTTAAAGACATATTCACGTCAAAGACATCTGGTTTGTATACGGTCACTTTTATATTGGATTGGTTACAACGTTTCAACTCACATTTTGTAAAGTGTGAGTCTTTCTCCGGTCATAAAACTATTAACCTCTAAAATAAAAAGCAAACGTGTAATTACATTATACTGTAATTGTCAGTGAAATGGGCTGTCACATAATTGTTCGAACTGCACAAAGTACTTGCGTGGATGCCGGAGCCCCCTTCAGAGGTCGAAAAATTTTGTTATCTCTTAATTTTCAGGCTGTTTTATTATTTTTTCAGGTGCGTAATATAGCAGTAACTCCTTTTGAACAATGTTTCAATGACGCGTATTTTTATTGTATTATTACCGTTTACTTAATGGGACTGACTTCAGCCACTTTAATGTTCAATATAGTAATGTTAATTAGTCTTAACTTGGTTTTTTCTTTTGTACAAAGTTGACCCGACCCTGGACCCTCCTCCCAAGCTCAAATTCTAGATATGCCACTGGTCACATGAAGGGGCTTTAAAACGGTTGTGAACTTGTAAATCATACTATACATCATTCTAGACCGAAACAACGTTAAGTGAACTACAAATAACTGTTATATTTTGAAGACACAGTTACAAAATCAGTCTAGATGCCAGAAAAACAAAGTATGGAGATCCGTGTTGTGTGGCGGTTGAGTGGAAACGACTGCTGCAGAAGTACAATGGAGGGGAAATTGATGGTGTCTGAGTACGGAGTACGGAACCAGTGCATAACAGTAACAAAAGAAATGTTCGGTCCGTCGTTTTCATTTACAGAGTACACAAGAAGACGTCGGAGGCGGAGGCGGATCCGTCGTAATCAATGCTGCCTGTGTTTGTGCTTTTGTGTTTGTCCCACTTGTGACGTCATTACAGTCGTTTTCCTCTACAGTTAGCAACGTGTTTCTGTTGTTACTTTATGGTTATTGAAATGGTGATGCAACAAGAATATAACGTAATTCCTCCCGCGGTTCGTGTTAACGTGTTTTTTTTTTATTGGAAACGTCGCACATTCTGTGAGAAAATTATGCGACCTTTGAGGCGTTTGGTACCTCCTTTTTCACGGATTGAGTTTTTCTACATTTCCACGTGGTACTGTAGTAAGTCTATGTGCTTTAGAAAGAAAAAAATGAGCTGGAACTGCGTCTGTGATTTCCTTACCTCTGGTCGTTTCACATTGGCTTAGCCATCAACACACACACACACACACACACACACACACACACACACACACACCAAATACCACTGACTGACTGACTGATCACGAACTCCCCAAACTACAAGGCGTACAAACATGAAATTTGGTATAAAAAAGGCCGTAGATCCGTTTAATGGAATGTAATATTTTTGATAAATTTTACTTCTATGGGGGACTTCACATTTAATTTTAAAAACTAACACATTTTACGGTTTCGAAATGCAATCTCAAAACTGCCCTCCAGAGTGTGCGACCTTGTTTCTCTAATTACTAATTACAGCTGCACAGTGGCGGCGCTAACGAAACGGGGGCCCCCCCGCGAAACTAATTAGGGGGCCCTATAAAAATGGTTAAATTTTGTATACGTAATAGGGGAAAACACTCAAATGAGTTTCTATTTACTTGTGTTTCACAACAATGGTTTGTGAATACTTTCTCGTCTATCACAAAGCGTTTGCAATTTGCAAAGGATGTTTTACACGTATACAAACTCTTAAAATTCATTGTTGCTAAATAGACAAAGTTCTATACAAACTATAAAAAAACCAAAATAAAAAGAATTATTATTTTTACGTCAAAGATCTAAATTCAGACTATGAAACAGTACCGCACACAGAGTGTTAAAAATTTATTATTTAAAAACGAATATCAAAGTAATATTCTAGCTTTTTTCAAACATTTAAATTAGTTTGTAACTGAATTTGTGAAATTCTTGAATATACTCTATACACGTTCTCCTTAAGTCTAATCCAATTCAATAACACTCGAACTCAAGTAATGTAGAATATTTACAGATGAGGATCAACCAAAGTTCACTGTTTTCCTAAGCCTAGTCTTCTTTTTTTAATAGCTAAGAACTTTTCAACCACTTCGTTGATATTAGTTTTCTGTGTCTCTTCATGCTCAATGCTTAACAGTGCCAAGTCACTCAACCGAGTTTGGGCCATGGCACTTCTTAAGTATGACTTAATTAATTTAAGTTTTGAAAAGCTTCTTTCCGCTGTAGCTGTTGTGACAGGTATGGTTAAATAAAGCTGCAAAGCTGTAGTTAAGTCTGGGAGGCAGCTCATAAGGCAGCTGTTTTCTTCAACCAGTAAATTCATCATTTCTCGAATGCTTCTCTTGTGTACAATTTCTTTGGCCATCAGAGCTTTGAAGGATATTACTTGGTCAGGCAGTGATGTGGAAAGGTCACCAGGATACACATTTACCAGAGCCTTACTTTTCTCCACTATTGTCTCTTGTGAGAAGTTTACTAAATTCTGAGGCGTCAGGAATGAAAACCTATCATCAATGCAACGCAATCCTTCGAATCTCATTTGTAGCTGAGCTATTACAATATCTAGTGTTGGATTGAAAACTTTTACTTCAAATGATTTCACTGGGTCGTCAATTCTATGGTCAACTGATAATTCAACAAAGAAGCGTTTTACAACTCGCTTACGCTTATTTTTCATGTTACAAGTTATGTCCCATGACTGGGCCAACTGTTTAGCACCAGCAAGAAAGCCGGCAGAGTCCTTTCTTAAAACTTTTAACTCATCACAAGCGCGGCTTAGAAACTGCCACGCTCTGCCTAGGTCAACAGTTGGCCTCTGTAGTGCTTTCGAAGTTATATTTACATTCTCTAAAATCTTAGTTTCAAGGCAGAGCACAAGAATAAATTCAAAGTTTTCCAGGTAGTTTCTAATTGCTAATGCTTCTTCTGCCTCGGTTTTTTTGAGCTGTACAGAATAATTTCTGTCAAACACTTAATCACAATTTTGAAATCATTTCTTAAAGCTAACAGACAGTCGTGTCTAGAAGACCACCTTGTTGGACATAGCTTTTTTAAAGTTAGATTTTTGGCAGAGCTGTCTTCTTTAACGGCAGTGTTAAGTTCTTGCCATCTATGTAAGCTTTCACTGAAAAACACATAAGTTTTCTGTACTATGTCATAAAATTGTCTTATTTCAGAAATATTTGATACTGAATCATTGATCACCAAGTTCTCAGGTTATGTGCAGCACAGTGTACGTAATCCGCGTTTGGGACTATATCCATAATTCTTTTCTGTAACCCAGAGTATTTCCCGCTCATTGTTGCTGCACCGTCATAACCTTGACCTCTACACTTACTAATGTCAATTTCATTTGTTTTCAAAAAGTCTAAAATCTTACTTTGAAACCCCTCACTGTTGGGATCCTTTATTTCTTGAAATCCCAAAACGGACTCACTAATCACAGTTTTATAATTGCCAGGAGATTCTTCTACTATGAAATGTCTTGTGTGCTATCAACAATTATAGAAAAAAAAGGAGACGAGAGAATCTGTTTTAGTAAGGCAGTCAATACTGATTTTCCTAGCAAGTTAATGATTTCATTTTGAATGTCATAGTGGAGGTATTTTGATCTGGTTTTTTCATTTTCTAAGTGTGCACTAAGGAGAGAATCGTAGCGAGAAATTAAAGATAGTATGTTCAAAAAATTTCCACTTTCAGGATTTATTTCATGTAATGATTCTCTATGGCCAAGAAACGGCAATGAACACAGTGCCATGGTTCGAATGACATCCACAATCTGTATGAAAATATCTTTCCATTTTTTCCGCTCATCGGAAATTTGATCAGCTACCGTTTTACTCTTTTTCCAAGTGGCATACGTGAGACAAGATTGTAAATGAGCATTGCTACTTTCATGAACTTTAATTTTTTTACTGAGACCTTTCCAATCTCTAATATCGCCTTCACGCCAGCTTTGGGCATCAGCACTTTGGCTGAAAAGCCAACATGGTAAACAATAGACTCCATCTAGATTACGAGAGTAACAAAGCCAAAACCTGTGAACAATTTGGCCTGCTGCAGTTTTGAAAGAATAATATGCTGTACTGAAAGACCGCTTAGAAACGGAATCCTTCGGGAAAGGACCCTTTGTTTGACAAAGTTCACTTAACGTTATTAACTTTTTCACCTCGTCTGTTATTGTAGCTTGATTTTTATAGAATGCAATATCTGTCTCAAAACTTTGGCAGTTTGGATCGGAAGGGCCTGCTAAACTAGTTTTATTTGCGTGATTACTTATAACTTCAGTTGGTTCAAACTGATTTTCTGGTCCAGGTATGTCTTCGGACTGGCGAACACATTCAATGCCTAGCAGTTGTTCTTCTTGTTCATGTTGCAGTTGCTTATTTGTTTCCGTAGTTGTATCACTTGTATCCGACGGACTAATGTTTAAATCAGGTTTATTGTCACTGTCACAATCAACTTCAAGTCCGATTTTTGTTTCTTTTTCATTACTTGCACTTGACAGGGTTTGGGTTGTTCAACTTCACATTTTGTGATTTTTTTAAAGACTGGTCGAGTTTTGAAAGTTTACTTTTAGATTCTTCTCGTTGTTTTTGCAGTTTCCTTTTCGTAGCACCACTTAAATATTCACGCTTACTTTCCATTTTATAAACTCTGTCTCTAACACTCTAACTCTACACAAAATACAAAAACTAAAATCAAATGTTAAGTCATTAAACTTAAACGGCACTAAATTACGAATTGAATGCAATACAGTACTATCGCGCAGGAGATGCGACGCACTACTGAGTACTGAACTACATTGTGTTGTGTTTGTTTACGTCTCCTCAGTGCCAGTGACTCATCGCACTGGACGTACGGGCACCACAAGAGATAAGATAAGCTTCGCTTACAAACTACAAACAGTAATGTCATTTCGGAAAACGTAGTTTTTTTGCATGTCTATACACTTAAATAAAACGTATATTTCGTATTTTAAATACAAACTTGCCGGTAGTCGGACCCCATTAAAACTTTTTTTCCTATTATAGCTCGTTTCATATTTTTTTCTAGGGGCCAGAGTGGCGGGCCCCCCCATAGGGTCGGGGCCCCCCGCGCCGCGGGGTCTGCGGGGGCCTTATCGCCGCCACTGCAGCTGCAGAACGTACGAGAATATTCCAGTGTGTTGTAGAATAATCGTGAAAATGAAGGATCGCTACAACTTACGAAACAGCGAGAACATTCCACGTTTACTATGCCCAGCCTCCTACATAATACATGCCCAACAATACAGCGCTACTGCACCAATTGCCTATCAATTTGGCGTAAGTAGAAATTCATCTCGGCGGCTCAGTAGACCAGTGGGTATGGCACCTGGCTACTAATCTAGAGGTCCCGGGTTCGATTCCCAGACCCGTACCATAAAATCAAGGTGCGTTTTTCAGCCCCCAGGTCGACTCAGCCTGTTGAAAATGAGTACCTGGGATAACATCCTAGGAATAATAATGGGCGGCTGAAGCGTAGTGCTGGACACACTGCTTTCCTTGTATGCCGTACGGCTTACATAAGGCAGCCTACCCTGCCTTACTCCTAAGCTACTTCGGTGGTATACATGGGAGCCATTGTTATATTGTTATAGAAATTCTCGCTGGGTTGGTAGACACAAAACGAATTTATTTACTGCCAAATTAACTTATGCGACCTTTACCATTTAAAATGTGACTGTACCTGCCTGAAGACTGCTCACTAACACAGGTAAACAAATAGGTCTGTACACAGACCGATGACTTAACATGACAAAAAAAAAACGATTAACATTATTGTATTTATGTTTTTCGGCAACAGTTTTTTTCAGAAGCTAATAAGCGGTCCTTACCAGCCTTGTCGCTTTTGTTATTAGTGAAAAGAAAAGTATTTCAGCTCGCGTTCCGAGAAATCTGCGGTTAACGTGTAAGGGGTTAATGAAACTTTTATTGTTTTACTGCGAATTCTAATTTCGTTTGAGTTTCCCGAGGAAAAACGAGTGTTTGCATTATAGGCGTTGTAACTGTGTGAGCGTGTGCGCGCGTGTTTATTCTGTAGTTATATACATAGATATTTTTTACTTCCATTTGTAAAACAACGAATATTACAGAGATCATTCGCTTTTATTTTGAACATCAATTTTGTTTCTGGAACGCGTAGCCTAATACGTTTGATTATTTCTCTTTGCGAGGAGTTTAAAACACTACAGAAACAGTAACATTGTGTGTGTATGTATATAATTTCATTTATTTTCTGAGCAACTAAATACAGTCGTTAGTCCCCGTTATAGTTTTGTTTAACGGGTCGATGTTTCAATAACATAATGTACTGTACCTTTTAATGGTTGAAATACACGTACAGTGCACAACAGCGCGCTTGCCGTCACAGTGTATTGGATTATTTTAATGAGGCTTTGGTTTGTCACTGGGTCGTATTGACCGTTTACGTGACGGTGGTCGTTAACTTTTGAAAGTATAATAACGCGGCGTATTGTAATAGCAGTCGTTGTGGCATTTCAAATTACGTTCGCTCGTGCCGATGTGTATGTGTGTGTGTGGGGGGGATGTCGTGTTTTCGCGTGAAGAACCTGAGGAATGCTTGCCGTACCTATGATGTCATGTTGGAATGAACATTTGGAAATGATTGAACGACTTGTAAAACCAAGACAGTGTAAAGCAGATACATAGGTCGACCGAGAAAAAGATGGGGATCGTACCTAATGCCTAATACCCGACGTGAAGATGATGAAATATAGCCTAGTTGTAGTGATAGCGATGGTTCTCTAAATGTGTGCAACGTTTTGTATATTCAGCCAGCCCCCAATAATGCCTTTTTCTTCCATTTCACTGCACGTTGATTTTTCAACATGCGATGTTCGACACATCCTTTCTACGGAGGAGTTCTGCATAACGGTAACTTCCCCTACGCCTTGGCTGGCAGGCAGAGGCGAATCCTAAGAGCAAGCAACGCAAGCAGAGCTTGCCCGAAGAAAATCAGGCAAATGTAAATAACTGATTGCGTAACCAACATTATCGTTGCTTTCTTGTCTCTCATCGTTTGGTGATCGGCGGCGTATTTGTCACCTATCTTCCAGTCGAAATGATGTTGATGACTTGATTTGATGAAAGTCATTAATATCACTTCGCTTCCAGTTAATAGCTGACCGACTGCCCCGCCCCCAAGGCAGTCACTTCAAAAAATGCTTCGGTGCACTAACTACGAGTTAGCAATCATTTCAGGAATCTTAGCACTTATTTAGAATTTTATAACTAGACTTTAATTATCGAGCCTTCATTTTTACATTAGGCTACAGTTAGAAATACTCAAACTTATAACAATGTAACCTACGAGTACGATGGTTTGCTGGTACCTGAGTAGAATGCTAAACCGCACAGCAACTGACCGTCGCGTCGCGTCGAGACGCAAAAAGTAGGCACTATTTAGTAGTGGTTTAAGCTGCTAGGAGCGCTACCAGTGTCCCGGCTCGGTGAAAATCCGGCTATTTTTCTCTCTTTTAACATGATAATGTTTTTAGGCTGGGGGTCATTCCACAAAAATGTAACTTCATCGAATAATGTAACGCTTCCACACTTTCGATTCCCCACAGTCTAGAAATCTTCGGTCTCTGTCGTTTTAACATGATAATGTTTGTTATATAGTAAATATATTTTTTATATAGTAAATATTTGTTATATGCACATTATACGTTTCAAAAGCCTAAACACATTATCATGCTTCGATGTTTCGGTTTCGTCGAAATTTCTTTAAATTTTTGGTACTTTCCCAATATCCGTATCCACATTACATTTTATTGTTTTAGTTGTCGCTGTTTGAGGTTAGCTCGCAACGGTGTGTCCTGCGTATTCGCTGTTGAAATCATAATTTTTCTAAAACTAGGAAGTCAAACCACAGCTTGCTAAGTGCTACTTTTTTAATCCTCATACTAATTCCACTTGGTGAGTATTTTTTCCACAGTGACACAAACGAGTGCGGACCTGAATATTTTTTAATGAATTTCTAGTACTGAAATTTTATGTACATGTGTTTATATTGTGCTTGGAGTCTATGCTTGCCCTACCCATCGGGCCACGAGTCGCCACTGCTGGTCTACAAACAAATCTGCGTACTCTTTATATAATACATCAGACACTGTTTGTAACAGTCCACCATATCCTAAAGAAACTGGTTAACTAAACCATGTGTTTTTGAAACGTCTCAATCTACGCACTACTCCAGTGCTAGACTGAAGCTGATTGCCGGAGACGTAGATGTAAATTTTTCAGACTGTTGCTTTAATTGGAACCACCTCGCTTTATTTCTTCCATGACTGAAGCGTTTGTAAATCTCTTTTGATTACTCTGTTGGGCACGTATACCATGTAGATTTTGCTATGACTTTCAGTACTTGGGGGGGGGGGCTACAGAATTCAGTTTGTTTTCCTACGTCACGTGGGGCTTCTTCCCGAAGAGCCAATACGGTTTTTGTTACAACACACCAAACTGTTCTCTTCATGAAGTGATATGTTTTCTCTTGTGTTTTTAAGATATAAATCGATGGTCGATGACCAGGCCCTAGCAGTTCATCTTGTTTAACTGCGGAATTCGTAAATTAGAATGTGACTTATAAAGACACGGGAAGAAAGTGATTCCTTATGGAAATGGATCCCAGTCTTAATAACAAAGAATAACAAATATTATTGTTATTTTTTTTAAGATTTCATGCTGTAAAAGAATGTAGGTATGAACTCGGAAAAACGAAGTGACTAACGTTAAATAAAAGAGGATGCAAAGATGATTAGGAACTTAGGAAGGAACATCATGTTTAGGAAAAAGTCAGAACAAAATTCATTAATCGTATATCCCCATTAACTACAAAATTCTGTTCTTTGGGACAGATGCATCACAAAAACTACCGAATTGTGATTTAGTGTGTGTTACATTGCATTGTGGTATGTGGGGAGCAGAAATTCGGGTTTTAATAAACAAAATAAACTTAATACAACAGAAATGAACTTTCTGAAGACAGGGTGTCATTTGGTAAAAGGATGTTGGACGAGCTAGGCCGATCACTACCGAAAATACCAGTTTGGAGTTTTGTAGTCGGAAGAAGTGCAGGGAAACCTAAAACATCTAGAAGGAATTAATCAGATAAAGCTGTGAAACAAACACATTTCGAACTGGGAGTCTGGGAGAAGATTACGTGACTGAGAGAAAAGGTGGAAAAATCAGAAATGTTATACTGCTGCTTGCTTAAAGCCGGTATTGAATATATTTATTATTAAACCGTAAGGAAACGACTAAAAGTATTTCGTGACTACACGCGAATAAACTGTAAATTGCATAAAGTATTTCGTGACTACACGCGAATAAACTGTAATTGCATAAAGTGGTTCGTGACCACACGCGAATAAACTGTAAATTGCATAAAGTATTTCGTGACTACACGCGAATAAACTGTAAATTGCATAAAGTATTTCGTGACTACACGCGAATAAACTGTAATTGCATAAAGTATTTCGTGACTACACGCGAATAAACTGTAATTGCATAAAGTGGGGTTCGTGACTACACGCGAATAAACTGTAAATTGCATAAAGTAGTTCGTGACTACACGCGAATAAACTGTAAATTGCATAATTTTTGTCGAATTTAAAATTTTCTTTTACGGTCATCATTCGTTGTGTGGAGTGTTTCCGTCGGTTTCCAGTAGTTGTAGGTCACAGGTTTTTAAACGTAGCATAGCAAGTGATCTAATTGCCGAATATAATCTCCCTTTCCACTTTTCCACCAAGTTTTCAATTGTCGTTTACGCCACAAATTTCAAAGAATATGTATTTGAAACAACAATATGAGCGGCGCAACAACCCATTACTGAGTCAAGGCCTCCTTTAACAGCCTCCGCCAGTTGTCCCAGTCAAGTGCAGCTGCTCTCCAGTTCCGGGTCCCAAGGATATGGGCTGGCGAAAGAAACTGACAGGTTTCTGCACATAAAAGTTTTACAGATGGGCTATGTGAATTCTCTGATCCAACCTCCAACCTGGAGGACCAAGAACTTTGATTTCGGGGTGCTCTTCCCCTAGAGAGTTACTTTCACCTCAGCTGGCGAGCTCTCTCTGCCCGGTCGCAGTTGGGCTACTATAGCCTCCACACTAGATGCACACCGTGCTGCCGACGTGCACCATCCTGCCCGGCCAGGACCCAGGATATCCCCAGGCTGTCCTGACAGAACCCCCATCTCTCGTTTGCTTACCGATCCACAATGCCGAAGGGATTGGCTACCACAACCTTGGAGTGGACTGATCGGCGTAACAGGGTCCACCGGCGTGTAGGTGAGAGTGGAGTTGGGGTGGAGAGGCTGGTGCAGCCTTAATTTGTGAACATTAAAAAAATGCCCACTTAATGGGTTGCCAATTCATTTTTTTTTAATCGTGGGTTTTCTTTTATGCATTAAGACAATTCTGTTAACGAATTGAGAATGTTTTCAATTGTAGTGCGTGTGAACAATTAAGTTTCTTTTCGTCTTTGTTCCTCTTTTGTAAAATTAAGGGAACCATAATTAAGGTAACAGATGTTCTTGCGAGAGGTACTTGAAAACAGATAACGATACATTTAGACTATAGGACTTTCATTGCACTGAGTTCAGAAGAGTAGGGAAGACTACAGTATTAACGCGGGGGACTTTCTACCCCTCATTGGTGGCGAAGTAGGCGGTCTCATCAGCTGTGAATAAAAGGGCAATTTAAATGTATAGAATTTACTAGTTCCGCAGTTGCTGTGCTCTCTCAGCGCATAACCGAGAATCTCAGACCGGAAATGTAACGGTGTTTCGCATCGCCCGTACATTACGTGGTATACCGTGGAGAAATAATATTTTTATTACTAGTCTTGTCAGTGGATGTGTATTACCTGTTGTCAAAGGTGGACAGCTGCATGAGTCGACCCTTTTTTACTTCCATGTTCCGTAAGGAAATGGAAGTATGGTGATGGCGAAAAAAATCGTGTTCGAGATAAGGGGTGATTCTGATTGTACAACCTCAAAACATGAAGAAAAGTCATTTTCGAAAAGTGTGTGTCTGAATGTAGAATGTTTTCTATGGCAAACGATAACTACCGCAAATTCAAACAGAATGAAATAATGTTTTGCACATGTCCCTGAATTATAGAGGATTCAAGGGCTATTGATTTTGGTGAAGATCGGTTAAGGGGAAGGGGTAGTTTACCTGCAACATTTTATGTTTTAACAAGTGTAAAGTACTTAATTTTGATAAATAAAGTATCCTGAAAAGAAGGCCATAATAATCCACTGTAGAAAGGTAGATGAAATATCTATAAATGATAAGGGTAGTTGAAGGGGGAGGTGGTAATTTTTATAAATTAAAATGATAGTTGAAGGGGGAGGGGTTGGGGGAGGGGTTAAGTTTTTATATGTGCACTATGTTATTGGCAAGAAAGAAGTAGTTTGCTGTTAAAAATTCCTTCACGGGCTGTTTGGCCGTGGTCCAATGTTTTCTTCAAAACCAGACGTTTCGGCAGTGCCATCATCAGTGAAAATCGAGTGCGCTAACGTGAGGTGGTATACGTTAATGACCACAGTTCTGTGGTTAAGGCTGAAGCAAGAAGTACAAAGAAGTAGTTTCTATGGAAATATTTCATTTCCAAAATGATTTTGAATATAAATCTTAGAACATGGAAGACATGTATGGTTCTCCATACCGATATTGAAATCGAACATAGCCATTATTCTTTGTAGTCAGATGTAGTTGAACACGGAAGCGAGTTCTCAGTTTGAAATTGTCTGTCTATCTGTTTCGGATATGCCTCAGGAACGCATCAAGCGATTTTCGTAAAATTTGGTACAACTTACTTTTACTCCACATACTCGTATTGTTTTAACATCTATAGCCCCCCAAAATGGGGAGGGGTGGCCGTGAGGAAGAATTGAGGGGTAAAATTCTGAAAACAATCACAGAACTTAATGTATCCAAATATCAGTCAACGCCTCCACATACCACTCCTCGCATTCGATATAACACTGTTTTTACTTCCATGTTCTATAAGGAAATGGAAGTATGGTAATGGCGAAAAAAATCGTATTCGAGATAACGACTGATTCTTATTGTAGTACCCTCAAAACATGAAGAAAATTCATTTTCCGAAATGTGTGTGTGTGTGTGTGTGTAGAATTTTTTCTATGGCTAACGATAACTGCCGCAAATTCAAACAGAATCAAATAGTTTTTTGAATATAAGCCTGAGTTGTTAAGTACTCAAGGCCTGTTGATTTTGGTGAAGATCGGTTAAGGGAAAGGGGTAGTTTACCCGCAACACTTCATGTTTTAACAACGGTGATTTTTTCTATGACGAACGATAACAGCCGCAAATTCAAACAGAATCGAATAGTTTTTTGCATATAGCCCTGAATTTTAGAGTACTCAAGACCTGTTGTTTTTGGTGAAGATCGGTTAAGAGAAAGGGTAGTTTACCTGCAACATTTTATGTTTTAGCAAGGGTAATTTTTCTTATGAGTAGAGGGAAAATGGGGGTTCAAACCCACTTTCACTTTCTATCAGCTGATCACTTTCATTTTCTACTGGACCACAGCATCCGCGTTATTTTTTTTTTATATGCCGCCTTTCGCGAGCCTAGATCACTTTCACTTTCTACTGGACCACAGCATCCGCGACTTTTTCGCTGATCTGTGTCAAGATCCGCGACTTTTTCGCTGATCTGTGTCAAGATCCGCGACTTTTTCGCGTATCTGGACCACAGCATCCGCGAATATAATTTTTTTTTTTTTATATACCGCCTTTCGCGAGCTTAGATCACTTTCACTTTCTATCACTTGATGTATTATAGTTAAATATATGATCAGGGTTACCAACCTTGCATGAGTTCAAATTTGTTATAATGTATATTAAATCTATATGATCAGGTTTACCAACCTATGGTGAGGGGTTCCGACTTGATGCATTATAGTGTATATATTAAATATATGATTAGGGTTACCAACCTTGCATGAGTTCAAATTTGTTGTGTGTTATAATGTATATTAAATCTATATGATCAGGTTTACCAACCTATGTATGGGTTCAAACTTGATATGTGTGTGTATTATAGTGTATATTAAAATATATGATCAGGGTTACCAACCTTGCATGAGTTCAAATTTGTTATAATGTATATTAAATCTATATACATGGGATCAGGGTTTACCAAGTATCCCTCCTCAGACGCTGGTGTTACTTTGCATTTTTGCTATTTTTTTAATTTGATATTTTTATTTTTTTAATTAAATTGATTTGCATATCAGCGAATATATGCCGCCTTTCGCGAGCCTAAATCACTTTCACTTTCTAATTTCCGCGAATATAATTTTTTATATGCAGCCTTTCGCGAGCCTAGATCACTTTCACTTTCTACTGGACCACAGCATCCGCGACTTTTTCGCTGATCTGTGTCAAGATCCGCGACTTTTTCGCGTATCTGGACCACAGCATCCGCGAATATAATTTTTTTTTTTATATACCGCCTTTCGCGAGCTTAGATCACTTTCACTTTCTATCACTTGATGTATTATAGTGTATATATTAAATATATGATCAGGGTTACCAACCTTGCATGAGTTCAAATTTGTTATAATGTATATTAAATCTATATGATCAGGTTTACCAACCTATGGTGAGGGGTTCCGACTTGATGCATTATAGTGTATATATTAAATATATGATTAGGGTTACCAACCTTGCATGAGTTCAAATTTGTTGTGTGTTATAATGTATATTAAATCTATATGATCAGGTTTACCAACCTATGTATGGGTTCAAACTTGATATGTGTGTGTATTATAGTGTATATTAAAATATATGATCAGGGTACCAACCTTGCATGAGTTCAAATTTGTTTATAATGTATATTAAATCTATATACATGGGATCAGGTTTACCAAGTATCCCTCCTCAGACGCTGGTGTTACTTTGCATTTTTGCTATTTTTTTTAATTTGATATTTTTATTTTTTTAATTAAATTGATTTGCATATCCGCGAATATATGCCGCCTTTCGCGAGCCTAAATCACTTTCACTTTCTAATTTCCGCGAATATAATTTTTTATATGCAGCCTTTCGCGAGCCTAGATCACTTTCACTTTCTACTGGACCACAGCATCCGCGACTTTTTCGCTGATCTGTGTCAAGATCCGCGACTTTTCGCGTATCTGGACCACAGCATCCGCGAATATAATTTTTTTTTTAATATACTGCCTTTCGCGAGCTTAGATCACTTTCACTTTCCATCACTTGATGTATTATAGTGTATATATTAAATATATGATCAGGGTTACCAACCTTGCATGAGTTCAAATTTGTTATAATGTATATTAAATCTATATGATCAGGTTTACCAACCTATGGTGAGGGGTTCCGACTTGATGCATTATAGTGTATATATTAAATATATGATTAGGGTTACCAACCTTGCATGAGTTCAGATTTGTTGTGTGTTATAATGTATATTAAATCTATATGATCAGGTTTACCAAGTATCCCTCCTCAGACGCTGGTGTTACTTTGCATTTTTGCATTAAATATATATATCGTAAACAATGAAATAATAATATTTCGTCATTGTAAGATTTTAATAAAACAATTATCAGTTTAAATTCTCTCTCTCTCTCTCTCTCTCTCTCTCTCTCTCTCTCTCTCTCTCTCTCTCTCTCTCTCTCTCTCTCTCTCTCTCTCTCTCTCTCTCTCTCTCTCTCTCACTTGTTGTGTATGTTTCTCTCTCTCTCTGTGGTCAGTACCGCGCGCATGTATATGAAATTAGAAAGTTTATATTTATTCGACAAATATTAACGCCCTCTCTCTCTCTCTCTCTCGCTCGCAGACGTCGGAAGCAATTCGAGGTCATTGACACGACTTTACACTGACACATTGCAGTCTCTCACTCTCTCTCTCTCTCGCTCTCTCTCTCTCTGGGTTAAGCTGGTGTTGTACGTTACTAAAATCATAGCAAATATTTTCATTCTAAGCATGTATTACTGTTTAGTAATAATTACAGCCCCAACAAAGGATATATAAGTTTGTGTACATGGATTGTATATTGCAAGTACAGAATTATTATTTAAATCCGATATCTGTTTTTATTAAAATCATACAATGTCAAAAGAGGATAGTTGTCTGTTACGAACCAGTACTAACTCTCCTATATGGCCGTCGCTCGCATCATCCGTATTTAAAGTTCGCTACTTCCAGTACACATGGCCTCTGTAACAGATTTGGTCTCCAACAGGTGTGATTCGAACGGTAAGAGCAAGAACAATATGAACAAGGCCAAGGACATTATATGTCTAGTATCCCTCCTCAGACGCTGGTGTTACTTTGTGTCATAAAATCTCGTGGCACTCAAGATAAGAGACAATACGTTTGCAAAAAACGACAAAATTGAACTTCTGGAAACAAAATTGTACGGTTTGTAAGTAATATCGACAACACAGGTCAGCATTTTTCGGTCATTGACAGATAAAGGGATCGTCACATTAGGACTACTGACTGCTAAATCCAGTAGTACAAGAACTTAGATATTTGTTGAATCAGTAGCAAAAAAATGTTAGATCTACTGTTTTCAGCGTACATAGACATTTGATAATATTCCATTTTGGTTGTACTCGTGAAGCCATAGTGTACTGGCTGTCCTTGGAAGTCATGTAACCCTTAGTGTTTGTGCGGGAATCGTAGTCGGATTTTAGTTTCTGTCATGTCTTTCGTCCGTTTGTGTGCAGGTTGTCTTTACAGTCATGAAAATCATTTCAAGAGGTAAGCCGCATTGTATTGTTCGCGTACCGCGAGCATATGCGGTGGTGATTGCTGTACAAGAATTCTACGGACTGATGTGTTACGAAATTAGCGTGGTAACCAAGTTCTATGACATAGAGCGCGGGTTTCTCCGTACAATTGTGTAACGTCGCGTAGCATTTTTGTGCGATGTTAAGCGACCTATAAAACGTAATGAACCTGTTGTGCCATGATGACGGAGTTGCACAGATGCGTGTGATAATAATAATAACAATAATAATATAAAGAGGTCGCGTGCTCAAACATTATTATTATTTCGCCTTTGACATGCTCCTTGTCAGTCTGTAATTTAGAGGTAGCGAATCTTTTTGCCATTCTTCTGCCGATGATAAAATGTTCTCTGTAGAGTTATTCGTCAAGTTGTTGGTGTAACAATAACATGGTGTAAGCTACCTCTCGTTTATCCATGAGAATGAGTGTTCGGTGTCATCTGCCGTGAGGGTAAATAGCGCCTTATTTTCGCTATTATTTACAACGGTACGGCTAAAATACTAGTAAGCGTAATCAAAAATTACTTCCTACCCTGCTAACAACATCAATGGATGCATTTTGAGTACGTGGCTATGAAAATGATCCGGACACAGGTTATGTCAGGTTGTAATAAGTTAGGCCTCTCCAGTTCTATAATTTTCTACAAAAAATTAGTTTTGTTTCCGATTAAGTATCTCCATTTTAATTACTTTTAACACTACACTGAAAAGTTTGTAGTTGTGGGTAGAGGAAAAAATATCAGGAAAGGTATCCGTAGTATGCCATAGGATAGTGAAGGAAAGATTTCATCGATATTTTGACATGTTCTCTCGCATATGTTATAGGTTACAGTGGATATGAGATTCGGTTAGAACATGTGCACACTAAATAGGTAATTGTAAGGAAAATAAGAAATTACTGTAATAGGTAAGTTGTTCAGTACTACAGGAGTAGAAAAATATTTTCATATTCATCATTGTCGTAAGGAACTCACACCCTGGTGGAAGGACACACAAGGTGCAGTACAAAAATCCTCCCAGAAGGTCCTTCCAGAGGGCGACTGACTGTACGCTATCATTAAAATTATACAAAACCACTGCTGTCCCGATTCAGATGTACGACAGTGAGGAATGTAAGCGAGGCATGTCTACAATTTGAAGCAGCTGAAGTGCTTTCTCTGAGAAGAGTCAAGGGTTCCACACAGTTGGACAGAACGACTGCATTCGGAACGAGCTAAACGTCTATAATCCGAACCAGCGAATAGACGATTACAGATTAAAATGGTGGGAACACGTCGACGGAATGGACGAAAACAGGCAAGCAGTCCAGCGGGCTAAGCTATGTTAACTTCACACACACGCACGCACGCACACACACACACACACACACACACACACATTGATACATTTGGAAACTGAGTACAGAATAAATCTACAATCACCTAGTCGGTTTGTTGGCAGAAAACAATTAATATATTCGTTGAGAAAATCTGTTGTGGCTGAACGAAATATGTGTCTGAATAAATTTTCTCTCTACATAGCAGTTGTAAAAGTAGTCATATACATTATGTGCTATATATACAAAAGGCTTTCAACGTGTTTGTCATTTCAACCAATTTGTACCGTGCTCTAATTATGTAAAAAAAAAAATAACTGTACCGCTCCATACAACTGAGAATAAATCCGTACACACACACACATGAACAATTTTACGTTTAAATAAAATCTATACATACAATAAAATTATGTTTCAGTATTAATGATATAAATATTACTGTTTTATTAATTTAAAATACCGTATAATTGCTTACGACGCGCACACTTAGCAACGTTTTTACTTATTTGAACAAGCCATGTATTAACTTCAATAAATAATGCACTTGATAATGTTTAAATATTTCCAACAACTATGTTGATTAGAAGTGCTGTAAGTTCAATAACAATGTTCGCTACGTAACGTATTCAAATCTGTTTACTCACCTCTTAAATGTTGATGCTCGCAATTATCGATTTCACAATGAGGTATGAAGGCTAATTGCATTCTTCACGTATATATATTGATGTATCTTACAACGGTAGGGTAGGAGTAGCTTAGCGTTTTTGTTTTGAAAGTCATTGTCCGCCGTTGGAAACTTTCAGAAGTTAGCGATACTGAAAGTATTTTCATGCATTAGTCAAAATTAGGAAAACAATGCAGAGAGAGAGCGAGTGGACACACATGTAAGTAGCTCGATACTCAGTGACAACACACACACACACACACACACACACACACACACACACACACACACACAGTTAATATTTGTCAAATATATAACAACGAGTGAGAGAGAGAGAGAGGAGGGGTCATCGACCGTGATGGAAAAGCTTTACCTCACTGCTTTAAGAAGTTAGCGATACTGAAAGTATTTTCGGTCAAGTTAACACGGCTCTTTTTAAGAAACATTCTATCATTTATTTGATGTCGATACCGGTATTAATTATAGATTACACTTAGTTCCATTCACTTCCATGTGCTTACAAATACTTGTAATTAGTTTCGTTAATAACTAGGCCAAAACATTGTCATTACATGTCAACTCTTCCGTCTGTCTCGTAAATTTTGCCCAGCACTGTTTGAGTCTTATCTTTGTAAATAAAGAGCAACAGCAACAGTGTCGTAATACTCATACGAAACGATTTGTATCACCACAATTAATCATTGCTATTGAAATGAACAAAAATTATTCACATTAAAACATTATCAAGTGCATTCTCTAACTACAACTGCAATCATTCAATTATCGTATGCATATGTGTACAGAACAAACATAAATATAGTTTACAGACCAATGTAATGCAATATTTTTAAAAATTCATTTTACATTGATTAAATATATATATATTGCAAACAATATTATAAAATAAATACAAATCACAAACAATGTTATAAAATAAATAAAATATTAATAATAATTTTTGACATTGTAAGATTTTAATAAAAACAGATAACGATTCATTAACAACAAAATGGACTGCACTCATACATTATTCTTGTTCCAGGAGCGACTTGACTGCAGTGATCAGACCTACAGAAAAAGTACACTTTATCGTAATTACTTTGTAGTATAAACATTATACTTACATTGTCTCTATATGGCTCCGTTTTCCTCTTTTACACTCTGTAAATATATAATATACCGCCTTCCTTATTTGTTCGGGCTTAGGACCGACTCAAGATCACGTGAAAATGTTTTTTGTTGTGTAAACAAATAACAAATTCAAGTAATATGAGGCTAAGTTACGGTGGCTCTGAAAAGAACCGATTAATAATTAGACCTAACGTTTGTGTGTTTTTTTTTTTTTATTATTTTAGTTGTGTCACCACAAACTGACACTGCGGCATTACTCGAGCATGTAAAGCGTTAGGACAATCGTCCATCGTCCAGTCCTCAAATCTAACTTGACATGAACTACACCGTACAGTATCGCCATCCCCCTCGTACACAAACCCAGCGCGTGCCAGTGTTTGTGGACTCTGGTTGATATTTGGATACTTTAAATGGTAATCTTTACGTGCACCCACTCTCTGTATTTTAAAATACGTGCGTAGACGACGTAAATATTCTTCATGATTGTACTTCATTGTACAGCCGTAAATGAAGAGTAATTTGCATGGCTTCCCTTACACACATTTATATGTAACTAGAAGTGGTGTAAGATCCCCACCACCTGCCCTTTTCTTCTTCTTCAAGTGGAAGGTGAAGAACAAACGATACATGATTACAACACCAGCTTAACTCAAGGTCATTGTACACACACAGTGGAATGCTTTCAGAAATTTGCGACACACACACACATACGCACATACATACACAACGATGTTTCTACTTATTTGAACAAGTCCTGTATTAAATGCACTTGTTAATGTTTTAATGTGAACAATTTTACGTTTAAATAAAATCTGTACATACAATAAAATTATGTTTCAGTATTAATGATATAAATATTACTGTTTTATTAATTTAAAATACCGTATATATATATATAAAACCTAGGAACTTCGCAGGTGAAGAAATTAATTTCTACTTTTCATCTGTAACGACATGCGTGTATAATTTTAATTTATTTCACTATACACCTCTGAACCTATGTGTAATTATTTTGTAAACTGCGTTATCTATGGAGGAACTGTTGCAGCAAACGTTAACACTAGAACGATTATATTATTATTATTTAGTGATCAGATAATTTCATAAAAATAAGAAACGTAAAAGATATACGCTGACTTTACCGCAACCACGTCTATTTAGATAAACAGCTCGGAAGAAAAAATAATTCTTCACAAAGCAGAACAACAACTACAGTCTCAAATAAATATATTTTAAATCTGGGGCTATGCGTGTACGTAGGGAAGGTCTTCATATGCTCACTGGACAAAATATAAATATTCGCTGGCAGATAATTTCATAAAAAAATAAGAAACGTAAAAGATATACGCTGACTTTACGGCAACCACGTCTATTTAGATAAACGGCTCGGAAGAAAAAATAATTCTTCACAAAGCAGAACAACAACTACAGTCTCAAATAAATATATTTTAAAAAAGATAAATATACATTAGATGGAAATGTTTCCTCTGTTTTTCTCTGTGAAACACAAAAAGAACTTGGGAATCGTGTTTCTTCCCTAGATGCGGTCAACACGATTAAAAGTAAAATTTTAATAACAAAGTTTTCACTGTACTTTAACAAGGATGGTAATATTTTTTTTTCTAGTGCCTAATCTTTTAAACTAAAAAACGTACAATCTTTATTACTTTTACAAATATAGCTTGAACGTAACACATACACACAGACGCTAGGGAGAGGGAGAGACTGCAATGTGTCAGTGTAAAGTCGTGTCAATGACCTCCTGTATTACAATAGTTTCTTACTGAAGGCTTGTACGCTTTAAATTCAGCTATACCTAAAATATATCTTCAATTAGGGTCATTGTACACACACAGTGGAATGCTTTCAGAAATTTGCAAAACACACACACACACACACACACACACACACACACACACAACGCTGTTTCTACTTATTTGAACAAGTCCTGTATTAAATGCACTTGTTAATGTTTTAATGTAATCAATTTTACGTTTAAATAAAATCTGTACATACAATAAAATTATGTTTCAGTATTAATTATATAAATATTACTGTTTTATTAATTTAAAATACCGTATATATATATATATAACCTAGGAACTTCGCAGGTGAAGAAATTAATTTCTATTTTTCATCTGTAACGACATGCGTGTATAATTTTAATTTATTTCACTATACACCTTCGCCACCGCTGCTACCACAGTCGTCAGTAATAAAAAAAGAAGAAGAAGAAAGCTCAGTTAGGAAACGCATCAATACTCGTTCGAAACTGAAACGATTAACATCAGTCCCAATGGACCACAGCATCCGCGAATTTCCGCGAATAAAAAAACGTAAAACGTAAGACGTAAAACGTAAAACGTAAGACGTAAGACGTAAGATGTGAAACTAAAACGTAAGACGTAAGATGTGAAACTAAAACGTAAGACGTAAGACGTAAAACGTAAAAGTAAGACGTAAGACGTAAAACGTAAGACGTAAGACGTAAAACGTAAACGTAAGACGTAAGACGTAAGACGTAAGACGTAAGGTACGTTAATCGTTTCAGTTTCGAACGAGTACTGATGCGTTTCTTAACTGAGCTTTCTTCTTCTTCTTTTTTTATTACTGACGACTGTGGTAGCAGCGGTGGCGAAGGTGTATAGTGAAATAAATTAAAATTATACACGCATGTCGTTACAGATGAAAAATAGAAATTAATTTCTTCACCTGCGAAGTTCCTAGGTTTTATATATATATATACGGTATTTTAAATTAATAAAACAGTAATATTTATATCATTAATACTGAAACATAATTTTATTGTATGTACAGATTTTATTTAAACGTAAAATTGATTACATTAAAACATTAACAAGTGCATTTAATACAGGACTTGTTCAAATAAGTAGAAACAGCGTTGTGTATGTGTGTGTGTGTGTGTGTGTGTGTGTGTGTGTGTGTTGCAAATTTCTGAAAGCATTCCACTGTGTGTGTACAATGACCCTAATTGAAGATATATTTTAGGTATAGCTGAATTTAAAGCGTACAAGCCTTCAGTAAGAAACTATTGTAATACAGGAGGTCATTGACACGACTTTACACTGACACATTGCAGTCTCTCCCTCTCCCTAACGTCTGTGTGTATGTGTTACGTTCAAGCTATATTTGTAAAAGTAATAAAGATTGTACGTTTTTTAGTTTAAAAGATTAGGCACTAGAAAAAAAAATTACCATCCTTGTTAAAGTACAGTGAAAACTTTGTTATTAAAATTTTACTTTTAATCGTGTTGACCGCATCTAGGGAAGAAACACGATTCCCAAGTTCTTTTTGTGTTACACAGAGAAAAACAGAGGAAACATTTCCATCTAATGTATATTTATCTTTTTTAAAATATATTTATTTGAGACTGTAGTTGTTGTTCTGCTTTGTGAAGAATTATTTTTTCTTCCGAGCCGTTTATCTAAATAGACGTGGTTGCGGTAAAGTCAGCGTATATCTTTTACGTTTCTTTTTTTTTTATGAAATTATCTGCCAGCGAATATTTATATTTTGTCCAGTGAGCATATGAAGACCTTCCCTACGTACACGCATAGCCCCAGATTTAAAATATATTTATTTGAGACTGTAGTTGTTGTTCTGCTTTGTGAAGAATTATTTTTTCTTCCGAGCTGTTTATCTAAATAGACGTGGTTGCGGTAAAGTCAGCGTATATCTTTTACGTTTCTTATTTTTATGAAATTATCTGATCACTAAATAATAATAATATAATCGTTCTAGTGTTAACGTTTGCTGCAACAGTTCCTCCATAGATAACGCAGTTTACAAAATAATTACACATAGGTTCAGAGGTGTATAGTGAAATAAATTAAAATTATACACGCATGTCGTTACAGATGAAAAGTAGAAATTAATTTCTTCACCTGCGAAGTTCCTAGGTTATATATATATATATATATATATATATATATATATACGGTATTTTAAATTAATAAAACAGTAATATTTATATCATTAATACTGAAACATAATTTTATTGTATGTACAGATTTTATTTAAACGTAAAATTGTTCACATTAAAACATTAACAAGTGCATTTAATACAGGACTTGTTCAAATAAGTAGAAACATCGTTGTGTATGTATGTGCGTATGTGTGTGTGTGTGTGTGTGTGTGTGTGTGTGTCGCAAATTTCTGAAAGCATTCCACTGTGTGTGTACAATGACCTTGAGTTAAGCTGGTGTTGTAATCATGTATCGTTTGTTCTTCACCTTCCACTTGAAGAAGAAGAAAAGGGCAGGTGGTGGGGATCTTACACCACTTCTAGTTACATATAAATGTGTGTAAGGGAAGCCATGCAAATTACTCTTCATTTACGGCTGTACAATGAAGTACAATCATGAAGAATATTTACGTCGTCTACGCACGTATTTTAAAATACAGAGAGTGGGTGCACGTAAAGATTACCATTTAAAGTATCCAAATATCAACCAGAGTCCACAAACACTGGCACGCGCTGGGTTTGTGTACGAGGGGGATGGCGATACTGTACGGTGTAGTTCATGTCAAGTTAGATTTGAGGACTGGACGATGGACGATTGTCCTAACGCTTTACATGCTCGAGTAATGCCGCAGTGTCAGTTTGTGGTGACACAACTAAAATAATAAAAAAAAAAAAACACACAAACGTTAGGTCTAATTATTAATCGGTTCTTTTCAGAGCCACCGTAACTTAGCCTCATATTACTTGAATTTGTTATTTGTTTACACAACAAAAAACATTTTCACGTGATCTTGAGTCGGTCCTAAGCCCGAACAAATAAGGAAGGCGGTATATTATATATTTACAGAGTGTAAAAGAGGAAAACGGAGCCATATAGAGACAATGTAAGTATAATGTTTATACTACAAAGTAATTACGATAAAGTGTACTTTTTCTGTAGGTCTGATCACTGCAGTCAAGTCGCTCCTGGAACAAGAATAATGTATGAGTGCAGTCCATTTTGTTGTTAATGAATCGTTATCTGTTTTTATTAAAATCTTACAATGTCAAAAATTATTATTAATATTTTATTTATTTTATAACATTGTTTGTGATTTGTATTTATTTTATAATATTGTTTGCAATATATATATATTTAATCAATGTAAAATGAATTTTTAAAAATATTGCATTACATTGGTCTGTAAACTATATTTATGTTTGTTCTGTACACATATGCATACGATAATTGAATGATTGCAGTTGTAGTTAGAGAATGCACTTGATAATGTTTTAATGTGAATAATTTTTGTTCATTTCAATAGCAATGATTAATTGTGGTGATACAAATCGTTTCGTATGAGTATTACGACACTGTTGCTGTTGCTCTTTATTTACAAAGATAAGACTCAAACAGTGCTGGGCAAAATTTACGAGACAGACGGAAGAGTTGACATGTAATGACAATGTTTTGGCCTAGTTATTAACGAAACTAATTACAAGTATTTGTAAGCACATGGAAGTGAATGGAACTAAGTGTAATCTATAATTAATACCGGTATCGACATCAAATAAATGATAGAATGTTTCTTAAAAAGAGCCGTGTTAACTTGACCGAAAATACTTTCAGTATCGCTAACTTCTTAAAGCAGTGAGGTAAAGCTTTTCCATCACGGTCGATGACCCCTCCTCTCTCTCTCTCTCACTCGTTGTTATATATTTGACAAATATTAACTGTGTGTGTGTGTGTGTGTGTGTTGTCACTGAGTATCGAGCTACTTACATGTGTGTCCACTCGCTCTCTCTCTGCATTGTTTTCCTAATTTTGACTAATGCATGAAAATACTTTCAGTATCGCTAACTTCTGAAAGTTTCCAACGGCGGACAATGACTTTCAAAACAAAAACGCTAAGCTACTCCTACCCTACCGTTGTAAGATACATCAATATATATACGTGAAGAATGCAATTAGCCTTCATACCTCATTGTGAAATCGATAATTGCGTGCATCAACATTTAAGAGGTGAGTAAACAGATTTGAATACGTTACGTAGCGAACATTGTTATTGAACTTACAGCACTTCTAATCAACATAGTTGTTGGAAATATTTAAACATTATCAAGTGCATTATTTATTGAAGTTAATACATGGCTTGTTCAAATAAGTAAAAACGTTGCTAAGTGTGCGCGTCGTAAGCAATTATACGGTATTTTAAATTAATAAAACAGTAATATTTATATCATTAATACTGAAACATAATTTTATTGTATGTATAGATTTTATTTAAACGTAAAATTGTTCATGTGTGTGTGTGTACGGATTTATTCTCAGTTGTATGGAGCGGTACAGTTATTTTTTTTTTACATAATTAGAGCACGGTACAAATTGGTTGAAATGACAAACACGTTGAAAGCCTTTTGTATATATAGCACATAATGTATATGACTACTTTTACAACTGCTATGTAGAGAGAAAATTTATTCAGACACATGTTTCGTTCAGCCACAACAGATTTTCTCAACGAATGTATTAATTGTTTTCTGCCAACAAACCGACTAGGTGATTGTAGATTTATTCTGTACTCAGTTTCCAAATGTATCAATGTGTGTGTGTGTGTGTGTGTGTGTGTGTGTGTGTGCGTGCGTGCGTGCGTGCGTGTGTGTGAAGTTAACATAGCTTTGCCCGCTGGACTGCTTGCCTGTTTTCGTCCATTCCGTCGACGTGTTCCCACCATTTTAATCTGTAATCGTCTATTCGCTGGTTCGGATTATAGACGTTTAGCTCGTTCCGAATGCAGTCGTTCTGTCCAACTGTGTGGAACCCTTGACTCTTCTCAGAGAAAGCACTTCAGCTGCTTCAAATTGTAGACATGTCTCGCTTACATTCCTCACTGTCGTACATCTGAATCGGGACAGCAGTGGTTTTGTATAATTTTAATGATAGCGTACAGTCAGTCGCCCTCTGGAAGGACCTTCTGGGAGGATTTTTGTACTGCACCTTGTGTGTCCTTCCACCAGGGTGTGAGTTCCTTACGACAATGATGAATATGAAAATATTTTTCTACTCCTGTAGTACTGAACAACTTACCTATTACAGTAATTTCTTATTTTCCTTACAATTACCTATTTAGTGTGCACATGTTCTAACCGAATCTCATATCCACTGTAACCTATAATATATGCGAGAGAACATGTCAAAATATCGATGAAATCTTTCCTTCACTATCCTATGGCATACTACGGATACCTTTCCTGATATTTTTTCCTCTACCCACAACTACAAACTTTTCAGTGTAGTGTTAAAAGTAATTAAAATGGAGATACTTAATCGGAAACAAAACTAATTTTTTGTAGAAAATTATAGAACTGGAGAGGCCTAACTTATTACAACCTGACATAACCTGTGTCCGGATCATTTTCATAGCCACGTACTCAAAATGCATCCATTGATGTTGTTAGCAGGGTAGGAAGTAATTTTTGATTACGCTTACTAGTATTTTAGCCGTACCGTTGTAAATAATAGCGAAAATAAGGCGCTATTTACCCTCACGGCAGATGACACCGAACACTCATTCTCATGGATAAACGAGAGGTAGCTTACACCATGTTATTGTTACACCAACAACTTGACGAATAACTCTACAGAGAACATTTTATCATCGGCAGAAGAATGGCAAAAAGATTCGCTACCTCTAAATTACAGACTGACAAGGAGCATGTCAAAGGCGAAATAATAATAATGTTTGAGCACGCGACCTCTTTATATTATTATTGTTATTATTATTATCACACGCATCTGTGCAACTCCGTCATCATGGCACAACAGGTTCATTACGTTTTATAGGTCGCTTAACATCGCACAAAAATGCTACGCGACGTTACACAATTGTACGGAGAAACCCGCGCTCTATGTCATAGAACTTGGTTACCACGCTAATTTCGTAACACATCAGTCCGTAGAATTCTTGTACAGCAATCACCACCGCATATGCTCGCGGTACGCGAACAATACAATGCGGCTTACCTCTTGAAATGATTTTCATGACTGTAAAGACAACCTGCACACAAACGGACGAAAGACATGACAGAAACTAAAATCCGACTACGATTCCCACACAAACACTAAGGGTTACATGACTTCCAAGGACAGCCATTACACTATGGCTTCACGAATACAACCAAAATGGAATATTATCAAATGTCTATGTACGCTGAAAACAGTAGATCTAACATTTTTTTGCTACTGATTCAACAAATATCTAAGTTCTTGTACTACTGGATTTAGCAGTCAGTAGTCCTAATGTGACGATCCCTTTATCTGTCAATGACCGAAAAATGCTGACCTGTGTTGTCGATATTACTTACAAACCGTACAATTTTGTTTCCAGAAGTTCAATTTTGTCGTTTTTTGCAAACGTATTGTCTCTTATCTTGAGTGCCACGAGATTTTATGACACAAAGTAACACCAGCGTCTGAGGAGGGATACTAGACATATAATGTCCTTGGCCTTGTTCATATTGTTCTTGCTCTTACCGTTCGAATCACACCTGTTGGAGACCAAATCTGTTACAGAGGCCATGTGTACTGGAAGTAGCGAACTTTAAATACGGATGATGCGAGCGACGGCCATATAGGAGAGTTAGTACTGGTTCGTAACAGACAACTATCCTCTTTTGACATTGTATGATTTTAATAAAAACAGATATCGGATTTAAATAATAATTCCGTACTTGCAATATACAATCCATGTACACAAACTTATATATCCTTTGTTGGGGCTGTAATTATTACTAAACAGTAATACATGCTTAGAATGAAAATATTTGCTATGATTTTAGTAACGTACAACACCAGCTTAACCCAGAGAGAGAGAGAGAGCGAGAGAGAGAGAGAGAGTGAGAGACTGCAATGTGTCAGTGTAAAGTCGTGTCAATGACCTCGAATTGCTTCCGACGTCTGCGAGCGAGAGAGAGAGAGAGAGAGGGCGTTAATATTTGTCGAATAAATATAAACTTTCTAATTTCATATACATGCGCGGTACTGACCACAGAGAGAGAGAGAAACATACACAACAAGTGTGAGAGAGAGAGAGAGAGAGAGAGAATTTAAACTGATAATTGTTTTATTAAAATCTTACAATGACGAAATATTATTATTTCATTGTTTACGATATATATATTTAATGCAAAAATGCAAAGTAACACCAGCGTCTGAGGAGGGATACTTGGTAAACCTGATCATATAGATTTAATATACATTATAACAAATTTGAACTCATGCAAGGTTGGTAACCCTGATCATATATTTTAATATACACTATAATACACACACATATCAAGTTTGAACCCATACATAGGTTGGTAAACCTGATCATATAGATTTAATATACATTATAACACACAACAAATCTGAACTCATGCAAGGTTGGTAACCCTAATCATATATTTAATATATACACTATAATGCATCAAGTCGGAACCCCTCACCATAGGTTGGTAAACCTGATCATATAGATTTAATATACATTATAACAAATTTGAACTCATGCAAGGTTGGTAACCCTGATCATATATTTAATATATACACTATAATACATCAAGTGATAGAAAATGAAAGTGATCTAAGCTCGCGAAAGGCGGTATATAAAAAAAAAAATTATATTCGCGGATGCTGTGGTCCAGATACGCGAAAAAGTCGCGGATCTTGACACAGATCAGCGAAAAAGTCGCGGATGCTGTGGTCCAGTAGAAAGTGAAAGTGATCTAGGCTCGTGAAAGGCTGCATATAAAAAATTATATTCGCGGAAATTAGAAAGTGAAAGTGATTTAGGCTCGCGAAAGGCGGCATATATTCGCGGATATGCAAATCAATTTAATTAAAAAAATAAAAATATCAAATTAAAAAAAATAGCAAAAATGCAAAGTAACACCAGCGTCTGAGGAGGGATACTTGGTAAACCTGATCCCATGTATATAGATTTAATATACATTATAACAAATTTGAACTCATGCAAGGTTGGTAACCCTGATCATATATTTTAATATACACTATAATACACACACATATCAAGTTTGAACCCATACATAGGTTGGTAAACCTGATCATATAGATTTAATATACATTATAACACACAACAAATTTGAACTCATGCAAGGTTGGTAACCCTAATCATATATTTAATATATACACTATAATGCATCAAGTCGGAACCCCTCACCATAGGTTGGTAAACCTGATCATATAGATTTAATATACATTATAACAAATTTGAACTCATGCAAGGTTGGTAACCCTGATCATATATTTAATATATACACTATAATACATCAAGTGATAGAAAGTGAAAGTGATCTAAGCTCGCGAAAGGCGGTATATAAAAAAAAAAATTATATTCGCGGATGCTGTGGTCCAGATACGCGAAAAAGTCGCGGATCTTGACACAGATCAGCGAAAAAGTCGCGGATGCTGTGGTCCAGTAGAAAGTGAAAATGATCTAGGCTCGTGAAAGGCTGCATATAAAAAATTATATTCGCGGAAATTAGAAAGTGAAAGTGATTTAGGCTCGCGAAAGGCGGCATATATTCGCGGATATGCAAATCAATTTAATTAAAAAAATAAAAATATCAAATTAAAAAAAATAGCAAAAATGCAAAGTAACACCAGCGTCTGAGGAGGGATACTTGGTAAACCTGATCATATAGATTTAATATACATTATAACAAATTTGAACTCATGCAAGGTTGGTAACCCTGATCATATATTTTAATATACACTATAATACACACACATATCAAGTTTGAACCCATACATAGGTTGGTAAACCTGATCATATAGATTTAATATACATTATAACACACAACAAATCTGAACTCATGCAAGGTTGGTAACCCTAATCATATATTTAATATATACACTATAATGCATCAAGTCGGAACCCCTCACCATAGGTTGGTAAACCTGATCATATAGATTTAATATACATTATAACAAATTTGAACTCATGCAAGGTTGGTAACCCTGATCATATATTTAATATATACACTATAATACATCAAGTGATAGAAAGTGAAAGTGATCTAAGCTCGCGAAAGGCGGTATATAAAAAAAAAAATTATATTCGCGGATGCTGTGGTCCAGATACGCGAAAAAGTCGCGGATCTTGACACAGATCAGCGAAAAAGTCGCGGATGCTGTGGTCCAGTAGAAAGTGAAAGTGATCTAGGCTCGCGAAAGACGGCATATAAAAAAAATAACGCGGATGCTGTGGTCCAGATACGCGAAAAAGTCGCGGATCTTGACACAGATCAGCGAAAAAGTCGCGGATGCTGTGGTCCAGTAGAAAGTGAAAGTGATCTAGGCTCGCGAAAGACGGCATATAAAAAAAATAACGCGGATGCTGTGGTCCAGATACGCGAAAAAGTCGCGGATCTTGACACAGATCAGCGAAAAAGTCGCGGATGCTGTGGTCCAGTAGAAAGTGAAAGTGATCTAGGCTCGCGAAAGGCGGCATATAAAAAAAAAATAACGCGGGTGCTGTGGTCCAGTAGAAACTGAAAGTGATCAGCTGATAGAAAGTGAAAGTGGGTTTGAACCCCCATTTTCCCTCTACTCTTATGACGAATGATAACTGCCGCACATTCAAACAGAATCAAATATTTGTTTGTGTACGTTCCTGAATTGTAGATAACGCAAGGCCTATTAATTTTGGTGAAGATCGGTTACGGGGAAAGGGTAGTTTACCAGCAACGTTTTATGTTTTAACAAAAGTAAAGTACCTATTTAATTTTGATAAATAAAGTATTCTGTTAAGAAGATCATAATAATCCACTGTAGAAACGTAGACGAAATATCTATAAATGAAGAGGCTAGTTGAACGGGTGGGGGTAATTTTCTATAAATGAAAATTATAGTTGAAGGGGGAGGGGATAATTTTTTATATGTGTACTACGTTATCGGCAACAAAGAAGTATTTTGTTGTTAAAATTCCTTACCGGGGTGTTTGGCCGTAGTCCAATGTTTTCTGCAAAACCAGACGTTTTGGCAGTGCCATCATCAGTGAAAATCGAGTGCGATAACGTGAGGTGGTATACGTTAGTGACCACAGTACTGTGGTTAAGGCTGAAACAGTAAGTAGAAAGAAGTAGTTTCTATGGAAATATTTCATTTTGAAAATGATTTTAAATATAAATCTTAGAACGTGGAAGTCATGTATGGTTCTCCATATCTATATTTACAGTTGTCATCCCTATCAAATTATTAGCTGTATTTATAATCCTGAAAGTCTAACTAAACAAGTAGGACAACGTTACTTTAGTATTTGATATTACTTATCACAAAATAATTTGAACGAAAGATAGAAAACCTCTTCTATATTAAACAGAGCCAAACACAGAACCACTTGTAAAGCGTATTGAATTCGCTACAGGTTATCAGCAAACAATGTTATTTCGTCGTCTGCTTGTTACACGGCATTTTATCGCTGCAATGCAATATCAGGTCAGACACCTACCTGCCCGTTTGTCGGTAAGCGGATTCCTCGTGTGTTGCCGCGTGTAGGGTGAAGGAATGCGCTGCTCTGCTCTACGTACTGCAAGTATCATTTCCTGTCGGAACTGCGAATTTATGCTCATCCTCTGTCTCACTCCGCGCCGTGTGAATGTTTTCCATCACTCTCGTACTGTACTCATCAGTGGATACTAACGATTTCCAACCTGTATCTTCTAAATGATACAACAACATTAGCCTATAAGAGCTCATCGTTTTCAGCAGGTAACAATTAACTTTTTTATAGCAATACAAGTTAACAAAAACTACACACTACATTGCAACTTCGAACAAATGAATATGTTACAAACGAAAACATACATTACGCTACTTTCCTTAAAACAAATGTTTTAATACTTTCGCAAAAGCTGTGATTCAAAATGCTTTCTTCTGCTTTCCTACTTAAGGAAAATAGTGCAAAAACCAGAAGTACTGGCAACATTCGTGAAACTGAGACACATGTTTGGGGTGAGACCTCTCTGTGCCAATTTAATAGATAACCACATTTATCCCAACGTTTCTTCCCAGTCTTCAAAACATTTCTGGGACGCGCTTTGTAGTGTAGCTTACGCGCGTAAACACTTTTACATCTTGAACAGTCACACGAGGTCCACTCATGGTACTTTTCATTACTGGGATGAGGAAAGATTGTATGGGGGCATATCTGCATACGATTCGAGTCGTACTTAATCTTATACACGACAGTCTTCAAAACATTTCTGGGACGCGCTTTGTAGTGTAGCTTACGCGCGTAAACACTTTTACATCTTGAACAGTCACACGAGGTCCACTCATGGTACTTTTCATTACTGGGATGAGGAAAGATTGTATGGGGGCATATCTGCATACGATTCGAGTCGTACTTAATCTTATACACGACAGTTCTTTAAAAATATCATTTCTCAAAGTGATATGATATAGCGGTTACTATTAAAAAGTAGTAAATTTAGTAAGAGGGCAAATTGAATTACCTTTAAACCCGGGTATATCAGTTTATGCAATTTTCAAACTTAATTTAAAACCTTCTTATTAATTCAGCATTGTTGGCCTGAAGACGTTTGCAGATCTAAATAGATGAAACGTTGGTAGTATCTTACGCTTTCGCGGCGTCAATTTCTGTTAACATTCGTTTGACAATTCTCCGAGCTATCAGCCCATTGCCCACTACTGCCGCATAAATCAGACGTTTCGGCCTCCAACTGAAGACGTTACACTGAAGATGGCCTCCAACGGTGGGGCCGAAACGTCTGTTTATGCGGCAGTAGTGGACCGCGGCCTAATGGCCCGGAGAATTGTCAAACGAATGTTAACAGAGATGAAATGTTGTTTTAGCCAACGGTGGGGCCGAAACGTCTGTTTATGCGGCAGTAGTGGACCGCGGCCTAATGGCCCGCAGAATTGTCAAACGAATGTTAACAGAGATGAAATGTTGTTTTAGCCAACGGTTGGGCTGAAACGTCTGTTTATGCGGCAGTAGTGGACCACGGCCTAATGGCCCGGAGAATTGTCAAACGAATGTTAACAGAGATGAAATGTTGTTTTAGCCAACGGTGGGGCCGAAACGTCTGTTTATGCGGCAGTAGTGGACCGCGGCCTAATGGCCCGGAGAATTGTCAAACGAATGTTAACAGAGATGAAATGTTGTTTTAGCCAACGGTGGGGCCGAAACGTCTGTTTATGCGGCAGTAGTGGACCGCGGCCTAATGGCCCGGAGAATTGCCAAACGAATGTTAACAGAGATGAAATGTTGTTTTAGCCAACGGTGGGGCCGAAACGTCTGTTTATGCGGCAGTAGTGGACCGCGGCCTAATGGCCCGGAGAATTGCCAAACGAATCTTAACAGAGATGAAATGTTGTTTTAGCCATGCATGAACGCTGTAACTGTTCTGCGGGTAGTTCCTATAAGCGCGGATGTACAAAAGTTCAACCTGACTGTTCTGGCTGTATAGCGCAGGCTTCACTCCGACGTGAATTTCGTAAGGGTTCGTCGTCTGCAGCAGAGTGGAAAACGTAGGGGGAGACTTCCAACCAGTTTGTCAGTGAAGAATAGTTAGAACCAAGTTTCATTAAATAAAAGTTGTATTATCTTCACTCATATCCCACATGAGAGAAAAATGATAAGCCTTTCCACCTTCTGCTTGCTGTATTAAAATATGTTCTAATACAGAATGTGGCTTTTATGATTCTTCTTTATGAATGTGAATTTTTCAGTCTGACACATTCACTTTCAGTCTGTAAATTATCATTACTAAATTCCATGGATTAGGGCTTAATTGACCTGTATGTACCGGAACACATGTTGTCTTCGGAATACCGACGTCTCGCTTTCCATACGACATGTATTTTAAGACTACGACGGATAACCCCATCAGCTGACATTCGGCTACGGTATCTCCTCCTACATTCCTCAGTCGTCTCATTTAAAGATGGATTCCTCACTACTGTTTGAATTCCTCGTGTTCTCCTATCCCAGAGGAAGTAGTCTGGGACACCTCTCAGAAATTTCATTTCAGCAGCCTGCATTTTCTTTCCGACCCTTCTATGAGGATCTACATTTCAGCGTCGTAAAGGAACGCAGTAATAGCTTATGTTTTATAAACTTTATGCTGATGTCATTCACTGGTTTATTCATCAGATACTGTTGATTATACCACAGATTTTAACAGTCTGTGATTCCAGTTATTGTCACAGTTACGTGCCATGCTTTATACCAAATAACTAAAGTTTGTCATCAAAAGCTATTTTCGTCCTGATAGGGTGGGTGTTTACGAATACGTGTAACAGCGAGGTCCGTAACCCTTGTCCTTTCAAGATAATAGTAAATGCGAAATTACTCTTTGTAATTGGCTCTTTGTTGAATTGTCAATGTATCATCTGCGTAGAGTAGCAAATTCACGTAGATGTTCCTATACAGATGCATTGCCTATTCAACTCTAGTAGCCTTTACTTCGTAAGTGTCAGTCATTCTCTCCCCCCCTTGTCCTCAACCCTACGTTTGGTGGGTGGCAAGATGATTTACGTATACCATTCTGCAACGCCAGCTCTTTATTTCGGTGATAGAGACGCCAGCTTTTTAATGGTATTGTTACGACATCACAGAACAATCTACGTGTTTATCGAATGTTCCAGATGAATCCAGCGGAATCTGTGTGGTGTACGTGATTCTCGACGCATTCGCGAGATTTTTCTGGAAGCCGCCAGCCGCGCGGACTGTGTCAAGGCCGCAATTAATTACGTCGTACACACTGTCGCTAACACGCAATTTGGAACCTTCTGGTCTGTCAGCGCTGTATAAATACTAGGCGGCAGCGGCCTTAGTTTTCAGTTATAGTCGCGATAAATTACAGTGCGGTTCGAGAGTTATTATCGGGCGATATTACTGTGTGCGTTCAAATGGTTATTAGTGAAGTGTGTGTTTTATAATCGGGCGGTATATTGTAATACAATTGTGTTTTAATATTAGTTGTCATTTTATCGCGTGTGAAAAATGTTTATTGATTTGTTGTAAGAGACTGTGTTGTTAATTACTAACTGTTAACTGTGAAAATTAAAGCTGGTGATTAGTGACTTAATTGGTGTCTTGTATTTTGTTTTCCACTGTACCTACGACGATCAAGTAGACCGTCGTAACAGTATCAATAAATTGAACTCGGGCTTTCCTCTTGATACAGTTCCACTTTGCATATTTCCCTCTTCGCATCTTTCCCTCGGCGCATCAATCAGATACCGCAACAGATGCCTAATTAAAGTGCCCGTCTTTTACTTAATGTTTCTATAAGACTACTTGTCTCCTGATCGCCGTAGACATTCTTCATTTGTGACTTTGCTGGTCCATCATACTCGGAGAGCTCGTCGCCAACGCCACATTTCAGATGCTTTTAATTTTGCGAATTCTGCCTTCTGCAGAGTTCTCGTTTCTGTGCAGTAACCTGTGACACTGTAGATGAAGCCTATTTACAAATTCTTTCCTAACTTCAAGGGACACAGTATTGGATGCAAGTAAACTCCTTCCAAAATCAAATTAAAAATGTGTGAGAACATTGCATTCTAGTTATCGTCGTCAAACCATTTTTTGTGTATCAATAAACGCTACTAAAACCCAACGGTGCTTATTAATGCACAACAGCTTCTTATCTTAACACACGTTATGGCTTCCCATGTTAGTCTGTTTATTTCTAAAACTAAACTGATCCTCTGGAACGTTCTCTATTTTTAACAGTTTTGAGGGGTAACTACTACTCTCAGAGTACAATCATCCTCGCATTACTACGGTCCACGCACTTTAGAAAAGCGAATTAAAAGATTTTTTTCTGGGAGTTCTTAGGAACTTCCCAGTTTTTATAGATATCTGTAAACAGCTTGTTTATATGGGTCTTCGGCTTTTTCCGTAACACCTGTGAAAGTTCTTGAATTTGGTCTACTCCCGGAGCTTTCTGGGTTTTAATTCCTCACAAGGCTTCTTCACGAATAATGGACGGACCCAGTTAACCCTTGTCGACTTGATGTTCCTGCTTTAAGGATTCGTAATCTGACTGCCCCTAGTGCTCATATTCTTTCCACCTCAGAACTATAGCCTTTTCGTCAATTATCATCTCCCTTTCTTTATCTCTTAAGCCCTCCAGTAGTTTCCTCTGTCTTTCATACTGCTTCGAATTTCTAAACGGGCTTTCGCAGCGTTTCCTGTAATAATTTTGTCTTCGATCTCCTTGCATGTAACCACCTTTCCTCATTAGTTTTCCTCACATCCCGATTGACGTCATTCTTACATCTCTACATCTCCTGTATTCTTCTTCGCTCCCAGGTGTCTCACATCTTCGTCGCTTTGTCATCAAGTTCTATTATTCTCCCTATAATCGTTAATACTAATAATTATTAATCGGTCTGCAACGTGGTGGTTAGTACCGGAAAAGCAAATTGTGTACATACGAGAATCGTAGTGTACGTCACTGAAACGTGAAATACACTTGCATTTCTGTAGGCAAGAGAAAGAGAGATAAAGGGGAGGAAGAAGAAAGACAAACACAGACACACGTAACCGTACACACAGAGACAGCACTAATAAAAAGTAAACCGCAGGGCTTAAGCCAGGTAGTAAACAACAAGCCACACGGTACACGTTACCTAGTATATTTATTAAAAAGATGCCGCGTGTAACCCCGGAGAGAAGTATTCATACATGTGCCCTCGCTCCTGTTTTTCATTATTTGTGTAGTGTTTTTCTCCGTACCGTACATACGTCCTCTTTTTTGTTATCTGTATTCATTTCTAACTTCTGCCCGTGTGACATGGGCGCTCCCGTATTTGTGTAACTGTCTTTTTGAGACAGTTTCTGTAACTTATGTTTTTCTTCTGGTCACAGCGTTTATTATTTCATCTCATAGTTTCTTTCTTCTTCATTTTCCCTCCCATTCTGTATGCTTTCGCGTTTCCTTAGTCGGTGTGTATAGAAAAACCGGTATTAGGAAGGAAAAAAGTAGTACGATCTTTTCGGTTAAGTGGCAGCATGGAGTGAGCAATTACTCTACGTAGCAATCGCCAGTAACAACGCATTTCCCCCTCCAACACATTTTGCAACTATTCCATGGTGACAGCGTGCCCTGTGACTCTGTATGCCGCAGTCGCAAGTGTAGTAGTATCGTTGCGTATCATGAATTTCCTTCAGTAAACAGCACAGATTCCCGACAAAGATTCAGCGATATAGTTTCTAAGAGACAAAAATATTTTACGTAACCCAAGAATTTGTACGAACGGCGATCAAATGAAACTGTACACGACAGGTAAAGACCGTTGGGTATGTTCTAAAAAGGACTGTCGGGAATCAAAAAAAGTGCGACAGGATACATTACTAATAATTCTCGATTAGATTTCCGCACAATCGTAGTTCATTTACTGTTGGAGTAAGGAGTACGCAACCGGGCAATACTGTCAAGATGAGTTGGAAATGAATCACGCCACATGCATGGATACATGTGAGAAGTGTGTGAGCACCATTTTATATAAATATAAAAAATATAATATAAAAATAAATATTAAAAAATATGTCAAAAAATAAATAAAAATACAAACTGTCGCTGGTTATCGCTACGTGTGGGGGGGAAATGTGTTGTTACTGGCGATTGCTACTTAGAGTAATTGCTCAGTCCATGCTGCCACTTAACCGAAAATATCCAAGTAGTGTGTAACGGAATAGAAGATAAGTTCACTAATGTATCAACAGACGTTGTTTTTTTCATTTTTTGCTCGCGTTATGCTTGTTGGAAAACTGACCGATAAGATCAGAATGCATACTGGTGATACGTCTGTCCTTACGAAAACCCTTATCGTAAGGACGAAATAAGTACAGTATATCTTCTTCGTTATCTTTAATTACAGTTTTTATAACAGAAACAATAAAAGTCTGCCCGGTTTATATATTTATTTTAGTATCTTCTCCCATTCTTTGTCTTTCGTTTTCGCACCTTCAGTTTTTGATTTCATATTTCAGAGTTCTTTTATTAGGTTCTTACGTGTTTTCTGCGTGTTCCGTATCGTCTTATTTTATATTTTGGTTGATTCGCTTCTATTAATTATTAGTTAAAACTCAAACGTTGAAAAGTCATCCATATTTTTGTAATAATTAATATCGTGACATATACATATTGTCTCTCTCAATTTTTTTTTTTAAGATCGATAGACTATGCTGATATACTGAATATACATTTTAAGTTCGTACACATGAAATAGTGTGATCAATAATATATGTCGTAATGAATAATAAATGTAATAGTTAAGAGTAATTTATAAATGTCATAATAGATTTATGAAGGAAAGACGTTTAATTCTAATTGGCTTCAAATTTATGAAGTTATTCTCCTTAAAAGTTTTGTATTTACATGGCATTCTTAGTAGATCGTCGCTTGATTTCCATCACAGCCAAGGATGCCGTTTAGGTAATCTGGCATTTTACTGCCTCCTAAAGAGAAGGAGAAGGAGTATTTTCAAGACCCATGCTGAATAGTACTTGTTATTTATTGACTCACCGCGTCAGTTCAGCCCTTGTAGAAAAAGGAAGCAAAGGAATCAACTGAACGAATAAAAACCTCTATAGTATTAGAAGTATGTACCGGGCTGTTTTGCCGTGGTCCAGGGTTTACAGACAAACCAAACGTTTCAGCAGCACCACTGGCTGCCATCGTCAGTGGAATTCGAGGAATTCAAGTCTACCCGAACGCGGGTTGTTAAACGTCAGGCCCACAGTACTGTGGTGGTGAAGGTGTGCTGGCGTTTAACAACCCGCGTTCAGGTAGACTTGAATTCCACTGACGATGGCAGCCAATGGTGCTGCTGAAACTTTTGGTTTGTCTGTAAACCATGGACCACGGCCAAACAGCCCGGTACATACTTCTAATACAACTGACAGCGGTCGTGAAAGCCTTAGAACAATATTTCAAACCCTCTGTAATTTCCGTGTGTAGGGTGGAACAACCCTCGTTCTCTGTCCAGCAAAGGGCATGAGGTAAGCAGGAGCGCACACCGCCGCTGAACTCGCCCTACGGTAATCAGCATCAATTAGATGTCTTTGCTCGTGTTCAGCGCCGAGGAGCTGCGCGCCCTACATTTGTTTGCAGTGCGACGGCCATTGATCTATACTTCCAGCACTTGCGGTTTGACACCCCTTCCCCTCCAAGTATCAGGGCACAATCTTATTAGCATATTAAAGACTCTGAAGAGGAACATCGAAACTTTACGTGTACTCTTTTAAGGGACACAACTACAAAAAGCAACAAGGGCAATAACCAACTGATAACATCGCATCCCTGTAGCAACGCATATGTAGAATATAATATTTTATATTTTATACATTGTTTAACTTTAAAGATATTTAAATTTGCCTATTCTCTATTTAATTAACAGTGTAAATAATAAATGTTCTTTCAAAAAGTTTACCAGTGGTGATGACGATGTGTTTTCTGTTCACAGGTGAGGACCGCTTGGTTTAACGTTTTTAACTGGAGTCGTCAGTTTTATGTGTAAGTAAATATTTTATAAAATCTCTGTAAAACGATGACCGCGTTTGTTTAAAACGCATAACGGGGGGGGGGGTGGCCTATGTGTCTGCGTGGAGTTAGCATTAACAAAATGAATAAATAAAAATCTGCGAGTGAGTGTTGTTGTCAGACTAAACACTGTTCCTGTTTCCGATTTAATAATATTTTATGAACGTGTCTGATGTTGTTGTTGTGTTTTAATTAAATTATTCCGAGAATTTATAGTCGCCGTCCGGATGTATTTGTTTTAATTACCCCACGTGTAAGAGTGTGCGCGTGAGCACTGTGCGGTCGGTACCAACACAGCGACGGGCTCTCGAATAACGAGGTCGCTTATAACGAGAACTGGGATGTAACGAGCAAAAGTACAAGATTTGTTTGGCGCTGTATCTTAGTAATGATAAGTAAACTCGCTTTTAACGAGTAGGAACGCAGTAGAGACTTGGTTATAACGATAATTTTACCCGAAGCTTGTTTATAACGAGCATTCGCAGGCTTGTTCATGGATTAAGGTCCTAACAAAAGTTTGTTACAATGTAGCATTTTAAACATTCGCTTAAAATCATTAACGCAATTCAGTGAAACTAGTAATGTTACCTAATACCTAACCTAATGTAAACTAATAATTCGTGGAATATTTAAATAAATTACAAAACTGTTTTGATATCTACAGATACATAATTACTAAACAAACAAAAACAGATGACTCTTTTAAGGTTAATTAAATTCTGTGTGCGAAATATAATTTTTGGCGATTCCATTTAGAACGAAGAACAAAAAGACAAATAAATTAGAGTGAAGTTTCTTGTAATTTAGAAATAAATATTGTACACGTGGCATGGAAAGTTTTTTCGTTTTTTGCTTGCCAGCTACCCGGCTGATTTTTGGTAAGTTTTTACCACACATTTACTTGTACTATATTTCGCGAATGCACTGTACGCCAATATTGAGCAAACAATGTTAGCAGTTATTTTCTCTATGTTAGCAGTCTTCATAACAACTTTGTCGAATTTTGTTGCTTCTCTGCTATATACACTTTTCCCTCGAACGAGGCCTTTCGGTTTCGCAATGTTGTTGTAGGAAGAACTTGATAATGGTTGCGAAACCGAAATGCCTCGTTCGAGGGAAAACTGTATATATCAGAGAAGCAACAAAAAAACAATGTTGGCGACTAGAAAAAATTTCACACTACTATAGAAAAATAAAACTAATTTTTCTATAGTGCAACAGTGATAATTCTGTTTGTGATTATAACCACTAACACAACTTTCTCAATTAAATTTCTAAAAAATGTTTAAAGTCTAAATTTCACTTTCAAGCGTAGAATGGAAAACATGTCAAAATTTTATTGTGCAAAGCCTCTTCTACAGTAGACTTTTTTGCTGAGTGTTCGATAAGCACGGTATACAAATTTAGGCTTGCGAGACGACAACTCGGATGTAGCGAGCACATTATTTGTCCGGTCCCTTGAATCTCGTTATAAGCCAATATCACCGTATTCCGAGAATTCTCGGTACCGTAGATCGTGAGTTATCCGGCAATATCACTGACAACACTTTGCCGGATTGGCGAATTTTCTGGTTAGTTAAAAAGTTTTTTAAAAAGGGTTATTCCTATATATAGGAAATTTTAAGAACTAATCCACTGGAACATAAAAATGCATAAATGTAGGGTCTATATTACGTAATAATCTTACAAAAATTAGAATTACTCGTTGCGTAAAAATATGTGTACTTTTACAAAAGACAAGTAGTTAAAAAGAATTGTTAAAATCAGGGGCGCATTTACGGGTCGAACGGGACCGGACCCTCCCCCACTACACAGGGTCGAAATAGTCGACTAATATTGGTAATGTCTTAATTTTTAAGCTGTTTTATTATTTGTTCATCTTTGTACGCTAATAATGTATCATACATATATATATCCTCGGCGCTACAGCCCAGTCCGGGCCTGGCCTCCAAACGAAATCTTCCCCACTGGTCTCTCCTCCCGGCCAATGTCCACCAGTTTGCTACACCCAGCCTCAGTCCCTCCTTACCAATCTGGTCCAGCCATCTTGTATGCGGTCTTCCTTTCCTTCTCCTTCCCATCGGCAAATAATTCATAACTCTTTTTGGGATTCTATCCTCCGCCATTCTCTGCACATGACCAGCCCAACGCAATCTGTTAATTTGTATGAGTTGCACGATCGGAAGATCTTTAAACCTTTCGTACAACTCTCGATTATGCAGTCGCCTCCAAATGACGTTTTCCTTCACAGGGCCATAGATTCTCCTCAGTACCCTCCTCTCAAAAACGGATAGTTTCTGCTCATCTAGTTTTTTTAGCACCCAGCATTCCGAGCCATACATCAGGACTGGTCTGATCAAGGTCTTGTATAGGGTGGCTTTTGTATCTTTACTTATTAATTTTGACTTAAAATGTTTCACCAGTCCGTAGTAACACCTATTAGCAGATAAATATCCGTTTTTCAATGTCTCTAGAGGAGTCATGTCCAGAGTCCACATATGACCCGAGATATGGAAAACCCTGAACCTTTTCAAATTCGTAATCATTAATGCGCAGGGACAGGGCACGAGTGTTGGCACCTACAACCATATATTTGGTTTTGCTTTGGTTTATAACCAAGCCCATAGCCTTAGCGGACAACTCCAGTTCCTGAAAGGCTTAATAAAGTATCAACTCTTTTTTAAACATACAATCGGGCTTCCTACACAGCATTAGTGTATGCGTTTGACATATGAAATACAGTATAGGAAAGTCTATTCAGTCAATAAGGATCTTGTAAACAATGTTCAATAACGCGTATTTTATCATGTTATTACTGTTTACATTGATGGGACTCATTTCATCCACTCTAAAGATAGTAATGTCGATTAGTCTTTTTTTTACATTTTTTGAACTTCGCAATTTTGAACGTTAGAAACAAATCAGCGGCAGCTTATAATGCCAAAATAAAAGCACAAAAAACGTGGCTTAAGGAGGAATTTAAAGCATTATACATAAAGAAAATTCGTTTAAATAAATTGTTATACAAAGCTCATTTAATGGTCTTGAACACGTTACACCCAGCTATAGTCAATGAAGTAATTTATTTAATACAAACACAGATTAGAAATACTGCCAGTATAATTATATCGAGACACATTAAGAAATTTGATAAACTATACAGAGAACAACACAAACAAGATAACGTTGAATGTAAACATATATTTTATAAACGTGTAGCCAATCTTACTAACATTGAGTTATCGACAGAGGAACAGAATTTATTATCAAAGGGGCTACACTACAATCTACCTGACTTTAGTAAACACGCTTTAACACGGGAAGTCACTAATGCGGAGGCTACAATTAAATGTATTAAGAACCAAGACACTCAGTGTGAAACACGGTCATTAATCAACAATAAGTTGAATCGTTTCCTGAAGTTAAATAGAACACATAACACAGAACATAAAAAAAGAGTTAAAAATCGCTAAAAATATCAAACAAAAAATAATAAATAACAACGCAATAATTACAAAAGCAGACAAAGGAAACACAGTGGTTATTATGGAAAATACAGATTATTTACGTAAATGTAACGACTTCATTCAAGATAATAACATAACAATGTTAAATGATGACCCGACCGAAAAACACACTAAAACCATAAATTCAGCCATTAATACATGTGTAAATTTACTTGACTCACAAACCAGACGGAATGTGAAACAAATCAAACCTAAGGCACCTGAATTTACGGGACTGCCCAAATTACACAAACAAAACATTCCTATACGACCTTTAATTAACTATACGACCGCCCCTAATTATAAAATAGCCAAAAAACTGCAACAAATTATTAAGAACAGCATAAAATTAGAAAATATCCACAATGTAAAAAACACCTTTGAATTCATAAATAAAATTAAAGATATGGAGATTACACCTAGTTATAAACTTGTCTCGATGGACATTGTCAATTTATATACAAATATTCCGGTTTTGGAAACATTAAAAATTCTAAAGGTAAATTTAACTACAACAGGTATTCTAAACAAAAAACAGATAGATGAACTCCTATCTTTGTTACAGATTATAGTGCAGCAAAATTATTACACTCATGACAACAAGTATTTTAATCAAGAAGAAGGTTTGGCTATGGGTTCACCTCTAAGTGGACTTTTGGCCGAAATATATATGAACTATTATGTGAATAAATTTTTATTGTCTGACTATAACCGATTCTATGATAAAATTGTTTCTTATACACGTTATGTAGACGACACCTTCATAGTATTTAATGGCACTCATAGACAGGTGGATATGTTTTTTAAATTTATTAACGAAATTAACCACAACATAAAATTTACTATGGAAATGGAAACCAATAATAGCTTGAACTTCCTCGATATATTGGTGTTAAAAAGAAACAACCATTTCGGTTTTAAATATACCGAAAACCTACCACAACAGACATAGTTATAAATGCTAAATCGAATCATCCATACACACAAAAAATGGCGGCATTTAATGCACTAACACATAGACTAATAAACGTACCAATGAATACGGAGGATTATAAGGAAGAATATAACATAATAAAACACATAGCCTTGAAAAATGGATATAACACAGAAATTGTGGATAAAATGATACATAAACAATTACGGAAAATAAATGGTGACAATAATAAAGTTAAAAATGCAACACAATATGTCTCAGCATTATATACGAACATACTACCCAACATAATAAAAAAATGAATTTAAAAAATTATATATAAATGTTTCATTCAAGACCATAAATAATCTAAAAAATATACTTAAGCCACGAAAACCAATAACTTTGGAGGAATGTTCAGGGGTATATAGAATCCAGTGCAGTGAGTGCGATAAGTTCTATATCGGACAAACGGGGAGGAAATTTATCGAGAGATTTAAAGAACACCTACCAAAAAAGAAACCCCAAACCACCTGATCAAATTACGCACTCCACCTCATAAACGAAAACCATAATTACACCGGATTCAAAGAGAACATGGAGCCGATACATGTTTGTAATAAAGGTCATTTCCTGAATGCTTTAGAAGAGTTTGAAATATACAAGGCATCCAAAGTAAATAAAGAGAAGTTACTCAACGATCAGCTATCATTTAAATCCAATAAATTATATGATACCGCGTTGATGATAAGCAATGAAGCACGAACACAGGCTAGTTGACGATCGGAGGTCGACCGGTGCACCGAGTCGATTTTAACGTGTTCATGTATTTGTGTTATATGTTAATTTATTCAGTGATTTTTGTGCATGTGTTTTTATGTATAAACATTTTAATCATTTCGATGACCCCTATGTATTAGGGGAATAATAATTTTTTACTGTACCTGAAGATGGGGATTTAGTCCCTGAAACATGTTGTATGTAAAAAACTGAGATCGCCTAGTGGATTATACAAGGTAAAAAATTCTTAAATTTTTTTTGAGACCGGACCATTTGGGCCGGACTCGGGCTGTTTTGGAGCGAGCTCCCTTCAGCCGTGTGGGTATGGGATTGTAGGGGGACGTACGCCAGCTGACCGGGCCGTTGAGAAGGTGGAGGCACGTGGATGGGAGTGTATTGCTTGTTGTGTTTATTGTGTGCAAGTGTAGTTGGTAGTCAAAAGTGAACGGGAGAGGGAGAGGTCGATTAGTCTTAACTTGTTTTTTCTTTTTGTATGAAGCCGACCCGACCCCGGGCCCTCCATGCCAACTTCTAGATACGCCACTGTTTAAAAATAAGTAATCTCAATAACTGATTATTTGTGACTACTCAGTTCATTTCTTGTGTCTGATCCCTTAAATTCTGAACTACGGGAGTAGCTTAAAGAAGCAAGTAGTAGAGTGAAGGTCATGTGTGCATTCGTTTCTAACTCTATCAGGCCATTTCACCTTATTCAGTCTTTTGTTACACAACGCCAGAAATGTATATTTTTACGCAGTTTCTGCACGATCTGTTGCCCGAACAAACTTGATCAGTTCAAACTCGATCTGGACGAAGTGTTACCGCGTTTCTACAAAATTCTTAACAAACCTTACGATTGTTGTTTGTATCGCAACAGTATGGGAACCAGAGCATATATTTTAAGGAATTTGCACTAAACGGCACTAAACCAACCAGTGTGTGTGTGTGTGTGTGTGTGTGTGTGTGTGTGTGATTTTTATATAATATTCAACATGATGTAATTTAAATTTAAATTGACCATGATCATATTCATTCTTTACTTGTGAAATCAACTGTAAAAATAGACACAAATGCTTTAGACATTAGGAAAATTAAAAAAATAAACACCACAAACACTCGAATGGATTCATTATAATTAATTATGTAATATTCAACAAGTACATTACAGTGTGATGTGCACATTACTACTGCATGGAGGCCTGTTACAAATTCAAAGTCTTTATCACTGGTCTACTTAAAAATATATAAATTACTGTAATTAGATAAATATATGTACAGACTGAGATTGGCAAAAGCTTAAACACTGTAAGTTTGTTTAATTTTAAGTAATCTTTTTAACATGAAAAATGAATAAACATTTCATGTTAAATTGCTGTACAACTAAATAAGTTAGAAAGAAAAAGGAAAACTATGGTAGTAAAAAAATATTTCCTTAATTCACATAAAAGGTACAAACTTAAAATATAGAATCTTTTGAAAAAAAACAACTAGTTCTTGATGTAGTCATGATGATTGTATAGTTCTTCATCAGGAAGTCTTCGCCTTCGTTCTTTAGCTATAGAATGTTCTAGTAAGAACATTGCCACAATTCGCACACTGTACAGACAATGCTGAAAGTTAATATACGCAAATCAAACGCGCTTTTTTCTCGCTTTTCGGTACCTGCCACTAGGCGGCACTATTCCATATTGCTTAAAATATGCTCTGATGGGAACTCGGATCACGAGGAGGCGGGAACCAGTTTAATGATAGAACAAACAGAGGACGCATTAGGGGACATAATAAATCGATCAGTGCAGACAGCAGATACGCTTCTTCATATCGTTGTGTGTTGTTACCCCCCCCCCCCCGACTGGTCGGTTGGCTTTATCAAAGGAACCTTCCCCAGTGCCCTACTCTCTCTCTAACACAGCGCGCGGTCTATTTCGTTTTGGTTACGTCTGTGTGTATACTCCTTCAAGCAATAAACGGGAGAGATTTATGTTATCTGCACCACATGTGAAGAAGTCTCCTCCTCCGTTTGTCTATACTGTTGTATCTGACAGTTACCTTCTGTGTCTGTGTTAAAACTCAGTTCCCTTTGTAGCAGGAAACGTCGATATGAGTTGTACCACACACACACCGAGGGAGATGACGGTGTGAGACAGAAGTAACGGCGAGTAACGGGTATTCTCCGCACTCTCTATTCTCCCTCTCTCTTTCTCTCCCCCCCCCTCTCTCTCTCTCCTCTTAATTTTTTTAACCTATTTTCCGCATATGCACGTTTGTTTATTTGTTAAGTTGTAGTTATACCGAGACGAAAGGAAACCAACGTACTATCTTAAATAAAGTGTAATACAGTAGAGTATCGATTATCCGAACATCCATTAACCGAACTATCTAGTATCCGAACTCAATAAAAAGTACAATGTACTGTACTGTACAGTAATGTATTGGACACGTGTAGGCGTATTCGATATTTATTGAACAGAAAAAATTATATACTATAAATTGTTACAGTACTGTACAATAATAAATAAACGCTGTAGCTGTACAGCCTTACAATCGATAAACAAAGAATTGAGACTGAGACTGTTCTACTCGAGACTGTTCTAAAGTGGGGCAAAACAGAACACGAGATAGATTGTATTCAGCTTATGAATCTTAAACGACTTCAGTCTTTAGCAGCGAGAAAACGGGGTATCGGTTTGACAGAATAATTAATAATTCTTCAAAAAGTGCAACTCTATGGTACTGCATGTTTTGTTTGGTTTTTAATTTTTAATTAATTTTATAGTACTGTACAGTGTTCGTCATTAAACTCTAATTTTTGTTAAACTAACTTTTGGTTTTCGTTAATTACACTCAATTTTAATTCAATGATTTTCAGCCTTAGTAATACATTACAGTAGGCTACAGTATACAGGTTTCTGTAATTATACTCTATAACAGTATGTTAGAAACGATTTTGTAATAAAAACCTTTGTTTCTGTAAAGAGAAATAATGTTTTCAATTTACGATCTATTATCCGAAATATCGGTTATCCGAACCTCTCGTCCCGAGAGGTTCGGATAATAGGTGCTCTACTGTAGTTGTTTATACCCTGATTAACGAAAGAAAGTGACTGTCGGAGCGGCCGCGCGGCGACCGAGTTTGTAGTAAAAACATTCCACTTAATAACCTCGTGGAAACGTAAAATACAGGGCTAGAAATGTCTAATGAACTGTATTTTAATCATCAATTAAAGACGATTTTAACAAACTTTTCTAATTTTTTAAATCTTTTTTCAATTAATTTATATTTAATTTTTTTCTAATGTCCTGTTAACTCAGTTGTTAAACGTTGTACATGAATGAGATTTGCGTGACGCTCTCTTTAGATAACTAAGTGTAGAAGACATATACAACACACCTTGCACGTGATAGGAATACTACAATGGATTAATATATAAAGTGAATTTCACAGAGAGCAGTGTGTGGCGCTCTGCGGCGGAAGTACAGTCAGAACCTAGTGGACCCATTTTATTCGCGCGCTACCGTCTTCGTTTGAAGACTACTAACTCACAGCTATAAGAGTTTCTTATAGAGTGTTTTAATAGTGTATTTTTATGATTTATACACATATTTTATGAGCGGATTCCATAAAAGCTGAAGAACACTACAATACTTGTAAGTACCTTACTGTCTTTATTATTTATTTGTCAATGCTAATAACAAGTAATTTACTAATTGTTTTTTACATTTCAATACATTATAACAGTAAAGTACTGTTATAATTATGCAATATCTGGTAGACCGAGCTTTGCTCGGTAGTTTTAAACTGTAAACTGTATTTCATAGTTAAATAATTAGTTGTTGAGAAATTTGAATGGCATTAACAATTTCCCAGTTACATTGCACTTCAATTAGTAGTATTAAAGCTGATCACAAAACAAAAATAGTTTATTAACAAGAAAACAATAAATACCGTACCGCAAAAGAGTGATAAACAATCATTCAAGACCATCTGTTATAAAAAGCATGTTGTTCAACTAAACCACAAAAGTCTGGTCAGATGTAAGTTTTTGACAGATCTCCAGGTAGATAGATTAGATTAAATAAGTAGACAGATAACTAAAATCTCTGTATATTTATATGAGAGGTTGGTGACTCGTAGCAAGTTGGCTGTGTCAATGTGTGAGCCGTGAGCGTATGCACCACTTTCTTTGGTTACTGTACCTTGACTCGATGGCGCGCCGTTGAGCGATGTTAGTTCTAATTTTCCTATATTAACTGATTGCGGTTATATTTCGTAATATTTGAAGGTTACATACCACTTTGTATTGATGAATACAATTTTGTTATGCTTACTGTGAAAAAACTCAATGAAAAAAATTATTATTAACGGAGTTAACAGTACATTTGGAAAAAATTAATAACGTCGTTAATATTATTCGTAGGAATCTCAATTTTTGATATATTGTACTAAAGAAGGTGGACTACCATTTGTCTACAAGAAATGTTTTTCCGAAGCTTAACCTCTTAGTTCTTACGTAATAAAAACGATAAACCCTAAATTTTTAATTCAAATTCGTGTATTTTTTTATTTAACTCTCGATGTAAATTAATTGAAAAAAGATTTTGAAAATTAGAAAAGTTTGTTAAAAACGTCTTTAATTGATGATTAAAATACAGTTCATTAGACATTTCTAGCCCTGTATTTTACGTTTCAACGAGGTTGTTAAATGAAATGTTTTTACTACAAACTCGGTCGCCGCGCGGCCTCACCGCCAGTCACTTTCTTTCGTTAATCAGGGTATAGTCGGTGATCGGCAATCCGGGGCGCGCGATGTTTGTTAAGCTGCACGCGGTAATACAGCTTAACCGCGAAAGCGAACGAAATATTTCTTTGCACTTACAAAACTTTTATTGGATTTATAATAAAATTCGAACGCTTACTTTTTACGTAATTTTAAAAAGTAGGCGTACAATAAAAACAAGAATAAGTGTACTAGAAGATAGTATTTTAAGAAACCGTGTTGTGGAAACGTGTAATCTTATGTGACGTGCCAGTTCACATATGAAGAAACTATAAGTTAAAACATGTGCAAATTCAAAACCTACATTAAAAATATATTATACGCTAAAAATTAATATTCTTGTATGCCTAATGAAATCTGTTATTTCTATTATAAATTTATAAAATTGAGAGCATTTTAAAAACTGTTTTCTTAATTTCAGTTACGAAAATAACAAAACAAATAACTTACCTATTGTTATCTTCTAGTTTTTCAAGACTCTTTTTTATAATTTATTGAACATCAAAACCTAATGTACTGCTTAATGAAATTTTACTATTTCTATTTCAATATTTTAAATGGCTCAGTGTTATTAGTCAGTTACACAATTACTTAACATAATTTTGTATCCTTAATTCAACGCAACCTTACAGTTGTTTAGTTAGATTAATGTTTTCTACACTGTATAATGTTGATAAACTGTATCACATTAATTATGTTTAGGGCTACTGTATTTTAACATGGTATCCATTATATACTATTTTTTACATAATTGGTTTCTTATATTGAGGAGAAAGAATTCCATTATTAATTTAATTTACAGCTACCGGCGCATAGCTGAGCGCTTGGGTCTGGGAGCGGGGAAATAATTAACCTTCCCGGGTGAATAATTGGGTCCGGGTGAGGTGCGCTGGGTAAATCATTAACCTTGCTGGAAACATTGTCTGTCGACCACAGGACGAGTGAACTTATACCGTGGACACAAGAAAGATTTGTAAATTTCGCAAGATATTTTTTGGCTTCCTCATACTTAGCTGTATGTAGTTTTGGCTTCCTCATACTTAGCTGTATGTAGTTTTGGCTTCCTCATACTTAGCTGTATGTAGTGTTTCTTGTTTGTTTGACAAAAAATAGTAAAGCTCCGTTGACGGTTGTTTTAAAAAAAAGTGTTTAATTTACTCATTATTGGGCGGAGCCTGATGAGCGTAGCGAAATCAGGCATAGCCCTCTATCCATGACTCGGTGCACAACTTAGACCGCTAACTCCTCCGAAACTACTCAACCGAATGTTATAAAATTTTGCATACATATCCGGACTGTATTGTAGAGTGCGTACATTTAATTTTATTTCTCTAAATTATTTGGTTCAAAAGATATTACGATTTTTTAAAAATCTTAGCTTAAACGTGTGAGAGGAAGAAAGATAGAGATATCGTGGCCCAGCTACGGCGCTCTGTCTCACTCGCACTTACAGAGCGCGAGGCGACTCACCGGTCGTGCCGGTGCGTGTGCGTGTGCGGCTTCCGCCGCCCGCGCTGGCTGTCGCCCGATAAGATAACAGTTTGGTGTATACACTTCGTATTCGTGTCTCACACGTGTTTAATTCAAACAGCAGTAGAGCATTGTTCTATGGTGTAGCCAGATGTACGGATTGGACTTAAGTGTTGAACAACTGTCAATTTTTAGATGAGAATCTATGTAGTCGCTGATGCAACTGCAACTTTCCATTACATATTGCAACGAATCACAGTTCAGGTAAATTTTAATCCAAATTCTATTAAAATTATTATTCTTATACTTCTTATTCAATTTTGTACTTTTTATTTAAGTACTTTTTTCTGTTATACGCATATTCTATACATTCATATTCGTCAATTTATATATACGTATTATTTATAGTATGCCGCAACGGAGAAGAGGTCCAAATATTGGTCGTTTAACTACAAATCAAAGACGGACGAGACAGCGACAAAATGTTGCTGCAGCAACTGTTGAAGGCCCTGCAGAACATAACATGAATCATGTGTTATATGATCAAAAGAACACAGGATATAAGAATATTCAGAATGAATTTGAAGATAATTTACGATCTCTAGAATTCTATGAATGTGTAAATTGTTCTTGAGTGTTGATGCAGCAAACATTTTTTGATATTCTTCGTATTGTTTAAATTAGCAGCCATCCTTACTATTTCTTTTATGAATTTGCTAACTGCTATAATTTTTATTGTTCGACTAAGCTTTTCGTCATCACTGACATCATCAGGTCTTAAACAACATTTTATTCTTCGTATTGTTTAAATTAGCAGCCATCCTTACTATTTCTTTTATGAATTTGCTAACTGCTATAATTTTTATTGTTCGACTAAGCTTTTCGTCATCACTGACATCTGCAGGTCTTAAACAACATTTTATTCTTCGTATTGTTTAAATTAGCAGCCATCCTTACTATTTCTTTTATGAATTTGCTAACTGCTATAATTTTTATTGTTCGACTAAGCTTTTCGTCATCACTGACATCATCAGGTCTTAAACAACGAGACAGGGTTGTTTAAGACCTGCAGATGTCAGTGATGACGAAAAGCTTAGTCGAACAATAAAAATTATAGCAGTTAGCAAATTCATAAAAGAAAAATTTTTTGATATGTGTCCGCAGTATGAGCGAAACCCAAATAAGTTTACTGCAGTTAATCGTATGGATCCTAAAGATGTACGTATAGAACTGATGGATCTCACTTATGTAGAACAACTCTTGATAGCAAGAGTACAACCAGTGATGCGTGTGTATAGGGTGAAATCGAGAGGCTTTCCCGGTCAGTATGCTTATAAGGGAAATATTATAAATATTGGTAAAATATAACGAAGATTGTTAGTTCCTTGCCCCCTTTGGCTGCATGCAACTCTTTTAATGGCTCCTACTGGTGTGGCAGGTAACAATAATGCTGGACAAACTATTCACTTAGCTCTAAGAATAAATACTTCGAAGAGAAGGGGAGGAACTTTCAAACATTTAGAAGGTGAATGCAAAATTGCTTTTGAAGAAGAATTAAAAGATGTGAGGTTCGTTATTATTGATGAAGCCAGTATATTGGGTTTGAATTTGTTTTTCAAAGTGGACATGCGACTCAAACAAGCAAAGTAGCGTTCTTCAGCTGTTCCTTTTGGTGGCCTTTGCGTGTATTTAGTCGGTGATTGGTCCCAACTTCCACCGGTTTGTGACAGGAGTCTTTACAATGTTGGTAATAATGTTCAGACCATTCAATCGAATCTTTTATATAAACAGTTCAAAAAAGTTTTTTTTAAACAGAGATTATGAGACAGCAAGGTGATGATCAAAAAAATTTCAGAGAGACTTTAAATAGAGTCGCAAATTGAACAATCACTGAACAAGATTATCAGCTCTTATCTAAAAGATTTTATGTAAACAATATCGGGGACAATTTCAAAGATACTGTCTGTATAAGTAGAAAAATGCTGAAATCGAAAGCTTTAATTATGAAAAACTAGAAAGCAATAAACAACCCGTGGCTCTAATCAATGCAATACATAATTGCCCAGAAGCCTCTATAGCAAAATCTGACGATGCTCAGGGATTATTTGCCCAATTACGTTTTCCTTAGAGGTGCTCGAGTTATCCTTAGAAAAAATCTTTGGGTCACAAAAGGACTAGCCAACGGTTCAGTTGGGACAGTAACTGATATTATTTATGACCCGGCAGTTGAATGCGAAAATTATAACAATCACATGCCAATATGTATACTTGTATCTTTCAAAAAATATACAGGACCAGTTCTGTACGAGAATTCAATACCCATTGTACCAGTAGTGGCATCATTCATAATCGCAAACAATTTCCGTTAATGTTAGCATATGCTGTTAGTATACATAGATCGCAAGGGATAACATTAGATAAGGCAATTGTTAATTTCAGGTTGGATTAACGTATGTTGGTCTTTCAAGAGTGAAAACATTAGAAGGATTATTATTAAAACCGGCGTTTAATTTTGATAGACTGCTATCACCTGGTCATAGACCATAGTTTGCTACATGGTCATAGACCATAGTTTGCTACATGGTCATAGACCATATGGTGATACATATATGGTCGTACAGTGGAAAACAAAATACAAAACACCAATGAAATCACTAATACCCAGCTTTAATTACCACAATTAATAATTCGTAATCAACTCGTACAATAATTCCAGTTAGATTTGTCCACACGCGATAATAATGTCAAATAATAGAGATCCACACAATTTATAACACACTAACACTTCACACAATACTTCGTCAAACACTTGATCCGCGCTAAGAAAATCGGTCACGTAACTGACTTGACAACGCCAGACGCTCTTGCTTTTATAGGTCGCGCAGAGGGAGATCCAGTATAGCTTTCCCTCCTTACTACACTGCGGCTTAATGCGTATCTCAAGTGTTCTTAAACACGGTAGAACCTACTTGTGAGCGCCCTTGACTGAGACAACACCGGCCACACTTGTCGGGGGGGGGGGGATGTTGTAGTCTGTTCGATAGTTTTCTCGTTACAATATGTTTCGTTACCCGTATTAGAATACCCAAACGGCAATAATTACAGAAATTTATAAGTTTTTACTGGATTTTATTTCTTGTCTTGTTTGTTTTTCGTTTGTACTGTTCTAATGACAGTCCCACATATTTTTTATTTATTTTATTTTTTTTATTTATCTGTTTGCAATCAGAAAATATATTCTTAAGCTAATCTACTGATGATTGTACACGCATAAGAAACGAACAACTAGATGGTTTGAAGAGGTGTTCCATCCAGCGATGTCCTTAGAGGATCGTGTTCCTTATAGAGGTCGGATGACCAGTCTTCTCAGTCTTCTGCCGATTGGAGGCTATAGAAAAGACACGATCACCGGGTTAGGATTGTCGCAAAGTTTTGTATGGTGTCTAGTACCACATTCGTGGACGACTTCACAGGCATATGGAATACGGAAGTCTGTGTGGTTGGACGCATACCGCGGGACATCTGCCTACAGCTCGTATCATCTTTGATTGGAATCGCTGTGTGATTGCTATGTTAGGGTACGTGCATAGCGCGGGATAATAGCATAGGACCTTTGCACAGACGATCGCACATGTATGAGAGGTGTGCATACCGAGGGTGAAATAATGTCTGATACATGAGAATAGTGAACAGTGTCGAGTTCTGCCGTAAGCACATTTTACAGCAGATTAGAGACCGAACTGGTTACACTTCACCGGCAATTGTACATTGGAGTGAGTCGTGTGTGGCTACAGTACGGGAAATGTCCTTGAAGCAACCAACCAGAGCTCAGAAGTATTCTATGTGCAACGTTAAAAAACAAAAACTTGTTTGCTTTCCGAAGAGGATCAGCGATGATATTCTCTGGTATGCGATGTTCGATCTGCTTCGCAATGCACGGTGCCATATACTGACTGTAATCTGTGTGAGTATTCTATGCTAGCATTCCGCGCTATGCACGTACCCTTAGATTTGGTGACGCAGCCCCAAAGCTCGAGTCCGTAATTCCGGGTTTAAGGACAGTTTAATTGAGGAGACGTTTGTTGTCCGTAGGCAGATTAGGTTTTCTGCCTGTCAGCCAGTTAATGTCCTTAAATCTTAAATCTATTTGTTTTTTATGGTGTTTCTTGGTCAGCTTAGATTCTAAACGAAGGCCAAGGTTTTAGACTAATTCGACGTGGTTGGGCCGTTGCGTCTCCGTAATATGTAACGACTTTGATTCGTTGGCCTTGATTTTCTATTTTCGTAGCCATTCTGCAGTGAGATTGAGGTGCTCTTGTAGATTGAATGAGACAACTGTAGAATTTTCATTAGTTGAGAACATGGCTGTGTCGTCAGTAAATGTACCAAATGTTGTTTCTCTCGTGGTTGGTATATCGGAAGTAGTCCCACATATAGCGGTAAGTTTGTTAACGTTATATTCTACTTACTATAGTTGGACGAGCGAAACGTTCTCAGTTATAACGCGATTGTTTGGCATTTGCAATGCCCACGTTGATTTATGCGAGTGAGGCGTGGGTCATGACAAAAAAGGAATGCGGCAAGATTCAGAGTGCTGAAATGCAGTTTCTTCGAAATACTTTAAATTATACATTGGAAGATAGAATGGGGAATGAGGATATCAGAGCAGAACTCGAAGTAAAGGATATAAATGAAATTATTTCAATTTACAGAAGACAATGGTGGAATCATCTGCAGAGGATGACAGAGGATCGATTGCCGAAAGCGGCACTGAACTATATAAAGCCATTGGTAGAAGAGACGTGGGTCGCTCGAGGATGGGAGATGAGTGCCGGAACAGGTTTATATAACCTAATGCTTGAAGAAGAGAAGAAGGTGGAGGAGTCTGGCATTTGTCTGTATGTCTGTTTCTATGGAGATTTCTCACGGCGTCAACCGTTATACGCGTGTCCATGCTCTCACCCCAGAGACCTCTGTTGCTCTTGAGATTGTCCCCCTCAAAATAATGGCGCGGAAAGCAAAAATATGAGAGTCAACATTTTGAGAAAACGGAAAAAATCCACTTGGGGATCGGATTAACGATAATTTTAACCAGAATCTGAATACAGCGTTCAGCTATGGAAATTTTAAAATTTTGGGACACTCGGGCCCAAAGAATAGCAGACAAAGAACGTTTAAACGTGATGAAAATCTGTGTGGGGTTTCAGATTACAGGGAATTTTAATCAAAATCCGAATGTAATGTGTATCCTGTGACAATTTTTCAACTTCCAGTTTTTTAACCAGAAGCAAAAAATGGAAATCAAAACTTTGAAAAAATTGTAAAAGGGTGCATCTGTTGTATTTACCTAAGACTGAAAATGTCACTAAAAAGAAGTTTAAATAGAGCCGTTAGGAAAACGAACATGCCAGGAAGAAAAGACAAAAATACATTAAATTCCATCCTCTTTGACAAACATATCAAATGAATCAGTGGCGAACACAATAATAAGAAGCAACGTAACGTACTGGTCAAAGGAAATGTGAGTCCGAGATGACTCTTGAATGTTACAGGAATGGACTTTTTAGGGCAAGCTGCGCGAATTTCAAGGTGAGACAGGGTCACGAACGAAAGAGTTCGAGAAGTAATGGGACAGACACTTGAAAACAAAACAGCTGTTCAGGAGCGAACGTCTGCGAAGGGTGGGCGACGAACGATTGCAAAACAAATTCTGCACTGGAAATCAAAGGGTAATAGGAGACATTGAAGAACCAGGAGGAGTTCGAGGATGGACTTAATACAGAAATAGGAGAAAAGCATGAAAAAAACAACAGTTAGACAACAATAGCAGAAGAGTAGGAATACGAAGGACATTTTAAATAATTATATTATATAATTAGTTAATCAACGAACACGTCATGGACAACAAAATCCAAGACATTTTCATCTTACATAGGATCTACAAATGCAGATCGTATACGTACGATAGGACAAAAATGTTTTAAAAGCAGATTGGCGCGCTTGTTTGGGAACTGGCCGTAGCGTGATACCAGTAATTGTACAGTTTGGTTCATTTCCAGTGCGATTATAATCACGTTGTGTGGGTTGCTAGTTGCTAGTCTCTTTGTCGGCGTAATATCGTTTTACAGCCCACACCGCGCCCAGGTTACATCTGCGTTTTGCATTTGTATTCAAACCGTGCGTACTAAAGAAAAAAAAAGGAATATTATTAAAAACGTAATCTGTATTCAAGTAGCTAAACCTGCGACTGAATGAATATTCAAATTGAGATGAGCGCGCGTTCACACACACACACACAAATGGTGGCTTTAGTTTAATGTACGGAATCCGTTAAAGTTAGACGCGTATGCATTAGAGAGAAAAATAAAAACTTTTTCATACTTACAGAGAGCGCACATTTTTAGGTCTTACGTTTGTGACCACACAAGCTCCAAGTAAACATACTTGGAGTCATTCCCATGGTCGTAGGGTTTAGAGGGCGCGTAAATCTATTCGAACAACGGTGTAATAAATTCTCCATTTACAATTAAAATAATTTTGTTATTTTAGTGAAGCGTATCCGTTGTTAACGGACTGAATATGGCCTGCAGGATTCGTTGAATTCAAAGTGCCATACACGTTGTAACTTACAATCGAATGTGTGATATCACGAAATTTAAACGGATCGATAAAGTTTCGCAACACAATAGAATTCGGGTATATGAGATTGATTATCGACAATGTTCGACATACTTATAAAAATTGACAACCAGAGAAGTGTTAAAGAGGGAATTATGAAGGAAGGGAAGAATAAAATTTAGGATTTTTAATTATACGACATTAATAATAAGAAAAGCTATCTTCAATGTGTCGTAGAACGTATAATTGTTCACCGGTATAAACTTTAGTGTTAAATAAGTGAGAAATAAAACTGGAAGTTCGAAACACACATTTCGATCAAAGTTTGGAAACTATTCGGAAAATAAGAGTGGGGTATGCGGAGAAGAAGGTAAATTGAAGTAAAGAACGTATTGGACGTTATAACATTATACAATTAAAATATCAGAAGAATCCATCATCTCAAAAATGAACGTTTATAAGAGCGAGGCTGGAAATTAAATACTGACCGATGGGAGCCGGAGAGCTAAGACAAATAAGTAGTCAATGTAGTAATTGTGTATGAGCAAGTGACAGGAAACAAAGATACTGGAAAGGAAAATGTACATTAATGAAACCTGTGAAACTGTGATCGAATAGCGTTGTACAATTTAAAAAAAAATACTAAAAGTAGGCCTCATAGTAAGTGCTTTAAAAATACTAAGAAGTGTAATCGATAAAAATTATATATACAAATTATATAATGAGATTTTCAGGTATCTGATTATATGTTTAGCTAGAGTACACAATAAAAGAAAATGAAAAAATTATTTCGGAGGACAATTCACTCCGTTTCTTCAGAAATATTTATTGTAATTAGTTTATTCTTTCCTACTTAACACAAACTAGATATAAATTAATGCATTAGTTACCCTATTGTGGCATAAAATGATTTTGAAACTCCCGAGTTGTTTTTAAATCATTTTCCAATGAATCAAACGGGATCATTGTGAATACGTTATTCATTTGGGGTATTTTGTTTTTATTAAACAAAAGCACAGAAATGGTACGTGAACTAACTTTCCTAAGCATCTAGATTCGTACATACGTCTCAACTGATTTTTAAGAGAAATGGGTTCACAGACTCGAACAAGATATGACGTATGACGAGAGCCATTACTGAGACTTGGCGCTGACGTTGCTAAATAGCTCAGTGTTTTGTTCTCACCGCGTCTCTTAGTTCACTGCTCCAATAGTTCTGTTACAAATTACTCTTCGTGCTTTGTTTTGGTGAACGTGCTTTGTGTGCCTTTAATGTTTTATTTTGACACTCAATATGAACAAAGCAAATTGCGCCAAACTAAGATACAAGTTGCTTTTTGCTGGAACGGTTGGACCTATGACTATACATGTAAACAGTTGAGGCTTATTTGTATTGATATTTTACATGGAATAGCCTACAAGAGGGTGAAGATAAATTACAACTGGCAGTGCACCGACTGAATAAAATATCTCCAGAATATAATCTTAAAATTTCCTTGCATAAGACGAACGTTATGGCTTTCCAAGGCAAGTATCCCGTTAGGTTGAAAATAATTGTCAACAATAAGCCAATCGAACAAGTATAACATTTTACATACTTGGGCTGCGACACAAGCTACAATTATGGCGACGACATGGAAAATAAAATAAATAAGTTCCAGACAATATGTGGCACAATAAATAGAACATTAAATAACAAAACACGAAAAGACACAAGGATAAAATTTTATAAAACGATGGCTGTACCTGTATGGGAGTGAAAGTTGGATAAATACCAAAAAGGGAGACAGCAAAATACGGACAGCTGAAATGAGATTTTTGAGACGGGTCAAAGGCTGCACAAGAAGAGATTTAGTAAGAAATGAAGACGTGCGATATGAACTAAATGTATAGGCTATGCAATAAATGAAAAAATAACTGAATATAAAGAAAGATGGAAACAACACGTAACTAGAATGGGAAATGGTAGAATACCCAAAAAAAATACTTCACTACAACCCAAGGGGGAAAGGAGATATAGGAAGACCACGAAAACAGTGGTCGTACGTTTGTGAGGACGGAATAGGCAAATGATTAATCCAGAAGAAGAAGAAGAAGAAGAAGAAGAAGAAGAAGAAGAAGAAGAAGAAGAAGAAGAAGAAGAAGATTTTACATTGACGAGGTGGAAACTATGAGTCACGTTTATTTCCCCTTACGTAAACTAAGCGATCGTTACGAGAACTCTGTGATATGAATCGCTGTTTAGAAGTGTTTATAACCAAAATTATACTGTTACTTTAATAGCCTATAGATGTTCATTGTGATGTAATTAAATTGACACCGGAGGGCGTAAAACAAATGCAAATTTTATTAAACTCTTTGGTCAAAATCACGTGTAAGGCCGGGCACACATTGAGACGGAGGTGACAAGCAGGGCAGCTCAGATTCTGTGACTCCATATTTGGAGGGGGAGTCACGCGAACTGAGACGCAGAGCAGGGCAGGGCAGCACTGCGCCAGACCTGGCCAGTCCCACACTTGTGGATCTGACACAGAAAACATGTGACACGTCTGATACTAGGTTGAATCATGCTATGAACTTCTTCAAACTCCGCTCGGTTCAGACGGAAATAGTTCACAAATCGTTCATTAGAGAATTCTCTTGTTAGTGCGAATTTCCCGTGAGTTCCTCTTTCTTTCATGTACTCACTTTTCCACAGCTTTACGGCTTCCTTTACTTCTGATAGAGTAATAATAACATTTCTAACTCGCCATCGAATCTGACGCAGAACTCAAATCCAGATATTCCGCCAACATGTTTTTGGTTACACAATTTTGGTTACAGCACGGCTTCGTCAAACTGCCGCACAAAACTGCTATCCAATATACGTGGACAACTGTGCCACACAGTTTTTATTCGTCCTGCCCTGCCCTGCCCTTACTGCGCCACACAGCTCAATGTGCGCCTTACGTAATTCGTCGATCCAGTACGTCGCTATTCACAGGAACAGCTGGAAACAATAAAGTCAGAATTGCAATTAAAAACAAGCACCTGATATCAATTCGTACTAATAGTAACGCACAAACTAATCGTTATACAGTAGCTCGCCTACTGAAACACCAAGTTGCGTTGTGTTAGCGTGGCGTCTTAGCGTCCGGGACGTGCTCGATGAATGACAGACGAAAACAATGCTGGTCTTCCTGATGGGGTACCTAAAACTGGGATAGGCACGCCAACGCGATTATACGCAAGATGGCGCCGGAATGTAGATGATTTTAATTTTAACTTACTTTTGTAGCACTGCCTCTTGTGCCAATTCGGACAGCAGGTGCCGGCCGTCAGGGACACAACAGGCAGACGGCTTGTGGCGTGCATCGCAGAGAGCCTCCGTGCCGTTGACAGTGGCAAGCAGCGTGGCAGAGTCATGCTTGGGGAAGGGGATTAGTGAGGAAATAGGAGCATTCACAGAGGAACGGTGAATTGCTCGGGGCTGTTTAGAAATAGTTTAGCGACGCCGAAATTACGATGTGCCATCGAGAATCGCCCGAAGACGATTGACCTGAATTGGTGGGCAGAGATTCTGTCGTACTGGTGGTTTCCAGGTATGGGAAGGAATAGATCGCTAAACAAAGAGAGTTTTGGCTAGCGACCGGACAAAGGCAGCAAGATTAGGAGCTCGAAGACCTCCACAAATTACGTCATTCCTGAGAGAGGCCACGTCGCTCCTTCACTATTTAAATATCTTAGCTAACGTAATAATATCGATGCCTCTACAATACACTAGTTTATTCTACCTCTTATATGTCTTTGGTATTTACAGTTTATTAGAGCCTCCAGGTGGTGTAATGGCTAGCGCGCGGGATTGGTGCTCTCGTGGGTCCCGGGTTCAATTGCCGGCGGAGGCTCAGTACGGCGTGCACTCAGCGTCGTGAGGCAGAAGCCGACTGAGATAACGCCTCCTGGTTGTGAATACCGCAACTAGCGGCTGGCGACGCGTTCCTACTAGCCGTGCAATCGTCCCACTAAACAAAAAAGCTTCACGGTATGCCTTGATATTGAAATAATACAAATAATACCTGTATTGAAATAATACAGATTTCAGTATCCGCAACTTTTTGTACAGTTTTGATAAAAAGACAAACATAAAAATATATAAGACACTTGTCAGACCGATTGTTACTCATTGAAGTGAGACATGAACATTGACAAAAATGGAACAAGTAACACTAAGAAGAATTAAAAGAAAGATCGAAAGGGGCGTTTATGGCCCGGTTAAAGAAAATGACGAATGGAGAATAAGAAATAACCAGGAGATAGGTGTGCTAATTGAATCGTGAGGACATTGTAAGGTTCATAAAGGCTCAACGAATACAGTGGCTAGGTCACCTACAGTGGATAAATGATCAGCGTATGCCAAAGACTTTCTTGGGGGCGCAAGTCTATTATAAAAACAGAAATATTGGCCAACCTAGGATAAGATGATTGGATGATATGTTGTAGAAGATTTCAGAAGAATGGATGTGAGGGGTTACACCGACACGGCAATGGATAGAAGATTTTTGGAAATGATTGTTGTTGGAAGCTAGGGCTCACGTTGGACTGTAGTGCTGAAGAAAAAGTGATAAAAAGATAACTAGTGTGAGGTTTTGTGAAGACCAGTGCGTTGCAGAACACGGTTTATCAATGTCACTGTTCCACACGTCTCAAACATTAACTTTCCGAGTATGAAGAATATAAAGACGCAACTGCAAAAATAAAGAAATTCATAGAGTCTGCAGCACAATTTCACGAATTTGCAAGGAAAAATGCCAGGTCTCGGCTCTATCTGGCCCTTTTGTTTGGTTCATAATTCTCAGTACCAAGACAGGTGGATTTAAAGAAACTGCAAACAGCAGACGTAGTTCCTTCGGGCGATACAAGGTACTTTAACGAAGGACATGCTTGCACGACTTAAAAGTTTAAAAGTTTTGCTTGCACGGACGACTCATCGTTTTAAACAGACCGGAGTTTACAGAAACAAAACGACGATATGTTTACCTATTATTAAGAAAGTTCTTTGCTTTCCAACAATTCAGTTTAATTCACTTGTAATTGTTCAACGTGTAGGGCTCGTGTTGTTTGCAAACAAAGATACTAAACCAGTAAAACACGCTGTTGAAAAATGTCGTCAGTTATATAGCTTACTAAAACAAAAAGCGGAAATTATACGCGTCAGCTTTTTATGATATGCCAATCATGTTGCTTTCTTTCAATATAATGTTACGACAGCCCCACGGATCGCCCTATGGTACAGTAGAAACAAAATACAGACACCAAAGAATTCACTAATTACCAGCTTTAATTAATCCCAAAGAACAATGTGAAATCAACAAGGTACTCTCATACAATAATTCGAGTTAAATTTGTCCACACGCAATAACATTTACAGGCATTGCACAGAGAAGGGCATTGGAAATGTTTCAATAAATCTAAAAAATGTATATATTTATTTTTCTTCATTTACCAATGTACAGATTATAAGTTAAATGTAGTCGCATTTATTAGCGCGCACGCATACACCAATCATCCGTGTTGATTTTGCGCTTTTTCTCAGGCTGTTCATCACATACCTCTTCCGAAGACGTCTGATCCTCTTGGATTGTGAATTGCGACAATACTTTACGAGGTCCTGCTTTATTAATCTTGTCCATTCGTTCAAACTTATCGATAATATTTTATAAGTTTTATATGTGTACTACGTTATTGGCAACAAAGAAGTAGTTTCTATGGAAACTCACCGGTTCCCATTTTCGATCACGCACCAGCGATCGGTCGCAAATGTGCGACACGTCCTTATAAACATTTTCAATGTTAATAATGTTAAGAGTCTTGGTTAAGAGTTCCACACTAATTATAACACAGTAATCACTTTCCACAATCACTTGATCCGCACTGAATAAATCGCCGACTGTAACTTCCAAGGTCGGCGGCTGTTGGTTATATAGTTCCTACAGAGGGTCCAGAATATCATTCCATCTTTTGGGGGGCATGCAAGCATAGTTTGCGTAGTTACGAGTGCTCTCGAACAGTCTGGAAGGTACATAAGTGGAGGGCCTTGACACAGACGAGGCACGCTGGGCTAGTCGAGAAGCATGTAGAACGACACTCTCTCCTTTTCGAGAGCGTTCCGTAATTGTCGTGACAACAATTATTGTAGTTCGCTCGCTAGTTTGTTAATAAAAGGGCCATTGTCAGTTGCGACGCACTCGTGTGAAACACGGTCAGTTGCGACCGCGGTGGAAATTTGAACCCGGTCAGTTGCGATAAATTGTATTTTCATGTTATTATAATATTAAAAAAATTACCATCATAATTCTATTAATTCCTAGTGTAACCTAACCTAACCTAAATCAACGTAATCTGACCTGACCTAACCTTACCTAACCTAATAAAAATATTGGAAGAAAGTGATTACTCATACAAATGCAAAGTTGCAGAATTTAAATTTCATCGAAGTACAGAATACAAACGTTTCTCTAAATGACAAATTCGGCCAGTTGTGACCAAGTCAAAGTGCGGTGCGGGGCGCAATTGACCGAGTAAGAACAGGTAAAAACGTCGTTTCTTCGCAACTGACCGAGACCGGTAAAAAAAAGGACGGTATAAAACAAAGATAGCGTACTTTTTTTACTACGTTAGGTAATCGATGCCGACTAGTAACAATACATTTATAAGAATAAAGTAAAACGTAAGAGATGAATGTTGTAATATTAGCTAATGTACGAATAAAGCTAACTGTGTAAATTATAATCGTAATGTTTGGTTGAAAAGTGAATTAGTCTAAGCTGTGTACCATAAGATTATCACGTATATAACTTTAGATAAGAAATACTTTACATAAATATCCTGTTTACTTTAACTACCTACTGCTTAAAGGCTATTTTACAACTTATTTCGGCGGTAAGTTAGTAAACAAGTAGACTATAAAGAGACGACAGAGGCACTGTACAATCAGCAGTTCCAATGAACTGCGTAAGCCAGCTGTATGAGCGAACTGCGTTATGCTCACGAGTCAAGTTTGTATGCATTGTTAAGAAGTATCTGCAGGTATTATTTATATGAATTGTTACAGTAGAAACAATTTGAAGTAAATTAAATTGTATTGTTTTGAGTGAGACGTTGTCTGTTGTTACGCGTAATAATTGGCTATTAAATCAGACTATCTTGAACTTCGTAGTTTTTATTTTTATTTTAGCAACGTGCCCTTACTGAGATTGCTTTGTGCCACTCATGAATAGTAATCGACATATACTGCGATGTAACATGAAGCAGAGAAAATACTATACACATTTTGGGGTAAAAGAAGGAAATAATGTATACTGTAGTCAAAGAGAGAAACAGCCTGGTTAAGGAAAGTTGCTTATCCCACTAAACAGCATTCTGTTCTACGTGGTAATAACATTACAACGAAGATAAAACCCAAGTTTATAAGACAATGTTATACTTTTCTCATGGATAGACCGTTTGGTCCGTTGTGACTCAGTGACCGATCCATCTTCTGTTGCCCTTCACGTATTTCTTGTGTCTGTAGGCCTATAAAATATATTTTGTTTTGGAATGCGTTCGTCCACTTTTTACACGTGGTCCTTCTTCCTTTATCGGTATTCTTCGATCGTCTTCTTCAAATTATAAATTCCAAGGCCTTCCGTGATTGCCTCGTTTTTAAGTATATTCTTTATCGAACCCCCAGATATGGCGTTTTAAACATAATCTTAGCCGATATAATTGTATTAAAATTTCTAGATTTAGGGCCCAGTCTTCGCTTCCATAACTTTATAGAACATTTAACACGGTTTCTTTCGTACTTTAATCGTATGCAGTCTGTTAATATTGCCATCTTTTCATCTTTTGCCTTATTTTTCTCGACATCATTTTCGCCATGGTTCGATATTATCTGAAGATATTACTCTGTTTTATTACTTTGCCTTCGAATACGACGTACAGCTTCAGAGATGGGCGAATTGGAATTCCATGGCCTTAGGTTTGTTTGTCGATATGTGCAGGCTCTAGAACTTTGCTTAATTAATGGGAATCTTCATGATAGTTGTCTTCAGTGTCAGTAACTAAAGTCTGATTGTCAGCAAACATATGTGTTTTGATAAAATTTGTTTCTTTATAAGTGTGACACCGTAATTAAAACTATACTAAAGTGCAGATCCGAGATATGGCCATTGAAAAATAACGTAGAAAGTACAAAAAAGTAGTCGAAATGGGTTTTTTGAAACGAGCACCGGTAAGCCTAGGACAAGAAGGAAAACAAACGAGAGGATAAGAGAAATTATGGAAATTTCACATTCCGTTTCACGTGACATTGGGAATAAAGATTCGTCTAATTAGGAGTAAAGAAACGTCTAAGAAATGATACAAACAAAATTACATAACAAGTCTTTACTCAGGAACTGAAATACAAAATGAGACAAGAAGATCAAGGAAAATTGGGGGAGGATGCACAGATAAGGATTTAGGAAGAGCGACCTTGAAGGTGGCTAATGGAACGGCTAAGAAACTGGAAATCGGAAAACGTTATATACCGGTTTATAATGAAAACAAAATCTGTATAATATTTACCGTATTTCTTCCGTTGTGTGACTTCGTGTTGCGTTCAATTGATTTACGCGCTTCGAAACATATGTTTCGTCTTAGAAATAAAAAATCACTTAAAATGAGGTCGTTAAATATTAAAATTGCAAGTATTGAAAACAGATCGGACACTGTCTGTTAGTAGCTGTTGTGTAAACAGGTTTACTGCGGTATTGTAGAGCGGGTTTGATTTAAAGTTTAAACGATGGTTTAGCACGACTGTGTACGTCATTATACGCTCTATCTATCTCGAATCCTTCCAAAGCGTTCATGTAAGCGCCTTTATTATAATAAAGAGTTAACTCTGGCTTCAGTCTTTACATTAAATACAGTATGAAGAGTAAAAACAGTGTCATTGCGAAGCGTAGGTACCTCTAGCAATATTCTGTTGTGTGAACGAGTTTCGTTGATGCTTTCCACAGGTTTTGTCTCGTCTCGTTACTCCTGAGTCGTGATCCGTAGACGAATAGTAGGATAGACGGGATATAACGCCGTTAAGCTTACGGATTATGTACAGCTGTTTCTGTTTACTGATGAATCGAGGTGCACGTGTTCTACTTCTGAGTATCGAAACCGCCTTCAGCTGGATCATAGTTGTCAGATAAGAGATAAGAGAACGCCAGTGTGTGTGTTATTAATCGATTTACCGTGTTTCCTTATCTTGTTATGTTGTGCCCTCGTTTCACTTCACGCGTCTTGCCTTTCCAATGAAAACCACAGGTACCTGGAACTTCGTAGAGATGATCTCGGAGATCTTATCTGTGTGATGTATGAGATGCTAATCTTGTCTACACCATCGATTTCTGCCAGTATATGAGATAACAGTAGTGGCACTGTACATACTAAAGTTAGAATACAATGTGTATTGTTTTCAAAGTCTGAATAATATGTACAGACAATATATAGTCTAATTGTTAAATAGTAATAGGTAGAATTTAAAATTATAGAATATCCAAGGTCACATTAAAGTTATGATTAGACGGTGATGACATATGGCAGCGAACCTTGGACTCTGAACAAACGAGCCGCTAACATAGTCAATACTTTTGAAAGGAGAATTTTGAGGAGAATTTATGGACCAATCCAAGTCAGTGGGATATGGAGAATGCGTCACAATGAGGAGCTATACAAAGCTGTATAAAGACAATGATCTGGCCACCACCATCCGACTGCATAGATTGCAATGGGCAGGACACATCATTAGGATGGAAGGCAACGAATAACTAGGAAGATATTGTTTAGTCAAATCAAGGGTAGAAGACCCAAGACACGCTGGATTGACGCAGTGGCGAGGAATGCTGATAATTTACTAAAAATAAAACGATGAACATCGATCGCCAAGGACAGGGAAAAATGTAGGCGCATGATTATGGAGGCTAAGGTTCGATTTCGAACTATGACACCATAGAAAAAGAAGAATTTAAATTTTTTTATTTTATAGATTTTTTATGCTCTGTATGACGTTGGTTGGCGTGTGGACCCTTAGCCTACCTGCTGCCTCTACCCCCTTGTAATACTTCCGCCCGGGCTCGACAGTAGCTAATAGCCGCGTGAGTCACCTCATTGTGCGTCCAGTATGAAATAATTTTTTTTTGCCTCGCCCAATACTGGTAAAATTTTGTTATATTTGAAATCAGCGAAAGAATACGATGACAATGACACCAAACACGACTAAGGAATATTAGAAATTGGGCGTTATAAAGCACTATGCACTGAAGATGTGTATTAAAGTAGTTGTTGAGTTTTTACCTTGAAACACCTTAAAATTTAATATTTTTTAGTCATGTTTGGTGTCATTTTCATCGTATTATTTCGCTGATTCCAAATATAACAAAATTTTACCAGTATTGGGCGAGCCAAAAAAAATGTTTCATACTGGACGCACAGTGAGATGACTCACGCGGCGATTAGCTGCTGTCGAGCCCGGGCGGAAGTATTACAATGGGGAAGAGGCAGCAGGTAGGCCAAGAGTCCACACGCCATCCATCGTCATACAGAGCATAGGTAATATCTAAACTGGGTTTTGGTAGTCGTAATTGTTTTATTTCTTTTTTAGTTTTGAAATTAAGTGGGTTCGACGTGATCAAACATCTGATATTATTTACTGAATTCATAGCTATTGTTTGGTTATAAGAAAACCTATCGAGTGTTACGCCGAATAAACCCACGACACCGCGTTTACTTGTATAAATTACAACATAAACACACAAAAAAACTATAGGCCTACAAAGCACAACAGAAAATGTAAGTACATAAACTGCATAACAGATTATTTAAACGATCTTCAAACCTAAAGTTAGATGGTACGTGTAGATTAACAGAAGGATTAGTTCGGACAATTACCATCGTTATAATTTATCACACAACGGTTCGACCAATAAACAATCTGCGGTCGTCTTCAGGTGTAATCTGTCGTAGCAAATTAAATACAAACTCAAGCGTCGTTCACTAACAAGCGCGAACCGTCAACAAAAAATTAATAAACCACCGCCATCAAAAATAATATATTAACAAACAGACTACTGTGTGGCAAAATTAATAAACCACCACCGTCAACAATAATATATTAACAAAAAGACTACTGTGTGGCAAAATTAATAAACCACCGCCATCAACAATAATATATTAACAAAAAGACTACTGTGTGGCAAAATTAATAAACCACCACCATTAACAATAATATATTAACAAAAAGACTACTGTGTGGCAAAATTAATAAACCACCACCGTCTACAATAATATATTAACAAAAAGACTACTGTGTGGCAAAATTAATAAACCACCACCGTCAACAATAATATGTTAACAAAAAGACTACTGTGTGGCAAAATTAATAAACCACCACCATCAACAATAATATATTAACAAAAAGCCTACTGTGTGACAAAATTAATAAGAATTTAAGGAAAAGGTTGGCCAAATGTTATGTGAGGAGCGTTGCTTTATATGGTGCACAGACATGAACACTGAGGAAGGAAGATGAGAAAAGATTGGAAGCATTTGAGATGTGGGTTTGGCAAGCAATGGAAAAAGTGAGGTGGATTGATAAAGTAAGAAATGATGAAGTTTTAAGAAGAGTAGGGGAAGAGAGAAGAATCCTGAAGGATATAGCATTTGAGATGTGGGTTTGGCGAGCAATGGAAAAAGTGTGAAAGACATGTTTGAAATGGTATCCAAGTCACTTATTGACAAAATCTGTATAATATTTACCTTATTTCTTCCGTCGTGTGACTTCGTTTTGCGTTTTGATTTGATCTTACGCGTTTCGAGACATATGTCTCGTCATCAGAAATAAATAAAATAAAAATTCACTTTATTTCAACGACGTGCACCAACATAATGCAAAAAATTTTAAATAGTGTGTTAAATAATAACAATAGAACTGTAATATTTAAAACTAACAATAATCTTATGAACATACTCCGTAATAAAATAACTATCCCTTTAGAAAAGAAAACGGGGGTGTATAAATTATCGTGCGACGATTGTGAATGCTTCTATATCGGCCAGATGGGAAGGGGTTTCCAAAAACGTTTTATTGAGCATACACCTAAGCACAATCTGAAGGGTCAGACAACAGCATCAAACGTAAAATCCAACTATGCACGTCACTTGATAAACTAAAATCATAAATATACAAGCTTTGTTTCCAACTTGAAACCCATGCATTTTTGTAAAAAGGCACTTACGTGAACGCCTTGGAAGAATTTGAGATATATAGGGCGTACAATGACGCACACAGTCGTGACTTCGTGTTAAACGATCATTTAAATTTTAAATCAAACCCGCTCTACGAGGGACCGCAATAAACCTGTCTACACGGTAGCTATTGATAATCAGTGTCCGATCGGTCCGACTGGAGTGCGCACTGAAGTAAAGCGGGTATGTGTGTAATCGTTTTCGAATATTTGTATTTTAATATGTAACGTCCTCGCAAGAGTGAATTTTTATTTTATTTATTTCTGACGACGAGACATATGTCTCGAAACGCGTAAAATCAAATCAAAACGCAAAACGAAGTCACACAACGGAAGAAATAAGGTAAATATTATACAGATTTTGAAAAAGTGTGGTTGGTTGATAAGGTAAGGAATGATGAAGTTTTAAGAAGAATAGGGAGAGCGAGAAGAATCCTGAAGGTAATAGAAAATAGGAAAAGGGATTGGATAGGTCATTGTTTAAGAAGAGACTGCTTGCTTACAACTGCCATGGAGGTAGAGGGCGAAGAAGAATGAAGTTAATAGATAGCATTAAAATCAGAGGGTGTTACGAAGAAACGAAAAGACTGGCATCCGATAGGACAGCTTGGAGAGCTTTAACCATTTGAATACCTGCCTCAGGGCAGAACATCAAATAACCATCTACAAAGTTCAACTCAACTTTAGTAAAACTATATAAAAAGAACCAAGTCCGCTGAACAGAACATAGAACCGCCACCCTGACGTAAGTTTACACAAAATAAATAACATTCTGTGTAATTTTGTAGACGGTGGTGGTTTATTAATTTTTTGTTGGTGGTTCACGCTTGTTAGTGAACGAATCTCGGGTACGTTCAAGTTTGTTTGCGTAACTCATACCTGAAGACGACGACCGCAGATTGTCGAAACGTTGTGTGATAAACTATAACGATGGTAATTGTCCGACCTAATCCTTCTGTTAAGATTATTTAAAAATATGAGGTACGACAAGTAGCGCTGCAACAAATCTGCGGATTCAGTGCGTGAATCAGGTGGGCGAGCCCCTGCTAAGATGGCCGCTGCCACGTAAAAATTACACTGTCTCTTTCCCGCAAGACTCGTGAGTTTCTATCGTGAAACAGGGCTACAGCCAGAGTTTCCGGCGACGAGCCGTGCCGAATAAGTCGAATAACAGGCTGTTAGTCACCCTTAAAACTTCAGTCACATGAGTTTACCTTCACTTACACGCCATAAGTAGTATTATTGACATTCCGTGGTCATCATTTACGGCTTAGGCTAGTAGCCTTTTGCAGTAGTTGGATCCATTCTCTCTACATGTCACCGCCACTCCGTTTTCTACCGGGAGATTTTCCCCATTTAAGCTTCCAGCTGTGCCTAGCTTCATTCTAATATGTTCATTTTTGATAAGTTCTATATTCTCCCGGTACAACCCTTTACAAACCTTAAAAACTCATTTCCGCTCCTTGTGTTCTAGATAGGCCTATACCTTTGCGATTTCTAATCCAAGTCTCACTACCATACAGTAGTTGAAGTATGACCATTACATTACAATATTTCAATTGCGTCTCTTTCCTTGTTTTCTTCTTTAAGTGTTTAATGGTACATCGACAAAGGGACTGGAAGAGATTAATTTTGCTTTCAACCTCCTTATCATCTTAATATGTAATGCTGCACCCTGGATACATGAAATCTGGCACCTGTTCTATTTGCGAGTCTTGTATGACAATCAGGAGTTATAATTTGTAATAATAAATTTAATGAGAATATTACGCCGTCTCGCGTTTTCTATACAAGTCGCCAATGATTATTACTTAAACCGAACACGATACTTTATTCAAGCGTCTGTGACGATGACTTTTTATTGCATTCTTGAACCCCTCGAGGAATTTTAATCTTCTTGATGTTTTCTGCCGTTCATCCTATTCATCAGCTGCTTTCCTTCTTCATCATCTTAACTACCAAAGATACTATGTCTGCTTGCTTATCATCCATCTGTCTCATTTTAGGCGTTCCTTTCGTTCTCCCGGCTTTCACTGCATTATCTTTTCGGTAACATTAATTCTTCAGCTCGAGGCCATCATCATCTGCAAGGATTAAACCAAGGGTGGTTTTTCCGATATCTAGCTGGTCACAGAGTCCAGAGTTGGTCACTCCAGCGCTTCCTCGGACGTCCCACACCTCTCCGTCCCTTCGGCTTCAGTGGCGGATTAATGAAATTTTGTGGGTGGGTGCGGTTGCCTGGAAGAGAAAGAAGATCCAGGGGTCCTCCCCTTGAAAGTTAAGGAAAAAAACTTTCAAAAACTATTTGAAGCTGTTTTGATACTTAAAAATATCAAAGAAGTGCAAAAATATGCTTTATTTTAGACAAAAAAGTTTTAAATTTGTGGAAATGTGTAGCATTCATAGCCTTTTTCTAAGTAGCTTCATTTATATAATTGTTAACATGAAACCACAAGCTCTATAAGTTTTTGTCAACACAGAGCTGCTAAGCAAATTAAAGGCGAATAAACTGAAATTAGAATAAAATACTTTTAAAATTGTAGTTTTTAATTTGTTGACAGTTACATTTTTGCCAGTTTAGTTCATAAATATATATACTTATATTTTAAAATAATATTTGTAAAGTCTTTAATAGATATTTAAATATTTTTTTCTAATTTTTATTTTCAATATAATTTACAACGATACTCATTTTGAAGCAAACATAGTAGGAATAAAAATGCAATATCCATATTAATTATATTAGTAATTTGAGACTAATACCTCCAAAAAAGTACAATGAAACAGTGAGAATGATATTACACCGTTACAGTAATTCGACAGCTTACTTAAGGTGCATAAAACAGTAGTTTTTAATGTAATATTGTATTTTTTTAACACACTGAGTGGTTAAAATATGACATAGAAGACCTTTTTACAAAAAATTATCGTGTTTATATTTTTCATTTTAGTTCTCTACTCATACAGTATATATTTGGCGTGCTTCATGCATATTAGCATCTGATTTGCACTTTTTTCAGTTTTTATATTAAATTGTAAAGAGTAATCTAAGTGTGTGAATGCTAATTAATCTCAAATAAAGACATTATTATAATGTTACCTTAATAACCTAAATTCCGTAATTAAGTAATACAGGAACAAAGAACACTGGTCCACATAATACGTAAGGAGCCACTTACATGTTGTCTTCTGTTTTTTAGAGAAGAAAGGTGTTATTTTTTAAACTCGTTTCATGACGCACAAAACTGAAAAACTCGACACTGTTAAGACGAACTGTTTGGATAGGATACTGAGTTCTGGGCGAGCTGTCTAACAATAGTAGCAATGACAACAAGCAAAGGAGTTAAGTGTCGTACGGGCAACGCGAAGCGCGCGCTGCTGTGGCAGATCGGGAAACCCTGCTAATATTTGGCGCGCACAATTCGAGAGCCGAACAGGAGGGGGAGCACAAGACACTGGTACAGGTAGTACATTCTCCCAGGCACACAAAGTATGGTGATTTGGGGAATACGGAAGTAAATGACTAAATCTACTGACCAGGGCTCTAAATTTGCATGCTTAACTTTCACGCAGATTACAAAAAAATTACCATTTGATTTGAATTTAGTTCCCCCTCTCGGGGGGGGGGGATCGCCCCCTCCGCCCCCTTTAATCCGCCCTTGTTTGGCTTATAGTTCCATAGTTGTTTGGGGATGCGGCAGTCATCCATTCAGCAAAGATGTTCTCACCAATTCACCCGATACTGGACGATCCTGTTGAGAATAATCGTAATATTCAGTTCGTGTCGTACCGTTCGAGACGCGTGTACGAACCGTAACTTACGGTTTTCCGTATTCCGTGTCTCTGTAATTTAAAAATTCATCGGTGTCAGCGGAATTTCTATAAATTTGCATAGCTTATGGTTCATTCTTGTGCTCTGTGAGCGGATTAAGGAAAGTAGCGTTACGTGTTTAACTGTTTATCCGTCATTTTTACCCGTGACTATTGTTATTTTATTGAACGTGGCGTCTTTTATTGTATGCTACGATAATTACATAACGCTCTCCCAGCTGTCGGAAGGTGCAGTTACGTAAAACGTCTACACGCTTCTCGACTAGCCGAGCCGAGCGTACCTCGTCTGTGTCAAGGCCGTCCACTCACATCGTACTAGGTACCTTCCAGACCGTTTGAGAGCTCTGGCACTCCCCCAATACGACGGAAAATTGTTCTGAAACATATGCGCTACCAGTATAAGCAACAGCAGCCGGCTTAGTCAGTCAGTTACAGTGGGCGATTTCTTCAGTTCGGATCAAGTGGTGGTCACGGGAAGTGATTGTTGTGTTATAATTAATGCGCCTCTTAATAGTTGACACTATTATTGCGTGTTGACAAATTTAACTTGAATTATTGTATGAGAGTGCCTTGTTGATTCCACATTGTGACTAATTAAAGGCGGTAATTGGTGAGTTCATTAGTGACTGTATTTTTGCTTTCACTGTACCGTACGACGATCCGGTGAGTCAGTCGTAACAATATGTTGTGTATAGCGTGTATCCATAACTATGTAACACAAAATTTGGAGACGTGTTAATACAAAGTGTATCGATTTATCTGGTGTTGTGTAATTTATTCCATTGTTTTAAGATGTCGATCCATGGGATCCTGGTAATACTGCCAGTTGGCTAATATTCGGAATAGTGTGTAATGTGTTCTTAATTCGTCCGGTACTTCGGGACACTGTGTGTATGCCAATCAGATTACACAGTCAGTGAGATGAGATTGCCGTTTTGAATCCAATTTGCGCTGCGTTGCACAAATAGTATTTATCAATGATAGCTTATCACCGTCAAAGGAGCCAACCCGTAATGTCGTCGTCGTTCTGCTGTCGGTATAGCCGTTGTTTAGTGATGTGCAGTAACATGTCAATAACGTAACTACACTGTTGCGAGATAACAAAATTAGTGATCGCTGATAACAGTTTTTTGATTCCGATTGTTACCCTTCTGAGCGAGGGGTTATACTTGTACATTACATACTATGTACGCTCAACAGTGCCACTTACGTATAATTATCGTTATGTAATTCGTTACTCGTATATATATATATATATATATATATATATATTTTTTTTTTTATACGGCACGCTTCGTACACTTCTGGTGTGTGTGTTGTAATTTGTATGCACCACGTGTACAATAGAAAAACAATATTAAAAGGTGCTCTGTATGCAAATGGCGGAAGCTTCCAGTGAGCGGCGAATAAATATTCAGACAAACGAGTGCTCGTAATACCGCGGGTTATATCATCTTACGCTACACGAAGAATCCTATAAATATTGCAGTAAAAACGTTTATGTATTGTGTGTGTCTCTGTCAGTCGCTGGGGAGTTACAGTCATCATGTACCAGAGTTTATGAAGAATCATCACCGCGCGTTACAGCGTCTTATCGTGATCTCGTTGGGAGCTTTTCTGTTTCTCTTCTTCGTCTGTTTCTATGTCTCAAACGCGCGCGCCATGTTCTGTTCATTCTAAGATAAAACCTAGGAATATACTTCTTCCTGTCTGTCAGTATTCGTTTCCGAGCGCGACTCATTGTATTTATGAGCATTTAGTCTTCCCCACATTTCTTTCTCGGTGGTCACTGTCCGGATGTAATGCCAATACCAGTAACAGTTTATCGTGTCTCGCGGTGTCTAGCGTCAGTGAAAGTCTCTGTAGCAGACCTCCTGCTCTGTCAACGACTTTCAGGTTGGATATTTGCTTTTGCGAGTGTAAGCCCTACTTCTTCGCTCTCGCGGTGTCTAGCATCAGTGACAGTGTCTGTAGCAGACCTCCTGCTCTGTCAACGACTTTCAGGTTGGATATTTGCTTTTGCGAGTGTAAGCCCTACTTCTTCGCTCTCGCGGTGTCTAGCATCAGTGACAGTCTCTGTAGCAGACCTCCTGCTCTGTCAACGACTTTCAGGTTGGATATTTGCTTTTGCGAGTGTAAGCCCTACTTCTTCGCTCTCGCGGTGTCTAGCATCAGTGACAGTCTCTGTAGCAGACCTCCTGCTCTGTCAACGACTTTCAGGTTGGATATTTGCTTTTGCGAGTGTAAGCCCTACTTCTTCGCTCTCGCGGTGTCTAGCATCAGTGACAGTGTCTGTAGCAGACCTCATACTCTGTCAACGACTTTCAGGTTGGATATTTGCTTTTGCGAGTGTAAGCCCTACTTCTTCGCTCTCGCGGTGTCTAGCATCAGTGACAGTCTCTGTAGCAGACCTCCTACTCTGTCAACGACTTTCAGGTTGGATATTTGCTTTTGCGAGTGTAAGCCCTACTTCTTCGCTCTAATTTTCAATTTGATGAAGGAACAGCGTCATTTGTTTCGGTACTTTCCAGCAGAGTTGTATCAGAGGGATATTGTCTGGCCTCTACTGACATTCCTCCGTTCTCCAGGCCTGTGTTGTCTTCCTGACACCTTTACCCGTGTGGAACCCTTGTTGATTGTGTACACGTGCATAGGCTGTTGTAAAAAAAATACAAGGCTAGGAAAGGAACCGTCATAGATTTAAAACGACGCTGCAGTCAGTGTTTTAACTTGCCCGATAAATTGTACCAATGATTGACTACAATGAAAATGTTACTACAGTCTCAGTGTTCGTTGTATGGTACAGTGGAAAACAAAATACAAGACACCAATTAAATCACTAATCACCAGCTTTAATTAATCTCAATTAACAGTTTGAAATCATCAAGATTGTCTCTTATAACAAATCAAATAAAAAATTGTTCACACGCTAGAACAAGTTATTCAACAAGATTGTACTCGTACAATAATTCGAGCAAATCTGTCCACACAAATTGTGATGTCAACTATAAAGAATTCCGCACTGTAATTACTTTTCACTAATACACCACTTGAGACGCACTGTCTGATTCGCCCGACAGTAACTGAAAAGTAGGCGGCAGGTGTGGGCTATTTATAGTCTGGAGGGTTCCATAATACGCGTCCTTAACAAGCAATCGAAAATTCTAGAGGATACTTCACCGCGGCCTTGGCAGAAACACGCACCGTTTGGCTAGTTGAGAAGCTTGTCGAACAACACTATCGAATGTACGAGAATGTTCCGTATTACGTAACACTGCCTCGCATGTTAAGTGTCACGTACGCACACAAACATTACAGCTGGGCTCTGTATGGGCTATGTAGAACGTTCTGTAGCGCGTAACAATACTTTCCTTCGACCACAGGATCATTACGTCCTACTTTGCCTTCAGCGACCAGCCTTCCAATTACATGCGTCTTAAAATGTGGCCAAGGAGTTTCTAAATTTGCCCTTGCAAAGTTGGTAGCGACCAGTCCCTGCATTAGTTCTACGAGCAGTCCACGCAATTTTTAACATCGTCATTAAGCCGTCATTACAGATTCTGTTAACAGAATCAGTTCTTAGGAAGCTTTAGACAACAACATATGTATCAAAATTAGCAATGTCTACAAATTCGTTTTTATAAATAATAGTGTATTAAAATATTGTGAACAAATGTGCTATATAACCTGACGATGGTCTGTGACCGAAATCGATCGCTTTAAGAATATAAATAATAACATTATATGGTACCTTTAGGCTAAAAAAAAAAAATGAAATGAAATGAGTAGTGGTACTTTAAACTGTAAGTGAACATTATTAATAGAACAGTGAACGGACAAACACATGATTTTATACTTGTACGTTAATAAATTTACTGTGTTGATAATAACGCGCTGTCTTCTTACCTGGACACATTCCTATCATTTATACTTACTTAATCTACCTTTCGGTGTAAAGCTATGTTGGAGTTGAGTCCTCTGAGGTCGTAAACCGTAAACCTATCATTTATGCTGTAGACAATTAAAGAATGGTCCAACTTTTCATACCCCCCCCCAGTTAACTCCCCCCCCAATTGCTTTTCTAGATTCGTCCCTGACTGCAGACACCTAGATAAATTATTTTTTCGTATCTCCCGGTGTCTAGTATCAATGAAAATCTCTGTAGCACACCTGATTCTTCGCTTTAATATTCAATTTGATGAAGAAACAGCGCCATTTTTTTTCGATCCTTTAATAGCAGACTATTGTCATCGGTGTGGCGAAGTTCGTATATTTTCTGGCCTCTATTGACATTCTTCTTTCACCCAGTCCTGTGTTGTCTTCCTGAAATCGACAAGCACCCATGTGAAATGCTTGTTGATTGTGTACACGTGCATAGGCTATTGTAAAATTACAAGGCAATGAAAGAAACCGCCAGTCAGATTTAAAACGATGTTGGAAAAAAAAAAGTTACGGCCAAAAATTGTTATAGATGGTACTGTCCTGGAACAAGTTAACAGTTTTGAATACCTTAAACAGGTACAGTGTGTCTTATAATGCAAGCAACGACGTTGTGAATAAGTTGCATAAGTTCAACCTTATGTGCGGGACCATTAGGCGTACTCTTAAGTCAACAGGTAAAGGAACACGCCTAAAATTCTAAAAGGTGATGGCTCTTCCCACAGTTTTTTATGGGTCTGAGAATCGGACTTTACCGAAAGGCCAGGCCGTTCGCATCCAAGCGGCTGAAATGAGATTTCTCATGTACGTGGCAGGGTATACTCTCCATGATCATAGAAGAAACACAGATATACGGCAGGAACTGAGTATTATGAGTATACTCGACAGGATCGCCCAGTATCGGTTGAATTGGTGGGAAAATCTTTGCCGAATGGATGACTGCCACCGCATCCCCAAACAACTCTGGAACTATAAGCCGAGCGGACGGAGAGGTGTGGGACGTCCGAGGAAGCGCTGGAGTGACCAGCTGTAATATTTGCCTATTTGAGACCGGAACAAACTATTCTTGGTTTAAACCTTGAGGATGATGAAAACAAAATGTTGGCAGAAGTATCCTTCTATGTCTTCCTTATTTTGATTTTTCTATAATACGTACTACCACCGCTGTCGATGGAGGAACTCAGCGTGACTTTGTGGGAAGTGAAGGTAGACGCATAGGTATATGCCAACTCAGGAACTGAATTCATAGTAGAATAATATAATGTAATAAGTAATAAGGGGCACTTGGAGAAATTTGTAATATTGTCTCTAATATACTTTATTGTTTTAAGTCTAGAAGAAAATTGCAGTTACAAATAATAATTGATTTTTTATTTTGTAGATTATGTAATTTGTTTGATATTTATAATTTATAACACACACTCACACGATTAATGTGATTACAGAACTGGTACTTCGTGTAAACGTTTTCCATGTTCAGGCGACGGTGTGTGTAAGAAATGCGTCGGGGTCGGTTTGTTTCCACACGTTGTGCTGCAAAAAGGTAAACAGAACTGACATCGCAGACGCAAACATTGCTACACGCCCGTTATCAGATTTGACACATCTGGGTGCGCAGAATTCCTAAAACCTGTCTCAGTAGATCTGTCGTGTCCTGTCAGAGAATATTTTCAATTTGTCACCTCTGCTGAAATTTATCGTCTCAAAATATGTCGTTTCGAAAATGATCCAAATACAATATTATCCATATACAAATCGATTGAAAAGATGGGTTCTTAGGTAATAAAAATAAAACAACTTTAAAATGTTATTTTTTGAATTTTAATTCTTAAGTAAGCACATATTAGGTTTGTTCATAAAGCAGTGACAATGATTGTTTAATGTTTTAATACATTATCAACAAAACAACTGTATTTCCTTCAAAGAACATATTCTCTTTAGAATACTCTTTCGGAGATATTTGCTGAAATCTTCAGCTTCAGTGCCTTCAGTTAGTCCGTTTCAGTCGTTTGGATATTCTTCGTGCTTTCAAGCTGGGAATATTTGTTTTTGATTTCTGATTTTTTTTAGTTGGAAAACAACCAAGGTTTTTGATTTTTCGAAACAGGAATAGTCAGATGAGGAAGGAGGCTGGGTTGGCGTTTTTACTCGTTCACAGAAAGTGTGGTGAGTAATGGAGGATGCTTCATCCAAGAATCAACGTCCCTAGTCAGGGGAGGAAGGAGAATGGGATGCCCTTTTTACTCGTTCACAGAAAGTATGGTTAGTCATGGAGGATGCTTCATCCAAGAGTCAACAGTCTCTTACCGGACAGGAATGACATTTTTTCTCGAGTTTTTCAAGACCCTACTTTTTAAATTTAATAGATTTTGTGTCCTGGAGGCACAAATACCTTATGTGTAATACCTTAAATGTTAAACAATAATTTCGATATTATTTTGAATGTTCATCACTACTTTTTTCACACCACTTAATAATTATTATTTAATGGTACTTTCACTTGTGAAACTTACTTGTTGATATTCCCTCAAACGCCGTTTCGGAGTTGTATTCTCCTTCTTCAGTGAGGTTTGAATACGGAATGTTCTTCATTAAATAAGCAAGATTATAATGAAGAACGTAACACAATAAAATACATAGCACTAAAAAACGGGTACAACCCTGACTTAATAAACAAATTACATAGACAAATCCTATACAAAAACAACAAAACAACAAAAAATACAAACAACACACAACAAAACAAATACATCACACTCACATACTACAACTCTAACACACACAGAATTGCCAACACATTCAGAAAACACAATTACAAAATAGCATACAGAACCAACAATACCATCAAAAGATACATTAACGACACAAACAAAGACATAGACATATACAACAAAACAGGCGAATATAAATTAAACTGTAACGATTGCAATAAATTCTATATAGGCCAGACAGGAAGATCTTTTTCCTCCAGATTTTCTGAACACACAAAAGCATTATCCAATAACAACATACAATCCACTTTGACCACAAACATCCAGGCAGAAAACCACAGTTACACCAATATAAAAAACAATCTTGAAATTTTACACTACCTACCCAAAAGTCGCAAACTCAACACCGCAGAACAATACGAAATATACAAACACAACCAAACAACATACTCAATGAACATTTACAATTTAAATCAAACACACTATTCGACACAATAATACACAATTCAGAATCCCGCGGCAACCCCCTTCCATCTCCACACCCCCACACACAACCAGTCACGTAAAAAACCGTTACAAATTACCGACTACTTGACACATTCCGTATTCAAACGTCACTGAAGAAGGAGAATACAACTCCGAAACGGCGTTTGAGGGAATATCAACAAGTAAGTTTCACAAGTGAAAGTACCATTAAATAATAATTAATAATTTTGAACATTAGCTTCATCTGAGAATCGCTGCTACTCCTTTTTCGGTCGCGTAGGAAGTCTTTTTGTTTGGCACTCTTCACTTTTCCATTTCGTTTCTGGATCACTAAAGAAAGCCGTGACTCATGAATTGTGTCACTTTCAGCGTGCGGCAAGACACAAATCTTTTCGGCTTTTTTTTTCCTGAGTGAGATTTTTAAAATTATTTTTTTTAAATCATGCATCAAACTTTCGTGAGCAGTGTAGTACTTAACTTACTGCGTAACGAATAGTTCGTTACTGTCAAATAACAATCAGACTAGCTGAAATGTCTCTTTGTCGAAACGTTCATGGTGCGCTTGGTAGTCTACAACGTAGTTCAACCTCCACTGTTTCACGGCTATCCTAAACCGCTTTGTGGCACCTAAAAACCTGAGCCGGGATGTGTGTACGTTTTCGTAGCCCGATTTATCTCGTTTCACTTTCTTCGAGTTTACCGCTAAATCTGATCGCATAAGACCGATCAGTATTATTCTGCTTCGTTTTTGTGACGTATGTACAAAACGGACGCAATCAAATCCGGTGAAATCGAGAAGTCGAAAATGTGTGTAAATGTAAACAAACCTTATAGTTATCAGCTGTTATAGTTTTGGGCACAGTTGGGCACTACATGATGAGTCTCATTATTTTTTAGAGGTTTTATTTTCTGTCAAAAAGTATAGCATGACGAATGTTGTTGGGTTTCATGCATATGCTTTTTCTGTACCTAATGTTACTTGATATGTAAACACTTAAAGTTATCGTATATTATGGGAATGTAAACGTTTACAATATTTAAATCGTACGATACTCAGGCGGGGTAATATGCAAGGATTACGACTCAGCTGTCTTACTATCCAGCAGATGAGACCGTGCGGCCTGGTTGAACCGAGTCCAGAGTCCCGCTGGGGGTTGTGAAAGTCAATCCTACCTGAGGCGAAACTCACGTTGTCCCGTTTTGGAAGCAACTATGCTGACCAACCGGGCTCCTTATTTAAGCACTTACTTATACGAAATAAGTGTGGAGAAATAACTGAATGACGAAGAAGACACAGGCAGATGCTACGTTTGGTCATTGACCAGTTCAGTCAAAAAGCTCGGACGTAATCAAACAACGCGGAATAAACATGTCACCGATTGCAGTGACATCGCTGTGCCTCGTAGCAGATCACGATTCAAAGCGGATCAAAATCGGTTATCTTAATTGACCGACTGTAAATGATAAATGATAGTGGTAATACATAATTAAATGTTGGACCGATCGAAGTAGCATTTGATTACCACAACGTGCGATATTCGGTACGTCGTGAAATCCAGACTTTAGAACGAATCAGCCTAGAGAATACATATCTTGGTTAACGGTTCTGGTAACAGACGGTCGAAGCTGTGGTGGGTCCATTGCCTTCTTGGTCGGCGTACTATTGCGGCCTGGTCTCCAAAACCGCTAACCTTTACTGTAAGGGTTATCTGATTTAGGATGTCATTTTCGGTAATATTCTGGAAGATAAGTTAAGGTAGCCTTCCTGGAAGGAAAGTCGCGTTCCTTTAATTAGTCAAAAATTAACTCAGTTGGACTACTTGCGTCTTTCTTAAACATAACCTGGGGTTCGTGCATATGTTAAGTGTGATACACGATTTTTACATAAGAAACATTCCGTTTCAAGTGGACCAATCTCTTAAAAAGTAGTCCATGCAAAGTGTACTTACTGATGTGAGCCTCAACAAAAGTTTTGGGTTCATAGAAGTTTGTATGTTTTTACTTTTAACTTGAATTTTATTGTCAAGTGTTTTACAAAACCGTTTGTAAGATAAGAGAAATTTGGTGTTTGTATAAACTAATTTGACATATCGGTAACTTAAAAAAAAGTTAAGTTCGACTTTTTCGAAGCAGTTCACTTTCTTTGTTAATAGAAAAATGTTTTGCTACAAAATAAGTAGAAATACATGCTACAAAATATGGAACGAAATATCTTGTTATTTCAGCACTGAATAATTAAACCGAATTATTTTTATTTAGTATTCAATAAAAGTGGGCCATATATCGGAAAATTTTGTCGTACCCGTAATGTTTAGCCATATCATCCTCCTCGCGTAAAAACATAGACTATATATTTTTTGTTCATGGATCAGTAACCGTATGACAAGAAATGTATTGTATGTATTGTATGTAGCTTCTTATTTCTGCCAGATGTGAAATTCGCAGATTCGTTTAGGTTATCCACATCATATACCAGATGTTTTTGTAATCGTACCAATGGAACTATCAGTTAGTTATGTTTTGTGATGGTTAAAAGTGTGTAGAGTAGTTTTGCTTGAAATCGCGACTAATTTTCGAAATCTTTAGCATACTTCAGTTATTGTTCATAAGGAAACGTGGAATTTGTGGTTTGGTAGTTGTAAACCCAAAAACACGTGATCAGTCGATTCTACAGTGGAAAATTTTTCATTGACAAGTATTTAAGGGTGAAAATTACGGCCAGTGGGAAGCAAGACAAAGAAATACAATCCAGAATTAATTTGGGAAAGATGGCTATATCTACATCAAATGGAATCCTGTGGGATAAGCAAATTACAGCCGAAACTAAAACCAAAATGTTTAAAATCATTGTTAGAAGTATCATGACTTACGGCTCAGAAGTTTGGACTACTAATAAACACACAGAACAAAATTAATGACAGCAGGGATGGACTTTTGGAGACGGTCGGCAAGAGTATCCAGACGTGAGAAGGTTAGAAATGAAGTCATTAAGGGCACAATGAATGTGACAAACTTAATTGTTGATTTTATTCAAACAAAAAAATTACAATGGTATGGACACACGAAAAGAATGGCACTGGAAGGATTGCCAAGGAGAGTTATGGAATGGACCCCATCAGGAAGAAGGAGAAGAGGAGACCATCTATCACCTGGGTAGAAGAAGTTCAGACTATAGTGAGGGAACGAGAAATGGAAGAAGTTTGCAGATTGGACGAGATCTTCGGATGGACAAGGAGAAGTGGAAGCTGAGAATTCAATCACTTCTGTAATCTTTGGTTCCGGAAAATGTGTAAACATTGTACAGCTGGAAATAAATAAATACATTTTTCTTTGTCAGTACTATTGTGTTTACTCTCCATGTGTGAAATAATCTTACTTGAGGCACAGTGCTACCCACATTACCGTCAATCTGTATCTAGACGTTTAAAGGAATATAACCTGACCGACATTAAACCTTACCAGTACTTTATCCAAAGTTGAAAAAAAAAAGAGGCAACGTTCAGACTCGGTCATGCACACAACCACGGCACGACGAGGAAAAATCCTAAGAGTGTGTGAATGTTCGCAAAAGCCTCCCATTAAAATGCTTCTTGTGTTCGCTTCGCTTGTTTCGCTCGCCTGAGAAATTCTCGAGTTTTCCCGTAGGCGGGGAAATAACAGCAGTAGAGACTTTTAACTCGAGCTGCTGTGTGTAAGACGTGCTGTCAGAAATCCGAATCGGAATAATGCAGTGTGTGGTAATGTAAAATCACCGACTTGTCGTTTTCGTAAACGCTTTCACATATGTTGACGGATGCACAGGGAAAGGGGCCGCTTTCTGTCTTCTTTGTATCCGAAAGATTCTACATTTAAAGAGTGTTTTGGTTGCGTGTGTGAAACGTATGGGTGCCTTTCTTTTGAAAAGTCCACCATATGAAGCGCTTGTTCTACTCTCAACTACTGGGCGGCGAACCTTGTTAAGTCGGAAACGTATTCTAACGTGGTAGTAACTGTGAAGGAATATAGGTCGCTGATTGAACGGACGAGAGACATGATCCTAATCGAGGAGCCTAGAAGTAAACTCGGTCCTACCGAGTAGTTGAACCAGAAGCCCAGAAGAACCTCCCGTTGGCCAGTAGTAGCTCTTGACTAGCGCAAAAAAGAAGAAGAAGAAGAAGAAGAAGAGAGAGAGAGAGAGACTTCGATAGCCAAGGCGGTGGCAACTGTCTAACGGATGTTGCTCCAAAACAGTGGTTCCCCAAGTGGGGTCCGCGGACCCCTGGAGGTCCACGACAATGTTTCAGGGGGTCCGCAGACACTTTTAAGAAAAATTAGAATATACCTGAATTTTCTCCGATTGTTTATGCTCTAAAATCTAAATTTTAGAATCTTAAAACAATTAGTAAATGATTCCAGTATTTTTGTTTTGGATTGAAACTAATTGTAATTGTAAAAGTAATTTCAAACTAATGGCTTTAATCATGTCTTTAATCATGTGTAGCAGATCTGTTTGTCAGCCGAACTGACTAGACCTCTCTCTTGCACTACAAAAAAAAAGATTCATTGACAGAACTTTCAGTTTAACAGTTCATCAAAATTACAGTTTTTGCAACTACATCTAGCTGACGTCTGGTCATATGTAATGACTGACCACCCTGAACTCGCAAAAAAGCTTTAAAGCGTTTAACTGTGTTTCCCTCTACTTATTTGTGTGAAACAGCATTCTTCCTGCTCACGTACTTGAATACAGCGTTAAAAAATAAACTTGATGTTGAGAGTGACTTAATATTGAAATTATAAGACAATAAACCCAATATTGCAGAGCTAATTGTTCAAAAGCAGCTTACATTAAATTATGTTTGATATAATTAATATTATAATTTTGCCAGTTAAGAGAATTTTGATTTTAATACAATTTTAATTAAAATATTTTGTATCATATTTACTGTTTGTTTTATTTCAGAACTCAGACGGGGTCCTGGGACAAAAAAAAATTTTTAATTTCCCATTTTTAAATTATTTAGGGAGGGGGTCCGCGGCCTGAAAATTTTGGGAACCGCTGCTCTAAAATCAAAGTATCCTAACCTTCAGATAGGAATTGTGCGAGAGACCGATTCACCGTCACGAAAAAAAAATAAGGTTACGAGCACGTTGCTACTAGGCTTCCTCGGCCGTAGGCCTACTGGAGCAGTTCTATGGTCAGCTAAGTATGACGGAAGGGCACGTGAACCTATTATTAGCGTGTGGTACGAGTTATATCGTCAGGATGGTACAGTTGTGTATAGGCTACTGTTACGACATCACAGAACAATCTACGTGTATGCCGAATGTGCCAGAAGAATCTCGCTCTAATGTACGTGACTGTCAACGCATCCGCGAGAGTTTTTCTACTTCAGCTATTTTATTAGACATCGATTCTTCAACACTCGAGACAGATTTTTCTACTTCAGCTATTTTTAGTGTCATTGATTCTTGTACCTCCGATATTTTAGTAACTTGTTTATTAAGCTCACCTCGTAGGAGACCCAATTCTGCGGTACTATGTTCTTGCATCTGTTTCTGCTCCTGTATTAATCCTTTGATGTCTTCTGTTTTACGCTTCCGTTCCTCTGTCTCCTGCTTACGTTTTTCATCCTGTCGTTTTTCTGCTTCTTCCGCCTCGTGTCTGCGTTTCTCATTCTGTCGTTTTTCTGTTTCTTCCTGTGTCTGCCGCAGCAGTGTTTGTAAAGCTTCCATCATCTGAGTGGCATCCATGTTTACCGATTAATTACGAATTACACTCGTCTTGTACAAACTGTCCACTGTTTCCACTGTTCACCGTTCTATCCCAGTTCTGGCACCACTGTTACGACGGTCTACTCGATCGTCGTAGGTTTAGTGGAAACAAAATAAGTACAAAACACCAATTAAGTCACTAATTACCAGCTTTAATTTCCACAGTTAACAGTTCGTAATTAACAACACAGTCTCTACAACAAATCAAATAAACATTGTTCACACGCAATAAAATGTCCACTAAAATTAAACACAATTGTATTACAATTACCGTCCAATTATAAAACACAACACTTAACTAATAACCACTTGAACGCGCACAGTAATTTCGCCCGACAATAATTCTCGAACCGCGCTGTCAATATATCGCACTAATACTGAAAATAAGGCCGCTGCCGCCTTGTATTTATAGTCCCCGCTCACAAACCAGAAGCTTCCAAACTGCGTCTTATCTCTAAACTATGACGTAATTAATTTCGGCCTTGACACAGTCCGCGCGTCTGGCGACTTCGAGAAAACTCTCGCGGATGCGTTGACAGTCACGTATGCCACCTCACATACATTAGAGCGAGATTCTTCTGGCACATTCGACAAACACGTAGATTGTTCTGTGATGTCGTAACAATACAAAGAAGCAAAGGTAAGTCGACCAATACTACTAGCGGTGTTTAAGCGTAGTATCAAGGCAATATACTTTCGCGTAAAGCATTTCACATATTGATAAATATATAAACGCAAGCTTTTACAGCCGGTGTTTACATTATCAAAGTTTTCCGGACTGTTAGGCCGTGGTCTAAGTTGTTCATATTTTTCACCAGACGTTTCGTACCATACAGATGACGGACATCTTCAGTGGTGCGGGGACAAAGATTACAACCACCCGCGAACGAATGCAAACAAAGACGGGTGTTGTATTCTTTGTTTCCATTCGTTCGCGGGTGTTGTGAACAGTGTTCCCGCGCCACTGACGATGTCCGTCATCCGTATGGCCTAAATGTCTTGTTGAAAACACAAAAACGGCTTATCAGAAGTTTAATTAAGAAGTGGTTGTGTTAGTGCTTATAATCACAAACAGAATTATCACTGTTGCACACCACTATAGAAACGTTATACCGATTAGCATTTTCAAGCTTCTCAGCTCATCGTCAGATCGGAAATAACTTGTGCAACAGTGATAATTCTGTCTGTAAAAACTACTTAGACCACGGCCTAACAACTCGGAAAATTGTGATAACATTTCACATGTTCTTTGGAAATATAAAACTATTAATATGAAATCCGAACACGCTTAGAGAGTTTTGCCATACATTCGGACATGCAGTGATTCTCACCTGTACTTAAAATAAGTGTATGATGAAAATTTAAATACTAAAAAAATGAATATAATTTCAATAGAAGTAAACTTAAAGGAATAATAATAACTGATCGGAAATACGAATGGAAGGATTAATAGATCGGAAATAATAACTGATCAAGAAAATAGTCGAGATTAGTGTCACCAATAATCACTTATCATGACGTCTCAAGATTCTGCGTAAAGAGCGAGGCAAAGCTACGACAGTAATTGACATCAGGTTTGCTAATATTCGCTAACTATGACTCTCAGGATTTGGCATAAAGTGTGAAACTAAACTACGATTCAAGTACACTTAATCGTTTATCGAAGCATTCTCGAAACGAAACTTTAGTCTATAGTAAGCGGAATTATTTGTTTTCAGTTTAGTTCTCTGCGATTCCACACAGGCACTTAAAATAATGTGAGGCAGATTAAAGGTGAAGTCGACTTTTATGTGAGCGTTGCGATCGTGCTTTTATATTTAGGTCGAGCGTTTACGAAACGATATATTGTTAACTCTGTTAAAGTTCTGACTCATTGTCGGGTTATTTAGGTCGTGGTCTAATGCTGTCGATTGAAACAAACATTTCGGCCCCACCACTTGAGGCCACCGTCATTCATCATGAAGAATATATTTCATTTTTTACCACCGAAAGTGTTGTGAGACAAGCACGGAGGGTGGGTCACCGTAAAGGGTTGGAAGGAAAGCAGCATGACCAGAACTACAATTCAGCCTGCTGTCATTAACCCGAACGGGTTTCTACTTTCTCATTTTACAGGTTGAGTCGACCTGGCGCACTGATTTCTTGCTGCTTTCTAGAATTGAGTCCGTCACTTAAGGGGAGTCGCTACTGAAAATGGCAAAAATGTTTATTTTGTAACTTTTTAATTTATTCAGATTTTTTTATTATTTATTGTTGCACTAAATAAATGGTAAAATTTTGTAACTGGAAAAAAAATATTTTAGTACTAAAAATTGAATGTTTTAACTTTTCTTAGCAACGTTTTGGGAATATTTTTCAAAATGATATTCCAGAAAAACTAGATGTCCTATGACCTTTTGGGAGGTGTCATTTTGAAGGGGATAAAATTATCTAAAACAGCGTGTATTGTTATTAGGATGTAATTAAAAAAAAATGTTTTGTGAGGAAAATAGTAAAAAATTTTTTTTTTTATTTTTGCATTTCTAAATAAAAATTTATTACCAAGGAACTATAAGCCCAAATTAAATAAAAATACGTGATTTTTTAGGTACTTATATCCTAAAGACCTGTGCAAAATGTCAGAGCAGTAAGATAGTGTTTTAGATACATCAAAAAGTGTGTATAAAAACATGAAAAATTGAATTTGCGGGAATCGCGGATTTTCTGAAAATATTCCTTTCTGTTGGAAAATTAAATATTTATAGAGTACAAAGGCTTTGTATGTTTTTTTAATACTGTATGGGTATTAAAATAATAAATTATAATACAATAAACAATAAAATATTTAATTTTACATTTTTAATAATTTATAGAAACATATCAATATTCTTATCGGTCATGTCTCTGTAATCCACATTTCACTTTTTTACATTGTTGATCAATTGTTGATTTCTTTTACTAATGGTCAGTAAACTTTTCTTCTTCCTTCCCATATTTATTATTGGAAAATAATAATTCAAACACAAAACTGTTCCAAATCACATCCACAAAGCTCAACACCGCAGGAAACAAAACATTGCAAGTTATCAACAATACGTCAATCAGCTGTTTTACAAGTCTGATTATTTCTTTGTAAATAAAATAGCTGATGTTTTATACTTGCAACATGTATTTCCAAATTAGTACTAATATAATATATATGTGTAAAATTATATTATACAGTATAAATAATAGTGTTTGTTATAACTGTAATACCCAAACGAAACGTAAATCGCTTAGGTGCTAGGTTTTCCCAAACAATTTGCTTTTGCCTGCAAAATATTTCGAAAAAAATGTTTTAGTGTGTTTTTTTATATAAAGAACTAATCATAGAACAATTTGGGACAAAAAAAATTTTTGCATTTTTTATCAATTTCTGGCCATTTTCAGTAGCGACTCCCCTTAAGACAAGTACCCGCCGATTTACTAAACCTTCTAAAACAAAAGTAACTGATTTCCTCCCCATATAGGCCTACGGGTACAGATACATTTTTATTCGTAATGCGAAACCAAAACAAATATCACAGAATCAGTGTCAATAGATATTTATAAATTATCTTAATCACCATTATTGTGGCGACAAACGCTGACAGTGGCGTATCTAAATTTTGATCTGGGGGGGGGGGTCCGAGGTCCGGTCGAGTCGGCTTCATACAAAAAAGAGGAAACAAGTCAAGACTAATCAGCATTACTGTTTTTAAAGTGGCTATAAAACGTGTGACAGCATCCTGACATCAATCCCATTAAAGTAAACGATAATATAATAACACAATAAAAATACGCGTTACTGAAATATTGTTGAGAAGATACTTACTGACAGAATTGATTTCCCTATATTTCATATTTCAAACGTAGGCCTATACGCAAATGCTGTGTAATAAACATGTTTGTATATTTAAAAAAGTGTTACAGCGGGAAAACACCGCTGAAAAATAATAGAAGAGCCTAAAAATTAAGAGAATAAGAAAATTCGTCAACTTTTTTCGACACTCTGGGAGGGGTCCGGTCCCGTACGCCCCCCCCCCCCCGTAAATACGCCCCTGAACACTGAATGCATAAAGTCTCACACGTGCGTTTTATGACCGACTGTGCTCGGAATGTAAAGCAGCATCCACGCACGCGCGCGCGTGATTGTAGCCAAAAGCTGGAGTGAATAAGGCATGAGACGAGGCGGCTGTAGCGAGGGGCGTGTTTGTTCAGGGTTGAGTGGTAATTGTCGTTTCGTGTTTTAATACGGGCGCAGCAGCATCTTACAAATAACGCAGTGCAGTAGAGTGCATACACTAGCGTTCTTAAAAGCGCGATAAGTTATTCCTGCCACCCGAATAACGCATCGGGAGAGAGAATTTATACAAACGCTAATCTTGTAGGAGAGACTCTATTTTACTGCAAATGGCAGCTAAGAAGAAGAAAAATGTATTGTGTTTTGGCACTTAATCTGTGCTTAATACTGAAAGTGAGCAATTTTCTCAGGCAAAGCAGACATGTGACGCTCGTTGTGTAATCCATATAAATATATAAATTAAAGGAAGAGAAAAGGTTACTTCATACATTCTTAATCACAGATAAAATACTTGAACGCAATCGTTAAACTGAATATCAAACAATATACACTCAGAATTTAAAACAACTCTTGTCAGTGAAAACTGCCTCTATTGAAACATTATAGAGCTTATATCTGAAATCATATACCCCAACAGATATTATTGAAGTATAACAAAATTATATAAATAAATAAATAAATACAATTTATAGGGAACTAATGTGTGTTGTTCCCTGGAAACGATACACTGGCTGAATATCTCCTTAAAAATAATTATAAAGTAAAGAAATAATTCCCCACTATCTTTTCTTATAGTCTTCGCATTTATAAAATTTAAACTATTATAATTTGTAATAGTTTTTTTGTATTTTTGATAATCATCAATAAATTGTCTTCAGAGAAGAACGGTTGATATCAATGATTAAAATTCACCTCCGGAACCACGTCAACAAACAGTTGTAGCGTAGCAGCCACTCCATAGGTTACAACAGTTGGAGCGCGCGCATGTGTATGAGTGTGACGACAACACGTGTTTGTAAGTGTAGGGCTTGTAACAGATCGATGAGGAATCACGACCGTCGCACAGCTATCGGAACAGTTGATTAAATAATAGTCTAGTTGATTACACTCAGTACGGACAAAACCCAGCTTTGTGTATTCATTTCCACTGGACGAAACATGAGTCACTTCTTTCAGATCCCGGTCCGCGTAGGCCCTCTACCATTATTTCGAAGCGTCACTGCAAATATCTTGGCGTCACGCTTGACTCCAAGATAACCTGGTAACCACACATCAGAAGGATCACTGCCCAAGACAGCAGACGGATCCGAATAGCCAGACTCCTCGGAAAACACGATCGGTGCTCCAACCAGACACTCAACAGGATATACACAGCTTGCCTATGCCCCATCCTGTGTATGCACACCCGATCCTGCTGACAGCAGCTCATGACCGTCTAACACTCCATAGAGTCATTGAACGGCGAGTCCTTAGAATTATACTCCTCCGCCCAACCACGAAACGCACCAGCAACACATTACTATGCGCCATGAACACCCTCTTACCGAATCTCGACTTCTTCTTGACCAAACTAATATACAAAATATACTATGAACGCAAGCACTCGAGTCTCCATCCAATCCACTGCAGCCTCCATAAACCGCCCCGCCAGAATAACGAAACTACCTTCTTTCCTCATTAATCGCCTGCTGGCCATTGCCAACACACCAAACATACACCGCTGATGAACATCACAGATCCGGTAACACCTCACAAGCCTACCCGACTTTCACGCCTCTCACATGAGTCCCCCCCCCCCGTCGTAACTTTGACGCTGCCCTCCACCTTTAGCATCCTGGGCTGCACGACCTGACCATTGCACTTACTAGTTTGGCATTAGCTCATTCCCCCCCCCCATATACCCAGTTTGGCTGTCCTACACTACATACGCACCAACAACCACACCTGAACTCACTATACTTGGTACCTCCACCTTGTCAGAGGCCGCCTTGCAGTGGCGTGCGCCTCCAAATTATCGATTTCCAAACCGGCTAAAGGAGGCTTATCCATTTGTACAAGGCTCAGACATGACGAAAAAATATAGTAATCATTACTATGTGTTTGCTTATCAGGAGCCCCTCGACATTTTTAGTGACTCAACGGTACAAAAATTCCGCGTTTCTAATGTCATCTCATTTAAGGAAAAGATTGACCAACTGTTATGTGAGGAGTGTTGCTTTATATAGGGCAGGGACATGAACACTGAGGAAGGAGGATGAGAAAAGATTAGAAACATTTGAGATGTGGGTTTGGGAAGCAATGGAAAAAGTGAGGTGGATTGATAAAGTAAGAAATGATGAAGTTTTAAGAAGAGTAGGGGAAGAGAGAAGAATCCTGAAGGATATAGAAAATAGGAAAAGGAATTGGTTAGGTCATTGTTTAAGAAGAGACTGCTTGCTTACAACTGCCATGGAGGGTGTCATAGAAGGAGAAAAAAGAAGAGGGCGTAGAAGAATGAAGTTAATAGATAGCATCAAAATCAGAGGGTGTTATGAAGAAAGTAAAAGACTGGCATGCGATAGGACAGCTTGGAGGGCTTTTACCATTTGAAGACCTGCCTTGGGGCAGAACACCAAATAACAATAATGTCATCTCTTGTCCACATTATTCGTTCTCGGAAACTTGTCTCAGTTTTATCATGATTTTAAATAAATTGCGATAATACTTATTTCTTTTTTTCTGTATCGTATAGAGCCGTATTAACAGAGTTACTAAGAAGACAGTCTCTGCTTTGCATAGCGCATTGAAACATGCTTTTCTTAACATGACATTACAACAAAAGTTCTTTCTTTTAGAACGGTACTGACAATAATAAAGAAAACTTTAATAACATGTTGAAAGTAATAGATATGAAATAACGGCGGTTGTTCTGTTTCTATGATATTAAGCAAGTTTTTCTATTTGCATAATGGCGCTTTCTGTTATAATATAAAGTTATAGCGAGTAAGTAACGCTTTATAGAAGATTTCAAGAAACATAACTTTATTATTGTACTAGGCTAATCTAACGTGCGTGCTAGACGCTGACTAATAGACTCGTTTGCTTTGCTGTATTCAACGAACGTCGGTATATACGTGGTTTATAACCGAGGGCACTGTAATTACTGGACCATGAATCATGGACACAGTTTCCGATGGCCGTATATGAATTTATTTTGCCGTTTATGCGAGCAACTGTTCCGAGTTTCAAAATAATACGGCAACAACTTTTGTCAGTAATTTTGCAGAACGCCTGATGACACTCTAATTTTTAGGTAGTGTGGTGTAAAAACGAATAAATATAGGTATGGCGAACCATACATGACTTCCATGTTCTAAGATTTATATTTAAAATTTTTTTCGAAATGAAATATTTCCATAGAATCTAGTTCTTTCTTCAGCCTTAACTGCAGTACTGTGGTCACTAACGCACCTCACGTTAGTGGACTCGATTTTCACTGAAAATGGCAGTCGATGGCACTGCCAAAACGTCTGGTTTTGCAGAAAACATTGGACCACGGCCAAATACCTCAGGAAGGAATTTTAACAACAAACTACTTCTTTGTCACCGATAACGTAGTACACATATAAAAAATTATCCCCTCTCTCTTCAACTATCATTTTCATTTATAGAAAATTACCCCCTCCCTCTTCAACTAACCTTTCAATTTAGATATATTTCATCTACCTTTCTACAGTGGATTATTATGACCTCCCTTTCAGGATACTTTATTTATCAAAATTAAGTACTTTACTCTTGTTAAAACATACAACTTTGCAGGTACACTACCCCTTCCCGTTAACCGATCTTCACCAAAATCAATAGGCTTTGAGTCCTCGACAACTCTGGTACAAATGTAAAATATTATTTGATTCTGTTTGAATTTGCGGCAGTTAACGTTCGCCATAGGAAAATTTCTACACACAGAGACACTCTTCAGAAAATGACGTTTCTTCATGTTTTGAGGGTAGTGCAATCAGAATCAGCCCTTGTCTCGAACACGATTTTTTTTCGCCATCACCATATTTTCGTTTCCTTATGGAACATGGAAGTAAAAGTTACTGTTAAACTTAATGAGTCAGAATCTATGAATATTAATGTTACTGATTGACGTCTTGAACTTAATCGTCAAATCAAGTTACCGGAAGTCACCACCTTTCCTATTGGTGTGAACAGAATGTAGCAGTCAATTGAATATTGTTATGACAGTCTACTGATCGTCGTATGGTACAGTGGAAAACAAAATACAAGACACCAATTACTCAACAATTTTAAGTCACTAATTAAACAGTTTGTAATCAAGAAGATAGTCTCTTACAACAAAGCAAATAAAAATTGTTCACACGCAATAAGTAAACGTCAACTAATAGGGTACCGCACAATTATAAAACACGCAACACTTCGCCACAATACTTCGAACCGCACTAGAAAAAATCGCCACTGAAACGCACTGTGTAATCGCCCGACAGTAACTGAGCTAAGCGCCGCTGAAGTCTTGTATACCCCGCTGAGATTCCAGCGTATTCCATAATACGTGTTTACTAGAACACACTGGAACGTATTTGTTTGTGGCCTTGAGCACAGCGCGCATGGACCGGTATGGTCTGGATAAATCTCGTTGCGGACGCGTGACAAGTGTCACGTAATTGTCCTTCATAGAGGTGGGCCGATATACCTGTAACAGGTATTTTGGAACGATATTTTTGTGGAACAGATGTAACAGTGACTGAAAAGTTGAATTACCTGTTATTCGCGGCCTCTCGCTGTTCCGAGTCGAGGCACGCCCCCTACGCAACTATACACAAGTAACAAGTAAACGAATACGCCAAGGCGGCCAAATACTAGGCGTACAAAAATATCACTGGTACGCAAGGAACAACAAGTACACGAGTATTTCAAATACTAGGGGTATCACCGATACACAAGGAACAACAAGTAAACGAGTATTACAAATACTAAGTGTATCAGAGGAACAGTAGTATTTTAGGAACAACTAGTATCAAGCGTATTTCGAGTACGAACTAGTACGAAGCCACTTTTTGGTCCTGAATACTTCATTCTGCGCAAAGAGACGAAGCTGTTTTTAATAAATGAAAAAATTCATCCTGATGTTACGTTTATTCTCGTGTGATATGCAGATATATAATACAGATTATATGCTGATAAATTATATATTGTACTAGTCACCAACTTGTAACTAAAACCGGTTCAGGTTGTAAGGTAAAACTTTATGTTTTTACTCATAAAAAACTTTGTGTTCCGAGTCGTTACTGAAATAGTAGTATTTAATTATATTGTGTTATAACCTATAGAGTGGCTGGTGTTGATAGGCTATATTTTACTTTTTATTAATGTGATTTTAACTTCACTACACATCTCACGTAAATGAGATTGTTGTAATGGACATTTATGCACTTTATCTAGTCCTGTTCCTTAAATATCTGAACGAAGAACACGATTAACATCAAGGAAAGTGCAACATCTGATATTTTTGAATGCGAATTTAAAATAGTGTTTGAATAACTGAAATCGCAGTATTTTAAAAACAATTCCATTGTTTAATTTTATTTATAATATGTTAAGTGAAGCAGATTGTAATGTAAATAGGTGTGACATTTCATGACTTGTATATTCTGTGTACGTTAGTGAATGAATCTGAAGATTATCCAGGCATGTAATGCATTTAATTTACTTTTGTTGTTGCTTATTATTTATAAGTTTTTATTTATTTATTTATATTTATTTTATTACAGTTGTTTTTACTATTTTTATTTGTAAAATTTTGTTTATTCTCATTCACTCTTGTGGCTTACTGTTATGTTTTTGTTATATGTTTCTGATGTTTTTTTCACATTATTTGTTGTGGTATTACGTGTACTCTAAATTATTTCATTGCCCCGAGTTTCGCAACTGATTTGTCTAACCAATGTTAGTTTGTTTACTCCTAGTGAAAACTTAAATTGGTATTCCCAAAGGGAGATAGGCCCCTGTCCCTTGTTTCTCTTGTTTCTTATTTTCTTTTAAACAGTAATAGTTTAATAAAGTCACAGTGTAACGTAACACTGTTAATACTTTTTAGTTTCAATTTATTTCTTATAACAAATTATATAGTATAGGTTATATAATATCTTCAAATAAATACACTGCAATTAGGTTTATTAATATATCAGTAGCTTTATCTAGGTGAAAATAAACCTACTTGCAGTGTATTTATTTGAAGATATTACATAGGAGACCTGCAGGAAACTCAAAACGAGTTACTTACAAAGGATAATATAGGTTATGTATAAGTATGTAATAACAGGTATTTGTACCTGTTATTTTTTGGAACGGTATTTTCGTACCTATTATTTTAAAATAACAGTTTAGCCCACCTCTAGTCCTTCATCTCAGAGTAGCAGCAATACGTACGCACACACACATCACAGCTGGAATAGCCGAGAAGCACGTAGCATGCTCTGTAACGTGGTAACAGTATTGTGGGAGGGGTCTAACTGCTATGTACACGAGAGGTTTACACTACCTCACTCGCTCCTTCTTCCCTCATCTTCAGAAGCGAAATTCTTGAAATTATGCGTTTCTGAGGCGTTCGTTTCGGCCTCACCTCTGGAAGGCATCTTCAGTGTAAAAGGACTTAACGACTGACAAGGTGTATGTATGTCAGTACAGCCACACTACTGTGGCAAAGGCCTTGCCTGAGATCAGGTCGAAACGTCTGTTCGAGTAAAAGAAAGTGACCTTTCGTATCTTCGTACCTTTCCACACGAAGAAATGGAAGACCACGACCTTATAACCCGGATAGTGGTTTTAATAATTCATCATCTGACTGTCTCTGTCTGTCTGTCTGCTTCTCACTCTCATCATCATCATCTTCTTCTTCTTCTTCTTCTTCTTCTTCTTCTTCTTCTTCTTCTTCTTCTTCTTCTTCTTCACATCCTCCTCCTCATCCTTCTTCTTCTTCTTCTTCTTCTTCTTCTTCTTCTTCTTCTTCTTCTTCTTCTTCTTCTTCTTCTTCTTCTTCTTCTTCTTCTTCTTCTTCATATCCTCCTCCTCATTCTTCTTCTTCTTCTTCTTCTTCTTCTTCTTCTTCTTCTTCTTCTTCTTCTTCTTCTTCTTCACGGATTAAACCAAGGATGGTTTGTTCCGGTCTCAAATAGGCAAAGATTAGACCTGCTCACTTCAGGGCTTCCTCGGACCTCCCACACATATTTCGTCCCCTCGGCTTATAGTTCCAAAGTTGTTTGGGGATTACGGCAGTCATCCATTCGGCAAAGATGTTCCCACCAATTCAGCCGATACTGGGCGATCCTGTCGAGTATACTAATAATAAGTTTTAATAATTTTAATCTCATAATTCTTGAAATTATGTTTCAGGAATGTACGCGTAAAACTACGTGTTTTTCGAGTACTGGGCCCAGTTTCTCATAGAAAATAAAAAGTGATTCTTATTCTTCCTGGAGTCGGAAAAAACTGTGTTAGTTTTATATCATTTTCGGCAACGGATTTTGCAAAAATCTCATGTTGAATTATTCACTCTGTGAATAATTTCCGCATTTGCAAGTGAATTCTCCTTTTCTATCTGTCAAGACATTGAAATCCAGAGCGAGCTAGTCAAAAATATTTCTTCTGACGTTATGACAAAAGAGCGCATTTTGTTTCAACCAATGTACAGGGCTTTTGAGTTATCCAGCCTGGTGTTTCCACCCTGTAGTCTCCACTAGGAGAAACAACGTCGCTGTTCTTCGGGAAACTTCCTTCACTCACTTTTTTGTGACGTAACAGCTTTTCGAACTTGTTAGGTGCCACTTATTGGCTCAGCGGGACCCACATTATACAGTGCATAATTGTATTGGATTTTTAACTAATGAGGACCACCTACGAGGGATATTTTATGATCTGATGATAAAGCGTATGCTTTGAAACGCGTCATCTATATATAAAACTATCGGTATGGAGAACCATACATGACCTTCATGTTCTAAGATTTATATTTAAAATCATTTTCGAAATGGAATGTTTCCATAGAAACTACCTCTTTCTTCACACTTAACCACAGTACTGTGGTCACTAACGTATACCACCTCACGTTAGCGCACTAGATTTTCACTGATGATGGCAGTCGATAGCACTGCCGAAACGTCTCGTTTTGTAGAAAACATTGGACCACGCCAAACAGCCTGGGAAGGAATTTTAACAACAAACTACTTCTTTGTTGCCGATAACGTAGTACACATATAAAAAATTGTCCCCTCCCCCTTCAACTATAATTTTCATTTATAGAAAATTACCCCCACCCCGTTCAACTAGCCTCTTCATTTATAGATATTTCGTCTACGTTTCTACAGTGGATTATTATGATCTTCTTTTCAGGATACTTTATTTATAAAAATTAAGTACTTTACTCTTGTTAAAACAAAAAATGTTTCAGGTAAACTACCCTTTCCCCGTAACCGATCTTCACCAAAATCAATAGGCTTTGAATCCTCTACAACTCTGGCACAAATGTAAAAAATTATTTGATTATTTTTGAATTTACGGCAGTTATCGTTCGTCATAGAAAAAATTACCCTTGTTAAAACATAAAACGTTGAAGGTAAACTACCCCTTTCTCTTAACTGATCTTCACCAAAATAAATAGGTCTTGAGTCCTCTATAATCCAGGGATGCACGGAAAACATTATTTGATTCTGTTTGAATGTGCGGCAGTTATCGTTCCTCATAGAAAAAATTACCCTTGTTAGAACATAAAACGTTCCAGGTAAACTACCCCTTTGTCTTAACTGATCTTCACTAAAATCAATAGACCACGAGTCCTCTATAATTCAGGGATGTATACAAAAAATTATTTGATTCTGTTTGAATTTGCGGCTGTTATCTTTTGCCATAGAAAAAAAAAATTCTACACACAGACACATAGACAGCAGACACACACACACTTTTCTAAAAACGACTTTTCTTCATGTTTTGAGGGTAGTACAATCAGAATCACCCCTTATCTTGACCACGATTTTTTTCGCCATCACCATACTTCAATTCCCATATGGAACATGGAAGTAAAAAAAAGAAGTCACAAAGGGATTGAAAAAACTTAGTTTTCCTACAATAATTTTAGTATATGTTTTCTACAAAAATAGGGATCAATGTACTGTACTAAGACTCGCACACTTGGATATGTATTTTTCAAGACTTTTGTGTGCAGGTAAATGCAGTCAGTTTCATAATCGAAAACATTAGTCTATAAATTGCGTCGCGTTCATTTGCACACCGTTAAGGTATGCTTCCAGTGAAACAGGGCACACACACACAGTACAGTATGTTTCTAGAAGTTCACGCCGAAGGGGGGGGGGAGCGGCGAACCGAGAAGTTTTACTGTTTCTGACGCCGCCGAGATTTGATGAGCCGTAACCATGGTTTCTGTTTGTTGTTGTTTCCCCAGGAATGTTGCGAATCAACCGACGAAGCGGTCTGAGAAGCCGACGCGACGCCACGAGAGAGAATTCTGTTTATTTCCTTTCCAGGAACGTTATTGTGTGATCTTATAATTTTACTGTTCCCTGTTTATTGTTATTATCGCTTCAGGAAACAGAAACATAATTGAAGAGTGTAAATAGTGCCGGGAAAGGAAATATAATTATAGACGTTTTATTTCTTAGTGCTGTCTATTTGCGAGCGTTTGTCGAACTGAAAGTTGTAAGGCAGTACGACAACTTTAAACCGACCAATAGAAATTTCTTCATTAAATCGCCCTGCAACAGAACTTCTTACATCTGGTGAGGCAAAATGTTTCAGATTTTTTTCACCATAATATGTTAAGTGTACACATTCATAAATAAATTGAAATCATGTTATTATAATCCATTTGGTTGGGCTGATAAACTATCAGTAGCGTATCTAGAATTGGCCAGCTAATGCACAGGAAGCAAATCGCTATCCACGCTGAACACTTTTTCGGCTTGCACGCGTTGTGTTGGTGTGGGTTTCGGCACTTTCCATTTAAAAAGCGTGCAAATGTAAGAAAATAAACATGAGTGAGGCCAGAAATAACGCGAATTGTGTGTGTGTTTGTGTGTGTCTTGCCTGCCTTTTTATTGCCGTAATCATAATAATAAAATGGAAACGTAAACATTACATAATTGAGATATGCTTGCCTGCCACGAACGATATATTTTCTCTGATACATGATTTAAATTAAAATGAAAAAATATATAGAATTTTGTTAAAGTGAAATGAAATGTTTCCATAGAGACTACTTCTTTGTTGTCAATAACGTATTACACATATAAAACTTATAAAATTTACTTCCTCCATCATCAACTACCATTTTATTTCTTTTATGTATTTGCTAATGCTATAACCTGGTTGTTTAAGACCTGAAGATGTCAGTAATGACGAAAAGCTTAGTCGAACAATAAAAAATTATAGCAGTTAGCAAATTCATAAAAGAAATAGTAAGGATGGCTGCTAATTTAAACAATACGAAGAACTACCATTTTAATTTATAAAAAAAATTACCCCCTCCCCCCTTCAACTACCGTTTTCATTTATAGATGTTTCATCTACCTTTCTACAGTGGATTATTATGACCTTCTTTTCAGGATACTTTATTTATCAAAATCAGGCACTTTACTCTTGTTAAAACAAAAAATGTTTCAGGTAAACTACCCCTTCCCCGTAACCGATCTTCACCAAAATTAGTAGGCCTTGAGTCCTCTACAACTCAGGCACATATGTAAAAATTATTTGATTCTGTTTGAATTTACGGCAGTTATCGTTCGTCATGAAAAAATTTCTCTTTTTAAAACATAAAACGTTGCAGGTAAACTACTCCTTTCCCTTAACCGATCTTCACCAAAATCAATAGGCCTTGAGTCCTCTACAATTCAGAACTGTATGCAAAAAATTATTTGATTCTGTTTGAATTTGCGGCTGTTATCGTTTGCCATAGAAAAAATTCTGCACACAGACAGACACACACACACACACAGACACTTTTCAAAAAATGACTTTTTTTATGTTTTGATGGTAGTACAATCAGAATCTGCCATTATCTCGAACACGATTTTTTCGCCATGACCATACTTCCATTTCCTTATGGAACATGGAAGTAAAAATTATCCCCTCCCCCCTTAACTATCGTTTTTATTTATAGAAAATTACCCCCTTCCTCTTCAACTAGCCTTTTCATTTATAAATATATTTTTTCTACCTTTCTGCAGTGGGTTATTATAACCTTCGTTTCAGGATACTTTATTTATCAAAATTAAGTACTTTAATCTTGTTAAAGCGTAAAACATTGCAGGTAAAAAACTGCCCCTTCCCCTTAACCGATCCTCACCAAAATCAATAGGCCTTGAGTCTTCTACAACTCTGGCACAAATGTAAAAAATTATTTTATTTTGTTTGATATCGTTTGTCATAGAAAAATTCTATACACAGACACTTTTCGGAAAATGACTTTTCTTTGTGTTTTGAGCGTAGTACAATCAGAATCAGCCGTTATGTCGAACACGATTTTTTCGCCATCACCATACTTCTGTTTCCTTACGGAACATGGAAGTAAAAGGAATAGTCTAAAAATTAAGAAATTAACAAATTTTGTCAACTTTTCCGACTCTCTGGGGGTGGCACGGTCTCTTCCCCCCCCCGTAAATACGTCCCTATAAACAATAGCTGAGACGTGTTAGTTTGGCATGTAACAAAGAGATCTTCAGTGTGGGAATTATTTTACAGTATTGAGATAAATATTACGTAGGAAGCATGATATAACGCAACTAAACTTTGTTGTAGGTCTACCGTGTATAGTAAAGACAATACTGTGTCGGGACGAATACGGTAAACACGTGTGGAGTATGTTTGCGTTAAACACAGTAAACATTGATAGTGTTAGTTCGCATAGTACAGTATTGTTTGTTTATATGTTTCCGTAACGTCGTGTTTACAGATAATATTACTGAGGTGCTCACAGGTCGACAGATATAAAGTAGGATAAGAGTTTTGCCAAACCTGTTACCGAATCTGTTTTGATATTACACACAGTGTTCCTAAAATGTGGTGCCAAACTTACGTTAATGAGTCTACTTATTAAACTGAAGAAAATGTCCAATAAACATATGCCGAAAAACGCTTTGTGTTCTGTGTGTATTGTCACGACAGTCTCGCTGATCGTCGTATGGTACAGTGGAAACAAAATACAAGACACCGATTAGAGTCGCTAATTACTAGCTGTAATTATCAGAAATAACAGTTTGTAATCAACTTGTAAAATAATCCAAGATAAATCTGTCCACACGCAATAATAATAATAATAAAGTCAAATAATAGAGTTCCACACTAATCATAACACAATAACGCTTCACATAATACTTCGACAAACACTGGATCCGCGCCAAGGAAAATCACTTAACAGAACTGAATGACAAGCTGCTATTGCTTTTACTTCCATGTTCCATAAGGAATTGGAAGTGTGGTCATGGCGAAAAAATCGTGTTCGAGATAACGGCAGATTCTGATTGTACTACCATCAAAACATGAAAAAAAGTCATTTTTCGAAAAGTGTCTGTGTGTAGAATTTTTTCTACGGCAAACGATAACAGCCGCAAATCCAAACAGAATCAAATAATTTTCCGCATACAGTCCTGAATTGTAGAGGACTCAAGCCCTATTGATTTTGGTGAAGATCGGTTAATGGAAAGGGGTAGTTTACCTGCAACGTTTTACGTTTTAACAAGAGCAACGTGCTTAATTTTGATAAATAAAGTATCCTGAAAAGAAGGTCATAATAATCCACTGTAGAAAGGTAGATGAAATATCTATAAATGAAAAGGGTAGTTGAAGGGGGGAGGAGGTAATTCTTTTTATAAATTAAAATGGTAGTTGATGATGGAGGAAGGAAATTTTATAAGTTTTATATGTGTAATACGTTATTGACAACACAGAAGTAGTTTCTATGGAAACATTTCATTTCACTTTAACAAAATTCTATATTTTTTCATTTTAATTTAAATCATGTATCAGAGAAAATATATCGTTCGTGGCAGGCAAGCATATCTCAATTATCTAATGTTTACGTTTCCATTTTATTATTATGATTACGGCAATAAAAAGGCAGGAAAAACACACACACACACACACACACACACACACAATTCGCGTTATTTCTGGCCTCACTCATGTTTATTTTCTTACATTTGCACGCTTTTTAAATGGAAAGTACAGAAACGCACACCAACATAACGCGTGCAAGCCGAAAAAGTGTCCAGCGTGGATAGCGATTTGCTTCCTGCGGATCGCTGGGCAGTGTAACTGCACGTGTTTACAGAGGAACGGTTCATAGACAGACTTTTCGTCTTTAGGGAATGAACCCTCTGCAAGATGCTCACGGTCCATGAGCGCTTCGGAGGAGGGATGATTATCTGCGTAGTTCGGTTTCTTTATAAGAGTAAAGTAAGCCTACCTAATTTTTATGGATAAAGTGACTGAAAATAACATTATATTAAACGACTACCCCATAATAACAAAAATATCTATAAATAGTGAAATTAGTTTGAGGGTGGGCGATATTTTTTTTAGAAATTACCGAACCGAATTCAAGTAAATTATTTTAAACATAAATCTTACAACATGGAAGTCATTTATGGTTCTCCATACCGATTTTTTATAGGTAGCCCACGTCTTCTAGAAATTTTCCATCTTCAATCTGGTGTGTCATCTAATGCGTATTTCAAGAGTACTGTGGGACGCACTGAAGCGCTGCCTTGACTGAAACGCACACCAGCTCGGGACGGGTGGAGGACGTTGTAGTCTGTTCTCGTTACAGTGTGTTACAAAAATAATAATTAATTGCTGCCGAAGGGAATGAGGTATGGAGTTAATACTTGGGATACCCAGTATTTGTACTGTTTCTTATAAGTACAAACGAAATCAGAATGATACCTTAAGCAATTTCAAAATGGCGGATGATTGAAATTTTCAATTCCAAATTTCACAAAAATCAATACTTATAACAAAAATTGTCTTATTACAAAAAATTACCCTCACTTATTGGTAATCAAATGGTACAGTGTTTTAGAAGAGGATAGTGAGGGGCATTCAGAGAATTAAACAATGTTTCCAGAAAGTAGCTCACTATCTTGGTAAGAAATCTCTCAATAAGCAGGCGTATGTTTATTCGAAGGAGACTAGATGAAGATATAAACGCGAATGGCTACAGAAAGTCAAACGTGAAGTGTATGATAATGGCAGGCTGGGATCTACTCCGTAAGCAGGCAATTTGCCGTACGCCAGAGTACTGTAATTGGCAGTCGTGCGATGCAGACGGCGTGAATTCGTCTACAAGCGCTAATTTAACACGCGTTCAGGCCATGCAATTCAATAAAATTAATACACTGGGTTTGTTATCAGTACAGCGTTATTCATTATGAGATCTGCGATTCTTACATTTGCTATAATTGATTTATCGAAACGTCATTAATTTTATTTGATTAATTTTTTGGCCGTTACATTTTGCCTGTTTGAGTTTTAAGAAAGTCATCGTAAACTCTAAAAAGAGCCATTATATTCCGGCTCTCTCGACTGGCAGCTATATCCTCGTCACATAAATCATATATAATACACAGTCTTGCATTTTCTATTCACGTAAGAATGTTTTTATTTTATGTTTTTCCAGTTACAGCAGGACGTGCGATGAAAGTGTCCCAAGATCTTGCCTTTGCACAAAATTACGTACAGATTTAAATTTCTCCACAAATCGAAGTGTGGCATATTTCTTCCTCTGTCGAACGGTAGTTTCTTTTGTCAATCTGATATGAACGGTGACGACCCTTCACCTTGAGGTTCGTCTCGGGGAAGGAAAATAATTTTAGGCGTCTACAGTTATCCTTCTACAATGTTAGAAAAAACCGGCACAGAAGAAGCCGAAATCCGGAACAGGGTAGTCCCAACTAATAAAGCGTATTTCGCCCGTCAAGTATCTTCAGATCCAAAGACATCCACAGAAACACGAAACTAAGGATATACAAATCAATAATAAGACCCATCCTAACCTACGGCTGCGAAACGTGTATCCTGAACTCCAAAGCAGCAAACACTCTCGATATGTTTGAAAGAAAAATATTACGAAGAATCCTGGCACCAGTTAATGACGTACACGGCGGGAGAATAAGATATAACTTTGAATTGTATCAAATGTATAAAGAACCACCGCTAACACAATACATAAAACTACAGCGTCTAAGGTGGGCTGGTCATGTAGCCAGGATGGGGGAAGACAGAATACCACGAAAACTATTGAAATACCAGAATCCACGGAAAAAGACCAGTGGGAAGAGCGAGGAGAAGATGAGAGGACGCGCTGGATGAGGATGTGGAAGAAATACTGAAAGTGCGTTCCTGGAGGAGGATGGCTACCGACAGAAGGTGTAACGTTGTTGCCACGTTACAAATCCAGGGAACCCATCCTAATTGACACCAGCCAATTATATGGGCTGCCTACGTTGTAACGAACTGAAATTAAACTCAACACAATTAACAAAATTAATTAAGCTAATTATTAGGAAACAAGGGAAGGTATTTCACTGATTTATGCACTCACTTCAATGTGTAATAAGATGACTTCTCTTTATTAACAAATCATATGAAAAGATCCCATAACATAATTAATTACATCAAAATATTCAAAGGGTTTTCTGAAAAACTAGGGATCATAATGATCATGTACTTTTTACCTCGGATCCGAGTTTACTTTAAATATTGCAAAGACGTCTGAGTATTACTATGTTCATCTAGGTGCTTGCAAGACTTCTTTTACTATTTGAAGAATGGTATTATTTACTAAAGAGATTATAATTTACATTTACATATTAACGTTACAACGTATGGTATTCAATATTACAGTATACTTTTAGTTGGTCTCATTTATAGTTTAAAGAAAATTATTGTCTTTGAAAAGTCTCTTTCATCTGTAAGTTATGTCTCAAATATAATTAACTCTCGATAGGCAAGCTATCGAGTCACCTTTACAATAAGTCGTGCTGTCCTCGTCCTGGGGTGTCACTCTTGGGAATTCTGGAAGTCGGCGTCTTCATCTGGGTCGTGTCGTGGGCGAGTACTTGATAGCTGGTTCACTGAGGAGATTAAAGTTATTCTGGTTAAAGTTGGGGTAGATCCACGTAGGTCCTAGTCAGCGTCGTATGGCTCGTATACGTCCACATGTGAAGTTTATCAGGTCACATCTTCATATGTAAAGTTGTACTGGAATTTACCTCTTGAGGGGAGACGTCATCTTCCTTACGTGTTGTTAATTAGTATTTTTCTTGTTTAACTTTTTACATTTCTTAACAAAAGTTTCTACATTTTATATATTAAAACTTGCTTCCCACGTTTAGTAGTGGTAGCTAACAGTTAAGCTTAAGACTAATCAATGCATTTTTGAAGAGCTCTCGCTCGTAGGTGTGCACTGTCTGACGGCTGCATTGTCACTCTTTTCTCGATTCGACTGGCACATTACAACCAAGCGGAGCGAGTACTTCGCGATAATATAGTCCCTATTTTTATTTAAATTGACATTATTATTACAAGAAACAATACATTAATTATACATATATAATTTACGTGAATTATTTTAACTACTACTCGTGCCTTCAAATTACTAATTACAAACATTATGATTTTTATACTTTCCTAAGTTACAGACGGCTCGCTAAACACGTTGAGTCCGGAATTAAACAGGTCAACGCATGATGACTTGCAAAAGGGTTAACTGTGATATTAATAGCTTTTTACAATTCGATTTTTTGTTGTTGTTTAGTTAGATTTTCCATTTACATCTCATACTTATTCTGAGTTAGTACAGGGGCTTTAGGTTTAATAGTGCGATTTAAAAATACTTAATTGCTAGTAAATTAATTTTTTATTTATTAAATATTTTATTATCAATTAAATCGTCACAAAGGGAATGGGGGGAGAAATTGAAGGAGGCCAGGGGCCAACAAGGGCTGTAGTGCCATAGGGGGGGGGGGAGAGAGAGAGAGAGAGAGAGAGAGAGAGAGAGAGAGAGAGAGAGAGTTGTCCTTCTGCAACAGTTCAGGTCGTTTGAACCGAATATCGTCCCCTTAGTTGATTCCAGTAGTACTGGGAGCTGACTGTCTGCCTTTCGGGCGGTAAATGAATATTCGGTTTTTGCTTCAATATATTCATGGTGCACATCGAAAAACGGCGACCATCTCTTTGTGCCCCGCCTTGGTAAACGTGTGCTTCTTCCACTGTTAGCCTACTCATCGTACAGTTGCCTGTAAGTCTGCACTGTTGCCATGTCCCGATTTTGGCGCAGAACTTCATGTTAGCTCTTAACTCAGATTTGAGCTCCACAGTCGTACACTGGTCACATAAACCACGGTCCACAACAACGGCATTAAACATCGACAGAATACTGTTACGTAGTGTTACACCATTAAAGAACAGTCCACGTGTTTCTCGGATGCTCCAGTGGAATCCGGCTGTAATGTTGTGTGCTTACGTGAACTCAACATGCGTTAGCCAGACTGTTCCAGACTTCACCGGCCGCGCGCACTGTGTCAACACCTCAAGCAATTACGCTCTAGTGTAGCGCTAATGCTTAATAGACTATGGATGCTTCTGGAATTTCAGCGGGGTATAAATATAAGCATTCAGCGGCGCTTAGTCAGTTGAAGTGGCGATTTATTCCAGTGCGGTTCGAAGTATTGTGGCGAAGTGTTATGTGTTTTATAATTGTGAGCGACTCAATCAGTTGACATCATTACTGCGTGTGAACAATTTTTTATTTGATTTGTTGTAAGAGAGACTATCTTGTTGATTACAAACTGTTTAATTATGACAATTAAGATTAAAATTAATTTACCTTTTTTATCCGTCGTGTGACTTCGTATTGTATTTTAAATAACGCGTTTCGAAGCACAAGGCCTCCTCTTCAGATTTCAGTCCCGTGTGGACGTCGTTAACACATCAAAATTAAACTACTACACATTAAAATGAAACACACTACACAAGTTGACCGATGTCTGGGTGCGCTTCGAAACGCGTTATTTAAAATACAATAAGAAGTCACACGATGGATAAAAAAGGGTAAATTAATTTTAACCTGTATTGAAACGTGACTTGGATACCAGAGAACATGAGTTTAAAATGATAATTAAAGCTGGTGATTAGTGACTTAATTGGTGTCTTGTGTTTTGTTTTCCACTGTACCATACGACGATCAGTACACAGTCGTATCAATAGGCTACTGCACCATGCAGTCCGTGAGCATACCATGTCTATGTTCCACTGTTGTCTTTGTTCGGAACAAATCTGGGAATGTTCAGTCTTGTTTGTGTTCGACTTGTTAAAGGTCTGTACTGATGTAGTTTCTCAATATTGTTACGACAGCCTCCTTGATCGTCGTATAGTACAGTGGAAAACAAAATACACAAGACACCAATTACGTCACTAATCACCAGCTTTAATTATCACAATTAAACAGTTTGTAATCAGCAAGATAGTCTCTTACAACAAATCAAATAAAAATTGTTCACACGCAATTAAAATGTCAACTAATATAAAACACAATTGTATTACAATTGTCCCGCACATAACACTTCGCCACAATACTATAAACCGCACTCCAATAAATCGCATCTCAAACTGACTGCTAAGCGCAGCTGTCGTCGTTTAAATAGATAGTAGAATTGTTCCAGAATAGTCGATACTACGTATCAGCAATAAAGGAAAACATTAGAGTGTTATTCATTGCGGCGTTTATACAGTGCGCGCGGCCGCGCTACTTCTGCCACAGTCTAGCTAACGCGTTGAGAATCACGTACGCACACAACATTACAGCCGGATTCCACCGGAATAGCGTAGAAACACGTAGAAGGTTCTGCACTGGTGTACATTTTCCGCATTACGTAACATTTACATTAAATAAATGAAGCTTCGCTAATGCCCATTGTATGCTTCGTCGTTGTGACCCTACACTGCTATGACTGTTGCGATCATCCAGAATGCGTAAGCCAGTGGACATCACAGCTCCATGTAACCGCTTCCCTTCGATACTCAACTGCCTTATTTAATTTTGACTGGCATAAACTTATCGCGATTGCAACGAACTGTTTCATTTACAGATGAAATAGTTGGACATAAAACGGTTCGCGGAAATGGTAGTGGCGGCAGGGAAGGCAGCGCAGAATGTGGGGTGTGAGGTGGATCAATCGTGACACACAACCATGTGATATACCATCCATGTCGCTGTTCTGAACATAAAATAATTAATTGGTCCGAAAACAACGCGTCATAGCTACGCATGCGCGATGAGATCTTTGACGCAGCGTAACCAGACAGCCGTGTCATGTCTAATTACGTTACCTGTACCAGAAGTATTCTTGTTACTTTCGGTATACTCAGAAGCCCAATGAGGAAAATATATGGTACAGTACCGTGAGTCATATTGTTTCAGTTTAATTCTCTTGAAACCCGAATGCCTTTGTCAATCATTTTTTGATCCCCGATCAGGTTTTGAGTTTTCTTAACACAATTCCGACGCTTAGTGGGCTAGCGGGTCCTGGGTTCCATTCCCGGCCGTCCTTTAAGGTCAAGATAAATTTTTCAGTCCCCAGGTCGACTCACCCTATGGGAATGGGTAGTGGGATAATATCCTGGGCTAATAGCGGGCGGCTGGAGGGTAGTCCTGGCTACACAGTCTTCCTTGTATCTCTAACGGCTCAGGTAAGACGTCCTACCCCGTCTAACTAGCCTGCTTATTTGGTAAAAAAGGAATCATTATTTACGAACATAGTTAGCATATTCGTGTTTAAGTTTAAATTCCTTTCAATTTTTTATCTCATACGAAGTTTAAAAGTTCAAGAAAATGAATATTTGGAGGCTTATGTATTTTAGGATTCAGACCTAGCTCACCCCTGGTGGAACGAATTCAGTCAAAAAGTTTTCTTACCAAGCATCTGGAACGTAAGAATAATTTCTTCTAAAAACTTCAACTTCCTAGGTCATGGGGTTCCACACGTAAGTGGTATTTTGGATTATATCGATACTAACGTCCAGAATGCGTGCCGTCGATCATATTAATTATCGATATTTTTTCATGTAGGTGTTAACAACATTGCTTCTGTGGATGATAGAGAGTTCGATGTTGTTTGTGATGATCGGAATTATTGTTGACTTCTACTTATATCGGATGTAACAATGGTCACATCGTTCTGAACCCATAAAAGCAACATATGTGCTCGTTTCACATGGTGGTGCAGACAGCATCGGAACTTAATTGGCATCATTTTATCTATCTATCTATATATATATATATATATATATATATTTTATATATATATATATTTCTTTATTTTCCCGTCGCAGACGATGGGGCCGTAAAAAAGTTTATGAGAGGGTGCGGGGATGAGTTGTGTACGGAAAGCCGTAAACCGGGAAGCGGTCGTAGCTGAGATGGCGACGATAAAAACTTATGATTTATGTATGAAAATGAAACAAACGCTAGCGAAAAACTGAACCGCTAAATCATGATATTTAGACGGCCGTGTTAAACCCTTACTTAAGCTGGTACTTGCAAACTGGTGTGCGCCCTCACACAGTTATAACGAACACGCCCGCACCTGTACCTCGCCCCCCACACACACACACTCACTCGAAGTATAAGCATCAATCATAGGACCAACATCCGGCACAATGTCATTGCTTCCTGTACTGTACTCGGCTTGCTCCTTAATTGCTGAAAATGACTTTTCTTGCACAAAGTGGGCATGGCAGTCGTACTTTTTTGCTGGAAATATGTGTACATTCCTGTTTAAAGCTATAAATTCCAGCTATATGTTCTGAGGTGAACTGTATTTCGTTCAAGAGATAAACTGTTAAAATTTTGTCGTGCTTACTTGCCAAAGTGCTAACTATCGTGATCCGGACGAGGCCTTTCAGTGTCTCCACCATTATCAAGTCCTTAACCACATCCGGAGCACGACAGGTAGGGAATTTGGCAAGTAAGCACGAAAAAATTTAAATTACAGACTATATATGTTATATTATATATTATAGACTAAATTGGCGGGGATCCCACAGCTACTGCCGCATCCCGCATCTCAGTTTCCATATCAACTTATTCTGTGTATCTTCATTCTTCAGATTCTTTTCTTCCATACTCCTTTCGATCGCTTCCTATTCATTTTAATCTAGGTCTGCCTCTTTTCCTTCTGTTGCTAGGTCTATATTTGAACACACTCACGGGTAGTCTTTCTTCACTCATTCTCATTAGGCGTCCATACCAGGAAAGCTGTTTACGTTTTATATCGTCTATTACAGTTTTTTTTTGTTCTTTCCCTTCTTACGTCATTCCTTACACGTTCCAGACGAGAAACTCTGGAAGCTCGTCTAAGATAGTCCATTTCTAAAGCTTCAATCTTCCTGCGGTTGTTTTCGGTGATTGTCCAACATTTTGACCCATAGGTGGTAATTGGTTCAACAATGGCTTTATAAATATTGATGTTTGTAAATCAGCTGTGCCAACAAATCCTACTTCCACGTCCAAGAAGACATGAGTCGCGTGACCCCTGGGCAATGGGTGTACGTTGTGTAGCAAACGGAAGAGGGTAAACGGCGGGTTTCCGGCGCCTGAAAACTGGAACAAATCGGCTAAGGAATGGTAACCCGTACAGAAGAGTCCCTGGTCCTCCAAGTTGGGGGTTGAGGCGATGGGCTAGTAACTCATCCCTTGGGAAAAACGTTTATATACTAAGGATCTCAGTGACAAGCCTCGGAATATGGACAGAATTAGGAATAAACGAATAAAGCAACGGAAACGGATAATGAACTAGGCAACTTGGAACATACAAGGTCTAAATTAGCCTACAGACTGCCAATTTAAATAACAAGATAAACTGTTTAAGAGTTCCTAAGATTTTAACGGTCGGCGTCAACAAAATTGGAAACATTAATTGCCGGGCTGTTAGGCCGTGGTCTGTCTGTTATGCCGTGGTCTGTCTGTTAGGCCGTGGCCTGTCTGTTAGACAGTGGTCTGTCTGTTAGGCCGTGGCCTGTCTGTTATGCCGTGGTCTGTCTGTTAGACAGTGGCCTGTCTGTTAGGCCGTGGCCTGTCTGTTAGACAGTGGCCTGTCTGTTAGGCCGTGGTCTGTCTGTTATGGCGTGGTCTGTCTGTTATGCCGTGGTCTGTCTGTTAGGCCGTGGCCTGTCTGTTAGGCCGTGGTCTGTCTGTTAGACAGTGGGCTGTCTGTTAGACAGTGGCCTGTCTGTTAGACAGTGGCCTGTCTGTTAGGCCGTGGTCTGTCTGTTAGGCCGTGGTCTGTCTGTTAGGCCGTGGTCTGTCGTTTGTGTGGACAAACGTTTCGGCCCCACGATCGGAGGCCATCTTCAGTGTCGGAAACGATGGTCCGCCAATTCACCCCAGTGATGAGGTAGAGACTAGATAGCAGCACTTGATGGTGCTTTTCAGCTTAGATCGAGCTGGTATTTAAGTTTATACAAGTGGACCTTTTTAGCCGAAAATCTCTACCTCATCACTGGGGTGAGTTGGCGGACCATCGTTTCCGACACTGAAAAGTCTGTCCACACAAACGATAGACCACGGCCTAACAGCCCGGCAATTAATGTTTCCAACTTATAAACTGTTTAGCTCAAAGAAATGTAAGTTAATCTAGACAGATTGCTGTGGTCAGTGACGTTCAGGAGACTGCACAGAAGGTCGCACCCGTGTCTTGATTTAGGGTGGGGGATTTTCTGTAGGCTGGAAAGCCGAGCTAGTGGCTGGCGATGTGTCATCCGATCAGACCGAGTCCGACTGACGATTGGGTATTGCGTCGGCGTTTCTCAAACGGTGTGGTTTCACTTCTGAGTTTGTCTATACTGTCGAAACGTTTCAACTAGTAAGGTCTCTGAGCTGCAGAAGAACTCTCTCATTATTTTAAAATAAATACATTTTTTTATTACATATTATCATATTGCCAATAACTAAAAGATTGAATGCTCGATCATACAAGGACTACAGAACGTTAAGCCTGGTGTCTCCTGCGTCAAAAATAATTACCCTAATCATCCTTCAAAGAATAGAAAGTAACATAGAGAGCCGTTTGACAGAAGATCAGTTTGGTTTTACGAAAAGTATGGGAACAAGTGAGGGAATTTTGGCATTAAGACCGATAATAGGAAAACGACTGAGGAAAGACAAAGCGACATTTATAGCTTTTGTTGACTTAGGTAAAGGCCTTCGATAACGTTAAGTGGAACAAGCTGTTCACTATTCCACACAAAACAGGAGTGCCCTACAAAGAACGAAGATTGATCCAAAATCTGTACAAGCACGAGTCAGGCATAGACCACCAAGAGGAAGCGAACATTGAGAAAGGAGTAAGACAGAATGTTCTCTGTCCCCATGTTTGTTTAACTTATACGTCCAAGAAGCGATCGATATAGTAAGAGAAGAGACACCCATCTCGGAATAAACATACACGGGGAAATAGTGGACATGATTAGGTTCGCAGATGACATAGCAGTGACTGGAGAGAGTAACGAAGATCTACAAAAGATTCTTGACACAGAATGAAGAATGAATTCAATATGAAAGTAAAAATATGAAAGTAATTGAACACAAGACCAAAGTCCTAGTCTGTAGTCGGAAGGAAGAAGATCCAGTCAGAATAACTCTTGGAAATAATGTTCTCCAGGGAGTTAAAGAATATAACTATCTAGAAAGTAAAATCACAAGTGAAGGACTTAGCAGCAAGAAAATTATAAGCAGAATTAACCAGGCTAAAATTGCTTTCAACAAACAAAAACCTCATCACTTCAAACACTATCAGCCTAAAAATAAGGAAGAATCTAGTAAACACATACGTGTGGAGTGTTGCCCTATACGGGAGTGAATCTTGGACAATTGGAGAAGTAAAGACATACGTGTGGAGTGTTGCCCTATACGAGAGTGAATCTTGGACAATTGGAGAAAGTGACAAGAAAAGACTCCAAGGATTTGAGACCTGGTGCTACAGAAGAATATTCAAGATAAGCTGGAGGGAGAAGATAACGAATGAGGAAGTCTTTAGAAGAGCTCAGGAGGAGAAGAGATTTCTGCGAAATTTAAAAGGCAGAAGAGCTAAGTTTATGGGGCATATACTACGACACAGTGGGTTGGTTAAGAGAGTAATAGAAGGAACAATTGAAGGGACGAATCACAGAGGTCGACCCCGTTTAGACTACATGAAACAGCTTATGGTCGATACGAACTGCACATCATATTGTGAGTTGAAAAGAAAAGCAGAGAAGCGTGAAGAATGGCGAGCTGCTGCCAACCAGCCTATGGGCTGCTAACCTAGAAGAAGATTATTATATAAAATCTAATTAATGAACTTTTATAAAGCTGTGAGTGAAGTTCTTTGTATGTAAGACGATCTTTAGCGTTAACAGAGAAGCACCACGTGGACGAGACCACACCTGACCATGCATGAGCATACGTTTGTGTGTTTCCATAGACATCTACACGCCTATATCCAATAGTTTTCCCAAAGATACATAAAAGACAACGGTGTGTAAAGTTTTTTTTCCAAACGTAGCTTACAAACTTTTTAAAGGCGATCCAAAATTCTCAAGGCCTGCTTTTGGCAGATATTAATTGTCTTAAATTTATTAAAGGTACCGAGTTGGTATTTTGAATAAAATTCCTCATAATTTGATACGCTACATAGACTTTTACATTTTTTTTTTTAATTTTGACTTCCATTTTTGGCCCGTGGTGCCCCTGAAGTTAAGAAATATTGAAATTAAAAACTACACTTCGATTGGGATAACATTCTCATTTTGACTGATACCTGACATGGATTTTACAATTTTTCAGAATTTTGATCCATTTTTTGGTTCTGGTGTTCTGAAATTTCTAAAAAAAATTATTGTGTAATGCTTAATAATATGTTATTAACTGTGATAAAATTAATTTTTGTAATATAATCAAGATTGCGTTACGTCGACTCAGAATACTTTATTTCGCGTTAATTGGTAAACTAGCGGTAAGCTCCACAGAAACTAGCGGTAAGCTCCACAGAAATTTACGAGCTGTTACGATTGGTTAGTTAATAAAAAAATAGAAGGACGATGGTTTGCAGTAAACAAGACTCTTCCCCCCCCCCATCTTGTTCTCTACCCTTTCCTGTCTTGTTATCTACCCCTTCCCTTAGCAGTAATAAGTTGTTATCCGTGAAACCCTTTCACCGACTACGGGAAGTACAAAATTCTCAGCCTCCAGCAAAATGTTTCACATATTAAATTAATTAAAACTTAATTCACATTAAACGAGAGATTAATTTTTTCATGAAGAGAATTAATGGAATTTTCCTTTGATTCCGGTGCCAGATTTGAAGTGTTAATTAAAGACAGTACGCCAATTGAACAGGTCGATGAATGTAAATACCTAGGGGCACTAATAACACGGGAAGGCCTAGGAAAACCCGAAATCAAAAAAAATGAATAGAACAGAGCAGGAAAGCTTGAACTCTATTTGGTGGGACAAATACATTTCGAGAGCCACAAAGGTTCATATAGGAAAAGCTTTTGTTGAATCAGTTCTGTCTTACGGCTGTGAGGTATGGACGTTGAGCACGGAAATTATACTACACTTGAATGCCGTGGAAATGGATTATCTCCGCAGAAGTGTCGGAGTCTCAAGAAGGGAGAGAATAACCAGCGAGGAGATCAGAAGAAGGATGCATGCGGAAGACATAATTAGTAACAGAGCAGAACGAAGAGGCCTAACGTGGTTCGGTCACTTACTCCGAATGGATGAACAGAGATGGCCGAGGAAAATATTTCAGTGGAAGGCCCAGGCAGAGGAAAAAGGGGCAGACCTACACTGTCCTGGTATGAAAACATGAGGAAGGCCATGGAACATCATAACTTGGCAGAAGAAGGTGCACAGGACAGAAATAGATGGCGGTTAGCTGTGGGTATGCGGCAACAGCCGATGAAAATCCCTTTGACAGAGAGAGAGAGAGAATTAATGGAATCGATCATTGATGCAGCGTTGTGAGGCTCCCACCGTCTATGACATTAACATGTACAGCTGCGTAGAAACATTATTACCACGATTCGTCGATAGCGGCTTTATGTATCGTACATCGTGATTATCTAACGTCTTATTTCCATTTTGCACTGGCCATAAACGTATTCCGAATGTCTGTCACCAGTCTCGCAAACCAATCAAACAAATCCTGTATTTTCGTCTGTTTCGGCCGTGTAAAGCTGAACGAAAATTAGTTTGCAATCATGCGAGAATATTGTTAATGTAATAGGGGGAACTCATATTTTCAAAAATTCTGTACTACAAGTAAGTGTACAGTTTTCTGATTTACATTCGACTTAATAAAAATCGTAGCTTTATAAAAGAAAGTCAGCTCACGGTACCAGGCCTCAGAGCTTCTTGCTTTCTGATCTCGCACTGCGTTAATGTTATAAAATACAACATATTGTTATTGTACAAAGATGGTGTCTTGTCATCAACGCATCATTTGTATCATTCATGCTCGGCTTGTGTAACTCTTATTTCTTCATAGGTTGTATCCGTTTTGAAGTCTTCATGAATGTTATCATTCCAATCATATCATGAGTCATTTACATTTCCTTGCAGTATCTACTAAGCTAGAGACTTACACATTGAATAAAAATTAAATTCAATCGATTCTGATAATTTCATCCGCTTATAGTAGATACCTGCCTCTAATAATAAAAAAGTTTCTCACAGGCCAACTTTTTATAACGTAATTGGAAAAATTCGTGACCAAACGTTACATATTATTTGTTTAACAATTATGAAGTGTACAGACAGAAATTAAGTATTCCGTCGTCTTGTTGACATATTAAGCGACAGAGTGAAGTAAAAACAGTCCATTTACGTCAATTAACAACGGAAATACGACGAGTTAGTTTTTCAAGTTCAATAAATTGTTGAAAAGTAGGCTACAAGTTATTGCTTTTTTATTTATTTTTTAGTTTCGTTTGTGGTAAAAATAATATAAAAATTTGTATAGTACTGCAGAGTAACGGTTCTGATATTTTTAAAGTTTGAAAATTATAAGCCTGCAACTTTAATTTTTTGTTGACTGAATTTTCAAGTATCTACATTACATACAAGCGGAAAAACCCCTTATACGTAATGTATTCCCCTATCTTCCACATTGTGCCTTGTGACTTGTGAATAAAGTATAGTTCTCGAAGGCCTCTTGAATTTTGACATTGCTTTCCATAGTATATTTTGTTGATTTAATAACTCTTCTTTGTATAGGAGTAACTTACGTACTCAGCTCATAGTAGTGGTGGCGGTGGTGGTGGTGGGGGGGTAGTAGCAGTAGTGGTGGTAGTAGTAGTAGTAGTAGTGGTAGTGGTAGTAATGATAGTAGAGAGATATTTTATATCGAGTTAAAAGTTTCCCCCATTACAACCTGGCATTGGGCGTAGTTAATTCCTGTCTTCATTTTCACTTAACTTGGACTCAGGCATACTATATTTACTTAAAAGTTGAAGAAGGAAAAGGGACCAATACGGTTCTGCAGCTTGAAATATCGCCTGATGGAAGTGAAACAGTCCGACGTGTTCGGAAGCGTTGATCAGCGGTACCAATGACCTGGCCGTAGCAGACGCATAAAGTTTCTGTAGTTACAACTCCCAACGGGTTGGGGTTTTCAGTTTTGCACATAGTGATAGCCTGGGTTTCTCACGATGGTTTAACTTTGTATAACGTATTCGCTTGCTCTTTTCTGTGGTTTCCGATTCCTGGGCAGAATGTTAAGCGTCACTCAGGTGATGGAAACTAGTATTTTGAATACTTGCTTACTTTACGTTTTCCATATCAGCACCTGATAGGCGAACACTCGTGTCACCAATTTTTATTAAAATTGAGATAATGACACATTATAATTTCTTGCTCTGTACATTTTTATGTTGTAAGAGATGGTATCTCCAACATGAACAGTTAACACTGTATGCATACTGTATGAAAAATAAGTAAATCCAATTTTGTAAACAGTAAACAGTTGTAAAAGTAGCAAGTGCCAGAAATAAATGTAAAAAGAAAACATTAATATTTTCCTTCACAGAATTAGTAATTACATGAATTGTAATATAAATGCATGTAAAACAAAGTATATTTTGATGACAAGGAATGAGAGAAGAGAGAAAGGAAGAATAAAATTAGGCAACCACAGTTTTGAGGAAGTCCAAGAATTAAAATATCTCGGAAGCACAATTACAGAGAATAATGAAACAAGCGAAGAAATCAAAGCAAGAATAGCATCGGTAAACAGAAGCTACTGCGCATTAAAAAATATATTCCAATGCAGGAATGTATCAAGAAATGTCAAAAAGAAAATATTCACCACAGTAATCGGACCTGTAGTAACATATGCAAACGAGACATGGGTACTGAAGTTGGAAGATATGAAAAACCTCGGTGTTTTCGAGAGGAAGATTCTCAGATCAATTTATGGACCAGTGTGGGACGCAGAGAAGTAGAGGATAAGAAGAATTCGTGAGTTAAGAGACCTTTATGGAGAAGCGGACATAGCTGCGGCAGTGAAGGCGGAAAGGTTGAGATGGCTGGGTCATGTCGTGAGAATGAGAAGTGACAGAGGCCCAAAAATGGCATTGGAAAGGAAGCCGGAGGGAGTAAGGAGGAGAGGCCGTCCGAGGAGTAGATGTTATGAAAATGTGGAAGGGGATTTGAGGGAGATGCAGGTGGCAGGTTGGAGGAGTAAGGTTCTGGACAGAGAATACTGGAGGAGAATCGTTGAGCAGGCCACGGTTCTATAGGTACCGTAGTGCCAGAAAAAGAAGAAGAAGAAAAATAATATAAGTGCCTATATTATCGGAATGAAGTATATGGGCTTGCATAATAACACGAACAAATCACTCTTGTAATTATCTTTACTTTTCGTTTACTCTGAACTAGTTAAAGCGGAGTTACGATCATTTACCTCTCAGGTTCTGATAAGTATTCAGACACACGTGCAGTTACAGATGTTGTGCTTCTAAGTAAAGTCCTGTTGCGTAGAACGATACATTTGGGTCCTCGCAAAGCAAAGACTCCAACGAACGTTTTTTTGAATACTAAAACTCATTTTCTTTTCTTTGCCAGCCGTACGTAAGACTTCGCTGTTCGACACATTCGCCATCAAAGTGTCTTTCATAAGTCTTCGATATACCCAAAGTTCAAAAGCCCAGTTCTGTTCAATCTCGGCCAACTGAGATATCTTCTACCTGAGGCACAAAATAAACTGCACCTCTTCTTCTTCAGCACTACAGCTCAACGTGAACCCCGGTTTCCAACACAGATCTTCTCCAGTGTCTCCTATCCATTACCATCTCACATCCTTGTAACCCCCCACATCCATTCTTCTTAGATCTTCTAGCACATCATCCAACCATCTTATCCTTGGTTGGCCCCTCTTTCTGCTTTTGTAGACTTGCGCCCTCGGGATTTTCTTTGGCATACGCTGATCATCCATCCGCTCTAGGTGACCTAGCCATTGCATTCGTTGAGCCTTTACGAATCTTACATTGTCCTCATGCTTCACTAGCTCGTCTGTCTTCTGGTTATTTCTTATTCTCCATTCGGTCCATAAACACGTCTTATAATCTTTGTTTTGATTATTCATCTTCTTTTTTCACAGCACTAAACTAATATAGAATATTGAAACTTTCAACTTGTGAAACTTACTTGTCTTTTCTTCCCGTACGCGTTTCGGCGTGATGTGCGCCTTCGTCAGCTTTGAGACAGACTACGTCAGCTTTGAGTCTGTCTCAAAGCTGACGAAGGCGCACATCACGCCGAAACGCGTACGGGAAGAAAAGACAAGTAAGTTTAACAAGTTGAAAGTTTCAATATTCTATATTAGTTATAACTTTTCTTTCTAACCTTCTTAGTGTTTCTTGCTCCTTTTTTGTCAATGTCCATGACTCGCCTCAGTAAGTAACAACTGGTCTGACAAGTGTTACGACTAATAAGTTTAGTCCTCAATAGTCTACTGTTGACATACTGTAATATGCCCTATTTCCTATTTGTATCCTGTTATATGTTGTCGTGTTTATGGACCCTTCAGTATCTATCATGTTACTCAGGTATCCGAACTTATTATTAACTGCATCAAATGAATTGTCCTCTTTGCATAAATTATATAGATTTCTTCTCCTTTCTTATGTAGAAATAAGCGTGTATTTAGTTTATAAACTGCACCCCAGGACATTTAATTCGATTCATGTCATGGCTTGTTAGACGTTCAAGTCTCTGTTCTACAGATCAAGAAGGCGTAACAACACAGCATAACAATCGTCGGACTTAAGATTCAGTCTTCTGTCGGCGAGGAATGTTTTCTTTTTGTACAAGAGATAATTAATAATAAATAATTTACTAAATATAATAATGCCACTACCGACTCGTAACACAAAGTTTTTTATATGTAAAACGTAAAAGTTTTACCTTATAGCCTGAACCAGTTTTCGCTTATTATAACCTTCGTCAGAGGCTGCCACTGGGAACGCTGTCCGTCTTGTTCATGGCGACGGTGTCGACTTTTGAAGGATCGATGTTGTGTGTGTGGGGTGTGATATGTTCGGATAATGCGTGTGATTTGAATTGTGCCTGTTCGTTGAGGATGTCGTTTTTATGTGTTTTTGTGTGTTTGTATATTTCCAGTTGTTCAAGAGTGTCTAGTTTTCGGTCTTTTGTGTGTACGTGTAGAATGTCCATGTTGTTGTCGATGTTTGTGTATGTCGACGCCGTCGCCAAGAACAAGACGGACAGTGGGAGCCTCTGACGAAGATTATAATAAGCGAAAACTGGTTCAGACTATAAGGTAAAACTTTTACGTTTTTACCCATAAAAAACGTTGTGTTCCGAGTCGGTAGTGATATAATTATATTTAGTTAATCAACGGATACGTAATGGACAACGAAATCCAAGAAAATAATTTACCGTTTTAATTATCGTCTGATTAAAGTTTACCGTATGCACACAAAATAAATAACTGTTTTTAATCATATTTCTTTCTTTTAGAAGTTCATAGTATTATTTTGTCGCATAATTTATGGAATGGTTATAGAAACTTGTGTTGAACACAGAAGTGCACTTCACGAAAGCAGTTACAAAGTTTCTAGTAATAAATGGACAGTTCAGTTCACGGGTGGACGACAACGCTGCAGAGTTCAACAATGGCTTTATTGTCGCCGACAGCGGTCGCTCCGACTATTGTCTCCCGTCGTTGGATTGGTTTTGTTTGTGTAATGGTCGTGTCGTACTCTGTACAAGTCGTACTTCTTCCCGTTCATCTATTGGACGCCCCGTATACTATCGCCGCGTGACAGATCACCCGTCGTCTTCCTTGTTATCGCTCGTAAGTCTTCTTTCCGCGTTAACACAACAAAAACTGTAACAGAGTAATCTCATTATTTCTGCTCGAGCATAATCTTGATTTATAAGATGAAAGTGGGTTATTTTTGTATAGTACACGGTGCTTGTGAACTTTATATAAATAAAGTTCGCCTTGTGAACTCGTAGGCAAATAAATAAATAATAGTCTTCTTCAGCGCTTCCTCCGCCTCCTCCTTCTTGTATATTTGTGCGATCGTCACAGCTTTTTTTGCCTTAATACATACTGTTACGACTGTCTAACAGATCGTCGTATGGTACAGTGGAAAACAAAATACAAGTCACCAATGAAGTCACTGAATCACCAGCTTCAATTAATCACAAATACAGTTTATAATCAACTTGTACAATAATCCGAGCAAACTTTGTCTACACACGCAATAATGATGTCAACTAATAGAGTCCCGTATAATTATATAACGTGGCATAACACTTGGCCACAATACTTCGAACCCCACTGGAATAAATCGCCACTTAAACCGACTCCTCAGCGGCAGCTGTCGTTGTTTAAATAGACAGTACGAGTGTTCGAGAATAATCCATAATACGCGTCAACAACACTCGAAAACACTAGAGCGGAATTGATTGCGGCCTTGAACACGGTGCGCCGACCTGTATGGTCTGGAATAGCCTCGTTTGTTGACGCATGTTAAGTGTCGCGTGCACAAACACATTACAGCTGGGCTCTGCTGGGATAGTCGAGACACACGTAGAACGTTCTGTAATGTCATAACAGTATTTGTCTTAAAGGTCGTAGATGAGAAATTACTGTCATATTTGGTCGAACGCGTTTCAGTTCGTATAGGGTTTAGGGTTTACCAAACCATTGGTGGCTTTATCTTCGTTACTTTTTTGCTGTCTGTTTCCCAGAATAGAAAATATGGACTTGGGAAAGGTGAAAGAAACAAATTACAAGAGGAAATGAGTTCAAAATGAAAGAAGAAATGTGCTTCCTTCTTTAATTAGAAGAGACATTTTATAATATGAAGTTACTGATGAAACTAGAACGTAATCCGGGGAAGATGTGGTGATTTTACAATTGAAGTACGTAACTTCTCCTTCTCCGTCTCCCTGTGTTTCCTGTATCAAACCGGAGCTCTCTCTCTCTCACTCTCTCTCTCTCTCTCTCTCTTTTCACACTTCACAACGACACTAGCATGCTTCTAATGTTCTTGCCTGCCCTATTGCAGCTAATTTTCACGTTATGAAACACTCTACAAGAGTGAATTCTTAAACTTTCACGGCCGGGGTAAAAATTATTGAAACGGTTGAATGGCGGGCTATTATGTTTGAAGAACCAAACGCTTCGGCCTCACCAGCAAGGGCGTCTTCTATGAGCAAAAACAGTTTGCCTGTGCACTGAAGCGTTTACGGCGAACACCTGCTGGCACTCTTTACCACTGAAGATGGCCGAAACGCTTGGTCCTTCAAACATAAGACCACGGACTAACGGGCCGGCATTAAACTGTTTCAATAACACTGTACAAGACTGTTTGTGCATGTGCGGAATTAATGAAAATTTTGTTAGCCTCACATGGAGGTGTTTGACCACTCCGCATCTCTAAGCCACTGTTAAAAATCTATCGTCAGATATATAACGAAAAGGCTGTTTGAAAGGCCCACATTGTCATGACTGTTTCATCAGATCATAACATAAATACATTGGAGATTTAAAGAATGCTCAGTAGCAGCAGTACAATTATTTCCGTTGGTTATTTCCGTCCAAGGTTGGACCCTTCCTATTAACCTAGGGCTTCTTCAAATTTTCCACTTGCCGACCCCTTTTTCCCCCTTTTTCGCGACCCTACGTATAGAGGTATATAAACTAGGAATACGAATTAAAACATTTGTTGATAATAAATCATAAAGAAAATTTGTTTGAAAACAATTCTTTGGTGCACATACGAATGTAATTCTACCATGTATTAAAGGCAAAGCTAAATATTCATACTAATGAGCTGGGTGTGCTGTTGTTTACTGTTACATAAAGACTTTATAAATCATGGACGAATATTTGGTACTGGAGGACGTGAGCTTCAACAAATGTTTTGCAGAGTTAACCGATTTTTTGATTTAATAAACGTTAATGCTGAAAATGCCGCTTCGCATAAATAGGCCTACGTAGTACAAAATGTTAGGCTGGGGTTGATCTCAGGGGGAACGCGTCGGAAGGGCGTTCCGGAACCTCTTGGATCTAAAGATAAATTATCGAAAAAAATATATGCAAATGAAAACCTAATTATTACAAGAATGTACTATTACCTACTTTTTAAATTATTATGCAGCCCTACTACAAAACTAAACATTTGTCAAAAGCAGACACCAGCACTATTCTTCATGTTAACTACTAGCGTTCATTTTTTGTTTTACAGAATTGCAATGTTGTCTGCGTTTTGCCAATAAAAAAACGAATATTACAGCTTTTTTATTTGAAATCAGAAAATCAGAAACTGGCCCCCCCCCCGTTATTCTATGGCCCAGAAAGCTGTACAAAACTTAACTTTTTTTGGAGTTCTGCTTCAAAAAAAAAGAAAGGTAGGACAAACAGTAATCCCGTAAACACAGAACAATTTTATGAGGCACTGAAAAAATCTATTGAAAACAGACTGCGTAGTGAACAAGATCTTGAGCTAATATAAAATATAAGTATATTTGTTTCTGTACAACTTTTGAATTGATGCGTTCCGGCACCTATAATTTCAACCACTGGGTAGAAGTATGTTTGGTTTGGCTAAAATTTCTGCTACCCCAAATTTAATTGCGCGTTAACTCATATGGGGTCGCCACCCACACTTTGAGAACCCCTGTACTAACGCATAATTATTGCTTGTTTGTGTACACATAACCTATAGAATTATGCGACTCTTTCCTAGAGTCTCTTCACGGGACAGACATGTTTAGACCCCTTTCTATTCGGACCTACGTTATGTGCTTTTTCGTTTTTTTACATAACGAATAGTACTGAGCTAAAAACAAAGCTTTAGCAAGTTTATTTTTGCTAATGAAGTCCTATTTATCAACAGGAAAAGTTACAGCGTGGTCTGAAAGCGCACGTAAATTATTTAATGTAGTAAGCTTACGCTGAATGTTTTGAAACATAATTATTCATTGTGTGCGGTCTCCAAGTTGCATTAATTAATTGAGAATAGGTAGATACCTGATTATATTGTCCTTCAGGCAACTTCAGTCGTTAGGTAGGACGCGTTTCGGGCTCACAGTCCCATCTTCAGGAGAAAATCACTCGAGGCGAGCTCGTCAGTACATAACAATTAACACGCACATAAAAACACTCAATTCATTATATACTCATATCGTGCGAGAACACGATGAGCATAGTCGAGAAAATAAAAGTGTACATCTCGATGATGCCTATCATGTTGACGCGCGATATGATTATGTAATGAATTCAGTGTTTTTATGTGCTGGTACTGAATGTTTTTGTGTGTGTTTTAATTGTTATACACTGACGAGCTCGGCTCGAGTGATTTTCTTCTGCAGATGGGACTGTGAGCCCGAAACGCGTTGTACCTAACGACCAAAGGAAAGTTGCATGAAGGAAAAATAATCAGGTATCTAACCAATTCTCAATTGAAACATAATGTCAGTGTCTGCAATCGTCGTTTGAATGTCTACGTACTATTCACATTAGACTGGTCAGGCGACTACTGCCCTGACAGGGGGGAGGGAGTGGGGGAGAGAGAGTGAGCGAGAGAGAGAGAGAGAGAGAGAGAGACGTGTTCGTATCATACATAGTAAGAAGCAGTGTGAAATACTGAACCTTTTGAACTAAGAAAATGTAACATATGTATTTAGGGACTGTAAGCTTCAGTAACTTACGACCTGACGGTTTCACGTGAGAGGGTTATTAAACACATTGAGCACCCCTACTCCCATCCTTCTTTAATTCAAAAAGAGGACAAGGACGTGTTTGAAACACCGTTCGAAAGGTTCTCTCCTCTTACTCTAAGAGGGGGGGGGTCACCTTTGAACAGCCGGAGCGAGACAGTTTTACGAGTCCCGTATAAAGCGTTTTAAAACGCTATTACGTACGCTGTTTACAGCCGTGTAACGCGTGTTATGGCGATGTTAAAACTCTATTAACGCTACTACAAAGAGTGCAGCTGTTTGTTGTTTTCTTCTTTTTTTTTATTTATTGGAAAAATATCTCTAAGCGCTGGGTGCTTAAAAGTATATAACAATCAGTTAAACATCACAGGCCGTGGTGGAAACGAACGTGTGGTACGCGGTGGTAGGGGGATGCAGGCGCAAGTAGACTCGAGTCACACGGGGGATGATGTGATGCTGGTGGTACTACGGCAGCAGAGCAGAGCAGCACAGCTGAGCGGAGGGGTTTGGGGGTGGCATATCCCAGATATCTCACACGGCCGCTGCTGCTGCAACCCCTTCAATCGATTCTTTGGCCGCTCTCGTCGCCCGCCACTATGGCCACGCCTTTACTCACACTCTCCCCCCCCCGTGTGTGTGTGTGTGTGTGTGTGTGTGTGTGTGTGTGTGTGTGTGTGTGTGTGCGTGTGCTTGCTTGCTCTCTAGTGAGTGGTGGTGACTGGTAAAAACAATCGGCGGCCGTGTGTCCCTCTTTTTTAACCCCTTTCCGGGTTGGGTCGTTGTACTAGCGTAGAGTACTATTGTGTTGTTGCAGATAAGAACGGTGCTTACTCCGACACATGTTTTAATAATTTTTTTTTGTAGTTTTGTGTAATTAAAGTATTTTAAAAGTGGGACTGGATTTATCTACTCACAGTTAATGCTCGTATTTAATGCGTAAATTAATATGCGTACAACACAGTACTCTCCGAACATAACAAATTAGAACGTCTGAAAGTCATTGTAATTACTTCATCCTTAAATTCGTAGTGACCGTCAATCAATGAATTTTTCAGTGAAGGGTTTGTGAGGATCGGTCAAAAATATATCACAAATTTTAACTTATTTGTGTCGACGTTTCGACAGTGTTTATTGTCATCATCAGGACCTGTGCATGAATACAAAAGAAATGTCAAACAACAGAACAATTATTTGGGTGAACGTGTTTGTGTATGTGAGTGTGTCTGGGTGCGTGCGTATGTATGTATGATTGTATATGTGAAAGAGTTGAGATAGTTTGTTTACATCTTCAAATGTTTTCTTTAAGACAACGAGAAAATTATAATATCACAGAACTTAATTTATACACTATTACAATTTAAATTACTATATGTAATTTACAATATCCAATTGTTGATTATTGCTTTTATAATTAATTAAAAATATCATTACATATAGTAATTTAAATTGTAATAGTGTATAAATTAAGTTCTGTGATATTATAATTTTCTCGTTGTCTTAAAGAAAACATTTGAAGATGTAAGCAAACTATCTCAACTCCTTCACATATACAATGATACATACATGTGCACGCACACACGCACATACACGAACACGTTCACCCAAATAATTGTTCTCTTGTTTGACATTTCTTTTGTATTCATGCACAGGTCCTGATGATGACAATAAACATTGTCAAAACGTCGACATAAATAAGTTAGAATTTGTGTTATATTGTTGACCGATCCTCACAACCCTTCACTGAAAAATTCATTGATTGACGGTCAGTACGATTTTAAGGATTTACTATTAATAATATATTAAGAAAATAGGTGTTATCTCTGGGAATGTAGGTAGCCTTTTAATTACCTGCATTGAATGAATAGGGTATCCTGTTCTCTGCTTTATCCTCCATAATGGCGCTCTATCCAACCTGTCAAATGTTTTTTCGAGGTCGACAAACGCAAGATGTGTCTCTGCATTAAATTAATTTCTCTTTTCCACTATTTATACTTGAGTAGTCTATACTTACATAACATTAGGAGAGAATGCTATAGGTGGGTGTGTGTCCGATTGCTCGGTTCACGTTGTTCGATTTAAACGTATCTCTCTCGGCATTGGGGCTCTGGTACAGGCCTTGCTTGGGCGGATGACACGAGTAACTAACACATACGGCATCTATACGAGAATTCGCATAACGATAGAATCTCCTATTGTCGTGGATATTAGTAAGCACTTCCGGCTGGCCCGAAGTGTAATGTAATTTGAATGTCGGAAGAACTCAGCAAATGTTGGGATGACGGGAGTTCAGCACGTGCTATCGGTATCTTCCCTCTTCCCATTTCTGGTTACGTGTCTCGTTTATGAATTTCCAGCCTCCGGTTGTGGTCTTCCATCCCCTCTTCTACTAGGGTTTCCTCTCCTTCTCCTGCTCACGGCTTTCAACTGCTCCTTTCGCTATCCATCGCTCTGGGTCTTCTTTTCTTATACTATACGTACTGTATTTACCTCTTTTCTTCAGTGTAATCTAGCGCGTCTTTCTCTATTGTCATTAATCTTTCGAATTCCTGGTTGGTAATGCTATCCCTCTCTCTAACTCTACAGCCTTTCAGAAATCTCATTTATGCTCCCTTAATTTTGTTTTTGTCCGTTTTGTCGTTTTGACCAAAATTTTGCTCGTGTCCTAATGCCGTTTCATAGCGTCGCAAATTCTCTTGTGGTGGTTTTGTGATGTGGTGCTACATCTTTCCCGTAGATCAGAATTCAACTGTTTAACAGGTTCACAGTTTGTGCCAAGTCTGATCGTCATCTTTTGTTAACGGGTTCACAGTTTGCGCAAGTCTGATCGTCATCTTTTGTTAACAGGTTCACAGTTTGTGCAAGTCTGATCGGCATCTTTTGTTAACGGGTTCACAGTTTGTGCAAGTCTGATCGTCATCTTTTGTTAACGGGTTCACAGTTTGTGCAAGTCTGATCGTCATCTTTTGTTAACGGGTTCACAGTTTGTGCAAGTCTGATCGTCATGTTTTGTTAACGGGTTCACAGTGTGTGCAAGTCTGATCGTCATCTTTTGTTAACGGGTTCACAGTGTGTGCAAGTCTGATCGTCATCTTTTGTTAACGGGTTCACAGTTTGTGCAAGTCTGATCGTCATCTTTTGTTAACGGTTCACAGTTTGTGCAAGTCTGATCGTCATCTTTTGTTAACGGGTTCACAGTTTGTGCAAGTCTGATCGTCATCTTTTGTTAACGGGTTCACAGTTTGTGCAAATCTGATCGGCATCTTTTGTTAACGGGTTCACAGTTTGTGGAAGTCTGATCTTCATCTTTTGTTAACGGGTTCACAGTTTGTGCAAGTCTGATCGTCATCTTTTGTTAACGGGTTCACAGTTTGTGCAAGTCTGATCTTCATCTTTTGTTAACGGGTTCACAGTTTGTGCAAGTCTGATCGTCATCTTTTGTTAACGGGTTCACAGTTTGTGCAAGTCTGATCGTCATGTTTTCTTCTATTGTGTAACTTTTTTTCAAAATTTCTAAACCCTAAAACCATAAATCTTCTTAATTACTCCCTCCGTCATCTATAATGAGAAGATTCTTCACTTATTTTTCTGCTGTTCTCAAAAATTTCGTTTTATTTAGACTTATTTCAAGGCGGTTTTTCTAATACTGTATGTAACTCGGATCTATCGGATCTACAGATGACAAACACGCTCTTTTGCTCCATACGAATATGTTGTAACAGTAGCGTGTTCGTTTCTTATTCCGTCTGAATGTCTGCGTATTTTCTTACCACATTTTTCAAAAACGGTTTTTTAATTATTACAAAATTACAGATTTACTCGTGTTTGTTGTAACTGAATATGATATTTTCTAAATAATAAATTGAGACGTTTGGCTGGGTCGTATAGCATTTATGAAGTCATAAGATTTTTTGTACAGTTTTACACGGTTAAAAGTTTTTTTTTTAATGTGACTTTTTCGGTGTTTTAAAATAATTAATAACAACTTTACTAGGTTTCCTGTGCTTCTGTGTGTACTAGAATTTATTTTTTCTAATGTAGTTATCAGACGATAATTGTCTTTACCTGTGAAAATGGAAGAATTTCTTTCCCGATCCTTAAGGAATAGTTCCAGTCAGTATAGGAAAGTGTATTGCAGCGTAGCAAAATAAATATTGTATAGATAGGTATAATGATAATATAAACACAGTATATATCTGGAGGTAGGAAATTTATTAACTTACAAAATTTATACTTCTGTCTTATTAAGTTTTCCAACATACAGGTATTTATTTAATTATTTAAACTTTTAAATAAAGAGTTCACTTATTCTTTTTTTTTTTACAAAGTTTATTTGGGTTTTTCAAGTTAGTTTATTTGGGTGTCGAATTCCACAACTAACGTCGATGTCCGTCGATCAGCTGTTGATGCTCCGTTGCCCGTTGACCTTGGCGTAGCTGACACTCGTTTCACGCACACGCCGCGGTTATCAGTCTGTTATTGATTATTAATTGATCTCAGGGTTTTCGTAATGGGTAATTAAATAGATCTGTGTATTATGCTTACACAATCCAGGCTCTTCAAGTGTTCTTGCGTCAATCAGTAATACCCCGATGGATATTGCTGTCATAAGCGGAAAAATCTTGCACTTACGCGAAAATCACTAATATTGATCTATTTAAATTTTGTTATAGTTTGAGTTCTGCGACTCTAGATAACGTATACGAGAAACTCGCAACGTAAACCTAAGTTCTATGTCAGTTATAGAATATACGCGTCCGGACACGAAAAACTCGCGACAGTCAGTACGACTATAACGTCTCATACGTTATAATATCGGGAACCTGGTTAATTGGCTCAGGTCAATTAAACAGGCTGACATAATATTAACAAACCCATAATTAACTGAAATATAAACAAACGCTAAATAGGATCCCTTGAATTCAGGAATTTAGATAGGGGTTTGTAGATTTATTCACTCACCTTTTTAGGCAATGACATCTCTTTATTACATACTGTGTTAACATCATTGAAGAAAATTAGTAATAGGTATACTAAAGACAAAAATATTTGCACATTTCGTACAATTGAAATGAGTGTAAGTCATGGGTGAACATAACTTGTACTACCCTCGGATCCGAGTTGTTTGTTCCTGTATATGATATTACAAATAATAATCTTTATTTTGTGCCATCTGAAGAATGGGCTTATTTAACTTTAGAGTGTTATACTCCTCAAATTCATTAAATTTAACACATCTTAATACATATCATGAAATTACAATTTTATTGTTAATGAGGTCAGTCTTTTGTGTTTTATTCTTCTCATATTTTGTTATTTAAGTGTGTTTCATATATATATTAGTTTAAGTTAAGTTCTGAACCACGGAAGTAGAACTTCCGTGTCACCTGTGTGTAACATGTCCTCGGCGAATCGGCGCTTCTGTCTGTTGTGCAGGGTGTCTGGGAGATCTTCTGTCTATCGTGTGTTGGTGAAGTATGGTTTCATTATTAAAGATGAGTAGTCTGTCTCTTCTTTAGATTCTTGTGGTCTGTTTTAGGTGGTAACTTTCACTGGTGTTCACATTGTTGTACCGCACATACTGCTTATGGTTAACAGTTACATGTTTAAAGTTTAACATTACATTTAGGTGATGTTATTTAAGTATAGAGATGTCATCGTCGTACACTCAAGTCATTTACAACATTCACATCATTCTGCGATTACACAAGCTTTACCTAGTCTACATGTTTTATATTGTCAACATAACTTTCTGTACGCTGTATCAGCAGCGGAGTCTCTGAGTCAACTGAACTCACTAACTATAGGGGTAATGGGGCTGTCCGCGCGCGGGTGGTTTCTCAGCGCGAAAAGTAGTTCTCAATTATTATTAATTATTTTCCTTTAATTTGCTTACCATTTAATTACATCACTCTATACTGTTATTATTCTTTTATGTAACACGAGGTCGTTAGGGATTTATTGGGTTCCAAATCTAATTTTATTAATTGATACATTGGCAAATCGGCATGTTACTACCGGTTTGGGGCATGGAGAAAGGGTTCTTCAGTACCTTATTAAATTATTTTAGTATTATAATTTTTTTTTTTTATTTATTGTGGGATTTAGGCATCTTAAATCGTCACACGACTTTCTATGACGTGACCTCGAAGCGAACTGCACGAAGTGTTCACCGGAGAGGATCGACTCGAATAATTTTTATAACTTCTGATTGGTTGAAATCTTAGATACGTCATAGATTTTCATCATGATAGACTGACTTGAAGTTAAAACTATGTCCAAGTCTGCAAAGGCGTGTCTAGATTTAATCTACAATTTTTATTATCCACTTGAAGATAACGATTTAAAAGAAGAATTAATTTAATTAAAAAAACATGTTTAAATTATAGTTCTGCAGTATTGGATATATGAAAAACGTAGCTTTCAATACGGTGCAATAACTCTGTCCAAGTTTGTTAATGAAGTTATTCAATAAAATGTGAATCACACGCGCACTCGCGCACTAACATTGCACTGGACATGATAGAGCATACAATTATGGATATTTTGACATAATTCATTTTTTTTACCCACACCTTAATTCAAAACATACATCTAATTTAAAAAAAAAGAATAAAATCAATTTACAACTTGTCTACGATCGTCAGAGAATGTGTTATAGCGCCAATATCCCAAGGATGATTTTCCTTGCACGATTTCTGTTACAGTATGTACAAATACAATGTGAAACAGTGAAATACCTGGGTCGACTTGTGTAGTTGAGAAGAGAAGTCGAACGGAAACAAGAAGTATCAAGTAGAGCGGAAGTGGGCGCAGTTGGCGGCACAAACGTCTACAGGATCGATAGAGTACGGAATACGAAAACAACGTAATATCGTAAATACATCCTGAAGCAGAGAAGGAGAGAGGTCGGACGGAGAGGGCGGGAAAACAGGCTAATCAGAACCGTAAAAGAGTACAATAACGTCGGGGCGGATATCTTCGACTCGATAGATCGACCGCGACCGGTCCTCACTCACCACGGTCGATTGGTTCCGCGATTAGTTGTGTAAATAAAAACGAACCGTCTTAGTCTTTAGAGCGGTTTCTGTGAAATTGTTTTAGTTATTTAATTCTGATTCTATATTATGTTTTACTTAGTTACTGTTGAGAGATCTGGTGTTTTTTTTTTAGTGCGTACGCTAACACAATATGCTAATATTTTTAATTACGTTTCGTGCATAGGTGTAATAGCTCATAGAGTTGTGTTATAAACAAAAAATGTTTCCGTACGCGTTATTCCGCGTATTTGCCTCTCAACGGTTTAACTCTATGTTTTATTAATACAACGTTAGCATGTTTTCATTATATAACGTGGTTAATTAACACAACAATTGTATGGCAACAAAGAGAGACTGGAAAGAATTAAAAGGATATAACACCAGACGACTACAATGCAAGACTTCGTTTATGTGATTTACCTAAGGTGGGAATGGACAAGTGATAGACTGGCAGGTTGTTATGGGGTTGGCCTGGAGCAGCGATTTTCAAACGCACCATCGTATCCGGTGGTGCGCCGTGAGAATTCAGATGAAATTATCGAGATGAAAGTCGTAAAATACTTTCGAGATAAAGAGTTTACGACTTACAATTTTAAGAAATTATACCACAATTTTTGTTCCAATTAAATCAGTTTTGATTTTTAATTATTTTAATAGCGTTGTTTTTAACATACTATATTTTACAACTCATCGTCATGATGATCATATCATCATCATCATCATCATCATCATCACCACTCCAAGGACTAGGCTTTAGACCTGTTCCGGAACCCATCTCCTCCTCGGTATACCGACATCTCTTTTCTCAATAGGGTGATAATCCAAGGCAACCACAGGTAGACGGATATCAGGCATGCGATTCAAGTAATCACACCATTGTCTTACAACTCTTAAAATATAATTTTGGCCTACATTTAACATACCTTATGGTATGGGCTTATAACATTACCTTATACCATATGGGCTACTACATGTGTGTAGTAAGTTTATATATATTACTTTGTCACTGGAAATATTTATTGATCGTTATGAAGTATGGTAAATATTAATAAATAATTGGCTTTCTTTTTACCTGTGTTCCGAAATTTTACCGTAATAATAGTTTAATATTCTACACGATTCTTGGTGGTACGTGTTGACGGGTGGATGAGAACAGGACCGGAGCCCCCCCCCCCCCAGTCGAAAAAGTTGTTTAGGCTCTTTTATTATCTTTTCAGTTGTCTACGCTAATATAGTAGTCACTCTTTCTTAAATAGGCTTTACAAACGGGTTTATTACACAGCGTTAGCGTATACTTTTGACATACGGTAACTTATGTAATATAGGAAAATCAATTCAGTCAATAAGTATCATGTAAACAATGTTTCAGTAATGCATATTTTTATTGTGTTATTACTGTTTACTTTAATGGGACTAATAATTTCAGTCACTTTAAAGATAGGTATGTTGATTTTTTTTTTGTATGAAGCCGACCCCCCCCCCCGGACCTCCAAGGCTAAATTCTAAGATACGCCACTGGGCGTTACTCCAAGTAACTAAATTTGCTGGAGTTCTACACCGTTCAGATGATCAGAAAAGCAGAGTTTTAGGGTGCAGACTAAGAGAAGAAAAGAAAGCCAACTTAGACGGCGCTTTGCAAGATTGCTCTTAAGAAGATTCTCTGGAAATGGCTGGTAAGATAGTAAGGCAGACAAGTATAGAGCGGGCGTTGTTATGACTCGCGGGCGTGGCTAAGCCTATATCTGTGTGTGGCTCATACTTTTCTTGTAGTTATAATTCGGTTATTTTAAAAACAGACTGTTAATATAGAAACGCCTGTTTGAGACCGCAAAGATTATCTATAGATTATCTATAAATTGTAATTCAACAACACACTTGTCTAAATAACAAACATAAATTTTCAAACTTACATAAAGTACAACTAGTATACTGTACTGGCTAAGCTGCAGGACTCGCTTGCTATTTGGGACGGAGTACATTTGTTGTATATAATATATTGAATACAGTGGAACTCCGCTGGTCCGAACTAATTGGGACCAAGTCCTGTTCGGATTGGCGTAAATTCGGATTAACCGGGTTATAGGTTGTAAAGTACTGTATATTATAAATATAAATTGTATAACGTGTATAAATAGTACCACATCCGTGCCTACAATCACAGTACTGTACTCCTTTTTGATCTTGCAATCTCTCTTTTATACTATAAAAATACAGTGAATACCAGTTAAATATTGCATTGGCTACTGTTAATTCCGATACCTACACTAGGTGACTCGCTTCAATGAACGACACTGAACAACTATAGAGACAGTGCAGGGACAGTGACAGACGGGCGCCGAGTGTGACAATAAGGTTACTCACGATTCCGATGAAAATGAAGAAGCAGATGATCCTGTGCCACAGATCTCACACGCCGAAGCAGCGAGAGCTTTTCAACTATCGTTAGCCTATGTAGAGCAGCATGCCAATGCTACACCGGCAGACGTCTTATTTTTGAGGAGCTGGCGGAACATCGCGGCGTCTGCTGGATTTACAGCTTTGCACCAGAGAAAAATGACTGATTTTGTGCAACACCTTAAGTAGTGTCTAGTTATGTAGTGTGTATTTATTGTACTTTTTTTGTGTTTTACATACTTTTACTGGCACTAAACTGTAAGTATTGTTTTTTTCATTCATTTTACAGACGCTAATTTTGATAACGTAATTCAAAACTTTATTTTGCCATATATTTAAAACAATCTAAAGTACTTAGTTTTAATAAAAATTTCACTAAAAATGAATTAGTGTGTATTTATCTAAGCTTTTTATGTACAAATTATATTGATATGTTCCAGTTATTTTGTCGTATTTTTTATTTCTTTGTCCAATTTTTAGACCCTTTTTTCAAACTACCGATTCGGATTAAGCGGGTTTTCTGACTAACGGGGTTCCACTGTATTTATAATAACTTTACCTCAACAGGTTTTCCCTTATTTGGAACATGTCACTAGAATGTGTTGGAATTCCCAGCTGGAATGTCATTTTTTTTAAATGTATCTCTTTTTTGGCCCTGGGGTCCCACAGTTTTGAAATTTCCAAAACTTAACACTACATTCAGATGCTGGTTAACATTCTCTTTAATTTGATAACCCACATGAATTTTTGCGATTTTATCAAAAATTTCACTCATGTTTTAGGCTCTAACGTCGAGAAATATTTTAATTTTCAAAAATGAACACTACATTCAGATTGCGGTAGAAATTCCCTTTAAGTTGATACCCTACGTGGGATTTTCCAATTTTTTCACAAGTTTACCCCCCCCCCACATTTTTGGTTCCCATCCTCAATTTTTATAGGGATCAATCTAAAAATATTATATAAAAATTATCCCGATTAGCGCTTTCAAGCTTCACAGCTCATCGTCAGATCGGAATTGAAAGATATAATGTGAAAACAAACCCTTCACCCCCATCTCACCCCACCCTGCTCACACACAACAATCTATAATTCAGATGTCCCTTCCCCCCCCCTGAGATGGTGGTGAAGGGTTTGTTTTCACATTATATCTTTCAATTCCGATCTGACGATGAGCTGTGAAGCTTGAAAGCGCTAATCGGGATAATTTTTATATAGTGGTGTGCAACAGTGATCATTCTGCTTGTGATTTCAACCACTAACACAACTTTCTTCATTAAAAATATTATATCAGTAATATTTTAGTTACTTATGTTGAGATAACAACAGTAATTAATATAATTAAATGACAAGTTGGATGGAAATAAATATTAATGTAAATAATCTTAGGATGTAAATAATAATGTCCATAATAATCATTGATGGGCATAATAATCATTATCCTCACCACACATTCCAGTCAAGATTCTAGACGTTTTTTGTCTTGGCAGGGATTATCGCTGATTTCTTCATTGGTCTTTCTTTGTCTCCAAAACTTAAAGGCTTGAATTACTTCAAAGCATTTTACCAAACTACATTGAAGAGGTGCCACTGGCCACAAGAAATTGCACGGTTTTTAGGAAAATGGTGGTCGAACACACTTCAATCACAATGTACGTCGTTTTTAGATGAACGTTGTGGTGAAGGATGGACTGGATGCGGCAAAACATACAGTCGGCTGCTAGAGCACTTGATCTGATCTAAATCTGTTAGATTTTTACCTGTGGAGCACCTTGAAACCACTGTGCATTCAATTATATTTCAAAATATTTAGGATTTACAGCAAATAATTATTGAAGTTTACCAGTAAATCTTCGTTCTAAATATGTCATTCACAAGTCGGGTTACCTGTTCCACCTTCACCGCCTTATCCATATCTTCAAGCACCTTTACGCAGATCTTCAGTTAAAAGTAAAACAAAATGTGATTTTTATCAGATATTTTCGTTCGTATCGTCAACACTATTTTGTTAAAATTCCATTGTTGAATTTAATTCGATTTTTCGCATTTTGTGTGTGTGTGTGTGTGTGTGTGTGTGTGTGTGTGTGTGTGTGTGTGTGTTGTAGGTGTAGAGAGAATGGTAGACAAAGAGAGGGAGAAGAAAAGAGAAAGATAAAGTTTATGAGATGAGACAGTGCACGATAGTGTATGAGATGTTTTCGTTCACAGAAAGTATAGAGTTTCGATGACATAAACTATTCAATGGCATAATACTGTAGTTACAAAAACGGTGTTGACGCTTTTGGGAACATTTCAAATCTCCATGTAAGTAGCAGTAAATACGCTTCGAGGAAGATTAGACCAGTACACTTTTGAGATGTAAAGCACTTTGAAGCTTTTACGTATAGTAATACAAAATGACTACACGTTTTACTGATCGTACCGTAAACCAAGTCTTCCACTGTATTTATAACACGATAAAGTAAACAATGACATAACCTAATTATAATGGTTTCCAATCTAATTCAGTACCATCCAGTGGCGGCCGGTGCTTAGGATGCACAGCCCCCATTAAATCCCCAAGTGTATTTTAAATTATAGAATTATGAATAAGACAATAAGTAATAATAGTGTTTGAAAGCTAAATCATCGTAATTAATCATTTGCCGATTGAAAAGCGCAGAGGAATACTAAAAACCGTACACTCTCTTGCCGCGGTGTATGCACCAACTGTGACGCGCTTTGTATACGGGGAAATACAATGGAGTAGTGCTCTGGCTGGCTAGACTCGGTTGTTCCTGTTACAGCGGTATAGGCTCGCTTGGTGCGATTAGGGACTGCAAACCCCGCTTGTACGTCACGGCGCCACTAGCCTGTTTGTTGGTAAATAACACGTGGTGCGCCGGGTTGGAAGTTTGTTGTTAGTGTCAGTTACGTATCAGTCCAGTTCATCGTTAAATGTAAATAATAATACATATAAAGAATTAAGGTGTCATAGTGGAAGCTATTTATTATATTTAACTGGTAGGACGCAGTTAATTCTGTTGCAAACTTAACAAAAACGCTGTTCAGTTTACGTCATAGTAAAGAAAAATTGAAATTAAAGAGAGTAGGTAGGCCTACACCAGACCTTTCAAATTTTAATCAAAGTGTAAAATCAGGTAACAGTATATTTAGTCGTAAATTTAAAAAAGATTCATACAATAAATATTCGTGGTTACGTGGGTGTGACACTAATATTGCATTATTTTGCTTTCCTTGTGTATTGTTTGGAGGCGAGGAGACTTGGACATTTTCTGTTCAGAGAATATAACAATTTAATACCATTCAACCCAACTGCAACCCGCAAATGTTTCAACCACCAGCCGCCACTGGTGCCACGGTACGGTCAGTCCATGTTTCCGTTATCTCTGAACAGCGGTCACAACACTGTGGGCCGCGATGACACAAATTCTTGTCTTCAGTCTGTTGAGAAGGCATGTGCCTTGTGTGCACGTGAAAATATCAACGTGTTAATTTTGTAAATATCTTATTCATGTGTAGAAGATTGCCTCCTTCTTTTTTTGAAAAACATGGTATGAAAATGTAGGAGAAAACTCGTCCTGTTACTAGTACAGGAAGTCAAGTGGCAGGTATTGAAGTCCCTTTGTATTTTCAGTTTTTATTTATATTTTATATTTTATTTATTTATTTATATTTACGATTGATGAAGACTGCAATAGCCGTAGTCGAAACGTTGCTTTAATAAAGTGACAGTGATAAAACCATTACCACAGCATTAATCAAACTGTCTGTCAGCTTCGTGAACTATGAACTAATGAAAATCGAAAATAATAATAATAATAATAATAATAATAATAATAATAATAATAATAATAATAATAATAATAATAATAATAAGAAGAAGAAGAAGAAGAAGAAGAAGAAGAAGAAGAAGAAGAAGAAGAAGCGTATTAACAAGAAGAATAACAATTAAAAAATGCCCATGGTTTTCAGGAAAACGCAAGTAGAGGACAGGTGCCATCTGGACTGACTGACTGAAAGAAGGGAGAGGTATCGATCAAGAATGAAGAAGATATTGGAGAGGAGGAAGAGAGAGGAGAAGAAGGGAGGAACCAGTTGAACTAAACGTAGTCCACAGTGGCTGATACGAAAAGAAGAAGAAGAAGAAGAAGAAGAAGAAGAAGAAGAAGAAGAAGAAGAAGAAGAAGAAGAAGAAGAAGAAGAAGAAGAAGAAGAAGAAGAACAATTAAAAAATGCCCATGGTTTTCAGGAAAACGCAAGTAGAGGACAGGTGCCATCTGGACTGACTGACTGAAAGAAGGGAGAGGTATCGATCAAGAATGAAGAAGATATGGGAGAGGAGGAAGAGAGAGGAGAAGAAGGGAGGAACCAGTTGAACTAAACGTAGTCCACAGTGGCTGATACGAAAAGAAGAAGAAGAAGAAGAAGAAGAAGAAGAAGAAGAAGAAGAAGAAGAAGAAGAAGAAGAAGAAGAAGAAGAAGAAGAATCTATAATAACATGTAATACCTTATTGAGGTAGAATTAGGAAACTCTTTTAAGAGACAAAGCAGATTTGCAGCAAGAGCGAACAGCGTAGGTTTTCGACCTTTTTGTAACTAGGGTCACCTTTGTTACGTGCTATGTGTATTAAATTGTATGACGAGCTGCTGGGCCCAAACAGACGTAACACAAAAAATATTTCGACACCAATAACTGTGATATTTACATTGAATACTACAGTATTAATAAGGCATAATTGAAAATAATTAGTACTAAGTTTTAGTGAGCAGAATCAGCACTGATTTATTTTAGTATAATAAAGATTAGCCTCGTTAAGTGTAAAAAATTAAGCCAGCCAACGGAGTAGAATCAATGTCGATGCATCAATCAATGTCAGTTTACAAAATCTATTACATACATGCTAATTACAATCTACCAACAACTCCTTAATTATAAAAAAGTTGTTGTGTTCATTTTCTTTTCTGTCCGGAGTGCTACAAACTTGGAGTTCCAGATGCGGTTTAATTAGTAATTAATTAGTTTACTTGAAAGGACAAAGGGCGTGTCCTCTCGAAGCGTGATGTCGCCGACGATGTCGTGCGGGGGCCTCTCGTAGAGACGATATTTCCTGGGTACTCTCGCGAGGTGTCAGCCTCCGCCTCTTCAAGTACGCGCAGGTTACAGCGGCGAATGAGAGCTTCCTAGAGAAAATCAAAACTGCCGGTACTCTTCGACCAAGCCGATGCTTGGTATATCGAGTTCCCAGCACAAAGGGCAGATTTGAAGAAAATTGCCAGACTCTGCTCACCCAAAATTACAAGCTTCGACCCCAGTAGCTTACTGAGCAAAAAAAAAAAGTCGACCGGCTGAGTAATGAATAGTTCTGTAAAAAAAAAAATGTGGGGGCGTGACGTCGAACAACAACAAAAAACAAACCTCAGATGATTGCACTACCAACCCGATACGATATGTCACGGACCCATCATTGATAATAACGACAATTATTATTAGATTATTATTATTATTATTAGATTATATTATTATTATTAGATTATATTATTATTATTAGATTATTATTATTATTATTATTATTATTATTATTATTATTATTATTATTAGATTATATTATTATTATTATTATTACAGTGGAACCCCGCAGGTCCGAGCCACGCTAGTCCGAATCGGTAGTTTGAAAAAAGGGTCTAAAAATTGGACAAAGAAATAAAAAAATACGACAAAATCACTGGAACATATCAATATAATTTGTACATAAAAAGCTTAAATAAATACACATTAATGCATTTTTAGTGAAATTTTTATTATAACTAAGTACTTTAGATTGTTTTAAATATATGGCAAAATAAAGTTTTGAATTACGTTATCAACAACTTAGCGTCTGTAAAATGAATGGAAAAACATATTGGTACTTACAGTTTAGTGCCAGTAAAAGTATGTGAAACACAAAAAAACTACAATAAATACACACTACATAACTGGACACTACTTAAGGTGTTGCACAAAATCAGTCATTTTTCTCTGGTGCAAAGCTGTAAATCCAGCAGACGCCGCGATGTTCCGTCAGCTCGTCAAAAATAAGACGTCTGCCGGTGTAGCATTGGCGTGTCGCTCTACATAGGCTAACGATAGTTCAAAAGCTCTCGCTGCTTCGGCGTGTGAGATCTGTGGCACAGGATCATCTGGTTCTTCATTTTCATCGGAATCGTGAGTAACCTTATTGTGTCACACTCGGCGCCCGTCCGTCACTGTCTCTGCACTGTCTCTATAGTTGTTCAGTGTCGTTCATTGAAGCGTGTCACGTAGTGTATCGGAATTAACAGTAGCCAATGCAATATTTAACTGGTACTACTACTACTGTTACTACTCTCCAGCACTACAGCCCATGGTGAGCCTTGGCCTCCGCTACGACCCGTCTCCACTCAACTCTGTCCATTGCCTTCAATCTCCAGTTCCTAATGCCCATCTTTCTCAGATCTTCTTCCACATCCTGCTGCCATCTTCTTCGAGGCCTGCCTCTTCTTCTTTTGCCCAGTATCGTTCCACTTAATATAGTTTTGGGCATCCTCGTAACATTCATACGGAATACGTGTCCCAGCCATCTAATTCTAGCTGATTTTATGTGCCCCACCAGGTCTTGTCCACCAATCAACTCATTTATTTCACCGTTATTTCGGATCCTATACATATTCCCTTCCTTCACTGGTCCAAATATCTGCTTCAATATTCTTCTTTCAAAAATTCTTAGAGCGCTTATATCCTTATTTACGAGAGTCCATGTCTCGGATGCATAAGTAACAACAGCTCTGATCAGTGTTTTATATAACATCAGTTTGGTTCTTGGAGTTAGAAGCTTTGATTTCAGTGATGATTGGTTTGCATAGTAGGCTCTATTGCCGGTTATGATTCTATTTACTATTTCGCTGCTCACTCGGTTTTCATTATTCAGAATAACACGTAGGTATTTAAATTCTGTAACTCCTTGGAAACAGTAATGGCCTGTGTGAAGGTCTAGCAGTTCTCTATTTTCCTTCACAGACACTTTCATGTATTTTGTTTTAGCCTCATTGACTTCCAAACCAAGTTTGCTTACTTCCCTCTCCATTTCAATAAAGGTATCTTTTAATACATTTTTGTTCCTGGCTACCAGCACAATATCATCCATATTTAACTGGTATTCACTGTATTTTTATAGTATAAAAGAGAGATTGCAAGTAGTAGGCTACAGTACTTTGATTGTAGGCATGAATGTGGTACTGTTTATACACGTTATAGAATTTATATTTATGGTATACAGTACTGTACAACCTATAACCCGGTTAATCCGAATTTACGCCAATCCGAACAGGACTTGGTCCCAATTAGTTCGGACCAGCGGAGTTCCACTGTATTAGATTATTATTAGATTAATAATAATAACGATATACGTGGCGGGGATGCCGTAAACTGCAACACTTTAAAACTGAGAAGAAAGTTACTGCTAAATCCAACTGCCCATTAGCCCAGGCAACCGTTTGAGAATCTATTTCTACATATTGAATCGCCCCTAGGCGTGAAAGACGCAGTTTGATTGTGTGACGTTGCCCAAGAATTGGTACCCCAAACATCCACTTAGTAACAACAACAACAACAACAACAACGATATTATTGTTTGTGAGAGACGTGGCGAGGTGTGGGGTAGGTCCGCCGCCGCGGTGTACGGTATCAAGTGTACGACAGTGTCACGATTAAGTGGTCTGAAGGGGATAAAGGTTTGACGGCGGCGCGTGGGCCGGCATCTGACACTGACGATTATTGTTATACCCCACCGTCAGCTTGTATTGATGATAGGCCTGGCCTGCCTACCAACTTTTACTCCCCCCCCCCCCATGTCATACAGATATTCACACTACTTTTACCGTCCAACTTATTCCCGAACCTGTCACACCGTATTCCTTTATTACTGATATTATAGTTGCATAGAACTATATCATTACGATTTGTATGTCATTCTCTCTATTCTGTAGGTAGCTTTTCTATAAAGATATTGATTGAAGACTCGTTGGCACTTGGTGAAACATATTACTACAAAGGTTTTTTTTAAAAAACACACAAACACTTGGTAAAAAATTACTTTTTTTACTGATACCATGTTAAGACCGCGCTTTTTTAACCTATTCCTATGTGTTATATTTTTTTGTAATTTTATGTTCTGCCCTAAGGCAGGCCTTCAAATGGTAAAAGCTCTCCAAGCTGTCCTATCGCATACCAGTCTTTTCGTTTCTTCGTAACACCCTCTGATTTTAATACTATCTATTAACTTTATTCTTCTACGCCCTCTTCTTTTTTCTCCTTCATGGCACACCCTCCATGGCAGTTGTAAGCAAGCAGTCTCTACTTAAACAATGACCTAACCAATTCCTTTTCCTATTACCTTCGGGATTCTTTTCTCTTCCCCTATTCTTCTTAAAACTTCATTATTCCTTACTTTATCAACCCACCTCACTTTTTCCATTGCTCGCCAAACCCACATCTCAAATGCTTCTAATATTTTCTCATCCTCCTTCCTCAGTGTCCATGTCCTATGTGATATAAACGAAATGTAATTTGTTAAATGAAATTTTTTGTTATCCTGATCTGGCTCTATGGAATAAAATTCTTTTAAAATAATTTTCTTCTCTTTTTTTAACGAGAGAGTCTATTATTCTTTTGTCATAACCATTATTTTCTGCTATGGTTTTTATTATATCAACTTCTTTATTAAAATTTTCTTTGGATAAAGGAACTTTGAGGAGACGCTTGCATGAAAACTGCTTAATTTTTATGTGCCATGACGTCAGTGACGGTTTATGTATAACGGTATCTGTGTATATCTGAAAACTAAGATTATTTTGTGACCTAATAATGGTGAGATACAACAAATTTAAACTTGGATGAACAAGTATTTGTGTGTTTTAAAATAGCTTTTCTATAATACACCATGGTATTCGAAAATTTAAATAAATATTTCATTGATTAAAACCTTTATATATTTTTACCTTTACCAATTGTAAAAAATCTTATCTTCCAGTTAATGATTATCAATACAGAAATATGGTTACTATGACAAAATCAGTGGACAAGTGCGTTACAGTGTATCGTAAGGTAAGAAGTCAAATTTTCTTGGATTTAGTTCTCTATGTGGTGTCCGAGTATTACTAAGAACTTATAATTACTATACTGACGCGGAACAGAAGTATAAACATTTAAAAACAAATTGTTAACTTCTTGCGTGAGCTGGCTTTCGCTTAATGCGAGATTCATCAGAGGCAGCCGCTAGGAGCGCTGTCCGTTCTGTTTTCGGAGATGGCACCGTCGTTTGCATACAGAACCACAGACAAAACACAATACACGGTTTCAAAAAACACACACAAACAAATTTGATATAACTGGTACAGTAGAAATCCATTTGTCCGAACTAATGAGTCCCAGACGCAATTCGGATATGCAGAAATTCGGATAATTGGGAAAAACATAAGAAAAAGGTTATGTTGTAAAAGAAAACGCGAAAATTGCTCAAAAATCATGTTTGTTTATTTTGATTACTTGAATACAGTATCTTAATAAAAACCAGGTCACACGTATTTTGCAAAATGTTCAATTTTACTACAAAAAATATTAAAAATAATACTCACACATAATTATAATTTTAGGCGAGCAGTAGGTTAGAAAACATACAAACATCAGTATGTAAACTGTGATGCATAGCTAACACAGTCTTATATGTACCTATTTCATTTGCTATGTTTTTTTGTTAGTACGGCAACTGCAATTATAAATAAACTTTTTTTTTAGAAATTGCATTTTTTCAATTTCCTGTTAACGATTCGGATAATTGGCGATTCGGATGACTGGAGTTCGGATAAATGGAGTTCTACTGTACTTACAAACTAAACTGCTCGGAATGTAACAAATTCTACGTAGGCGAGACAGAACGCAGCTTCAAACAAAGGTACATCGAACATAAAACAAACATTACACTCCACCACCGAATCCACCTTTGCAAACCGTCGCACTGTAGCAAACCGCACAAGCACAAACGTCAATAACAACACGTACACGCTGAAATCTATACGTACACACACACGCGCGCGCGCGCGCGAAAGGTCGAAAACTAGATACACTCGAATAACTGGGCATATATAAAGACACGAAAACGGATGGGAACAACATCCTAAACGAACAACACAATTTAAATCACACATACTATATGAACACATAGCACTAAATCCCAACTGTCAATCCATAATAAATTACTGCTGTATAAGCAAGTGCTAAAGCCAGTGGCGAAGTTACATGGAGACAATTGAGGCAATGCCTACCCTAAAAATTCTGTAGAATAAAACTTATAAATACGTATGAACTACGTAACGTAAAGATTATACCACAGAATACGAATATATATTGTTATACATTGTTACTGTGACTGTCGAATTTATTAAGCTGAAACGTGCTTTACTGAGCGACCGCTAGATGGTGACAGGTGAGATTCGGCATAAAGCGAATGAGGCAACGTCAACTTGCCTCAGGGTTTTTTGTATACATCGTATGTAAGCAATGTGCTGGCGTGATATAGAAGTGCGGGGGAGGGCGATTGTCCCGTGCTGTACACAAATGAGGCATGTCTCACTTCTGTGGTGCAAACAGTTAAGTTAAAGCGCGCTGTGTTGTTTATAAGTGTGCTTATTTTATGCGGTTATTAAAAGTGTGCCTGTTATTCCGCTGAACTAACAGATGATGAAGATAGTTTTTTGAATTGTTTGTAACATTAAACATATATGTAGAAACTAATCAAGTTTAAAAATTTGAAGTTCAATCAGATGTATTATTGTGTACAGGGATTTAAAAACTGAACTTGTTACTGAGTAAGTAAAAAAGCAGGCAGTGAAGCATGGGCAACGCGTCTTGCAGCATGTACACCCTGGGATACGGCGACTGCTGGATACAACTAATGCGGCTAGAAGGCTGAGACGAACTAAACCACTTGATCTGATGGATATTAGTTAAATGGGGAGATTATAGCCAATGGGTTATATCTCTTGATTAGTGTTTTTTAATTATGAATGAGATGTAAATTACTAGATGGGTAGTACGGAAAAAAAGGTACTACGGAAGCAGTTTAGGAGTGGGCTGCCTTATGTTAGCCGTCCAGCACACGGGAAAGTAACGTGGTGGTCAGTGCAGTGGTACGGTTGAACCACTCGCTATTATCCTTGGATTTAACACGTCAATTACCACAAGTTGAGTTGATCTGACGAGATCGAAAAACGTCCGTCAGAAATGGAATTCCAGGCCTCTGGGTTAGTTGACAGCATCCATACCCAGTGGCCTATTAATCCTCTCACAATAGATCGATTAATCTTAATTGATTAATGCACGGGGTTGAAAGGTTTTCGTACTCGTTCTTTCGATTACGTATACGGTACTGTACGTTATACACATGGGCGTGTGGTTTGCAAGAAATGAAAATATCGTTTCAATTGTTTCGAATATGCTAATAAAATCGTATGTCACGATAGACTGTTTACAACCAAAGAACATGGAAAATTCTGTAAATCTGAGTAAAAAATCGTAAAAAATCAGAAACTCTATAGTGTAGGATTCTGGAGCACGACTGCTATTACTACTACATGATTTGGAAAAGAAATAGGAGAGGCCAGAGAAAATCTGCAGAAGGCAACTGATCTTGTGTTAATTTTATCATCAACTCGTAGAGACTCGACTAAAATTTTATAAGGTAATGCCTGTGCCAGTATTATTGTATGGTTCTGAAACCTGGGTTCTGGCGAAAACACATTTGAGTAGGATACAGGCATCAGTGACGTGTGCAGAATTTGGACTCGGGGGGGGGGGGGATGTGTGGTTGAGTCGGCGTCATACAAAAGAGAAAAAGAAGAACATTATTATCTTTAAAGTGGTTGAAAAACGTGTGAATACATCCTGAAATTAATTCCATTACAGTAAACGGTAATAACACAATAAGAATACGCGGGAGTGAAACATTGTTTAGAAGGTACATATTGACTGAATTGATTTCCTATATTTCATATTTCAAACGTATACGCAAATGCTGTGTAGTAAACCTGTTTGTATATTTAAAACAGAGTTATTACTATAATCGCTCTCTCTCTCTCTCTCTCTGTATATATATATAATTTTTTTTTCAAACACTTTTTGCTACAGTTCGTTTCTTGATGTATATATTATATTTAATATTTATAAAGAAATTACCTCAAGATATTTTTTCCTTATTAGGAACACGTTTCGAAAACCATTGTGTTCTCATCCTCAACCTTCGTGATTTTCCGTCTGGTGAAGTACTTGTGTGTTGGCTTGTCGTCATTGTGGTTTCTTGTTGGTCTCTGGCACTTTACAGTGGTACATACACCACAATCACACACAATAATACCACTTTAAAGTACCGTACCAGAGACCAACAAGAAACCACAATAACGACAAGCCAACACACAAGTACTTCACCAGACGCAGAATCACGAAGGCTGAGGATGAGAACACAATGGTTCTCGAAACATGTTCCTAATAAGGAAAAAAAATATCTTGAGGTAATTTCTTTATAAATATTAAATATAATATTATAATACTTATAACTATTTTACCTCAAGATATATTTTTTCCTTTAGGAACATGTTTCGGGAGATCCTGTTCTCCCATCTTCAGCCTTCGCCATCTTGCTTCTGGTGCAGTATTTGTGTGTTGGCTTCTGGATGTTATTAAGGTGGTTTGTTGGTCTTTGGTCCTTCAATGTTGCATTATTGTGTGTGGTCGTGGTATCTGTTTTTGTATTTTGTGTATTTTCGATGTTGAGTGCTTTGAATATTGTGTCATGTTTTGTATTGATTTGTATTTGTTCTGGTATTAATTTGTTTTGTGTTTTATGTTTGTAAATCTGTAAATTTTCCCAAATGTTCATTATGGTGCCTTTGTGTGGTATATGTTTTATTAGTGTTACATTGGTTATGTCTGGGAATTCATGTCCTGTGTTTATTGCATGTGTGGCTAAATTGGATTTATATATATTTGGTTTTTTGTATGCATTTAGGTGTTCAAAATAACGTTTTTTCAGCTGTTTTTTTGTTTGTCCTATATAACATTTATTGCAATCTTGGCATTCAATTTTGTATATACCGTTGGTTGTTGCATTATCTTTGTTGTGTGAGCTATTTAGATTTTGTAATTTATTTTTATTAGTTTTGTATGCTATTTTTATATCTGTGTTTTTAAATAGTTTTGTTAGTTTTGACATTTTATTATTTATATATGTGAATGTGGCCCATTTTTTGTTGTTGTTATTATTTATGTGTTGTTCAGTTTGATTAATTCTTAATTGTTCAGTTTTTATTTTGTATTTGATTTTATTTTCTATTTTGATCATAGTATTTTTATTGTATCCATTTGCATAACCAATTTGGTATATTATATTTCTTTCTTTATCAGTTTCTTGTTTGTTTAGGGGTATTTTGTACATTCTGTTAAATAACGAATAAAATGCTGCCATTTTAGAAAATAGAAAATAAAATCAATACAAAACATGACACAATATTCAAAGCACTCAACATCGAAAATACACAAAATACAAAAACAGATACCACAACCACACACAATAATGCAACATTGAAGGACCAAAGACCAACAAACCACCTTAATAACATCCAGAAGCCAACACACAAATACTGCACCAGAAGCAAGATGGCGAAGGCTGAAGATGGGAGAACAGGATCTCCCGAAACATGTTCCTAAAGGAAAAAATATATCTTGAGGTAAAATAGTTATAAGTATTATAGTATTATATACATCAAGAAACGGACTGTAGCAGAAAGTAATTGAAATACATATAATATATATATATATATATATTTTTTTTTTAGTCATTTTCTGCTACAGTCCGTTTCTTGATGTATATAATACATTTAGTATTTATAATTAAATTTACCTCAAGATGTTATTTTTTCCTTTTTTGCCACAATAATAATAGTCAACCAACAACACATATGTACTTCACCAGACAAAAAAACCGGAAGGCTGAGGATGGGTACAAGATAGTACCCGAAACATGTTCCAAAAAAGGAAAAAAATAACATCTTGAGGTAAATTTAATTATAAATATTAAATGTAATATATATATATATATGTATGTATGTATGTATGTATACTCCGCCTAAAAATTAAGAGATAACAAATTTCGTCACTTTTTTCAACCCTGTGGGGGGTTTCATTCGTCCTCTCTCCATAAATACGCCCCTGACAGGCATCGGAAATGAAATTCTTGCGATCTGTTAAAGGCTGCACACGAGGAGACAGACTCTACCATGAAGACATTCCTAAAGAGTTGTATAATCCATGATCGTATTGCAGAGACCAAAGAGAGATGGATTAGAATGTCAGATGGCAAGTTGGGCAGTACAAGTCTGTTGGACAACGAAGAGTAGGAAGACCTAGTAAACGTTGGTGAAGTGGATGTAATTTTGGGACCGGAACAGGTGATTTGCCTAATCCCTGATAGAAGGTGAAGAAGACTATTAACTCAACGGGGCCCATGGGAGTATGATGCGACTAACACGATCTCATCAAGAGCGGTCAATTAGCCTTTCTACTCCAACTTCGCTCTCACCTACACGTGGTGGACCCTGTTAAGCCGAGCAACCCAGTCCAAGGTTGTGGTAACCAATCCCTTCGGCGGGGCTATTAAGGGGTAACTCCAGATCAGACCTGTCAAGATGATGCAAATCGGCAGCAGGATTCGCATTTGGGATGGTGGCGGATGAACCTCTTAGAAGGCCAACGGCAGCTCCTGAGGCTCAGTTAGTTGGCTTACTGCGAAAGCATAGGAGGGACTGTTTAGCCGTGGTGAAGGCAACATCCCAGGGGTTGGGACTCCAAAAATAAGCCCTTGGTCCTCCAAGTTGGGGGTTGGACGTGGTGCTGACTACTCTATCCCATAAAACCCTTCATTGTTCAGAAGCCGCAGAAAGTCTGGAGAAAATCCTGAGGAAAGCTGAGGCGCACGGCGGGCTGTGGAGCTACTGATGATGATGATGATGATTAACAACACATTTACCAACAAAAAGTAAGGAATCTTCCTGTGTCACTATTAATGATAATGTTAAATCTCCTGACGTGGTTTTGTACATAATTTAATGCGAGTTGAAGTCTACGATCTTCTTTCACACTTAACCAACACAGACGACATTTTAATTAACTTTAATAGTAGGAAATCTTGTTTAGAAAAATGTACAGATTTTATGTGGAAAGTTTACAAAATTGAACTAATAAATCTCATGACAAGTTTCCGTGTGTTCCAGTAAATTCTGTCGACGTTAACACAAGCATTTGAGTTTTATTCTTCGATCGTTAATTTACTGAACGACCTATGTGCGTGTGTTATAAGGTGTACACATTTTGATCTGTTTTTAATTGCTCCGTGATTACTGTACCTGCGTCAGTCTGTTTGTACGTACGGGTCGATCAGTTGATGTACGTTCATCTTGCTACGTGAAGCGACTAATCAAAAATAAATCAAAACTAACAATTAATAGCGATATAATATAACGGAGAAACCGAAATTTTTTTTGGTAAATCATACGGGTGGAACGCTCGATATTTTAGATTCGATGTGCGTAATTTCTGTCGTTTAAAATATCTTAACAGTTCTTCGAGTGTTTAAATTAATTGTACCGAATACTAGCGTAGTATTTTCTTAAAATTCAGATTTAGGAAACCGTTCCTCGCAATATCTTAGTGTATAAGCCGAATATTAATGAATAGTTTTAAAGTATCTGCCAGTGGAAACAAGTACGTAACGGAGGAAAATCTAGTTTGCTAAATGACGTGGGGTCGGAGTGAAAATGAGGAAGAGTGTGTGGGGGCGGGGGCGGGTGGGGTGTGGAAATTTGGCAGCTGCCACAACGCAATAAACAACAAGACATCGTAGGGCAAGAATTTATAGAGTCTGACGGGTGCTCATCTGTTCTGAGGGCGAAACTGTTTGTAGTGTGAAACAAGTAAATGATATAAAAGCAGTCGATAACCACGGTGAACCACGGGTTTCACTACAACCATACTTTTATACAATGCTTTGAATTCTGTGCTTTCTTACGTAGATTTTATTAAGTGTAAATCTCGACTCTATATAATTTCCAAGGTTTGAATCTGTTCTAATTAAATATTGATGCGCAGTTACGGAACACTCTAGGACAGTCGGGAGTGTCGTTCTACTGTAGATTTTATTAAGTGTAAATCTCGATTCTATATAATTTCCAAGGTTTGAATCTGTTCTAATTAAATATTGATGCGCAGTTACGGAACACTCTAGGACAGTCGGGAGTGTCGTTCTACTGTAGATTTTATTAAGTGTAAATCTCGATTCTATATAATTTCCAAGGTTTGAATCTGTTCTAATTAAATATTGATGCGCAGTTACGGAACACTCTAGGACAGTCGGGAGTGTCGTTCTACTGTAGATTTTATTAAGTGTAAATCTCGACTCTATATAATTTCCAAGGTTTGAATCTGTTCTAATTAAATATTGATGCGCAGTTACGGAACACTCTAGGACAGTCGGGAGTGTCGTTCTACTGTAGATTTTATTAAGTGTAAATCTCGACTCTATATAATTTCCAAGGTTTGAATCTGTTCTAATTAAGTATTGATGCGCAGTTACGGAACACTCTAGGACAGTCGGGAGTGTCGTTCTACTGTAGATTTTATTAAGTGTAAATCTCGATTCTATATAATTTCCAAGGTTTGAATCTGTTCTAATTAAATATTGATGCGCAGTTACGGAACACTGTAGGACAGTCGGGAGTGTCGTTCTACTGTAGATTTTATTAAGTGTAAATCTCGATTCTATATAATTTCCAAGGTTTGAATCTGTTCTAATTAAATATTGATGCGCAGTTACGGAACACTCTAGGACAGTCGGGAGTGTCGTTCTACTGTAGATTTTATTAAGTGTAAATCTCGACTCTATATAATTTCCAAGGTTTGAATCTGTTCTAATTAAATATTGATGCGCAGTTACGGAACACTCTAGGACAGTCGGGAGTGTCGTTCTACTGTAGATTTTATTAAGTGTAAATCTCGACTCTATATAATTTCCAAGGTTTGAATCTGTTCTAATTAAATATTGATGCGCAGTTACGGAACACTCTAGGACAGTCGGGAGTGTCGTTCTACTGTAGATTTTATTAAGTGTAAATCTCGACTCTATATAATTTCCAAGGTTTGAATCTGTTCTAATTAAATATTGATGCGCAGTTACGGAACACTCTAGGACAGTCGGGAGTGTCGTTCTACTGTAGATTTTATTAAGTGTAAATCTCGATTCTATATAATTTCCAAGGTTTGAATCTGTTCTAATTAAATATTGATGCGCAGTTACGGAACACTGTAGGACAGTCGGGAGTGTCGTTCTACTGTAGATTTTATTAAGTGTAAATCTCGACTCTATATAATTTCCAAGGTTTGAATCTGTTCTAATTAAATATTGATGCGCAGTTACGGAACACTGTAGGACAGTCGGGAGTGTCGTTCTACTGTAGATTTTATTAAGTGTAAATCTCGATTCTATATAATTTCCAAGGTTTGAATCTGTTCTAATTAAATATTGATGCGCAGTTACGGAACACTCTAGCACAGTCGGGAGTGTCGTTCTACTTTAGATTTTATTAAGTGTAAATCTCGATTCTATATAATTTCCAAGGTTTGAATCTGTTCTAATTAAATATTGATGCGCAGTTACGGAACACTGTAGGACAGTCGGGAGTGTCGTTCTACTGTAGATTTTATTAAGTGTAAATCTCGACTCTATATAATTTCCAAGGTTTGAATCTGTTCTAATTAAATATTGATGCGCAGTTACGGAACACTCTAGGACAGTCGGGAGTGTCGTTCTACTGTAGATTTTATTAAGTGTAAATCTCGACTCTATATAATTTCCAAGGTTTGAATCTGTTCTAATTAAATATTGATGCGCAGTTACGGAACACTCTAGGACAGTCGGGAGTGTCGTTCTACTGTAGATTTTATTAAGTGTAAATCTCGACTCTATATAATTTCCAAGGTTTGAATCTGTTCTAATTAAATATTGATGCGCAATTACGGAACACTGTAGGACAGTCGGGAGTGTCGTTCTACTTTAGATTTTATTAAGTGTAAATCTCGATTCTATATAATTTCCAAGGTTTGAATCTGTTCTAATTAAATATTGATGCGCAGTTACGGAACACTGTAGGACAGTCGGGAGTGTCGTTCTACTGTAGATTTTATTAAGTGTAAATCTCGACTCTATATAATTTCCAAGGTTTGAATCTGTTCTAATTAAATATTGATGCGCAGTTACGGAACACTCTAGGACAGTCGGGAGTGTCGTTCTACTGTAGATTTTATTAAGTGTAAATCTCGATTCTATATAATTTCCAAGGTTTGAATCTGTTCTAATTAAATATTGATGCGCAGTTACGGAACACTCTAGGACAGTCGGGAGTGTCGTTCTACTGTAGATTTTATTAAGTGTAAATCTCGACTCTATATAATTTCCAAGGTTTGAATCTGTTCTAATTAAATATTGATGCGCAGTTACGGAACACTCTAGGACAGTCGGGAGTGTCGTTCTACTGTAGATTTTATTAAGTGTAAATCTCGATTCTATATAATTTCCAAGGTTTGAATCTGTTCTAATTAAATATTGATGCGCAGTTACGGAACACTCTAGGACAGTCGGGAGTGTCGTTCTACTGTAGATTTTATTAAGTGTAAATCTCGACTCTATATAATTTCCAAGGTTTGAATCTGTTCTAATTAAGTATTGATGCGCAGTTACGGAACACTCTAGGACAGTCGGGAGTGTCGTTCTACTGTAGATTTTATTAAGTGTAAATCTCGATTCTATATAATTTCCAAGGTTTGAATCTGTTCTAATTAAATATTGATGCGCAGTTACGGAACACTGTAGGACAGTCGGGAGTGTCGTTCTACTGTAGATTTTATTAAGTGTAAATCTCGATTCTATATAATTTCCAAGGTTTGAATCTGTTCTAATTAAATATTGATGCGCAGTTACGGAACACTCTAGGACAGTCGGGAGTGTCGTTCTACTGTAGATTTTATTAAGTGTAAATCTCGACTCTATATAATTTCCAAGGTTTGAATCTGTTCTAATTAAATATTGATGCGCAGTTACGGAACACTCTAGGACAGTCGGGAGTGTCGTTCTACTGTAGATTTTATTAAGTGTAAATCTCGACTCTATATAATTTCCAAGGTTTGAATCTGTTCTAATTAAATATTGATGCGCAGTTACGGAACACTCTAGGACAGTCGGGAGTGTCGTTCTACTGTAGATTTTATTAAGTGTAAATCTCGACTCTATATAATTTCCAAGGTTTGAATCTGTTCTAATTAAATATTGATGCGCAGTTACGGAACACTCTAGGACAGTCGGGAGTGTCGTTCTACTGTAGATTTTATTAAGTGTAAATCTCGATTCTATATAATTTCCAAGGTTTGAATCTGTTCTAATTAAATATTGATGCGCAGTTACGGAACACTGTAGGACAGTCGGGAGTGTCGTTCTACTGTAGATTTTATTAAGTGTAAATCTCGACTCTATATAATTTCCAAGGTTTGAATCTGTTCTAATTAAATATTGATGCGCAGTTACGGAACACTGTAGGACAGTCGGGAGTGTCGTTCTACTGTAGATTTTATTAAGTGTAAATCTCGATTCTATATAATTTCCAAGGTTTGAATCTGTTCTAATTAAATATTGATGCGCAGTTACGGAACACTCTAGGACAGTCGGGAGTGTCGTTCTACTGTAGATTTTATTAAGTGTAAATCTCGACTCTATATAATTTCCAAGGTTTGAATCTGTTCTAATTAAATATTGATGCGCAGTTACGGAACACTCTAGCACAGTCGGGAGTGTCGTTCTACTTTAGATTTTATTAAGTGTAAATCTCGATTCTATATAATTTCCAAGGTTTGAATCTGTTCTAATTAAATATTGATGCGCAGTTACGGAACACTGTAGGACAGTCGGGAGTGTCGTTCTACTGTAGATTTTATTAAGTGTAAATCTCGACTCTATATAATTTCCAAGGTTTGAATCTGTTCTAATTAAATATTGATGCGCAGTTACGGAACACTCTAGGACAGTCGGGAGTGTCGTTCTACTGTAGATTTTATTAAGTGTAAATCTCGACTCTATATAATTTCCAAGGTTTGAATCTGTTCTAATTAAATATTGATGCGCAGTTACGGAACACTCTAGGACAGTCGGGAGTGTCGTTCTACTGTAGATTTTATTAAGTGTAAATCTCGACTCTATATAATTTCCAAGGTTTGAATCTGTTCTAATTAAATATTGATGCGCAATTACGGAACACTGTAGGACAGTCGGGAGTGTCGTTCTACTTTAGATTTTATTAAGTGTAAATCTCGATTCTATATAATTTCCAAGGTTTGAATCTGTTCTAATTAAATATTGATGCGCAGTTACGGAACACTGTAGGACAGTCGGGAGTGTCGTTCTACTGTAGATTTTATTAAGTGTAAATCTCGACTCTATATAATTTCCAAGGTTTGAATCTGTTCTAATTAAATATTGATGCGCAGTTACGGAACACTCTAGGACAGTCGGGAGTGTCGTTCTACTGTAGATTTTATTAAGTGTAAATCTCGATTCTATATAATTTCCAAGGTTTGAATCTGTTCTAATTAAATATTGATGCGCAGTTACGGAACACTCTAGGACAGTCGGGAGTGTCGTTCTACTGTAGATTTTATTAAGTGTAAATCTCGACTCTATATAATTTCCAAGGTTTGAATCTGTTCTAATTAAATATTGATGCGCAGTTACGGAACACTCTAGGACAGTCGGGAGTGTCGTTCTACTGTAGATTTTATTAAGTGTAAATCTCGATTCTATATAATTTCCAAGGTTTGAATCTGTTCTAATTAAATATTGATGCGCAGTTACGGAACACTCTAGGACAGTCGGGAGTGTCGTTCTACTGTAGATTTTATTAAGTGTAAATCTCGACTCTATATAATTTCCAAGGTTTGAATCTGTTCTAATTAAATATTGATGCGCAGTTACGGAACACTCTAGGACAGTCGGGAGTGTCGTTCTACTGTAGATTTTATTAAGTGTAAATCTCGATTCTATATAATTTCCAAGGTTTGAATCTGTTCTAATTAAATATTGATGCGCAGTTACGGAACACTCTAGGACAGTCGGGAGTGTCGTTCTACTGTAGATTTTATTAAGTGTAAATCTCGACTCTATATAATTTCCAAGGTTTGAATCTGTTCTAATTAAATATTGATGCGCAGTTACGGAACACTCTAGGACAGTCGGGAGTGTCGTTCTACTGTAGATTTTATTAAGTGTAAATCTCGATTCTATATAATTTCCAAGGTTTGAATCTGTTCTAATTAAATATTGATGCGCAGTTACGGAACACTCTAGGACAGTCGGGAGTGTCGTTCTACTGTAGATTTTATTAAGTGTAAATCTCGACTCTATATAATTTCCAAGGTTTGAATCTGTTCTAATTAAATATTGATGCGCAGTTACGCAACACTCTAGGACAGTCGGGAGTGTCGTTCTACTCGTTTCTCGACTAACCCAGCGTGCTTCGTCTGTATCAAGGCCGTCCACTCACGTAACACTCAAGTCCCTTCCAGAATGTTCAAGAGCACTTGAAATACGCATTATGCTAGCACGTTGCAGTAAGGATGGAAAGTTATTATTGAACACCTGCGCTACCTATTTAAGCCACAGCAGCTGGCTGTGTCAGGTCAGTTACGTTGAGCGATTTCCTTATTGCGCAATCGAGTTATTGTTGAAGATTAGTGGAAAGTGTTTACTGTGTTATAATTAGTGTGAAACTCTACTACTTGACATTATTATTGCTGACTTCATTGGTGTTTGTATTTTGTTTCCACTGTACCATATGACGATCAGTGAGACGTTAGTAACAACGTTTAATTGCCAACGTTTAATATCTTGTGACGATTGTTCCAACAAACAACGAATTTATTATAGCGTCCAAGGCCATCTTTTGGCGAAATGAACCTATTTTCAACGATGACTTAAAAAAAGTCGTGTTGGGGACAAGTAAAAATCGCTGGAGACGTAGAAAAGCACAAAGGATTATGACTTCGCAAATATTACGTCATTAATAACAAATTGTAAGTTGTGAAATGCAGTAAAACTGAAGCCAAATTATTGATGAGAGGATGGTAAAAACAAATGGGAAGCTCGCACTCACTAATCCAGCGTTCAGAAATCCCTGTTATATGGGATCGCCTGATCGTTCAGAAATGTGAATGGGATCTTGTGTGAATGTTCAAAATTGTCTTCGAATACTCAAATGACATTTTTCGGATTTGTGTAAATCTATGTCCATGTGTAGAAAAATGAAAATCTTTATCGCGTGTAACGTTCGAATTGGTATTCAGAGATAGCGTTTAGTTTGGTGATATTACTTTTGCCAATCTCATAATGTTTTTGAAAACGGCGTAACAACAGAAACGCGTCATCGTGATTGAATATTTGTAGCAGAACAGCAACCAACGTTATTTGTGTCCTCGGTGGCGTCTTGGTGTCGTTTGTTGCAATGTTTAATGCGATATTTTTTGTTAAGACAAATAATCACGTTACCATTTCTCCTCCTCCTCCTCCTCCTCCTCCTCCTCCTCCATTAGGTCATAGACCTGTTGCGCCCTCCGGCCGTGATAGAACTCACACTCCACCCCAGCCAGAGAGATATTAGCCAATCTTTTAACCCACGCCCGGGGGCAAGCCGTGCGGTGGGGGGGGGGGAAGAGTGTTGTTTATGTGTGTAGTATAAGATTGTGTGCCCTTGTTACTTATCTGGCCCGGGTATGCCAGAGAAGACGTACGTATTATAATCAAGTTACCATTTATTATTATGGAAAAGTCTGGAGAAAGCCTTCAATCGTTATGTAATTCAGGAAAGTCGCTGCAAACATGAAAAAAAGATGAGAGAATTTTCCGAACTCTTAGTAAAGGTACTTCGAAGCTTCTAAATAAAGGGACACAAGGTTTAAAATGGCTGGAAGAAATGAGTTCGAACCTGAGAACAGAAGTGTAAGACAATTGTGTCCTTTATCAAGCACACTTTTTAATACTTTTAACACTTTTTCCGTCATACTTTGTTATGAATAGTGTATCAGTATCTATAGGTCATCTTCATTCGGCATGATCGTCTTCAGATAACGATAAATTTACGAGGTTACCTCCCTTTATTTTGATTTGTCTTGGCACCATGCACTGGGATTTGTTCAGTGTACATATTCAAAAGAGGGCTTGATAAAGGGCACCGTTATCTTACACGTCTGTTCATAGGTTGGGACGTATTTCTTTCACCCATTTTAAAACTTGTGTCCTGGCAGAAGTTTAGTATCTTTATTAAGAGTTTAGGAATTTGTTTGCGGTTTTTTTTTTCAATATTTGCCGCGACCATTCCTGAATTACCTATTAATCAAATATTTTTTTCCTGACTTTTCCATAATCGAACGTCCGGATTAAACGAGAAAAATATTATTTGTCTAACAAAAAACTATCGTAGTAAATATTACAATGTTTTATACAGAATTATGTAAATTATTCAAAAAGATCGACGATCGAGTGTAGAAAGTGCATGTTTTGCGAAGACAGTGAAAACGATCAGACGAGCCCGTGTGACAGTGAATTCTGAATTTTACGTTAGTGAGTGCGTTTCAGATCGATTCGTTTTTATCATCGTCTCAGCTAGTATTTTCGCTTAAGTTTTACTGGGTTTCACGGTTCACAATTTATCGTTAGTATACGCAATGTCGTAATATAATGTGCGAAGTCATAATCCTTCGCGGCTTTCCGTTACTTTATGCGATCACCGAGGAATAACCAATAACGGAACACGACAATTTACGGTACATTGTTACCGAGTATTAACGTGGAAAACTGTTGTAGTGCCGGGTGCACGGTTATTGCCGTCGCCTGGTGAGGAGGGGGCGGTGAACGATTCGATAGTGGTGCATCCTGACGTTCATTAAGTTTTATACCAGACAGTGTAATAATTACTTGTAGTATGTCGCGCACAATGTATATTTTATCTCTGTGGAACGGTGAACATCGACTGCAGTGTTATGCAGCGTCGCTGTAACGGTTCAGAAAATAGAATAATCGTCCATGTTGTGTAGAAAAACGGCAATTGTTTTTCCAGGACCGTCAGAATATAACACGTTCGTAATCCACTACCTTCAGAACGTGGATGTTTCTTGAATGCTATCGCATTCTTGAAAGACTTCCTACTGTGTTATTGTGTGCCTCGTTCATAATTTCGTAGGCAATCACATTATTCAGTAGAACTATCGGACCGTGGTGTGACGTTAAAGTTGGACGGTTCGATACGTCGTCATCGTCAGAGTAGGGACTGATAGAATGGTGGTACAAGTCTTTGTTACCAAACTATCAGTACTACCATACCATCAGTCTCTACTCTGATGATGACGACGACCCCTTCAGTCGTCGAAACGTCAGTCATCACCGCTTGAGCACCTATCTATGGATATGATAGGACGTTATACTGTCAGCAGTTCACCTTTGCTACCGAACAAGGAATGCAGTGACGTATGCCATTCCACTGCACGCATCACTGTAACACTACACATTTAAAATACGTTTAACACAGTTTCGGTGTGACTTGACTGTGTCTCACAAGGTATTTCTTGTAGCGAATAAAAAAACACACTATAACAAAATATTCAGTAAATTACACTTACATATAACGTACGAACGGTCAGTCTAATACGCACACAAAATTACAACTAAATACGTCTTTTGGACGTCTGAACAATGTTTTCAGAACCAGTAATATCCCACCAACACAAGCACCCACTGTCATTCAGTAGATCCTCCGCTCCTCAGGCGTCTCGGCAGCAAAACTGGTGTGCGTACAGTACATATGATAGGCGGTAAATATTAAAGCTTTGATATTTAGGCGTCTTCTGATTTTTTTCACGTAGTTGGATTTCTGTTTTTCTCTGCTCTTTATTATCTTCTTCCGGATCAGCGAGAATAGGCCTGTCGACCTGTTCGGCTTCAGTTACTACCACCTTTTTGGTTGGTTGTCGAACAGTTATAATTCTGAGTTATGTTGTGGATACTGTCGTCTGACATACTATTCAGATGGTCTTCGCATTTGATCCTATCCTGACAGATTTTTATCATGAATAGAGAAGATCTTGAAGTCCGTTCGAATGACTTCACACCCAGTGTATTTAGCGTTGACAGCTCGCACAAAATTCATTTCTGTTGTTTACGTACAACTTATACTTCTGTACGTCATACCCAAGCAGCAGAGTCTAGCAACAGTGTGACTGTTGTAAACTTGCAGAGTTTTATGTGAAGCCAATGTTGCTGTTGAAGCCAAGAGGTTTTCATCGTACAGCTACTTTTGGAGGACAGAAACTAGACGACTCAATAACTGGTGATAGGGAGTCGGAAATGCAGAGAGGACGGCGGAGAGTATCCTGAAATGTATATATACTGTAAGTTGTAACCGTTAACTTTCGCTAGAATCGGTAAACAAAACAGTGTCAAAAATCTTAATAATGGTAACGTGAGTAAATGAAAAGAAGATTTGTCGATGTTCGGTCAGTTTTAAATTTATGTCAGTGTTAAAAAGAAGTTTATCGTGCTCTCAGGACAGTTTCACCCCAATTTCGGCAGCGTTCGATATTTGTGACAGCTGCCATTCGAGTATCGCAGTACATTGCCTTAAATTAATTCTGAAGTCGATAGTGAATTTTATCGAAAGGTTGACACCTTTTGAGTTCTAAGACCCCCCCCCCCCGGCGTCAGTACTACTAAAATGGTTAATTGCTGGGCTATTAGGCCGTGGCCTAACGTTTTGAGAACCATACGTTTCGGCCTCACCATCTTCAGTGGTGAAACTGTATTTGGCAGATGTTCGCCGTACATACCCCATTACTGAGCCAAACCACTGGGTAGTGGGGTATCTACGGGCTACTATGGTTGTCAAAACAAGACACCGCCTGTAGCCGGGCAATTAACCGTTTCAATAGTTACAGTACTTTATGCTTGTATTTTAAATCGTTTTCTTTTTCGTATTGACCGAACTACGCCAAGCTTTGTAATTAATCAGTTTTGTTTTAACGTGTCCATCCGACACTGTCGAAATATTCGCGTCATACTGAAGGGTAAGAGCAAGTGATGCTGGAGCTATTGTATTCACTTAAACTGTACTTTAAATTCACGTCGCGCTCTCTAGCTGCGCCTACATAGACAGAGAGATTTCCCGCATCCGGTAAACTGTATTGTTTGTACAAAGAAAATTGCTTTCAAATCCATTTAGCCCATATTACGCACTTGTTCTAGCCGCGTGTACGTGTTTGCACTAACGCCAAATTGAGCGTCGCTTTGATCACCAATTCTAATGCGGCCAATCCGCAGCGGGCTCCTCTCTCCTCTTCGCTGTCCCAGAAGTGAAGTCGACCGTGAGCGAGAACTTGATCCAGTCATAATCCCCTTCACCCCCCTCAACTCTCTCTCTCTCTCTCTCTCTCTCTCTCTCTCTCTCTCTCTCACTCATCCGCCCCTTTATCTATATATCTGCGCAAGATTTAAATTGCTTCCAGAGTCTGTTGTGAAACTAATTTTCTTTTATCGCTGTTCTACTTCACAAAATCGTTACCAAATATCAATAAAATGTAAATAATGACTTTAAACATTAGGATTTATAGAATATTTCTCATTTTGTTCCGAGTGGTTTTTTCCTTCTTATTATCGTTTCTACCTGACTTTATCATATCACTCTGCTGTGTTCACTGAAATATTTTCTACCTTAATGAAACGTGAAAAGAATTTTAGTGGCGGAGTAATCAATCAATGAACTTTAGAATATTAGTAAATCGGATCTGATCTTTTTTTTAATGGAATAAAACTCATTTTACAGATAGACGTTGTCATAAGCAAGATTCTGGGCTATAAATAATCTGATCGTAAATGAACAGTGTCGGCTGAGATGATAAAGTTAGTTAGTTAAGTCCTTAAATTCCTAGGTGGAACATAGGGCCTCGACGAAATTTCTCTAGCGTGTTCTCTCCATTGCCAGGGCCTTCACCTCCCTCCATGTCTTGTTGACACCAGCCACCTCTCTTTCGATAGTCCTCTTCCAGGTGTTCCTCGGTCTTCCGCGTCTGAGGCTACCTTGCGGATTCCAGTTCAGTGCCTGTCTAGCGATATTTTCAGGTGGTCTTCTCAGGGTGCGCCCGATCCATCTCCATTTTCTTCTCTTTGTCTGTAGTTGGATGTGACTCCGACTTGTGGGCTGCCTAGATGGTCTTGGGCCACCAGATTCTCATTATGTACCTCAGACAACGTTTAATGAAGGTCTGTAACCTTGTGGTGATGTCCTTTGTCTCAGCGACTCTGTCATGTTGCTCTTTGTCATACAAGCAACACCGATTTGACATTTGAGTCAAATATTCTGAGTTTTGTCTTCCTGCGTATATGGGGTGATCTCCATACTGGTATTAACTGTTCAAACGCTCCTTTTGCTTTATTTATACGACTTATCACATCCCTAAGAGCACCTCCATCCTGACTAACCATGCTACCCAGATAGAACAATTCCTCTACCCTTTCTATAACTCTTCCGTCTATTACCAAATCAGAATTATTTCTATGGTTAATATGCATTTCCTTGGTCTTTTTGTTATTTATATTTAAGCCTACTTATTTAGGTTCTATTTTAAGATCTTCAATTTAATTTGCTTATCTCGTAGGCTTTCTGCAAGAAGGCACAGTTCGTCCGCATAATCCAGTTCCTCCAAACGGCTATTCAAACCCCACTGAATCCTCCGTTTTCCATTTGTTGCCAACAGGTCATCTCGCAACATGCTGTCCAATGCTATGATAAACAAGAGAGGGGACAGAAGACATCCCTGTCTTACTCCCGAGTTAACAGCAAAAGGTTGGGACAACTTCTCCCTGTGCTCTATTTGATAAGTGTATCCATCATACATTGCCTGTAAAAGTCGTACTATTTCTGTGGAATTCCAAAGCTTTCCATGGACCTCCATAGTTTCTCCCTGTCAACAGAATCAAAAGCCCTCTCAAAATCAACAAACAATACATACAGAGATGCCTGATATATTCTGCGAATTGTTCAATAATAATCCTTAGTGTACGTATTTATCTGATCTACTGTAGATCGGCGCCCTCTAAATCCTGCTTGTTCTTGTCGAAGTCTTCTTTCTACAATATTTCTAATTCTGTTCAGTGAGATGATAAAACACAATGCGTATTACTAAGGTTTGAAAAACGAACGTTAAGAAGTGAATCAGCTTAATACAAATAATAATCCACCAACATTGGTTGTCAACAAAACCATAAATGCGTGAACACGGTACACTGAATAAAAACTAGGCAGGTTATATACTAACAGAGGGGATACTATATTCTATACAACACAGGAGTATGGAAGACATCGTAATGACGTTTCATACGTGCAATAAAAGGGACTCGCCAGCGGCACCCACAAAGAATATATTTTGCGTCGTATCGTATAAAGTAGCGGTGTTCAGGTTTTTACTGTCGCGCACCTCTTTACGACCCTGCAAAAGGCATGCCCTCTCTTGTCATTGTATTTATGTGCTTTAGCAGTCCAAATTGACATAATACGTGCGTGAGCGAGGCTTGAGGTTGTCTGTATTGTCTAACGTCCAGGTTGCAAAGGCCCAAGTGAAGTAAACGCAGATTTTAGTAAAAACGGTTTTATATAACTTTGGGAACTGTCCCAGTAACCTTACCCGCACTACATTGTCGATGTTTTGAATATGCGATTGTATCGATATGCTACGATGTGAAGGAGAAGAAGAAGAAGTGTACTAATTGTAAATTATTTTATTTCTTAATGTAAAGCAAAAATGCGTGTTGTTTTCATTTTTGAGGTTAGGTAATAATGGTTTTTACCTTACTGTTTAATGAAATAAAAGCCATGGTTGGGAAAAATATGATATTTAATGTGTCTACACAATGCTTGAAGGAGAAAAACATTAAAAACAAAGAACATAACGTAAAAAAAAGCGAGAAACACTTACAGTTCTTTGTGAATAGCAATATTAAAGCAAAAACAAAAAACATATTAACAAATGAAAACAAGATTTGTTATTCGTTAAGTGGTCAATATTCTTTTATATTATTCATTAAAATCTCAGAAACTTCACTAGAAAGAGTTTTCTAGGAAATACAAAAAAAAAAGAAGACATATATAGAATTCCGGCTTCCTTCGAGTTGGTTGCTTTTACAGTGATCTGCACAAGAACCTCTAATATTAGTGAAAAAAACGAGTATTAGTGGAAAACGACTTCTGCCATGAAAAGGGTATAGTAATAGGCAAGGGTGTTACCCTTGGGTCACCTTGCCTTACTTCGAGTTGTTTTTTTTACATGAATTTCAAAAAAAATGAGTATTATTTTAAAGGCATATCGGTTTCCATGTGCAATTTTAGTTTGCACATGTAGGGTTACTACCGTCTGCATCTTAACTTTGTCAATTTGTTTTCCAGTTTTTTTAAGCGCTTTCTTTTGTAGACGAACCTTCAGCGTTTTCTAAGGTTGCAGAATGGAACAGTAGAATAGAGAAGCGAATCACCAGGTACAGAACGAAGCGCTTGGCATACCGGCAACACACAGTGACAGAGTCACGTAGGCCTATTTAATGTTACGATCAAACACTTGTTACGTTCGTCCGTAGTAAAGTTCTTGAAAGACTTTGTCAATTCTTTCCTGAGTAAGTCTGCTGCTATGCCACTATAGTGTCACACGTGTCAAGGTTCAGTTCTGACTTGATAACTGTGTAACAACCGAAAAGTCTTATTAAAAGTAAACGATTTAGAGGCGTAGCGGAAGCATTTAATTACTATCATAAGTAACTATACCATTGAGGCTGAGTATAAGTAACTACACTACACTAAGTACTGCTGCGCCTCACGTTAGCAGGACTTCTAAATTAAGTAAACAAATAAAATAAATTATAAGTACATATTAACAATGATTATTGTGTATAAAACAAATTAAAAAATTATATGCGCTTAGCCGAAAAGGAAATTTAGTTTTCAACTGATCGGGGGCGTATTTACGGGGGCGACGACGAACAAGACCGGACACCACCCCCGCAGAGGGTCGCAAAAGTTCGTGAATTTCGTTAATCTCTTAATTTTGAGCCTGTTTTATTAGTTTTCAGCTGTGTCCGTTAATATAGTATGAACAGTTCGTCCAATATTTCTCCAAATTAAATTATATAATACAGTATATAATATTCGTGTGTAGGCACACAAAGCAAAGCAGTAATGATATAAAAAATATGCAATTTAAAAGGAATACAATCTGAGCAAGTTGGGAGGACATTTATATTATAAAAATTATATTTATCAATGTTTATGTATACATGTCAATTTATATTTTGTATACTATATTTCTGAATATTTGTGTTAATGTTATTTGTATAGTGATAATAATTGTGTGTATGCTGAGCACACACAAAAGAAAAATATTATGCGAGTAACAATGACGGAAATTTTAATTCGTAATTTTTGAAAAATTATTTAATAACATTTTGAACGATACGAAGTCGATATGATATAAGAAGTGTTATTTTTATTTAAAACACACACCATACACCTTTCCTCGTTATAGTAGTTTTATTACTGATCTTTTCGAGTCTTAATATGGTTGCTTCTCATATCAATCAATCTCAAACAAGAGTACAGACCGTCACGGTTTCCGTCTCGACTGGTTCACGAGAAGTCGAGCCGCAGGAGTTGACAGCCAGACGTTGTGACGTCACAGCCGCTGACAGTTGCAACGAAATATAATAATATATCAAGAAATATTTAAGAGTTGCTTACAAAATAAAGTTAATATAGTAGTAGCTCTGTTTTAAATGTAGAAACAGGTTTATTACAAAGCATTTGCGTGTACGTTTGAAATATGAAACATAGGAAAATCAGTGCAGTCAATAAGTGAACAACGTTTCGAAAACGTGATTTTATCGTGTTATTGCCGTTTACTTTAATGGGACTGATTTTAGGTTGTTATCACACGTTTTTCAGCCACTTTAAAGATAGTAATATTTATTAGTCTTAACTTGTCTTTTCTTTCGTATGAAGCCGGCTCGACTGGACCCCCCCCCCAAAGGTCAAATTCTAGATACAGCACTGGGATAGATAATTTTATGGTGAAAACCCTGTAAAAAATACCATATTATTCTAGTACTTGGTAATTAACATAATTCCCAAGCATAACAGTACAGTATGGATAATTTTGTAATACTCTCTTTTATTAAAAAAAAGATTAAAGTTTTCATAATTGCCTGCAGAGATTAAAAATTATATTCAATGATTAAAGACAATGAAAGTAGCCTGCATAGGGCCCTCTATTAATTTCAGGAGATAATCAAGATGTATGGTCTGGAAATTTCTGTTATAAAGACTAAGTCCATGGCTTTTAAAGGTTGCTTTCCTGTACGGTGTAAACTAGTACTGAATGATCAACTAATTGAACAAGTGCATTCATTCAGGTTCCTTGGATGTGACTTATGTTGGTAAGATAGATGTGGACAAAAAAAACATAGAGAAGTTTAATCACATATGTGGAACGATAAGAAGACCACTGAATGGAAAGATGAGAAGAGATACTCTTTTGAAATTTTATAAAGTGATGGCAGTGCCATGCGGTCTTTGTGGCAGTGAGACTTGGACACTGAACACAAAGACCCAAAGCCGGATACAGGCTAGTGAAATGAGATTTTCACGATCAGTACTAGGAGTATCACGGAGGGGCCGGCTAAGAGATGATGGTATAAGGAACATCCTTGGGATATACAACCTAAACGAAAGGATTTAGCAATACAGACAGGATCGGACAGGCCATGTTGAAAGGATGCATAAGAACAGGATGGCAAAATAAATTTTGGTTTATAATCCGAAAGGACGGAGGAATATTTGAAGACTAAAGAAAAGATGGTCGGACCAAGGAGTGCGCAACGGATCGTAAGGTCCACAACCTGCAGAAGAAGTAGAAGTAGAAGAAGTTTCGTAATTTTAGGTAAAAACTCATGTCCAAAAATAATTAATTGTAGACCTGCATCGTTAGTCCTTATTTGAGGCAATTTAGTGGTGAATAAGTTGCATAAGTTCAACCTTATGTGCGGGACCATTAGGCAAACCCTTAAGTCAGCAAGTAAAGGAACACACCTAAAATTCTACAAGGTGATGGCTCTTCCCACACTTCTTTATGGATCTGACAATTGGACTTTAACGAAAGGCCAGGCCAGTCGCATCCAAGCGGATGAAATGAGATTTCTCAGGCACGTGGCAGGGTATACTCTACATGATCATAGAGGAAACACTGATGTACGGCAGGAACTGAGTATACTCGACAGGATCGCCCAGTATCGGTTGAATTGGTGGGAACATCTTTGCCGAATGGATGACTGCCGCATCCCCAAACAACTATGGAACTATAAGCCGAGGGGACGGAGAGGTGTGGGACGCCTGAGGAAGTGCTAGTGTGACCAGCTCTAGACTTAACAAGACCGGAACAAACCATTCTTGGTTTAATCCTTGAAGATGATGATGATGATGACCTACATCGCAATTTTAGCTTTATCTTTTGTCGACAAGATATTAATTTATCAAAATCTCAAGTCTCTAAAATATTTAAACCGGTTGTTTGTGACGACCAGAAGACTGGTAAGGTACAGAGCGTAATGTATAGAGTAGGCCTATGTGCGTATTTGGGTGGTCTGCTGCGGTGTTTCCTCGCACCCGGACCACGTGTGTTGTACATCTGCTGCGCCGCAGTCGTAACTTCACGTTTATGACGCGATTCGTTATGCGCGCGTGCGTGCACGTACGCATTTACATTTGCTACAGCTTCCTGTCGCCCTTTGTCTATACGCTATAATCAGCAATAAAGCGCGACAAAGCACGTCTGCCACTGTTGTTTCGTTCGCCAGGCCTATTGTTACGTTTCATCAATGCGTGAAACGTACTTTGACGGGGTTAAGTCGTGTGAAGGAGTTGAGGGAACACGCTCAAGACATTCAGTTATATTTCAGCCTGTACTGTTTAAAATATTTCAAGTTTTTTGAATAAAGTGTTAGAACAATTAAACCTAGTGTGATAAATAATACGAAAGGATTGGTAGGACGGTCTACTTGGTCGTCGTATGGTACAGTGGAAAACTAAATACAAAACACCAATTAAATCACTAATCACCAGCTTTAATTATCGCAATTAACCAGTTTGTAAGACAATCTCTTACAACAAATTAAATGAAAACTGTCCACACCCAATAAAAATGTCTACTAACATAAAATTTGTACAATTGTATATTGAACAATTTGTATTACAATCGTCCCGCACAACACATAACACTTCGCCACTATACTACAACCGCACTGAGATATCGCAACTCAAACTCACATAGATTCGCCCGCCAATAACTCGTAACTCAAACTGAAACTGAACGTCGCCGAGTACTTGTATTTATACCGCGTCGAGGTTCCAGAATATTCGATAATATGCGTCTACTAGAAAACACTACGCATCAGCTCTACACTGGGACGCAATTGATTGCGGCCTTAACACAGTGCGCGGGGCTGGCGACGTCCAGAAAAGTCTCGGGAGCGTATGTTGAAATCACGTACGCCACAATATTCAGCCGGATTCCTCTGGAACATTCGAGAAACACGTAGATTGTTCTGTGATGTCGTAACAGTATTAAAAATATATACAAAAGTAGTATTCGATCCAATATGGCGCCATAATAAGGCCGGAAAAAAAAGCTGTATTATTAGTATTTGAATATTGGCCAGTGGAGACGATAGATCGTGGAAAAGCCTGGAAAAATGGTCACAGACTCTGTGAAGTCGAAATGTGCTACAGCTCAAGCCATGTAGTGCAGAAGAAGAAGATGTATTATTAAAATAATTCGAAATTGGACTATAGGACCTGAATCTACGTGAACACTGTCTTGCACGTTTCCCGGTGACCTTTGCATCGCTATTGTACGTAACCTTTGACTTTGATCGTGAACATCTCGTCTGGGTATACTGTACATGCTGTATTATTTTAACTTCTTTATGTATTAGTGTTTCGTACGTGCATTCTGTGTGGCAGTACTTTTAACTGTTTCGAGTTTAGGTACCGTGCCGAACAACGATGTTTTATTAATTACGTAAGTTGCTAATCGTGAGCGGTCATAAGTAGAAACTTGACTTTTCAATGGAAAAGTTTACGAGGCGAGAGTTAGTTGCGAGGCAGTTTACTCTGATAACTGTGAATAAGAATATACAGTGTACAGAGATGAACAGCTAGCAGAGCAGAAATTTTAAGGAATTTGCACTAGGCGGCACTAAACCAACCAATATATATATTTTTTTTTTAACAAGACCAAAATCGGTACTTTTAAAGACAAATAATAAACCATGAAGAGCAGCGCAGATATAGAAACAAGCAGTATTATTACTATCAAGTAAAATTGAAGTCCCACATAGAAAGGAATGTGTAGTCCAGCAGATATACTAGTTAGACAATACCCAGATAGATTAGGAGCAGTAAATAAAAGTATTGATAATAAAACAGATTGTACAGTACAACTTTGGAATAAATAAAATATGTAACAAATGTATAGTAACTAATTCAATAAAAGTAATTAAGAATAAGATGTAAAGGGATTCAAGGTAAAATATAAAAATACAACAGTGTTAAAGTGAAAAACAGTGAAAATAATCAATAACCATCCCACAGACAATATAATGAGGATGAAGATCAAAGACAAATAAAGACAGATCCAAAATGGACTGTAAACCCAGATGTAATATTGTTATTTGTTAATCACACAGACAATTGTTTAAAAGTGTGTTGTTATTTAGCATTAGGTGAAGTTGTAGTCATTAAGACATGATTTTTAGTTAAGAGTTTTGTTTAGTTTTGAATGAGTTAATATTACTAGAAGGCAAGGAATAAATAAGTTCAATTAATAATTTCCCCAAAATGTCATATCAATCAGCCATCCATAATTCTAAAATGTTCTGTTTTGTAAAAGTAAAATCCCTAAAACTAGTTATTAAATTACAAATACAGGTCATGAGTGGTACCAGATTGCTTATAATTTTACCAGAAAAAACAAAATGTAAATTATATTAAGTCTGATTATGTAATAATTAAGAAATAATTTGGGTGTAAAATATAAAAATAATGTATTTTTTGTAACCGGTGTCATGTGATACCTAAATCTCACAAAATGGACCAATAAGGATCATAGTAATTTCTAGTCAACTCAGTGAAATAAGAAGAAATTAAAAACACTTTATTGTTAGACACGGGAGAGTTCGGCTGAGTTCAGTGCACATACAAAATGACAAAATTTATATAAAGGAATCTAATCTGAGAAGGAAGAAAATTTACTGAAGTAATGAAAATAATATCCAAAATTGATTAAAAATAATATTAAAAATGAAGATATAACTAAGCACGGGACAACTAACAAGAAGGAAGAATAAAATAAAACTAAATAATAAATAGTAAATCTCTCTACCATTCAACTAACCTACAAGTAATATCCAATCTACGCTTTATCACCATCAACACCAAGAACAACCCAACAACATTTGCAACCGATAAAAACATTATTGCACAAAGAAAATATAAATAATAAATAGTGAACACTTAGTGACATTTATTTTATTAATAAAAACAGTGGGTAAACATTTCACACGATTAACTGCAGACCAAATATACGCCATATTGCCTTGTCAATTCGTCAAGCCCATGATGCTTTGCGGCATTAGATTAAATTAAGGGATTTCTAGTAATGTATTTTCAATTTTAATTACCATTATTTCTGTTATATTAGATGATAAGTATTACTATATTTGTACTGTAATGTACTCCTTGTTTTTTCTTTTAATGTAAATGAACCTTGCATAGCAGCCCAAAAAACTTGTCAAAAAATATAAAAAAAAATAAAAATTAAGAAATCGAACCCTGAGACAGAATCGATCGATGCTATTGTTAATGTTGAATGCATAAATTTCCACTACCTTGAACAAAAATAAATATTGAACATTATCATTACCAAATACAATTCCATGTGTTTTATTTCTCGAAGGTGTTAACTTAATAGGTTTCACGCTGAACGAGCGAAGACCAAGAAGACAATCAGCATGTGGTAATTCTGAAGATAACTGCGAAAATAGAAATAACCTCAATCGGTACGTTCGAGATGGTAATCGAAGGTACTCATTAAAGAGTTGTTTCTACATTACAACCGTGTTATTCAAACGTCTGAAGCAGATAGCGAATAATTTTGTTCGCCGAATCATAGAAAAATCGATGAAAGAAATCAGAAACCTAAACAAACCAACAAATAAACATAATTAACATACATACGAGGAATAAACACCGACAGATATACTCAATTACCAAAATAAATTGTAAACCGATTTAACAGTAACGAGATAGTAAATTGGATTACAAATAATTAAACATAATTAAATCAGGAATAAAAACACGTTACTTTACAAAATACATATGATTGTTATATAATAGACTATTGAAAATTATGTAATTTGAATTTAACTTGACCATGGTCATGTTCATTCTTTGAAACGTTATTGTGAACCTGTGTATTAATTTAATATGTATATAAACACATAAAATAATAAATCAACTATTAAAGGTAACTATAACAATATATAATAATATAAAGCATTGTAATGTACATAGATGTAAGTAAAGTATAAATGAAAAATTGAATCAAAAGAGGCTCGACTATGCGACAGTCAGGCGCCGACAAAATAAGTTACAATAGACCCAAAACACCCGTACATGTCATAAAAGCATAAAATGTTTTGTAGAGTAAATACAGCAAAAAAAACGCCCATGTACCGTTAGGTCAACGGTACTGTGTCCTTCAACAGACAATAGATGACACGCCAATAAGTATGACCATTTTATAGAGTAACGTCATTTTTTAGGAGTCTAACGAACGTCCGCTTAAGTTTATCGCCCGCTCTCTGGCAACCAATCACGGATAGCGTCGGTAGTGAGCGCGAAAAAGATACAGCACCGGAATGGGTACGTTCAAATTTACCGGCAAATATTTCAAAGTCAAGCCAATGGGAGTATGATCAACAAGAGCTGTAGTGAGGGAAGGACTCGGAAAACTATAAAAAACAAGTGAAGCAAACAAAAAGGGGAAGTTTAAGTTTAATTTTCACGCAAAACACGGGAAACCTGTGTCACTCGATGTGAGCATTTAATACTATTATTCTAAGTTCAAATCAATAGATTATCTCGGTTTAATAGTTGAGAAAGAATTACAGTCATCAAGAAGTTTATTTTATATGTGTGCGCGATAGTACGTACGGACCAGAAGATGTTTAACTTGTGCGCATAGATTGCAGCAATAAGTATACTTATTTATACGTGCGCGACGTCTAGTACTAACGCGAGCGAGTGAAGTAAATAAGAAGGTTTAATCAAGCGTGATTAGTGCAAAGTGTAATGCGATGTTCATCGCACGATTACAGTTCGGCATTCTTTTACTTGGAATCCAGCAACAAGTAACAGTATATCATTTATGATTCACAACTCAATAAATTAACATAATTTTAGCATCTCAAAAATAACTCATCTCATTCTCAAAAGACCCACGAGTTCAGGTACTAAATATTACAAATTATGAAATATTCAATACGTACATTACAGTGTGATGTGCACATTACTACTACATGGAAGCCTGTTACAAACTCAAAGCCTTTTGGTCTACTTAAAAATATATAAAGTACTGTAATTAGTTATACAGACTAAGATTGGCAAAAGCTTAAACACTATAAGTTTGTTTAATTTTAAGTAAATTTTTTAAAATGAAAAATGCATAAACATTTCATATTAAATTGCTTTACAACTAAATAAGTTAGTTAAGGAACAAAAAAGAAAAAGTATGCCAAAAGTAAGCAAAAAATTATCGTCCAGTTCGCACATTGTACAGACAGTGCTGAAAGCTAATAGACACAAATGCAAACGCGCCTTCGTGATTTGCTGATTTCTCCCCTTTTTTCTCACATTTCGGCACCGGCCTAATACCTGGCACTAGGCAGCACTAAGTCCTTCAGTAGGCGGCTCTAGTGCCGTCTAGTTTATTGCTTAAAATATGCTCTGGATAACTGTGAATAAGAATATACAGTGTAACGAGTTGCACAGAGATGAACAGCTAAGCGAAGGATTTCTCAAGGCGGAGAGCTCAACTTTGTGAAACCAGCGAAGAAAAAGAAATTCTGCAAACTTTTACAAAGCCGTCATAAATATTAAAAAGAAACAAGGGGTGTCAGAAATAATTCCCCGAGCGTCTGTCAGCCCCAGGAGCACGTGTTGGGACGGACGGCCCAAAGTGTTGTGTTATACTGTTTTGCGGCACCTGTGATTTATATCGTAACTTTTGTCTGAAACACTAGCGGTGTTGTATTTGTTTCCGACGAGTAATTTGTAATTCTGAAAGTATATAATTTATCAATATATCACTAGTTGTAACAGCGGTTCATTGTTGTTCTATGAAGTGGACGTGATAAATGGATTTCATGCCAATATCGAAAACCAATCAAGTCCGATTGAATTGTAGTTTATTTTTCTTTTTTAATTAGGATACTAACAGAACGTATGCAAAGAGATTTAGTAAGGAATTTTTTGTATTTCTGTGAAGAGACTCGCTGTGTTTCAGCTACAGTGTGTTTGAATTAGCGGATGGCCATTTTCTGAAAATCTTCAAACAGTCTTGCTGATCGTTAATAGTTTGATATCTCTGTGAATTATCACTTCATCTCTACTGCCTCTTGGTTGGAGAAACTCTTGGTTATTTTTTGCTGAGCGTTTTGTATCTCCAAATTACCCCTCTAATGTCAAGGTCAAATAAGTATTGCGCCTAAATAGGTGTCTCATGTACGGTATCGGTAATTTGTTTTGATAAAGCTTTGCCATCATATTCTTTTCTGGTGAGACCTATTAAATACTTCTTCATTCCATTTCTTAAATTCTGCGCCCATCTAAAAAGTCTCTATTAGTTCCTAGAGTCTCCTAGTCTTTCCTGGCCGTAATTCAAACACCACAAAGTTACACACTCTCTCTCTCTCTCTCTCTCTCTCTCACACACACACACACACACACACACACACACACACACACACACACACACACACACACACACACACCGCACTTACTTAGGACTTTTTTCCTTGTTATTGTCTTATTTTTCCTTGAATTAGCTGCCTTTTCTTTTCATAAATGCCATTTCTTACTCGTGATGTTTTAGGTTTAAAGCCATCAGCAGAACGTCTAAACACGGAGACTACTCAACCCAGGTGTTTGTAAAACTTACCTGTTCCACCTTTCACATTTTCCGATTTATAATTCGGTTTGTCTGTTGAATCACCAGTTACTACTACTGTATCTCATTTGTGTGTTCTTTCCATCCATCTTCGTGTCTGCCTCACGGAGTCGCTTGTTCATAATAAATTATAGTAAAAAATAAAACCATAAAATAGTTTTAGTGATTTTCACTCGTCAATTTATTAAAATTATAAATCCATGACAGCTGTTTCGGCAGCACAGTGCCTTCATCAGATGGTGTAAGCTGACTAATTTTCGTACAAACAATACAGAATATAAAATATAATAAATATATTAAATTATTAATTTATTATAATTAATAATTAATAATTTAATAAATTGACGAGTGAAAATCACTAAAACTATTTTACGGTTTTATTTTTTACTATAATTTACAATGGATTTTCACCAAGTAAAGGCATCAAGCATTAATTATTGTTCATAATAAGCAGATTGCCCTGTGGATTATTCTTATTTGTAGACAGAACAGTTGAAAATTTGAAACTACATGTACTTCTCCTAGGTTAGCAGCCCATAGCCTGGTTGACAGCAGCTTGCCATTCTTCACGCTTCTCTGCTTTTCTTTTCAACTCACAATATGATATGCAGTTCAAGTCGACCGTAAGCTGTTTCATGTAGTCTACACGGGGTCGTCCTCTGTGATTCTTCCCTTCAATTGTTCCTTCTGTTATTCTCATAACCAACCAACATGTATTTGTGTACATGTAACCAACATGTACACATATTTATGTACTACAAAATCCGTGAAAGAATGCTGACAGCAAGACAGTGCTACTTTGGGCTACTGAAGCATTTGAAAACAGTGATTTCCCGTGACACCCAGATAAGAACCTACAAGATTATATGAGTTTTAGTGTTGATGTATGGCTCTGACATCTGGACAGCCTCCAAGACAGATGAACCTGATCTCCAGTTCAAATGAAACATCTACACAAGCACCTGTGACCCAGTGCTTGAAGGTCAGATTTCATAACCGGGAAGTGTACAGCATGACCAGGGAGAGACATAAACATAATCAGGCTTGTCCCAACAATCAGATATCGTACAAATGATTAAATTTCGACGTCTTCATTGGGCCGGTCGTACATGATGTTGAGGGATAATCCTGTACGGGAGCAGGCGAATCGGTCGACCAGGGTACCAGTAGGCAAACGGCCTGAGAGAGGATGTTTGTGATTCTGATCGGGATGCAGAACTGGAGAGCAGCAGCATAGCACCGATCAAACCGATGGAGGCTCCTTCAGGACGCCAGGATTCATTAAATTGTAGCAGCATTTGATGAGGGATGAATTGTGTACCACTCTATCGTATATGCGGGATGAGCCTTCTGGCATAACGTGTGTAAAGACCAAACGTGGAAGGAAGATTGATAAATAAATTAGGGACCAACTGACGTGTCTGAGACGTGAAAATCCTGTACCAAACGAATCCTGTCCGTTAGCCTTGTAAGCGAGTATGATTTATTAGGTTCCAGCGAAAAAGTTGAACATAAAATTGATTAAAACCGAGTCAGTGTGAATATTCGGAAATCGCGAAGCTATATCGGTCATGTCTCTAGTTCATACTTTAACTTTTAATGATTGATTTGCCATGTGCGCATGCGTGATGTAAGTACCCAATAATTACCGCCGGATTTCCTGCGAACGAAATCAAGTTCCGCAAGTTAAGTGTGGTGCGTTGTTCACCTTCATTGGTGGGAACACTTCAGAGACTAGCAGCTTCAAAGGAAGTAGTAAATGCATTGGCGTCCACGATTGTACGAATTGTGAAAGTCATTGTCCTCGTAAACATATTGTTTTTTTTTGTAAGAATGTTTTTCTTCCCAATTCAATTAATGACCTGTGCCATGGCCAGCTCTCGTAGAAGGCCGGAATATTAAACGTAGCAACACTGGAACTAGCTTATATTTGAGGCCGATTAGACGATCTCTTTAATTTATGTACGTATTTCAATAATCAAATCGCGTCATTTTTAATTGCCGGTTAACAGCAGTTTTATAATTCTTAATTTACTGCAAATTAGAAGTTTATTATGTAAAATACTGTTATATTATTTAAGAAATATAATAATTAACTCATTCATGTGATACGAATTCAATAATTCGACCAAAATTCATTCATTAGGCCTAACACACTAATTCACTAATTTCTTCAACTTAATCGTATAGTACTAAGTGCGCACAGACCTATAATTTAGTTTTAGCTATAAATAGGCCTACTCATGATTTTAGTAATGCTATGAAATTAAACCAAAATATAACATGTTCACTTTAGCTATTTTATAACACTATGCTTATAGGCCTCAGATGCACGGTTCCCATGTTTGATATTCCGGCCTTGTACTACACCCGGCCATGGCTGTGTCGTAAAATCGGTGTGCGTTTTTAGTAACCATGTCGACTCGGCCTATTATAGAAAGGAGTACCTAGAGTGACAAGTGCAGGGGCGTATTTAGGGGTGATGGACGGGACCCCCCCCCCACAGACGGTCGAAATAGTTGACGAATGTTGTTAATCTCTTAATTTTTAGGCTGTTTTTATTATTTTTTCAGCTGTGTGCGCTAATATATTAGTTGCTCCTTTTTTAACCTGTACGAACATGTTTATTACACAGCATGAACGTATAGGTTTCAAATACGAAATACAGGAAAAACAGTTCAGTCAGTAAGCCTGAATGTCTTGTAAACAATGTTTCAATGAGGCGTATTTTTATTGTGTTATTACTGTTTACTTTAATGGGACTAATTTCTGCTACTTTAAAATGTTGATTAGTCTTAACTTATTTTCTTTTGTATGAAGCCGACCCCCCTCCAGGGCAAAATCTAGATACGCCACTGGACAAGTGGGTTAATTATTAATTGGGCGATTGAAAAGTAATGTTGGCGCTATTACCTTCCTGGTGTGCAGTACGATCGAGTTAGGCAGCCAACTCTGCTTGTCTTAAACCGTTTGGACTGTACAAGAAGTCTATTATTGTTATAAAAAATTCACAGTTTAACAGCTTTTCAACGACCGTGAGAATCCAGCTACTTCGATCGGTCCGTCTGTTGCTTTAGCGAACAAAAGGCAGTAATTTTAATCGATAGACTCACCAATCGAGCTGTGTACTAGACTGTAAACGAATGAAGAAAACCAGAACAGAACTCTTTCAATAATGCCATGATGCCGTATTCTAATAGTATGTAACGGCCCTAATTCGTGACTTTTGGAAAGAGACAGGATAAAACGTGTATTTCCAAAGGGAAAGGAAAAGAAGCTTGACCAATAATATGATCTGGATCTGAATGAGACTGTCTGTCCTATATATGGGAATTTGAGAATCAGTTATTCTTTCTTTAATTTTGTATCCTTAGTAGGAAGTTCAAACTACATTATTTACATCTCGTGAGAAGCGTCAGGGAATGCTTCTCTCACCGGAACTTACTTATCTCGATTGAGTAAATACTGAATCTCGATTGTATTTTCTCCATAAGTGAAGAACTGTCTTGGATAATTTGTAAAAGATGAGTTATTATAATAAACGTTCAAATATTTTGGTTCCACTTTAGTTATGAAAGTTACGCCGTTTTCGTTAATTCTAATCGCATTTGTTACGCCTGACTTAATAAAATACAATTCGTTGAAATTAAATAATATATGCAAGATTAAACTGTCTCTTAAACAGCCATTTTATTCTTCAGAGAAGAGGAAGTGACAGTTATCAACTTGAATAAGTTGCCAGGTTCTCTACAGCTCAACAATTCACGTCTTCGCCGCCCGCCAGCACAACTCTGTCGTGTTGCATCACTTTCGTCTGATTTCGTAAGAGTGCAAAGGATTGTGGAACTGGACTCAATGAAACTTATTCAAGTTGGCATACGAGAAGAATTTTAATAATGCTTCAAATTTTAGTGTTATCAAATCTGACACTCAACAAAATATGCGGATGTACATAACATTTACGTAATTTCACCTTGTTATTTTGATCTGAACGTTAACAGTCATTTTCTTACACATTTTTCTTTATTTACTGTAAAATCTTACAAAACCGTTATAATTACTACTACGGTGCTACAGCCCAAAGTCGGGCTCTGGTTTCTTCAGTTTCTATTTCCACTCATCTCTGTCAGAAGCCACTCCCTTCTTCTTCTTCTTCTTCTTCTTCTTTTGAGTCGAGGTTTTCTAGAGAGCTCTCCATATCGTCCTGTCAAATGCCAAAACCCTGGCACGGGCTCAAACTGCTCGTCTGCCTTCTACTCTTCTTGATGTTATCCTCCCATTACGTTCTGGATCGTCCTCTTCCTCTTCCTCTGCCTTATGGTTTTGCCTCCCATGCTCGTCTCGGGTACCTTTCTTTATTCATCCTACAGACGTGGATAAACCAACGTAGTTGCGGGCTTTCAGTTTTATCATTTAAAGAGAATATCTTCAGCTGTTAACGTTTCTCACCCTATCTCTGTGAGTTGTCTTCTCGATTCTCCTCCGGAATCTCATCTCCATTGCTTGTATTATCTTTTTATGTCTGTCGTTCAGAGTCCACGACTCGCCAACTGTACGTCAATGTTGAAGCATATACAGATTCGTATACTGCAAGTTTGGTTTTGTGTAACATTTCGCTTTTTCCCAGTTGATAGCACCGTAAAGCTTGCTTGCAGCTGAGATCCTCATGTCTAACTATGACTCAATTCTGCCATCTTCACTGAAAACGACCCCTAAATATTTGAATGTCGCCACTTGTTCAATTTCTTTATTGTTCGTTTCTATTCTGAGTTGTCTTGCTTGCCCACTTGTCTTTGTCTTGGTGGGGCCAACAATTATATTCTTCCTCCTCATCGTTTCTTCCCACATTTTTATGTTATTGTGCAGATTCTGTTCTGTGCTGGCAATCAGAACGATGTCGTCGACAAAATCAGGGTCTGTGAAATACACTGGTTGCAGCCTCCAGTTGCCTACCTTACACTTCCTACTTCCTATTTCCTACTCCTTCGAATTCTGTATCCCTAATTCTCTTGCATTCTCTTCGATTCCATCTTCCTGTGTTTCTCTTGCTGGCCTCGTGATGATTTGCTCACCCATTTGCCTTTCTGTGTTTTTCCTTCGTTACTACGTGAGCGGCCCATCTCAACCTTCGTAGTTTAACAGATTCTGGCACAGCTAATTCCTTATACTCGTGGTAATTTAAACGAAATTAGATTATACCATTTTATGCTTTTATCCTTAAAATTATAATTATTCTCTTAATCTTTTTAAGTCTTTCTAAACAACTATTTTTAGTCACTTTATATTTTAGGTGATGTTATTGTTTTTTTTAATAATTCCTGAATCTGTTGTTTTTCTGACATTGGTATTATTCATCGGCAATTAAGAATATGTGTCGATTCGTGTAACTTCATTCGCTTGCACTGGATACCTAAACAACAACAACAAAGATTTCTCACAGACAACGTTTTCATCTCGTAAAGCGAGAAATCGTAACGAAACGTTATATATATATATATGTATATATAGTAGCGCAACAAAAATGATAGCATTTATGCTACATAAAAGAAGATTCACAGATTGATAAATAAATTGATACTTAATCCCATAATAGAACAGAGACCCAATTATGACAATTATAGTCATAGACAAAATTAAATAAGAATGCAAGGTAGTGTTGAATAGAATAAACGAACCTGTAAAATAAATAATAGCTAATGATATATGTTTAATAAAAATCAAAACAGAAAAATGAATCAATGACTTAATTTATGGTAATAACAGATAAGGATTTTGTGTTAAAAAAGTATTATATTATGACAAAAATGTTATGATAAAGTTTATGTGATGTTATATCAAATATGTGTTGAGTTCATGAAAAATAATGAAACAAATAGTGTTATTCAATGACTGTCATAGAATGAAGTGTGAGGCAGTTAACCAATGTTCATAAGTTCGAATTTTGTTATATGTGATCGAGAGATCAAGATAAATTTGTTATTAGATGTAGAAAAATAATTGTTTATACAAATGTTAATAATTAAGTTTTGATTGTATGTACGAATTTATATAAAAGGGACTATAGATGCCTAACAGACATAACCACAGGTAGATCAATTTACAATAAAAGGCCTAACAGCCAAAAATACTAAATAAACACTTATAACTTAAAGGTTAGATACAGCAATTAATAATAATTAATAAATACACTATGAAGAGCTAGAAAGAAGAAAAACATTAAGTTAATAATAATATTTAATAAAATTTATACAAATTATAATAATACCATAATGCCATAATATCGATTGGTAAAAAATAATATCGAAGGTGGATTAAATATAATAAAAAAGGAAAAAAACGGAATTATATCAAAAAACCAGTAGAAGATGTGTATAAAATAATAAACCAGCTATCGGTAAATTTACATTCCGATAGGACAGCAAATTGACAAAGAATAGACAAAAAAATATATGAAAGAAACACTATATAGTCCAAACATGTGGAAGCGGAAATTAATATAGGTTGCTAGGGAAAAATTTAAGAAGAAGATTGTTGATTTATGAAATAACAAGAATTGCTTTTGTAAAAACTGAACGTGATGATTTAAAAAAACCCAAGAAGAATATATTGAATCGTAATATTCGAAATCAAGAGATACGATTATAAAAAAGATAAAATTCCAATGACAATACTTACATCTATCACTAACACAGATTAATAAAATAACGATACATTATGAAATAATAATCGAGAAGAAATCACTGAATTCTACAAGAAGAAACTTGGACTGTCCCATGTCCGAAGGGAATTGATGAAAGGTTAATCAAATATAAAGAGTTAACTATAACACAAATCATAATATTCACAACACCAGAAATTATAACCTTGCAAATACACGGAACAACACTAACTGCTTCAACCGAAGGAAGAACCTATTTGGATCCTGGCGGTGTAGAAGAAACATCCATCGTGCTGTAAAACAATTCAGAAGCTGTATTCCGAAGTGGACAGGACAAGATTTACTTTTATTAAACTGAAGAAAGAAAACTGTACTTCATAATTGACCAGAACAACGAATTTAGCGATCAACCGCCTACGTGATTGGCGTCGTTAGAGTCTGGTAAAATTATATTATATTAATAATACTAAATACACAACACATAATTATTGTAAATCTTGCATTCTTAGTATGTATTTTTAGTCTTCCCCACAGTTACAAGAACCTTCACACCCTGAAATAAATAAAATACAAATCAAATATAATATATAACCAAATATAAACAAAGGATCAAATAATCAACAATCGATACCTGAATCTATAGTCCCAACATATATTAATTAGGATATATCTTAGTTAATGTGAATTGAATACACAAATAAAGAACCGTTATATATTTGTCACACCTTGTTATTTGGAGTATGGTTTAGTGAACTGGAACAAAAGTAACTGAATAAGTAGAGAATAAATAGTTAATATAAACATCGAATAACCTACAAGTTTCGTTGAGCCGATACTACAGCGCTTATAGCGGAATTATCTGACACCAAAGAGGGAGCGTAAAAATATAAAATCAGACAGAACTCTCTTCAAGGCATAATAGGGTTGGATGAAATTGTAGAATAAATCTTAAGTTATTTAAGTTCTAGGCACACTAACACTGATAATTATTAAATAGTTAAGTTAACATTAATTGAGTACATCCATATATTCCACAACTCCAAATATTTCCGAGAATTTATACAATTAAATTAATACAACACATATTGACAAATACAACAGAGGGGTTTTTAAGGAGAGGTAACCCGTATTGTAACAAATTGGCCAGCCCAACAGTGGGGCTGTAAGGAGAGGGAAGCCTAATTTGTAACAAATTGGCTTCCATCGCGGGGCTCGAACGAGACGCACGTACTCGTATTGTAACAAATTGGCGCCCAACGTGGGGCTTAAGTTAAGTAACAGTAACCATATTAATATTACTTAACCAGAGCAGGCAACTGTGGGAGAATAAATATGCATACCAGAGGTAGATCAAGGATTATGGCAGGAGAAACGGAGAAGGAAATAGACGAACAAGAACAGGAAATAGAACTAATAACAGACAGTGAAATGGAACAACAGACAGACGAAATAACGGAAACTGAAATAATTACGGACAAGGAAAAGGAAGTAATCAAAGAAGTTGCCCAAGGGGACCAACCAGATAAATCCAACAAAAAGGAAGACATGAGTATGCAAGAGCTGTTGAGGATCATAATGGAAAGTAACAGACAAATGAATGAGGAAAATAAAGAAAACTCAAAGAGGCTGGAGGAAAAATTAGATAAAACAAATGAGGAAATTAAAGAAACCTCAAAACAAATGAAGGAAGACATTCTACAAATACATGAAGAGAATTTAAGGCAGATCAATGAAAAAATTGAGAATCTTCACGTGACAATTAACCAGAAGGTGGACCAATATAATGAGGAAAGAAAATTAGAAATAGCAAAAACAAATGAAGGGTTAGAAAAAACTAACGAAACAATAGTACAGGTTCGTGAAGAATTACAGAATAAAATTAATGACACAAAAATTGAGAATAAAACATTGGTCGAAGAAATCCAACAGGAAACTGTCGAAAAATGTGAGCAAATTAAAAACGAAGTACATCAGGTACGGGAAGAAAATAAGGAAGGTATTAAGCAAGTACAGACAGACATGGGCGAACGACTCGAAAGGGTCTATGGCAATTTAAATAATATGGAAGGTCAAATCAATACCAATAAAAATAAAATAGAAGAGATTAGTAGGCGTGAATTACAATTACAGGAGGAAGTAGATTCATGGCGGGATAGGACATGCCAAAATAGTCATACAAATAACCATGAGAACAGAGAATCGATTAATTTTCGTAATTATAAGCGCAATCCTATGGAATTTTTAAAGAGATTGGAAGAGGTGATCATAAGAAATAGAGAGAGTCGCTGGAGTATTATACGAAGCATGATTGATGAAACGTTTAAAGATACTTATGATAATTGGTGGACAGCGGTGCGTCCGGATATACTGGACATGACTGAGTTCAAAAAACAATTTAAGGAGAAGTATTGGTCGGAATCGACCCAGAATATGATTAGGAATAATTTGAGTAACGGTCGATACGAAACAAATGTAGGCCAGTCCCCTACTTCATACTTTTTAGGAAAAGTATGTATGGCGCGGAACTTAGAGCCCCGAATTCCCGAAGAATGTTTGGTAATACAACTATCCTATCATTACGAGGAAGGGATAAAAAATGCGCGTATGTGTAGTCAAATCAAAACGATTCCAGCCATGGCCAAATTCTTGGAGAATTATGAGCACGAGAACCAATACCAAAGAAATAGAATGCTAAATCATAAATATCAGAAGTATGATAATAACGCGCCACCAGCCAATTCTCATAATAACGATCGCAATCGACCTGCGCATAACGTTAATACTAATAGAACACAAAATGAAAACACGAATAATAATTCCAGAAACTATAATTATCGCGGCAATAACAATTACAATTATCGTGATAGTCGCAATAATAGAGGAGATGGAGACAGACGACCCAATAATTATAGACATAACGTCAATTATATTTACTCCAGACCTCAAGGTAATCAGCGACGATACTACCCAAGGAGTCACCGATATGACAACCATTATGACCAATCTCGGCATGAAGACAACTACCCACATGATGGAAATTATAGGATGGCAGAACATAATACGGAGGATCGCACGGAAACAGTACAAAACCAACACAGTAATCAGAATGAAAATAGAGAAGAGGGAGTAAGCCCTCATTTAAACTAATAGAGGCAGTGAAAATTAATGAATACCCGTCACTGAACCGTAATCTTGGGGAACAACGATTAATAAATAAAATTAAGTGTAATCATAAAATAACCATAATTAATAACCACTATTTAAAAAATATCAGGGAAGATTTGTTAGAAGAGGATCAGAAACATGTAAACAGTAATAGTAATAAAGAAATCATATATATATCAGCAAAATTCTAAAAGACAGTAAGACCAACTTACACAAATTATTTGAAATAACTATTATATATAAAACGAATTTAGTAAGAAAAAAAAATTTCTAAATCCAAAAGAAATATAATGAATAAATTCTAAAATGAAGTAAGGACAACTTACTACCTTATATTTGAACAACTTCTGGATTAACAAAAAAGAAAAAGAATTTATATAAATGAATAAATTATAAAAATAATAAGAACAACTTATTACCAATCTTGAAGAAAAATACTTGGAATTTAAAAATAATTTGAGTTGAATACTACCACTAAATTTTGAAATACAATAAGAACAACGTATTATCGATTTTGAAGAAAACAAGAATTATTGTTAAATGTTTATAAAGAAATAATGTGTATAATGAATAACAAACCCCAAGATTACAGAAGAAAACGATAATTATTATTATTATGTGTATAAAGAAATAATGTGTATAATGAATAACGAACCCCAAGATAAAAGTTATTACCTCAAACCTACTTATCCAAAATAAAGAAGAAAAAAAAAATCATATGACCTAAAATACATACTACATTGCCACATGATGGAACAATCTCAGTAAACGATTGAATGTAACTAATATAATGTTAAAGAAGACAAGAAGGAAAGAGTATTTATGAACATAATTCATTAAAAAATAAACAGCCAAAATAGTGAAATACGATAAGAAGAAGAATAATTAAGAATAAGGAATATATTTAGTAAGAAATACAATTATAATGATCAACACACAACTGATTAAAAAATATTGAGATCAGAAAAAAAAAAACGAAGAAGATACTTAACATTACAATCTCAACAAAAATGAAAATAAAAATGATTACAATTGATAACTGTCAAAGTCAATATTAACGAATGTTTAAGGAATTAAAATGGAACTGCGAAATATGAAGAATAGTAATGAAAAAATATAAATGCAACAAAGAAAAAATCTTGTCCCAAATATTTATTATTAAATGATTAAAGAGATTATTAGGAGATTATTATTATATTTTATCGCTGACTGTAGATGAATTCCAGCAGTATTATATTAAGATGTAGTGTGGGCAGCAGAGTATGAAGCCAAACAGTGCCTCTCTGAACTGTACCAACGCATGTGTTAGGGATTGTTAGGGAAATTAAATATTTAAGGAATATTAGAATAGTTGCAAAAATAAATTCAGTTTCCAAAGGAATAGGACGAAGAAAACAGAAAGAAGCGTGTTGACAGAAGAATAATTGAAAAATGCAGTAATTATAGTAATTATAAATAGGAGAGATGTAAAACTAATGTATCAGTGAATAGTGTAGCCAGTTACCAACAAATAATGTGTACAGAAAAAAAAAGATATCAAGAATCAAGAATGTTAAATAAAATGATGAAGTGTTATTAAATAAAAAAGGTACTAGTACTAGTCTAATGAAGTTACATTGAGAAGACCATCGTCAACCATTAACAATGAAATTAAGAAAAGGCATGTGAAAAAGGCAAGTTTATTTGACCTAAACTTCATTCAGGTAAACTAAACTTTTTTAGGAGGGGAAGCATATGTAGCGCAACAAAAATGATAGCATTTATGCTACATAAAAGAAGATTCACAGATTGATAAATAAATTGATACTTAATCCCATAATAGAACAGAGACCCAATTATGACAATTATAGTCATAGACAAAATTAATAAGAATGCAAGGTAGTGTTGAATAGAATAAACGAACCTGTAAAATAAATAATAGCTAATGATATATGTTTAATAAAAATCAAAACAGAAAAATGAAACAATGACTTAATTTATGGTAATAACAGATAAGGATTTTGTGTTAAAAAAGTATTATATTATGACAAAAATGTTATGATAAAGTTTATGTGATGTTATATCAAATATGTGTTGAGTTCATGAAAAATAATGAAACAAATAGTGTTATTCAATGACTGTCATAGAATGAAGTGTGAGGCAGTTAACCAATGTTCATAAGTTCGAATTTTGTTATATGTGATCGAGAGATCAAGATAAATTTGTTATTAGATGTAGAAAAATAATTGTTTATACAAATGTTAATAATTAAGTTTTGATTGTATGTACGAATTTATATAAAAGGGACTATAGATGCCTAACAGACATAACCACAGGTAGATCAATTTACAATAAAAGGCCTAACAGCCAAAAATACTAAATAAACACTTATAACTTAAAGGTTAGATACAGCAATTAATAATAATTAATAAATACACTATGAAGAGCTAGAAAGAAGAAAAAACATTAAGTTAATAATAATATTTAATAAAATTTATACAAATTATAATAATACCATAATGCCATAATATCGATTGGTAAAAAATAATATCGAAGGTGGATTAAATATAATAAAAAAGGAAAAAAACGGAATTATATCAAAAAACCAGTAGAAGATGTGTATAAAATAATAAACCAGCTATCGGTAAATTTACATTCCGATAGGACAGCAAATTGACAAAGAATAGACAAAAAAATATATGAAAGAAACACTATATAGTCCAAACATGTGGAAGCGGAAATTAATATAGGTTGCTAGGGAAAAATTTAAGAAGAAGATTGTTGATTTATGAAATAACAAGAATTGCTTTTGTAAAAACTGAACGTGATGATTTAAAAAAACCCAAGAAGAATATATTGAATCGTAATATTCGAAATCAAGAGATACGATTATAAAAAAGATAAAATTCCAATGACAATACTTACATCTATCACTAACACAGATTAATAAAATAACGATACATTATGAAATAATAATCGAGAAGAAATCACTGAATTCTACAAGAAGAAACTTGGACTGTCCCATGTCCGAAGGGAATTGATGAAAGGTTAATCAAATATAAAGAGTTAACTATAACACAAATCATAATATTCACAACACCAGAAATTATAACCTTGCAAATACACGGAACAACACTAACTGCTTCAACCGAAGGAAGAACCTATTTGGATCCTGGCGGTGTAGAAGAAACATCCATCGTGCTGTAAAACAATTCAGAAGCTGTATTCCGAAGTGGACAGGACAAGATTTACTTTTATTAAACTGAAGAAAGAAAACTGTACTTCATAATTGACCAGAACAACGAATTTAGCGATCAACCGCCTACGTGATTGGCGTCGTTAGAGTCTGGTAAAATTATATTATATTAATAATACTAAATACACAACACATAATTATTGTAAATCTTGCATTCTTAGTATGTATTTTTAGTCTTCCCCACAGTTACAAGAACCTTCACACCCTGAAATAAATAAAATACAAATCAAATATAATATATAACCAAATATAAACAAAGGATCAAATAATCAACAATCGATACCTGAATCTATAGTCCCAACATATATTAATTAGGATATATCTTAGTTAATGTGAATTGAATACACAAATAAAGAACCGTTATATATTTGTCACACCTTGTTATTTGGAGTATGGTTTAGTGAACTGGAACAAAAGTAACTGAATAAGTAGAGAATAAATAGTTAATATAAACATCGAATAACCTACAAGTTTCGTTGAGCCGATACTACAGCGCTTATAGCGGAATTATCTGACACCAAAGAGGGAGCGTAAAAATATAAAATCAGACAGAACTCTCTTCAAGGCATAATAGGGTTGGATGAAATTGTAGAATAAATCTTAAGTTATTTAAGTTCTAGGCACACTAACACTGATAATTATTAAATAGTTAAGTTAACATTAATTGAGTACATCCATATATTCCACAACTCCAAATATTTCCGAGAATTTATACAATTAAATTAATACAACACATATTGACAAATACAACAGAGGGGTTTTTAAGGAGAGGTAACCCGTATTGTAACAAATTGGCCAGCCCAACAGTGGGGCTGTAAGGAGAGGGAAGCCTAATTTGTAACAAATTGGCTTCCATCGCGGGGCTCGAACGAGACGCACGTACTCGTATTGTAACAATATATATATATTGTAAGACGACCCTGTATATGGCTGTAATCTAATCAAGTCCCACTGTTTGGGCTAGCCACTTGGTCACCAGACCGCTGTATGCCGGTCGTTACAAAAGAATAAAATATATACGGAAAATTCACTAATTATAGAATTTTCAAATAATAAAATAATTTTGTTTATGTTTATAGAGGTATGTATAAGAGATAAATCTGTTTTTTAAAAGGTTCTGGTAAAATTTTAATAACAGGTAGGTATTTATTGACCGTCGAGCACTTCTTGAAGATTTGCACCAAGTCTGGAGTTAAATAGATTAACTCCGGGTAATAATCGATTGGTGACTTTTCTGACTGGTCCTATATCTTGTTCAAAATAGAATATATTCTTCTCACTTAAGTCCTTCAGCCTTATAAATACCCTTAAATTACCCTGTGAAATAAGTACAGATACAAAATAATGGAAATATAAAGATTTATTGACAATTTTAAATAAATAATCGATATTTTATCGATGGAGAGCAATTATCGACTCTGTCTCGGGAATTATCGATTGTGTCATACAGAACAAAATTTATGATATTTAATATATTATAAGACAGGTTCTTTGAGCGATTAGAATTAATAGTCAGAGAAGGGTGACGAGAAAGTATAACATTAACAATTAACACAAATACAATAATTATTATTCAATAAAATTTAAATAATTCTAATATGTAATGTGTATGATCGTTGTCGTACCATACGCAGACGATGACGTCACTGCCGAATAAAGAAGGCCGGCTCTGTAGAATTAAAAGATGGCCGCTACTAGTTCTGGCGTAGTTAATGTGAACTCGGCATGTCCCAAAATCACGACAAAATTACCTTCGTCAAGGTCTAAAATGTCCCCGCACTGGTGTAATATGTCTGTTAATCTATTTGGTGTATTCTGGTGAAGTGTTCTGTGTAAACTTGCGTTAGTTAGTTTATTTTCTATGTGTTCAACTTCTACGGTTAAGTTCTCAAATTATTGGTTAGGATTTGCAGAATAAATCAGTTGAAATATAGTGTTTTACTTGTTTCTATCACTCGTATTATATAGTTAAGTATTTGTTTTCACTATTGTCGTGAATGTATGAACAGCTTTAGCTTTAAAAAGTGTCTAAACCGTTTAACTCTCGTTCACTGATTTCAATGGCTAAACGCTAGTACCATCTTTCTCGATTTTTTTAAAGAAACGTTCTTTTACACAACTGTCCAGCTTGATATTCAACAAAAGACTAATTAACTTGGTCATAAATCTTGCCCAGTTAATCCTTGAAAAAGTATTGTTAACATTTTTCGACTTCCCATACATATGATAAAATATTACATTATGTATGGAATTTATCTATTTTATTCCTCACTTTTATGAGTTATTAACCTTATTGTTGGTTTAATCATCTCATTCCCTTTAAATTGATGTATTATAGTCCATATCTGTAGATATTTTGTGGAAATTAACAAATTTCTTTACTTTATGGAAATATAGGCTCAAAATTGGATTTCCGTCTTTATACAAAATCCCCTCCATTTAAATATTATTAATACTATTATAATAAATTTTAATTAGTCATATTCCTCTTCCTTTCCTCAAATACATATAAATTACACCTTTGAACTGGTTTTTTGTGTTAATCTGTAAATTTGACATTGCTCTTTAAAATTAATTAATTTATATATTTTGACAATTTACAAAATGTTAAGGTATATTTCCTTATTATCATTTTAATTCATAGGATCATTCCTAGTAGTGGTTAATTGTGTTATCTTATATAAATCTTGGTAGTTTACAGGATTTATAAGTGAATTATACTATTTTATATTGGTTCTCTGATTTCACCAAATGGCCTAGATTTTAGAATTTTATATTTCTTTCTTTCTCAAATAATTTAAACTTAATTCCTCCTCTGACTTTACATAGTTACAATTATATCAAAATAACATGATTTATAACTTATTGTGTTGTGTAGTAGTTAATTAACACTACATATTTAAAATAAATAATTATGAACATGGTTTAGCAATCTGCACAATTGAACATATTGCAGATATGGTTTGAACATATATCTTTTAACTATTTTTGAGCTAACATAGCATACCTATTAGAACATTATTACTGGTATGTAGGTTATTATTTATCAAACATAATTCTTTTAAAACACATAACATAAATCTTATTTTCGAATAAACCTTACAAATACATTTATTTAACACATTGATTTTAGGACTGTGAAATAACAGTCTATTTAAACATGTTACACTTATTCATACTATATTAGTACCAGTCCTTTCTGGTTTAAACCATTATTATTGTGATCCCCTACATAAGTAAACATTAACTCCCATACTCTATTTATTATCATTTTTTACAAATGTCTTGTAAATAAAGATTTACATTAAAATAATAAAATACTGGAAACCTTCCATTTTATTATTTTATTATGCTGTTTATTATTAGATTTTAAAGTTGTGATATAGCATACTACTAAGTTATAGTATCACCAACTTTAAGTTTATTGCATTTTTTTAAAAAACACTTACACAAATTCACTTTCACTGTTGGTTCTGATATTCTGAGTCTTATTATCTCAGACCAGCCTTTAGTAATCATGGACCGTTAAGACTAGTTTATTTTCTTTATTACACAATAGCTTTAGCCGGTGCACTTCTTATAACGCTATACAACACTTTAGTTTTCTCAATAATTACATTTTATAATATTTTGGGTATGTTATACTTTCTTTTGCTTAGTTTTTGCGGGTTTGGGGTTGATAGTAGTTTATATAATAATAGGTTTTATAACGGTGTTTCTTTCATACTATTTCTTCCTCTCCTCCTGTCTTCTTTCTTGTCCTTCTTCGTATCTTCCTTCTGGTATTCAATCTTGTCCCTCTTCTAGTCTTCATTCTTGTCCCTCGTCTAGTCTTCACTCTTCTGGTCTTCCTTCCGTTCTTGGGTAAACCAAGGTACTTGGTGTTATCACGACTGAGGTTTAGTTTGGAGTATTTAATTTATTCACTGAACTGACTTTATTCTTCTATACAGGTTTCAGGGTATTGTTTTCTTCCTGTTCACAAACTTTATTCTTCCCTCTTCTTGTTTTTTGGGGTATTTTGGTATTCACCACTCTTTAATTGAGTCTCTTTTTTCTTTGATATGGTCTTATATAACTGGTTTACTGCTCTGAGCTTCCTGGGTAACTTACTGGTATTATACTATGAGTTGATGAGTTGCTTCAATACTTTCTTTGGTTTCTTTTAACAGTGGTTTTTATATATTATGTAGTGAGGATTTTTATCTTATTGTGGTTCATTCCTCTGATTTATTTAAATGTCATTCAATATTATTATAACATTTGTTGGTGTAATTAAACTTTATGATTTCATATGACTTAAAATGTAGTGGATTTTCTGTCACGCTACAATATATATATATATATATATATATATATATATATATATATAATTTGCTTAACAAATATGAACAGTACAGGAAAATGAGGTATTCTGTCGCCTTATTGACACGTAAAGTTACTAATATGACGAATTATGTTTTAAATGGACAATTATGATGATATGTACAATTTATTGCTATTGTATTTTTTACAACTTTGTTTATCGTTAAGAAAATTTTTTTTAAATGTTGTAGAACGATGCGGAATGACGACTGTGACAATATAAAGGTTTAAAGATTATAATTCCATAAACTTTATTTTTGCTTGAATAAATTTTCAGTTAATATTGATTGTTAAACTTTCACTTGTGAACTTACTTTGTTTTTCCCGTACGCGTTTCGGCGTGATGTGCGCGTTCGACGAAGGCGAATTCCGTTGAATTAAGCTCTAATTAAGTGCTGTGAATGAAGAAGAACTATCAAAACAACTGTAAATTTTCAAGTCATGACGAAACCCCATATACGCAATGTATTTTCTTATCTCCTCCAATGTATCACGTGACTTCTGAATGAAGTATAATTATGTAATTTTGTGATTAGTATGATGCCGGCAGTGTGTGTGTAATTAATTTTGTATTACTATGTGGATCTTTTATATTGGTTCAGCTAAAACGAATTCCGTTGATAGCCTAGTATAAAGGCTGTTCACCAATCACCAGGTAAGACATAGGACAGTTGATTGATAACGCTCCCAACATTAAGATTCTTCACTGAATTGGCTTCTGTTGTATCCTCTACACAGTCTACTTGTAAGTGTGTAAGTTGTAAAACAGACATTAAAACAATATGGAAAATATTTCTTCTGAACGGTTTCGACATACTTGAAAAATTAATCCGAAAATTGTACATGTTTAATTGTTATTGTTGTTCCTCCACTGGTGAGTGTACAAGAGAGAGAGAGAGAGAGAGGCAGTCAGGCAGACGGACAAAGGGTTACGGGTTACTTGTTAAAATCTTCCTAGCAGCGTTTTGTCTACCTTCGTTCGGTTTTTGCGATCTTGTGCGTTTAAAGTAGGATCAGAATTAAATGGTCGGTCCAAACTCAGTAAATTGTCACCAGAATTGACTAGCAATCGATTCCATACAAACATTTTCTTGGGTGTATCAAAATGTGTGTGTGTGTGTGTGTGTGTGTGTGTGTGTGTGTGTGTGTGTGTGTGTGTGTGTGTGACAGAGGCAGGCAGACAGACAGGCAGAAAGAGAGAGAAGAGTTGTAGATAAAAAGAAGAAAAAGAAAAGAAAAGAGACAGGAAGAGACAGATTTATGACTTACAGTATAAAAATTTCACTTTTGCGCAGTTCAGTACCCCCCGGTACTTCATCAAATACTTACCAGATGTGCGATCCTCTCACGCCGACAGGTCGTTGACATCCACCGCCGCTTCGGCCTTATCGATGTACACTATCTTATCATAACATATCATCATCATTATACCTCGCTAACGCGTACTATACTTACTCGTTTGTTTCTGTCTGTCCCCATCTCTCTCTCTCTCTCTCTCTCTCTCTCTCTCTCTCTCTCTCTCTCTCTCTCTCTCTCTCTCTCACACACACACACACACACACTTCCCCCATACTTCCTGGCAGTCTATCAGATACACTGTGCTCTATTGTACTCTAGCCTCTTCTTAACTTGTGTGACACGACAAAAGGCGGCAGTTTAAAAAACCTGATGATGGTGGTAATGACGTATACTGTAACGTTCCGGGCTACGTTACAAATCCAGGGAACCCATCATAATTGACGCTAGCCAATTATACAGGCTGCCTACGTTGTAACGAACTGAAATTAATCTCAACACAAACAACAATAATATTTACGCTAATTATTAGGACACAAGGGGAAGGTATTTCACTGATTTATGCACTCACTTCAAAGTGTAATAAGGTGACATCTCTTTATTAACAAATTATATAAAAAAAAGATCCCATAACATAAAAATTTATACTGAAATAATTAAAAAGGGTTTTCTGTAAAACAAGGGATCATATTGATCATGTAATTTACCTCGGATCCGAGTCTGCTTTAAATATAGTAAAGACGTCTGAATTATACTATGCTCATCTAAGAGCTTGCAAGATGACATTAACCATTTGAAGAATGGTATTATTTATTAAAGGGATTATAATTTACATTTCAATATTAACGTTACAACGTATGATTTTCACTACTACAGTTTACATTTCTTTGGTTTTACTTATTGCTTAGAGAAAATTATTGTCTTTGAAAAGTCTCTTTCATCTATAAAAGTTATGTTTCAAATGTAATTAATTCTCGATAGCCAAGCTATCGAGTCACCTCTAAAATAAGCTTTGCTGTCCTCGTCCTGGGGTGTGACTCTTCGGAATTCTGGTAGTCGGGGTAGTCATCTGTGTCGTGTCTCTGGTTAATATGTAATAGCCGTATTAGTGAGTAGATTGATGTAATGCTCCATGAAGTTGGGTTGATCCATGCCGGTCCTGGTCAGCGTAGTATGGGTTGTAGACGTCCGTATGTGCAATTTGGCAGGTCACATATTCACATGTAGAGTTGTACTGGAGTTTACATCTTAAGTAGAGACGTCACCTTGTTTACGTGTTGATAATTTTTCTTATATTACTACATTTCGTGAACAAACTTTTTCTACATCATATACATTTAAAAAATCACTAGCTCCCCACGTTTTTTGTGGTAGCTAACCGTTATTTTAAAGTTTACATAACACACTTTTGAAGAGCCCTCGTTTGGAGGTGTGTACTGTCTGAACGCCGCATCGTAACTCTTAACTTGATACGACTGGTACATAACAACGAAGCGGAGCGAGTACTCCGCCATAATATAGTTGCAACTTTTATTTTAATAGACATTCTTATAGCAAGATGAAACAAATTATTTAGACTTATTTACTTTACAGGAATTATTTTAACTACTACTTGTGCCTTCAAATTATTAATTACTTACATTACGATTTTCAAATATCTCTAAGTTACAGACGGTTCGCTAAGCACGTTGTGTCCGGAATTAAACAGGTCAACGCATGGTGATTTACTAAAGGGTTAACTGTAATATTATTAACTATTAACAATACGATTTTTTATTACTTGTTTAGTTAGATCTTTTTCCATTTAAATCTCGTACTTATTCTGAGTTAGTACAGGGGTATTAGGTTTAATTGTGCGATTTAAAAATACTTAATTGCTTTCTCAATTTTTTTTTATTATTAAATATTTTATTACCAATTAAATCGTCACAATACGTTTTACGTTTTTATAGTACACTGTGTCATATAGTACACTGTGTCATATAGTGCACTGTGTCATATAGTACACTGTGTCAATAATATTTTTTATAATTATATAAAGTGTCAGTAATAAGAGGCAAACGCAGCGTGTGTGGATTGGAAAAATATTTTTGAACACTCAGTAGAGGATCCACAACTTACTAGCGCACGAATACAACAAACACGTGAGTATGTAAATACTTCCGAAATGCGCAGTAGGCTGTACACAAATTTGAAAAACATGTTTGAATAGGTATCCTAGTCACTAATTGAAAAAATATATATAATATTTACCGTATTTCTTCCCTCGTGTGACTTCGTGTTGCGTTCAATTGATTTTACAGAATCAAGGTCATTGTTTATGATTGCAGGATGACTGTTGTTAAGCATTTGTAACTGTTTATTGAGAATAGATTTTTTGGTCTGTAACGATTTAATTTCTTCTTTAATATAGAAAGTTTGGCCATGTTTAATTGTTATTTTTGCTGATTCTGAAGACGATTAAATATTTATGATAGCGTACTTTTGGTGTTAAATTATGAAACAGACGAAATTTATTAAATTTGATGTGTAGGTTAGTTTTCAATAATTGCATTTTAACGTTTTGATATTTAATCACCATATTAGCTTGGCTGGCTTCCACTCGTGTAGCTTGACTGGTACTCGAGTGCGCACTCATATAATGCGGATAGCCTATGTGTAGAACTGTTTTTAATATTTGCAATTTTGATGTTCTACGACCTCACTTTGAGTGATTTTTGTATTCTGAAGACGAAACATATGTTTTGAAACGCGTAAAGACAATCAATCGAACGCAACACGAAGTCACACGACGGAAGAAATACGGTAAATATTATTATATATTGAACAAAAATATTTGTACTAAACGTGTTTTGAAATCTTAATAATTCTAACAATACATTGTTTTTTTTTTGTTTACAGGTAAAAATCTTGTGTCAGAATAGATTACAGTAATTTCGAAATCATGAAGAGCTTCATTCTGTAAGTAGCATTTACGCTGCAATAAGTGTTATACAAAAAACAAAATATATTTTTGTTCTTTAAATTGTCAACACAGATTGAGAAACGTGTATTAGAGGTCGTGTATGTGGTATTTGTTTGTAAGGAGCACGTGCATAGGCGTGCGCAGGGCGATTACAATGGGGGGAGTCGCTATATCGGGGGAGATTCTCAGTAAAACGGTCTATAAAATTAATATTAAAAAAAGAAACTGGTTTAATTAAAATCAGAGGTAGTAAGCCCCGCGAGAGACTAAATTTGTGAATCTCTTGTGAGTTTCGTACACTCAGGTCTCTGGCGGGGCTTACTACCTCTTCCCTCCACACTAAGAAGGCAGTCGTTGGAACATCCGAAACGTCTGTTTTTTTTTTTTTTTTTTTTTTAGTGAATTTGTTGAGTGTTTAATATATAGTTTATGTTGGTGGACCAGATTTTAGATAACAACTAAATTTGATTAATATTTGAGCACGGCCTAACAGCCCTGGCAGTCAAATACCGACCGTGCCAGCCTGCCTACGTTCTTTGGTCACGTCATGCTTTGTTAGTGTAGTCTGGGAGATGCGTGAACTTGTTTTTACTTCTTGCTCTCAATTAAATTAGTTGCATTGAAGTCTCAAGAGTACACATATAATAACAAACCTTTTTGTTGTCCAGGAGAAAGTGGAAAAAATAAGAAAACAAAGAATAAACGGTTTCATCTGTGAGATGTAAAATATTACGATATGCATTCTGGTTCCAGAATACGAGGATTGTTCAATAGAAACATGTTTAGAGGCTGTAAAGCATTTTTTATTCAACGATTTTAAATAAGTCTCCATTAAAATTAAGGCATGAGTCCCACTGTTGCACTAATCTGTAGATTCCCTGCTGGTAAATTTCTTGCGGCTGTTTGCGGAACCATTCACTGACAGCACACTCTACCTCAGCGTCCGATTTGAACCACCATCCTTTTAGTGATTTCTTTAATGGGGCAAAAACATGATAATCGCACGGGGACAAGTCGGGACTGTAAGGTGGATGTTGTAAGACTTCCCACTTCATACGACCAAGCAGATCTTGAATCGTCTGTGCTACATGAGGTCGACCATTATCATGCAGAAGAATGACACCATTTGTGAGCTTCCCGAGACGTTTATTCTTGATGCTGACCCGTAAGCGTTTTAAGCTGTCTGTATACCGCTCATTGTTGATGTTGACACCAGGGTCTTTAAAATCTAAGAGCACCCTGATAATAAAAAATACGGTCACCATTATTTTTCTTTACGAAGGCTGGGACCGACATTTTTTCGCCTTTGGAGATTGTGCATGCTTCCACTGCATACTCTGACTTTTGGATTCTGGTTCGTAGTGATAACACCAAGACTCGTCATTTGGTGTAGAAAGTCATTATCTTGTTGTTGATAGCGCATCAAATTTTTCTGCTGATCAGTAAGCAGTCGTGGAATCCACTGAGAAACTTTGTGATAGCGAAGACTATGAATGATGGAATGAACAGTTCCCACGCTGATGCTCAACATTTGAGAAAGTTCTCTAACTCTGATGCGCCTGTTTGCGCGTAAAGCAGTTTCCAGCTGTCTCACATTTCCATCTGATGCTGCAACACGTGCAGGTCCGGGACGGACCAAATCTTCAGTGGATTCTCTTCCTTATCGAAATTTATTGCACCATTTAACCATTACCGTATGAGAATAACTATGGTCACTATATACAGCTTGTATTCTCGTATACATTTACATTGGCTGACGCCCGTCAGCGGCCAAAAACTGAATAACGGCACGCAGATTATCTTTGGACGGATTTTCTATCATAGGTGCCGTTTTTCAACCCAGTCACAACGCTTATAAAAGAGCTGCAAATATTTTTGACAGGCGCGTCATTAGTACTTAAACAGACAATATAAACAAATTAATTCCGTTGTCATGGCGACGAAGTCACGGCTGCGCAGATCGAACGTGTTTCTATTGAACAATCCTCGTACATTCAAATATTGTCTGTGTGTATGAGACGGCCGCCAGCTGCATAAGTGTTTCATTACTAAATTAATTAATTTTTTTTAAAGTTAGTCACTTAGAACGTTTCGATTACACGATTCTTTAATACTGATTTATGTGTTCTTTTTCTTCTCATTCTGCTCCTCCATTTGCTTTCAAGGGGATGGGGGGGGGTACCTTGAGTCTATTTTCACAACCGTTTAGTCGGCTCTGGGTTTACCCATTCGCAGTAGATTCTTGGCGTCGTTACCAGCTGATCCCCCATAGACTTGATGAACCTCACTATGTCCTCGCCATCTGTCAGTTGTTCCATATACGCCATACTTCTCCTTCTCTCACTGGTCCGAAGATTTTTCTAAGAATTCTTCTTTCAAAGACTGATACAATACGGTTACCTTGGGGAATCTGTCACTGCCCATCCTGCTAATGTGTTGCTTCCACAAGCGTACCGATTTGCAATTTTTTTTCGATATATGAAAGAATGTTCTATGAACGATAGGAGCACCAATGATACAGTAAGACAAGACTTAGAAATTCTTTCCATAAACAGGATCGAGGAGTATCGACCGAGGAAACCTCATCTCGACAGGATCCAACAAGACAGATTCTACCGATAAACTTTATACTACCTGTCAAAAAGTAAAAGAGATTTGGGGAGACCTCGTAAGAGATGCTTGATGGCGGAGACCGTAACAAGTTACCCTTGACAAAAGAAGAAGAAAATTTTACATTTCGGACCTAGCTCATAGGCTTTAATGATATACATAAAACTTGAAACCAGTTTGATAATTTACGGCTAAACATTTAAAATGTTATTTTACTAACTGATATTCCCAAGATAATGTCGGACGTAACGTGAGACTGCATACAGAGCGCAGGCTGTCTGGTTTTGTTTGAAACTTTTTATTAGATTATATATTGTTGGTTGTCGCTCTCGCTGCTGCCAGCAGCGCTTCTGTGAAAACTTTTCTTTTTTTGCCATCTTCTTACAGAAAGCGAAAGTGTCAAGAATATCCTTCACAAGTTTAATTAGCACCGCCACGAGGAGTGGTGAGCCGAGCCGACGTATAAAGTTTCAAAAACGGGGCCGGCCTTCTACTTCTCGTTCTGTTTCACTCCCCCCCCCCCCCCCCCCATACACTTTGCATCTTGTCGCCTGATCCACTCGCACAAACAACCTCGCTTACACTCCTGTTTAAGTTACCTGATACAAATATAAAGTTTTTTTTTTTTTAAGAATTCTGTCCGTTTGGCATTCACTTATTATTATTATTATTATTGTTATTATTGTCTACAGTTTTACTTTTATAGTTTTATAGTTGATGGTAATTTGTGGATAACTACGCGTAAAATTTACTGTCAGTTTTTTAGGAATTGATTCTGTCGTTTTATGGTACAGATATGAAGTGAAATTAATAAATTTGTGTTTGTTAAAAATCAGAACATATTACAGCGTACAGACACGGATCCACGGTGGGAGGATTGGGAACCCCCCCCTCCGAAATGGTTACTACAAACAATAATTTTTTCGTCGTTTTATTTAGTTGTAGAATGGTTTTGTAACTGTAAAGATGATACAAAATGTTACGTTGTGTAAGTTCATAGTTTTACTTTGAAATTACTTTAAATTGTATCTGCACCTACCCACCATATTAATTTTTTATTGATACATAACTTAAATGAGTAGTATGTAGGCTATTTTGAACGGTAAGTCAATATTATTAAAAGAACAATGAACAATGAACAAACACAGGTGTGATATTGTACTTGTGCGTTAATAAACTTATTGTGTTGATAATAACACTCTACATTTTTATCTTCACTCATTCCTATCATTTATACTGTAGACCATTAAAGAATGGTCCAACTTTTCATATCCCCCTACCACAAAATTGCTTGCTGGATCTGCTCCTGAGAGGGTATGTAGCTATATAAAATGTTGTTCTGTTGTTTAATTTGTTGGCGTGTGTATCATTAGGTGTATTCAGAGGTTACTAGTTTATTGTACTGCAACAATTTTAACTACATTTAACATATGATTGTGATAACATTCAAGAGTTTACTAAATAGTATGTTCTAGAAGGCAATTAATTCATTTGACATAAAATAATGTAGTTTTTGTCTATTAAAATAACAACTTTTACACTATTATGTAGTTTTGAGGAGAATAATTATGCATAATGTTAATAAAACACATCCATATGACATTGGAAATGACCTTTTTAATCCTAGTACTGAATCCTCATCAATATTGAGTTGCTTCGGCAGGATCGTAAGTTACATTATTCATAAATTTTGCTGTATGTTACAAATCTATATTTATCTTGAACATGATACAAATATTGTACTTCTACTTGTTACAGAACAGGAATACAAACAAGATAAACACAATATATTTTTAATAAATATATTTATTCTTATTGATATTAAAAGGCAGAAATTTATTTATACAACTTTACAATTACTTGTGAAGTTCTTCTTTAGTTTTGAATATCCTCAGCGTGTTGTCAGAGCTACCAGAGACAATACGTTTGGGCAACGTCCAATCGGAACACAGAACTTTGTCCTCGTGTCCCATAAGATCATACAAGGGGACTTTACAACTGCACAACACACAGAAACATGTACATTGAAAGAATGTAACATACGTATTGCAAGGTAACAGGTTCGAGCCCATACCAGACTTGCAGAAAAGAATGCACAATTAGTGAAAATTTAATATATTTATTGTTCTTTCTTGTACAGTTAGTATTAAAATGTTCTTTAAACGTTTTATATACAATTAACTTGTTGTTGTTAAAATTTTTACTTGAAAATTATTTAAAAATTAATGTTCTTTTACAGTTTGATAATGAGTTAATTTTTGCTTCCCTGTTTGGTCGTCCTCTCTGTCCTCCCGGTCGACGATCTCGATCCGGCCTCCAGCGATCCGTCGTCTCGGTCCACGTTCCAGCAATCGTCTCCAGGTAGTCCCTTGCTCCAGGTCTCCGTATTCAAGCAGCTACGATCGGCAAACGATGCCCAGGAACGGTAGTTGAATATCTCACACTCCGTGATAGTTTCCTGCTGACAATCGCCGCTCACTCGACTCTACGGACCCAAGGACGTCTGGAATTAACGTTGTCTGGAATCGCTTCCCACTGCGACCACCTTCGCTGACAAACTTTCAGAGAGACTGCTTTCAGAGAGTTATCAGAGAGAGAGTTTCGAGAAGACTGCCTCCTCCTTTTATAATGCAGCTGAATGTAAAGGGCTGCGCTGCCGAGTGACGTCACCGCCGCTATGCGCGTAGGCGTCGTTTCAATTACTTTAATGTAATTAGTAGCGGCCACGTGTTTCCAACTTCCTCTTCTTGAATGTTCTAGAACACACCTTATAGCACATGAATGTATTTTCCTAACATTCTATTCGTTACTCACATTACACAACACTTCACTTATATGTAAAATTATATTTTCATGGTTCTACATTGTCTTATTTTCTAATTTTCTTCTATTAATTCTAATTATTTTATTAACACTATTTATTTTCAAGCATTCATTTATTCATTGGGACACTTATAATAGCTGATACCCATTATTCTTTATATTCACATTTATATTAAAGGAAATAGGGTTTAAGTGGAAAAGATTTAGTAATAAAAGAAGTCTACTAATTGAAAGACCCCAAATCGTGATGTGGCGGCATCGTTATCTTACACAGCTTAAACTTTATCGAAAAGAGAATAGAGAGTAGTGTTCATAGATGATACATGGGTAGACAGTAACTTAACGCATCAGAGAGGATGGCGAAGTGACGAATGCAATATTCACATTAATCAGAGTGGCTCGAAGAGACTAATAATATTGCATGCAGGGAGCAGAAATGGATTTATACCTAACGCGAAACTTGTATTCAAGGCCGGTTTGTCTAGTGGAGATTATCACGGGCAAATGAATAGTGTTAATTTTGAAAAATGGATTAATGAAAAGCTTTTACCAAATTTACCAGCAAAATCAATAGTTATAATGGACAATGCTCCGTACCACTGTACCCAAACTGACAAGGTACCGTCAAAATACGCTCTAAAAGAAGAAATGAGAGAGTGGCTTTTTAGAAACGGCATCTACTATGATGAAAAAATGCGCAAACAAGAACTTTACTGTCTTATAGAAGCGCATAGACCAAAAGAAAAAACATTTAAGATAGACGCTATTTTGAAAGCTTTTGGTCACACACTTCTTCGATTACCACCGTATATGTGCGATCTGAACGCTAATGAATTAGCATGGGCAAAAATGAAGCGTATAATACGGGACAATAATACAACAGGAGATTTATCGTTAGATGCGCTTAAGAAAATTACTGAAATGGCAATTGAATCAGTTACACCTTGCGATTGGACAGGATATGAAAACCACGTTATACGAATGGAGTACTACTACTGGGATAAAGATGGCATTACGTCAGACATTATTGACAGTTTTGTAATTGAAACAGGAGGTATCAGTGATGACAGTGAAAGTGCCAGTGACAACAGTGATAGCGAGGACTCTGAAACAGATTCGGAATTGGCCCAACCACTTACATGAGGTAAGTCACAACTTACTCAACCATCTTACCTGTTAATTATAATTTCTGTTATTAGTTGACTAGCTTTATATTGCCATTAAATCCGTTTAGGTATCTATATAATTACACTTCCTAAAGTAACATTTTTATTGGTAGTTAATATTGATCTGAAAAGTGTAAGCAATAAATGAAACAGGCATAGATAAAACATAATGGCTATCCCTATATGCAGTTAAAAATACAGTGCGAGAAACAGTGTTAAACGTATTTTAAATGTGTAGTAGTACCTTGATACGTGCAGTGGAATGGCATACGTCACCGCATTCCTTCTTGAGTTGCAAAGCTTAACATACGACAGTAACTATCTAGGAAGCAAAATCACAAGTGATGGACGTAGCAGTAAGGAAATTATAAGCAGAATTAACCAGGCTTAAATTGCTTTCAACAAACAGAAAAACCTCTTCACTTCAAACACTATCAGCCTAAAAATAAGGGAGAATCTAGTAAAGACATACGTGTGGAGTGTTGCACTATACGGGAGTGAATCTTGGACAATTGGAGAAAGTGACAAGAAAAGACTCCAAGCATTTGAGACCTGGTGCTACAGAAGAATATTTAAGATAAGCTGGAGGAAGAAGATAACGAATGAGGAAGTCTTTAGAAGAGCTCAGGAGGAGAAGAGCTTTCTACGAAATTTAAATGGCAGAAGAGCTAAGTTTATAGGGCTATAAACTACGTCACAATGGGTTGGTTAAGAGAATAATAGAAGGAACAATTAAAGGGAAGAATCACAGAGGACGACCCCGTTTAGACTACATGAAACAGCTTATGGTCGATATGAACTGCGCATCATATTGTGAGTTGAAAAGAAAAGCAGAGAAGCGTGAAGAATGGGGAGCTGCTGCCAACCAGCCTATGGGCTGCTAACCTAGGAGAGAGTTGTAAGTAGGACGCTCAGTTTTTCATTCATGGACAAGATCATGTGCATGTGAATAATTTATATAGGGCTATTTACTTATGTGCACAGATACATAACTAATATACGCAGTGTAGGTACAAACAGGAATAGATATGTATGTTCTTAGTTATGTCTGTATACGTCCGTCTAACGTATTTCAGTGACAAACGGTGATCATCTCAGATTGTTGTGAATATTGTTCTTATTTTTAAATTGTATAAAAAAAGTTTACACGTATTTGTTATAAGTTGTTATGATCTATTTTTTTTTGTGTCGGCCATCTAAGGACCTCATGCCAATTTCAGTTCTTTATTCTTTGTTCTTTTATTTTTCTCCAATATTGTTTCATCTTTTCACTGCGTCTCTTCTTCCTGTCTTCAGTCCACTTTAAACCTGCGTTTTTCTCTCTCCTACCCTGGACTCCTTCCATTTTTAACACTTTTCCTCGGAAAACTTCTCTTTCAATTGCTTCTTCTGCGTTTATATTATTTTTTTTCGAAATCCTTTTGGGCTTCTTTAATCCAACGTGATGTTGACGTCTTTCCCCATAGATATTTGAAGATCTTCTTTGTTAACCTATTGTCGTCCATTCTATATAAATGTCCACAAAATACTAGTCTTATTTTTCTACTGTTTCTGTTATATTTTCTATACTTTGATATATTTCATCATTACATCTTAATTTCCAACCTTCTGACGTTTTTCGTGGGCCTAATATTTTCCTAATAATTCGTCTTTCCAATATTTCTAGTTTGCTGTTATGGTCTATTATTATTTAAAGAAACTAAATTAAAAACAGAGTCATACGGAACGAATGTGAGTGTGAAGAGAAAGTCCAGATACATAGGGTGATTTGGGAAGAAAACCTGAGCGAAATTAGTTATGAACGGATACCAAGAATGTTGCACCGTTATGAGCTTGAGGGACGCCGTTGTGCTGGTGAAGTGACAAAACGTCGACCTAGAAATTTAATTTATAATTTTGAAACATCTCCACTATAAAAACAGTGGTAATGCCACTTCGAGGCAAGGAACCAATAAGAACAAAAATGATGATAAGTGATAGAATTCTATAACAGGTGAGCCACTTTAATTATTGGGGAAATGATATTGGCTATGAGAGCAATCATGATATTGATGTTAAGTTAGGTCAGTTCCAGACGACTGTCAATACGGACAATCAACCGTATTTTTAGAAACAAGGGACGTCGATTTCCCTGGCTGGTTTCCGATTAAACCGGACGTTTCAGCAGCACCACTGGCTGCCATCTTCAGTGTAAGAAACGAGTCAACACTAACGTGGATGTCACGGGACATCTTTAGCCGTAACCACAGTACTGTGATCCTAACGTACGACAGCCACGTTACTGTTGTTGACTTGTTTCTTACACTGAAGATGGCAGCCAGTGGTGCTGCTGAAACGTCTGGTTTAATCGAAAACCTTGGACCACTGCCAGACAGCCCGGGAGTTAATTTATAATTCAAATGACACCGGCCGTGTAATCCTTCATACAACTATAAGGTACGTCGGGATACAACTATAAGGTACGTCGGGATACAACTATAAGGTACGTCGGGTTACAACTATACGGTACGTCGGGGTACAACTATAAGGTACGTCGGGATACAACTATAAGGTACGTCGGGATACAACTGTAAGGTACGTCGGGATACAACTGTAAGGTACGTCGGGATACAACTGTAAGGTACGTCGGGATACAACTGTAAGGTACGTCGGGATACAACTATAAGGTACGTCGGGATACAACTGTAAGGTACGTCGGGATACAACTGTAAGGTACGTCGGGATACAACTATAAGGTACGTCGGGATACAACTATAAGGTACGTCGTGATACAACTATAAGGTACGTCGGGATACAACTATAAGGTACGTCGGGATACAACTATAAGGTACGTCGGGATACAACTATAAGGCACGTCGGGATTCAACTATAAGGTACGTCGGGATACAACTATAAGGTACGTCGGGATACAACTATAAGGTACGTCGGGATACAAAATTAAAGTTCTACAAAGTTATGGCGGTCTCGGTACTGCCCTATGGGTGCGATTATGGACAACAACGAAGGAACAAGAATGGCGGAAATGGCGTTCGCAAGAGGAGTTAAAAGGTGTTCTAAACTTGACCGTATAAAGAATGAGGCCATAAGAGAAGTGTTACAAGTTTTAAACTTGAGTGAAGAATTAAAAGATTACAAACAACGGTGGAAAGAACACTTAGAAAGAATATCAGATTCCAGACTGGCCAAACAAGTCTGTAAATACGAACCTACAGGTGTGTGGGTAGACCAGGCTATAGGATCTTTGAAGGCAGAACAGGCAGCACCTTGCCTATGGCCGTGTCGTGACGATGATGATGAATTCTGAAAGATTACAATTTCAACTTTCATTTGGCATTTTTGTTTAGTAAAGGTTGCGTGAATTTAATTTTATACTTTGACAAAGCTTCATTTTTTATCTACTGAAAGCATTTTTCGATGTCGTACTGTCTAAACATTTCTGGGAAAGAAATGCTTTTTAATAATTAAACTTGTTGCCAAATTAGTCTTGACAATTTTCTGGAAATAATTACAACTTCTCTCTCAACTTCTGGAAATAATTACGATTCATCTTCAGATACTTACAACTGAAAACTTAGCAGTTAACGAAAAATGAGAAAATACGAACTGCCTGGAAGTATTGTAGCGAATAAAAATGTTGACGTGAAGATATAGCAGTAAGAGAAATGTTTGTTTCCAACGGCTCTTGAAAGTAGAAAAGAAAGAACAAATTGTGAGAGGAATGTGAACAGACGTCTTGGGTGGGACGTTTCATAATATGACAGTAGTTGTAGTGGTGGTAATTAGATTGTCTGCTGTCAGCGAGGAAAAGAAGGAAATAATATGGAACACGAGTTGCCGCCGTCAGCGCTGATTTTGTGTACACACAGTGAGAGGGAGCGGAGACGACGACTGTGACGAATCGAGTGAAATAATGCTCACCGTCTCTCTCTCTCTCTCTCTCTCTCTCTCTCGCAGTACGATCTATCGCTGTTTGTTCTTCAAGTTTACTCAACGGATTAAGAAAGACGTGTGCGTAGTTAAGAGTTTCAAATTATCTTATTTGTTTCTTCTCTTCACTCCTAATGATTTGCCCCAGTTTAATACAGATTGATGTAGATTTATGTTGTTCGTGAACGATTTGTGTTAGACTGTATGTATGTCTCTTATATTTTCATGAGTGAAATGCGTTGCCCCGTGACCTTGGGTTTCCCGCATGCTTTTCTTTTTGGCTCTTAAGTGATCGGTGTGGATGTTTTGGCCTTTAAAAGAATCAACCGCTTCTGCTCATCAAAGGTTAGTATCAACACCAGCACTTTTAAGGGCAAAATAAATACACGTTAAGGAATGTATGTACGTTTAATGGTGGCTTCGAGTTTTGCTTCGCTGTTATTATTTTGGCCTTTGAAATAGTTGGGATGACTTTTTTCTCCTTAAAAATAAAAAAAAAAAACGACTGGTACGCTACGTAATTCTTAGGCCGTTTACGCGATATTGAAGGATCCATTATTATTGCATATCCAGTAAGAAGTTTAAAAATATGACTAGCTGAATTACAGTTACAGGTCACACCAGTAAAAAAAATTAACGAATCTGAACGCTAGAACCTTGTCACGGAACGAGATATCATATTAATGATGAAAAACTTCTAACCCCCGTCCCAGGTTTAATTTGCAGCATTGGCTCTTATGGGAGCTGTCCTGCTCTGTCTTACCCATGCGTTCCTCCTATACTTCTTTCCTTTTCTGTCGTTGCAATGTTGCCATTCGTAGTAAATGTGAAGTACAAATATTAAAGAGTTCTAAATTTTATTGATGGTCACACGCTGTGCTGCACATTTCTGTATAAATTATATGTCTGTAACACTATTATCTTTTTCAAAAAAAAAATTATAAATTTTTGTTTACTTGTTGAAGTTAATTTACTAACTCCTCCTAATTTACTGTTACAAACTCCATCGACATGACCCTACTTTTTTGTGAATGGTAGTTTTTAAATTTATTTTACTCAATCTCAAACTGTCTTTTCAAAATTTACGTTTTCATTATTTTTGAATTTCATAATATTTGATAATTAGAAACAAAGAAGATAAGAAGATGCGCTAATAATTCTGTGTAGTAAGTGTTAAAGATAATTCGCTTCGTCAGCGATGAAAGTCAAGGGACAAAACAAACAGCAGGCAATCTTATGTCTTAGTTTTAATTAACGACGCCAAGCCGTGTTTGTCTTTTACGTGGGCCGTGTCGCGTCGTTAGCCCTGAAAGCAATCTAAACATATCGACTGTTCGCTCGGATATTCCCAGTAGGCTTTCTCACTCTGAGCGTTTGCAGCCTACTACTTTCTGGCCTCTAACCCCCTACATCTGGTTCGCGTTACCAATCTGTATTTTCTTTGTAATTCTTTACCAATAGTTTTACAAATACTTGCAAGTTCTCTGTCTGTCTGTCTGTCTGTCTGTCTGTCTGTCTGTCTGTCTGTCTGTCTGTCTCTCTCTCTCTCTCTCTCTCTCTCTCTCTCTCTCTCTCTCTCTCTCTCTCTCTCTCTCTCTCTCTCTCTCACACACACACACACACACACACACACACACACACACACACACACACACACACACACACACACACACACACACACACACACTCATTCCCACCCTCTCCCTCTTCTTCTTCTCTAGTACTACAGCCCAAAGTGAGACCTACTTTCAAAATACTTGTAAACTCTCTCTCTCTCTCTCTCTCTTACTCACTCTTACTCTCTCCATCTTCTTCTTCTGTAGTACTACAGCCCAACGTGAGATTGGAGACAAATCTTCTCCAAACTCTCCTATCCATTGCCGTCTCACTGTAACCCCTCACATCCACTCTTCTGAGATCTCCCAGCACATCGTCAATCGTTTTTGTATATAGACCTGCATATTCGATCATTTCATATGGTTATCAGCTTGTTGATCCATTACCCTAAAATATACAACCATAAGGCAACTTCTTATGTCGGTGTTTTCCCAGTTGCGAACTACTTGCAACTATTTGAACCATTTGCAACTACTTTCATTTGTAAACAAACAGGCGAATCTTTTTATATCTGATGTGTCGAAGTAACGCTTCTTTCTGTCTCTTCTTTAGCACAACAGCCCAACGTGAGCCCTGGCTTTCAACACCAGTCTTCTCCAAACTCTCCTATCCAATGCCATCTCGGTTTAACCCCTCACATCCATTCTTCCGAGATCTTCCAGCACATCATTCGACCATCGTATCCTAGGTCGCCTCCCTTTCTGTTTTTATAGACTTGCACCCTCAGGATTTGCTTTTGCGTACGCTGATCATCCTCCGCTCTAGGTGACCTACCATTCTATTCGTTGACCCTTTATGAATCTTACAATATCCTGACGATTCAATAAGTCATCTGTCTTCTGGTTATATCTTATTCTCCATTCGTCATCTTCGTTAACCGGGGCATAAACACGTCTTTCAAACCTCCTCAGTGTTTCTTGTCCCTTTTTGTCAACTGTCCATGCCTCACCTTCGTAAGTAACAACCGGGCTGATAAATGTCTTATAAACTTATATATATTTTTATTTTTTGTGTTACGACTAATCAGTTTACTTCTCAATAGTCTGCCGTTGGCATAGTACACCCTATTTCCTATTTGTATCCTGTCATGTACTGTCGTGTTTATGCGCCCTTCGTTATTTATCATGTTACCCAGGTATCTGAACCCAATTAACTACATCAAATGAATTATTCTGTATGTATAAATTGTATAGATTTATTCTCCTTTCTGATGCAGAAATCAGCATGTATTTAGTTTTGCCGATATTTACATCTAGTCCCATTCAAGCGGATTTCTGCGTCAGCTCCTTGTGTACCTCGACTAGCCGTTGTCTTGATCTGGCTGTTATCGCAACATCGTCAGCGTAGGAACATATTTGGCTTGTCTTATTTAATATTGTTCCCCACTGACCTATGCCTTTAATAGCATAATGCAGCGCAATAATAAAGAGGGTGGCCGATAACCCATCACCTTGCTTAACTCCCTTATTAAATGCGAATGGCACACTCAGCATAGTCTCCTCTACTCAATTTTAGCTTACTCTCTCCCTATATATCTGTCTGTATCTACCTTTATCGGTCTCGTCTTCTTCTTCTTTTCTTCAAGGATTAGGGTATATAAACCGACCAGCGTTACCCGCGGCTTCGCACGCGAATATTGTAATAATAAAATAATACGTCTACTTCTTTTATTGTGGTTAAATATTTTCTTTAACGCCCCACGTTTGTGTGCCAATTTTGTTAGAAGACTCTTACGGTTTAGAATAAATACTCAAACTCCTTCCTTCGTTCTTGTTTAAAATTCAATTATTTTTATTTAATCTTTTTGAAACTCATTTCTGTTGTAGATCATGTAATCTCAATCTCAGGGTTCATGTATAAGTCATGTCAAAGTATAGTACATAAGTCGTAACCATATCATAAAACATAATATTTATAAATTAATGTTTGGTAATTAGGTGTTGTTGATGTATGTTGTGTATCAGTGGGTTCTTTGGATCATACAAAAGTGCAAATGTACAATTGAAAAAGAAACTCTTACTACTAATAATTATTTCTGTACAATTAGAATTCACTGTTCTAAAGTTTTTATTGTTTTTGCGATAGTATATCGCTGTGATTCGAACTTTAAATGTTAAGATGTTTTCAAATACCTTGGTTGACTACTGGAGAGATCTCACCCATAGAGTAGTTTTCTTTACAATTTTCTTTCTTGATCCCTTGCGTGTGGACTTCTAGTTTTCTGTACCATCGATCAAAACATCATTCTTCTATTTATTTTCATCTTTCAGTATCGTTTCGTCTCGAATCCTCCTTTAATTTGTATAAAAACCAGCATTAAAATTCGACACGTTCTGCCTGGTTTCAATATTTTTTTCAACACTAATCCTTTCTACTAAAACACTAATTTATTCAGTTAAGGTCTTGGCAATGATATATTTATGGGTCACAGGTTCGGTCTCCCAATTTATAATTAATGTTATTCCGTAGAATCTTATTCTATCTTCGTCACTATTACATTATAAGTTTGTAACGGAAGATTCTTTTTTATTTTTTAATTATTTCCCCTTGGTTTTATTGCACTATATGAGTTACCTTGTTGTTTCATATAAATTATATGTTTCATGCAATGTTCATATTGTAAATATGTTTATTCACTTACACTATACACTGTTTTTACTTCTTAAAGTCTATCACCGTTGTTCTCACCTTCTTACACTGTTACACTCCCTAACTTTTATAATTATTGTTCAATATTATTATATTTGTAATATTATATTAATTACAGTCTGTAGTTCACTTATACTCAATAACGGTTTGAGGTTCGCAGACCTCCTCATATTAATCTAAGGCTATACTCAATGTCTTATTTCTTACATGCTAAGTTTAATATTTGTACATTATAATTGTTTACTAATAACTATTTACATTTTTTGTCATTTGATCGTCTCTTCTGGGTATTTGTCATCGTCAGTTATTGTGTTGTCATGTTAATTGCCTTATTTAATTCCTGAATTTGCATTCTCTATTTCCCAATTATTCATTTATGATAGTATTTCCCTGTTTGTTTCGATTTCTTTTTATTCCTTGAAAATATTAATTATCTTTAAGTAATATATTGTCTCTTCATTACTGTATTTATTAAGTTTATTTTATTCTTCTATTTCTTTTAATATTAATAAGATTGCGTTTCTGCATATTTCACTACGAATTTTGGTGGTATACTTGTCTTTCTTTGGAGGTGGAATCTTGTTACCTTATAGGCCTATTTGACTTTTAATAAGTAGGCCTATTTTAATATAATTTTTATTGTCTGTGCCTATATGGCGTAATAGTATAATTCACTTATAAATCCTGTAAACTACCAAGATTTATATAAGATAACACTATTATCTTTTTCAAACAAAAAAATTATAAATTTTTGTTTACTTGTTGAAGTTAATTTACTAACTCCTCCTAATTTACTGTTACAAACTCCATCGACATGACCCTACTTTTTTGTGAATGGTAGTTTTTAAATTTATTTTACTCAATCTCAAACTATGTCTTTTCAAAATTTACGTTTTCATTATTTTTGAATTTCATAATACTTGATAATTAGAAACAAAGAAGATAAGAAGATGCGCTAATAATTCTGTGTAGTAAGTGTTAAAGATAATTCGCTTCGTCAGCGATGAAAGTCAAGGGACAAAACAAACAGCAGGCAATCTTATGTCTTAGTTTTAATTAACGACGCCGAGCCGTGTTTGTCTTTTACGTGGGCCTTGTCGCGTCGTTAGCCCTGAAAGCAATCTAAACATATCGACTGTTCGCTCGGATATTCCCAGTAGGCTTTCTCACTCTGAGCGTTTGCAGCCTACTACTTTCTGGCCTCTAGCCCCCTACATCTGGTTCGCGTTACCAATCTGTATTTTCTTTGTAATTCTTTACCAATAGTTTTACAAATACTTGCAAGTTCTCTGTCTGTCTGTCTGTCTGTCTCTCTCTCTCTCTCTCTCTCTCTCTCTCTCTCTCTCTCTCTCTCTCTCTCTCTCTCTCTCTCTCTCTCTCTCTCTCTCTCTCTCTTACTCACTCTTACTCTCTCCATCTTCTTCTTCTGTAGTACTACAGCCCAACGTGAGATTGGAGACAAATCTTCTCCAAACTCTCCTATCCATTGCCGTCTCACTGTAACCCCTCACATCCACTCTTCTGAGATCTCCCAGCACATCGTCAATCGTTTTTGTATATAGACCTGCATATTCGATCATTTCATGTGGTTATCAGCTTGTTGATCCAATACCCTAAAATATACAACCATAAGGCAACTTCTTATGTCGGTATTTTCCCAGTTGCGAACTACTTGCAACTATTTGAACCATTTGCAACTACTTTCATTTGTAAACAAACAGGCGAATCTTTTTATATCTGATGTGTCGAAGTAACGCTTCTTTCTGTCTCTTCTTTAGCAACGTGAGCCCTGGCTTTCAACACCAGTCTTCTCCAAACTCTCCTATCCAATGCCATCTCGGTTTAACCCCTCACATCCATTCTTCCGAGATCTTCCAGCACATCATTCGACCATCTTATCCTAGGTCGCCTCCGTTTCTGTTTTTATAGACTTGCACCCTCAGGATTTGCTTTGGCGTACGCTGATCATCCTCCGCTCTAGGTGACCTACCATTGTATTCGTTGACCCTTTATGAATCTTACAATATCCTGACGATTCAGTAAGTCATCTATCTTCTGGTTATTTCTTATTCTCCATTCGTCATCTTCGTTAACCGGGGCATAAACACGTCTTACGATCTTTTTTTCAAACCTGCTTAGTGTTTCTTGTTCCTTTTTTGTCAACTGTCCATGCCTCACCTTCGTAAGTAACAACCGGTCTGATAAATGTCTATAAACGTATATGTTTTTATTTTTTGTGTTACGACTAATGAGTTTGCTTCTCAGTAGTCTAATGTTGGCATCATATGGCCTATTTCCTATTTGTATCCTGTCATGTACTGTCGTGTTTAGCGCCCTTCGTTATTTATCAATTTGTGTGACAATTTTGTTAGAAGACTCTTACGGTTTAGAATAAATACTCAAACTCCTTATTCGTTCTTGTTTAAAATTCAATTATTTTTATTTAATCATTTTGAAACTCATTTCTGTTGTAGAGCATGTAAAATCTCAATCTCAGGGTTCATGTATAAGTCATGTCAAAGTATAGTACATAAGTCGTAACCATATCATAAAACATAATATTTATAAATTAATGTTTGGTAATTAGGTGTTGTTGATGTATGTTGTGTATCAGTGGGTTCTTTGGATCATACAAAAGTGCAAATGTACAATTGAAAAAGAAACTCTTACTACTAATAATTATTTGTGTACAATTAGAATTCACACAAAAGTTCTAAAGTTTTTATTGTTTTTGCGATAGTATATCGCTGTGATTCGAACTTTGAATGTTAAGATGTTTTCAAATACCTTGGTTGACTACTGGAGAGATCTCACCCATAGAGTAGTTTTCTTTACAATTTTCTTTCTTGATCCCTTGCGTGTGGACGTCTAGTTTTCTGTACCATCGATCAAAACATCATTCTTCTATTTATTTTCATCTTTCAGTATCGTTTCGTCTCGTATCCTCCTTTAATTTGTATAAAAACCAGCATTAAAATTCGACACGTTCTCCCTGGTTTCAATATTTTTTTCAACAATAATCCTTTCTACTAAAACACTAATTTATTCAGTTAAGGTCTTGGCAATGATATATTTATGGGTCACAGGTTCGGTCTCCCAATTTATAATTAATGTTATTCCGTAGAATCTTATTCTATCTTCGTCACTATTACATTTACAACACTGTGGGGTGTTATGCTATTACGCTACTGAATTAATTAATCTGTGATTGATTAATTATGTAAATATACTTATTGCATAATGAGCTCGTGTAATCAATTAGGTTGCTCATATCAACTGAACTGATTGAAATTAAATAACACGTTAATTACTTTACGTTAGCATAACAATTGCATGGAGACTCTAGTTGTTGCATTAATAAATAAAATAAAATAAACTACTATAAATCACTCAAATGTCATTACTTTCTTGTTCTGAGGTAATTTGACAATGATGAACGCATATGGATAAAATAAACACTTATTTATTAACATTATATCATTCATTAAATTCAATATATAAAATATGGATGATTCCCTGTAAATACATACATTCATAAACTCATGAAAAGAACATAAAAGAACACATGTTTATACATCAAATTACAAGGTAAATCCAATACGTTGTTTGCTGAAAAACATACACATACATATATAATGCAATCGATATATAGAAACACAAATATTCAAACAATAAATCCTATACTAATGCGTTCATCGTTTGCCTCAGATGGATGGCGTTAATTATGTCTATCATGTTTAAATTAAATGCTCAAGGGGGTGTTTCTTGAAAAAGAGACAGGACAGTAGAGTTCCTTATGATAAGAATAGCATAAAGATTACTTGTTAGATGAATTATCCGATATTTCCATCGGCGTAACTCCTCTCTGGTGGTCCATGTGTGGGAAGCTGTGCTGTCACTGACACTTAACACACGCGAAACAGATTCACTCGCGCTGTGTGTGTGTATTCTGTTGATTCTGCTGTTATTGTTCGAGTCATGAAATTATGTGTCGTGAAGATAAGTTCATCGTTAACTATGGTGTGTGTATATATATATATATATATCTGTCTATTGTTCAACTTCTGGTATGTTCATTAATGTTAGTGTTTTGATGCCGCGGTGTAATTGTTCCAAATGATATTGTATCGCTCCGCCGCACTGTATAATGTTATGATTTCGCCGTCCGGTATTACATCAACGATAGTTCTACGCGTCGATTATTGATGTGAGTGTGACTGGTTAGTTCAATTCTGAATTAGAATATAATAAAGAATTCTGTAATTGTTAAGCACTGGCGTATGTCGCATGTTTTTGGACACTGAAAGTACACTATTACCGGATACGCGCCAATATCGAAATGTCTAAGTCTCTTAGTTATATGTCGCGTGGCAAAGTTTCAAAGTCCCACTGCCGTCCGTGTGTTAATCGAACTTTGACGACCGACTGTTGAAAGTTATAAATAGACTGTTTTAAAAGTACGTGAAGACTGTTCAAAGTATATGGTTGAAAAATTATGAGAGACTGTCCTACTGACTGACTGACTGACTGCTCAAAGTATATGAGTGAAAAATTATGAAAGACTGTCCTCCCGCGTGCTCTGCAAACAGTTTTTATCAAACATCGTGTACCACAATGCACCCTTCTGGAAAACACGCCTCAAGTTGAACATGATAGGACGGAAAAACTCCTACTCTTCTGTCAGACCATTGTTCTTCACTTCTCATTCGACGTTCCCGTTGCTATGCTGGCGACGGTCCTCTCCACCAGTTCTCTGGGTAGATGCTGGGTTGTGATTGGATATCCTGTCTCCCCACGGGTTCGCGTCGAAGGCCTCCGTACTCTTTTCCTAGAACAGGAGCAATTTCATGGTCGTCTATCAAGCTATTGTCTAAGCGTACTCCGGATCTCGCTGCAGTTCTCACGCAAACAATGTGTCGTATTTTGTTATTGTTTCGTTGTGCATGACCCTTTTTCCTGAACGCTATCCTGGCGCAGCGTGACGTCGTTTCCAAAACGGCACACCTTCTGCCTGTCGTAAATATCCGTTGTCGCCAGCAAGTCGTTCCCCCGCTGTTTACAAGTTTGATTCTATTATTTTAGGTATCGATGTCCGTCCTCGTATAGGGTATATACTATTGTGTCTTACACCCTTTCTTTTTTTATTACTGGTACTCTTCAAATTAACCGGCAGTGTGTCCGTCACAGTTTCTCCTCTAAATTGGTACTTGACACAGTTTCCTTTATCTTACATTTGCAGGCTGTAAATCTCGTGTTTGAGTCGAGTCTGACACGGCCAACCTTGTTCCCTATTGTACGGCTATGTGAAACGTACTTGCATTGTCTGAAGTAAACGTTCACTTGACACTTCGACACACAGTTCTTTATTTATTGCTCGTGGCCTGAGTAGGTGTGTCATGCTGAATGTAACGTCTTTTCAGTCATACTAAAATTTTTAAATTTTTGGTTGTTACATAGGTCCCCAAATCGGATTTGATGTTGGATTAGCGGAAGACACACTAATCCGATTTCTGCGCTCTGTGTTTGTTGTGGGAGTCCCCTCTGATAAAGTCGCGGTCGATGACCTACTTTCCTCTGCTCGGGGTATACGGGTATATATTCCCTATATTTGGTTGTAAACTACCTCTGGGAATTTATTGCCGTGCATCTGAGGAAAGATGAACGCATTTTACACATTTGCATATCTAATTAGATATGGGATTATCTACAATGATAATAATAGCTGTGGATGGCTGTGCCGTCCGCTTATAACCTAACACATGAAATAATGGTTTTTGACATGAAATGCAATTATTCATGTATCGTTTAAATGTCATTACGATAGCTAATGTCCTTAGTCTATATTGAACATTTAAAATATACAATTTACGGCCTGTAAATACACATTGATACATTCACTAATTATTATCGAGTATCACTCACAATACGTATTACTATCATCTATACTGACTATATTGATTAAAATTTATATACATTATTTAGGAACAATTAACAATTCATTTGAAATCATTATGATTATAGATAACTTTGTTTTATATCACTCAGATTTGATTAATTAATCTAACACCATCGGGTGTCTATAAAACTCGTTATAACGTCTTTTCGCAATTTATTGCTGCACATTCAATTGAACTTTTCACATCATAATTGTTTTTCTATTTAAATTTCCATTAACACTGGCTATACACAGGTAATTAACGTCGTTAGGTTGCCACATCGTGACTTAAGAACTACTTGTACAAAATCTTTACATTATACACTAATAAGGCATACATCATACCGATTAGCTAGTTGGACCGGTTTTCGCGGGACATTCACCTTATGTGTTGGTCCGCCTCCTAATCCACTAGTCTAATAGCTGATGTCACTTTCGTTTTCTTTCGAGACTTGTAATTTCGTCTCAAAGTATTTCTTCAGCAATCGTACGTTGAAAATACCTCTCGGTTTTCCATTGCTATCGCACTCGGTGAGCTCGTATGTTGCGTTACCAAGGACGCGATTAACCTTGTATGGTCCGGTGTATAACTCGAAAAACTTGTCAATCCTTTTCATTGCGGCGTCGGATTGGTGGTAGCTCCTCAACAGCACCTTATCGCCGGTAGCAAATTTAGTAATATTCTTACCATCATTGATACGTTTAGCATATTTCTCTCTTTTGTCTTTTATTTTTACAAACACATTAATATTGGGATTGTGTTCATTGTTGATGACATCTTTGTCCAGCCACTTCTCCCATGCGCGGGTCGGCTTCTTTCCTAAGTGTGCCTCGTGGGGTGTTATTTCTATTGTTTCGTGGTACGTTTCATTGATACATGTCTCAATTACTCCGACGTATCTTGACCATTTGCTATGTTGGTCGTGTACCAGGATCCTGAATAGATTTCCCAATTGGCGGTTAATCCTTTCCGCTAGGTTCGCTCGAGGATTCCTTATCGCGGTATATCTTGGTTGTATTCCGAGCTCCTCGAGACCTTTGACCCATCTTTCGGCGGTAAATTGCGTGCCGTTGTCGGTTAAAATGACTCTCGGTCGTCCATACTTCGTACAGTAGTCGTTGATCCGTCGTAGTGTCGTGGTGGTTGTCGCTCTTCTTAGTGTGAATAGTTTGACAAACTTTGTGAAGTTGTCCACCATGACAAGTAAGTATTTGACACCTCCTGTACCCGTTGGTAAGGGTCCATAGTAATCGACACTTACTATGTCACCTCTGGCTGATGGTATCATGGCCTTTGTTCCGCCAAAAAGCATCCTGTTGTTCGTATCCTTGTACCGTTGGCAAGAGTCACAAGTTTGGGTGTATACTTTCACTTTCTTGATCAAGCTGTCAATCGTGAAGTGCTCTTGTAACATTTTTATACACCTTTTTGGGCCTAGGTGTCCGTACATTTGGTGTACCTCTGCAATTAGATCCTTCGACACGCTGTCAGGAATGTATAATTTCCATTCGCCGCGTCGTCGTCGGTATAACTTATCATTAACAATTTTATAAAATTTACTTAATTTACTATCTACATCGTTATTCTTAATCTTATCTATGAGCGTTCCGAGTTTGGCATCTTCATTTTGGTACTTGCCGATACCTCTAATTATTTTACCTAATTGTTGACTCATTTTAATAACTAGGTGATTAATCAAATATTCGTGCGTTTCCTCGTTTGTCTCGTGTTGTTCCGTGTGAGCCGGGTATCTACTCAGTATGTCCGCAACGACATTATCCTTTCCTTTGCAGTGGATAATGTCGAAATTGTACTCCTGTATGGCGAGAATCCATCTTGTAATTCTGGAATTGTTTAAGTGACATTTGTGCATAAATGTTAATGCTTTATTGTCGGTGATTATCGTGAGTGGTTGGCCAAGTATGTACATACGAAACTTATCCAGACATCTAACGATACTTAGGAGCTCTTTCTCCGTCGTGAAATAATTGCGTTCTGCTCCCTTAAATGTCTTGCTTGTAAAAGCGATGACGCCGATTTCTCCATCTTCATCAATCTGGTAAAGCTGGCCACCATACGCAAAATTACTAGCGTCACACTGAATATAGTATCTTTGGTTCGGCCGTGGGAACCGTAGAGTTACTGTGTCTATAAATAAATTCTTGACTCTCTGGAAACACTCGTCCACTTCCCTTGTCCATGAAAACTTTCGTCCACCTTTCAGCAGTTCATGTAAAGGTTGCGTTGTTTCTGCGTATTTACTCGAGAATCTATTATAAAAATTGGTAAGACCAAGAAAACCTTTGAGTTGTTTTGTATTCTTCGGTGCTGGGAAATCCATAATCGCCTTTACCTTGTCATCGGTTGCTTGTATCCCTTTTGTTGTAAGGCGATAACCAAGGAAGGAGATTTCTCGTCTGAAGAATTGTGACTTGGTGAGGTTGACAGTTATATTTGCTTTATTGAGGTTGTTTAGCGACGCTTCTAAATGATTTAAATGTGTTTGTATATTATTGGAGTAGCACAAGCAGTCGTCCACGTAGATGATCGTGTTCTTCTTGACCTCCTCCTCGAGGGCCACATCCAATCCACGTGTCAACGCCTCAGAGCTGGTGCTGAGTCCAAATGGTGTCACTGTGAATCGGTAGCACCTCCCTTCATGCATAAACGCAGTGAAATCCGTACACTCTCGTTTTAATGGGACTTGCCAGAAGCTACTGGATAAATCGACTGTCGACAAGTACTGCATATCACCACATCTAGCCAATATCTCATTTACCGGGGACACTCCTTCGTAATCGGGCACGGTCACGCTGTTCACTTTTCTTGCATCAAGGCATAGGCGAACCCTCCCATCCTTCTTGATAACTGTCACGATTGGGTTGACGTACGGGCTGGCGCAACGTTCGATTACTCCATATCGTAACATCCGGTTAATCTCCTCGTTCACCTTGTCTCTGTAGGCAAGCGGCACAGGCCACCCTCGTTGAAAGTAAGGTGTCCTGTCCGTAACGTGAAACTCGTGCGTGTAACCCTCTATTCTTTCCGGGCACTCCCTAAAAACATTCCGGTTCCTTACCAAAATCTCCTTCAGGCGTTGCAGTATTCCTTCGTCCACGCAGTCTATGCTCCCAATCTTCTCATCGATGCATCGCAGTACTTCCTCTTCTTCTTCACTGTTTATCACGTCAATATTCATGATTGGTATAATGTGCTCCTCATCATCAGTATCGTCTTTTAAACTAACTACTTTGTTTCCGATGTCGATGCGACACCCAACTTCTTGTAAAAAACTAATTCCTAGTATACACGGTTTCACTAATTCTGGTATTACCAAAAACACACATTCATATCGGATACTATCAATCTCAATGTCACACAATATTTGTCTCTTAACTAATTTGGATTTACTTCCTACAGCACTTATTATAAATGTATTCGTTACGGGTAGTGTCTCATATGGTTCTATACTCTTCTTATGGTTATTAAACCAAGTTTCCGATAACCCGTTAACGATACAACCAGTATCAAGTAAGGCTTCGACAATTACATCATTATTAAATTTAATAGTAATCTCGGGACATTTCAATATTTGTTTATTTACAATCTCGTCGTCTTCTTGTAGTAGGTCCTTTCGTAAATCAGGTAACAATATATTTACATTCTCACTCGGAAAGAAGTCGCTTAGAAATTCTATCTTCTCCCCTCGTTCGACGTATTTTTGTTGTTGTTATTGTTGTCGCTGTTACCGTTCGCCCTTGGGGTAGTGTCAACGGCCGTCCTACTGGGTCCTGCCTCAGCTGGTGTAAACTGTACTGTATTGACGTAGTGTTTGTTGTCATACCGACCCCTTGTTGGCTGCCGGTCACTTTCATTTTTATTGTATTGTGTCTCCCTTTCTCTCGGGTTGTTCCTCCCTTCGTTGTAAGGTCTATAATGTGGCCTACGAGTGTTATCTCAGCTTGACTGTATACTTGTAAATTCCGTAATCAACGCTTCGAAATTTGGTATACTCGTGATACCACGTGTGACCACGGCGAGCTGCAAGTCCTTACCAAAGTGGCGAGCTAGTTTTCGTATCAGCTGAGTGTCGGTTAATGCTGGTGACAGTTGCCGACTTTCCAGTAAAATCCGTTCTACATACTGGACAGCTGTGACTGGTCCATTCCACTCATATCGGCCGTACTCCAGATTGTCGCGTATGTTGTCCTGGCGTTCTTGACCCCAGTACTTCAAGGTGAAAGCTTCTTTAAATTCTTCGTACGTGGAGATTTGATTCCGTATGACGCGCCACCATATTCCAGCGTCCATCTCCAAGTGTCTTCCGATCCATTTAATGTCACCGTTGTTGTAGTACTGTTCCTGGATCTCTGACAATTCCTTCAGGAACTCCATTGGGAACCTGTCAGTGCCGTTGTACTTTAACTCTGTATGTGTGTGTCCGTTAATTGTACTGATTATTCCAGACTCACCTTCAATTAGCTGACGCTGTAGTCGTTCTATCTGGGATTTTAATTCGTTGATACTGGTGGTTTTCTCTCTGGTGCTCTCGTCCAGTTTTTGTTCCGCCGACTTCTGTCTCCCATCTACCTCATTGATTTTCTGTTGCATTGTGTTGTTTACGTCTCCCTGTTCCTGTTGTAATTGTCTTACTGTTTGGAATAGCTCGACTCTCAGTTCCTCCTGCTTCTTGTGATTTTCTTTTGCGTGTGTTTCCACTCTGTTGTGGATCTTTTTGATGCTCGTTTGAGTATTTTGGGCAACACTCTTTAGTTCCTGTCGGTCTAATTCTCTTGTTTCTCGCACCTCTTCGAATTTCTTGTCGGTGTCCTCCTTTAACTCTTTTATGATCTCGTTCTGCTGCTTCTGAACCTCGTCTATCTTCTTGTCACAATTATTTATGTATTCACGCATTTCTGCGCGTATTTGCGTAAAATTTTCATTCTGCTTCTCGAACTTTTCATTAATTTCTTCCTTTTGCTTTTCAAACTTTTCTTCTAGTTTCTCGAATTTTCCATTCACTTCTCTAAAATTTTCATTAGTTTCTTCAAATTTCCTACTCATAAAGTCCATTAATGCGCGCAACGTCACCTCTTCCTGCGGTTGTTGTTGGGACTCCTGTCCCCGCGCTCTGACGTCTGACGTCTCCTCGGTCATTTGTGAATAAGTTGGTGATTCCTCTCGTTCGACACCAGGTACTCCCTGTTGGTTATTAATGTCAAAATTCATGGAATCTGTGCTACTGGTCGTCATTTTTGCAGCTTTACTCCGCGTTAACATTCAGTCCCAGTCCAACTAGCTTCACACTAATAATATTTGTTCTTACAACTACTAACATGAAATATTAATATATACGCTTATCCTATCTCTACTGCCTGCTCTTTGCCGTGCGATGGGCGCCAAATACAACACTGTGGGGTGTTATGCTATTACGCTACTGAATTAATTAATCTGTGATTGATTAATTATGTAAATATACTTATTGCATAATGAGCTCGTGTAATCAATTAGGTTGCTCATATCAACTGAACTGATTGAAATTAAATAACACGTTAATTACTTTACGTTAGCATAACAATTGCATGGAGACTCTAGTTGTTGCATTAATAAATAAAATAAAATAAACTACTATAAATCACTCAAATGTCATTACTTTCTTGTTCTGAGGTAATTTGACAATGATGAACGCATATGGATAAAATAAACACTTATTTATTAACATTATATCATTCATTAAATTCAATATATAAAATATGGATGATTCCCTGTAAATACATACATTCATAAACTCATGAAAAGAACATAAAAGAACACATGTTTATACATCAAATTACAAGGTAAATCCAATACGTTGTTTGCTGAAAAACATACACATACATATATAATGCAATCGATATATAGAAACACAAATATTCAAACAATAAATCCTATACTAATGCGTTCATCGTTTGCCTCAGATGGATGGCGTTAATTATGTCTATCATGTTTAAATTAAATGCTCAAGGGGGTGTTTCTTGAAAAAGAGACAGGACAGTAGAGTTCCTTATGATAAGAATAGCATAAAGATTACTTGTTAGATGAATTATCCGATATTTCCATCGGCGTAACTCCTCTCTGGTGGTCCATGTGTGGGAAGCTGTGCTGTCACTGACACTTAACACACGCGAAACAGATTCACTCGCGCTGTGTGTGTGTATTCTGTTGATTCTGCTGTTATTGTTCGAGTCATGAAATTATGTGTCGTGAAGATAAGTTCATCGTTAACTATGGTGTGTGTATATATATATATATATATCTGTCTATTGTTCAACTTCTGGTATGTTCATTAATGTTAGTGTTTTGATGCCGCGGTGTAATTGTTCCAAATGATATTGTATCGCTCCGCCGCACTGTATAATGTTATGATTTCGCCGTCCGGTATTACATCAACGATAGTTCTACGCGTCGATTATTGATGTGAGTGTGACTGGTTAGTTCAATTCTGAATTAGAATATAATAAAGAATTCTGTAATTGTTAAGCACTGGCGTATGTCGCATGTTTTTGGACACTGAAAGTACACTATTACCGGATACGCGCCAATATCGAAATGTCTAAGTCTCTTAGTTATATGTCGCGTGGCAAAGTTTCAAAGTCCCACTGCCGTCCGTGTGTTAATCGAACTTTGACGACCGACTGTTGAAAGTTATAAATAGACTGTTTTAAAAGTACGTGAAGACTGTTCAAAGTATATGGTTGAAAAATTATGAGAGACTGTCCTACTGACTGACTGACTGACTGCTCAAAGTATATGAGTGAAAAATTATGAAAGACTGTCCTCCCGCGTGCTCTGCAAACAGTTTTTATCAAACATCGTGTACCACAATGCACCCTTCTGGAAAACACGCCTCAAGTTGAACATGATAGGACGGAAAAACTCCTACTCTTCTGTCAGACCATTGTTCTTCACTTCTCATTCGACGTTCCCGTTGCTATGCTGGCGACGGTCCTCTCCACCAGTTCTCTGGGTAGATGCTGGGTTGTGATTGGATATCCTGTCTCCCCACGGGTTCGCGTCGAAGGCCTCCGTACTCTTTTCCTAGAACAGGAGCAATTTCATGGTCGTCTATCAAGCTATTGTCTAAGCGTACTCCGGATCTCGCTGCAGTTCTCACGCAAACAATGTGTCGTATTTTGTTATTGTTTCGTTGTGCATGACCCTTTTTCCTGAACGCTATCCTGGCGCAGCGTGACGTCGTTTCCAAAACGGCACACCTTCTGCCTGTCGTAAATATCCGTTGTCGCCAGTAAGTCGTTCCCCCGCTGTTTACAAGTTCGATTCTATTATTTTAGGTATCGATGTCCGTCCTCGTATAGGGTATATACTATTGTGTCTTACACCCTTTCTTTTTTTATTACTGGTACTCTTCAAATTAACCGGCAGTGTGTCCGTCACAGTTTCTCCTCTAAATTGGTACTTGACACAGTTTCCTTTATCTTACATTTGCAGGCTGTAAATCTCGTGTTTGAGTCGAGTCTGACACGGCCAACCTTGTTCCCTATTGTACGGCTATGTGAAACGTACTTGCATTGTCTGAAGTAAACGTTCACTTGACACTTCGACACACAGTTCTTTATTTATTGCTCGTGGCCTGAGTAGGTGTGTCATGCTGAATGTAACGTCTTTTCAGTCATACTAAAATTTTTAAATTTTTGGTTGTTACATAGGTCCCCAAATCGGATTTGATGTTGGATTAGCGGAAGACACACTAATCCGATTTCTGCGCTCTGTGTTTGTTGTGGGAGTCCCCTCTGATAAAGTCGCGGTCGATGACCTACTTTCCTCTGCTCGGGGTATACGGGTATATATTCCCTATATTTGGTTGTAAACTACCTCTGGGAATTTATTGCCGTGCATCTGAGGAAAGATGAACGCATTTTACACATTTGCATATCTAATTAGATATGGGATTATCTACAATGATAATAATAGCTGTGGATGGCTGTGCCGTCCGCTTATAACCTAACACATGAAATAATGGTTTTTGACATGAAATGCAATTATTCATGTATCGTTTAAATGTCATTACGATAGCTAATGTCCTTAGTCTATATTGAACATTTAAAATATACAATTTACGGCCTGTAAATACACATTGATACATTCACTAATTATTATCGAGTATCACTCACAATACGTATTACTATCATCTATACTGACTATATTGATTAAAATTTATATACATTATTTAGGAACAATTAACAATTCATTTGAAATCATTATGATTATAGATAACTTTGTTTTATATCACTCAGATTTGATTAATTAATCTAACACCATCGGGTGTCTATAAAACTCGTTATAACGTCTTTTCGCAATTTATTGCTGCACATTCAATTGAACTTTTCACATCATAATTGTTTTTCTATTTAAATTTCCATTAACACTGGCTATACACAGGTAATTAACGTCGTTAGGTTGCCACATCGTGACTTAAGAACTACTTGTACAAAATCTTTACATTATACACTAATAAGGCATACATCATACCGATTAGCTAGTTGGACCGGTTTTCGCGGGACATTCACCTTATGTGTTGGTCCGCCTCCTAATCCACTAGTCTAATAGCTGATGTCACTTTCGTTTTCTTTCGAGACTTGTAATTTCGTCTCAAAGTATTTCTTCAGCAATCGTACGTTGAAAATACCTCTCGGTTTTCCATTGCTATCGCACTCGGTGAGCTCGTATGTTGCGTTACCAAGGACGCGATTAACCTTGTATGGTCCGGTGTATAACTCGAAAAACTTGTCAATCCTTTTCATTGCGGCGTCGGATTGGTGGTAGCTCCTCAACAGCACCTTATCGCCGGTAGCAAATTTAGTAATATTCTTACCATCATTGATACGTTTAGCATATTTCTCTCTTTTGTCTTTTATTTTTACAAACACATTAATATTGGGATTGTGTTCATTGTTGATGACATCTTTGTCCAGCCACTTCTCCCATGCGCGGGTCGGCTTCTTTCCTAAGTGTGCCTCGTGGGGTGTTATTTCTATTGTTTCGTGGTACGTTTCATTGATACATGTCTCAATTACTCCGACGTATCTTGACCATTTGCTATGTTGGTCGTGTACCAGGATCCTGAATAGATTTCCCAATTGGCGGTTAATCCTTTCCGCTAGGTTCGCTCGAGGATTCCTTATCGCGGTATATCTTGGTTGTATTCCGAGCTCCTCGAGACCTTTGACCCATCTTTCGGCGGTAAATTGCGTGCCGTTGTCGGTTAAAATGACTCTCGGTCGTCCATACTTCGTACAGTAGTCGTTGATCCGTCGTAGTGTCGTGGTGGTTGTCGCTCTTCTTAGTGTGAATAGTTTGACAAACTTTGTGAAGTTGTCCACCATGACAAGTAAGTATTTGACACCTCCTGTACCCGTTGGTAAGGGTCCATAGTAATCGACACTTACTATGTCACCTCTGGCTGATGGTATCATGGCCTTTGTTCCGCCAAAAAGCATCCTGTTGTTCGTATCCTTGTACCGTTGGCAAGAGTCACAAGTTTGGGTGTATACTTTCACTTTCTTGATCAAGCTGTCAATCGTGAAGTGCTCTTGTAACATTTTTATACACCTTTTTGGGCCTAGGTGTCCGTACATTTGGTGTACCTCTGCAATTAGATCCTTCGACACGCTGTCAGGAATGTATAATTTCCATTCGCCGCGTCGTCGTCGGTATAACTTATCATTAACAATTTTATAAAATTTACTTAATTTACTATCTACATCGTTATTCTTAATCTTATCTATGAGCGTTCCGAGTTTGGCATCTTCATTTTGGTACTTGCCGATACCTCTAATTATTTTACCTAATTGTTGACTCATTTTAATAACTAGGTGATTAATCAAATATTCGTGCGTTTCCTCGTTTGTCTCGTGTTGTTCCGTGTGAGCCGGGTATCTACTCAGTATGTCCGCAACGACATTATCCTTTCCTTTGCAGTGGATAATGTCGAAATTGTACTCCTGTATGGCGAGAATCCATCTTGTAATTCTGGAATTGTTTAAGTGACATTTGTGCATAAATGTTAATGCTTTATTGTCGGTGATTATCGTGAGTGGTTGGCCAAGTATGTACATACGAAACTTATCCAGACATCTAACGATACTTAGGAGCTCTTTCTCCGTCGTGAAATAATTGCGTTCTGCTCCCTTAAATGTCTTGCTTGTAAAAGCGATGACGCCGATTTCTCCATCTTCATCAATCTGGTAAAGCTGGCCACCATACGCAAAATTACTAGCGTCACACTGAATATAGTATCTTTGGTTCGGCCGTGGGAACCGTAGAGTTACTGTGTCTATAAATAAATTCTTGACTCTCTGGAAACACTCGTCCACTTCCCTTGTCCATGAAAACTTTCGTCCACCTTTCAGCAGTTCATGTAAAGGTTGCGTTGTTTCTGCGTATTTACTCGAGAATCTATTATAAAAATTGGTAAGACCAAGAAAACCTTTGAGTTGTTTTGTATTCTTCGGTGCTGGGAAATCCATAATCGCCTTTACCTTGTCATCGGTTGCTTGTATCCCTTTTGTTGTAAGGCGATAACCAAGGAAGGAGATTTCTCGTCTGAAGAATTGTGACTTGGTGAGGTTGACAGTTATATTTGCTTTATTGAGGTTGTTTAGCAACGCTTCTAAATGATTTAAATGTGTTTGTATATTATTGGAGTAGCACAAGCAGTCGTCCACGTAGATGATCGTGTTCTTCTTGACCTCCTCCTCGAGGGCCACATCCAATCCACGTGTCAACGCCTCAGAGCTGGTGCTGAGTCCAAATGGTGTCACTGTGAATCGGTAGCACCTCCCTTCATGCATAAACGCAGTGAAATCCGTACACTCTCGTTTTAATGGGACTTGCCAGAAGCTACTGGATAAATCGACTGTCGACAAGTACTGCATATCACCACATCTAGCCAATATCTCATTTACCGGGGACACTCCTTCGTAATCGGGCACGGTCACGCTGTTCACTTTTCTTGCATCAAGGCATAGGCGAACCCTCCCATCCTTCTTGATAACTGTCACGATTGGGTTGACGTACGGGCTGGCGCAACGTTCGATTACTCCATATCGTAACATCCGGTTAATCTCCTCGTTCACCTTGTCTCTGTAGGCAAGCGGCACAGGCCACCCTCGTTGAAAGTAAGGTGTCCTGTCCGTAACGTGAAACTCGTGCGTGTAACCCTCTATTCTTTCCGGGCACTCCCTAAAAACATTCCGGTTCCTTACCAAAATCTCCTTCAGGCGTTGCAGTATTCCTTCGTCCACGCAGTCTATGCTCCCAATCTTCTCATCGATGCATCGCAGTACTTCCTCTTCTTCTTCACTGTTTATCACGTCAATATTCATGATTGGTATAATGTGCTCCTCATCATCAGTATCGTCTTTTAAACTAACTACTTTGTTTCCGATGTCGATGCGACACCCAACTTCTTGTAAAAAACTAATTCCTAGTATACACGGTTTCACTAATTCTGGTATTACCAAAAACACACATTCATATCGGATACTATCAATCTCAATGTCACACAATATTTGTCTCTTAACTAATTTGGATTTACTTCCTACAGCACTTATTATAAATGTATTCGTTACGGGTAGTGTCTCATATGGTTCTATACTCTTCTTATGGTTATTAAACCAAGTTTCCGATAACCCGTTAACGATACAACCAGTATCAAGTAAGGCTTCGACAATTACATCATTATTAAATTTAATAGTAATCTCGGGACATTTCAATATTTGTTTATTTACAATCTCGTCGTCTTCTTGTAGTAGGTCCTTTCGTAAATCAGGTAACAATATATTTACATTCTCACTCGGAAAGAAGTCGCTTAGAAATTCTATCTTCTCCCCTCGTTCGACGTATTTTTGTTGTTGTTATTGTTGTCGCTGTTACCGTTCGCCCTTGGGGTAGTGTCAACGGCCGTCCTACTGGGTCCTGCCTCAGCTGGTGTAAACTGTACTGTATTGACGTAGTGTTTGTTGTCATACCGACCCCTTGTTGGCTGCCGGTCACTTTCATTTTTATTGTATTGTGTCTCCCTTTCTCTCGGGTTGTTCCTCCCTTCGTTGTAAGGTCTATAATGTGGCCTACGAGTGTTATCTCAGCTTGACTGTATACTTGTAAATTCCGTAATCAACGCTTCGAAATTTGGTATACTCGTGATACCACGTGTGACCACGGCGAGCTGCAAGTCCTTACCAAAGTGGCGAGCTAGTTTTCGTATCAGCTGAGTGTCGGTTAATGCTGGTGACAGTTGCCGACTTTCCAGTAAAATCCGTTCTACATACTGGACAGCTGTGACTGGTCCATTCCACTCATATCGGCCGTACTCCAGATTGTCGCGTATGTTGTCCTGGCGTTCTTGACCCCAGTACTTCAAGGTGAAAGCTTCTTTAAATTCTTCGTACGTGGAGATTTGATTCCGTATGACGCGCCACCATATTCCAGCGTCCATCTCCAAGTGTCTTCCGATCCATTTAATGTCACCGTTGTTGTAGTACTGTTCCTGGATCTCTGACAATTCCTTCAGGAACTCCATTGGGAACCTGTCAGTGCCGTTGTACTTTAACTCTGTATGTGTGTGTCCGTTAATTGTACTGATTATTCCAGACTCACCTTCAATTAGCTGACGCTGTAGTCGTTCTATCTGGGATTTTAATTCGTTGATACTGGTGGTTTTCTCTCTGGTGCTCTCGTCCAGTTTTTGTTCCGCCGACTTCTGTCTCCCATCTACCTCATTGATTTTCTGTTGCATTGTGTTGTTTACGTCTCCCTGTTCCTGTTGTAATTGTCTTACTGTTTGGAATAGCTCGACTCTCAGTTCCTCCTGCTTCTTGTGATTTTCTTTTGCGTGTGTTTCCACTCTGTTGTGGATCTTTTTGATGCTCGTTTGAGTATTTTGGGCAACACTCTTTAGTTCCTGTCGGTCTAATTCTCTTGTTTCTCGCACCTCTTCGAATTTCTTGTCGGTGTCCTCCTTTAACTCTTTTATGATCTCGTTCTGCTGCTTCTGAACCTCGTCTATCTTCTTGTCACAATTATTTATGTATTCACGCATTTCTGCGCGTATTTGCGTAAAATTTTCATTCTGCTTCTCGAACTTTTCATTAATTTCTTCCTTTTGCTTTTCAAACTTTTCTTCTAGTTTCTCGAATTTTCCATTCACTTCTCTAAAATTTTCATTAGTTTCTTCAAATTTCCTACTCATAAAGTCCATTAATGCGCGCAACGTCACCTCTTCCTGCGGTTGTTGTTGGGACTCCTGTCCCCGCGCTCTGACGTCTGACGTCTCCTCGGTCATTTGTGAATAAGTTGGTGATTCCTCTCGTTCGACACCAGGTACTCCCTGTTGGTTATTAATGTCAAAATTCATGGAATCTGTGCTACTGGTCGTCATTTTTGCAGCTTTACTCCGCGTTAACATTCAGTCCCAGTCCAACTAGCTTCACACTAATAATATTTGTTCTTACAACTACTAACATGAAATATTAATATATACGCTTATCCTATCTCTACTGCCTGCTCTTTGCCGTGCGATGGGCGCCAAATACAACACTGTGGGGTGTTATGCTATTACGCTACTGAATTAATTAATCTGTGATTGATTAATTATGTAAATATACTTATTGCATAATGAGCTCGTGTAATCAATTAGGTTGCTCATATCAACTGAACTGATTGAAATTAAATAACACGTTAATTACTTTACGTTAGCATAACAATTGCATGGAGACTCTAGTTGTTGCATTAATAAATAAAATAAAATAAACTACTATAAATCACTCAAATGTCATTACTTTCTTGTTCTGAGGTAATTTGACAATGATGAACGCATATGGATAAAATAAACACTTATTTATTAACATTATATCATTCATTAAATTCAATATATAAAATATGGATGATTCCCTGTAAATACATACATTCATAAACTCATGAAAAGAACATAAAAGAACACATGTTTATACATCAAATTACAAGGTAAATCCAATACGTTGTTTGCTGAAAAACATACACATACATATATAATGCAATCGATATATAGAAACACAAATATTCAAACAATAAATCCTATACTAATGCGTTCATCGTTTGCCTCAGATGGATGGCGTTAATTATGTCTATCATGTTTAAATTAAATGCTCAAGGGGGTGTTTCTTGAAAAAGAGACAGGACAGTAGAGTTCCTTATGATAAGAATAGCATAAAGATTACTTGTTAGATGAATTATCCGATATTTCCATCGGCGTAACTCCTCTCTGGTGGTCCATGTGTGGGAAGCTGTGCTGTCACTGACACTTAACACACGCGAAACAGATTCACTCGCGCTGTGTGTGTGTATTCTGTTGATTCTGCTGTTATTGTTCGAGTCATGAAATTATGTGTCGTGAAGATAAGTTCATCGTTAACTATGGTGTGTATATATATATATATATCTGTCTATTGTTCAACTTCTGGTATGTTCATTAATGTTAGTGTTTTGATGCCGCGGTGTAATTGTTCCAAATGATATTGTATCGCTCCGCCGCACTGTATAATGTTATGATTTCGCCGTCCGGTATTACATCAACGATAGTTCTACGCGTCGATTATTGATGTGAGTGTGACTGGTTAGTTCAATTCTGAATTAGAATATAATAAAGAATTCTGTAATTGTTAAGCACTGGCGTATGTCGCATGTTTTTGGACACTGAAAGTACACTATTACCGGATACGCGCCAATATCGAAATGTCTAAGTCTCTTAGTTATATGTCGCGTGGCAAAGTTTCAAAGTCCCACTGCCGTCCGTGTGTTAATCGAACTTTGACGACCGACTGTTGAAAGTTATAAATAGACTGTTTTAAAAGTACGTGAAGACTGTTCAAAGTATATGGTTGAAAAATTATGAGAGACTGTCCTACTGACTGACTGACTGACTGCTCAAAGTATATGAGTGAAAAATTATGAAAGACTGTCCTCCCGCGTGCTCTGCAAACAGTTTTTATCAAACATCGTGTACCACAATGCACCCTTCTGGAAAACACGCCTCAAGTTGAACATGATAGGACGGAAAAACTCCTACTCTTCTGTCAGACCATTGTTCTTCACTTCTCATTCGACGTTCCCGTTGCTATGCTGGCGACGGTCCTCTCCACCAGTTCTCTGGGTAGATGCTGGGTTGTGATTGGATATCCTGTCTCCCCACGGGTTCGCGTCGAAGGCCTCCGTACTCTTTTCCTAGAACAGGAGCAATTTCATGGTCGTCTATCAAGCTATTGTCTAAGCGTACTCCGGATCTCGCTGCAGTTCTCACGCAAACAATGTGTCGTATTTTGTTATTGTTTCGTTGTGCATGACCCTTTTTCCTGAACGCTATCCTGGCGCAGCGTGACGTCGTTTCCAAAACGGCACACCTTCTGCCTGTCGTAAATATCCGTTGTCGCCAGCAAGTCGTTCCCCCGCTGTTTACAAGTTCGATTCTATTATTTTAGGTATCGATGTCCGTCCTCGTATAGGGTATATACTATTGTGTCTTACACCCTTTCTTTTTTTATTACTGGTACTCTTCAAATTAACCGGCAGTGTGTCCGTCACAGTTTCTCCTCTAAATTGGTACTTGACACAGTTTCCTTTATCTTACATTTGCAGGCTGTAAATCTCGTGTTTGAGTCGAGTCTGACACGGCCAACCTTGTTCCCTATTGTACGGCTATGTGAAACGTACTTGCATTGTCTGAAGTAAACGTTCACTTGACACTTCGACACACAGTTCTTTATTTATTGCTCGTGGCCTGAGTAGGTGTGTCATGCTGAATGTAACGTCTTTTCAGTCATACTAAAATTTTTAAATTTTTGGTTGTTACATAGGTCCCCAAATCGGATTTGATGTTGGATTAGCGGAAGACACACTAATCCGATTTCTGCGCTCTGTGTTTGTTGTGGGAGTCCCCTCTGATAAAGTCGCGGTCGATGACCTACTTTCCTCTGCTCGGGGTATACGGGTATATATTCCCTATATTTGGTTGTAAACTACCTCTGGGAATTTATTGCCGTGCATCTGAGGAAAGATGAACGCATTTTACACATTTGCATATCTAATTAGATATGGGATTATCTACAATGATAATAATAGCTGTGGATGGCTGTGCCGTCCGCTTATAACCTAACACATGAAATAATGGTTTTTGACATGAAATGCAATTATTCATGTATCGTTTAAATGTCATTACGATAGCTAATGTCCTTAGTCTATATTGAACATTTAAAATATACAATTTACGGCCTGTAAATACACATTGATACATTCACTAATTATTATCGAGTATCACTCACAATACGTATTACTATCATCTATACTGACTATATTGATTAAAATTTATATACATTATTTAGGAACAATTAACAATTCATTTGAAATCATTATGATTATAGATAACTTTGTTTTATATCACTCAGATTTGATTAATTAATCTAACACCATCGGGTGTCTATAAAACTCGTTATAACGTCTTTTCGCAATTTATTGCTGCACATTCAATTGAACTTTTCACATCATAATTGTTTTTCTATTTAAATTTCCATTAACACTGGCTATACACAGGTAATTAACGTCGTTAGGTTGCCACATCGTGACTTAAGAACTACTTGTACAAAATCTTTACATTATACACTAATAAGGCATACATCATACCGATTAGCTAGTTGGACCGGTTTTCGCGGGACATTCACCTTATGTGTTGGTCCGCCTCCTAATCCACTAGTCTAATAGCTGATGTCACTTTCGTTTTCTTTCGAGACTTGTAATTTCGTCTCAAAGTATTTCTTCAGCAATCGTACGTTGAAAATACCTCTCGGTTTTCCATTGCTATCGCACTCGGTGAGCTCGTATGTTGCGTTACCAAGGACGCGATTAACCTTGTATGGTCCGGTGTATAACTCGAAAAACTTGTCAATCCTTTTCATTGCGGCGTCGGATTGGTGGTAGCTCCTCAACAGCACCTTATCGCCGGTAGCAAATTTAGTAATATTCTTACCATCATTGATACGTTTAGCATATTTCTCTCTTTTGTCTTTTATTTTTACAAACACATTAATATTGGGATTGTGTTCATTGTTGATGACATCTTTGTCCAGCCACTTCTCCCATGCGCGGGTCGGCTTCTTTCCTAAGTGTGCCTCGTGGGGTGTTATTTCTATTGTTTCGTGGTACGTTTCATTGATACATGTCTCAATTACTCCGACGTATCTTGACCATTTGCTATGTTGGTCGTGTACCAGGATCCTGAATAGATTTCCCAATTGGCGGTTAATCCTTTCCGCTAGGTTCGCTCGAGGATTCCTTATCGCGGTATATCTTGGTTGTATTCCGAGCTCCTCGAGACCTTTGACCCATCTTTCGGCGGTAAATTGCGTGCCGTTGTCGGTTAAAATGACTCTCGGTCGTCCATACTTCGTACAGTAGTCGTTGATCCGTCGTAGTGTCGTGGTGGTTGTCGCTCTTCTTAGTGTGAATAGTTTGACAAACTTTGTGAAGTTGTCCACCATGACAAGTAAGTATTTGACACCTCCTGTACCCGTTGGTAAGGGTCCATAGTAATCGACACTTACTATGTCACCTCTGGCTGATGGTATCATGGCCTTTGTTCCGCCAAAAAGCATCCTGTTGTTCGTATCCTTGTACCGTTGGCAAGAGTCACAAGTTTGGGTGTATACTTTCACTTTCTTGATCAAGCTGTCAATCGTGAAGTGCTCTTGTAACATTTTTATACACCTTTTTGGGCCTAGGTGTCCGTACATTTGGTGTACCTCTGCAATTAGATCCTTCGACACGCTGTCAGGAATGTATAATTTCCATTCGCCGCGTCGTCGTCGGTATAACTTATCATTAACAATTTTATAAAATTTACTTAATTTACTATCTACATCGTTATTCTTAATCTTATCTATGAGCGTTCCGAGTTTGGCATCTTCATTTTGGTACTTGCCGATACCTCTAATTATTTTACCTAATTGTTGACATCATTTTAATAACTAGGTGATTAATCAAATATTCGTGCGTTTTCCTCGTTTGTCTCGTGTTGTTCGTGTGAGCCGGGTATCTACTCAGTATGTCCGCAACGACATTATCCTTTCCTTTGCAGTGGATAATGTCGAAATTGTACTCCTGTATGGCGAGATCCATCTTGTAATTCTGGAATTGTTTAAGTGACATTTGTGCATAAATGTTAATGCTTTATTGTCGGTGATTATCGTGAGTGGTTGGCCAAGTATGTACATACGAAACTTATCCAGACATCTAACGATACTTAGGAGCTCTTTCTCCGTCGTGAAATAATTGCGTTCTGCTCCCTTAAATGTCTTGCTTGTAAAAGCGATGACGCCGATTTCTCCATCTTCATCAATCTGGTAAAGCTGGCCACCATACGCAAAATTACTAGCGTCACACTGAATATAGTATCTTTGGTTCGGCCGTGGGAACCGTAGAGTTACTGTGTCTATAAATAAATTCTTGACTCTCTGGAAACACTCGTCCACTTCCCTTGTCCATGAAACTTTCGTCCACCCTTTCAGCAGTCATGTAAAGGTTGCGTTGTTTCTGCGTATTTACTCGAGAATCTATTATAAAAATTGGTAAGACCAAGAAACCTTTGAGTTGTTTTGTATTCTTCGGTGCTGGGAAATCCATAATCGCCTTACCTTGTCATCGGTTGCTTGTATCCCTTTTGTTGTAAGGCGATAACAAGGAAGGAGATTTCTCGTCTGAAGAATTGTGACTTGGTGAGGTTGACAGTTATATTTGCTTTATTGAGGTTGTTTAGCAACGCTTCTAAATGATTTAAATGTGTTTGTATATTATTGGAGTAGCACAAGCAGTCGTCCACGTAGATGATCGTGTTCTTCTTGACCTCCTCCTCGAGGGCCACATCCAATCCACGTGTCAACGCCTCAGAGCTGGTGCTGAGTCCAAATGGTGTCACTGTGAATCGGTAGCACCTCCCTTCATGCATAAACGCAGTGAAATCCGTACACTCTCGTTTTAATGGGACTTGCCAGAAGCTACTGGATAAATCGACTGTCGACAAGTACTGCATATCACCACATCTAGCAATATCTCATTTACCCGGGGACACTCCTTCGTAATCGGGCACGGTCACGCTGTTCACTTTTCTTGCATCAAGGCATAGGCGAACCCTCCCATCCTTCTTGATAACTGTCACGATTGGGTTGACGTACGGGCTGGCGCAACGTTCGATTACTCCATATCGTAACATCCGGTTAATCTCCTCGTTCACCTTGTCTCTGTAGGCAAGCGGCACAGGCCACCCTCGTTGAAAGTAAGGTGTCCTGTCCGTAACGTGAAACTCGTGCGTGTAACCCTCTATTCTTTCCGGGCACTCCCTAAAAACATTCCGGTTCCTTACCAAAATCTCCTTCAGGCGTTGCAGTATTCCTTCGTCCACGCAGTCTATGCTCCCAATCTTCTCATCGATGCATCGCAGTACTTCCTCTTCTTCTTCACTGTTTATCACGTCAATATTCATGATTGGTATAATGTGCTCCTCATCATCAGTATCGTCTTTTAAACTAACTACTTTGTTTCCGATGTCGATGCGACACCCAACTTCTTGTAAAAAACTAATTCCTAGTATACACGGTTTCACTAATTCTGGTATTACCAAAAACACACATTCATATCGGATACTATCAATCTCAATGTCACACAATATTTGTCTCTTAACTAATTTGGATTTACTTCCTACAGCACTTATTATAAATGTATTCGTTACGGGTAGTGTCTCATATGGTTCTATACTCTTCTTATGGTTATTAAACCAAGTTTCCGATAACCCGTTAACGATACAACCAGTATCAAGTAAGGCTTCGACAATTACATCATTATTAAATTTAATAGTAATCTCGGGACATTTCAATATTTGTTTATTTACAATCTCGTCGTCTTCTTGTAGTAGGTCCTTTCGTAAATCAGGTAACAATATATTTACATTCTCACTCGGAAAGAAGTCGCTTAGAAATTCTATCTTCTCCCCTCGTTCGACGTATTTTTGTTGTTGTTATTGTTGTCGCTGTTACCGTTCGCCCTTGGGGTAGTGTCAACGGCCGTCCTACTGGGTCCTGCCTCAGCTGGTGTAAACTGTACTGTATTGACGTAGTGTTTGTTGTCATACCGACCCCTTGTTGGCTGCCGGTCACTTTCATTTTTATTGTATTGTGTCTCCCTTTCTCTCGGGTTGTTCCTCCCTTCGTTGTAAGGTCTATAATGTGGCCTACGAGTGTTATCTCAGCTTGACTGTATACTTGTAAATTCCGTAATCAACGCTTCGAAATTTGGTATACTCGTGATACCACGTGTAACCACGGCGAGCTGCAAGTCCTTACCAAAGTGGCGAGCTAGTTTTCGTATCAGCTGAGTGTCGGTTAATGCTGGTGACAGTTGCCGACTTTCCAGTAAAATCCGTTCTACATACTGGACAGCTGTGACTGGTCCATTCCACTCATATCGGCCGTACTCCAGATTGTCGCGTATGTTGTCCTGGCGTTCTTGACCCCAGTACTTCAAGGTGAAAGCTTCTTTAAATTCTTCGTACGTGGAGATTTGATTCCGTATGACGCGCCACCATATTCCAGCGTCCATCTCCAAGTGTCTTCCGATCCATTTAATGTCACCGTTGTTGTAGTACTGTTCCTGGATCTCTGACAATTCCTTCAGGAACTCCATTGGGAACCTGTCAGTGCCGTTGTACTTTAACTCTGTATGTGTGTGTCCGTTAATTGTACTGATTATTCCAGACTCACCTTCAATTAGCTGACGCTGTAGTCGTTCTATCTGGGATTTTAATTCGTTGATACTGGTGGTTTTCTCTCTGGTGCTCTCGTCCAGCTTTTGTTCCGCCGACTTCTGTCTCCCATCTACCTCATTGATTTTCTGTTGCATTGTGTTGTTTACGTCTCCCTGTTCCTGTTGTAATTGTCTTACTGTTTGGAATAGCTCGACTCTCAGTTCCTCCTGCTTCTTGTGATTTTCTTTTGCGTGTGTTTCCACTCTGTTGTGGATCTTTTTGATGCTCGTTTGAGTATTTTGGGCAACACTCTTTAGTTCCTGTCGTCTAATTCTCTTGTTTCTCGCACCTCTTCGAATTTCTTGTCGGTGTCCTCCTTTAACTCTTTATGATCTCGTTCTGCTGCTTCTGAACCTCGTCTATCTTCTTGTCACAATTATTTATGTATTCACGCATTTCTGCGCGTATTTGCGTAAAATTTTCATTCTGCTTCTCGAACTTTTCATTAATTTCTTCCTTTTGCTTTTCAAACTTTTCTTCTAGTTTCTCGAATTTTCCATTCACTTCTCTAAAATTTTCATTAGTTTCTTCAAATTTCCTACTCATAAAGTCCATTAATGCGCGCAACGTCACCTCTTCCTGCGGTTGTTGTTGGGACTCCTGTCCCCGCGCTCTGACGTCTGACGTCTCCTCGGTCATTTGTGAATAAGTTGGTGATTCCTCTCGTTCGACACCAGGTACTCCCTGTTGGTTATTAATGTCAAAATTCATGGAATCTGTGCTACTGGTCGTCATTTTTGCAGCTTTACTCCGCGTTAACATTCAGTCCCAGTCCAACTAGCTTCACACTAATAATATTTGTTCTTACAACTACTAACATGAAATATTAATATATACGCTTATCCTATCTCTACTGCCTGCTCTTTGCCGTGCGATGGGCGCCAAATACAACACTGTGGGGTGTTATGCTATTACGCTACTGAATTAATTAATCTGTGATTGATTAATTATGTAAATATACTTATTGCATAATGAGCTCGTGTAATCAATTAGGTTGCTCATATCAACTGAACTGATTGAAATTAAATAACACGTTAATTACTTTACGTTAGCATAACAATTGCATGGAGACTCTAGTTGTTGCATTAATAAATAAAATAAAATAAACTACTATAAATCACTCAAATGTCATTACTTTCTTGTTCTGAGGTAATTTGACAATGATGAACGCATATGGATAAAATAAACACTTATTTATTAACATTATATCATTCATTAAATTCAATATATAAAATATGGATGATTCCCTGTAAATACATACATTCATAAACTCATGAAAAGAACATAAAAGAACACATGTTTATACATCAAATTACAAGGTAAATCCAATACGTTGTTTGCTGAAAAACATACACATACATATATAATGCAATCGATATATAGAAACACAAATATTCAAACAATAAATCCTATACTAATGCGTTCATCGTTTGCCTCAGATGGATGGCGTTAATTATGTCTATCATGTTTAAATTAAATGCTCAAGGGGGTGTTTCTTGAAAAAGAGACAGGACAGTAGAGTTCCTTATGATAAGAATAGCATAAAGATTACTTGTTAGATGAATTATCCGATATTTCCATCGGCGTAACTCCTCTCTGGTGGTCCATGTGTGGGAAGCTGTGCTGTCACTGACACTTAACACACGCGAAACAGATTCACTCGCGCTGTGTGTGTGTATTCTGTTGATTCTGCTGTTATTGTTCGAGTCATGAAATTATGTGTCGTGAAGATAAGTTCATCGTTAACTATGGTGTGTATATATATATATATATCTGTCTATTGTTCAACTTCTGGTATGTTCATTAATGTTAGTGTTTTGATGCCGCGGTGTAATTGTTCCAAATGATATTGTATCGCTCCGCCGCACTGTATAATGTTATGATTTCGCCGTCCGGTATTACATCAACGATAGTTCTACGCGTCGATTATTGATGTGAGTGTGACTGGTTAGTTCAATTCTGAATTAGAATATAATAAAGAATTCTGTAATTGTTAAGCACTGGCGTATGTCGCATGTTTTTGGACACTGAAAGTACACTATTACCGGATACGCGCCAATATCGAAATGTCTAAGTCTCTTAGTTATATGTCGCGTGGCAAAGTTTCAAAGTCCCACTGCCGTCCGTGTGTTAATCGAACTTTGACGACCGACTGTTGAAAGTTATAAATAGACTGTTTAAAAGTACGTGAAGACTGTTCAAAGTATATGGTTGAAAAATTATGAGAGACTGTCCTACTGACTGACTGACTGACTGCTCAAAGTATATGAGTGAAAAATTATGAAAGACTGTCCTCCCGCGTGCTCTGCAAACAGTTTTTATCAAACATCGTGTACCACAATGCACCCTTCTGGAAAACACGCCTCAAGTTGAACATGATAGGACGGAAAAACTCCTACTCTTCTGTCAGACCATTGTTCTTCACTTCTCATTCGACGTTCCGTTGCTATGCTGGCGACGGTCCTCTCCACCAGTTCTCTGGGTAGATGCTGGGTTGTGATTGGATATCCTGTCTCCCCACGGGTTCGCGTCGAAGGCCTCCGTACTCTTTTCCTAGAACAGGAGCAATTTCATGGTCGTCTATCAAGCTATTGTCTAAGCGTACTCCGGATCTCGCTGCAGTTCTCACGCAAACAATGTGTCGTATTTTGTTATTGTTTCGTTGTGCATGACCCTTTTTCCTGAACGCTATCCTGGCGCAGCGTGACGTCGTTTCCAAAACGGCACA